>OV815293.1:39714800-42114800 GCA_929108145.2 Limnephilus rhombicus | reverse complement strand
GTTAGTATATTTGGGGGACGTTCCAGTTGAATGACATTGCTTTAGCCATTTCAGTGAACTTTCATGTTTTGTCATCACCATTTCCTTCCCTTCTTCACCAGCTCTTGACAATTGGGAGCATTTGGAACTCTTGTGCGGTATTTAAAAAAACGAGTGTGCTTTATACCACACAACTAAAGTAAAACTTCTTCTCCATCATCTATACGATAGGAAGAGAGAAAGAAAATGTGTGCGAGCACTGCTCTCTCTTGCTCATACAGTGTGATACAGACAATAGGCCTGCACTGTGTAACGTAACTGACTGTGAGAGAAAGAGATAAAGAAAATGTATGCTCGCACCTCTCTCTCTTGCCCCCACAGTAATATACGAAGCGTTCGCCTCGCTTTTCGTAACGCTCTCGTCACGCATTCGCCAGCTTACTCCCTAAGTCAAGCGTGCGTAAAGAAGTTTTACTTCAAAAATTAATTGCGTAAATAGGTATTCCATCATCTACGTTTACTTGAAGATTGCCTACAAAACAAATGGAAATATAAATTTAGAGGTTATGTTTCATTCCCGGCAGATCTCTGACTAGCCGTTTCACGAACACGTAACAACTTTTAATAATGATTGATGCCTGAGGTCCGTGACATGATATGAACGTTTAGAAGTGCCTTGTGAAAGTGTCAGTGTGCCCTATAATACTTTACCTTTGAAAAGAAACTACTTTAGCCCCGTTGTGATTTGGAATTCGGATGAAACCGAAATGATGCATTACAGCACGTGCGAAGCATAAAGCTGCGCTCATTGGCATTAAGATGTCACTTTTTAAGGCTTCTATTGGTTGAGATATGAAACAAAACTTTCAAGGCTTCCGGTTTTTTTTTTTTTTTACAGTGAATTCCGCACAAGAATCTCAACTTCTCCCGTCTGGAGCCAGTGAGACTATGGCATCCCCAATTGGGGTATGTTGTGAGGCTGAAGAGAGTGGGGAGGGGAAGGAGGTGGGGAAGAGGAAGGTTGGGAAGTACCTGGCTAATCAGATATGGTCACCAAACACGGCAAAAGCCATTTTCAAGCAACGTTTCAATTCTGAATGGTGGTCTTACACCAGGGCGATACTAATAGTATCTTCTACTCTGGAACATGCCGCAAATATACTATATATTATTTTAAATGAATTAATTGTGAAATAACACAAATTAATCAAATAAAATTTATTTGCGCATGCCGGGATCGAACCCGCGACCTCCGGATTGTGAGTCAAGAGTCTTACCCACTGGACTACGCAGGTCGTCAAAATTGAGATTGTTACGCTGAGATTGTTATTTTAAACTCCTAGATGTAACCGAATTTTTTCTGACTTTTCTATTTCATGATAACAACGGAATAATTTGTAGAGCGCCGTTTGTGTGAAAAATCACCAAAAAGGTGTACAATTTATAATGAGAATGAACACATTTTTTATAGAAGATACCACTTTGAACGCAGAGGATACTATAAATAAAACATTAGAAATGGCGTGATTTTACATTTGCTACCCTCCATTACGAAGATATCCCAGAAAATTACATACCACCACCTTCCCTTATTGAGAGCATGCATATTCCTGCTGTACACATCAATTTAAACGACGTTAAATCTAAAATTAAATCTCTAGACAAAAACAAAAAGGCCGGACCTGATAACGTAACCCCAATATTCTCATAAATTGCATGGCTTCACTGGCTGAGCCGATCTGTCTATTGTTTAATCAATCGCTTGATACAGGTTGCTTCCCGGACATTTGGAAACGTTGTTATCTAACACCTATACTAAAAAAGGGTAATAAAAGTGATGTCACTAACTATAGACCTATATGTAAGCTATCTATAATTCCGAAACTTTTTGAAAAATTACTTCTTGATAAAATTTCCCCATATATTAACCATCTCATTGTTCCAAATCAACATGGATTTTTGTCTGGCAGGTCAACTCTGACAAATCTCTCATTATATGAAAACTTTATATCAAATGCATTAGCTAACAAAACTCAAGTCGATTCCATATACACAGATTTTATCAAGGCCTTTGACAAAGTGTGCCATAAAATTCTACTGGTTAAACTACGTAAGCTCGGTATTGACGGAAAACTTTTAGACTGGTTTGCAAGCTATCTATCTGATAGAATTCTACTTGTAAAAATTAATTTGTTCTATTCCAATCAATTTATAGCTACCAGTGGTGTACCTCAAGGGTCCCATTTAGGCCCAATTTTGTTTTTATTCTTCATAAATGATATTGTTGACATATTTGATAAAGATGTAGATGTATTGCTTTTTGCAGACGATTTAAAAATATTTAAAATCATCAAAACCGCTGAAGATTGTGCCTGTCTACAAAATAATTTAAACAAATTAATTAGTTGGTGCTCTATTAACAAACTTTATCTGAAAATAAGTGTTATTCAATAAGTTTTTACAGAATAAGTCAACCAATTATTCATCCTTATGAACTTAACAACTCTACCCTTACCTCTGTCGAAGAAATTAGTGACTTGGGCATAACTTTCGACTCTAAATTAAACTTCATATCCCATATAAACTCAATCTATAATAAAGGTATCAAAATGCTTGGCTTCGTTCTTAGAAATTCCAGAGGTTTCAAGAATATTTCAACTTTAAAAATTTTGTATACATCCATAGTACGTAGTCAAGTCGAATATAACTCCTCGATCTGGTCCCCCCATTTTAAAATACATTCAGATTCAATCGAAAAAATTCAACACAAATTCTTAAGTTATATTAATTTTAACCTCGGTATTCCCATTGAAAACATAAATTATAATTACTTGATGAAAGAATTAAATTTACTAAGACTGTCAGATCGAAGAATTATATCAGACTTAATATTAATGTTCAAAATTGTAAATGGTAGAATAGACAGTCCTGATCTAACTAAGCTCATTGAATTTCATATTCCCACGAGAACCACTCGTTATAAAACCCTTTTTAAATGTAACAATAATCGGACTGAGTATACGAAACACTCACTTTTACCTAGGTTGCATGAAGTTACTAATAGATATGCAGATGTGATAGATCTATTTAACTGCACGGAACAGAGGTACAAGACGGCTATGCTATCATATTTTTTTAGTCACTATTAATTTTATTTCTATTATAGATTTTTGCATGTAAATGTATCTCTGGTGTCACTTCCCAATGTATCGTCACAATTAACTGTTATACATACACTGTTTTACCATTACTAATATTTTGAATATGAATTTGTGACATGTAATTAATGTTTATGGCACACTTATGCCGTTTGTATTAAATAAATAAATAAATAAATTACATTGATATAACATTTATTAGAAGATTAGTGGTAAAAGTACAGTAGATTGAGTTTGACGGCCGGCGTAGTGCAGCGGTAAGACGCTTGACTAGCATTCCGAAGGTCGCGGGATCGAATCCCGGCGTGGCAAATAAATTTTATTTGATTATTTGTGTAAATTTGACTCTTGTGCTATGCATAAAAATCTTGTCTAAACGTTAGTTTATAAATTAAAAACAATAATTGATTATTTGTGTATTTCACAATTTATTAATTTCAAATAATATATAGTATATTTGCGGTACGTTCCAGAGTGGAAGATACTCTCAGTATCGCCCTGGTGTAACACCATTCAGAATTGAAACGTTGCTTGAAATGGCTTCTGCCGTGTTTGGTGACCAGATCTGAATAGACAGGTACATCCCCACCTTCCTCTTCCCTATCTCCTTCCCCGCCCCACTACCTTCAGCCTCACAACATACCCCAATTGGGGATGCCATAGTCCCACTGGCTCCAGACGGGAGCAGTTGGGGCTCTTGTGCGGTTTTCATGTAAAAAAAAAGATATTTATTTTGAAAGACTGAAGAATTAAAAAGACCAAAGCTCACAAGTTCTAATTGGCTTAAATTTTTACACAATTAGTTATCTACAACGTCGCGCGCTGTGAAGGTGAAGGTGAAAGGTTTTTTACTTTGTGGATAAGACTGTCTGAAAAGCGGAGTTTTAAGTTTAGCTCTAAATATTGCCGAATGTTGGATTACACTTCCAACAGATACGTTCTTAGATTTTCACGGCCAAAAGTATTTTAGTTATTTGTTTTTGGGGTGTAATGCCGTGTTGCGCAACCTCCTTCTTTAGCCAACGTTTCGGACAGAGTTACAGTGACCATCATCAGGGCAGTTAGTGGTGAAATGTATGCTTATTTACTTGGAAGCGATACCGTGTTGCCAGCTCCACTACACTACGAGCTGGTATTACAGTATATTTCAGAATAATACAATAATAATAATAATGATTTATTCTCTTCTATTCTTAATAACAGTAGAGATAATGATATCCTCACTGGGATCTCCCGTGCTGAGGATTTCATTTACATATTATAATTTAATTATAAGAAAATAATATGAATTAGTTATAAATTTATAAAGTACATCACGTAGTATTTTCTTCAAATAATTATAAAATAAGATAGTTTTTTTATAATTCAGTTCAGTAGATTCGGTTTTAGTCTGTTTTTTTTTTTTTTTTTTTTTTTTTTTTTTTTTTTTTTTTTTTTTTTTTTTTTTTTTTTTTTTTTTTTTTTTTTTTTTTTTTTTTTTTTTTTTACATTAACTCCACACAGGAGGCCCTGAGGAAAATAATTTCCCTCAGGGCCTATGTCATCTGGGATGCTGTGTGGAGGGTCTTTTTGAGGAGAGGAAGGAATGAACATTGGTCTTGAAGCCGGCAAATCATTCCACAGCCGAGCTGTTGAACATAAGAACGAGTCGAAGAAACGACCCGTTCTCATGTGACTAATGTCAACTGTGTACAAATGTTGGGCACGCGTTTGGCGTGTTTCCCGACTATGCACCGGTGCCGAAGGGATCAATGATGCTAGTTCCTCGGAGCATCTTCCATTGTAATACCGGTAGAACAAGGATAGCATTCCCACCCGACGCCTGTGCTCTAAAGATTGCAATCCGTCTGTTAAGATGGGAGAATCTATCAAACGGACCGCCCGTTTCTGCACAGAGTCGAGGGTATTTTTCAGGTATTTTGGAGCTCCAGACCAGAGGTGGCTGCCAAATTCAAAAGTCAGTCTGTGTTTGATATCAGTATATTTTCTATTTCTATCTCCCTATATTTAGTTTTCAGCTTTTTATTTGAAATTTAAATGTTATAATGTTGAGGTTTTTGAGTGAGAGTGGTATTTTATTGTAGAGTTTAATACCATAATATAAGAAGCTTTTTTGCCCAAATTTTGTGTTAATAGTTACTTGTTGGATATGTTTTTGACCATGAGATCTAGTGTTTCTAATGTACGTGTTTGTTGTTATTTCTTGGGTTTTGTACTTATGAATGTAAATGAGTATAGTTTTAGAATATATATGGTTGTTTAATTGACATGATGTTAAGATTGTTGAAGATTTTATCAGTGCTAGTTCTTACAGGAACTTTCAGTATAATTTTCATAATGGCTTTTTGAGTTTTAATTAGTGAAGTTAGTACGTTTTTATTTGCACTGCCCCATCCGATAATACAGTATTCTAACAGTAATGTAGATTTAATTTAAATAGATGTAGATTTCAATTTCCTCCGTAATCAGCGTGCTATAATAAAAACTGGTTCCAAAAAACTGTTCATCGAATCCACGTTCATTCAGTGATCGCTAGTCAGCGGTACAAAGTAACCGAGATAGGCAATGGCGAAGGAACCGGTTCCAAAATAGCTGCTCCCCTCCGCGGCTATGACGCCACTGCCTGTCTCGGTCATTTCACTTACTATCGTCAAGGCATAACCGAGAAACCGGCTAAAGGGCGCAGACGTTGAGATTCATTCACGGCAGACCGACCACCATACACATTTTGGCTGGTACTGCCAGATGACGAGAGAGTCCCACCCGACACAAGCGTTCTTCATATCACAATACTTGTTTTCATTATATTTTCTTGCAGATGCTTGCAATATACGCAAGATGCCATTACCCTGCGAGCAGCCGTCTTTTATGTTTTTCTGTTATATTTTTTAATTAGTTTATCCCTGACTTGCTTTATATTTTTCGCATTTTGTATGTTATGTAAGCACTTGCATACTGCTTCCTAACACCGTATGCAGGAACACTGGAGGTCTAGATTCGTTCAAACTTAAATGTAGATTCGTTTTTTCAAAAAAATTAGAGTCCTTGCGAGAGCCTTGAAGGAGTAACCAATGGGTAAGTGGTGGATTACCTCCACTGTCACGGTTATTTTGTACCGGTGACTAGCGATTACTAAATGACAGTGGATTCGAGGGACAGGATATTTTGGAACCTGTTCCTATGCCATTGTCTATCTCTTGCCTAACCAGTTCTTATTGTAGCACGCCTGCTTACGAAGGCAATTGAAATCTACAACTATGTTGAAGTATACTTTAATACCAGCTTAGTAGTGTAGTGGAGCTGACTACACGTTGTCGCTTCCAAGTAAATAAGTACACATTTCACCACTAACAATTTACACATCTGCCGGATCTGCCCTGATGATGGACACTGTAACGCTGTCCAAAAAGTTGGCTAAAGAAGGAGGTAGCACAACACGGCATAACACCCCAAAAACAAATAACGAAAATACACTTCCGATGGTTAATATTTTCAGTGGTGGTACTTTTGAGCAGATGTGTCAAGTACTGGAATATTAAGTTTACTTGAAGTAATAATTCTATTATTTTGGATAAATTACTTCGTAATTTCACACGGGCGTTTGAATATTGGTTTAATACTTGAAGTTTACGTTTCGCCTCAAAATTATAATAATTGTTATTGAAGTGCTGCTGAATGAACATGATTAAGGGTAATTTAAAAATTATTCGTAATCTGCTCGTTAATAGATGGTGACAATTTAATTATCTATTATCTATCTATCTATATATCTATAATATAAAAATGAATCGCTGAATGTGTTGGTAAGCGCAAATCTCGAGAGCAGTTGAACCGATTTCGCTATTTCTTTTTTTAGAATATTCCTTGAAGTACGAGGATGGTTCTTACGGAGAGAAAAACTAAGAAAATTGCGCAGAAAATTAGATAATTTCAGAAAACATCGCACGTTTGACAGTTCGCGTGTTTGAGAATGACATTTTGCAATTTGCCTGATGATTGTTCAATCAGGATTCTATTTTTGAAAATCTTTAAAATTTATTTAAAGTAGGTACTCCCCTAATAGTTTGAATCAAATCAAGAATTTTAAATATTTTAAATAGGTTATCTTAGGTACCAAATTTAATATACATGAAGAATGGAAATTTGAATAAAAATTATAAAGGTGGCACGCGGGCTGTTTAAAAACTGAATGAACTGGGATTGAATATATGGAACGCGGGAGGAGGGTTGGCGGGACGAGGGAGCAGGAAAGGGAAGAGGGAAGGCGGGGAAGGTGGAAGGGGAACGCGGGAGGGGAAGGGGACGTGTGAGGTGGGAGGGGAACTCGGGAGGGGGGTTCGCGGGACGGGGGAAGGGGAGGAGTGGAGTGGGGAGAGGGAAGGTGGAGGTGACGGAGTGGGAAGAAGGGGAGGCGGAAGGGGAACGGGACGAAGTGGAAAGGACACTCAAGGAGAAACAATTTCTTCATTAAATGGCATAGCAAATCATGCCGGGACCAGCTAGTATATAAATAAAAATGAATTGCCAAAATGTATGTACGCGCATAACTTACGAACGACTGAACCAAATTGGATAATTCTTTTTGCTTTGTGTTCTTTATTGTCAGGACAAGGTTTGTATAAAAGAAGCGGTGAGCTCTCGCATAATGAAATTAGTATAAAAAAATTGTAATAAGTGGCACGCGAGCTGCTTGAAAACTGAATGTACCGGGACTAAATGTATGGAATGCGAGAGGGGGGAAGAGAACTCGGGTAGGGGAGGGGAACTTGGGAGGGAGGTTCGGAAGGAGAGGGAACGCGAGAGGGGAAGAAACGCGGGAGAGGAAGGGGAGGCCGAAGGGGACCGGGAAGAATGGGAAAGGACACGCAGGGAGAAACAATTGCTTTATTAAATGGCATAGCAATGCATGCCGGGAACCAGCTAGTTTCAAGATAAAACTCTTAGGTTTGGCTGTACAATATTGAAATAAATTGTTCGTTTGCGGCCGTAAGCATCTAGTTTTTTTTTTGTGAATACCTCACAAGAGTCCCATCTGCTCCCGTCTGTAGGCAGTGAGACTAAGGCATCCCCAATTGGAGGTATGTTGTGAGGCTGAAGGTAAGTGAGGAAGGAAAGAGATGGGGGCGAGGAAGGTGATGAAGTACCTGGCTACTCAGATCTTGTTACCAAAGACGGCTAAAGCCATTTCAAACGACGTTTCAATTCTGAATGGTGGTCTTACACCAGGGCGACAGTTTGTGGTCGACTACAACATAAGCCCTATAGCACCGAACCGACTGAACTTTGGATTCTTACTAAAAAACATGGTCAGTATAAGATTCAATCAAAAAATCTTCCAAAAGAATAATTTTTATAAAGTTCGTCGTTTCTGTATTAATTGTGAATTAACCAAAATTAATCAAAATAAAAGATTTGAAAAATATATTATAATCAAAATAATTACGAGAGATGGGAGGGCTGACAGAGATATCGAAAGAAGGGTAAATGCAGGCAACTCTATTAATAGAGGACTGAACGCCGTTGGCGCCAACAAAAAACTATTCAAAGAAGCGAAGTTTTTTTTTATTTTTTTAATTTTTTTATTTTAAGTATGTTTATTCAGTTTTTTTTTTAATTTAACAATATTTATCTTTAAAATCTTACAAAACTGATCAATCAGTTTGATTGTAAGAAATCTCTCATTTTTCCTATTTAATTAATACTATTATACTTTTATGTTTTACATAGTAATAACTGTGTAAAATCAAAAATACTAATTATTATAAACTACTAATTATATTATATGAATACAGTGTGTGATAGTAATTTCCAGGTATTTGATCAATATTCGATCTGGGTATTTGTGTACAATATTATTTGCTTTCATGTTCTACGGAGACAGAATGATTTAACTTTTTTTGATATTTGAATAAGATGTCTCATTTTTTATATTTTCAGGTAATGCGTTAAATATTTTCGGAATTCTATGCCTCTTGGTTCTATTGATTTGTTAATAATAAACATTTGTGCTTCTCTATGCCTAGTAGGGTAGTTGTAGTTAACAGGTTTTTTGAATTCTGTATTCCAGAATTCATCTAGCGTTAATTGATAATCTACCTTACTGTGTATAGAGAGGACATTACACAAGCCGTCCATAATGGAGTCCTGGTACCTACCCTGTTGTATGGCAGTGAGGCATGGAACAGGCAGAGGAAGGATGAAAGCAGACTGAATGCTGTAGAGATGAGATCCCTGAGGCGTATGTGTGATAAAACCATGTACGATCGTCTGAGAAATGTGGAGATCCGCGAAGAATGCAAGGCTGATGTAAGCGGAATGAGTAAGATTAAGAAAGGGACGCTAAGATGGTTTGGGCATGTAGAGCGAATGTACGAGGAAAGGAGTTTAAGGAGAATATATGACGCAAATGTGAATGGTAGAAGAAGTCGGGGACGCCCGAGGAAGACATGGCACGACCAAGTGAACCAGATACTTGAGTCAGGCCATGTGAAAAGTCGGAATAATAGAAGAGCATGTACTAGACGATGTATGAATGTGAACGAGGCAAGTAGTGTGTGCCAAGATCGAGTTGTTTGGCGGTCCGTCCTCTCTGCCTACCTACGGCGTTATGGTTAGTTAGTTAGTTAGTTAATCAAAATAAAAAGTTATTTGCTCTCGCTGGGATTCGATCCCGCGACCTTCGTATTACGAGTCGACCACCGTGAGTATGAATAAATAGTTTTGTTCATATTAAAAACCCCAATTTTTTTAAGAAACGCGTACAAATAATAGGTACTGTACAGATGATTCAATCCAATGTTTTCAATTGCTTGCCTTTCTTGTAAGAATTTGAGTTTTTATACGAAAGAAAACTATTTATTTCTACCAATGAAGAAAGAAAATCTAACAAGAATATAATGACGCAAATGTGAATGGTAAGAGGAGTAGGAAGACATGGCACGACCAGCTGTCAAAATAACGGAAGAACGTTTATGAGACGAGTCGTGAATACGAATGAAGCAAGGAGTGTGTGCCAAGACACAATTGTGTGGTGGTCTGTTATCTCTGCCCACCCTTGCGCGGGAAACGGCGTGATTGTTAATTGGTTAACCCCTTTAAAAATCAGGAGTATTTTTACAGATGGTAAAAATTTTCACGTAAAATATGTTTACAAATGTTATAATTAGAAATAAAAATGTAATTTTTGAAATATTCAAAATTTTAATTCAAACAAAGAAATATTTGAAAAATAGCACACTTTTCTTTTTTCATACGCATTTTCTTAGACAGATGTGTTACAAACTTTGATGCCACCTCTCTTTTTTGTCGTTCTATGTAAAAATGAATAATAAAAAATTCTCAAAGTTTCATAATTTTTTTAAAATTGCTATCCGAATCTTTGGTTCTCATTGGTCAACATTTTACTTCTTTTGCGGTTAACTTTTGTATTTGAATACAAAGCGTGGAGTTCTCTTTCAACACCGTTAAGATAATATTTCTATCCAAGACGGTAAAGGAGATACAACGATTTATATGAGACCTGTGTGAGCTGGGACAAATATGGTCTCCTGTGATTATACGGGTTAATTAGTTATTCTTCAAAAAGGTTACGACCCATAGACTTATGAATATTACTAGACCAGAACATAAAGGTGAGGGGTAGACAACAACTAGAGCGGGGCGCAGAGCGGGAAAATGACTTTGGAGATATGTGATTCGTCAATAACCCAATATGACAGTATATAGGTATCTTGCATGATAATTTCACCATTTAGTTCTTAAAAGTAAACTCTGCTTTTGAATGAATAGACCTTTTTACATGGGAGCGCGAATTGCTCGCCACGTAATGATCAAATTTGCGAAGTCTAAATACGGCAAAGTAAATTTGCAGACTCCAATATTTTGTTGCCGTATTTAGTACACTTTTACAAATGTTTCATAATTTACTTACCCCAGGAAATATCGACGAGCACACGCCATGTATTACGATATATTTACACGTTTTCAAAATATAAACCATGTTTTTTGAGGTGTTATTTCGTAAAATGCACCGATGAGCGCTCGACGCTGGCTCGCAGATAAATTATAACGTCACATTTTTTAGATTCACGCAAAGCCACACTCAACCCCAGCCGGTTCCAAAGGAAACGGTATGGGGAGGGGGCAATAATACGCTTTTATCACTTAACCTAAGGTAGGTCTACTAATATTCGTATGTCGATGTTACGACCTAATTCAGCTGGCAGCCTTTTGCCTACTACGCAAAAAGCACTTTCACGTTTCACAATAGCCAATCAGTATTATTTTTCTGTACGCTGCTAGCGTGCTCAAATATCGTCGGAACCTACGGAATTAATATTATTGCAGACGAAGATAATCTAAAGAAACAGAAAGAGTTTATTATTACGAGTTTGTGGTACACGTTTGGTGAAACGCTTCATAGGCAAGTAGTTACTTTTAACTTCTTACTAGTAAGAAAGAGAAGGGGTCGTTAATGATAATTAAGTCGTAATAACGACCCTTTTTATTTTATCACCTTCGCTACGCAATACTTCTAACAGTCTGAAATAATTAAGTGGAAATAATAAATCTGTGATTAGAAGGATACGGGGATCGAAGAACACGTTTATAGCAGGTGGTCAAAGGCGAAGGGTTACAGGTTCTTTACAAAAAAAAATATCCATCTTTGCACCTGCGATACTAGTTTTTGTCATGGGAAATAGAAAGTTAAAAAAATAATCAATACATTTTTTTAAATATGAGCGCTACACAACTATCCATAATACGCCCAAACGTCCGCAGCCAGTTTGACCATGGCATTCCTAATGGGGTAGGTATGTTCTGAGGCTTTGACAGTCTCTTTGACAGGTCTTTCACCGGAGCGATTCGGACAATTTCGTGATCTTCTCTGGAACGTGCCTCAAACACAATATTAAATTATTTTTTTAATTAATAAATTGTGAAATAAACAAAGACGCCGTACAAATTTCACTTACTAGTATGTTCAAAGTGATACAGGCTTTTTTTAATGTACGAGTATATGCACATCGATAGTATGTTTTATTTTTTGGCGGAATTCGCGTAATTTTTTGACGGAATTCGGCTAATTTTTTGGTGGAATTCGCGTAATTTTTTGGCTGAATTCAGGTAATTTTTTGGCAATTCGCGTATTTTTTTGAGAAAAGCGGTGGTACTTTGCAATAAAAGTATTTTATTTATTTTTTAGATCTCGCGATAATATCGAAAAAAAAACAAATAAACCATTTAAATTCCATTTTCCAGGAAAAGTCACTGGCAAAAGCGATATTTCCCCATCCCAAAAATAATAATGATTGTTCACGCCCGCTGGTGTCATCACATTCGGATGAGCGTTTCGCAGGTAATTGGCCATTGGGGTTTCGCTTTGTATTTCAGGTAACAAGGGATCGATCGTTATCGTGGCCGAATTTCAGTTTGCGGGTTAGAGCGGATGTTGTCGCGTGTTTAGAGGGGTGACTTTCAATTTTTAATCTTTTGGACACGATTCACTTCTAGTGCGATTAAATACCTAAAATAGTTGTTTTCTAGTGCGATATAAGTATAATTATATTGAATGATCCGTAAAGATCCGTAACTGTATTACATACATAGGTAAGTACCTAGTAGTGTTTTGTGAACACCTCACTAGGCGAACCTGTGCTGAGTGTTCCCATGTTTGGTAATAAATGCTATTCTGTCAACATAAGTAGAAACACCGTATCCTCCTTGATATTGTCAAAAAGGACACTGTGGGTCGACCCATGGCGGCAGTATCGAATACATAAATTAAAGATTAGTTGCAGTTAGGGTCTACATACATATATATGTAAAGGAATACCTACCTAGGTATGCATAGGGATTCCTTCGTATTCAAATAATGAATTACTTTTCAAATGTGATTCATTTGATGTGTTGTCATGGTGACATACAAACACATAATTATTGTTTTTGACGAGCTATGTAGCAGAGATTCAATTAATCAAGATATCAGAAAAATAAGTGTTATAATGTTTTTTAAGATCGACAAATAAACTTCAAATGTAGTTTCTTTGTTAACAGAGCAACACATGATTTGTTTTGTCATAAATAATACCAATAAAGAAGTACAATCAATAGACAAATTGTCTTATATATATATATTTTTAAAATTCCATTTATATAAGTTCTGAGAATTGTCGCTCATTTCTTAGCTCCCGATTCTTAAAAATAAAAACATTGAAATAGTGAGCAAATCGAAGCGAACTCGTTGCTGAAGTGTAGTATTTTTTCTCGGGCTATCGCCCGGTGTGTTTGTCTTCCCGGTATTCTACCGGGAAATGCTCAAAAAGTGATTTTACCAAAAAAATTGACACATAGTTTACCGCCAGTGAGTGAATATTTTGCAGATACAGTAATTAATAATTATCTATTACACTGGTGACTGTGATAATATTAAATCATATCCAGAAACTCAGATATCTATAGTGAATTTATAAATAAATACAGTGAATCGTGTGTAAAAAACAAACAATAATTATAAAAACACATATCTCTTTGACATTTCCAGAATCATTACAGTTTATTATGTGATTTAATCTCGGTACCAGTACATTAGCATTTGGCCCTGTGGCTAGAGTTTCTGACTTTGGTTCCTGTCGACCCCAGTTCGAAACTGATTGAATCCAAAATAATTTTTTGTTATATTTACTAAAATAAATTGTAAATAATAACAGCACCACCTATCTACAAAACTATAAAACCCTCATCACTACTAGTCCATAGATGGCGGTATACAACAACCTACAAGCATTAAACGAAAAAATTAATAAAAACGTTCCACTACCTGTCAACAGATGATAATACATAATTAATTAATTACCGCTTTTGTTTAACAGATGGCACTAGGCGTTTAAATAACAAAAATAATTTGATTAATATTCTAAAATGGAAAAAGATAATAAAACACCGAGAAATGAAAATTCATACCCTTTCACGAAATCATTTTTGACACCAAGATCGCCAAACGAACACGATGAGGATATTATATCGTCCGATTCGGAAAATGAGAGAGATAAAGAAGAAAAGAAATCTATATCGATAGAACCTGACCAATTAGTGAATAATGAACTAATTAATTCAAGAACCATAATAAATTCTGTGAAAACAACACTAACAGAAAATAAAGGAAAAATATCCATTAGCCAAAAGGAAAAAATAATCGAAGGAATGGATGAATTATTCGATATTATAGCCCACTTAGTGGCTGAAAAAAATTTAATAAAGGGCGAATTGAAAATACTCCGGCCGCTATCAAAAAAAATTACCCAAAATCTTAATGAGTTTAAACAAATAATGGAAGAAAACAAATCGCTCGTCATAAATATGAATGCTAAAAACGATGAAATTAAAAAAGATATCTTAAAGGAAAAAATGGCCCTGATGCATAAAACGGCCACCACTCCAGTAGCTGGTTATCATCAGAATAACCCCCCTTTAAACAGCTATGCAGGAATCACGGCTTTTGGAAGGTCATCACATGCGGTCATTATCAGTGCGACCGATAAGACAAGATCTACCTCTGACATCAAGGCCATATTAAGACAGGATGTCAAACCATCTGAGCTCAAGGTAGGCATTAATTCCCTTATTGCCGCTAAAGACAACAAGGTTATCATCAAGTGTCAGACCTCCAACGATGCTAATAAAATCAGAGCTGCAATTCCAGGGCTGACCAACGGTAACTTGGTTGCTTATGAGGGCAAACGTCTTAGACCTAATGTTATCTTGAAGGGGATCGAAAAAGAAACACAAGATTCCGAAATAATAGACATGATCTTGCAACAAAATGATACTATCTACGAAGCCACTGGAAATGATAAGGAAGCTATTAAAATTCAAAGATTCACCAACAGCAGGAAAAACGATAGGCTACGAAATGTTATTCTGATCGTCAAAAAAGAAGTACATTCGGCTATGTTAAAACAAGAAAGAATAAATATAGGTTTCCAGCGAGTCCGAGTCGAAGACAGCTGCCCAATCATGCAGTGCTATAAATGCATGGGATACGGTCACTTCGCCGCGAGATGTACTGAATCAAAAGATCGTTGTCTACACTGTGCTGGCGAACACAAATCATCTGACTGCACAAAGAAGGAACAAAAAGAAGAATTCCGTTGCTGGAACTGCTTTAAAATGGCCAAAGGCAAAATTGAGGCACCAAAACATAGATCAAACGATAGGGACTGCCCCTACCGTACCATAATGATGTTACGCACAATGGAGAGAGTTGACTATGGCTAACTCAACTGTAACTACAGCATCCGGGTCCCAGGCCAGCATAAATGAATACAAATATGAGAAAATTGAAGATTATAAGCCAAAAAAAATAGCCTTCGAATAATGTATCTTAACGCGAGAAGTATCAGAAATAAAATTGACGAGATTGAAGAAACTTTAAAGAGCATCACACCGACTGTACACGTACTTGCAATATCCGAAACCTGGTTGGAAGATGGTGAGGAGTGCTTCTTCAACATCGACGGCTACCAAAGTGCATTTGCGTCTCGCACCAATGAAAGAGGAGGAGGGGTGATTCTCTACACACACCATTCATTAAATGCTACAACTATTGAAAAACATTGTAGTGAAAATTCCTTCCTAGGAATTAATATCCGCAATAGAAATTTTAAACCGTTAAATATCTATGTTATCTACAGAAAGCCTACCTCAAACATTAACGAATTCTTAATGTATCTTGAATCTATTTTAAATAACTGTAGAAATGATACCCTTATTTTTGGTGATTTCAACATTGACATTTTTCAAAAAAATAACACATCTCTTAAATACATCAACACGCTAGACTCTTACAACTGTTTTATATGTAACACATCCTATCCTACACGAGTAACAGATACCTCTACTTCTCTAATAGACCATATCATCTCAAACAGACAAAATATCTCCTCAACTACTGCAAATATAGATACCTGCCTAAGTGACCATAACATTTTGATATTAGATTACCAAAACAGCTTGAAACATCACACTAATAATAGAATACATTCTTCTTCAAACAACACCAAAACCGATAAAAACATGTTAAAAGCATATTTAGAATCCCACAACTTTCCACACGAAACCACCAGTAATGCCAATGAAAACTTTAATAATTTTAATGAATACATCAAAACAGCAATAAAATCATCCCAACATAAATCTGAGTTACGTATAGGAGACCAACGGAGGGGTAATACTCCATGGTTTGATGCAACATTAAATGCACTTATCAAACAGCGCAACAATGCGTTTAAACTCTGGAACAAAAATCAGCAAAGTGATATATTCACAGCACTGAGAAATAAAACAAGAAATCAAGTTACCAATTATAGAAGATATGCTAAAACTAAATACTACACGAATATACTTAAAGAAAACCTGCGTAATCCGCGACAGACATGGAAAACAATAAATGCAATTCTTACAAATAGTTTGACACCCCAGAAAGATGAAATTAATTGTCTTTTGATTAAGAATGAAGAAATAACATGCCCAACACAGATAGCTTCAACTTTTAACAACTTCTTTATATCAGTTGGGGAAAACTTAGCAGCTACAATTGCATCATATCCAGATGATTCTATCACTATAAACACGGATCAAAAAGCAATCCAGTCCCTATATATGGCCAAAACAAATAAAACAGAAGTTCTCAGTATCATCTCTCAACTAAAGTCTAATGCATCTCCAGGTTTAGATGGAATTACACCCGTGCACCTGAACTTTTGCAAAGATGTATTAGCTGACCACCTTGTTTTTCTTATTAATCAATCCCTGGATAGTGGAATCTTCCCAGATCAACTAAAGATAGCAAAAATAATTCCGATTTACAAAGATGATTGCAAAAAAAATCCTTCTAATTATCGTCCTATATCCATCCTCTCTGTTTTCTCTAGAGTTTTTGAAAAGGTTATTAAGCTTAGGCTCACTAAATATCTCTTATCAAACAATTTACTCGCATCCCAACAGTATGGATTCAGAAACCAATCTAACACAAAATGTGCTGCTTTCGATTTTGTATATGCCCTCCAAAAACATATAGACCAGGGTAAGCATACTGCAGGCTTATTTATAGATTTAAAAAAGGCTTTCGATACGGTTGACCACGGGATACTACTAAAGAAGTTAGAACACCTAGGCATAGTAGGCACTCCCCTGAAGTTACTGTGTAGTTACCTCTCTAACCGACACTGTCAGACCTTTGTTGGAAAAGGGACAAGCAGCATGGGAACGATAAAATGTGGTGTGCCTCAGGGCTCCGTACTTGGACCATTACTATTTTTAATATATATAAATGATATTACTAAATGGGGACTTAAGGGTACAATACAACTTTATGCAGATGATACAGTGATTCTTTATCACAATAATGATTTAAACGAACTAGAAAAGGAAATGGAAAGGGATATAGCTTGCCTGGCAAACTGGTTGCGATTAAACAAACTTAGCCTAAACATAAGAAAAACACATTACATATTGTTTGCAAATAAAAAAAATGTAAGTCTTAATATAAGTCTTGATAATAACCGCCTTGAAAGGGCTGATGTTACAAAATATCTTGGCCTTTTCATTGATTCACAACTCACATGGAATCACCAATTTAAACATGTTCTATCCAAAATTACTCCTATAACTGGTGTTTTATATAGATTTCGCGGGTTACTTCCTCCTTCTCTATTAAGATCGATTTACCATGCTATGATTCACTCACATCTAATATATCTTGCCGGAATCTGGGGATTTGCTACAAAAAAAATGATTTCAGAAGTCCAAGTCGTCCAAAATAGAGCCCTGCGAAATATATTCAGTCTACCTTGGGATACACACGTCAAAGACATTTACAGAAACACCCAAATACTTCCTTTTAACACCATTCCCACTTTTGAAATAACAAAAACTATATTACAAGTAATTCAACACTCGGCACATTCCAACACTAAACTCAATTACAATTGCGACGTACACCAACACAACACAAGAAATCACAACAAACTTCATATACCAAAAATCAAATCAACAAAATATGGACTAAGATCCCTAGAATACATAGCTTACACAAAATATAATCAACTACCCAACGAGATCAAATGTGCAAGTCAATGTAAAAAGACCCAAACTAACATGCTCAAACTTCATTTTATGAATGACTATCTGAAATAATAATGTTGTGTATGTCCTATGATATGTCCACTTAATACATACAGCTATATGTTTCATGTAATGCGTATCATTCCCGCAATGAGTTTATTAACTCTTGGGAGTACAATGCTTTATATAATATACTATATTCTGTATTGTATTTTAATAAATAAATAAAAATAAAATAAATTTTTAAAATTATTTATTAACCAAATACATTTTTTGTTTTTGATTTTTGGTATTCACCGCCTCACTAGGCTGGGCCTGTTCCGAGGTGGCAGGAATTTAGTCAAATTTTGATTACTTAATCTTGTAAGAAAAGAATAAGATACATTTTTAAATTTATATATGAAAAGATAAATAGAATGAAAGAAAAAGAAAATGAAAAAAGTTGAGAAGCATAAAAAATATTCATAAAATTAATAAGAAATATAAAAATTTAAAATAATTACATAAGAATACTAAGAAATTTAGAAATAATAAATATTTGAGAGGAAAAGAGAAAGATACAGTTTAGTGTGTTGTTATATGGTATAAATTATCTGCCCGCAGTATACAACGCCTTTGTTGAATATCCACGTATGAGTTTTGTGTTTTAGATTAGCATTTTTAGTCACATAAATATCTTTAATATCTTTTTCAATTAAATTAAAAATTTTTAGAGCCAAATTACGGTAATGTCTTTGTCCATAGGTGGTATTTGTCTTTGGAGTCATGTGTTGGTGTCTGTGTCTTGTGTCGTAATTGTGTTGTGCAGTATGATGGTTTAGTTGGTCCTTTTGATAATGTATAATTATAATTTTGATGTACAGTTACATATATAGTTATTCATAGCATCTAGTTTATGTTTAGGATAAATAAAAGTTGTGATATAATACCACAATATTATTCATGCCACTGGTATGAATAATATTGTGGTATTATTTTTTGTCTCAAAACAAAGTTTGTATATATATATATATATTTTTATATTTGAATATACCTGTGTATTATATTCAGGGAGGAGGAAGGGGCACGACCGGATAGCGTGTTATCTCAGTAAATTCCGACCACACGCGGGAGTAGATTTTACAATTAAGAATCATGTAGGTGTCACTCACAATGATTAAAGATAAAAGTTCTTTTTTATAATAAACTGTTTTTATAGATTAAATAATAATATTATTGAATTCATAAAATAAATAAACGTGCGGGTGACAGCTGTCAAGTTGACAGATCCAGTACAAAGAAATGACATCTCAACTCATTCAACTGACCCCTTCTTCTACCATAGGAATAACCATTTTATAGCGCATTGTGTCGGTAAAACACAAAGATGTTGAAATATAAGAGATGTGCTATCCGCAGTTTTTACTGGGTGGGACTGCGCTTCCGGGTGTCGTCGATATTGTTTACCAATTAACGAATAAACTAAATGAACAAATAATTAACGAATAAACTAAACGAACGTTAAACTAAATGAACGAATTCTTTCCGTATTAACCAATACTAATGCACACCTCCAAAAAATCTACGAAATGAACAAAATTCTTTTCGTATGCAAACTACTCCTATTAGATAGTAACAGTTGGGCGGACATCATTGCATATCTCTTTTGTATTTCAATATCTTTAGTAGCACACCAACGTAGTAGCCACCCAACGCTTCTGGTAGATAATTGTTATTATTTTTTACATATGTTTGTGCCAAATAGTTTGCATTTTAGTTTGAATTATTGATATCTTTCGCAATTCTAACCTAAAAAATTCAAAGAGTTCAGTATGTGAAATTTGGCATTTGGGGCCTCAACGGTTCGGGGCATGACCGGGTACAAATTAGGGGATTTATTCCTGTTGCTAGACACATTATTTTATAATTAAAAAATGATTTCACCAGGCCTAAAGATGGTTTCTTTTCGTTCTTGGAATTAACCAAGGAAAATAAAAATAAAAACATTTAAAAAATTGAAGACAATGATGAGACAAATTACGAAAATAAAAAATAAAAACTTTGAAAACACTTATTAAATAGTATTAATCAGTATTTTTAAAGCAAATAAATTATTTTTTCACCTCATAACATATAGGATAATTTGATCAGTATCCGGTTTTGCCCCGTGTCTTACCCGGTTATGCCTTGACCCACGGGGCTTAACCGTATTTTTAAGGGTTTACAATTTAAAAAAAAACATACATGGCACAATTTTTTTTCTGTTTGCATTCAACGTCACGCTTTTTGAAAAAAAAAAACTAACTAACTAACCATTCATCGTTGCTAAAGGGGGTAGGCAGAGAGGATGAACCTTAAAAAAACTGGGTCTTCAACACATCATCACATACATCTTCTCATACGTACTCTGAATTATTCTGACTCTTGACATGGCCCGACTCAAGCATCTGATTCACTTGATCGTGCCCCGACTTCCTCGGGCGTCTCCGACTTTTTCTACCATTAACATTTGCGTCATACATTCTCCTTACACTCCTTTCATTATTCATTCGCTCTACATGCCCAAATCGTCTGAGCGTCCTTTTATTAAATTTTCTCATTGATTAGCAACAATTATACCACAACAATATGCCAACTTATCATCAAAATGTTCAGGTTCGAATATATTTCGACAAATATATAGTTGGTTATCCATTTACGATTTCGATAATTTACGTATTTAAAAATATCTCCTTAAAAGGAGTTTTTGAAATTAGAATTACTGTAAAAGTTATAGCTATTTTAGTGTCGCGTGTTAGGCGGAATCTAACGAGAATCTAAATAGAACAGAACTATAAACGCGTTTTTCTAGAAGCTGCCTTTTTCGAGACGGTTAACATGATTTCTCAAGTTCTTCGTAACCAATTTACTTAAAATTTGGTGTGAGCCTTCTCTATACATCACTCTCACAATCGCAATAACTAAAACTATAACAAAATTACGAATTTTATTATTTTTAAATAGTAAAAGTAAAAAAACCCATAAAAAAATTTCTTTTTTATTTCAGACAGTCGCAATTTGCGAAAAAAAAAAATCTGACTTTTTCTTGGTTGGCGATGCAGCATTTCTTTGGATTAAGAATTATTTTTTTAATTCAGATTACTAGGAGGGTTGCTATCGTGTCAACCAGGGCGCGCCATTTTTTTGAGACCCCCTCACTTCAACACCCTGTAACTTTTTGAATAAAAATTTTTTTCCTTAGATTTTTTGTGTATTCTTTAAAAATTAATAAATATTTGGTAAAATAATGGCTAGTCAAAATTTATATATTTTTTATTGCACCTGAAAAAATACCTACAATTCATGCCTCTAGACTAGAATACCCCCTTAAAGCTATAAATGAATAAATAGTAAAGGTGGACTATCACTGGAAAAGGGCTTTAATGCAGAACCAACGTTGCCCGTGCCTTTTGGAGTACATGTACCTAAGGCTTTTTAGGTTTACGATGGAGTAGGAAGGCTTACCTGTTGTGTGGTATCGATTGGCAGCGGATAGATTGACTCTCCGCGGGCTACAAGCCTTTCCGGAGTTCTATTCTGTTCTTTGGACGTGACGTTTATTTACTCGCCTTTACGAACGATATTCATCTGATATGTGATTCCAGGTTTTATTTAGTTCTGTGGAGATACTCAATATTTTATTAAGCACGAAAAACGACTTGTCCGAAAAAAGATATGATTTTCATTTTTTCGCAGTTTCATAGTCTCTCGATACAGTTAAACGAATTTATTAAGAATTTTCGTAATGAAGTATGATACCAACTGTTAAATAAAACTCAGTGGTTGAGTATCGCCCGGCAAGGCTAAGATCTTGGGTTTAATGTATAAATGTGACCCCGTCTCTTTTTTCTGATTTTTCCATTTCAATTTTTTGATTGAAAAATTTTCGCCTATATTATCTTCAGTAATTAAATATTACGTTTCGAGGTTTTACCAATGAAGTTAAAATAAAATTAATATATTATTAAAAATAAAATAAAATTATTCATCCCAGACTTGCAAAAAAGTCAATATATGCCACATTCTATCCTCCTATTATAATATTATAAAGGCGAAAGTTTGTATGTTACTCTTTCACGCAAAAACTGCTGAATGGATTTTAAAAATGCTTTCATTAATAGAAAGCTATATTATTTGCGAGTACTATATTGGTAAGTTCTGGCGTTTTGAACAAGCCGTGCGCGTTATGAAATTATTTATTATAATATTTAATATAATTGTTTGACGTGCGCTGTCATTTTGTTATTTGTTATGGAGATCCTTTTGATAGTGATTGTTACGTTGTTTGAAAAATGAATGTAAAGGGTATGGTGGGAGGGGGAGGGGTATGGAGGGAGAAGTGGGGGGACGGTGAGGGGGTGGGTGTTAACGGGTTGGGGGTGTGGTGGGGAAAGAGGGGGGGAGGGGGGGGGGGGGGGAAGGGGGGGGGGTGTGGAGGGGGGCGAGTGGCGCGTGCGAAGCCAAAGATGAATCTTACAATCATCCATAAAAATAGCAGCTAATAAAAATATGAGTTTAGAAAATTAAGATAATGTTGGTATTTCTTAGTCAATGTATGATTCAGTTAAATATGACCGAAGGGGTTAAGGTCCCATTAGCTCAGTGGTTGAGTATCGCCTCGACAAGGCTAAGGTGCTGGGTTTAATTCCTAGATGTGACCGTATCTTTTTCTGATTTTTCTGTTTTCTATTTTCGATTGAGAAAATTTTCTCTAACATTGTCTTCAGTGATTAAGTATTATATATTTACCATTATTAAGAGGGAATCACCAGACAAAACCGGAAATATGTCATTTTTAAATGAAATTTTAGACGTAATGACTCTTTTCCACAAAAATTATAATTTTTTTTCGAAAAGGTATGTTTTAATTTTAAGAAAATATGTTCATTTTTAGTAAGATAATAAGGTTTTACAGATTTTGGTTGGCAGATTTGTAAAATTTTCAAACAAAATTTTGTATCATACAACACACATTTCAAATTATATAATCATGCAGTAAAATATATAAATAAATTATTGAGGAAAGCTTTGTTTGGGAATTTTAATTTTAGTTTAAATAAAATCATTTTTAAAAAAGATCCGCGCACGTGTTTTGTGACGAAAATACTTCAGTTTGTCTATTTATTTACAGTCTTACAAACTAACATATTTAAGATTTTTTTCAACATTCTTATTTTGCTTAGACATTATTGAAAAATTATAAATATTTAGGACCAAAAAATAATTACAAAAAGTACATAATTTTAATTGTTTTATCATAACGTCTTTCAGTATTTTTGAATGTATGTATAAATTAAAACAAATTTTGAATGAAATAAAATCGATATTGAGTTATTATAAAAAAACTGGTTGGGAGAATAATTAAACCTTCTCATTGGAACCACCCTGTACGATCGTAAGAACATCTTTCAACGAAATATTAATTCTCGGCCACTGGCTGGTTAATGGCCCTAAATGCGAAAATAATATTACAATCTAATTATTATAACTAAAGTCAAAGCATTCAAACTCAATCCTTGAAGGCACTCATCAAGGATGTACATATTAAATATGTTCCTTTCTCATTCCAAGTCAGCCGACGACGTAAATAATTTATCAGAGAATTCTGCAATGGTATTTCTTAAGAAAGGCTGTAAAAGGTGACATTTAAACTTAAGCATTGTTTTTATTTTACAAAATGCTTTAAAGGTGCTTAACCCGTTTGCTTTCTCTATTGCATAAAACATTTTGAAATCCTTAGAAACGTAAGTTGTTAAAATTCAAAGGTTGCAACTTGTGAGTTATTTCATCATGTTATTTTATTTATCACTACAAGGCTTTGTCCATATTTTATTTGCTGTTGAATGAGGAGGGGTGTGTGTTCGGATGTACTATTAACACATCAATTTGTCGATTTTTTTAAAATGCATGTGTAAACGTTATGTTCACAAATGCGTCTTCAACTACAAATAATTTATAACTGCACTCGTGATGTGAGAATGGTTTCACCTGAATTACACCGGATGCGTGCACAACTCGAATTTTGCGTTGCGCATTCAGAACAACAGACTGGTTGTAATTGAAGGGTATTTCTGCACAAAGTGTTTACAAGCTTTAAAAAATGGTTTTACGAGGAACAAGCAAATGGTTTTTCTCCGAAGTTTGTAGCAAATCGAATTTTAAATTATAATCGGAACATGAGAATTGTGTCTTTATGATTTCGACTTAAAGACCGAATTTGTGTTTTAATTAGGATTACATCCAAAATCCGAAAATGTTTTTTTTTTAATAATTTTTGCAGTACATATTCTGCAACTGGAATTTTTGAACAGAATTTGAAAAACGAGATGTGTCAGCAGATGAATCAGCAAATAGAATTTTAACTGTTTTATCTGAACACAAGACTAAAAAATGTAAAAACAAAGGAAATAAAAAATAACAATAATAATTAAAGTACTTATATAATTTAAAATAATGTGTAAAATGAAACAAACAATTTAAACAAAAATAAAAAATAAATCTTTTTCAAAACTGGGGTGAGAATAATAGTAATTGATTAATAGTATTCAAAATTTCATGAAACAATTAAGACCACACTCAAACATTTTTATAATCATAAAACTAGTGGTATAATATAATTATAAAAATATATCGACGAAAAAAATATCTTGTCAAGATATTATATATTTTTTGTATTTTGTCGTATGATATTGGATCGGGATATTTTGTCGCGGGTTGAAAACGCGCGGTTACGAAATAAATAGCAGTCACAATATAATAATAATAATAATAAGCCTTTTTATTCTTTTATCCTTCTGTTAGGTATGTATTAGACATGATCTTATTTGTTATAGTAGGTATATCCTGAAGCTCAGTTTGCCTCTTGGCATAGGCAACATACCCCAATTGGGGATACCATAGTCTCACTGGATCCAGACGGGAGCAGTTGAGGTTCTTGTGCGGTATTCACTGTAAAAAAAAAAAAAAAATAGGCCTCCTCTAACGTTTTACATTGGGACCTGTCACGCGCTACTCTTCTCCATCGATGTCCAGCAGTGAGTTTTAGGTCATCTTCCCATCTTATGTGTTGACGTCCTCTACTTCTCTGCTAATTAATAAATACACACTAATTACTTGCAGAACTAAATAATATTGTAGGAACGTAAAGTTAGTGAATGAAAATTGCCAGTATTTAAAATTAAATTAAAAGTAATTCCAACAACATCATTAAATTTGTTTTTCTAAATATTTTATTAATTTTTCTGGAGTACGGCAAAATAAAAATTGCTTCTAGCACGCTAAACACACAAACAAAACACTTCTGTAGGTGAATCTCTTCAGTGGGTGGTCCATATTATATTTCAAAAGCTCTTTATTGCTTTTTCCGCTAAACCAACTTAAATTTCCCCGAAAATCTTTGAACAAAAGCGTACAAAGAACTTCAACCAAAGGGTATCTATTTACGCCTAAATTAGTCGTTATTAAAAGCTTCAAAAAGTGCAATACTTGCCTCAGTTTATGCTTTACGGAGCTTTTTGCTTTTAAATTCCTCTGAACCCTGCTACAAAATGCGGCGCTAGTGGACTAAAGCTTAGAATAAATTTAACAGGTTTTGGTGTATCGATTGCGGAAGATCAAAAGTATATTTTTTTATTGGTGCCCTTTTTTACTCATTTAAAGTACGCTCTAGCGTGTTTAAATCGCACTTTATGGAACGCGCGTTTTTTAAAGTTACCATGGCAACATCAACAAATCAACAAAATGTGAAGTCTAAATGTCAACTTTTAACTATAAATCTGACAGGAATATTTTAAACGTCAAATAAAACAAACACTTTGAATACATACGCCTTCTTAGCAACGTCATCCTTGCTAATTGCCTTCATGAATGCATGCACTTTCACAAATGATTTTAAATCAACCCCTTTATTTATCCTCAACAGACATTGCAATTTCGAATGTATGGCCCACATAGTCGATGCTTTGTACTGTTCCGACATTTTCTGAAGGTAAGCAAGCACAACTCGTTCATCTACATCTACTACGTTTTGCTCCTCCATCCATGTTATGAACCTTTCATATTATTTTTTATAAACGTCTTTGGATTTTTCAGGTATTAACCGCGATTCTGCTTTGGTATTTAAATTATCAATGTTAGAACTCATTTTACAACACACAATAACTAGTAAAAACTGTGATGTCAACTATTAATCTTATGTGACAGATTGCAAATTAATGTTTGTGTTTTTCATTTCCATGACAACAAGATATTGTGATGTCACATCACGAATTCATTAATAGTTCTTATTTCCAAATTTTTAATAATAATATCAATATTTATGTTTTCAAAGTGTACCAATAAAAAAAAATAGCGTAAAGTATTCGTGGATAACTGGTCTTTAAAACACTTGCTTTATTTCGAGCACTCGGCTACGCCGTCGTGCTCGAAAAATCGCGCGTGTTTTAAAGACCTGTTTATCCACTTATATTTTAATATACTATTTAATTTTACAACTCACGAGAGAGCCGCTATCTGTACATTAATAAGGCAGGGGCATTAATTATGTCGACAGTTAATGTAGTTGGTGAGGCAGGTAAAGGCAGAGAGAAATTTTGTAATAAACGATTAAGCCTTCTTCAACTTCCGTGCTGCCATCTATATACCTATACTTGCATTAAAAAAGGTTCATCAAATTTTATGGTATTTGCAATCTATATATAAGTTATATTTTCAATTTGGGAGGCGGGAATGGGTACCTCTGCCCCGGGAACCTTTATTGGATAACCAACACCTCTGCCATAGGTCACTCCAAGTGGTTCGCTACGATGACCAGGACTTACTGAACCCCAGATTTATACCCACCCCTTAAACCCCTTCTCTCCTTCCTATCCTTTAAAAAAAACCCTCCACACAGCATCCCCAAAGATGACATAGGCCCTGAGGGAATTTATTTTCCTCAGGGCCTCCTGTGTGGAGCTCATGTAAAAAAAAAAAAATGCAAATGTCACATGACCGGTCAGTGGTTGAGTGGGAATCGCGTTTGGGTCCCACCCAGACGTTCCGTGTTCGATTCCTCGGCTGGCTAAGTCCTCCATCACAACTCAAGCAACATTTTCGGCTTACTGCGTTGGTAGTAAGAGATTTTAAAATATTGTCGGGTTATTCGTAACTCGGTAATGTTTGTCTTTCTTTTTAAGTAAAAAAAAATGCTTTTACTCTTGATATTTCACTATTGCGTCACTTCAGTTGTACATGGTTCTAACTTCACTTTACCTTGTTCTGAGACTTGAGATGTCAAAGTTTTGCAAATGCGATTTCTCATTATCTATTTACCAATTTCTGATTTTGAGGTTGAATCTAGTGTGAAGTATTTTAATTACATTTTAAAGGAAATAATTTAAACATGACGTCAGTTTATCATTTTAGAACACACCTAAACACGCAAATAGAACCATATGCAACTAGCTAGCGTATAATAATGTATTGCATAAGGTTCTAACTACATTTCCCTAATGCAATTTCATGCTAGCAGTACGTCTTATTTAAATGCTTTCCATTAAAAAATATGACAAACTAAAATGAAACTCAAATTCAAAAATAATTAAACAGATTATGAAAATTCGTCTTTGCAAAACTTTGAAACCGTTAGAACTGTTAAAGGCGAACTTAGAAACTTATCCAACCAAAGTGACGAGCTACAATGCACCTCGTAACAACTACTAACTCGTATCTTCTGTCAGATACAAACAAAATAGATCATGTAAATGATTTTAGAAGCTTTTAAAATAAATGGAGCTTGATTTTATCTGTTCTTCACACACATACCTACTGAAATACAAAGAATATGGTTCTAAAAAAATATTTTAGTTATAGAAATGGTTTTGCACTCCAAGGTCATTTTGAAAAAAAATGTCGGTTAGAACCAGAGCCGCTCTAGGAGTCCAGAAGTGTAAGGTCATTTAAAAAAATGATTATGTGATCAAATTAAATAAGATAAAATTAACATGTATGTAGGTGCCTCACGAGTTCGAGAGTCAAATTACATTTAATATAGTAAATTATGGATGGTACTACCATGGACGGAGACCGAACAAGCAGCATAAGACAGGGACGTATGGAGGAGCCTTGATAGGATAAGGGGAAGAAGATGGTGGTAATAGTAAATTATTTCATGCAACAAGCGCACAATATGCAAAATCAACCTACGTTTATCAAACCATCTCTTTCAGACGCATAATATTCATCATGCTCTTTCCCATACGGCAATGACCCAAACTGTCTTCAGAATCCGAAAGCATTTTTACTAGGCGACATAGTTCCATCTCGTTTATTGTATGGCGCGTAAAGAGACAACAGACATGATATTGGGACATTTGATAAATTGACGCAGCCAATTAAAATGGTGGAAAAGAAAGCTTCCATTTAATACGTTAGATTTCACTATTTGCCGCTATCTCGCGGTGCATTTCAAATACATTAAAATAATACCAGATTTGATTTGCATAATATTATGTTTTACTGTCATCTTACAATTTAGAGATCTCTTTGACCAATTGACCTGAGGAAGGGACCGCCACTGGTTAGAACCTTATCCGACTAAAGTGACGATTGGTCATTGACAAGGTAGCCGGCTTTTACTTGTCAGTGAAAATATTATTCCATTTATAAATCAATTTTCAAATTCAAAATGAATTCACATTTCCACGCTTACAAAAGCACAAATAATAATTTATTCATTACCGATCCAAGTCCAATTAAGGCCATTTTATTCCCCGAAAAAGAATTCACATATTTTTTTTTATTTCCATGGTGGAAATTTCCTTTTCTTGCAGACAGAAATTAAATTTCCCCGTTTCAATTGACCAATCAATATGAATATTTCCTGTCCATTCTGCGCCTTATTTTCGGAAGAATTCGCAACTTCAAAAGGCTTTTGGAAACGAATCGATAAAAGCTTTCGCTTTTACAGGGTTTAAATAACTAAATGTTAAGCACAGATAACCAGGTACTAAAAAACTAATTAAACAAATAAAAAGAAAATACTTTGTTTTACGTCACTTTATTGTTATTTTTTTCCGTCTACCGGTTTCAGTACCTCCATACCATTATCAGGACTGGATATAAAAATACTACAGTACAGTACAGTACGAACGCATCATATCTCACTTTAACTCCGAGTACCGAGCCCTTGGAATACATCTGGATCTCTGGTTGTTCAAGGCCGCGCTCTCGTTTATATAGGGCGGCTGGTAGTACATCCTTTGGTAATTAGGTGACCGGGAGCGGGGAGCTGCCCGGTGATTAGCCGATGGTTTGAATTGTGCAACCAATAGTATTCCTACGGCATGCTGCGTTTGTAGGTAAGGACGCTGTATCATGTGTGAGCGAGAAAGTATTCGATCCCGCGCGGTGTCTCTCGTTATAATAGTATATTTGTGGTACGTTCCAGAGTGGAGGATACTCTCAGTATCGCCCTGGTGTAAGACCACCATTCAAAACTGAAACGCTGCTTGAAATGGCATTAGCCGTTTTTGGTGAACAGATCTGAATAGCCAGGTACTTCCCCACCTTCCTCTTCCCTACCTCCTTCCCCTCCCGACTACCTTCAGCCTCACAACATACCCCTGTTGGGGATGCCAAAGTCTCACTGGCTTCAGACGGGAGCAGTTGGGACTCTTGTGAGGTATTCATATAAATAAAAAATGTAGGTAATTTTAGATTTTTGTGCGATATTGTTCCAAGTAGGTATGTAACATCTTTTTCTTTTTCTAGTAACTAAGTAGGGACTTTAAAGGAAAGGAGAAAGACAAAGGAAGAAAATAACAATGAAGGACTTGGGAATATTGGTTCAGTTTTTAGCGGTTTCAGAACTAAAGGATGATATTTCACAATTTTATACATTTGAAATAATTTGTAGAATATTTGCGCCACGTTCCAGAGTGGAAGACACTCTCAGAATTGCCCTGATTGAAGATCATCATTCATAATCGAAACGTTGCATGAAATGGCTTTAGTCATGTTTGGTGACCAGATTTGAATAGCCAGCTACTTCCCCATCTTCCTCTCCCCATGTCCTTCTACCCCGCACTATCTTCAACCTCACAACATAACATAAAATTTTCACATAAAATCTGGATTTTCGGAATTTGCAAACCACTTGATTGAAAACGATCATAAATTTGACAAAAACGCTGGCGCCAAACTTATTCATAAAAACAACATCGGTATAAGGGGATAATTTAGAGGCACTTGAACTTAGGAAAGCCAGAAACACTAATAGTAAGGTAGTAAATAATCAACTTAATTTAAATAAAAGTCCCATACTAAGATTGTTCCCTATTGATAAAGAACACGTCCGTTTCCTTCCCAATTCTCCATCTATGCCTCCTTCTTCCTCCTCCACTTGACGAGTCCAGCCCATTTTTGGTAAATTATATATTAAAACACAAATGTAACCTAATGTTAGTAGAGTATTAAACTGCCCTGATGAAGCTACGGTTGTAGCGAAACCCGCTCGGCATAAAGTATAAAAATAAAAGTGGTGTTTACAAAGTTATTGTTTTATTTTAAATGAATAATGACACATCACAAAGTATCCGCTTCATATGAACAAATAAATAAAAGTTACTATAAGACCTTGCACGAAAAATATTCCAACAATATATTCATGTACTTATCAGAAGAAAATGATAAAAATATATGTAGAATTATAAATTTTATGTATTATATTCTATTAAAACAACAGGACAGATATTACGAATTATATTTTCAAGAAAACGATGACACGACCACTTTCTTTTATTTTAACAATCTAAATCTATGTAGTTCTAATTTTGAAAAAAGCTTAACTATCTATTCTTAACTAGCTCTGTTTAGCTACTTCCCCAAGTAGGTACCCAACTTTATTACTTTATTTTTGCCTCTACATTCGGCCATCCTGTTGTGACATCTGCCCTCAGATGTCGTCAATAGACTCGCGCTCGCCGTCACTATTGTTATCTTCGGGCTCCATAGCCCAAAATTTCATATGATCGGTTGAAGTAGATGTATTCTGCGGTCCTTCATGTTCTCCAACTTTCTCTACTAAATAATGCTCGTTTCTCAAGGTGTTTGTTACACGATATGGCCCCAAGAATTTACCCTTTAGTTTTAATCCAGAGCCGAACTGTGTTCGTTGAATGGCCACCAAGTCCCCGACCTGATAACTCCTCGCTGGTTTCCGCTTTTTATTAAACCCTCGACGGTTCTCTTCCTGTTTTGTCTCAATTTGTTTTTTGGCTTCTCTTCGTAATTCTTCTCGATCCTCGACGAATCGAGTGGCCCATTCATCCTCTAACAGCTCACGTAAATTTAAACCTTCTTTAAGGCGTATTCTTTCGACTTGACCATTTCCTCGCGGTAATCCCGTTGCAATGAGTGAACGCTGAATATTCTCTTCTATGCAGTACTGTTTGAAATCGTTGGACGTAAACACTGTTCCTCTGTCGAAAATGATCCTCCTAGGATTTCCAAAAACAGCTACCTCATTTCGCAATCGATTAAGTACATCAGCTGTATCAGTCGACTTCTTCGGATATAACCAAAAGTCCTCCTTGAGAATTTCTTCAGTTTTATTTACACCAAAATGTCCCTTCTCATGAGCTCGCCTTATTATTTGATATTGCAAACACTTAGGCACTACAAGTTAACAATTCACTGTTTACATCTGTATAAATTAACCTATTCCGCACTACGTACTCAATCACTCCATCATACCTTTTCTCGCATACATTTTTTAAATCATCATCTCTTTCTTGCACACTTCTTATACGTGATATAATTCCATCATCATCCTCACGCACAATTAAAACTGACGATAATAGACTTCTACTTAACGCGTCTATATGCAACATATTTTTTCCGGGTCTATGATGAATTTCATAATTGAAGTGTTCCAATAATAAATCCCATCTATCTACTCGTAGGCACAATTTCTATTTTTTCATTGTGGCTGTAAAAGCTTGACAATCCGTTATATTTAATTTACAATAATCTTCGCAAAGCCGAACGGACCCGTCTTTTTTTCTCATGAGAACGATCCGAATTTGAGGATCGGATGATGCCCTCCTCTGTCCACAAGTTCAAAATTTCATTTAATTCGCGTCGCGGTCGCGAAACAACCAGTTTGTCTGATTTTAATATTATTTTCGCTTTTATCCCGACATCCTCCGTTTTGTTAGGTTTGTAATTTGTGATAATCTTTCTAATTTCTCCCCGATAACGTTTTTTTGTGATATGAGATAAATCTACTTCGTTAGCTTTATTAATTAGATTAATCTGGAAAATGTGAGATCCTTCCGGATCGTTCATGTCTACCCGACTATCGTTATTTAACTTCAAAAACGTAACTTCCCCATGTCGTACGCGAAGTTCGACTTGATACAAAAAATCGGTACCAAGGAGAATAAGATGCTTCAACATAATTTCAGGTACAACATGATAAGTGACAGTAAATTCATCATTTGCTACTCTCATGCTAGAGGTAAATTCATCTATAGTTGCATTCATACCAGACCCTAGACTCTTATAACATACCTGGTTTTTTCTAAGGTGCGGTGCCCCTATTCGCTTGTATTCACTCTTACATATCAATGTTAAATCGCTACCTGTATCAACTAAAACTAAACTCTTATAGTCATTAATTGTCACTATCTTCTGATATTTCTCCTCCTTTGGTCGTGATATTACGTAGACATCCTTTGGTTTTTCTTAACATTCGGATGCAACATGCCCGAAGCCATTGCACTCAAAACACTTTCTACCTGTACCCTGATCAGGGCAGGCTAAACTCACACGTTTGTCGTCACCACAATTAAAACAACGTTTCACCGCTGGTTTTGCCGACTTCACTTCATTATTTTTCTTTTTATTTCTGTCGTCGGTTTTTCCTGATTTGTCATTTTTCTCTATTGTCTTCACTTTCGTTTTTGTAGCTTTACGTTTCATGCTTTCATATTGACTGAATCGCTCTTTTAGCAGCTTAATTGTTTGAGCCCCGTATAGAATCGCTTTGTTGAACGCATCGTCAGGGATACCCTCGATAATGTATTGGATAACCACGCGCACCTCGAAATTGGCTTGGGAGGCAATCTGCAGCATCTTGTACGTATATGCTTGGAGCGTTTCATCTGTTCTTTTTTCCCGTTTCGTAAGTTCTCGGTGCACTTGTAAACTGTCAACCGTTTGCTTGAACTCTTCCTTTAGCGCCTTCTTTAGTTTCGCCCACGTTCTGCTGCAATTTGCATACTCCACGAACAATTCCGCAGAACATTCTAATAATCGCTTGGCGTACGCGACTTTTTGAACATCTTTCCACTCGCATAGCACAGCCATTTCATCAAATTTCCCTAACCACCGTCGCACATTGGTGTGGTCGTCGCCGCTGAATTTCTTTAGACTTCCCTCGACGTCCTTGAACGTTAACAGCACGCGCTGCTCAGGAACTCTGGGTCGGCGAACAATTGAAGTTCCTCGGTCGTCCTCATCGTCCTGGAGAGGGTCGATCTCCTCATCTTTATCGTTGTCGTGTTCATCGTTTTCTTCATCATCATCATCGTCTTCTTCGTTTTCAACGCGTTCTCGTTGGACCAGAAGAGCCGCTCGTAGACGTTCAATTAGTTCACGCGGTAAATTTACGACTAGACGCCGCATGCCACTACACTTTTAATAGGCATATGTTTAAAAAATAAACTACCCCTAAACTTAATTACCACAAGAACTATCTGTTTCAGTCGAGAACGGCGGAAAAACGTGCATTTAAATTTATAAACTTTTATTCGCGTAATTTTCCGTTTTGACGCCGACGCCATATTGAATCTTGTCCATAGAAACCACATAGTGACGTATATCAGTAGTGCCAACCATACAAAACAAATTCATAGTAAAATAATTTGCACACGTTAAAGAAAGTGCCCCCTTTATACCGCCTGCTCTCGTCAAGGCAAGAAAAACATCCCAGTTTTCAAGTAGTTTAGCGGCTACGCTTGGTTTGTGTAACATGGTTTGTGATACAAAAGAAAGTGCCCCTTTATAACGCATACTCGCGTCAAGGCAAGAAAAACATCACAGTTTTCAAGTAGTTTAGCGGCTACGCTAGGTTTGTGTAACATGGTTTGTGATACAAAAGAAAGTGCCCCTTTATAACGCCTACTCGCGTCAAGGCAAGAAAAACATCCCAGTTTTCAAGTAGTTTAGCGGATACGCTAGGTTTGTGTAACATGGTTTGTGATTCTGGCGTACAATCTCACAAGACGAAAGCTAATTTTAATTTTACGTAATCGAAATTTAGAATGAAATATTTTCCACTTCCCCCAATGCAAATAGTTGCCTTTTAATGTAATTAAGGTGAATCAAAAGGTTTTTTTTAAAGTGCATATTAACCGTTGCCAGTGATCTCCAAAAATTATCGTGATTTTGCCGTATAGCAATCTTTTTAATATTATGAAAATTTGTCCTGGCTGAAACCGATGTTTTTTGCGGTAGCTAAGTTTAAAAATAGTGTACTTTCCAAAATCTGTGCCTATTAAAAGTGCGGCGGCTTATCCATAAATTATTTTGAAAATTTGTACGGTAACTTTAGTTAGTACCTTCCTAGAATATGTGTGATTTTTGCCATATAGCAATCTTTTTTTTAATATTTATCATTTATCGATTGGTACCCTGGAAATGGTGGAAGTTGTTCAGAATGCAAAATAAAGTAATACGAAACGTCAGCCGTAACAAGAAATTACGTACAAATTTTTTTGTTTATGAAATGTAAATTTAAATGCATATTTTTCCACCGGTCCTGACTGAAACCGATGTTTTTTGCGGTAACTAAGTTTAAAAATAGTGTACTTTCCAAAATCTGTGCCAATTAAAAGTGCGGCGGCTTATCGTAAGTTTAATGTTCACGCTTATGACCAGTAGTTCGCAGGTGTCTCTTCCTGAGCTCCATCTTGAGCTCAGAAACCCTCATCCGCGTGAGCTGGTCCTCATCCAACTCCATCGCGTAAACACCCGGCGCCACACTGTCAATAACTTCATCAACCATTGTTTCCACGCAGCGCACTTAAACAGTCCGAAAGACTTCACTTCACGTCTTTGATTACTTTCCAAATAATCCGTCTTTCTTCTTATTTTATCTGCATGTTCCCTGCAATCCCAGACGATCCCCCAAAATGTAGAATTATAAATTTTATGTACTATATTCTATTAAAACAACAGGACAGATATTACGAATTATATTTTCAAGAAAACGATGACATGACCACTTTCTTTTGTTTTAACAATCTAAATCTATGTAGTTCTAATTTTGAAAAAAGCTTAACTACCTATTATTAACTAGCTCTGTTTAGCTACTTCCCCAAGTAGGTACCCAACTTTATTACTTTATTTTTGCCTCTACAAATATATTTTATTTTTACGCCGGCGTGATTGAAAACCAAACATTCTCTTGCCCACGTTAATTAAAACAATCCGCAGAGAAGACACCTATACACAAAATCAAACAAATAGTTTTAGTGTGGATTAAAATAAAGGGTACGAATACATTTTTTCGGAACTTAATAACACCAAACCAAACGTAATGCAATCCCATTTATATTACAAAAGAAAAAATATTTTTTCATTAATATACTCATTCAATATTTGTTTTTAACCAAATATCCAAAATTCAGCCTAACGCATATTATATTTATTATTTTTAAATTTAAAAACTAATGTTTAAGATAAGATTTTTATGCATAGCACAAAGGGTGACAATTATTATAAGTAATAATTATTAGCCTGAAACACACATCTACATTGAAAAAATCTCCCGAGAAAAGATACATGTCGCCGACGGGACTCGAACCCGTAATTGTTACCCTTTGTGCTACGCATAAAAACATTTTCTTCACCATTAGTTTATCAATTAAAAAATAATAATTAATATTTGACGAGTTAAAGTATTTCACCAAAAATGCCGACATAATTTGTCTCGACGCCACCTAGTGGGAGATTTAGCACTTTTGCAATGCCTTTTTCATATAAAATAAAGTTGGTTGTTTGCAGGTGGAAAAATGTAACAAGCAGTAATTATTGTTGAATGAAACACTAGTATATATTGAATCATTTGGCGGGCAGGAGATAAGCCGACGTAGCTCAGTTGACCGGAAATCAGAAGGACGCATATATTATATGCTTAAAGTGATACAGGTGAACACCTCAGAAAAAGTTCTTATAGTGAGGTGTTAAAAAAATACAAAAACATGTTAAAACTACTTTTTTTTTCATGTGAACTTAGATAATTCAAAAAACATATCAAATTAATGCGTTAACCATTACTCCACCGAGGCTGTGATCTTTCTTATTTTTGTGTAAAAAAAAAGACAAAAAACAACCAAACGAAAAAACAATACTCATAAATCCTCCATTCAGAGAGAACATTTGAAAGGTGTGTTACATTTAAAAAATAAATCTTTATTTTTCGCATTTTTCGACTAATGAGCTACGTGGTACCATCCAGTTAACTTAATCTATTTTTAAGGAGAAAATATTCAAAGTAAAATTGGGCTACTTTATCTTCCTGTTTTTAACTTGATACGTTTTTTATGAGGGTTTAACGAATTTATTCGAGTAATTGGAAAGCCCTGTTATTATTTATATTTGAACGTTTTGAGTCCGGTTTTGTCAGTATAAATTACCTTTTTATTAATGGTTTTTCTTTTTTTTTTTATTTCATTGACGTTATTAAATGCTTAGGTACCTACATTAATTACTGACTTCATTAAATATTAGGAAGAATAATTAAAAACAATATTACAGCGGCAGTTAGGCATAAATGTTTTCTTTTTATAAAATGTGAGAGAAAATTAAATAAAATTTTACGCAATGTACAACCATCTACGGCCATCTCTGACCATCTGCGTTATCTACAACCTACGGCAATACAAAATCCACTTTAATACTATATACAACGATCTACAATCATCTGTAACCATTTTAACCAACTACGATAGTATTTGACCATCTACCTCATCCACTGGACTACCGAACTAAAGACCATCTACGAACCATCTACGACCATCTCCGACAATCTAGAATCATATGACCTACATCCATCAACCAAAAGACAATCTTCTATTCTTTAGAGCAATTTACGACCATCTTGGACCATTTACTACCATCTACAATCATCGACAAACACCTACGACCATCTAGGTCTTCTGTGACCTACAAAAATCGACAATCTCTAAAGACAATCTCTTATTCTTTCAAGCAATTTACTACCATCTTGGACCACCTACGACCATCTACAACTATCTACAAACAACTACGACCATATTCGACCATCTACCTCATCCACGACCCACTACAATGGGCTATCGAGTTAAAGACCATCTACGACTATCTTCGACAATCTAGAATCATCTACGTCTTCTATGACCTACAACCATCGACCAAAAGACAATCTTTTATTCTTTCAAGCAATTTACGACCATCTTGGACCATCTACGACCATCTACAACTATCTACTAACAACTACGAGCATATTCGACCATTTACCTCATCCACGACCTACAACAATGGACTATCGAGTTAAAAACCATCTACGACGATCTTCGACAATCTAGAATCATCTACGTCTTCTATGATCTACAACAATCGACCTAAAGACAATCTTCTATCCTTTCAAGCAATTTACGACCATATTGGACGTTCTACTACCATCTACAACCATCTACAAATACCTACGACCATCTACGTCTTCTGTGACCTACAAAAATCGACCTACAGACAATTTTCTATTCTTTCAAGCAATTTACTACCATCTTGGACGATCTACGGATCTACGACCATGTACGATTATCTACAACGATATCACAAACGTGGAGATCCGAAAATAATTCATGGCTGATTGATGAACGTTTACAGATCGCGATTAAGAAAGGCACGATTAGTTGGTTGGGACATAAAGAGCGGATGAACAAAGGAAGAAATGCCAGAAGTATATATGAAATGACCATGTGAATAATCAGAAAAGGAATCAGAATGGCATTCTAATAGTATTCGTATATGCCTATCTAGTAGTGATCGCTTAACCAAAGACCACCAACATATTATCAGCTTAATTAAGCAGTTGGTCCTCTTGCGCGCTTGTTAAATAATTTTTAAAAGTATCTCAAATTGAATCATCAATCAGCAGTCATTTAAGGGGGGAAATACATTTAGAAGACACACAAAATTTTTATTTTTTTTTTATTTCATAATGTAAGGATAATTATTTATTTAAAAATATGATTCCAAAGTTTAAAAAAAATTCAATTTGTTCCGGTGTTGTGATCGCGTTTAAGTGAGCTTCCCTCCTTAAGTGAAGAACCGCGTGATTTTTTTTTTGAATTTGTGTGCTAGAGGGCACAAATTCAAAAAAAAGTTTTAAGTGTAAAGTTTTTAACCAATCATTTCAAATTTTTAAAGATATTTTCTTTATATAATTGCGCTCTATATGAACCTAATAATATCATTGTCCAAAGTATTTTTGAATTGCAAAAAAAGTTTATTTAATGGAAAAAAAATCAAGGTTTTCTGTTTACACACCTGTAAAAAATTAAATTTTCATTTTTTTTGGGAAAAATTAATTTCATTTAGAGGTAACATATGTTCTCACACTAAATTAAAAACCTTATTGATTTGAGATGAAAACTATGGTCTCCAGAATGCACATAAATAGCTATGTCCGATGGTGACGTTCGATGGGCAGCAGCTGATAATTTTCATATTTTCCGACGAAATGCTTCAAAAATTTCATTAAATAGATGTGTAATGTGACTTCAAAGTTAAAATTAATTATATACATTTCTTCCATGCCAAAAAAAACAAGGAAAATTATTAAAAAAATCTAGTCCTAAATGTAGATCCCCACTTAAATGTTGATTGAATAATTTTTAACATGGGTGTATCAGTCAAAATAGGAGACACATTTCAAAATAATTCCGTGACATTTATCAGCAATGCGGATTCCTGAGGGAACAACCCTCTGTAAAATTGAATACAACATCAAACACAATTGAATTTGCATGAAATTGTCTACGGTTAGTTACTCTAAGGCAAGTTCCTCGGATCGAGATGATATTTATTTATAAAGATGGGTTTAGGTCAACTCCCCGAGCGCCTGAATTTTAAAATAGAAAATTCCACTCAAACTTACACAGCGAAGTGACATAAAAAAGGTTTTCAGTTTAACTAGATTGTTTTTGAAGTGAAAATATATTTAGTACCGTTGTGATTTGTAACTCGATGAAACGAAAAAACGACTATAAAAAAAAAGAAAAATACATACATCTATAGGATTTTGCCTGCGACAAAATGAGATAGACCTAATTTCCTAATTTGGGAGGTGGGTATGGGTACCGCTGCCTCGAGAACCCTGCTACATTTGGTGGCTTAGCAGGGGTGCCTGGGTTCATGGGGTGATGTTTGTCCGGGTCTTGGCGGTGGATGCGTCTGCCCACCAGCTGCCTGTTAGGCCAGTTCAGGATATAATGGTTGGGGGAGTCCCATTGACTTCTACAGCCTTAATCTCTCAGACCATCGCCTTGCACTGAAGTGGGAGGGATGGACTCACACGTCCGTCATTCCTGGACACACTGACCTTCACATTACTACTCACCCCTCTTACCTTTTCCGTCCCAGAACTTCCTACCATTTCTTCCCTAAAAAGACCCCCCACACGGCATTTCCAAAGATGTCATAGGCCCTGAAGAAAATTATTTTCCGCTCGGCCTCCTGTGTGGAGCTAATGTAAAAAATCGATCCCATCCTTTTGCAGTGCATCGTAGCTTATTGGTATCCTCTTTGTGCGGTGCTTTGTAGGCCCCCCACTCTTGTGTACTTTAGTTTTTTGAAAGTTTCACTTCTACCGCATGTCAATTGCACAATCTGTTTTTTTTAAAATTTATTTTCATATATATTATAATGTTTTGTTAATACCGAACCTAATCTTACCTGACAACCTAACCTGACGTAACTGTTAACCAGTCTAAAGGACAGGAGATATTTTAGAGTGCTAGATAGGTACTCTCAGTAGCGCCCTGGTTTAATATAGCTTTAGCCGCGTTTTATGATTTGATCTGAGTATTCCGGTATGAATTTTTTTTTGCTTTCCACTGCTTCAGCACTTATTTTACAGCATACCCCGATTGCAGATTTCGCAATATTTCTGGCTTTGACACTTCTAAGCAGTTGGGACTCTTGTGCGGTATTGACATACACCTCTGCCGTACACCTACCCATGTGGTTTGCTATGTTTCGTGACTTAGCAGACATGCCCGGGTTCATGGGGTGAAGTTTATCCGGATCTTGACGACATAAGTCTGCCCTCCAACCGCGGGGCAGGCCGGATCGGGAGAGACTTGGCGAGGGAGATATTTTGACCTCTTCAGCAGGACTATCTCGGTACATTGCCTTGCACCGCAGTGGGAAGGATAGATTCATACGTCCGTCACTCCTGGACACATTGACCCACAGATTCCTACCCACCTACATTTTTCCTTCCCAGAACTTCATCTACATTATTTACAGTCCGATTGATCCACAATCCATTTGCGAACTCAATAATAATTGATTAAAAAAACTCTACGTGAAACTAGTATCGACAATTAATTAATAATTAATAGTGTTAATAATCAGCGAAAGTAGAATTTTTTTGTTTGTGTGTTTTTGTTAAAAAATTTCATTACCACATAAAAATAATAGTTAGCCACTATTTTGAGAGCTAGATACTAGGATAGAGTTGAATTAAATATACCTGAAATCTCCTAGCCGAAAGAGCCATTTAGAAGAGCGTTTTCTTTAAAGGGATGCTTAAAGCGTGTAATAAATTAAAGACTCTTACCCCCCCCCCCCTAATTAATAATAAAACTTTACAAACTTTATGCTTTTCCTTCAAAGCACATTCGAATTAGGAAAATTTAGAACAAGCTCGGTGTGGACGCTCTCTCCTTGGTCGCGGCACCACTGTAATTTCTTTGTTTCTAAAATGCTGACAGCTGGTTTTTGTTGTTTTTATGAAACTTCTTTAACACCGTTGTGATTTGAAACTCGATGAAACGGAAACTAACGCCACTAAACACATCTATAGAACTTATCCTGAGAGAGAATGAGATACTGTAATCGGTCTCCTCTTTGTGAAGTGCTTCGTAACCCATCGACCTTCTCTTCGTGCGGTGCTTCGTAGAATAAAATGTGAAACAATTTTAACACTTGGTAACGATGTTATAATAAATAAACCTCACAATTAACGTATTCCTGATAATCTACATTAGTCCTAAATTCGTCACTCTTCCGAAGTTTAGTTTTCAGAAGGTTTCACCTCTACCGCATGCGGATTGCACTCTGATTCCGCACACCCCATCGACTAGACAGGGAACCCGCCTAAAGTGTCTAGTCACATAAAATTAAATGTTAGCTGTTGCCCGAAGTGTCAAAAGAAAGGCAGTGTAAATCTATGACTATGACCAAAACCCAAAACAATCGCTCACTATAAGGTATCTCAGCATGACCTTGGGTAGGCACACTCCCCGAAACCTAGAATTAAACTTGGCTTTTGTTTCTTTTTTTTCGCAAGGCCCGTACTAAATACGTAATGCAAATATGTAATTTTTCCAAACTTACCAAATCCTCCATGCTGCACAACACACTGAAAGCACTCTTGAAAACACAAGCTATTTCCACAAACCGTCATGCAACTACTTATTTCAAAACCAACTCTCATGCCTAGGTTCAAATAGAATCTCCGTCTCATGACCTTTCTCATTTATAAACTCAATTTTCTGAATAAATTCTGCCAAAAACGAATTATCTCCGGTTCACCCGCACCGAACTAACTACTGTTATTATTCCCTGAATAACTGCAAAATGGTCGTCCTCCTCCGCGAACTTTTCCTGACTCTCTAAAAATCCGTTCGTCCCCGAGGTCGAATCTACCCAGACTGTCTTTATTTAAAATTTGATTTCCTTTGAATTTTGTCAATAAGTGACTTATTTTCCGTTTACACGTCCGAACTACTGTTATTATTCCCTGTATAACCGTGACTCTGAAACACGCCCGTCTTCGAAACCGAAATTACCCTGACTCTCAAAATCCGTCTGTCCCCGAGACCGAAACCACCCTGACTGTCTTTATTTAAAATTTGATCTCACTTCTTTTCCTTCCCTGCCCGTCTGTGTCGTCCAAGTACCCTTTTTTATTATCTTTTTCTCTAAAATCCTTCAAATATCGTTAACTCTCATGGCGGATATTTAACTTAATGACCGAACTTGTCAAATTTAATCACCATTTTCGAAGAATTCTGACGTTATTTCATGTTTTTTTAGTTTTTTGTTGCAGTGTCAGACCTTCAAAATAGTAATTAATTATCATGTACTTGAAGGCCAGAATGTATCCCAAAACGACACGGTCACACGTGGCTCCAAGCCCTTTTTTTGCATTCAGAATGGCCTTCGCCGGGGGTCTTCATAAATTCATCAACCCCGTAGTTATTTGGATTTCAGAAATTATTTTAGCGCTCTTACAAAATGGCTCCATACAAATTATCCACGTATTATTATTATTAAGGCGAGTTCATCACAGTCTCCCCTTTATGAAACAAAATATTTGTTGTAGGTGTAATCACGAACTACAGCCACATATTTTGTTACAGAACTCTAGCAGTAGTCAGCCCGTTTGGACTCGCCTCAAATCTTTTTAATTTTTTTTTTTTTTGTTTCCAAAATTATTATGACAAATATTTCCCAATCCGGCCCTGTCTTGTACACCGTCGTCCTTCCTTCTTATTGCTCTACTCCACCGACCTTGCGTAGTATTTTTTTGTTGTTGTCGAAACTACGGTCAATGTTCCTTGCGTCGCCCCCCCATACTTCCAGGAATTTGTCTCGGCCCCGCGGCCCAAATCACAACTGCGTCATAATTTCTTTTCACTGCCTCCTGTTGCAAATCTCACATCTCCCTGTATTTAATTTACAATGTGCAACTCGATTTGATTATCCGCGTTTTCTTGTTTTCTTTTAAATTATTCCGCAGACGGTGCCCGACCCTTGCAGAACATTGTAATTTAACCAATTTATCGCGTTTTCTTTTTTTTCTATAAATATTTTTACTACTCGTTCGTCTTACGGATGGAAAGTCACACCCCTATGTAAGACTACTCCTTCTTGCTAATTTATCCTTTCAAGATTATTTTATTGGAAACGCACCCGCCCGCGTCGTCCTGATGGCCTCCTACCTTTGTGACCGAATCCTCTCGTTTATATTCAGCAAAGTGCGTTAGCATCGTCTTGCCACCGTTCGGTTCCCAGGCCGCATCTGACAACTTTCTCCTGAGTTTATTTTGGCAGACCTCGCCCCAATAATTCGCCAAGAAGTCCCTCTCGAAATCTTCAATCGTCTTCCACCTGCTACAGTAGATTTTCGACCACCTTTTAGCCTCTCCCTTGAGACTCTCTCGGGCCACCATTAACTTGTCCGTCCGCCTCGATCTCCTTGTATACTCCCGCAGGTCCTCCAGGAAGGAAATCGGATGCTGATTCCCTCCTTTAAAAGCGGGCTTCTCCTGAGCTGGGAGCAACTCTACAATCTGGCGCCGATTCCCCGACCCCAGGAGCACTTCCGCCTCTCCCGCTTCCGGTCTTGCCTCTCGCACTTCTAGCTGTCTTTCAATGGACTGTATCTTCTCCACTAGCGGTCCTAACGCGTCTCGAATGATGCTAGTCACCTGCCCCAAGCTCACCTGCAACGACGTCTCTCCCACGGTCTCAACTGCGGCGGTGACCTCCTCTCTTGCCGAAGGCCGCCCACGTCCTTTCCCTCTAGACACTGATCCTTCCATGATTGATTATTATCACTTGAACTCACTAAAACTTTAATTCTCTTACTAACTTCTCACCACTAGCACTTTAAGTTCAAAGAGCAAATGTATTTTTTTTCTGTTCGTATCACTATTATTATCTCGTTTCTTTTAAATTATCCTGTTGAACTTATTTCGTTTAAACCTGTAAACATTGTTTAAATCACTGTTTTTTTTCAAACCATCATTCCCCTATTTTTTCGAACGGTCTACATGAATGCGTTTTTTTTTTTCATTTGTAAATAAACCATTAGGTTCCGCACAAGGACTCATAATGCACCGCAAAGCGACGTCACCAAATTATCCAATTATTATTATTACCCGACACCCGGTTTAATGACCTATCTTCTCAAGCTGAGTGTTTACTTAATGTTTCTTTTATGATCTCCCCTCAAAATGAAACTGACCTTTTTCTGCTATTGTCCTCATCCCCCAAGCCGAACTGTCCCATAGCCCCATAGCAATTACACCCGCATTCCTACGTCAAAACAATGCCAGCCACCCGTCAGTATTATTGTCCGGTGAAACCTTTTTTTTTTTCGCATTCTTATAGTTCTCGTCCGCTGTTATCTCTTATCTAATTTTAAGAGGCGACATGGTGAGGTTTCGCTTAACATCTTAACTCACACGATGTATGGTATTTTTCCTTCAAAGCCGAGCATTTAACATAAGGCCCCTTCCCAGACGGCGTGTCCTCCCTTAAACTAGTGCTTTCGGTTTTAAATAATGGATTGCAACCGGCAAGCGCCTCGAAGGTGCAGTGTATTTTTTTCATAACATCCTGTATAACATTCGAGTGTGACCGACCTTTCGTTTTGTGTGTTTGTTCTATTCACACATAGCGGTCAGTGTTTATCTTAATTTTTTGCTACGGTTGTCTTAAATTTTACAATTACTGGTGAACAGTATCACCCTAAATGTAGGTTTTAACTGATTAAGAAATGCCAACTGTCTGCAGTAATCATTTTATTCCCAAAGATTCATACGCTTAAGCAAGTAATTATTAGTGTTGTCCCTTTAACCTCGTGCATAATTTAAATAAAACATTTTGGATACGTTTATTCTGTAAGCCGGGTTACATGACGCTTGAATAGACCAACTACCTACTTCTTTTGTTTATTTATTTATTTCCAACTACGCCATATACTATCTTCCGTACCAAAACTTGAATATTTACAACCTATTTCGTATCGTTATTATTTTGACTAATCGTCCGGCCTAAACCCGAATTCTACAACCGTTCAAACTTTGAAAGTTGACTAACTTCAATATTCTCACCACGGTGAATTGATATTGAATGTACTTTATTGAAGGACTATCTCCCCTAATAATGTAACACCCTTTCTCCCTGTTTCTTATCGAAGGTTGGATACCATTAACTATTCTTGGTTAGTTTTGTTCTAATATTTATTGACATACGGCGCGTCTCCCCTGATAATATGATACCTTTATCCGGTGGCTTATTGAAGGTTGGATATCATCAGCCTACCCTTCCTATTTTTATCTGGTGAAGCTAATGTAGACGCTACTGAACTAACTATTCTTGATTAATTTTGTTCAATTTTTTTTTTCTTTGACCTGCGGCGCGTCTCCCCTAATAATATGATACCTTTATCCGGTGGCTTATTGAAGGTTGGATATCATCAGCCTACCCTTCCTATTTTTATCTGGTGAAGCTAATGTAGACGCTACTGAACTAACTATTCTTGATTAATTTTGTTCAATTTTTTTTTTCTTTGACCTGCGGCGCGTCTCCCCTAATAATATGATACCTTTATCCGGTGGCTTATTGAAGGTTGAATATCATCAGCCTACCCTTCCTATTTTTATCTGGTTAAGCTAATGTAAACATTATTATTTCAAATTCCTCTGCTAACCATCTATTATTGTCCTAGTAATTACTTTGTATTTTCTTTATTGTTGTTTTCAGTCATTTTCGATGACAACCGAACCGTCATACCTACTGTATTCTTTTTTTTCTATTCTTGTGAATGTCATTGTATAAAACCCCAGCAAAATGCAACACTTTTTAAAACCATACCTCCTGGTCACTTAGCAATACTGTGTAAAGTTTATTATTAATTAGGGGGGGGGGTAAAAAAGTAAGATTTATTACAAGCGGTAAGGCTGTTTTTTAGTTGGAAGGTTGTATTAAAGCTACTAGTTTTATACGCGATGTAATTTAATTAAGGGTATAAAGATTTTATCACGCACAGCTGTTGGCACGATTTAACGTCAGGCACTTTTAGCTGAGTTTTTCTAAAAGGTGAGCTGTTAAAAAACTAACAACTCGTGTGGTAAGAATAGGGTAGGAGGTTCAGAGAGGATACGAAAAATTTGTTAGTAAAACCCCATTTTCTCTTCTCTCTTTATAATAATACTTGCACAGACCAGGAAAAATATGGGATGTTATGCTAGAGTCAGTCAAAAAGTAATGCCTCCTATTTTTTTCTCCCTTATTTGTCAAGAAATAAAAAATGCAATTACACGGGTTGAAAGCCACACTATTGACGATTAATTTATTACTTTTCAAAATAATCTCTGTCCATTTCGAGAGCTTTGGTCCATTTTTTAACGAAGGCATGTATCACGGTGTTGTAAAAAGCACGGTCACATCCAGAACACCATCGCATCGCCATAATTTACCCAGCCGATCACACAGTTTTGAATTTTTTTGTCCTCGGTGAGTTTGTGTGATGTCATTTCATTGACTGCCTCTTTGATTCGGAATAAAAAATGAACCCATATTTCGTCTCCGGTCACAATTTTTTCCAGAAACTAAATGCTGCAAGTGTTGTGTGGCCATTGTTTTTCTTGTTTCCGGTTAACTTTCTTAGTATCCACCTTGCAAATTTTTTTGTTTAATAATCAGTTGTCGAATAATTGTCATCACACTGCATTTACCGAGGGAGAGAATGCGACATCTGCAGTTATCCGGGGTCACCACGAATGAGGTCATCAACTCGTTTAATATTGCGTTGAGTCACTTTAATCAACGGTCAGCCTCCCCGCTTTTCGTCAGCAAGCGGTGTTTGTCCTTCAGCTTCATTACGCATGGTACACATTTTTCACTCTTTCATGAATGCGAATGGGCGTTTCATCTTCTACAGTCAAGAATCATTAACAGAACGCTGTCTAATACGAACATCGATGTCGTGCATTTTTCAAACGACTGTAGCGCTGTCACCTGTTGACGCAGAAAGTTACTACTGCAGCAGATTGTAGAAGAAGGTTTGAGGAATAGCATCAAATTTAAAAAAATCGCTTAACTAAATTTATTTACGTAGAAAAAAATAGGAGGCTTTACTTTTTCATTAACCTTCGTAATTACAGAATTTGTGAAAATGAAAGCATTTAAAAAATGTATTTAAAAAAATGAAACAATGTTACTTTGTTTGAACCACTTACATATTTGAGTAAAGCCGACCGGTTTCAGAACGACCGTTCCATATTCATTCCACTGGGTAGAGAGTCTGGGAGCTAGGTAGATATCGTGGAGCTCATTATTGTGGCGGATTCTATATACCTCTCGCTCTTGCAACGCTCCTAAGACTCTTCGAAGTACCTAACTTAACCAAACGTAACCTATTTAATCATTTTTTATACATTTTTTCACCACTTTTAATGACTTTTCAAAGGAGGTGTTGATTTGATTTTAAGTTGTCCGGTCACCGCAATTAATGCTTACATTCCATTATTTTTATCACGTAATTAGTTAGTTAAGTTAGCGCAATTCTGATTTGGTGGCGTACAACTAATGCACACGTGAAAAAACTGTGTGTTTACATATTAGCAGTGCAACTAATGCCATGAAACAATTTGTGCGCAACCAGTTGTGTAACATAAATAAGGCTTTTGTAAGCGTGAAAAGGTACGACATCTACCCAACTTCATTATATAAAAATACAAGATACCTTATGTTCTTACTAAATGAACAAAAAATGTAACACCGCTTATGAAAATGAGCGAAAATTCTTTGGCTATCATTTGAAGGTACACACATGAATATGTGTGTACCTTCAAAATACCTAGATGAACGGAACGTTAAAGCATAGACCTAGTTTAGTGAAACCACGCGCGTTATTTCAGCATTATAATTATCTTCATTTTATAATTTCATCAAAATTTAAACAAAATATATAAACATTTCATAAAATAATTATTTTCATAAATAATTTGTGTACGTATTTTGTCGCCTGTCTGAAATGATTTGTGTAGGTACTTTTATTATTTCCAAATTATGAATTTAAAGTTCATTGAACTTAAATAATTTTACGCATTACACAGGGACATTATTATCTTTCTCTATATATATATATATAAAATCTCGTGTCACGGTGTTTGTGGTCGCACTCCTCCGAAACGGCTTGACCGATTTATATGATTTTTTTAAATGTATATTTGATAGGTATAAGAATAGGTTGTAAAGTATATTTCATACTGCTAAGTGATTAGGATGTCCCTATCCAGATTTTTTTTTCTATTATTTTGACAATTTTTTTTGTTGTTGTATTTTTTATTTAATTTTCAATCATAAATACCTATAATCCGAACAGGCCCTCCAATGATATGCTTGGTGTAACCCTAAGTGACCAGCTCAGGTATGGGGGCTCCATCGAAGCCAGAGTAAAGTTAGCCTCCCAGAAGCTGGGCGTGCTGTATAGGGTCCGCAGATACTTTAATAGTGCACAACTGCTAACCCTGTACAAATCACAAGTGCGCCCCACGGTTGAATTTGGCAGCCACCTCTGGTCTGGAGCTCCAAAATACCTGAAAAATACCCTCGACTCTGTGCAGAAACGGGCGGTCCGTTTGATAGATTCTCCCATCTTAACAGACGGATTGCAATCTTTAGAGCACAGGCGTCGGGTGGGAATGCTATCCTTGTTCTACCGGTATTACAATGGAAGATGCTCCGAGGAACTAGCATCATTGATCCCTTCGGCATCGGTGCATAGTCGGGAAACACGCCAAACGCGTGCCCAACATTTGTACACGGTTGATTTTTTCACATGAAAACGGGTCGTTTCTTCGACTCGTTCTTATGTTCAAAAGCTCGGCTGTGGAATGATTTGCCAGCCTCTGTGTTTCCTCCTTCCTACAACATAGGTCTCTTCAAGACCAATGTTCATTCCTTCCTCTCCTCAAAAAGACCATCCACACAGCATCCCAGATGACATAGGCCCTGAGGGAAATTATTTTCCTCAAGGCCTCCTGTGTGGAGTTAATGTAAAAAAAATAAAATAAAAATAACCCCAAATTTTCACCCTCCTTTCCCCACCCTCCCATTTTTTATCAGGACTCTCTCATTTTTTAATCGCGATTTTAGAATTTTTGTGTGAACAAATTTAAGCTTCGGCGTCGTTTGTATTTCAAAGCATGAAATTATTTATGTTGTTGAATGACAGATAGCGCAACGCCAATATATTACTTTTTTTCACTTTACATTTAAATTTTAAGAGATAAAACAATGAATATGTCCGTTACTTTAATGAAATACATTGAATTAAGAAAATGAAAGGTTGGTGTTTTTTTTGTTTTTATTTTCGGTTATCGTCTACAGCGCTTCATTCCCCTTTGTTACTTACAATACATTCGTTATTTTTTATTTAACAACCAAAATGTTCACTAGAAATAACTTATATGGCAGAACAAAGTTTGCCGGATTAGCTAGTAATATATAAACATAGTTTATTTATAAACAAGTTTTGCTATGAAATTATAATTACACGCGACAGCTGTTTCGCTTCTGAAGGCGTTATTAACTCATACACCAACAACCCAAAATATAGTGTTTAATACCGTCAGGCATGACTCTTGCAAAACTGCATGGGCAATTTAAAAAAAGTAGTAAGAACCGCAATGATATTCAAAAATTAATATTTTGATATCTTTACGATGTGAACAGTTTTACAGCATTCCAAACTAAAAACCAAACGTTCTCTTTAATCAGAGTTGAATTCGTTTATTTACGCCTTAGCAACAAGATACATATATTCTCGCTGGCCGTCAATAAAGGGATAAGGCAGGTAGGCAGGCCATCCCTCTCGCGCAGGAGATTTTTACTACGGGAGCCGTCAGCGCCGCGAAGTAAATCTTCCCTCAAAGATTAATTGCCAGAGAAACGCCGGGTTCGGGATTGAATAAGTACTTTGTGTTTTACAAAGGTGTCTAGACTCTAGACTACTGAAACATCTTTGGAACAGTGGGTGTGGCGAAAACATTTGAAAAACCCTTTCACGCAAAAACTACTGAATAGATTTTAATGAAACTTTACAATAATATAGCTCATACATCAGAATAACATATAGGCGCTCAGAGCTCTGGCATTATGAATTTCACTAATTTATATCTCCCTCTCAACTTCCGTTCTCCTCGCCCGATAACACTTTTCATAACGCTCTCGTCACGCATTCGCCAGCTTACTCCACAAGTCAAGCGTGCGTAAAGAAGTTTTCTTCAAAAATTGCAATATGTGGCACGCGAGATTAATGTAACGGGTATGGATGGGGCGTGGAGGGGGGGAAGGGGGGGAGTAGGTGGAGAAGGAAAAGAGTGGGGAGGGGGTAGGGGGAGAGAGGGAGGGGGGAGGTGGGAGGGGAGTGGCGGGAAAGGGGGAGGGGGGGGGGGGGGTAGTAAAGTGGGGATAGGGAAGGTTGAAGAGGCGGAGTGGAAACCCTCCTAATACTACTCTGCGAGTAAAGCCGGGGGCAAAAGCGAGTTATCTTTAATTTGAAAAATATTTTTTTGCTTCATATCTTTCTTTACATTATATTTTTATAGACCGATGTCTTTATCATTGTCGAAATATTCACATGCTGCGGGTAATTGGTATTACGTGCTCTTGGGACAACAATTTTCTATCTGCAATTTGTTTGAAACTGAAAAATTGGTTGAAAATAATGCATTTTAAGTGAACTTTCTTGAAGTTTCATTTAGCCGAAAAACTTGTCATAAAAAAAACAGATAAAACATTATTGGTTTGGAAATCAGACATTTTACTTATCATACATCTTCACTGCCCGCAACATTGAAGATAAGAATTGCAAAAACGTAAAAATGTTAAAAAAATCTTATTTGTAAGCTTTCATGAAGGTCATTTCATAAAATTTCTCCAGCCCTAAAGAGTCCTAAATTCTCCAGTTTTTCAAAATAAATATCAATCCTATTTTTGCCAATAATCTTCTCATAAATGAAATACTAACAGTGATGGGGGTAGTAAATGTAAAATCTTGCAATGTCCAAAGTTTTAAATATAATGTCCTTCACGTACAAATCCGTATCTTCTGCAAGCATAAACTTTCTAATTAAACTGTGTTTATCGGAAGTGAGCTGTCAGGTAAGTATTTTTTTGTATCTACTTGTAAATTATTATTTACAAGTAGATAGTTTATTAAATAGAGACTAAGAATTCAAAATAAACTGTACAAAGCCCTTCAGGTGATTTTTCACAAAAACGGCGCTCCAGAAATTATCCAATTGTTATTATTATCTATATCATGGTTCTGTATGATTCATAAATATTTATTTTGCAAAATGCATTTTGCTTAGAATAGTTTTTTTCGTATTCTACGTATTCACTGTTTCGTAAACATCATTTTTTATTTTTTGTTCGCAGTTTCACACAATTTGCAGATGCGTTGAGCTTGAAATACAATACAAACGGAAGCATGTTGCTCCAATTTTTTTAACTATGGCAGATAGATTTAAGACGAACGCTACACGTTCAATATTTATTGTGATCCGTCAATATTTATCAAATATCGTGATTATATTGAACAAGTAGGCTAGCGTATTGACCAATCACAGGATTTCTAGATTCTTGAAATCCGAATCGTGATAAATATTGAACGTGTAGCCTACGCCTCCATAGTTATCATGATCAGTGTTAGATATAGATCAGGTTTACGGTACGGAATTCAGGAATCTAGACTTCTATGATATATATTAGATCAGTCGTTTTGTAGTCTTTTCAGAAACCACTTTCACTCCTTACTCTCCTCCAAAAGACCCTCCCCGCTGCATTTTCACAGAAAACGTTAGCCCGGAAAAAAGTATTTTCCTCGTGACCTCCTGTGTAGTGAATTTAAAAAAAGTCTAAACATAGACGATTTAAGCGCGAAGGTGTTTTTTCTTGATAAATAATTTTAAAAGAAAAAAAAGTCGAAAAAAGAGTCGGTGTCAGCAAAGGTACCCGGCCCGGCGTGTTCACTTGACAGCTCCCCTCAAGCCGCGGCCCCGCTCTCGCCTCTCGCCTCTCGCCTCGTCAAGTCGCTTGTGCGACACAAGCACATCTCACCTATAACTATGGATGTAGTTACAAACCTACCTTGACTGTCGTTTTTTTGTTTTGTTAAAATTTTGTAATTTACGCCTAGCTGTATTTTTTGTAACGTAACTATAACTTTATTTTAATTCTACCCAAGCGGAACTGTTTAATGTGTTCAAAATATACTTTTAAGTTTTAATAATGTAAATCAATTCGTAGTAAAGATAAATCGGAAACAGTGAATTCACATTTTTTTGTCGTTATTTATTTTGCGGTGTTATGCCGAATTGCGCATTCTATCAGGGCATATGCCCTGATGATGGACGCTGTAACGCTATCAGAAACGTTATCTAAAGAAGGAGGAAGCGCAACACGACATAACAGCCCAAAAACAAATTGCGTTATAACTTCAATCAATACATCACAGGTTTTAGCTGTTCGATATTAAAATTTCAGTTAATGTTGGATTGTGATTGAGTTTCCTAACAAAGATAGGTATAATTGATTGAGAGTTGGGAAGTCCTGATATAACTCGAGCGTTTTGCAAATTTCGTCTGGTGGTAAATATTTTTGCACGTTACTTTTCCGTTTCAAGATGGTGGATTTTTACTCCAAATAATGTCAGGAATGACTGGTTAAAGTAAGTCAAGTACGTCCCAATACAAGTACCTCATCAGAAATTTTATGATTTCAGAGGTAATTTTGGTTTTGATTTATTAAATAAGGGAAATTTAGAGGCTACTGTTGATAGAAATACTTATAATCAAAGGTATAACCGACCATTATTACAAAAAGAGTTCAAATTCATATTATTCTCATTTGGGAGGCGGGTATGGGTACCGCCGCGGCCGCCCCGGAAACAATTTATTGATTAACCATTACCCCTGCCATAGGTCATCCAAAGTGATCCACTACCTTTATCAGAGGTGCTCGGATTCACGGGTGAGGTTTGTCTAGGTTTTGGCGGCCAATTACATGGCGGGCCGGATCGGGAGAGAATGTTTGAGGGAGTCCTTGTGACCTCTCCAGCCTGCCTCAACCCATCACCTTGCACCGTAGTGGGAAAGAAGGATTCATACGTCCGTCAGTCCTAGACGCACCGATATCCAGATTCCAACCCACCCCTCATTATCCTTTTCCTTCCCAGAACTACCTCTCCGTCCTATCCCTAAAAAAATCCTCCACACAGCATCCCCAAAGATGACATAGGCTCTGAGGGATTTTTTTTTCTCAAGGCCTCCTTTATAGAGCAACAGTATAAACAGCACGGGACAACCAAAAAATTACACAAACACCATTAAAATACACGAATGTTTAAATAACAACATCTGCAATTGCCCTTCTCTAGAAAAAACATAACAAATAAAGTATTTAGAAATCGTCATTGACCGTAACCTAAGATGGACACATCATATCAAACAAATCACAAATAAACTCCACAAAACAATACACATTTTCCTAAACATAAGGAATATATATAAAATAAAACAAATGAAAACAATATATTTTGCACTTTGTAAATCAATAATAGAATATGGAATAATTGTCTGGAGATGAGAAACTAATTCAATTATCGATCACTTAGAAATCGTGCCGAAAACGTTCGTAAAGGTAATACTTACTTTAAAAAAAACATAGAGTTACTGATACAGACCAAATATTCAACAGTTGTGAGTTTAATTTTAGATTATTTTTTTTATGCAGCACAATTTTTATATTATTTTTAATGTCTTATGTACAAATTTTTGATTAATAAAATGGAGGCCTACCTAAAGGTGAGCTACCCAGTGAGGCCGACATTACATTTAAAATGTTAGATATTATATCAAATAAAATAAATAAATTGTAAAAAAAACTGTGGATTAGACGCGTTGAATCATAACCACTACTTCACATTTGGAAGAGAATCGCTTTAAAAAGATACCTTAAAACACGTTTATTTCCAACCGAAAACGTTTTAAACACGATTTTCTCAATATTAAATTTTTGCAAAAGCGCTATTATGCTTTTGGAGAGACTCAACAACACAGCGCTAAAGACATTATTTACGATTCTCTCCAAAATTGCTCCAGATTGAGTTATACACGAGTCACTCCGGGAACGCTTTACCGGCGAAGATTGAACCGAGAATATTAAAATATGGAGATTTCATTCGTGCTTTTCAAAGATCGTATTAAATTTATACACAACCTGTTAATTATACCTTTACAAGGTTGATTGCATCCTAAAGGGAAGGTTAATAAACAATTTAATCGACAAAGTACGCAAATATTTACACAGTAATTAAAAATAGTTAATAAAATCGATAGAGCATACCGACAGTTCCGAAGAACAATGTCGGATCTGCTAAAAATGTAAAACCGTTTCGTTGGTTTATTCATTGGCTTATTTTGCTGATTTCAAATCCTGTACATTCGGAATTTTAATGAAAAGAGAGGAAATGCGATAAATCGAAACCACAATACATTTTGACCAATCAGTAGTTGAGTGGGCTAGCGCTTGGATCCCACCGAGCGTCGAATGTTCGATTCCTCGACTGCCTAAGTCCTCCATCACAACACAAGCAACATTTTCGGCTTTCTGTGGTGGTAGTAGGAGATTTTCAAACATTGTTGGGTTATTCGTAACCCGGGAATGTTTGTCTTTCTTTTTAAAAAAAATTTAAATAATTTCTTGATCTCAAAACAGTGGGAATGGTGTGATAAAAAATAACAAACTGATAGTCATTTCATATAGTGAAACTTCCATAGCCCCGCTGTGATTTGGATTTCGGATGAAACGGAAATGACGATTACTGCACCTGCATCAACTGCGCTCATTGGCCGCTTTGATTATGATGTCAATTTTAAAGGCTCCTACTGGTAGAGATATTTTTAATGTTAATTCAATCACTAGCTTCACTTATAAACGAAAGGGCCCGTACTCACCCGAGTCCACCCGATCGTTCGAGTGGTTTGCTCGTGTAATGAGTCGCCAATCGGTTATGTTCAGACGGATATTCGGTATTCGGTATCCGGCAAAACATCAATCCGTTTCATCTCTAATCTATACCATAAATAAACCAAACCTACACCGTAACAACGACCGTGAAAGAAATATTGTGAATTTATATATTATTTATATAATATTGTGAAGTAAAGCATCCAGAACCTGGTGACGTGTGGCCCCAACTGCGACGGGTGAGTCCTCGTTTTCTATATTCCAATCTGGGCTTATCTTATGTTCCAGAATCCCAGATTTAAACCACTGACTAATACCGTCCATCAGATTTGGCGAATGCATACAAACTTAATCGTCCCATATAAACATAGCAGTTTATGTAGTTTTGGGACTGGTCCTTCGGATGTGTTGCGTAGGGCTTGGCTTGGCTCTGCAGCACCTTAAAACACCATTAATACAGTGGAGCCGTAGTTTCGCGACACCAGGCTGCAAAAAGAAATTCAATAACTCTCTGAAAAATCATTAATATTATCTCATTCATGGGGTCTTCAAAATAAATAATAATAACACATAATACGAAGATAACCGCAATAACATTAAGAAATAAACGAGCAAATTATTATTATTATTATTGTTGGCCAAATGAGATTTTTGGAAATTTTAATACGTCATTTATTTTTCAAAAGAATTCCGGAAACTAATTTATGTAGGGTTGTATTGTTGGGAGGATAAACGGACAGTGGGAAACAGGGATAAAAAGGCCCGACCGACCAGCCAATTTAAGGACTCTGTCCAATGATATAAATAAAGAAAGATTGGCCAATCATATATGAAAAAAAAGTTTACCGAAATAATTAAGACTTCTGGATGTCTAGCAGAGTGAAATCGATAACTTTGCTATATCGGATCGATAGACGAAACAACTCATGGCTTTGAACCGTTTTTCCGAACACGGCCGCAGTGTTGATAGACCGATATTGACAGATAATAAATAAGAAATCGATGTACGATCGCAACACTGGCGGATCTGTCTATTTGCAAACTTAAATATTTTTTCGTAAAAATTAAAAATACCAGTAAATTGACAATTTCAAATTGAAATACCAATTTTAATATAGGTACTAAACGGGAGATAATTTATTAACGTCATTAGTCATTTTTCGATCACTGGTTTCTCTGGTAAAATAGTTTTTTAGAAAAAAAGGCGTTATTTTGAAATTTTTAGCTAACTAACCATAACGCATTTCACAGCAGAGTTATGCAGAGAGGATAGACCGCCACACAAATTTATTTTTGCACACACTCTTTGCTTCATTCACATTCGTATACGGTGTCATACATAAATTTCTATTAATCTGACTGTTGACATTACCCGACACGTGTTTCATGCACTTGATCGTACCTTGTCTTCCTCGGGCGTTATCGACTTATGCTACCAGTCACTTAATATTTTCTCTCGATTTTATGGCTAAAGTAACAAAAGTTAAAAAATAAAAAACGACAAAAAAATAACAGCGATTACAGGCACATTTTACAACTATCCAAACAATACATGTTTTTAGATCCGACTCAAAATTAGGATGCTTGTCTCAATTAATTAATTAATAAAAATAAAATTTGGTTTTGAAATATGTTGATAATTTTTATCAAACACAGTTTGTTTTTTCTTGGGGTAAAAATAATATCGTTGAATTTAATATTTCAAAGGCCCAATCATGTCGGATTACGTCTAAAAGGGATCGAAATGACATTCTAGTCTCCTTCAATGGAAGCAATCTTCCCAACAGGCCCTCCATTGATATGCTTGGTGTAACCCTAAGTGACCAGCTCAGATATGGGGGCTCCATCGAAGCCAGAGTTAAGTTAGCCTCTCAGGGCGTACTATACAGGCCTCCCAGATACTTTAAAACGGTTGACATGTGAGAACGGGTCGCTTCTTCCACTCGTTCTTATGTTTAACAGCTCGGCTATGGAACGATTTGCCGGCCTTTGTGTTTCCTCCTTCCTACAACATGGGTAAGACCAATGGTCATTCCTTCCTCTCCTCCAATAAGACCCTCCACACAGCATCTCAGATGCCTGATGGAAATTATTTTCCCCAGGGCCTCCTGTGTGGAGTTAATGTAAAAAAAGTTTATTAATCTGAGTTTAATTTAGTAATAAATTATTCGTGCAAATAAGCAAATGCTTTTTACAATCCTGGGTAGTGATTTAGTATATTTTTAAAGATCCTAGGTAAGGTAAGAGTTAAGATGTGGAGATGGAGGGCTTATCTGATGTGATTTTTATCAATGCATTTTCTACAGGAACACCCTTCACAGGACTAAAAGCAAAATAAACACAGGGACAGAATTGCTGTGCGTATACTTATAAATATATTACTGTTAAAAGGACAAGGTTTTACAGAAACCTTGAAAAATGGACGGGAAGGCTGGTTTTCTTTTCCAAAAGTCTGAAATAATCATCATCATCACTATTATTGCAACAACCCTTTCCTTGGATATTCTTCTAGGGAACGTTTCCACACCTGCTATCTCATTACCATTGCTCATCACTTACAGTTCACCTTCCGAGGTTTTCTTGAGAGATGGTATTAAACCGAGTTCCTCGTTCATACCGCGGAAACTTAAAAAAAAAAAATTTAAAAAAATTTTCCACGGGAGCCCAATATTTGTGTTTTATATATTTTGTAGCGGAATAACTTAAGATGAAGCCATAGTAAATAATGCAAAATCATACAAAATCATATGTTTTTGTTTTGAAAATTTGATCGCTTAGAAGTATTGTAGATGCTTCAATTAAATACTGCGTGTAGAACATACCTTGGCCCTTAAAAATATCGGTCATTTTTTTAATAAATCTTTTAATAAGCCTATAAAAAAATAAAGTATAAGGTCTAAAAAACACACTTTCAAGTCCAAACTCTCCTATTTATAAACCCCTTTTCGGTTATGGTTTTATTGTATAATGTGGTAAACTCAGTTTATTTTATAATGATCGCAAAAAAAGTTGATATTTACACCCAATCCTCCCAAAATAAAATAAAATATGCATTTTCGCGTTTGTTATTTTACAATACGGCCGCTAGTCGACGAATTCGGTTTTTCAAAGTGAACCCTATGGCGTCCACCGAAGAACTGTTCACGCCACAGTCGCCAAACCTCAGTCACGCCCCGAACTGAGCGGGAGATGGACGCGTCACTCCGCGTCGCTTGATTTCGTGAAATCAATTTTAAATTTCCGTTTTATTACAATAAACAATGCGTAAAACAGGAATTAATATTTTTTACAGGCCTTTACGAAATCAACCTGTAAAACAAAACTCTCAAATACCTTTTCCAACCTTTCCAAAAGCTTTTTCTCGAGTATTTTTAAACTCCTCCCATAAAGGGCGTGAATTCCGATTTCGATTTTTTCCTGAACTAGTGGATCGCCTTAAGAGGAAAACCGGTGGCTGATAAATTAGTACAATAGGTATTTTAACAAATTGTTGCTGTCACTTTAACTCTTACTCCCCTGAATACCGAAAGAAAGGGACAACTGCTGCTGATAATACCTGAATAAAATCATCATAACATTGAAGTTTTGTATTCTGCATTTCCCTCTTCCAAAACTGGACCGATTTAATTTTTTTATTACTTCCTGTATTAGAAGAATGTCTGTACGTCTGTACGTTTTGCTTCTTTACTTCTCTATGTTTTTCTTTAAAAAAAATACATTGTTTAGTTTGTATACTGAACATCTGTTGACGGCGTTCAAACTATGCAACTTATCAAAAAGATAAATTTATCCAAACGCTAGTGGTCGATACCTATGTTATATTACAAAATATATTTGTAGTAGTGTCAAAATCCAGAGAGGAAATTTGGGAACTCGTTTGTATGAACAATGCTCCGCCCGCTTTCCTCTTAATGAGTGAAACTTCAAATTGCAATATTTAATGATAGAAGATAATATTGATAATTTTCAAATGAAATTTGTGACACAGAAAAGACAGAAAAAAGATTCAGTAGCATCTACTGATTGAACCCAGGACGTCTTCCTAGGATTGTTTTTAAATTTATTATACTTAAGCGTACTTGAAGTGAAATGACACAAAACTGTGCTATACAAATATAACGTTATTATTCCTTGCGAAGGAAGTGCTCTGACCACTGAGTTAATTTGACCGTATGAACTTACCACATTTTAAATTGTATAATATTTCAATTTTTTAAAAAGATAGACAAACATTCTCGGGTTACGAATAATCTGAAAATATTTGAAAATCTCCTACTACCACCACAGTAAAGGGTATTTGTTGCTTATGTTGTGATGGAGGACTTAGCCAGCCGAGGATGGGAACCCGCGACGCCCGGATGGGACTCAAACGCGATGCCAACTCAGCCTCTGACCGGTAAAAACACAAGCCTAAAGCGTCGATGAAATTGGGAGAGTTTACAAGCTACTATTTTGGAAATCTTTTAGTAAACTCGCTCAGTGTAATCGTGTTACTGGCTAACTAGCAGATTGTTGACAATCGACGAAAAAAGTTGAAAGGTCGTCAACTTTAATTGCTACTCGCTTACTCGTGATTGGTTTATTTATGCGTTAAAAATAGCTGCTAACAAACAGATGATTTCGATTGTCAAACATCTGACAGAATTAGTTCACGCAGACGTCGTTATTCTCGCCACTGGCGCTAGCAACGACCTGCGAGCTCAGTTTCCTTCAAAAATGTTCGCTACTGAGCGAGTGGACAGTTTTTTGTGTCATCATGACAATCTCACCCGCCGATTCACCCTCTTTAAACTTAGTAGATCGTAGCTTGTAAACTCGCTCGATGTAATTGAGGCTTAAGAATATTTAAAAAAAATGCTAGTATCAAAACAACAGAACTCGACCAAAAAACGCTACACCGTTGATATTGCCAAGTTTGGAATTTATTGATCTCAGCTACCTGATAAATATGTGCGAAAACAATCTTGACATTACGTCAAGACGTGTTTTAAAATTTAAAATTCTAAAATATTTCTTTTCGAATATCCATCTAAAATGAAAGGTTCTTTATTATATTATCTTGATCTTACCTCAAAAAAGCTAACAAAACTCATATACTTCTTCAAAAAATTACGAAACATCTTGTCAATGAGGGATTTAAAGAGAGTATATTATGCTTTATGCCACTCTCGATTGGATTATGGAGTAATAGGATGGGACTCAGCAGCATCTAATCACATAAAACAACTAAAGATAACTCAGAATTGCATCATAAAGACCATACTAAAGGTCCTCATAAGGACGTCAACAACAGAAATTTTAAACAGGTTGATGTTCCAAGCATACAGAAAATCTACGCCAAAAACATTCTAGTACATCACCACAAAAATGATTTAGAGGCAGACACCTCACATGCTCATAAAACCAGAGCCAAACAAACAGACATACTTAATATACCAAAGTGTAACTCTTCATTTGGACAAAGAAGTTCTGAATTTTTATCAGTAAAGTTATATAACAAACTCCCACTTAGTATCAAACAAATTAAAACAAAAAATATCTACACTAAGGACATTTCATGTTGGCTGAAGGAATTATCGGAAAATGAACTTACTAGTACACTGAAAACATCGTCATAGAAATCGCTGAAAACTTATCCAAAACCATCCTCAGCACAGGATCTCCTAGTGAGGAGGACTACGAATATATTTTCTATTTTATATATACACCTAACATGTTTCATCGTTTTCGTAATCATAATAAATAAATAATCATGTAACCATAATATTATGTCCTACCAGTTTGCACTCTAATACCTATGGCTTAGAAACATATCATAGTTACCTACTTTTCATATCGCTTTGTATACTCCGTAATACCTTCCTTTTATTTATTATATATATTTTTTTAATTTTTGGTTATCTTCAATATTTGGCTCCTAAGAGCATTTCTTATTGTTTACTTGTCATACTTTTTTATATTTATAACTTTTGTAATTTATATTATTTATAAAGGTAACTTATAGTTTATATTATTTCCTGCCTTTCAACTTTTTATCTTAACTTTTTACTTTTACATTATACTTTATATTTTATAGTTTACACTTTTACTTTATACTTTCATTTTATACATCATAATTCTATTTACTACTCATTACCTTAACTCCTTTCTTTTACCTTTTGTTTTTATATTTAACTTTACATTTATATGTCACTTTCTTATGTTATTGTATTATAATATTTATAAATATAATTATGTTAATGGCACATGTTGTGCCGTATGTTTTTGAAATAAATAAATATAAAAATGTAAAAAATAATAAATATTTAGTTACTGAATAAAAAAATTTTAAAAGCTTGAGGAGTTATTGCAACCAGATTTCCGGAAACTTAATTTCCCGCCTTGGGCACGGAAAGGTTAAGTTTCTTTTAGGTGCCACATAATATCGATATATCGGCAGATAATGATATTATCAATGTTTTCCTGAATAATGTTATCTCACTTAGCTAAAAAGTTTTATGATGATCGTCCATAAATAAATACTTACTAATATCACTTCTCGCACACGCAATCGATTATCTCTGTATTTTAGAAGCACGCATGGCCTACATCGTATACATTCTTGATATTTCTACCCGTCATGTGTTCTTATTTAAGAAACAATATAATAATACATCAAAAAATATTAATGTGATATTATTCGAAATAAATTATATTTATTTATTATTATTTTATTTCTAGCTATGGCAATCCTGATAAGTTGCAAAATTAATTTAATTTACAATACATAAGTAGAAGGTAACAGGTCAATTTTTCATAGTTATTTTGACATGAAAAATATAATATAAAAAGACAGCTTAATTAAAATAATAACAAGAGAAAACAAATTAACTAACTAACTAACCATCACGCCGTTTCTCCGCAGGGGTAGGCAGAGAGGTCGGACCGCCAAACAACTCGGTCTTGGCACACACTTTTTGCCTCACTCACATTCATACATCGTCTCATACATACTCTTCTATTATTCTGACTTTTGACATGACCCGTCTCAAGTATCTGATTCACTTGATCGTGCCATGTCTTCCTCGGGCGTCCCCGACTTCTTCTACCATTCACATTTGCATCATGTATTCTTTTTACACTACTTTCTTCGCTCATTCGCTCTACGTGCCCAAACCATCTGAGGGTCCCTTTCTTAATTTTGCTCATTATACTTACATTTATTTGCGGATATCCACATTTCTAACACGATCATACATGGTTTTACCACACATACGTCTCAGGGATCTCATTTTAACAGCATTCAGTTTAATTTCATCCTTCCTCTGCCAGTTCCATGTCTCACTGCCATACATCAGGGTAGGTACCAGGACTCTATTGTGGACTGCTTGCCTCGCTTTTTTTGACAGTTTTTTATTAGCGGCACAACGGCATTCAGTCCTCCATTAATGGAGTTACCGGCATTTACCCTTCTTTCAATATCTCTATCAGCCTTCCCATCTCTCGTAAATATACTACCCAGATAAACTCCTTGCAACTGTCCAAAATTGAATGAAATACAAACAATAAAATATCTTGGAATAATAATTGATCAAAACTTAAATTGGAACTCCCAAGTGGAAAATGTGAGCAACAAATTAAAAAAACTAACCTAGTTTTTCAAAACAATAAGAAACATTTTAGATAAAGAACAGCTAATTGAAATCTATTATGCCTTAGCCCAATCTCAACTACAATATGGTCTTATCGGATGGGGAAGCTCATGCGATTCCACTATAAAACCAGTCCTCATAGCACAAAGGGCAATTCTGAAAATTATACTTAGAGTACCCATCAGAACCCCTACAGACTATGTTTTTAAAGCGCTGAATTTAATGTCACTGAAACAATTATATACAAAAGATATTCTAATGTACGCATTCAAAAATCAGGATAACTTTACACAGACAAACTCGGGCCGATTCACAAGATCTACATTACAACATACATTCTACCAACCTACAACTAAAACGACTTTTGGACAAAGAAATATGGAATACTTCTCTGTAAAATTATTTAATTTACTCCCTCTTGCAATGAAAACCACAAAAAAAATAACCGCCTTCAAAAGAAGCATAAAAATATGGATTATGGACATGGGAAGGAAGAAAATAGATTCAATTTTGCAACCCAACAAAGAATAATGCTTTGTTTTGTACTTTCTTTTAGATATAACTTAATAATTTCCCTTGGCAATATTCTAACATAGATTAGGTATTTACTTATAATTAAAATAATAAAACTTGTACAATGTGTCCTTAGAACGGGGTACCCCAGTTAGGACACATTTTCTCTAAAAAACTGTAAAAAAAAAATATATAAATATAAATAAATAAATAAATAAATAAAAAAAAAAAAAAAAAAAAAAAAAAAAAAAAAAAAAAAAAAAAAAAAAAAAAAACAAACAAACTCATCCACCTGCTCCAATTATTCATCATTCACAACTATATCGCACACTGTTTTCGTACTCTCTATTTCAAACACCATGACTTTAGACTTACTTACATTCATCATTAACTCATTCTTCATACATACTTCGCTCATCCTAGATACTAGAGACTGTAGATCTTCCATAGTGTTAGAAATCAGCACCGCATCATCAGCATACAATAGGCAACATACTTTCAGACTATTCAATTTCGCGCCCAATCCCACATCTTTCAATTCTTGCATACAATTATCCATGTATAGATTGAATAACCGTGGTGACATTACGCAGCCTTGCTTAACACCTTTTGTGATGTCAAACCACCCCTTAAAATCACCGTTTACCCTAACACATGCAACGCTTCCCTCGTACAGAGACGCAATTGCCTGTGTGAGATTTGTATTCACTCCATACTTGGACAACACCTTCCATAGCTTTTTCCTGTCGACTCGGTCGTACGCTTTTTGAAGATCTATCTACAAAGGCGCAGAAAAGTTTCTGGTTTTTCGCCAGAAACTTCTCAGTGAGCAATTAAAAAAAAACAAACAAGAAATACAAACATGGATAATTAATTAAGTACAAATAGTGGGAATGAAAAGGAGAAGAAAAAAAAGACACAATAATACACGAGCAGAAAATAACACATTTTCAATATAAAATGTACAAAAATATTCTTTTAAAGTATTTCTATAATTTTTTTATTATACTGGAATTTTTAAAACGTATCTGGAAGCGAATTTTTCCCGCGGCTTCGCTCGCATGGTATTAGGGGGGGGGGGGTTCCCACTCCGCCTCCTCCACCTTCCCTCTCCCCACTCCACTCCCGCCCACGGGATGAATGGTTAGCAATGCATAGTTTCATGATGCCAGAACTCACTATTGTATACAGAAACCATCGCGGGATGCGATCCCCAAAGTTTCATCGCTATCGGATGAATGGTTTAGCAAAGCAAAGGCATCTCATATAAATACAAACCCAGAAACATGCATATTTTGATTTTTATATATATACAGTAGATTCGGTCTGCTTTACCTGAAGTAGCTTAACATCAGTAAATTAACGTGTCCACATAGCTTTTTCTTGGGCCTATAATTACTTGCTAAAATATATTCATTTATAGGGACATTTCAATAACAAAAGAGATCTTTTTACTTATAAACCTCCCTGTATTTCATCTACCAATAATTTCCCAGCATCTTTGGAGTGGTGCTCTTCTCGATTCGACCATCAACGGACTGCGAACACGAGATCTTCGAATTGAGCTAGTTATGGAGATGTGTGAGTATATATACGTTGATCAATATATCTGACCATTTATGATTATTCATCCTAAATTGTAACCACGCGGTTCGAAACCGCATCATTATATTACACTTTGTTAATATTATTTCAGTAGCGAAGGATTTGGGAATCATTTACCCTGACCTTTCGATTTCGTGTCGATCGGTGTGCAATGTGCAACTCTGCAATGCGAATGCTTGGTTTCGCAATCTGCAAAGAAATATCTTTTTGTATAGGATCGCAGAATTCTGAAGAGTGATTCGTCTAGTCTCCTTAAACGGGAGCAATCTTCCGAACAGATCTCAATTGATAAGCTTGGTGTAAATCTAGCTAGCGTGACTAGCTCAGATATGGGGGCTCCATCGAAGCCAGAGTTAAGTTAGCCTCTCAAAAATTGGGCGTACTGTACAGGGCGAACCGATTCTTTAATAGTACACAACCGCTAATACTGTACAAATCACAAGTGCGCCCTACGGTTGAATTTGGCCGCCACCTCTGGCCTGAAGCTTCAAAATACCTGAAAAAACCCTCGACGCTATCCTTTTTCTACCGGTATTTCAATGGAAGATGCTCCGAGGAACTGGCTTCATTGATCCCTTCGGTCACGGTGCATAGTCGGGAAACACGCCAAATGTCGTTTCTACGACTTCTTGAGTTCAACAGCTCGGCTGTGGAACGATTTGCCGGCCCCTGTGTCTCCTCCTTCCTACAGCATGGAACTCTTCAAGACCAATGTTCATTCCTTCCTCTCCCGAAAAAGACAGTCCACACAGCATCTCAGATGACATACACCTTGAGGAAAATTATTTTCCTCGGGGCCTCCTGTGTGGAGTTAATGTAAAAAAAATCAGATTTTATCGCTGGAATGCCAGGACTTCATCGTCTAGACTTGTTGCCAAGGAGAAATGGGGCACTTTTGCAATCCTGATGTTATGGAACCTACTCGTATAACGCTTTACACCTCTGATAACTTCACTTCTTAGACAACACGGGATCCTTACTTTTCTAAAAGGTAGAAAACATTTTATTACCTAGATATTTTGATTTAATGTTCTGTTCTTATTTTACATGGAATAGTTATAATTTCCAATAAAGCCGGGAAAATAATCCAAAGAGTTTTGAGGCAATTACCAAATTTAAGTTTTTAAGATGTTATTTGCGCAAATAAATAATAAAATGACAGCACTTATATATTTAAACTATTTTTTTAATATTTTTATATGAATATCCCACAACACACCCCACAAATAGCTCCCACCCATCTGGAGCCAGGGAGTCTTTGGCACCCCAATTGTGTTGTGTAGGTTTTCTCCTCTTGATTTCTGGTAGGTATCCATCAAAACTTCTTAAGAGGGTATAACCAGAGAAAACCAGAGATATGTCATATTTAAATCAGATTTTAGAAGTATTGACTCTTTTCCACAAAAGATTATAGATTTTGGGAATTTTTTTTTATAAGGTTGTTGGCAGATTTGTAAAATTTTCAAAAAAGATTTTGTATTATACAACAACCTTTTAAAATCACATAATCATTCAGTAAAATAAATCAACACATTATTTGGGAAACGCATGTTTCAGAATTTTAATTTTAGTTCAAATAAAATCATTAAAAAATATAACGAAAATTGGTCCGTTTGCGTATTTATTTGCGCACCTTCAAACTAATATATTTCAGATTTTTTTACATTATTATTTTGCTCAGACATTATTGAAAAATGATAAATACTTATGATCAAAAAAAAAATTACAAAAAGTACATAATTTGAATAGTTTTATCATCACGCCTTTCAGCATTTTTGGATGTAGGTATACATATACATTAAAGCAAATTTGGAATGAAATAAAATCCATATTAATAATTTTAAAAACTGGTACGGAGAATAATTAATTTTGGAACCGCCCTGTACTAAATATGGATTTTCAGCCGCTGGCTGGTTAAACGTTTTTGAAACTTATAGATACGAAATATAGCGTCACTAAAAAGAGACAAACAAATAATCTATAATCTATACGATTTAGCCTGCGAGTGAATGAGATAGTATTATCAGTCTCCTCTTTGTGCGGTGGTTTGTAGCCTAACGATGCTGTGCTTTGTAGCCTCCCCACTCTTGTCTACTTTACTTTTCTGAAAGTTTCAGAGGTTTCAAGGTGAATTGCATAATCTAATTTTTTTTAAATTTTATAAGTTAAGAATTCTTATGTGAATTTTAAGGAGCGGTTTGTAATCAAAGATTAGATCATTTAAATAATTTGCACACAAATTATAGAGCACTTCAGACCTTATGTTCGATTTTATATAAATTTTCCCCACAGGAAAAACTGAACACTTTTCCACCAACGATCATAAAGTCAGTTCACGCTATGCAATTGCACTATACAAGTATTATAAATACAAAACAATACAAGAACAACATGTCAACCTACCAGAGACCAAATGGGAAAATAATTCACCCATTCCAGATATTTTCAAATCAGCGTGTTTGGCTCGGTAGAACTCCTAATTGGACCTATAAATCCTACTGATACCTCAATATAAATATTTAAAAAAAACGAGTGTGCTTTAGACCACACGACTGAAGTAGAACTTCTTTAGCTCCATCTATATATACAGACAATAGGCCTGCACTGTGTCTTAGATATACGAGACGTAACTTGCTATGAGAAAAAGAGAGAAAGAAAATGTGTGCTTGCACCTCTCCCTCTTGCCCCTACAGCAATATTCGAAACGTAACTCTCTCTCTATTTCTATGTTTACTAACTTATATCTCCCTCTCAACTTTCGTTCACCTCGCCCGATCACATTTTTCGTAACGATCTCGTCACGTTTTCACCAGTTTACTCCCCAAGTCAAGCGTGCGTATAAAAGTTTAACTTCAAAATCTTTTGTAATCCTACATGTATTTATAATTACTGATTTTTGCATTTTTATATATAAATTCTAGCAACATTTTTGTTTCGTTCTACTCAAGGAGAGGTTTCAATTTACGCATAAAATATTTTTTAGTATTTGTACGTATTTAGTAATGAAAACTTGTCCATAGTAAAGATAAATCGAAAATGATTTTGTGATTGCTCGCCTTGATCTAAATTTCTCATGGAAACCGGCCTTTAGATGTATGGCTATACGACCACAAGATTTAATAAAAATAATTAAATCCTAACAATATAAAACAATATAATTTGGAAAGAAAGTCTTGAATCTTTTCAAAATTTACTTAAAATTCACAAGGATCCAACTTTGACAGAGCCATTCGTTACTACGTCTAATCGATGTATCACTGGCTCACTACGCCACGGTGAAGCATTTTATATGAAAATCTTACTACTTAGCAATAATGTCGACGTAACTCCGACGCCGGAGACGATCGGCGTCGTATCTCACGTCGGAAGTGGCGCCAGACCTTAAGAATCGTTAAGTACTGAAGGCTCTACCTGAACTTGGAGGTAGATTCGGGGGCCTCAGAGAGGGATATTATTTATTCTTAATTCGGGGTCCGACGTCCGATATTAATGGAACAACATCACGAGGAAATGGTACAGGATGATTGGTATTTCATGTATAATATTGAAGCAAAAATAATAGTAGAAGAATTCATGGAGAGATTATGTGCTCATATCAAGTTCATTATTTATTTTAAATGCTAAATAATATTATTTTTAGGAAGTTACAGAACTAAACCAGAAAAGTTTTACGGCGCCCTAATAAGTTAATCTCTGTACGCTTATCTACTCATAAAAACAGCCAAATTATTGTTCAAATGCACTTAAATATTATCCAAATGGATAATCATATTGTCCAAATGTACGTAAATATTGTCCAAGTGGTTAAAAATATTGTTCGAAAATACATAAATATTATACTTATGAATGTAGCTATAACTTTGTGGTTATCCATTAAAGATAAATGAAACAATTTTAATTTATTGAAACAATTTTACTTTGCTTGAACCACTTGTATATTTGAGTAAAGCTCAAATATATAAGTGCTCCATTCGGCTCCGCCCCTATCATAATAATACATTGTTCCCACCTACTATTTTGTAACTGTCAAATCAGTATACATTTGCCCTGAAGAAGGAACGGACGTTCCGAAACCGGTCGGCTTTACTCAATTATATAAATGGTTCAAACAAAGTAAAATTGTTTCATTTATCTACATAAATATTGTTCAAATGGATATGAAACAAAGTGTGCATCTGCAATTCACACGCGGTAGAAGTTAAACCTTCAGAAAACTAAGCATCGCACAATGAGGAGGCCGATTATACTATCTTATTTTATTGCTGGCTAAATCGATAAAAAGATGTATGTGTTTATCTCTTTTTAGTGTCACTTTTTTCGTTTCACAACGGTGCTAAAGAAGTTTTCACTTCAAAAACACTGTCCAAATTTACATAAATTGTCCAAATGGACAAAAATGTCCAAAAGTACGCCAATAATGTCCAGATAGACAAAAAATCAACATTGTATGAAATATGCTTAAATATCCGCAATTTTTATCAAAATTTCCACAAATATCCATATATTTTTTAATGTTATTATGTTCAATTGAAAAAACGCCGTCCACCAAAGCTAATTATATTTATAAATTAATTAATATAAATCTCTTGCCCCGGAGCCGAGTGTACGAGTACTGTGATTGAAAAATTATATATATTTTATCATCGACATGCAAAATGACTTCTGTTTTTAGTTCTCTAAATATGCTCAGGAATCGTTGTTTAAAATACTTCGGATAAGTGTTGTTAAAACCTGCATACATCGACCAAATGTTAATCAGTAGGACTTAGGTATCTTTGAAGAATTATTTGTTGTGTATATTTAGAAAATTAATGGAATTTAATAGGTTTATCGTGTATTGATTTTACAAAGTAATGATCGTATAGATAACTATTCGATTCCTAAACATAATAAAAAAAGAAAGGGATAATCAGATGGTTTAAGCATGTAGAGCTAATGAACGAAGAAAGTAGTGTAAGAAGAATATATGAAGCATGTGTGGATGGTAGAAAAAGTCGCACGCACGATCAAGTGAATCAGATTATTGATTCGTGCCATGTGAAAAGTCAGAATAATAGAAGAGTATGTATGTGGCGATGTATGAATGTAAGTGAGGCAAAGAGTGTGTGCCAAGACCAAGTTGTTTGGCGGTCCGTCCTCTGCCTACCCTTGCGGAGAAACGGCGTGATAGTTTGTTAGTTAGTTAGTTAAATTACAAACCTATGCCTCAGTCCTCATCGCAACCATCCTATATATTATTGTGAAGGTAGGGGACATGTGGGGTGGGTTGTAAGGGCAAAAGGGGGTGGGAAGAAGGTGCGAAGGAGATGGAATCTTTTGAAATGTTAATTCGGAAAGCCGATTCAATAATTCATAACTCATTCTTCACTATTCTGTGAATGGATGCCGGCATTGTATTTATTATACAGGGCGATCGGTGATCGATGGGACATCTTCTGACTGTACAGCAGCAATCTATTTTTAACCCTCTTCTTGGCAATGTATCCTATAGTATACATAGTTTTTATAATTTTTTACTTCTTAAACTGGTACATGGGTAGAAATTCACACCGCTGCAATACTTCTGCCAACAGAAGACGCACGGCTAATTTGTCTGCAAGTAATCTGTATTTATTACCTGCATCATTAGATATATAGTTATTTTAGGAATAAAAGCGTGTTTAATAGGGGTAAGTTATTAATAATAAAAAATATTGAGTCATATATGTGACAAATCTTGTTTATATTGCATTCCGAAATGGTTTGTATCCTATGATATACACCGCCAAATATGCAGTGAATTACATTTGATTGAATGTGTATCCCCTGAGAAATAACTAACTAACTAACTAACCATCACGCCGTTTCCCCGCAGGGGTAGGCAGAGAGGACGGACCGCCAAAAAACTCGGTCTTAGCACACACTCTTTGCCTCACTCACATTCATACATCGTCTCATACAATCTCTTAATAATGCCATGTTATTAGCCAAGTTATTTTTAGTTTATTGCCTTATGTAGTAAACCCCTTTATATATATATATATATATATATATATATATATATATATATATATACCCCCCTATACAGGGTGTTAAGGGACGTACTTACTTTACTTACTTTACTTACTTTGACTTTCTTTAACCTTACTTTGACCAATGAAAAAATCATAATATACAGGGTGTTAAGGGACGTACTTGGCTTACTTTAACCAGTGATTCCCGACATTATTTGGAGTAAAAAATGTAAAAGATGTTTTTTTTTTTTCTACAAAACCATAAAAAAATGGCAGTTGTTGAACAGTTGGAGGCGGGGTAAAGGGTTCGTCGGACACCCGGCTGAGTGACCAGTGACGACATGCGGAAGAAATTTTTTTTGTTTGATTTTGAAGAAAAATTTTTTGAAAAAAAAAAAAAAGTCGTCAAAAAAAGTCACCGGAGACCAAAATTTCATTTACATTTTTCACTCCAAATAATGTCAGGAATCACTGGTTAAAGTAAGTCAAGTACGTCCCTTAACACCCTGTATATTATGATTTTTGCATAGACATAGAAATTGAAGAAATACTGACTATAATACCAAAATTTGGAGCAGATTCTGATATTGAAAGTGACGAAGATGATGAACTACAAGATGATTCTTCTGCAGTGCGCTCTTCAAACTTTGGAATCGTTTATGATACATTGGGAGAAGATAATGAACCAATGACTCTTGTAATTCTGGACAGACGTCTTTATTTTGCATAAAACATGGCAAAAGGCTTTTTTAATGATAAGAGCAATTGATTCCTATCATATCACACAAAAAAGACAATTTTTCATTTTCCATAATAAAATATTTTAAGGTTGATTTGTAACAACCTGGCAATGTATACTAATAATAATAATAATCTTTATTCAATTAAATAACAACAATATAACTAAAAAAATTACATGCTCAATGTAGTTTACAAATAGATTACATCAATCTTGTCTGATTACGTATAAAAGGGATCAAAATGAAAATCTATTCTCTTTCAACGGAAGCAGTCTTCCGAACAGGCCCTCCATTGATATGCTTGGTGTAACCCTAAGTGACCAGCTCAGGTATGGGGGCTCCATCGAAGCCAGAGTAAAGTTAGCCTCCCAAAAGCTGGGCGTACTGTACAGGGCCCGCAGATACTTTAATAGTACACAACGGCTAACCTTGTACAAATCACAAGTACGCCCCACGGTTGAATTTGGCAGCCATCTCTGGTCTGGAGCTCCAAAATACCTGAAAAATACCCTCGACTCTGTGCAGAAACGGGCGGTCCGGTTGATAGATTCTCCCATCTTAACAGACGGATTGCAATCTTTAGAGCACAGGCGTAGGGGGGGAATGCTATCCTTGTTCTACCGGTATTACAATGGAAGATGCTTTGAGGAACTAGCATCATTGATCCCTTTGGCTCCGGTGCATAGTCGGGAAACACTCCAAACGCGTGCCCAACATTTTTACACGGTTGACATTTGTCACATGAGAACGGGTCGTTTCTTCGACTCGTTCTTGTGTTCAACAGCTCGGCTGTGGAATGATTTGCCGGCCTCTGTGTTTCCTCCTTCCTACAACATGGGTCTCTTCAAGACCAATGTTCATTCCTTCCTCTCCTCAAAAAGACCCTCCACACAGCATCCCAGATGACATAGGCCCTGAGGGAAATTATTTTCCTCAGGGCCTCCTGTGTGGAGTTAATGTAAAAAAAAAAATAATAAAAATCAGTACAGAAAAATTAACAAACAGAAAGTAACGTAAGAAAGGTTTCACAGGAGTAGTATAGTTATACAGTATTTTTAGTTGTGCATAGCCTGCCTCACTAGGTGAACCTGTATTGAGGCAGAATTTTTGTTAATTGTTTCTCGCAATTTTATATATGGGATATAACTCCAAATGACCTTTATAAAAAACAGTAAAAACATTTTTCATTTGTTTTTGTGATTCTGAAGCCTAACAAACTTCAAATATGTAAAAAAAATATTTTTTACGGTGCTAATTCTATCGGTCCCAAGAAGAGGGTTTTAAAGCAGGGTAATAATTTTCTGCTTCTGCCTGGAAGTTGAAGACGTTAACGTTATCACCAATCACCACTCTTTAAGCTCTTGATACACCGATCTATTTTTAAACATTTTTTTTATAAGAGAAAAGAACTATTTCATTATCTTCAAATATTTGAAAATACTACTACTACCACGTAAAGCGGAAAATGTTGCGTGACGACTTAGCCAGTTGAAGAAATGAACTTTGGATGGGACCCAAATGCGATGCCAACTCAGCCACTGACCGGTCAATTATTAAGGGACCATCTACGGGCTGGAGCCATAAAATACTTGAAAAACTACTTGATTCCGTGCAAAAGAGGGTGGTCCATTTGATCGACAGTCCGTTGTTAACAGACCGATTTCCACCTCTAAAATGCACAGACACAATATAGCTATATTGATTCTGTTATACAGGTATTTCAATGAAGGCTGCTCTGATGAGCTATCAGCGCTGATCCCCTGTGCACCGAAGCAAGTGCGCGAATCTCGACGGACACGGGCGGAACACCCGTTTAGCTTCATGAGAACGGGTCGTTTCTTCGACTCGTTTTTTTTAAGTGAAAACTTCTTTAGCACCGTTGTGATTTGAAACTCAATGAAATGAAAAACCGACACTAAAAAGAGACAAACAAATACATCTGTAGTATTTAGCCTATGGGAGAATTAATGGTCGGTCTTCTCTTAGCGCGATGCCTCGTAGGAGCCTATCAGTCTCCTATTTGTCCGTTATTTCGTAGTCTCCCCACTCTTGTCTGCTTTAGTTTTCTGAAGGTTTCACTTCTCCCGCGTGTGAACTGCACACTCTTCTTTTTTATGTAAATCGGCTCTTATATGGAACGAGCTACTGGCACCCGTATTAATAAATCGCTTCCTAAAGCCCCCAACTTAACCCGCCTCACATCTCTCAGCAAGCGGGTAGTGCTATAGTTCTTCCGTCTTTACAGTGCACAGACAGTGAGGCGTATATAAAAAAGAGATAACTTTATCCCACAATCTACCAATCCCCCTGTACACGATATCTCACATCTCTAAATCCCCCAGATGAGTACTCCATTGGTTCGGGGAACTCATGGGGTATTTACAGCCTCTCTGAAAGGTCGTATTCTACTTCTGGCCCTTAAAAACGATTTTCATGAATATTGCTGGCGAATCACAGAATGAGAGACGAAAGCTCACAGTAACAAAAATAATGTTGTTATTGTGAGCTTTCAGGTGGTATATTTACTATTTTACTGAAATGGACGAACCTAACATATTCACGAAAAAACTGAATATGTGTATGCCTTCCACTGAGCGTTTTTATAAATACCTTGAGGATCCAGGATTGAGGTACCGTGACTTCATAAAAAAGGCAATAATGCTGCAGATCTTTCAAAATATGAGATACACAATGTACGTAGGTGGTAGGGCGACCAAAATGGCTGCGACAATTTTTCAATCCGTTCGTATAGCGGATGCGTGTGCGTGTGCCAAAAATAACAATTCACTGAGTAACTGCAATAGGATAAAATGGAAATGGGAATGCCAAAAACTTACCACTGCACTTTCTATCGTCAATTTCAGGCCACTGGTTTGGATCTTATAACTTATAATAACTGTTAATCAGTATACAAACAACATTTCAGAGTACTCGTAAATGTTCCACAAATTTCACGTTGCAGGCTGAACAATACAGCGGTTTCGCAGATTCACGAATAAAATAACAAAACATGAACAATTCACCACGTTGAACTGTCGCGGGTATCTTCAACATTACACGTATCGAGCGTAATATAACTCTTGTGATCGATCATGTGGCGGCGGGCAATGTCACGAAAGCAACACATGTATCGGCGGGCGGTTTCAACGAGCAAGACCGCTTGGGCAGCGGAACAAAATACAACACATGAAGCGACGGCGGTTTTACTAGCAAAATATACATGTAGCGACGGTGGGTCAAAATACATGTAGCACGGGCAGCGGAACGAAATACAATAATAAATTTTGCGTATATCACAGGCGGTTAGAATTATCGGTGTGACAATACCTTTATTGTCACGCAAGTAAAGCGAACAAAGCACACTTCGTTTTGGCAATTTATATAGGTAGGAATTGGAATAAGGGAACAGAGCAGTAACTCAGTTTCAATCATAGACAACAATGATTTAAATTCAAACTGGCGCAACCAGTAGGTCTCTTTCCTTCAAAGGAAAAACGTGATCATTTTCTAGCATCTCTCTCACACACAGTACCGTAACGCCTCTGTTGACCGTAACCTTTGAAGGTTTTTCACTTTACACTTCAATATAATATTAAGTCACTGAAAAAAAGGAAATATTAGGAAGGTTCGGTTTGGGTTTCGGCAAGTTTCGGCAAAAAAATCTACTTTCAGCATCGGTTTCGGTTTCGGCAGATTTTCTGCAAAACCTACGGCCGCACCGAAACTCTGCAAAAGATCTCAATAAATGGTAAATTTAGTCTTAAGAATGTTGTGAATGTATAGCAATTTAAATTAACGGGCCCTTCCTTTATAATGCACATAAGTGTTGATTATTGACAAATTTTTGTTCCAAGCAGTAGTTAACATGTTTGTTAATTTTAGTAATAAAAAAATGTGTATTCACATACTTCAATTATTGTTTTTTTTTAATTTCATTTAACACATATTAACTGTTTATATAAGTGTATAAAATAAGCCAAACTTCAGTAAACAATAAATTTTTAACATATCCAAAAATGTTTCTGTCAACATATCCAAAACTGAGACTTTCACTGAAGATTCGGTTTCGGTAGAAAGTCCTCTTTCGGTCGGACACTAGGAAATATTAATAAAATACTACCTGACCTGGACACGCGTTTCTGTGGCTAACGAAACACAACGCCATCTACTGGATGGTTACCCAACCTTTATAGCCAAGTGATAAATTAACTCACATCGCCATCTGTTAATTTGCAAACAATAAAATCCACACCGCACGCTTGCAAGCCCGCTCATCCACCACATACAGACATTCTCCTTTATATGTTATATTTCAACCAATTTACACAAAACCTTGACAAATTTTATACTTAAACCTTTCTCATGAATCACTCTATTTATTGGTAAAAACCGCATGAAAATCAGTTCAGTAGTTTTTGGGTTTATCGCCAACGGACGGACGCGGAGGAGGACTTTAATTTAAAATATGTAGAAATAAATGAAACATGGAACATAACAAGACACAAAATAAATAATAAAAAAACAAGTGTGCAGTTCACACGCGGTAGAAGTGAAAATTTCAGAAAACTAAAGTAGACAAGAGTGGATAGGCTGCGAAGCACCGCACATACGGGAGACTGATTATATTATCCGGCAGGCTAAATTCTACAAATATGTGTTTGTCTCTTTTTAGTGTCGCTTTTTCGTTTCAAATCACAACGATGGTAAAGAAACTCTTCAACACGTTACGGTCGCACCTGAGAAATGAACCCAGGATCTCTGCCTTACCGGAACTACGCTCGATAATATTGGTAGTTATTACTAGTGTCCGACCGAAACTGAACTTTCTACCGAAACCGAATCTTCGGTATATGTCTCTAAATATTAGCTAATAATGCAATAAATATCGTAAAAGTATGGTTTGACGAAAACTTATTGACACTAAATGTCGAGAAAACCTAACAGGGAATATCTCAAATAAAAATCTAAACATAAAAATTCACGAAAGAAATTGCCTCATTAGAATCGCACCCTGTAACTCAAACTGTATATACATTAGTAGTAAAGAAGAAATAAAATATCTTGGAATAATTATCGATAATAACATCAAATGGAAAAGTCAAATAAATTCCACAGTAGACAGAATGAGAAAACTGATCTATATATTTTTTAGATTAAGAAATACTGTATCATTAAAAATACTAAATAATGTCTTCAATATCGATGTGTATTTGCGATAAGTGTAAATTTATATCCGAGTTGAAGTACGGAATTAAGTCATCTGGAATATCAGGTTCATGCCAGAGCTCACCAGTAGTTTTATACAAACCTTGTCCTGACAATAACGAATAAAAAAAAATTATCCAATTTGGTGTAGTCGTTCGGAAGTTATGCGCGTACATACATTTCGGCGATTCCTTTTTATTTATATAGATAGATTAGATTGGTGTTATTTTCTTCTTCAATGACATAAACATATTTTCTGGGACGTAGTTTTCCATCATATAAATCAAAAACCTTGAAAAATTCCAGTTAAAACAATTAATTTCCCTTTATAATATACTCTCACAGTTTTCCCTTAACCAAAATTTACCAAAGTGAAAAAACGTAAATGTATAGGTTGCTTTGAACAGTCAAATCCGACAGATCGAAGAGCGTGAAAGTGAAATAAATTGGGAAAACTCCTTCCGCCTCGCTTCTAAACAAATCAAGACAAATGACAGTTGGCTTCTCGCCTTGAGGCCCTTTGAACAATGCCGTAAAGTGGAATTAATAAATAAATAGGATTATTTATTTCTGTGATAGCGATATCGTTAAACGTCAACATATTTCAAAAATTCAGGATTCATATTGTGTTCCAGTGTATTTTAACAAATTTCTTCGTTTTTCGAGGCAAAAATGTTAGGACGGATTGTTTCAAAAAAATTGACAGAATCATCATATATTTGAAGTTAATAATCGCATTCTGTGTAAGTTCTGTTATTATAACATTATGAGCCAGTTGCTTCATAAAACAAAAATAATCACAGAACTTGAATAGAGCTTACACAGAACGTGAAAATTTACTTAAAATATTTGATGAAATAAATTTTGGTGACCGGACAACTCAGGCAATAATGCAACTTCAACACCTCCTTCGAAAAGTTATTAAAAAAGTTGTTTAAATAGGTTACTTTAGGTTAGGTTATGGGCTATTTTTAATTTTTTTTCATAAAATTTAATAACTTTTCAAAGGGGTTTTGAAATTGTATGATTCTTATTAATAACTTAAAAACTAATTATTTAAAAAGGAAACCGTGCGGCGTTTTGTCCATACAATTTCCTTTATGAATTTTGAAATTAGTGCAAATATTTTTTTAATATAATTGACAACTAGCATGTCGGTACGTTTTGCTTTTTTGCAAGTTACTTCTAAGGTTTCAAATGGACTGCAAATATTTATTGACGTTTAATATACAAACAAGAAAATGTATTATAAAAACAAAACGTACTGACGTGTAATTTCGAAATCAGAATCGAAGAACATTTAAGGTGTCTTAATAATAATAATTTTTCTGAGTTCACTAACCATATCATTGAAAATAACCATAGTTTTGAAAAAAATACGGGGATAAATATTCTTCATATTAATCATAAAGGAAAACGCTTGGATAACTTAGAAGCCATGGAAATAAAAAAAACCCTTAAAAATAATGAATCTATTAAAAAAATTAAATATTAAATATTAAATCTATTAATCTATTACAAACAAAAAATATTATCTTACAGCCCAATCATGGATATGTACCACACCCACTCTTCATTATTCCTACTTCATTGCCCTACCACAATCCTTAGTAGTAATACATTGTTCCCACTCACTATTTTGTAATTGTCAAATCAGTATACGTTTGCCCTGAGGAAGGAACGGTCGTTCTTAAACGGATATACAAGTGGTTCAAACAAAGTAACATTGTTTCATTTATCTATAATATTTTCTTCTAGCGCAGTTGGTAAAAAAAATCTCAAGAATCGGTCCACTTTTGAAGAAAAATGGGGAATACAAAACTTCTATTTGGATGATTTTATTTAAGTACTAGCTGGTCCCGGCATGCGTCGCTATGCCACTTAATAAAGAAATTGTTTCTCCCTGAGTGTCCTTTCCCATCGTCCCGTTCCCCTTCCGCCTCCCCTTCTTCTCCTGCGTCCTCTTCCCCTCTCGCGTTCCCACTCCGTCACCTCCACCTTCCCTCTCCCTACTCTACTCCCCCCCCCCCTTCACCGTCCCACGAACCCCCCTCCCGAGTTCCCCCCCCCTCCCAGGTCCCCCTTCCCGCGTTTCCCTTCCACCTTCCCCGCCTTCCCTCTTCCCTTTACCGCTCCCTCGTTCCGCCAACCCTTCTCCCGCGTTCCATATATTCAATCCCAGTACATTCACTTCTTAAACAGCCCGCGTGCCCCCTTTTACAAATTTTATTCAAATTTCCATTTTTCATGTATATTAAATTTGGTACCTAACATAGGTACCTATTTAAAATATCTAAAATTCTTGATTCGATTCAAAATATTAGGGGAGTACCTACTTTAAATAAGTTTTTCAACTTTTCAAAAATAGAATCCTGATTGCACAATCATTCATTGTTTTGCAAAATGTCATTCTCTAACACGCGAACTTTCTGCGCAATTTTCTTAATTTTTCTCTCCGTAAGAACCATCCTCGCACTTCAAGGAATATTCTAAAAAAATAATTAGCGAAATCGGTTCAGCTGATCTCGAGATTTGCGCTTACCAACACATTTAGCGATTCATTTTTATATTATAGATTACCAGTCTGAAGTGGAGTGGTTCCTTTCACTCTGTATTCAGGGTTAAAAGAGACGGTGTGACCAACAGTGCATTAAAACACCCGTTATTCAAATTTCTTAGCGACTGTGTTTCCTCTAAAGTGTGTGCTAAATAAATAACCCATTAAAAAAATCAAATGTTAGTTAAGGTTTTTTGTCGCTCGTAATTCAAGGTAGGTGTAATTTAAGTACTGATATTTTTCGTGTGATATTGGTAACTAACTAGGTATATTAGAGTATTCCAATGTAAGTATGTGAAATCCACGCCTTATAAGGCCGACTAGAGCACAGACCCTAGCGTAAGACCGCCAAATTACTATGTCTGTATAGTCTCTAAAGTTGAAGTCACATGGTTCACTCGGATGAAGGTTTACTCGATGAAATGTTCCATTCTCGTTTCACCGTGTGTTCACACGGTTCCTTCGAAGGAAGAGTTCACTCGACATTCTCGCTACGAAGTCGTCGAGCGTAGTCGCGGCGCGCATTGGAATTCGTCCGGCGCTGACGGCTAAGTTCGGGAATATTTACGATTCCAATTGACATTTCCGATAACGTCGAACTAAATTACGAGAAATTGGCGATTCTTGTAAACAGTAAATAAATTTCAGCACCATAAAATGAACATATGGTTAAATAATAACCTGAAAACTGATATCTGCCAGTATTTTTGCACCATGAAATTTTTTTTATTCCAAAATAGGCCTCGGCTTGCAATAAAATCCATATAAATAGAATATTTATTAACGTATCCAAAAACTAAAAACTGTTTTGGAAAGATGATAAAATATGCTTCCAAAATTTATTATTAGAAATAACCACGTAATTTTTTAAATAGAAATAATTTTTAATGTAAACTTTTAAAAGTAAAAAAAATGGCTCTCCTTGCTTTTATTCTAACTAAAATTACTGTTAACAAAAAAAAATAAAAACACACACTTATTTTGGTAGACAAATAAATTATAAATGTTTCTGTCACCTCACTTTTTTGTCGTTTCATATAAAAATAATTCATAAAAAATTCACAATGTTTCATAAATTTTTTTTCAAATTCGATCAGAAACTTTGGTTCCATAAAAGTGTAAATTCGTATTATTTTGTGTTTAATTGTTATATTGAATAAATAGAACCTTATTTTCTCTTTCCTATACCGTTTAGATCATATTTTTCACTATGATAGTAAGGGAGAAACGACGATTTCTATAAAACGTGTAGGAGTTATTTCGAAAAGCGAACTAAACGGAGCATTTTGACTTTTAAGCCGCTCCGGCTACTCGTCCTCACGCCAGAATACTCTCGGCCGACTAATTCGCGAGTGAAAGAATCTTCACTTGAGTGTTCACACACATCATTCGCGTCACGTGATGTTAAATTCCGATTGCAAATGAACAGTGCCGAAGGAAGCATTCCAACATTGTTGGAATGCTTCATTCGGCACTGTCTCTCTTCACTTTCGTGTTCACACGGTTCATTCCGAGGGAAAGAGGCGGAATGAAATCACGAAATGAAAGATAAATGAACCATGTCAATTGGCTATAAGTAAACTTCACTGTTCAATAATAAATTACTCTGTTTATTTGTTATGAATATTGTCACGATAATAATTATTACTTTATAATAATTATTTTCTGCTGTTACAATAACACTCAAGTTAGCAGTAACAACGACTTTCAATAATAATGGTTGTCGTTAGCAGTGCTATATAGTGTCATCTTAGGGAACGTACCCATACTACGTGACCCATTTAGGGGGGGGGGGGGGGAATCTTCAAAAGACTACGCTTGGTCAGAATGGGGGGGGGGGGGGTTAGGTTTTTATCACGTAGTCAATCTAGAAATCTTTTTATATTTTTTTCCATTAACCTTTTATATTTTATCCACTGGTAATTATATATATATAAATATATATTTTTTTTCATGAATACCGCACAAGAGTCCCAACTGCTCCCGTCTGGAGCCGTGGGACCATGGCATCCCCAATTGGGGTATGTTGTGAGGCTGAAGGTAGTAGGGAGGGGAAAGAGATAGGAAAGAGGAAGGTGGGGAAGTTCCCCTGCTATTCAGATCTGGTTACCAAACACGGCTAATGCCATTTCAAGCAACATTTCAATTCTGAATGGTGGTCTTACACCAGGGCGATACTGAGAGTATCTTTCACTCTGGAACGTGCCGCAAATATACTATATATTATTTTATATGTATAAATTGTGAAAATAACACAAATTAATCAAATAAAAATTATTTGCCACACCGGGATTCGATCCCGCGACCTTCGGAGTGCTAGCCAAGAGCCTTACCGCTGGATTACGCAGGCCGTATGCTTGCACTCTTGCCGTCACGCAGCAAGCGCCGTATTAATAAAGACAAATATAAGCCAAATAATTTTTTTTAACCTTTTTGTTAGCAAGAAATGATTCAAAATCATATTTATTATTTACTATGTGAAAACTGTTGGGGGAGAGGGGGTTCTTGGAATATACTACACGTGGTCACCGGGGGGGGGGGGGGGGGGTAAAAATTGCAATAAGTGGGTCACGTAGTATGGGTTCGTTCCCTTATTAGTATTTGTGTTGTCTTCTTCTGAGTCACTAGATGCCGCTTTCTTTGCCTGTTCATTTTGGAGTGGTTTGAAGATTGGATACTGATTTAAAAAAAATATTTTTTTTACTTTGAATTTCGTAAGACCCTCGGTCTACTGATTGTCTGACCGTAAAGTTCGTCGTGCGCTTTATTCAACTAGACAATATGAGACTTGCGTGGGACCGTAGAATTATCGTATTATATTGGAACCGAGTATCCGTGAAATAAAAAATATATATTTAGGTAAGTATAGCTATCTTATTTTCTCGCACGGTAAATCGTATAGATATGTGTTTATATCTTTTTAGTGTCGCTCTTTTCCGTTTCATCGAGTTTCAAATTAGTTTTTACTTCAAAAATAATCCTTTATCTCTAGGGTACGATTTGCGCCATTGTTAAAACACGAAAATAAGTGAGTTCAGAGGGCAGTGAGAAATACACAATAATGACCTTAGACGGAGTCTATTGGTAGAACCATGTATCATGCAAGCTACCAGACTTTATTTCACTTATGAACATACACTGACTGGAGTAAATTACAACAATACTCGAGTGCTCAGCGAGGTTCCAAAACGAGAGGTAAATTGGTAGCATTTTAGTTTCGAAATCGTAACTGTTTTTATGTTTTAGTTCATTGTTGGTAGAAAGTTTGGTGGGTCAGATGAAATTTGAGTAGATCTAGCGAGTAGAAGGCTCTTTTTTCATATAGGTTAAATATTCTATATTTATTACATAAATTTCTCGTGGTTTTAAACTGTAGATTTGCATACAAATCAAATCCACACCGTACTCTTGCCTGCCCACTCGTCCACCACATACAGACATTCTCCTTTTTATATTATATATTTCAATCAATTAACATAAAACCTTGACAAATTATATATGCATAAAACTTTCTCATGAATCACTCTATATATTGGTGAAACCGCAAGAAAATCCGTTCAATAGTTTTTTAAATTTTTTTTTTCAGGTTCTCCATAAAACGGTTATACACTAAATTATTACGGAGAAGATTTCAAAATTTAAGAGAAAAAAATAATTCCAAGGGGGGCAGTTACACTATATTAAGATGTATGTCAAAAGATAGTTATTGAACTCTCTAAAGGTAACATTGAAGATGTCGATGCTCAATGCAGAATCGTTGAGCAGTTGAATTGCTCTGATTAATGTCGCATTCCGTAAGGAAGAAGTTCTCGCTTTCGGAGCATAAAAAAGTGCGTGGGATCTCCCACGAGTAGACGCGTTAGGGACATATGGGTTAATCTCCTTCAACATATATGGATTCAGTACAGTACCGGAGATCAGCTTAGAAAAATGTTTCCCCAAAAATATTTTTCGGCGGGCTTCTAAGGTATTAAGATCGAGCATTCCTGTTAAGAACAATGATGAATACAGGAATTGGTAGTATGTATGTTCCCTCATGTACAGGTAACGCATAAACCTTTTTTGTAATTTTCTTTTTCTAGGATATGGTTTTGTTCAGAGGGGGCCCAAATAATGGAGCTGTATTCCAGGATGCTGCGGACAAAGACAGATAGACGCGGCGGAGGATTTTGTTTTATAATATGTATAGATATAATATAAATTTCTCGTTGTTTATCGGAGTGATGGTTTATTTCATTATTACGCACTAATTGTGCACTGAATAAGATACAGAGACCAATTAAAGTCATTAAAATGTAGTTTTTTAATAATGACGGTGTATCCGAGGTAACAAGTTCTTCAAGTTCCCATCAAGGCGTCGCGACGGCCGTGGGTTTAATTTCTTTTCTAGCTCCTCAGGTCCTCAATCATTGCAGAACCAACATTCTCCGTTCATAATGATGAAAATAGGTGTTTTCAAACAAAGGTACTAAGAGAGTTTTTTTTTCGTTAGTTGTTTTTGGGGTGTTATGCTGTGTGGCTCTACCTTCTTCTTTAGCCAACGTTGCGGACAGCGTTACACTGTCCATCATCAGGGCAGATGTGTAAATGTTAGTGGTGAAATGTGTGCTTAAGTCCTTTGAAGCAATACCGTGTTGCCAGCTCCACTCGATTATTCGTATAGCGTCATTAACTGTTGATTATTCCAGAAAGTGGCCAATTTAAGTTTGTAATTGAAGGAAGTAGAGCGGAAGAAAGCGACAAAACAACCATTTTGTAGACAAATGCGATCGTTTACAATACTTTCTGGGAGAAAATCGACCAGTGTAGTGATGGGCGTCCAAACGTTTTTTTTATCGAAATTATGTACGTCCGAAATTACTAAAAATTAAGTTATAATTTTTTTTAAATACAAACTTAAATAAACAACACTCAAAGGTAATAAAAATGGTTAAATACGTGCACTAGTAAAACTTAAATGAAATGTGATGCAAACATTCAAATCCATAAAATTCGTTTAAAATAATATTTAATAATTTTTGATTAAAAAATACATGTTGCATAATTAAATAATATTATAATAAACACAATTAAATAACTTTGTTTCAATTCCACTTTATTATTTTTTAATCCAACCGGTTTCGGTTCGTACTGAACCTTCCTCAGGGGTGAATAAAAAAATATTATTATTCACCCCTGAGGAAGGTTCAGTACGAACCGAAACCGGTTGGATTAAAAAATAATAAAGTGGAATTGAAACAAAGTTATTTAATTGTGTTTATTATAATTATGTATTCCCACAAAGTGTTTGCTACATATCAAGATTAAATAATATTAGCTAAATTCATTCAATCATTCCAATTTTGCAAATTTGTCAGTTACCCAATAGTTTTCATTAAATTATTTCTATGCCATCTTTCAAGTCATGTTCATACAGAGTAATAGTTAATAGGGTGTTTCAATTAATTTTGTTAAGCAATATTTTTTCCTGATTCGTTGCAATATGTTTGTTAATTAAACGACTGTAAAACTTAAATAAAATGTGATGAAACACTATAAAAAAGTAGAAAATCATTAAAAAAAACAGTTTGTACTTTGGATTAAATAATATTTTGTATTAATTGCATCAATTAATTTTATTGAATTAATATGAATATTGACAATTACCTATTAGTTTTCTTTAAATTATTTCGTGCATCTACAATCACGCGAAGATGAAATTTGTTTTCTAATTTTTTTACGCTAGCTCAACACAGGAGGGAGCCCTGAGGAAAAATCCCTCAAAAGGCCAGCGTCATCTTTGAGGATACCTTGTGGAGGGTCTATTTAGGAAAAGGAAGTAGAGGAGGTTCTGCTAAGGAAAAGGTATGAGGGGTCGGTAAATTCTCGGGGTGAGTGTATCCAGGAGTAACAGACTTCTGAATCCGTCCCTCGCATTGTGGTGCAAGCCTTCAAGGCAAGAGAGTCCGGCTAGAGAGGTCTAGTCTAGGTCTTCTTCATACAGTCTCTCCCGATCCGGCCCGCCATGCAGCAGGTGCAATATCATCCAATGAACCCAGGAACTAAATCCGAGTTGGTCCCCAAAAAGATACCCGCATCCCAAATCGATTATTCTGACTGAGCAATATTTTCTCCAGATTCGTAATATTAAACACTAGATAACTAAATGATTCGATTTTTTGATAAATAATTTCGACCGTATGTGCATACCCTTTAATTTTTTAATGTTTATAAAAAAAATCGACATAAAACATTCGATTAATTCTAAATGTTTTTCTGCTTTCCTTCCATCACTATTAATGCCGAGAAGATTTTTAATTCCATGGACAATAGTTTTTTATACATGTACGGAATGACTTGAATTTTTATTTTGTTTTGAAAATTGTCGTCCTTGCAAATAATGTAATATAATGGTTAGTATAATCAAGGGTTACATGAAATAAAATATGGAAATGTAAAAAGTTGCCCTGTTAACTGAAATCGATGTATATAATTAATAATAGAATCCCCTCTTTGTGCTGTACGTCCAGACTTATGGGAACATTGAAAGTTATTTTAATATTATCTGTTTTAGAGTCCCAACCATCCAGAGCCAACGGAACTATGGAATCCCCATTTGGGGTATGTTGTGAGGTTGAAAGAAGTAGATCGAGAAATAAATGGGGAGGAGGAAGGATGGGAAATATCTGGCTACTCGTACCTATTTACTAAACACGTCTAAGTTTTACCCATTTGAAGCAACCAATCAGCGCGATATTCAGAATACCTACCACTTTAGTAAAATGATGCATTTTTTGTTAACTCTTCAGGCCTCAACCATATTTTGTCAGAGAGTCAAAATATTTTGTCAGAGAGTCGAAATGTAATTTTAGAACCTTAAAAAATGTGTATGCGAAAATAAAAAAAAAAATTGAAAAATCGCTCACCTTACGTTTTTTCTAACTAAAACTACTGATAACGAAAAAAAATTATTCATATTTTATTACACAAAAAAACGTTATTGTAAGACTTACAGTGGCGGCTCATGACTTTTAGGTGTGCTAGAGTGCTGATATTACAAAAATGGCATTATTGATATTGTTGTCGACGAAAATATTTTTTTTTTTTTGAAAATTAGTTTTTTGTATGAAAAATTTCAGAAAGATTCAGTTTGACCGTGTGCCGCACGGATTTCCTGAAAAATCTTCACACAAAAACCGATTTTTGAAAAAAAAAATTTTTTTTTTCGCCTCGTTTCCCTTTCATCGAGTTTCAAATCACAACGGTGCTAAAGAAGTTTTCACTTGGATGGGAAGGTAATATTGGTACCTTCTCATCCAAGGATTATCCCTACATAACGATGCTGTAAAGGAAAAATGGATACAGTGCCATATGGCTGACATTAAAGATGAACCTACACAATAAGATATACGAAGGCTCGACTGTGGAATGATTTGCCGGCCTCTGTGTTTCCTCCTTCCTACAACATGGGTCTCTTCAAGACCAATGTTCATTGCTTCTGCATCCCAGATGACATAGGCCCTGAGGGAAGTTATTTTCCTCAGGGCCTCCTGTGTGGAGTTAATGTTAAAAAAAAAAATACGAGTGGGTAATTATTTTTTTTGTGCTTGTTTTCATCAAACCAAGTTTCTAGAGTTTTTCGTAACGGAGATGAACCCAAACACAAACAAACAATACCGTTAATATGGAAGTTCATCTTTAATGTCAGCTGTATGGTGCTTTAGCCATTTTTCCTTTACGGCATCGTCAGCACTATTATTATTTTCATTTGAAAACCCCAGCTGCGTGAATAATAAATACACTTTACTCCACGCGCCAAGCAATTACTTGAGCATTGGTCACAAATCATTACATATATTATTTTGTCCTTTGGCTGCAAAAGAAAACAGCTTTTTATAATACTTCGATAAATCAGCTGCGACCGGATCGTACCGTTCGTCAAAGAGGGGCGTAGTGTTTTGATTATTTAAAGTAGTTATGGTCGTTTGCGGCAAAGGGTCAAAGGAATGTATGAGATTATTTGTGACCGACAGAATATTCATTTGACTCTTTTTATAAATGGGTAAGCAATGGCAACTGGGGTTTGCAAACGGATATAGTAATAACAATATCATCACAGGTGGTCCCCTTTAAAGGGATACTCCTTTGAATAAAAGGTTCGAATTCACTATCGTAGTCACAAATTATTTCTTATCCATCATACCAAATTATGAAGAGAAAAAACGTGAATCTATATTCACATTCTTTTAATAAATAAATAAATTATAACCAACGCCATCTGTTAAATCAAATCCACACCGCCCGTTTGTCAGTCTCACTGCTCGCTGCCCGCTGGCCGTTGCCCGCTGCCGCTTGGCCAGATATACTATGTATTTCAACCAAATAACACAAAACCTTAACAATTTATATACCTAAAAACCTTTCTTATGAATCAATCTATATATTGGTGAAAACCGCATGAAAATCCGTTGCTTATTTTAAAAGATTTAAGCGCACATACACCGTAAGCGACTTCATTTTATACTTAGTATATACATTTATATATATACTTTGTAAAGATAAAGATTTATGAAACAATTCAACTTTGTTTGAACCACTTATATAATGAGTAAATCCGACCGGTTTCAGAACAAACGTTCCTTCTTCAGGGCAAGCGTATACTAATTTGACAGTTTCGAAATATGGATGGGAACAATGTTTTATTATGGTAGGGGTGGAGCCGTTGCTAGTTATTAATGTAGAGTGGGTGGGTAGGGGAACAAATCCATGATTGGGCTATAAGGTAATATTTTTTGTTATTGATAATAGATTCATTATTTTTAAGGGATTTTTTTAATTTCCAAGGCTTCTAAGTTATCTAAACGTTGTTACGTTACAAAGTAGCAAGGTTATTCCCTAGGTTCACGATCCCCCCATTCTACGCAAGAATAGCTTCGGTAGATTCCCGCACTACGCTGAGTCGACACGCGCACAGCCCACGCGCAACCACTCATTCATCGGCTACCAGCCGGCAAGAGAGCAGTGACCAAAGAGAGCGCTCTAACGCGCACTCGAGAACCTAAAACTCGCGATGTATTTTATATTGTGAATTGTGCAACCAGAAGGTCTGCTGACTACCGCATTTCCTGCTGCTGTGAGTAGAATGTTGTACCCTTACCCTCTTTTGTGTGCTACGTCTCGCTCTTAAAGCCAATAACGCGTGTGGAGAGATTGAGAGAAACAGTCCCTGTTAAGTTAGGATATTAAAGTGCTAACCATGCCCATGTGAAGTGTGCCCATATGGCAATTGTAATAACCCTGTCTCCTTCTAATTGAATAAACCCTTTACGTGCAATACTGTGTTCTGATTGAGGAAAGAGACCCCGGAGATTATGAGGAAAGGAGGAGGAGGAATACCCAGCGAACCACAAACACTCGCCCTGGTTTTAAGAGAACCTTGCTTGCGCCGACTGTCCTGAGCTAGCATCGTTGGCCAATTAATTGCATGTCCTTTCCAGGTTTGGTTTGGCTAGTGGCCGTAGGCCAGCGGTATGCCAACACTGGCGCCGTATGCCAACACTGACGCCAACAACGTTTTCCATTATGATTCATATGAAGAATATTTATTATGGTTTTATCTAATATCTACAATTAATTTAGACGCTTTACGTGGGATTGAAATATGTATTTATATTTTATTTTTTCTCTTCAGTCACCATGAAAAATGTGCCAACTTCAAAATTATATAGAAAATTGGAGTCGCGTTCAGACTGAGAAGAGATGAGATGTTGAATTGAGAGGAGGCAATTTTAGATAAGGCTTGTTAAATGTAAGATGTTTGTTTAGAGAGGGACAGCCAAAAAATATGTTATCTAAGGCTGCCACTTCTAGACTACTGGAAGTACATGAGTCTTAATATAAAAAAGGTGAAAAGGAACAGAACAATGAACAATCCCCATTTGAATCGTCATCATCATCACTTTTGGCTTTACAACCCCTGGTGGGTCTTGGCCTCCTTAAGAGTCTTCCTCCGCTCATCTCGGTTTTGTGCCAGGTCTCTCTAGTTTAGAAGCTCCAAGATAGATATATCTTTGAGGACGTCCATGTTAACCTTCTATCGTCCATCTTAAACTATTCCACATCCCACACTCAAAAACAAATTTCACACAACATTCATTTCTCCGAAGGACGTGCACAAAATACAATGATATCTTTTACGACGCTGATATTTTCCATTTGTCCTCAGGCCAATTTATTAAATCCGTGATAGAAAAAATTAAAACAAATTGTTAATTACGAACTCTCCACCCCTGCTGCATGTTATTTTTTTCATTCTCATTATGTTGGTTTTCCTTCTTTTTATTATAGTGATAATATTTGGATGATTTATACATCCCATATGCTTTAATTTGTGTGTGTGTGTGTTTTTTTTTCTTTCATTTCTGTTGTATATATATTTTATTTTTCTTTTTTTTCTACCACTTTATGTTTTCTTTAATGTTTAAATCCATTTTTTCCGCGGAAACTTCGCTGGTTAATGCAATCATGTAATATGTTACTTTCTTATTAAAATATGTATAACTGTTTGTTTCCTAAATAAACTAAAATTAAAAAAATTAAAAAAATAAAAACCTTGTTCTCCCAGGCTCCTTCGCCCTATCGGTCTTGAGTTCAGCAGCGACTTTGATGCTTGATGCTCGGTCATTCTCTCCACACGACAGAGCCACTGAAGTCTTCCCAGTTTTATAAATTTTGCGATGTTTAGCTCCTTATACAGAGTATATAGCTCATTAGAATATCTGAGAAAATGTCGTTTTTAGACAAATTAGGGAATTGCTGAAACCAATTGTTGAATGGATAGTTCTTTATATTGGACACATCAGGCTACCCAGGATTGACTAGGAATGTGCCATAACTCAGCCCAAACATTACAGAATCTATCTTTGATATTCTTAAGTCGGTTCCTCTGAGGATCGAGTCCTTTACTCCAAAATCCATGCTGGATACAAGATTCCTACACTCCTCGCGATTCTGCGCTGCGTGAAGAGCAGCGGATACCGAAGTAACGGATGCCAGTGATACTTCATCACTCCAGCCCATGGATGACCTTCCCCTGTTTCTTCTGTTTTCCACTTTGCCAGTGACTAAGAATTTCTCCAAGTTGACATCCTTAGTTTGGCAAACAACGTGTCCAAAGTATCTTAAAATAACGTGGTAGGTAGATAGTTGAAAGCCTATTGTGGATCCCAACCTCTTCCAGAATGCACACATTTGTGAATTTGGCTATCCACGGAAACCTGATTATTTTTCTCCAGCATCTTATTTCAACAGATAGAGGAATGTGATTTATGAGGGTAACACTAGAACTGGTTGCTGCTTTTTCGTTATTTGTTTTTGGGGTGTTAAGCTGTGCTGTGCTACCTCCTTCTTTAGCCAACGTTTCGGACAGCGTTGCAGTGTCCATCATCAGGGCAGATCCGGTAGATGCAGACGCTGTCCGAAACGTTGGCTAAAGAAGGAGGTAGCGCAACACGGCATAACACCCCAAAAACAAATAACGTAAATACTTTTGGCCGTGAAAATCTAAAAACGTTTATGGTTGCTGCTTGTTTAGTCAATAAATCCAAAATATGATCACCAACTATGGCAACGTGTCCAAGAATCCAAATTACCTCTTTTGACAGCTTATTTTAATTTTATTTTTTTACATGAGCTTTACACAGGAGTCCCCGAGAAAAATAAAATCCCTCATGGCCTATGTCATCTTTGGGGATGCTGTGTGAAGGGTTTTTTAAGGATAGGAAGAAGAGGAGAGTTCTGGGAAGGAAGAGGGTTTGAGGGGTGGATAGGAATCCGGGGTTCAGTGTGTCCCGGTAATCCGACTCCAAGACCTGGATAAACCTCACCCCCTGAATCCGGGCACCCCTGCTAAATCACCAAACGTAGCGAACTACTTGGGGTTACCTATATCAGAGGTGTTGGTTATTCGATAAAGGTTCCCGGGGTGGCTGTACTCATTCCCGCCACCCAAATTGCTTATCGAACAGTATTAATACCGTAGCGTCTGCGTGGTTCAATTTCGGAACCCAGCTACGAGTGCATGTCGGACGCCACGGCATACGCGCCGTGCCACAAATAACATCTGTGTACGTGGAATATCACACAAAGCTACTGTTATAATTCGGTTTCGAATTCAAGAATTCGACACAAAATGTCGCTACTCCCGTCAGCACGTCTCCCCCCTAGGTATAACTGCTACGAATTTGTAAATATGTGGTAACTGTCCAGATATGAAAAGAAAGTGGCTATATATTACATATGACGTCATCTGTCTCTTTCTTCACTAGTTTTAATTATTTATTTGCAAGTTGTGAGTGGCTCTGTGCGTTGGGCGGGCGTCTTCTAAACATAACCATTTGACTAAGCTGAAATATGGATAAAAACCTACTAGCTTTTCGTATTTTTGTAAAAAACAAGAGGATTCTTATTTGGGACAAACCACACCCTTGAAAGATAGCGATGTGATGGATCATCCATCAATATATTTTTGATCAATCATTTGATTTCCTACCAGTTTGATAGCTGTTTGGAGTAGGTGCTAATCGATTTCCCAACATTCGGCATTTATTTTGAGATAGTCTTTTACGTTAGTGCGAGTATTGTGGTGGCCTTGGCATCATTTTACTATTATTTTTTCATTAATGAAGTAAATTTTTTTTTATATATCATTCAATTGACAATAAAAAAACATCGGTAAATAATGTGATATATTCCTGAGTAACGTGTAACTTTATTACATAATTTAAAATTAAGTCGCTCAAAATGTATGTGAGTGTGTCAAACTACGCAACGTTTTTTCATGCGGTTTTCACCAATAGATAGAGTTCAAGGGGAAGCTTTTTATGTATAATACATGCTTATTGAAGAGGAAAGCCCAGGAATTTAAATAATCAATTCAGGCAGCGGGCAGCGGGCAGCTGGCAAGCGGGTGGTGTGGATTTTATAAAGGTTGGGTAATGGCGTTGTGTTTCGTTAGCCACGTGTGGCCGGGTCTGCTAGTATTTTTATAAAGTTATTTTATATTAGACGGAGAAGGTGGAAGGGGAACGCGGAAGGGGAAGGGGATGGGGGATGGGAACGGGTGGTAGCAGGGAGGGGCAAAGCGAGATATTGCAAAGGAGACATAATAGCGGTAGAGGATAGCAGGGAGTAAATTTGAACACGGACAGCTGATGCTCACGCGTCGGAAAACCTTCTGAATTATTCGTGTATATAGCAGACAGAAAAAAAGTATTGTGAATACAAAAGCACTTCAATACACAGATTTAAAACACTTTTTTGAGTGGCAACAACGCATGCCGAGTACTTGCTAGTACTTGACAAATCCTATAATTATAATATCCTGTGATTTTTTTATGGGTCTGCACTAGTTGATGTATAATAAAAAACGAATTAATTTCACGAAAAATATTTTGATTCTTAAATCCTCTAGCAATCCAATTTAGGAGGCGGGTGTAGGTACCGCCGCCCCTGAAACAATTTATTGGATAATTACCACCCCTGCCATAGGTCACCCCAAGTGGTTTGCTGCGCTTAGTGATTGAGCAAGAGTGCCCGGTTTCTCCAGATCGGGAGACTGCTTGAGGCAGATATAATCTCCAGCCGGACTCCCTCAACCCATCGTCTTGCACCGCACTGGGAGGAATGGATCCTCTCCTTCCTTTCCCTTAAAAGATCCTCCACACAGCATCCCCAAAGAAGACAGAACTGACGGACTTTATTTCCTCAGGGTCTCTTGTGTGGGGCTATTGTAAAAAAATCAGAGTGTGCAATTCACACGCGGTATAAGTGAAAGTGGGGAGACTACGAAGCATCTCACAAAGACGATACCGATTATTTTATCTCATTCTTTCACAGGCTAAATCCTACAGATGTATGTGTTTGTCTCTTTTTAGTGTCGCTTTTTCGTTTCATCCAGTTTCAAATCGCAACGCTGCTAAAGAAGTTTTCACTTAAAAAAAATGTGCGAAAAATTGCCGCACTAAATTTGACCCACGCACTATTTCACGGTTCGAATTTAAAAATAATGTCAGAAATATTCTCAAACACTTAAATTTATGAATTTAATTAGAGGGCCCACCTAGAAAATTTAAGAGAACAATGCCTGGGATATTAAATATTCATAATTCACTGTCAACATTGAAAGCAATCTAATTGTTTCGCTTTGTTTGATATATTGACTAACTAAATTAGCTAAAATACGAGCAGTGATATGAATATTACACGGAACGATGAGGTTGGAAGATAATGGAATTATTAAAATTGTTTATCAATGGTAAAGCTTGTCACAATATAGTGTACCGTAAAATTGGGTGACTTAAATAAATGTTCGGCTTTGAAACAAAATATCTTCTTTAAAATAACACTAGCTGACCTGGACACGCGTTACTGTGGCTAACTAAACACAACGCCATCTTCTGGATGGTAACCCAACCTTTATAACCACTGTCATCTGTTAATTTGCATACAAATGAAGTTCACACTGCCCGCTTCCCGCTCGTCCACCACACACAGACATTCTCCTTTATATGTTATATATTTCAACCAATTTACACAAAACCTCTACAAATTAGATACCTAAACCGTCCTCATTAATCACTGTATCTATTGGTGAATCCCGCATGAAAAGCTGTTCTGTAGTTTTTGAGTTTATCGCGAACAGACAGATAGACGCTGCGGAGGAGTTTAATTTATAATATGTAGACACTAGCGAGTACCCTGTGGGTTGCAATGCTATAGCGAGTACTACTATGAGTTGCAATGCCATTCAAGGAAAGACAGTGTTTGTGTTTTAATTGTTTATTGAAATGCTTTGAGATACCCCCTGCTATCCCCTAATGCTACTACGTCTTCTTTGCAATCCCTACCTCTGCCCCCCCGTTCCCCATTCCTCTCTCGTGACCCCTTCCCTCTTTAATTCCCCTCTCCTCTCCCACTTTAACCTTCCCTGCTCTCCCCCTTCCGTTAAACTATACGAAGTACACTTTATTTCTTAAAATAACTCGCACGCCATCTATCGTAAATTTTTGATACAAATATTATAACGCCAGAGCTCACCGCACAGCAACACACAGCAAAAGCAACTCACCAAGGTTTCATCCCAATCAGATGAATGGAATATTAAATAATTTCATAATGCCAGAGCTCACTACTATACATGAAAACCTTTGCAGGCGTTCGAACAACAAATTACCAAAGTTCAATTGCAATCTTTATTTATTTATTTACTATATCGGATAATCGGATGAATGGTTTAGAAACTCATAAGGGACAGAATAAGAAACATTATTTTTTTATATTCAAATTTGTACTGGAAAATCTGTTGTCATATTTTTTATTTGTTGTTTTTTCTAGGTGAGATTTTAACAAATAATTATAAATAACAAGATTTAAAGGAAAATAATGTAAGTTAAAACATTGTAAAGGTACCTATGTATTAGGGGTCATAAAAACTTGGCGTTAATTGATATGCAATTCTTTAATAAGCATACGGTTAGATAAAACGGCAGTAAGAATAAATTATGCAATTATCCGCGATGGACAACGTCACCCCCGATTTCAAAGTCGTTCCGTATTACGGTACCAAATAACGGAGTAGCCGATAGAAGTGTGTTTTGGGCGTGTCACGGTGTGAAAAGCTCCACTACACTACTCGCGAAGTTGATCGAAGTTAATCGAATACGATAGTGTAGACTCGAACTTCACTTCGCTTCGTCCAACTTCGCTTCGTTTCGCTTCGCCTGACTTCCGATAATTGTCGGTATTTGGCCCGAGTCAAAGGACTCGAAGTGCTCTGAAGTTCGAAGCGAGTAGTGTAGACACGCGCTTCGAACTTCGGCTAACTTCGTCGAGGACTTCGTCGAAGCGACGAAGCGAGTAGTGTAGTGGACGTTTAAGCTCATCACGGTCTCCGTGGTCGACGGGTAAGGCTCTCGACGACCAATAAATTACTTGACAGATTGGTGTAATTTCCCAAATTTAGTCATAAAAAATAATGCTAATAATGTGTAATTTTGACACATGATGGAAATATTGGGAAAAAAAGACGAATTTTTTTTTTCTACAAATTTTTAATTTTGTATAAGATACTCTGATTATCGTCCTGGGGAAAGACCACCACCCAGAATTGAAACATTCCACCAGCCTCAAAACATGGCCCAAATGGGGAAGCCATTGTCTCACTGCTCCAGACGGGAGCAGTTGGGATCTTTTGTGCGGGACACACATACAAAATTAAAATTTTCACATTTTTTCCTTGCTACTTGTAAAACTGATCAAAAATTCTTTATTAATTGTTTTTCTGTTTAATTCGTAGAAGATTAAAAAAAAAAAATTAATTAACATTAAATATAATAATGTTATCAAATTCTGCAAGTATTTTAGTTTGGGAAACAGATTCCAAACCCCACATAATACTATCTCGATTAGCGTCACAGCAAATTGGTTTAACAGGTAATAAATTAATTTAGACACCTTCAAAAAGTAACTTTTAAATCGAATAAATAAGTCATCTTAAAGTGAATTAACCAGTTTGTAAATGGTATTTTAAGCCGAAACAGCTGTAACAAAAATACATACTAAAATACTGGCAGAACTTGACAATAACATTATTAAATTTATTAATAGCTACCTGGTCCCGGCATGCGTTGCTACGCCATTTAATAAAGAAATTGTTTCTCCCTGAGTGTCATTTCCCATTTTCCGTTCCCCTTCCGCCTCCCCTTATTCTCCTGCATCCTCTTTCGCTCTCACGTTCCCACTCCCCTCCCCCCTTCCCCCCTCCCGAGTTCCCCTTCCACCTTCCCGCCTTCCATCCTCCCTTTCCCGCTCCATCGTCCCGCCAACCCTCCTCCCGCGTTCCATATATTCAATCCCAGTACATTCAGTTTTTAAACAGCCCGCGTGCCACCTTTTACAAATTTTATTCAAATTTCCATTTTTCATGTATATTAAATTTGGTACCTAACATATGTACCTATTTAAAATATCTAAAATTCTTGATTCGACTCAAACTATTATGGGAGTACCTACTTTAAATATATTTATCAACTTAAAGATTTTCAAAAATAGAATCCTGATTTAACAAATTTTTGTTTTGCAAAATGTCATTCTCAAACACGCGAACTGTCAAACGTGCGATAGTTGTTAGGTTTTCTGAAATTATCCAATTTTCGGCGCAAATTTCTTAATTTTTCTCTCCGTAAGAACCATCCTCGTACTTCAAGGAATATTCTAAAAAAAGAATTAGCGAAATCGGTTCAGCTGATCTCGAGATTTGCGCTTAGCAACACATTTAGCGATTCATTTTTATATATAAGATAATTTTTTTTTTTTATATATAATTTTTTATTTTTAATAAGGTTTACATGGTATTTATATTATTAGTATTTACATAATTTTACATCTCAGGTTTTTTTTTTACTACCCTTCCATTAAAAGCACTTGCGAATGGAAGGGGAGTGTACATAAATGCTATTAGTTATTACGTTATTAGTTATAAGTTAGTATTTAAATAATTCATTGTACATGAGCTGCATTACTTATTTTGATAATGGTGTGTATTTAAAAAAAAAGAAAGAATGTTATGAAAAACTTTGGATATTTGTAAGATTAATTGACAGTAGTTTTTTTCTTAAGAATATGTTTAAAATGTCTCTTGACAGAGAGCAGTTGGGTTTTATCATTATCAACAGCATTCGGGTTTTATCATTAATGCTTCTGATTTCTTCTGGTAGACGATTGAAAAAAGTTATTCCCTGGTAAATGTAATGATGCTGTGCAAAAGACGTATTTAGTTTTGAGCATAGAAAAACATGTTTAAGTCGAGTTCTGTTTTCATTTAAAAATGGATATTTATCTTTTAATATATAAATCATTAAATGTTGATACTTCAAATTCTTCAAACAGGCGTTCTGTTGGGTAGTCCCAGGATTTTTTTAATATAATTTTAATAATTGTTCTTTGTATAATTTCTATTGGAAGAAGGTTACATTTATACGCGGATCCCCAACTAATAATAGCGTATTGTAAAGTTGATTGAACTAAGGCATAGTAGATTAAATATAGATTTTTTTTCGACAGAAAATTTCTAATTCTTAAAAATATACATATTAATTTTCTGATTTTGTTTACTACCGAACATATTTGTTCCTTCCATTTCAGATTTTTATCGATAATTACTCCGAGATATTTAATTTTGTTTGTTGTTTTTAATATTGTACAGTTTGATTTGCAATAATTTAGGCTATGAATTTTAGTATTATCGCGTATGACAATGTTTAAATTTTTGGGAGCATCGTTTGGATGGATTGCAAATAGAATTACAAATGTCTTTTCACTATTTAGTGAAAGTAAATTAGTGTCGAAAAAATTCTTAAGCGTGTTGATGTCTTCTGTGGCCTTTGATTCTACATTTTCCCAAGTCTTTTCACTTATTATTAATACTGTTCGTCGGCGTATGATGTAATTTGACCATTTAAACGTTGAAAAAAAATATCGTTTACGTAAATGGTAAAAATCTTTTAAAATTATAAATATTTCTTGATCTGATGAACGATATTATCATTGGCATGTCCGAGCCTGGGCATCGAAAGTTATTATTCAATTTGGCGACATCAATTTTATTTAAAATCTGTAGGTACAGATCACACTTCTACGGAATCTCTGTTCAGTGCATCGCGCTTACCACAAAATAATTATCAAATTAGTTTCATGTCATCAATTATCCTATAATATAATATTCGCATGACGAGGAAAATTTTGATTAAAATACAGGTAGTTAGTTGTGTGAAGGCTTTGATTGAATATCAGTATATCTATACATACCTACATATCAATATAAATCTGGCCACAAAACTTATTATAAACTAGGGATTTTTTATTTACAATTTGGGGGGCGGGTATGGGTACCGCCGCTCTGGGAATCATTTATTAACCAACATCCCCGCCATAGGTCAACCCAAGTGGTTCCCTTTGTTTGGTGACTTAACAAGGGTGCCGGGTTCATCGGGCAAGATTAATCTAGTTCTTGGCGGCGGATGCATTTGCCCAACTACTGCGCGAACGCTTGAGGCAGACATAACCTAGGCCTCTACAGCTGGACTCTCTCAACCCCTCACCTTGCACCGCAGTGGGGGGGTTGGATTCTTACGTCTTTCACTTCTGGACACGCTGACCTCCAGATTCCAACCTTAATATTTTTTTCATTCCCAGAACTTCCTTTCTCTAAAAAGACCCCACATACAGCATCCGCAAAGATGACATAGGCCCTGAGTGAAATTATTTTCTTCAGGGCCTCCTGTGTGGCGCTAACATAAAAAAGCAATACACAAAACTCATTTAGTTGAGTAGGTACTAACCACATCACAACAAGCTAAATTTATAAAAAGATGAGGCCTTTACATATATAGAGTCTGTCAAATAAGAGTAGAAAATATAAAAAATGGAACTACAACATTTGTAGGCTGGCAACACCAATTCTCCTATCAAATATTCCTTTAAAGTGCAATGACACTGATAATACAGAACACTGTATACACATTTAAAAAAACATTTTTTTTATCCCAAAAAAAAATTTAATCAAGGAAGCACTGTTGTTATAAGTTACCTACTTAGTGAAATAAATTTGATTAAATTGTGTTTCACAAAGTGATTGGCTTTCATTTAATTAAACATACATTTGAATTTAACAGTAGGTAGAACGGAAGAATCAGTAATGGTGAGTTTAGTTACACTACTTCTAGATGTGAATGAGTTAAATATATTTAGATCTAAAATTAGAGACATGATCTAAATCTAAAGCCTTAAGTACTTAAGCTAATATTAAATAAATGTGAGCAATTTCTAAAGCGTGCTTTATATTTTATTACAACATCGTTATCCTTCATTATGTTAACATTAAATTGCATTCAAATAATAATAATATACCTATCTCTCTTTCTTGTTTCAATCCTGGGATTGGTTTGCAGCAATTTCCACTATTCGTCTCTTCCACTCTTCCCTGTCTTGGGCGGCTCTTTTGAAATGTGCATATGATGAGCAGCGCACGTCCACCAGCAAGTCCTCTAGGTACTCTTGGCGTGGGCGTCCCCTAGAGTTTGTCCCCTCGGTCATACCCTCCATTATGGCATGCAAGAGGCCTTCTTATACCTATATAACTATGCAATTTTAATTTTGAGATCAGTGGAATGAATTTTTTTTTTTCACTTTTGTGCCTTTTTAATTATTAATAAAAATGTAGGTTACACAGCTTTAGATTAACACCATGATTTAATTTTTAGTATTGCCATTAGGACAAAGTGGCGCCCTCCTATGTTTTCTACTGATATTTGACAAACTTTCCCGTATTGATAACCGTATTAGTAACTGATAATATTTGAAAATTTCCCACTATCTCATCACAGAAAGCGGAAAACGTTGCTTGTGTCGTGATGGAGGACTTTAGCAGTCGATGAAACTCCTTGGTGGGAAGGTATACAGATTCTTATTCATATTAATACGTAGATAGACGTACGTAGATTCAACATTATTATCGTGGATTTACAAAAACGTTTGACATAAAAGTTGATCACTCATATCATTTGCTTAACTAGTTGAAATAACATTTGCTCGTTAATTGTATTTTTATGATGATAGCCATTGTCTTTCATTATAACTTCTGGCTTAATCTTCTCGATACTACGAGAATTCGTGGAAGAAGGAATTGGCGGTAGTTAAATGAGAAATAAAATTGTGGTTATGGCTTCAATACAAATAGGAATGTGTGAAAATGAAGTGTTTTTCTAAGTATAACTGTGTATTAAAGGTCTCGTTTAGTTTTATCATTATGTAGATGGGTACTAGGAATTTTTATAACGTTATTATCTGTGACTGGTATTGAATTTTTGCCGAAGAGAAAATTTGCTTCCAAAATCGCACGTTGGTTGTAAAAAGCAATTTCTTTCCCACTATGGGTGGAATACATACTAAATGTACATGACATGACAATTTTTCAACAATCATAATACTACAATAACTGACTGTCTCTTTCATCACTGAAATAATGATCTGAGAAGTGGATGTCAAAGGAAACAGGTGTTTCCATTCAATACGACGACGCGACGATGGCATATTTTCAAATAAATCAATACATTACTCTAACCTCAAAATAGAGCAATTCTTATTTATGAAATCACGTACAATATTTAAAATTCCATTCCACTTGGCTGATTTTACAAGGGAACACACAATGTAAAAAAAAATAATAACATTCATCGTTTTAACTCTGAACTATTCAGGATTGATTTTATAACAAAGTTTTATTGAGCGTAGGGAAGTCCTGTCTTAACTCGAGCTGTTTTCATTTCATTTGTCTCTAAATTTTCCGTGACTGGTCAATCCTGACAAGATGGTAGCTGTGTTGGGTAGTACCTTTTAACTCCGCCGGAGTTTGCATGAGCGTTATTAGCTGTCAAATTGGAATAATCTACACTACACTATGCGAGGTCTACTGTTCACAAAACTACTAGTAACTTCACTAGAGTGTTAACTTTGTGAAACCCCAAGTGGTTCGCCATGTTTGGTGACTTAGCAGGGGTGCCCGGAATGGGTTTGTCCGGGTCTTGGCTGTGGATGCGTATTGGCAGGCCGGATCGGGAGAGATTGGTTGAGGGTGTCCATTCGACTTCTCCAGCCGTACTCTCTCGTAACATCGCCATACACCGAAGTGGGAGGGATGGATTTTCACTGACCTCCAGATTCCTACCCACCCCTCATACATGCCTTTTTCCTTCTCAGAACTTTCTCTACCTTTTTTACTCAAAAACACTCTCCACACATCATCTCCAAAGATGACACAGGCCCCGAGGGAATTTGTTTCCCTCCCGAGTGGAGCTAATGTAAAAAAATGTCAGGTGAATATCTACTCTCCAGATGGTAGCCGTGTAGGGTACTACCTTTTAACTCCGCCAGGGTTCGCACGAGCGTTATCAGTTGTAAAATCAGAATAATCAACCTTACGCGAAGTCTTTTGTTCTCAGAACTCCTAGTAATTTACTACAAAAGAGTCTCAACTACCCGGAACCAGTGGTACGCTGGTAATATGTGATATTACTATTATATTCCCAATAGGTGGGGAAACCGACGGGAGCGTCGAGGGGAAAGACAAAAATTTAATAATACCTCACGAACAAAAGTTATTTCAAGCGACGACTATGTATTTCGGAATGGTGGTTTAGTGGTCTTTTGCCAAGGCGATACTGACAGCATCTACCACTGTGTGTGACTATTTAGAGTACCAACTAACTAAATAACTAACCATCACTCCGTTTCCAAACAACTCGGTCTTGGCACACACTCTTTGCCTCACTCACATTTATACATCGTATCATACATACTCTTATATAATTCTGACTTTTGACATGGCCCAACTCAAGTATCTGATTCACTTGATCGTGCCATGTCTTCCTCGGGCGTCCCCGACTTCTTCCATTCAAATTTGCTTCACAAATTCTTCTCACACTATTTTCTTCTTTTATTCGCTCTACATGCCCAAACCATCTGAGAGTCCCTTTCTTAATCTTACTCATTACGCTTACATCAGCCTTGCATTCTTTGCAAATATCCACATTTCTCATACGATCATACATGGTTTTACCACACATTCGCCCCAGGGATCTCGTTTCATCAGCATTCATCCTTCCTCTGCTAGTTCCATGCCTCACTGCCGTACATCAGGGTAGTTACCAGGACTCCATTGTGGACTGCTAGCTTCGCTTCTTTTGACAGTTTTTTATTAGCGCCAACAGCATTCAGTCCTTCATTTATGGAGTTACCTGTATTTACCCTTCTTTAAATATTTCTATTAGCCTTCCCATTTCTCTTAAACATACTACCCAGGTACACAAACTCATCCAACTGCTCCTAGTATTCATCATTCACAACTATATTGCACACTGTTTTCGTACTCTCTCTTTCAAACTTTAGACTACACGACTTTAGACTTATTTACATTCATCATTAACTCATTCTTCATACACACTTCGTTCATCCTAGACACGAGAGACTGTCGATCTTCCATAGAGTTAGAAATCCCATCACTTTGTAAAACCCAAAAGTGGATTTGTCGTTAAAATACGTAATTAATTGATTGATCCATTTCCAATGAAACGTTGATACTACGAAACATTTGAAAGATTCGCAGGCTTAGTAAATTAATATCCTTTCAAAATTAGTACTTTTCACTAAAGGAGAAAATATCCAATAATTATTTCTACCTTGAAAGAAAAGCTTAAAGTAATGATGTCTTAAATGTATCATTGAAGTTACTATAATACGTTCTAAGGCAACAGATTCATTTTGAAATACTCGAGATTGCAAACGGTTCCGAAGTGGTGTCGCTAGTGTAGAACTTATGAAACCTAAAAATTGTACCTGGTTTAAAAATAGTTAGATCGTTCGATATTTTCACCTTTATTCGTCTGCGAACTTTGTAAAGCCTTAGAAATTTTTGTTTCCGAAGAACTGAAAAGGTTTTGATTTGAAAGGCTTTTTAATTTAATTAAATATAGTTTTATTTTCTTACTTTTGGCTTATTAAATAATGTATGTACATAAACAATCGTTAATGGTTTTTCACAGTTGTTGTAGTGTCAATCACATAAAATATGGCACTACATCAAAAATCTGCTTTAAGGCGGGAAAAGTCAAGTGTGTCAAATTTGTTAATAAATAAAATTGCCGATTTGATTTGACAAAACCACCGACATACACTCTTATTTATATTAAAATATATAGATGGAAGATTTTGTGAAATGATATAAACCGGTAACCAGTAGTATCACCTGTCAGCGAGCATGCGTCGCGTCTGGTGCCTACCCAGGGGAGGCGGGTATAGGTACCGGCCACCCTGGGAACCATTTATTGGATAACCAACACCCCTGCCATAGGTTACCCCAAGTGGTTTGACTTAGCAAGGGATTTCGGGTTCATAGGGTGAGTTTTGTCTAGGTTTTGGTGGCACATTTGTTTGCCCATTTACTCTACTTGGGACGGAGATACTCTCGACCAAAGATATTGAAATATAAGTAGATGTGCTATCTGCTGTTTTTACTATGTGGGTCTGCGCTTCCGGGTGTCGCCGATATTGTTTACCAATTAACAAATAAACTAAAAGAACAAATAATTAACGAACGTTAAACTAAATGAACGAATTCTTTCCTTATTCAAAATATATTGTTAACCAATATTAGTGCACATTTTCAAAAAATCAACGAAATGAACAAATTCTTTTTGTATGAAAACTACGCTAATTAGCGCGTAGTCCGGCGATAGTTACGCGGACACCATAGCATAACTCTCCTCTATTTGAATATCTTTGCTCTCGACCCATCGCCTCGTACCGCAGTGGGAGGGATGGATTCATACAACGATCAATTAATGCTTTTATAGTTTTTTTTTGCCTACCGTTTATATTTATGTTTAATGTAATACTGTTACAAATATATTTTAAAAACGCATTAAAATTTTAAATTTTGTAATGTTTTTGAAAGAATAATAAATTGAATTGAATTGAATTGAATCACTCCTGGACACATTGACGCCAGATTACTGTCAACCCCTCTTACCTTTTTCCTTTCCAGAACTTCCTTTGCCTAATAACACCCTCCACACACCATCCCCAAAGATGACATGACTGCGTGGAGCTAACGTAAAAAAAAGTGGGTGGATAAGTCCTCCATCACGACATAAGCGACATTTTCTGCTTAATGTGATAGTAGTAGGAGATTATCAAATATTGTCAAGTTTGTTAAAACACGGGGATGTTTGACTTAGTTTAAATAAAAAAAATACACGCCGGGTAAAGATTCTCACAACTCATAAGTACCCGATCAATACTAAAATGAAACTAATTAATTTCGAAATAAAGCAGATATATTTTAGCATCATGATAATAAATATGCTTCAAAAAGATCCGATCCTTTCGGTTGCAAAATCCGCGGCTCTTCCGGCAGCAAATTCAAATTTTAATTAAAATTTGTTGTTAATCAGGAGTCCGAGATGAATCTATTACAATTTCCGCAAGGACTTGTTGGGGTAAAGGGGGTGGGAAGGAAATAAGGTTTTTATTTCGTCTGTAGGGATTTTCCAAACTTTCAAAAGAGGAAAATCCCTTTGATTACGTACCTGGAAAAACTGCAGAACGGGATGAATCCTTAGAGCAAGTGGAGGTTTTTTCTTCTGCTTTTTTCCTACCCTTCGGAGTTCTGACAAAGACGAAAAACTATTAGCTTTGTAAGAAATAAATGTAATCCGTTCAAAGCTTTTCATTGACTTACGCGCTGTCTCCGCATTTTTGAAATGATCCGCCATTTTTTCTGAGGTCAGAAATTGGGTTTGAAAACTTTAAGGAACAGTAAAACAAACTTTAAAAAAAGGATACGTACAATAATCAATCTAAAACTTCCTTGAGATAATTGCTTCACTAATTGGCGCTGTATATAATCCACAATTTATTAGATACTAATTGAGGTCCCCGGCGATGCCCGGACTTTACACAGAGTTTTCGAAATTAAATGTAGACAGTGACCTTCCTTTGCATACAAATTAAATTCACACCAACCGCTTGCCAGCCCGCTCGTCCACCACACGCAGACATTCTCCTTTATATATTATTTATTTCAACCAATTTACACAAAACCTTGACAAATTAAATACCTAAATTTTCCTCATGAATCACTCTACCTATTGGTGAAAAACAAATAAAAATCCGTTCAGTAGGTCTTGAATTTATCGCAAACAGACAGATAGACAGACGCGGAGGAGGACTTTAATAATGTAGAGACCAGCGAGTTCCCGGCAAGCTTTGCAATGTTACTTATATCCTTTCCCATTCGTCCACGTTCTCTTCCCGCTTCCCCTTACCCTCCCGCGTCTCCTTCCCCTTTCGCGTTCCCCTCCGCCTTCCACCCTCTCCCCTCCTGCTTCCTCCCGTCCCGCGAACTTCCCACTCACGCTTTCCCCTCCTCCCTCCCACATTCCACTTCCACCTTCCCCGCCTTCCTCCTCTCTCCTCCCCCCTCCCAGATTCCCCTCCCCCTCACAAAATTCTTTTCGAAATGTACAACTTCTTTAAAACTACTCACGAGCTAGCTATCATATTTTTTTGTACAAATTTATTAACGTCAGAGCTCAGTCTTACATCGAAACCTTCGCGGGCGTGCGTACAATAACTCACCAAAGTTTCATCATAATCGAATGAATGGTTTAGGAACGCATAAGAGACAAACAAAGGGACATTATTTTTTATCTATTAAGATTGTAAATAAAAGGATTGTTATATTTCGATCATAGATGTCACGTGCATGTGATTATTTATGCTATGTGCATTCTACCGAATTTTCAATGGAAGTTGCTCTGTATAACAAGCACCTACCTTCGCACCGGTGAAAATTTTCGAGTTGTATTTCTACTCAACAAACTCAACCGCTGGTCTGCAGAATGACTTGCCGGCTTTTGTTTTTCCTGCATCTTAAAATACGAATTTCTTTAAGACTCCAATCGGATTCCCTTCTTCCAAGAAAACCAAAACACGCTTATGTCATTTTGTACTAGGAGGTTTGGTTCTATGACGTGGTATGGTAGAAAAAGTAGGGAGGAGCATGCCCGAGGAGGACATGGAACGATCAAGTGAATCAGATTCTTGAGTCGGGCCTTGTCAAGAGTAATAGAAACGTATGTATGAGATGATGTGAGGCAAATAGGCGTTTGGCGGTCCGTCTTCTCTGCCTATCCATAGCGAGACACGGCGAGATGGTTAGTTGGTTAGAGTTATTTCCTTCAATTAATAAACTGATAATTTTATTTTAATGAAAAGACAAATAACTTTGTATAAAGTTTAAAGTTATTTGTTTTTTCATTAAAATAAATAATGCCATCACGTGAAAACCTTTCCGAAGAAGCTTTCTTCGAAAAATTCATGATAATTTTACGTCTTTTGTTAACTCGTTTTCATATTTTCATATTTGGGAGGTATGAACATATAATATGTTGTTAGGCTATTTTTTCTCTTTTTTAATTAAGCCTTTAAAAAAATCTAATTTGAAATAAGAAGAAAAAAACTAACCCGAAAACCTATTATTGTAAGTCCCGTTGAAAGTAAAATTATTCTATGAATATCCAAGATGACTGCAAACCGAACGCGACTATTGATTTTTAGGATGTACTAAATAAAACACATTAGTTTTCTTCTCCGGCAAATAAAATAGTCGTTTGTCATTGAAATTAAACTGGTACGAATTATTTTTTGGCACAATATGTGTCTTTTAAGGAAAAAGAGCGTGTCTGAGGATCTACTAACACTACCAATCCAAAACGTGAACTTGAGAGAATCCTCGTACTAAAATTCCTCTAGGTATAGGTTTTGGAGGCGTCTACTAATATCTGCATGAATTCCAAAAACTGCACAAATCGGACTAATATCTATGAGACCCAAAGTGAGGACGAATATCTACAGCTCAAACTGCTGACCAATATCTATGAGAACTAAAGTGTTGACGAATATCTACAGCACTGGCAGAGGTTGGATTTGCAATTATGTATAGCATATTGGAATAACGTAATATTGCGTATGCAGTGTAAAAAACTTAATTTATGTATGTATGTACGTAAAAATCCCTAATATCGGACTATTGGACACATTTAGTTGATTATTAAGGATTTGGGTTTTTGTTTTAACAGCTTTCTTTATTTCGAGTGCTTCTAAATTCTTTAGTCTGTTACTATGACCATTTCTATGTCAGTTAGATTAGGTTAGGTTAGGTTAGGTTAGGTTGTGGTGCCGTGTATTTTGAAATACATAAATATTTTTGTATTATGACCTCCATGTTTGTTCAATAAATTATTGTCCTCGTAAACAGCAAAATACGTAATATTATGCAAAAACTTCATGTACGTACTTTAAACGTTTAAGCCTTTACGTAATTGAAGTAATTTACGCTTTTCCGTACAACCTCTTGCTCAGCTGCCCTCTGTAGATATTAGTCCAACCTACGCTCCATAGATATTAGTCACCACTGGGACCGTCATAGATATTCGTCCGACCTTAGCTCTGTAGATATTAGTCCTCACTCTGAAGTTCATAGATATTAGTCCAACATGTGAGCTGTAGATATTTGTCCGACATACAGGCTGTAGATATTAGTATCTGGAGTCTAGGTTTTTTCATAGCTGTACTCATTGAACTTGTTACATATTTGTTATATAAACATATATTTATATTTTTGAATGTAGCTATTACTTTGTGGTTATCCATTATAATAAAATGAAACAATGCAACTTTGTATAAACCACTTATAAAATGTGCAAATCCGACCGGTTTCGGAACAAACGTCCCTTCGTTAGTATAAGCTTTCCCTGACGAAGGAACGTTTGTTCCGAAATCGGTCGGATTTGCACATTTTATAAGTGGTTTATACAAAGTTGCATTGTTTCATTCTAAACATATATTTATTATTATTTATTTATTTATCTAGAAATAAAATATTCTTCATATCTTATGATAGCTAAACACCAAACACAGTGATCAAAATGTTAAAATATAGCACGCGACCTATTATCGAATTTCATTTAAGAACTAATACTATGGCATTAATTTGTTTTGTGTTTACCCAACAGATACGCGACGATCTGTCAATGTGACGTGCACATACCTAATGTTTTTATTATCAAAGTCAGAACTTTATTAATAATAGGAACATTTATTTAAGTAATAAAAAATATGTATCTACGTAAATATATAAATAATATTTTATAAATTTGGCAAAGTTAAATAAATCATCTATTTAACAATAAGAACAAATTTATTTTGGTAGTGTAAAATACGTAATTTGTTTACATTTTGACTAAAATGATTGTTGTCTCATTAAAATAGCGCGAAGGTCAATCAGTATTAAAAATATTTTAAAACAGACAGTTGTGTGTTATTGTTTATATTATATTAACAGATAAACCATTTGTTGAACTCGTTGCTGTGATTTATATAACAATAATCATGCGTGTTGTGTTATTTTTGTGTAAAAATCTGGAGTAAAATACGGTATCCAGGTAGTATCCTTTATTGTTCTTTCAATGCTTAAAGATCAGGTAAATTGTTGCCAAGAATTACTAATGAGAAATTGTTGAATCTTTCCTCGGAAATGATGAAGTGATTTGGAAATCAACAGGGATTTGAGTGTTGTTTCCTTTTTGGAATAATTTATGTTTTTTGTCGAGTTTTTGCGGTTGCTTGGGAATAAAAAGTGATGGAGATTCTTATTTACTGCCGACATTTGTTGGCTGTATAGAAATTAGCACTGTTAAAACTTTGGTTCAAAAGATTCGCTCCAATTTGTTTTGCAATTACAATGTTTAGATATTATTAATTCTTTGACATTATTTATTTTGTTTTGATAAAAACCGAACGATTGTGTGATTGTATGTGACATAATAATACACTAAATATAATATTAAAAACAATCTGTCTTAACTTAATGTCTGAAATTAAAAAATATATATATATTAAAATTACCTGTCAGAATTGAAACCATTTTTTTTTTATTTTTTGAAGAGAAAACTTCTTCAGCACCGTTGTAATTTGAAACTCGATGAAACGAATAGTAGCGACTCATATATAAAAAAGACAAACATATACGGTAAATCCGGGGGAGATGGCCGTACGGGAGAGATGGCCAGTTAATTTATTCTAGGGAAACAACAGCAAAATGGCGTTACTATTAGATTTGTTCGCTTCTCACAGCGCAAGGGAGTAGTTTTTAAGTTAAAAATTTTTCATTGGGTTCACATTTTATTTTTTTTTTTTTACCTGAGCTCCACACAGGAGGCCCTGAGGAAAATAATTTCCCTCAGGGCCTATGTCATCTTTGGGGATGCTGTGTGGAGGGTTTTTTTTAGGAAAGGAAGGAGGAGAGTTCTGGGAAGGAAAGGGGTTTAAGGGATGGGTAGGAATCTGGGGTTCAGAATGTCCTGATCATCCGCCTCCAAGACCTAGACAAACCTCACCCCATGAACCCGGGCACCCATGCTAAATCACCAAACGTAGCGAACCACTTGGGGTGACCTATAGCAGAGGTGTTGGTTATCCAATAAAGGTTCCCGGGGCGGCGGTACCCATTCCCGCCTCCCAAATTGTACATCTAAGGTTGTAGTGAAAAAAATTGAATGAAGACGTGTGTTTATTATGTTTAACCATGCTTGGTATTGGTATATTGGTATTGTGTTGCATTCTAACCTCAACATTTTATTCTATCAATAGTGGTACGTTTTTATACACATATGGCCATCTCTCCCGGACGATTAAGGAGAGATGGCCGCATGAAAATTGTACCAAATTGTAATTTTCAAGCACCCTATGGGTGCATGAAAATTGTGCCGAATTTGATTACATGTGCTCAAAATGCGGACAAAATAAAAAAACGAGAAGATAATTAAAAAATAAATTAAATCAACATAAAGTACTGGCCATCTAGTACGGTCTGGTCATCTCTCCCGGACACGTCGGAAGAGATGGCCAATTGCTAATTTCCAAAAAATATTTTTAATAATTTTGTTTTGATAGATATTGCTGATTACTTTACGTTTACTCACAGCCAAATGATTTAAGTTTGTTTTACAATAAATAGTTTGTGAAATTTATGACTAGTTTAATTTTTATAGCATCTTACAAAAACTACGGCCATCTCCCCCGGACTTACCCTACATTTATAGGATTTAGCATGCGAGATAGTATAATCCGTCTCCTTTTTGTGAGGTGCTTCGTAGCCTCACCACTCTTGTCTACTTTAGTTTTCTGAAGGTTTCACTTCTACCGCTTGTGAATTGCAGACTCTGTTTTTTTCCCAATAATTTTACGTTAAAAAAAAACAATTATATAGGTATACATTATAAAACAATTGTAAGTAAGAAAAACCCTCGCCAGTTTGATGGATTCTTCTATCTTAACAATCGGATTGCAATCTTTAGAACACAGGCGTCGTGCGCTCTCCTTGTTCTACCGGCAATTCAATGGAAGATGATCCGAGGAATTAGCTTTATTGATCGAAAACATTGGTCACATGAGAACGGGTCGCTTCTTCGACTCGTTATTGTGTTCAACAGCTCGGCTGTGGAACGATTTGCCGGCCTTTGTGTTTCCTCCTTCCTACAACATGAGTCTTTTCAAGTCCAATGATCATTCCCTCCTCTCCTCAAAAAGACCCTCCACACAACATCTCAAATGACATAGGCCCTGAGGGAAATTATTTTCCTCGGGGCCTCTTATGTGGAGTTAATGCAAAAAAAATAACAAATTACAACATCAGGCAAGTTTTATTGTAAGTTTATGGTATGTATAAGTAAGTACTAACATTATGTTAGTATCTACCTACTGATATATGTATATAAATTTACACAATTATAGTTTTGTTAGGTGAAAAGTGAAACAAAAAGTGGTTTTCAAGCAGTAAAGCCTTTCAACATGTGAATGATTCAGCAATTCATTATTTTATTTTGAGCTTTTTCTTTAAATTTTCGTACCGTATGTCAAATGTCACGTTGAAAACAAGGTAATCATTCTATGAATCATATATAAGATAGATGCTAAATTGACGAAAAGTTATCTGCACGAATTGTACAAATTTGCTATTTAAATGCATTTCACCTAATTCCGGTAATTTTTTGCAGTAATTTAATCGAAATTAATTATTTCTGGATGACTGGACACACTTAATAAGAATATTTTTTAGAAATATCTTTTGATTCACCTATCCTACTAATATTGTAAAGGCGAAAGTTTGTATGGATGTATGTTTGCTACACTTTCACGCAAAAACTACTGAATGGATTTTAAAAATTCTTTCACTAATAGAAAGCTACATTATTTACGAGGAATAAAGGTTGTATTCATTGGTAAGCTCTGGCGTTATGAAATTATTTATTATGCGTTTATTGTCCAGACGAAAAGCAAGGCGTTGCTTGGTAACTAAAAGTAATTTTTTCATTTTGTTATTTGTATAGGTTACTAGGGAGATCTATTTAATAGTTAAAATTATATTTTGGTAGAAAGCAGTCACTTTGTGGTTTGACATATTAATTAAAGGAAAACAATCACTTTGTTTGTAACCACGATTTATTGATTTAATTTTTATTTACCGACCGGTTTCGCTTAATGCAAGCATCTTCAGGGTAAAAATTAAAACTTACCTTAAAACAGTTTTAATTTTTACCCTGAAGATGCATGTATTAAGCGAAACCGGTCGGTAAATAAAAATTAAATCAATAAATCGTGGTTACAAACAAAGTGATTGTTTTCCTTTAGTTAAAATTATACTCATCTATACAAATATTGTAAATGCGATACTGCGTGTGGGTGATTGTTACGCTTTGATAGGTACCACGCGAGCTGTTTGAAAAATGAATGTGATGGGTTTGATGAGTGGGTGCCGGGGAGGAGAGTGGGAGCGGGGGGGGGATGAAGGGGGAGGGGGGAGATTGGGGAGGGTGCGAGGTGGGGGACGGGGTGAGGTGGGGGAGGGGGGGAGTGGAGTGGGGATAGGGTAGGTGGAGGAGGCGGCGTGGAAACCCCCCCTAATACTATGCGAGCGAAGCCGGTGGCAAAAGCTAGTATTATTATAAAATACAACTATTTGCATTCGGGGATATGGAAAATACTGCAATCAAAATTACTTTTTTTTTACATTAGCTCCACACGAAGGACATTAGGAAAATAATTCTCCTCTGGGCCTATGTCATCTTTGGGGATGCTGTGCGAAGGGTCTTTTTAGGAAAGGAAGGAGAGGAAATTCTGCAAAGAAAAAAATGTGAGGGGTGGTAGATAGGAATCTGGGAGTCATTGGAGTGAAGGACGTATGAATCTATTCCTTACAATGCATAAATACAATAAATAAGCGAGCAGGATTTCATTTGAAAATAATCTATCTATCTATATTTACAAAAATCTAAAAATGTTTGTATGTATGTCCGCTATGCGTTGCTAAACCATTCATTCCATTGCGATGAAACTTTGGGGATTTGATGTGTGCATTGTGCGTGCCCGCGATGGTTTATGTATAGAATAGTGAGCTCTGGCATCATGAAATTATAATCGCTAAACCATTCATCCGATTGCGATGAAACTTTGGTGGTCACGTCAACGAAGGCTTCTATATATATTCTGGTGAGCTCTGATATTATGTAATTTGTATAAAAAATTGCAATAGGTGACACGCGAGCTGTTTGAAAACTGAACTGAATATGTGGAATGTGGGAGGCGGGAGGGGAAATCGGGAGGGGGGTTCGTGTGACGTATGAAGCGGGAGAGGGGAGTGGGGAGAGGGAAAGCGGAGAAGGCAGAGTGGGAACGCGTGAGGGGAAGAAGAATGGTACGAAGGGAAAGGACACGCAGGGAGAAACAATATCTTTATTAAGTGGCATAGCAACGCATGCCGGGAACTACGAACCCAGAAACTAGCATATTTTGATTTTTATAAACATATAGATTTCCCCCTAAAACCATGCGAGCGAAGCCGCGGGTAAAAGCTAGTAGATATCATATAATTTTGTTAACTACTTCTCGCAGTAGAGCAATTACATTGCATTGATTTACTAGAGAGTCTCGGCGTACTTTGCAATGCAACTCACAGAAAGAAAATGTTGGTGTTTTAATTTTTTTTAATTGAAGTTTGGATACCAAATATATTTTTATTTTTTTATCTGGGGCGTACACTGACTGAATGACTTGGAAGGTTTTATGAGAGCAGGCCATATACAGCTATCTTTGTGAGAAGCATGGATTTTACAAATTTACCCCTTGCTTTCTCCTACCGCTACTGTCTCCTTTGAAATCCATCTCTCAGCCCCTCTCATGCCCATCCCTCTGCTCCTCACTCCGTTCCACACCCCTCCGTCATCCAATCCCTGCGTGTCCTTTCCCATGGATCCCCGTTCCCGCCCCCGTTCCTCTCCAGCGATCTGCTCTCCTGCGACCGTCTTTTCCCCGCCTTCCTCCCTCCCGCGTTTCCCTCCCCTCCTCCCTTCCCTCCACTTTTCCCGCTTTCCCACTTCTATTATCCATCTCCCTTCATTGCCCTATTCCCTCTCAGATTCAACTTCCTCTCCCTCCTTTCCTCCCTGCAGCTAAACTACATGAAATTCACATACTTCTCACAGCTGTCCGTGTGAGAAGCAAGGCATTTCCAAATTTAATATCTACTATAATTTAGCGAGAACATCAAGACTATCATTACTACAATTAACAATTTTATTAAATAGAACGAGGTCAAAGACAATCCGCCCAACCGATAACGTAATCAAATTAAGCTGTTTCATTAGAATGATATATTATAACTTAAATCTAGATTGAAATATTCAGTTTAAAAATAATAAATATGTTTCGTGTAGTAAAAATGAAAGCTTCATCATTCCTCACTGGTTGAAAATTGACTGAACATCGTAAAATAAGTAATTTTGTGTTGATGTTTTCAGTAAATTTCCGTTCAGAATTAATTCTAACAAAGATCTCTCTTTTCCACAGGACAAAGCAATTTGGATAGCTGACCGATCACCACCATCAATAATCCAAACAGTGACAGCATGGATGGTAAAATCCGGAAACTTTCAATAAAACGCAAATGAAAGTTTGGCGGAGACAAACACCATAATCCACGACCCAAAATGTAACAAGTAACGACTTTAAATGTGTAATAGTTGTCAAAAACAAATAATAAGAACTATTACGTTGTGCTTACCTAAATGTGTTTTAAAAAGAAATGTAAATAAAACATAATATGTCCTATTTGGAAAATGTTTGCACCAGAACATACGCGTAAAATATTGTGACAAGTGACTTTGTTGGAAAAGTATAAAAAATCGTAATTTGAATTGTTTTCGTGTTGTGACGGGGAAAACCCAACTCAAAATGGATAAGCAAGAGTCCAGTTTTTTACCCAGTGCGAACGGTGGCTTCGTGGCAGATATGCTAAATGAAAGGATTTACAATCCTGAAAACATATTCACAAACCACACGACAGTGCTAGAAACATGGAATTCTGAAAACGCACAAACTTCCATAATTATTACAGACCATGCAGAAACAACTGATTCTTTAGATCAGTCGCAATTCTTTTCAAATGCAGATGCCAATCTACCATTCAACAATAGATCTTACTTTGTTGATCAGAACACTTCTTTCTTCATCTTCGATGATGCTTATAATATTACAAATGGTGGTACTGCGGCATTCATGCCTTGGTACAATATCCTGCTTAAAACCATCAAAAGCAGCATTATGGCTTTCATAATCCTTGCAGCATTGCTTGGCAATCTTTTGGTGATAGTCTCAGTAATGCGTCACAGAAAATTGAGAGTCATAACCAATTATTTTGTGGTTTCTTTGGCTCTGGCCGATATGCTTGTAGCAATTTGGGCCATGTGTTTCAACTTCAGTGTAGAGTTGACCAACGGAAAGTGGTTGTTTGGGTACTTTATGTGCGACGTGTGGAATTCAATGGATGTGTATTTTAGTACTGCTTCTATCCTGCATTTGTGTTGCATCTCTGTGGATCGTTACTACGCGATAGTCCAGCCTCTGGACTATCCTCTGATCATGACTACTGGGAGGTTGGGTGTTATGTTGGCAGTGGTTTGGTGCAGTCCAGCTTTGCTGTCGTTTCTGCCGATCTTTATGGAGTGGTACACCACAGAGGAGCATCTAGAGTTCAGGAAGAATCATCCCAACGTGTGCGGGTTTACAGTGAATAGACCGTATGCTATTATCTCGTCGAGTGTTAGTTTCTGGGTTCCTGGGGTCATCATGCTGTTCATGTACTACAGGATATACATGGAAGCTGACCGACAAGAAAGGATGCTTTACAGGTGAGTCAAACAATTTATATTCATAGCTCATTTATTGAGTCATTTGTATCACATTGTTTCAAATTTGAAGTACAATGTTTCGTTTTCTTTTTCTTCTATGAATAGGTTAAGGATAAGTTGCCTGTCGTCAGGGTAAATGTGTTATCTAAAACGATGTGCGATTACTTATGTAACAGTAATACCATGTTACAGTTAACCCTTGACAGTGTAGGCTACAGTGTTCACTTCTGGAAAGACCGTCGGACTGCAAGAAGACGTGCTAACACAACCTAACCTAACCTATCTAACCAAAGCCATATTGGCATATGGCTTTTAATTCTATACGAGGTATCATTGCCTCACAAATAAACATGCGATTTTGAATTCTTTACATTTTGCCATGATGATGTTCTAGAAGATAATCCGACATGTTACTTTAAGAAGGAGTAAGCCATACCAAAAATTCCATTTTATTTTAACCCGAATTTGCGGATTTCTTCAAGGTACCTTTATTTTTATTTTTTCTGATAAATTAACAAAAATAGTATAGAAAAAAATACTTTCGAAGAATGATTGGAAAAAACTTCAAATACGTACAACCATCGGAACAAAAAACATAATGGAACTCACTAGTATTAGAGATTAATATGCATTTATGTGTCGCAATACGCATTACCCGCCGTAACTGAGTTTTAAATTTAGCACCGCTGATAAATTAATATACTATAAATTTTTTTGGTGTTAAATTCGTAGAACACCATTTAATTTTTAAAAATGAAAAATAACGTTATTATTAATGTCTCCAAGTATTCTAATGACAACTGTTTCGGTTTAAATTAGAAATTAGAAATCAATAAATGAACGAATGGTTATTTATTCCCACTTAGTATGTTTACAAACACTAAACAATATAACGCACATAAATAAGTTATAGCAGTGACGTCTTTATTTAACAATTAAGAAAACATTCACAATTATTGCTAAAACTAATTTTGAAGTACCCCACATAACAGAGTACATATCTTCTGCCTCGATTATTTTCTCAGGAAATTGGTTTAACCCGTAATAAATCAATGTATGCACCTTTAAATTTTATTTATTTAAAATCGTATAAATAAGTCGTCTCAAAGTGGTTTAACCACATTTTGAAGATGGCCTAGTAAGCTGAAAGAGATGCCACAATAAAAAACAAAATTACTAGCAGAACTTTATAATAACATTATTAAATTTAATAAAAAAAAATTATAAATACAATACGTACAATTACCATACAATAACGATTAATTATCAGTTATTGTTTGTTATGGTCCTTATTAGATACGTGCATAAATTCTCTTAGCCGTGGAAGAAATGTATAAAGATATATTCTAATATGCTGTTTTGTTTTCCAAATTTCCAAATAGCCTTATTGATATATATCAAAGTTAAACATTAAACAGACAACAGTTCTGGCTTATTTAAACATGTTTTTTTGAGAGATCGGTAAAAATGATGGACTTGGGAAACTTTTTATCTATGTTAAAATATCCATTGTTGTTCTTGCTGCTTGAATAATATATCTCCTTTGTATTTTAAACGAGGCCCGACTTTCTTGACATTGTTTAAAACATTTCATCTCCCAAATACACACTAATTTGGCATTAATCTCAAGAAAACAGACTTGTCAAGTCGGATATTTGAGATGCGCTACAGGACGTGACTTTCGAAGGATTCCTCGAATATCGCGATTTGAAGACCCCAAGAATTGAGATAAATTACCCGAAATCGTGCTTGCTTTGTTAATAAACTCAATTAAACTTAAAACTCTCAACATTTATAAAAGCTTTTACATTATTAACGTCGAGAGAAAAATAAACATAATTTATGTATTTATTGTAAGAAACAAACAGCAATTTATATACAGGATGAGTTATACAAGAGGTTAAACATGAGGTAAGCCAAAACAGTTTCTTATGATAATGTTGGTTATTATGATATAATATACAATTGTAATTGGTAATAACCATTAAATGAAAATGAAAATAACACTAACAAGAAAAATATATAAGTATATTAGAAGGAAGAAGGAATAGGAAAGGGCAAGAGGCACAGGAAGGTGGGATGGGGACAGGAGATGCTCATGCTGTACCTTTTCTATAGTTGTGCATTAATTTAATTAACATTTGTGGTCGTACGTTTGACTTCGTTTCGGTATTTCACGAGAGTATTATTAAGAATATCGATATTGTTAAATTGCGTGTTATATTGCGCGCATATACGGGGGATTGGAGAATTTTTTCTAAGGTTGGTTCTGCACGCTGGCAAATGAAAAAAATGGTTTAGTCTGGTTGGCCTTGTAGGTATGTGAATTCTTAAATAATTTACGAGTTCCGGAGAGTCTATGCCATTATTCAGAATTTTGTATAAAAATATTTGATCAGATATTAATCTTCGTGTTTGAAGTGGAGTAAAGTTGTGAAATTTTAAGGATTCGGTATTATTTGCAAAGAGTAATTTGAATTTATAATTTGTGTTTAAAAAATTTATTTTGTACACTTTCGATTCTGTCAATATGGCATTGGTAGAACGGTGCCCAAATTAGTGTGCAGTATTCTAAGTGGGGGCGGATGTACCTTGTGTAAAGGGAATACAGAGTTTTAATATTGCGAAAAGGTTTAGATATGCGAATTATAAATCCCAAAATTTTATTGGCTTTGTTGATTACTTCGTTAATGTGTTTGATAAAATTTAGTTTTACATCCAGTACAACCCCAAGGTCACGGATTGATTCTATTTCATGGATTTGTGTATCATGAAAGTTATAATTAAAAGAAATTTTATTTTTGTTACGCGTAAAAGATAATTTGTTGCAATTAGAAATGTTTAGGACTAATTTGTTTAATTTACAGTATGCAAAAAGTCGATTTAGGTCTTCTTGAAGTTTTATACAGTCATTGATAGATTTGATTACTAAGTATATTTTTTTGTCATCTGCATATGCTAGGTAGTTAATAATGGTAGGTAGGTTTATTTACAAGTAAAGAGAGAAACAGCTCTCTTCAATGACGTGAAATTTACTGCCTTCACCCAAGGGAAAGTAATGATCTCAGCCATCACTTGTATTAATTTTATTTATTAATTTTATACAGTGTTTAATTTACATAATAATTCCCAACAATATTTATGTCACTGACCAATAAAATAACAACATTGAAATTTAAGATCATATCAGAAAAAAAAAAATTCACAACAATACTCTTTGTAAACAATTCTGATAAAGTGCATCGATTTACTTAAATCTACAAAAAGTATTTTATGAAATCCAAGGTTTACATTTCAATTTGAATGGATATCAAACATATCTTTGAGGGGGTGATTTTTTTCAAATTTAAACTGCTGAAAGCAAATTAAGAAATGTGATGAGTACTGATGAGTTAAAAAAATCAGTTAAATCTTATATTTTATAAAAATCTCGTGTCACGGTATGCATGGTCGCACTCTTCCGAAACGGCTTGACCGATTTTTATGATTTTTTTTAATGTTTGTTTGGTAGGTATGAGAATTGGTTTTAAAGTATATTTCATACCGCTAGGTGATTAGGGTGTCCCTATCCAGAAAAAAAAAACTATATTTTTAACAATTTTTTTTTATTTGACTTCAAAAAATAACTATAACCCCAAATTTTAACTCTCCTACCCTATCTTCTACCCTTCCCTACCTTCCCATTTTTTAATCGCGATTTGAGTATTTTTGTAGATTTAATCGTCTTTCATATTTCAAACACAACGAAATTATTTATGTTGTTGAATGACAGATGGCGCTACGTCCGCCTCATCGAACTTTCCACACATGCGCAAGACATTCACGAGAAGCGTCGCTTCATTTTGATATTTCATTGATATCTTTTGATATCGCGCGTGAGCAAACCATCGAGCTTATTTGTGTTGGCTAAAGACGGACTGACAAAAAATATCGTACACCCAATTGCTCTTCGAAATTTATATTGATTTTCTTTATTTCATTTTCATACTTTAGTTGGTGTTTTTTTGCTTTTATCGGCGGTCATCGTCTACAGCGCTCCATTCCTCTTTCTGTCATAGATCCCATCCCCACACACTTACAAAACATTATTTTTTATTTAATAATTAAAATATTCACCAGAAATAATTTATATGGCAGAACAACGTTTGTCGGGTCAGCTAGTATTATATTAGTTTTAAATATAAGATTTCGTTAAATTTTTTCGATTGAATGTTATTTTTTAAGAATGTTGTGAATTTAGCGAGGTTCGCGAATTTGGTGAGGTTCGGAAATGGCGAACACATCATCTAACACTGTTTTAATGACACATTCCTATAACATCTTACCCTAATGTGCTTCAAAATGCAATTTAGCCTAGCACCTAAATTGCATTTTACTTAATAATAAAACACCCTTGTACCTAAAAACATCTTATCCTAATACCCAATAACAACATTTTCTAATATCTAATAACATCTTGCCCTAATACCCAATAACAACATTTTCTAATATCTAATAACATCTTGCCCTAATACCCAATAACAACATTTTCTAATACCTAATAACATCTTGCCTTAATACCCAATAACAACATTTTCTAATACCTAATAACATCTTGCCATAACAACATTTTCTAATACCTAATAACATCTTGCCCTAATACCCAATAACAACATTTTCTAATACCTAATAACATCTTGCCCTAATGTGTTTCTGAAAACAATACAGCCTAATACCGAATGACAAAATTTTCTAATGCCTAATAATAAGTTTCCGTTGTATCTAACAACGTCTTACCTTAAAGTCTATTAAAAATATACCCTGATACCTAATAACAACTTATCTTAATGTGTTTCTAATAGCGATATAGCCTTTTTTATAGTAATACCTCATAATAGTTTCAGCTGGTCCCGTCTGGAGCCAGTACGACTATGGCATCCCCAATTGGGGTATGTTGTGAGGCTGAAGGTAGTGGAGAGGGGAAGGAGATGGGAAGAAGAAGGTGGGGAAGAATCTGGCTATTCAAATCTTGTCACCAAACACGGTTAGCCGTGGTTGCGACGTTAGCGTCGCAACCTTTCAATTCTGAATGGTGGTCTTACACCAGGGCGATACTGATAGTATCTTCCACTCTGGAACGTGCCGCAAATATATTTGTATATACATTATTTTTAATAAATTAATAGTGAAATAACACAAAAAAATTCAATTAATTTTGAAATACACAAATTATTAAAAAAAAATATATTTCTCCACGCTGGGATTCGATCCCACGACCTTCGGATTGCGAGTCATAAGCCTTACCGCTACACCATGCCGGTCGTCAATACTAATAATAAAAATATAGTCTAATTCCTAAAAACAATATACCCTAATTAATTCCTCATACTATTATACCCTAATCCCTAACAAATACCTAATAATATTTTACCCTAATGTGTTCCTTAAAAAAATATAGCCTAATACTAAATGACGACATTTCCAAAGTACCTAATAATAACTCATTCCTAATAAAATCTTACCCCAATACCTAAAACATCCCATTAAAATGTACTTACACTGGGGGGTATTTTATCCACACTTTAGAGTGAGCATCTTGAGAATTTACTCTGCGTGCTTTGCTGACCGTATTTTATGCTATTAAGAAAATGGCCCCGCTTCACTAATGCAAATTATTATATAATCATAGAAATACTTGTTCTACTGGCTGCATATATTCATTTGCGAACCGAGCCACGATTTATGGGAAAGGAATGAAGAAACCCCAAACTCCATGAGAAGCCGCTTGCGGTTGCTTCGTTCCCTTTCCACAATTTGTGGCTCAGTTTGCGGCAATATATACCTGTTTATACGCAGCATTAGATCAGTTACGTCATCAGCCATTGGAAGGTTGAAGGAATAAATCTGCAGTCATAGAACTGAGATTAAAATTTCACAGAAACGAACGCATAAAATGGAATTCAGTGCAAAACTCAAGACGTTTCTGTTTATTCATATATATTAAAAAAATATATTTTAATTTGGCAGGCAGGTATGGGTACCGCCGCGCCGCGTTGGAACCGTTTATTGGATAACCAACACCTCTGCCGTAGGTTACCCCAAGTGGTTCGCTACGTTTGGTGACTTAGTAGGGGTGCCTGGGTTTATGGGGTGAGGGTTGTCCACCGATGAGTTTGAGACCTGCTGCATGGTGGGCCAGATCGAGAGAGACTGGTTGTCCTCTCCAGCCAGAATCCTTCGACCCATCATCTTGCAGTGGACTTGAAGGAGTGGAATTGTACGTCCGTCACTGACCATCAGATTCCTGCCCACCCCTCATACCTATTTACTTCCCAGAACTTCCTCTTCCTTATATCCTTAAAAAAATACATCCACACAGCATCCCCTTAGATAACGTAGGCCCTGAGGGAAATTATTTTCCTCGGGGCCTTCTAATGCAAAAATAATAAATAAATATCATCGAAGAAAGCAAACACGTTGTGGCTTGACATTGTATAGAATGAAAAAAGTATTTTGTTTAAAACCACTTTATTTAGATTTATATTTGTCGACCAGTTCCGGTTGACCTCAACCTTCCTCAGGACAATAAACTAAAAAATTTAAAGTTTATTTTTTAATTTAACTTTTAATTTTAACATTGGAACTGATAAGTTTCTATTCTGAACGTCTGTTGGTGGCCTTCAAACAAGGCAATGTTAACGATTTTTGGAGGGTCCTAACTCCTATAAGAAGTAATTTATCAAAAAAAATCAAAATGCACCGAAATATTTTAAATATTTTCATTAGTGTCAAAAACCAGAGAAGAAATCGGGGGAATACGTTTATATGAACAAAACGCCTTCCGGTTTCCACATGTATAATTCTTATAATACGACCAGCTCACTACTTCAGAGTTTTAACTGCTTCAGACAAAACAAACAGACTGCTTTAAGAGATACGCAGTTATTCTCCTCTAATTTGTGACAAGCGTAACAAGGAATTCATTTAAGGTTGCATACGAAGAAAGACCTCATTAGTTGTCTGAAAGCCTCCAACACTCTCCAAAAGGTTCACTTTTATAGAGCCTTGAATCCTTCCTTACATTCAAGGATATATTCATACCTTGTAATATTCTTTCTCGTCCTAGAGGATAAATAATAGAGTTTCCACATTTAACACATGTATAATTTTACACCCCTCTTGTCAAATATCTCATGTTATACCAGTATTAATAAACCTGCAATAAAAATTCCTCACTTCTCCTCTAGCTGGCTGCCGGGTTTTAATATTTATGTCACATGAATTCCCTCAATGAACAACCCTTACAAAATGGAGTTTGGAAATTTAATAATAAAGATCGTACGGATTTTTTTGTTTATTATTTAATGTTTGTATTTTTTACAATAAAGTACAATTTTTTTCTCGTGTTAAAATATTAAATATTGTAAAAAAATAACAGGAAAATAAATAAGAAAAACGTAAGATTTATCGGAAACAGTAACAAATACATTAAAAAATCATTTTTGATGTGGATCCTCATGGTAGTTTTCTGAAATTTCTTAATGTAAGCTGAAACTTATAAATATCTTCGATAATGTTCGATAATATTTAGATTAGTGACCGACCGAAGGTTCGGTTTCGGCTTCGGTTTCGGCAAGTTTCGGCATCAGTTTCAGTTTCCGGAAACCGAAACCGAAACTTTTTAGACATGTTAAAAATCTATTGTTTACTGTTATTTGGCTTATTTTTTATACTTTTTCAGGCATATGTTATACGTGTTAAATTAAATAAATAAATAAAAAAAAAATAAAAAAATTGAAATATGTGAAAAAAAAAATTATATTATTTCTATAAATCAAACAAAATTTATAAAAAATAACAAAACATATTAACTACTTCTTGGAACTTCTCATTCGGCTGACTTCTGGTGAGCTCGTGGCTCGTATGTCACTCGCCATCATTAGCAAAATACTCATTTAATGAGGTCCTTCCTTTAAGTGTTGATTATTGACAAATGTTTTGTTCCAAGAAGTAGTTAACACGTTTGTTAATTTTGATTTGCTTAATAGCAATAATGTCAAAAAAAACACATTCTTCAATTATTGTTTTTTATTTCATTTAACACATATAAAAAGAATTTTGTGATTGTAAAAAAAGCAATAAAAATTAAAATACTCAATTAATGAGAGCCTTCCTATATAATGTAAGTGTTGATTAATGACAAATTTTTAATCCAAGAAGTAGTTAAAATGTTTTGTTATTTTTTTATTTTCAGGAAATTAAAACCTTATCGCATATCTAGATAAAGAGTATAACTGTTAGCGGCATGATCGCGAAGTACATACTGCTTACTAACAACGTACGCAAGGACACTGGAAGTTTAGATTCGTTCAAAGTTCGTTCATTCAAAAAAATTAGAATCTTGCGAGAGCCTTGAAGTAGTTACCATCTGTTACTTATACCAAGGCGGGTAAGTGGTGGATAACCTCCAATGTTCAAATCATAATGTCCTCATTCTATATTTTATAACATAAAACAAAAATAATAGAAATCTAATAAAAAAAAGGATTTTTTTTTTTTTTAATTTTTCGAAGAATAGTTTTTCGGAAATGTTTTAACTTTGTGATGGTATTATTTATTTTAATGAAAAGACAAATAACTTTGTTTACATCACTTTTATTTGTACACAATCTACTTGTTTCGTGAACGATGTTCACATCATCAGGATCCGATGTATACGATAATATGACGTGAACATCGTTCACGAAACATGTGTATTGTGTACAAATAAAAGTGACGTAAACAAAGTTATTTGTCTTTTCATTAAAATAAAAAAAAAAGACTTAAAAAAAATATCGCCCGATAGTCGAATGGTTAAAATAGAAAAAAGCACGAATTCATTGAATTTTTTTTTTTTTTTTTTTTTTAATGCCGGCAACCCGGTCGTTTATTGTAATACTAATCATATACACACAAGTTAGTAGCCCGCCTCACTAGACTAAGTCTGTTCCGAGGCGGGTACATATATATATATATACATAAACTTAGACACATATACATTTACATATATATACATGCATATACACAATTATGTTCATACACACATACACGCATATGCGCACATACTTACACACAGGTATTCTCATACGTGTACATAATCAAACTCATAGATATATATTAAAACCTAAATACATATAATCAAATAAGAATTATTGGGAGTTGAAATACAGTTATCAAGGAATTGACAAATTTCCATAAAACCAAAAATTCATCAAGTACACATAGTAATGCTAGCGTCTAAATCTAGAACTATAAGATTTCAACAAAATAATATACATATGAGGTAATAATAATATAAACTTTCGCAAAACAAAAGCAGTATTAATAATAAAAGCATTCGTAATACAAAAGCAGTATTAATAATTAAGATAAAATTTCTATAAGTAACCAACACATATAAGTAAATAAAGAGTGAGGATTAAAGACTAAGATGAGATTACTAATAACTTGGTGATGCTTGCCCTTTTTTTGTGTAGTAACCATGTATTGAAATGTTTGTATAACCAGTTTAGGTTGTTTTTTGTGGTACAGTAGGTGGTTTCTTTTAGGAAGGTGTTGAAAATGTGAGGTGCGAGGTAAGATTCGTGTTTTTGGGCAAAAGTTGATTTAGTTTTAGGCACTAGAAGTAGGTTACACGATTTAGCTCTTGTGTTTTTCGGGTGAGTTATGTGGCATGGAGAGGAATTTACGCAGTTTATTTGTATGATCTTTTTAATGAACAGCTTCCTGATATCTAGTATGTTATTAGTAATAAGTATGTTTTCCGTCGGGTGAAGATAAGGTTTTTTGAACATGATCCTAATTAATGTTTTATGAATTGTGTTAAGCGGTTTAATGTACTTGTCGGCAGCTCCCCCCCAAGCAGAAATTCCATAAGTTAGGAGGCTTTGACAAAGAGCGTAGTAAACATTTTTTAATTGTTTTAGTGGCATAATGTTTCTAATAGTTTTGAAAATAAATGTTAGTTTACGGATTTTTTTAGTTAGTAAGTTAATATGAAGTTCCCAGTTTAATTTACAATCCACTGTTAAGCCTAGATACTTGATATTATCAGTATGTTCTATTTTTTCGCAGTTGTGGTTTGAGGGATTTGAGGTAATATCAGGGTGTAGGTATAAAGGCGGAGTGATTTTTGGTTGCCCGGTAGTGGTTTTGCTGAATGTTAAGTATTTTGTTTTGGAGATGTTTAAGGTAAGAAGATTTTCGTCCAGCCAATTTTTTATTTCTAACATACCAGTTTCCGCACTTTTGAAGGCCTTTTCCCAACTCGGTGCTTTGAATAGAATTACCGTGTCATCTGCGTAACTGATTACCTTGTAGTCGATAGATGCCATTTTGATATCGGTAAGTTCATTTATGTAAATGAGAAATAGAAGGGGACCAAGTACACTACCTTGAGGGACGCCATACTTGATTTCTTCCGGATCACTGTAGCATTTATTAAGTTCAACTATTTGTTTCCTATTTTTAGTATAGCTAATAAACCATTCGAGCGGCGGACCGTTGATACCATTATTTTTAAGTTTTTCGTACAGAATGTCATGAGAGATAGTATCAAAAGCCTTAGCCAGATCTAGAAAAACTCCGATGACTTTGGATCCTACATCTGTATTTTTGACAATGTAATCAGTTAATTCGGATATAGCCTGTTCTGTGCTCATTTTAGCTCGAAAACCGAATTGACAATCTGAGAGTAAGTTGTGTTTATCGAGGTAGGATATTAGCCTTTTTTTCATTGCTTTTTCCAAAACTTTCGATAAAGAATTTAATAGTGAGATAGGTCTGTAGTTAGATATGAGAGATTTGTCCCCTGACTTGTGAATTGGAGTTATAATGGCAATTTTTAGTTTATCCGGGAAAATCCCTTGGCTAAAGCTTTGATTGAATATGTGTAGAAGAGGTATAACAAAAAATTCTCGCAGATTAATCAGAATTTGGTTTGAGATTTTGTCCGGGCCCGGAGCGCAATGTGGTTTGAGAGATAAAATAAAGTCGGAAATTTCTGTTTTATTGAGTTTATATATATTAAAAGAGTGTAATGGTTGCTTGGTAGGGCTGTGTTTAGATGAAAGTTTTTTTGCAGTGTGGTGATTGTTGAGGATTTTGCTTGCTAGATTTAGGCCTACGTTGGAAAAATGAGAATTAATATAATTAGCTAGTTTAAATGGTTCGTTCTTAGTTTCAAGGATTTCTCCATTAATTGACAGTTTCTTGATATTATTATTCTTCTTGGGTTTTAAATATGCTGCTTCATTAATGACTTTCCAAGTTTTTTTTGGATCCGTTCTGGCATTTTCAATTGCGTTCCTATAAAATTTGTATTTGGCCTGCTTAACTAATTTGTTACATAGATTTCTATATAATAAGTAGTCATGATTTAGTTTACCGTCATGTGGGTTTTTATGTACTCTCATGTGCATTGCGTTTCGTTTGTGAATACTCTTTACTAGCCCTGCAGTGATCCATGGTTTAATTTGCAATGTTTTGTGAGCTTTGTTTTTATGTGTTTTTATTGTAGTGTGCTTGTTAGTGTACTTTTCCATAGTTATTAGGAAAGCATTTAGAGCTTTGTTCGGGTCTTTTTCTTTTAGTGTTGAAGTCCAGGATTCATGACTAATTTCTGCCCTAAGTGATTTGAAGTCTATGACGTGTTGTGTGGTGTTTGTAGGCATTTTCGTTTTATTTTTGAAGTTCGATCTAATGCCGAGTGAAGTAGTGTAGTGATCGGTGACCGTTGTGTGAATAATGGATGAGATGGTTATTTTCTTGGTTTTAGCAAAAATGTGATCAATGCAAGACTTGGACTCAAGGCTTATTCTTGTGGTAGAATTAATAGTTGATTTAAGGCCATAATGACTTAAAAGACTTAGATATTCGTTAGTTTGAGGATTGCAATTCAAAATGTTTATGTTCAGATCACCCGCTAAGATGAGTTGTTGGGTATTTGTGTTATCATTCAGAAGTTTTTGTAGAGAATTTAGGAAAGGTGTAAGATTTTTAAAGCAAGGAGGTCTATAAATCGCAAATACAGATAAATCAGAACCAAGTGATATTTTTATGCAATTTGCTTCCGTTAAATTTATTTCAGAGATAAAGGGATTCAGCGATTCTGTTACGAAGATAACTATCCCATCATTTTGGTTGAGTTTAGTAGTAGTATGGAATGTCGAATATCCAGGTAAGTAGATATCGGTGTAAGAGTCATCTGTCCAGCATTCACTTAAAATTATTATATCAAAGCGGGAGTCGAGGTCTTGTAAAAGAATTGTAAAACTGTCTAAGTTCTTGCGAATGCTTCTAATATTTTGGGATATTATATTTAAAGAGTTATTTGTGTGGAATACTTTGAAATCTTGAGAATTTTTGAATATATGTTCTTCATGATAGGGTGGTTCAAAATCAATGTTTAGTAGTGAGTCCATTTGTAATAGATGGAGTTACCTATACAGTAGACAGTTAAAAATAATGTAACCAATTAGATTATGAGCTGTAAGTCGTTGACATGTTTTACGTTTATTATTTTTGAAGTATGATCAGAGTTCTTTTTTGTGAGGATTTTATTATTTTTGAACCAAGTATACATATAATTATTATCTTTAGCTTTTTGTTTTGTCTTCCACAGCAGCTCTTTAAAGTAAGGGGTTAATAGTTCGCCTACAAATATGTTCTTCTCTCTAGCGTTCTTGCGGGAGTTCAAGACTCTCTGCTGGGCTTCCTCATCTTGGAGTTGTACTTTGTATCTGTAAGTTCCGCCCTCCAGTTTCTGTGTACGATCTTGATAACGGATTATTCTTTTTATCTTCTGTGATTCGACATTAACTTGTATTTCCTTGAATAATCTGTTTATGGTGTCCGGCGGTTCTTCATTAGGAAGGGTAACTACACCCGCAAACTCCGCCCAATTGTGGCTCATACTGACCTGTTCAATTTCAGCCAGTCGAGTTTCTAGGTTATTGATTCTGATTTCTTTGCTGTTGTTTGCTTCTTCAAGAATATCTACTTTTTTGTTTAATTGTAGGATTGTGTCAACCTTGGTTGAAATATCATCATATTGCTGGCTTATAAAATCTACACTTTTTTTCATTTCTAAAATTTCATGTTCTAGATTTTTCTTAATGTTTAGTGTCTCTTGTTCCATTTTTTTGAAGAGTTGCTGCTTTATTTCGTCCATCTTTTTGTCTACATATTTGATAAATTTATCATAGTGCACTTCACCGGCATCGGTTGGTAGTGGTGACTCAATAGGTTTTGATCGTGTTTGCACTTTACTAGAAGTAGCCATTATTAACGTTGTTGTTATTTCGTACTTTGTATGTAATTGCGCCTGAATTTGTAAGATCTTCAAATTTCTTTTCACTTATTACACAGTGATTTAAATAAGGATGCAGAAAAAAGGGAAAAAAAAAACACTTTGGTATTACTAGGATTCGAATGATTGTGATGTTCTTCTATCACAGTACAACGCTTATAAAATAAGCAATACACTTTTCTGCATGTATAACTTTAACTTTCCCGAATCCTTACGGTCCACCCCATGACAAAATTATAGATAAGGCCTCCCTTGTAGCCGCCCAGCCTCCAGGGAGGGATGGGAGGGGGTAGGAATCTATTAATTCTCGTGTAAGCCAACCCCGCTGATAGTTAACCCGTGAGTTTATAACTCGGATACCTGCCTGTTTTCACAAATTATCACTTTTTCACCCTAAATCCGAGAACCTTCGGGCTTTTAACGGTTTTCTTGTGGGATTTTTTAATTTTTAAAGTTTTAATTTTGTTTTATGAACAGTTTGCAATTTTGACTAAATTATGGTTTTCAACGGTAAATATTGGTCTTATTTATGTGAATACCGCCCAAGAGTCTTAAATACTCCCAACCACCAGGAGCCAGTGACACTAGGGTATCCCCAATTGAGGCATGTTGTGAGGCTGAAGGTAAATGTGCAGCGGAAGGAGATGGGGAAGAGAAAAGTGGGTAAGTATCCGGTTACTCAGATCTAGCCACAAATGACGGCTAATGCCATTTTAATTTGGAAGGCGGGTACGAGTGCCGCCTCCCTGGGATCCATTTATTGAATTTGGTAACTTAGTAGGATGGCAGGCCGGATCCGGGGAGTGGCTGAGGAAGACCTGTTGGTCTCTCCAGCCATCACCTTTTACCGCAGCAGGAGGTATGGATTTACACGTCCCTCACTCTTGGTCCATCAACCCCCGGATTCCTACCCACACCCATGGTGGGGCGTTTGGGATTGACGACCAAGTTGCGTTTTCAAATTGACAGCACTTCATAGGATGGCATGTAGAGCGAAGGAACGAAACAAGGAGTGTATTTTATGGGGGCGTATATTAATTACGTGAGCAGTTTTTCGTCCAATATAGACCCCTCCCCCCCTTGAGCTCACGCAATTAATGTATGCCCACGAAAATATGACGCAAATGTGAATGGTAGAAAATGTCAGGGACTCCCGTATATGACACGATCAAGTGAATCAGATATGAATTGAGTCGGGCCATGTCATAATTGAATAGTACGTATGAGACGTCGTTGAATGTGAATGAGGCGAAAGGTGTGTGCCAAGACCGAGATGTTTGGCAGTCCGTCTTCTCTGTCTGCCCTTGCGAAGAGATGGTTAGTCAGTTAGTTAGTTAGATAGTCAAGGGTGCGACATTTTGAAAATGTGGATGTTGGCACGTAAACATGTTTTCTACACTTTCATAACAACAGGAGAATTCTTGCTTAAGGTGGTTGTGGAACCTTGAAAAACTATCCACAGGCTGTCCTGTTATAAAAATTAATTATCTGAGGAAAATACAAAATCACATACGTACATATACTAAATATGGTTGTCTGTGCGTCATGCGCAACTTTGGTTCAATGAAATCAACATTGCCTTGAATTTATGTGTCAACTTCATAATTGTAACTGATTGGTCAAGAATTAAGGCAAACCTAAGTACCTACCTATCAATTATTATTATTTTTATTCATTTTCATTTATTCATTTCTTTGATGTTGTGGTTGATAGGATAATAGAAGCAAACTCTGTCAAAAAACATCTTTAAAAATATTATTATATGCTGGTATTACGTTCTAAAATACTAAAAAAAATCATTTTTGTGGCACCTTCTTAATTGTAGCGTTTTGAGTTTCCACATAATTTCAGTTTATTTTAATAGATGTCGATAAGTTAGAACTTCTTCCACATCCCAACAGATGGCAGCTGAAGTAGTATGTTCAAATCGATACCATCTATCGCCGTTCGTGTCTTACAGTTACGAAGAGGGCCGAAGGCTCCTAGACAGAGTAAGCCTCTGCTGTCAGCTGGCTGCAGCCTAAGAATTAATTAGTAGCCAGTCTAGTATGGACGCCTGTCCAGTATAATATAAAATTGCAAATATTCATATTATTATTATTTATTATTATTTTTAATTGTTAAACTAACGTTTAAGACAAGATTTTTATGCATAGCCCAAAGGGTAACAATTATTATTAGCAATAATTATCAGCCTGAAACACTCATCTACATTGAAAAAATCTTCCGAGAAAAGATACATGCCGCCAAAGGGACTTGAACCCGTATCCTTCTGATTGCCGGTCAGGTGCTCTACCACTGAGCTATGTCGGTTTATCTAACACCCGCCAAATAATTCAATATATACTAGTGTTTCATTCAACAATTACTGCTTATTACATTTTTTCACCTGAAAACAACCAACCTTATTTTTCAATTATTTAGCGGGTATTAGATAAGCCGACATAGCTCAGTGGTAGAGCACCTGACCGGCAATCAGAAGGACACGAGTTCAAGTCCCGTTGGCGGCATGTATCTTTTCTCGGAAGGTTTTTTCAATGTGGATGAGTGTTTTAAGCTGAAAATTATTGCTAATAATAATTGTTAAAAAAGTATTTGTTCATATAAAGCAGATACTTTGTGATGTGACATTAACATTTAAAATACAACAGTGGTGTTTACAAAATTATTGTTTCATTTAAAAAAAATTAAAAAAAATCGTTACAATCGAACCTTATACTTATTGAAAGAAACCCAACACTTCACGAATTGCCCATTTTATTTTTATATTGACTCCACACAGGAGGCCCTGAGGGAAATTATCTTTCTACGTCATCTGAGATGCTGTGTGGAGGGTCTTTCTGAGGAGAGGAAGGAATTAACATTGGTCTTGAAGAGACCCATATTGTAGGTAGGAGAAAATACAGAGGCCGGCAAATCGTTCTACAGCCGAGCTGTTAAACACAGGAACAAGTCGAACAAGCCATTCTCGACTATGCACCGGTGCCGGAGGGGTCAATGACGCCAGTTCCTGGGAGCATCTTCCGTTGAAATACAGGTAGAACAAAAATAGCATTCCACTGCAAAGATTGCAATCCATTTGTTAAATTGGGAGAATCAATCGAACTGAGGGTTTTTAATGATATTGAATAGAAGAGGCACTAAAAAAATAAATAAATAATTAGTTTTAACCACTTTTATTGTTTAAAAAACCAACTTATTACAAAAATAGACTTAAATATGTCAATGATGGGCGGGAGTGGAAAGGGTTTGAATAAACTAAATAACGTGTTATTTAATTTTTTTTCATCGATAAATATTTAAACAACTAAACACTCTCTAATTTTGATGACTTCAAAGCGTGAAAAAATACATCGTACAATTTTCTTTACGCTCTAACACGGAAGGAACAACCTGTATTTTGGAGAGAAACATAATATTAACAAGTGCTTTTAAAATAATTCCAAAAGCGAAGCTCGATACTCGGAAGTTGTATGAGGGGGCAGTGAGGGGTGTTAGGAATAATAAGGCTTTCCTGTGGGTGAACAAACCCCGGGCAGGTGGAATATACAAAGGGAGTATATTTTGCGGAGAGGTTATAATAATTACTAAGAAAATACCATCACTATAAGATGATATTGGGAAATTCGTTTAATTATTAATTATTTACTTTATTACATGATTTAGTTACTTAAACATAAAACATTGTTCTTTTGGTACGGAAATTTGAAACTTTCACAAAAATATTAGTTATTTTATTTCATTGTTTTTGTAATTTTTTTTTTTTTTTTATTCCAGTTAAATAGATACTTTAAATAGTCCAGTTAAATAGATACTTTAATAGTACACAACTGCTAACCCTGTACAAATCGCAAGTGCGCCCCACGGTTGAATTTGGCAGCCACCTCTGGTCTGGAGCTCCAAAATACCTGAAAAATACCCTCGACTCTGTGCAGAAACGGGCGGTCCGTTTGATAGATTCTCCCATCTTAACAGACAGATTGCAATCTTCAGAGCACAGGCGTCGGGTGGGAATGCTATCCTTGTTCTACTGGTATTACAATGGAAGATGCTCCGAGGAACTAGCATCATTGATCCCTTCGGCACCGGTGCATAGTCGGGAAACACGCCAAACGCGTGCCCAACATTTGTACACAGTTGACATTTGTCACATGAGAACGGGTCGTTTCTTCGACTCGTTCTTGTGTTCAACAGCTCGGCTGTAGAATGATTTGCCGGCCTCTGTGTTTCCTCCTTCCTACAACATGGGTCTTTTCAAGACCTTCCTTCTCCCTTCCTACTACCTTCCTTCCTTCAGACCTTCCTTCTACCTTCCTTCCTCTCCTCAAAAAGACCCTCCACACAGCATCCCAGATGACATAGACCCTGAGGGAAATTATTTTCCTCAGGGCCTCCTGTGTGGAGTTAATGTAAAAAAAAAATTAAAAAAAAATTACATTTTCACTCATTTAACTAGAAATAATTATACACATTAAGATAAAATAAATATTTCAATACAGCGCTATTCAATATCATTATTTTGTTTATCAAGAATAAATATTAATAATTTTTTTTTAAATTTCCCCAGCTTCTTTTCGTTTTTAATGTCATTTGGGCGTTATTATTATATAAGTTGCCCCCCTCGTAACCAATGGATTGTTTACCATAGTTAGTGTGGATGGTGTTTAAATTTATGTTATCGCGTTGTCGTGTAAAGTGTTTATGTACTTAGGACGTTTTAATGAATTCTGTGTTTGTGTGTACGAGATTATTTTTTATATAAGGAGACATGTATTGTATTTATATAGTTTTCTTAATGTTAATAGTTTTGTTTCCATATATATTTTTTCGTGGATGTTATGGGCTTGTAATTTAATAGTTTTTTGATCACCTTGTTTGGTATTACCTGTAATTCGTTTATGTGTGTTTCACATGCGTTTCCCAACATTTCAATAAAATAATTTAAATGTGAGTGTACGAGGCTGTATTACAAACCTATTTTTAATTTCTAATATTAACTCTACGCAAAGTATGGACTGTGTTGTTAATTTTAATTTCTGATCAATATGTTAACGTTTAATATTTGGGGACGCTGTGAGGAGGATCTTTCCAAATTGAAAAGCAGTTAATATCAATGCGTAATTTTACTTCAAAAGATCGGAGTGTGCAATTCACAGGCGGTAGAAGTGAAACCTAGAGAAAACTAAAGTAGACAAGAGTGGGGAGACTACGAAGCACCGCACAAAGAGGAGACCCATTATGCTATCTCATTTTCTCGCAGGCTAAATCCTATAGATGTGTGTTTGTCTCTTTTTATTGTCGCTATTTTTCGTTTCATCGAGTTGAAATTACAACGCTGCTAAAGAAGTTATCACTTCAAAAATCTAGCGCAGACCCATGAAAAATCACACGGGGAAGAGAAATTGCAATGGAGACATAATAGCGGTAGGGAATGGCAGGGGGTAAATTTGGAAAATCCGTGCTTCTCACAAGGATAGTGAGAAGTTCGAATAATTTAGCGGCAGAGAAGGAAGAAGAGAGGGACTGCGGAGTACAGGAGTTCGTGGGATAGAGGGATGCGGGAAGGGGTGAAGGGGTGAACGGGGGAAGGTGGAAGGAGAAAGAGAAAGAGAGGGTAAGAAGATGCGGGAGGGGTATGTGGACGGTATGACGGAGGGGTTGTTTGGGACAGAAGGAAGGATTGCAAAGTAGGCGTAGTAGCGGTAGGGGATAGCAAGGGATACATTTAAAAATCCACACTTCTCACATGGACAGCTATGGGTGGCCTGCCCACGTGGAAACCAAATATTTATTTATTTATTCGTGTAAATGTATATATATACCAGTCAGTAAAAACAGTATTGTGTGTCCGAAAGAACTTTAAGAAACAAAATTAGAACACAGACACTTTTCAATTTGGGAAGCGGGAATGGGTACCGCCGCCCCGGGAACCTTTATTGGATAACCAACATCTCTGCCATCAAGTCACCATCGGGTCACCCCAAGTGATTCGCTACGTTTGGTGATTTAGCAGGGGTGCCCGGGTTCATGGGGTGAGGTTTGTCTAGGTCTTGGAGGCGGTTGACCAGGACACACTGAACCCCAGATTCCTACCCACCCCTTAAACCCTTTTCCTTCCCAGAACTCTCCTCTCCTTCCTTTTCTTAAAAAAACCCTCCACACAGCATCCGACACATCTACCGGATCTGCCGGATCTGCCCTGATGATGGACACTGCAACGATGTCCGAAACGTTGGCTAAAGAAGGAGGTACTAAAATGATTTTGGCCGTGAAAATCTTAAAACTTATCTAAAAACCCTATGTTTATACAGGATATTTTTGTAATCGCATTTATTTATTCAGATGAATAGCAAATTACAGAGATTTGATACTAAATCTATGGATCTATGGATAACTAAAACAAACAGCTGATTCTGACAGCTCCTAATTTAAAAACAAAGTTAATTATATTTAAACAAATTTACGTGTAATCATATTTGAAACTCATAAACCAGTGATACAGTGTACTTGGTAGTGCATAATAATTTGAGTGGGAGAGTGTATTAACTTTATATCTTAATTCAAAAAATTTCACAAAACAACAAATCATTGTCATTAAAAGTCACAGACAATTTATTTTTCAAATTTGTGAATAAGTGCAAATATGCTACGTGTAAATGTCAAGTTTTGTCTATGCAATAAAGTCACAACAATAAACAAAACATTGTTGACAGAATTAATTTTTGTAAGGGGCAATTCTGAACAAAGATTTTAGTGATGTCTAGCACTCGAAGTAAAAACCAAATTTCTGATGAAAAATTAAGCATGGACAAAATTATCGAATATATAGATAAAAAATTTTAAACCTTGAAGAGGGATATTTATCAAAATTGAATCTCAGACCTCAGAAACAACAAAAAGCATTGAATTTATAAGTGCTCAATATGATGAAATACTAAAAAAAATTGATGTTACAAATAATTTAAACCAAGTTATACAAACTGATTTCGAAAATATTAAAAAAGATATGAATGAAAAAAATAATACAATAAAAAAACTTGAAATTAGACTGGCAGATATTGAAACCTTGTCAAAATGTAATTCTTTAGAAATAGCTGGGATTCCCCAAAAAATAAGAGAACAACCAATTGAAATCATAAGGAAGGTTGCTGCAGCAGCTGTGATAACTATAAAACATACAGATATTACTGAAGTCATCCGAGTCCCAGACAGACGAAATGGAGCTCCACCCAAACTTCTTGTCACCTTTTCCGAGAAAAGACAAAGAGATTCACTCCTTGATAAAAAAAAGAAATAAACTATGAAGAAATTAAGGATCTGTCGACCTCTCAAATCTTCATCGGGGAAGAACTAAGCCCTTATCATAAAGAAATACTATGGAAAACAAAACAATTAGCCATAGAAAAAAAATACCAATATGTGTGGTACAAAAATGGTAAAGTTATGATTCGTAAAAAACATGAAGATAAAATAATCTACATTAAGCACCTTGATGATATGGTGAAAATAATTTAGTAAGTAATATAAAAACATAATTAATTTAGATGGCAAAAATGGATAACACAATAACAACAAACTTACCTAACTTATCATCCATAAGAAATAATTTTAACATAATGCATCAAAACATTAGAAGTATTAATAAAAACTTTGACGAACTACAAATATTGATAAAAAGTTTAAATCTAAACTGGGATATAATTATTCTTACTGAATGTTGGTTAACTGATAAGTTCTATCCTCTACAAATCGATAAATATGTCCCTTACTCTACAATTATGAATAATACCAAAAATGATGGTGTCATCGTATATATTAAAGAAGATATTGAAGCTGATGTCATAGAGATCGGTATTAATAATGCGAACTGTCTAAGGATATCAATCGGCAATGATACAACAATACTCGCAATTTACAGATCTCCATCTACAAAAAATCTGGAGCCATTTCTAAACTCCTTATCATTTGAACTGAGTTTACTAAAAAACACTAAAGATGTATTTATTATCGGTGACATAAATATTGATATCCTTGAAAATGGCCACCCAAAAAAATATGATTACATGCAGACACTTGCATACCATGGATATGAAAGCCTAATTGAGGAACCTACACGTGTATTTAATGATAGCAAAACTTGCATTGATCATATCTTTAGTAAAACTAATAAAAAAACTCAAGCCATTATTTATACTACCACACTGACAGACCATTACACAATAATTCTATCTATAACAAAAAAATAACTCTTATGTAAACCTAAATACGAAATCACTCCTAACGAAGTCTGAAACAAATTGGGAAAATGTCAAAAGGGAGTTAACAATGAATGACTGGACCGCCCTTCTGGAAAAAGATGATACTGATACTGCTTGGAGTTATTTTGTAGAAATTATACAGCACAGTATTCTATCTAACACCAAAACCACAGATAAAAAAGTATCTCATAAAAATATTCACATTAAACCATGGATCAGTCAGAATATTATAAACTCGATCAGAAAAAGAGATGAACTGCACAGAAAAGTAAAAATCAACCCTTATGATGTCCATACACTTAGATTCTACAAAAGATATCGTAATACATGTAAAAATGTAATTCGATATGCTAAAGAAACATACTATAAAAACAAAATTAATGAATGCAATAATGATTCCCGTAAACTCTGGCAGATCATAAATGAAATTACAAATACTAAAGCCTCGCATAAAGACAAAAACATTAAAGAATTAAACATTAATGAGATTTCCACATCTTTTACGAAACACCCAGACAAACTTCTTGACTTTATAAACAACTACTTTTGCAATATAGGCTCTAACCTTGCAAATAAAATTAAACAAAATTCTACTACTGTCGAAAAAACAATGAGGAATGATGATGTAAATCATGAAAACAGCCTCAATATAGTCAAGATAACAAGTGATGAAATAAGAAATATTATAACCTCCTTAAACACAAATACCTCATCGGGAAATGAACTGATATCAAGTAAATCAATTAAATACCTACAAAATGAGTTAATTCAACCACTGACATACCTTGTAAATCTATCATTATCTAAAGGTGTTTTTCCCGCTTGTCTTAAAATCGCTACGATCATACCATTATATAAAAATGGTCCCAAAAATGATATTTCAAATTATCGACCAATTAGTATTTTAACTCCTCTGTCGAAAATATTGGAAAAAGTAATAAAAAAACAAGTTCTTACATTTTTGGATACCAATAAAATATTATCACCTACGCAGTATGGCTTTAGAAAAAACCTGGGTACTGGTGACGCTATAGCTAATGTAACTAATACAATTATTAGAAAACTGGATGAAGGCAAAAAATGCTTAGCTGTTTTCATTGATCTTCAAAAAGCTTTCGATACAATTGATCATGAAATACTGTACTTAAAACTAAAAAAAAATGGAATAACCGAAACAACTCTAAACCTACTTAGAAGTTATTTAACTGGAAGAGACAAATTATACAAATTGGTAAAAGAAAGAGCAAATCTCTTCCAATTAAATTCGGGGTCCCCCAGGGAAGCGTATTAGGACCTATACTATTTCTGATATATATAAATGACCTTATGAATCTTCCCATTAATGGAAACATAATGAGCTTTGCAGATGACACTGTTATTATATTCCACGAACAAGATTGGACAAGAACCTACAAGGAGGCGGAACATGGCCTGGCTGTACTTCAAAACTGGCTAAAAGTAAACTCCCTTACATTAAATGTTAGTAAAACTAAATATCTAACTTTCTCCAAAAACAAAAGAGGACAACCAATGAATGTGCATACCCTCAAATTACATGAATGTCAAAATACTTTTCCACAATGTTCCTGCCCGTCTATAACCCAAACCAAAAGTATTAAATATCTTGGGATTGAAATTGATGAAAATCTACAGTGGAATTTACACATTGAGCTTACCTCAAAAAAGCTAACAAAACTCATCTACTTCTTCAAAAAATTAAGAAACATCTTGTCGATGAGGGATCTAAAGAGAGTATATTATGCTTTATGCCACTCTCGATTGGAATATGGAGTAATAGGATGGGGCTCAGCAGCATCTAATCACTTAAAACAACTTAAGATAACTCAGAATTGCATTATAAAGACCATTCTAAAGGTCCCCATAAGGACGTCAACAGCAGAAATTTTTAAACAGTTTGATGTTCCAAGCATACAGAAAATCTATGCCAAAAACATTCTAGTACATCACCACAAAAATGATTCAGAGGCAGACACCTCACACGCTCATAAAACCAGAGCTAAACAAACAGACATACTTAATATACCAAAGTGTAACTCTTCATTTGGTCAAAGAAGTTCTGCATTTTTAGCAGTAAAGTTATATAACAAACTCCCACTTAGTATCAAACAAATAAAAATAAAAAATAGCTACATTAAGGACATTAAATGTTGGCTGAAGAATCTATCGGAAAATGAACTTACTAGTATACTTAAAACATCATAGAAGTTTCTGGAAAACCTTATCCAATGAAGTAAAACCATAGAAGTCGCTGAAAAACTTATCCAAAGCATAGTCCCCCTCAGCACAGGATCTCCTAGTGAGGAGGACTACGAATATATTTTATATATACATCTAACTAACATGTTTCATATAAAAATGTAAAAAATATTATATAGTTACTAAATAAAAAAAAAAAATAAAAAAAATAAAAAGTTCTGAGCTCTAGGACCCTAAAATGGAGAATGAATTGCGAGAAACTCAGAAATTCAAAAAACACAAATTATAATAACGTCAAAGAGAAAGCTGACAGAACGACCACAGATAACATAGACAAAGTTGCAAAGAAAAATTGAATTTAGGGTAAAAGATGACACATGGAAGTTAGTAAAAAATAAATGAAATTTAAAATGCTAAGTAATAAATGGGTTTAAATATTAGACACAGGACAACACAACACTCAAAAATTAACACCCAAAAAAGATTTCATATGTCTTTTTTATGTATGTAACTAAAACCGATTGTTATTAAATGCCTGTTTTTGCTGTTGGTAGATAGCTACGACAAAACAGAGTAATTCGCACATTTTTAACGAGGCTATCAGTACAAATGGTGCAAAATATCATAAATTCGGCCCAAAGCACTAGAATGAAACCATACAAAACAAGGTATGAATTTCACAAATGAACTCATAACTCAAATTGATGAATCGGGCAAAAATAATTCCAGTGTGTTCATCACGCCCACTGAAGGGGTGGAACGATAGAAGTGTATTGTAAGCTTGTATGTATGTTCAAAGTAAGTGCAACTTTTCCTTACTTCTGTTGAAAATGATTTAACATTTAAAATTACAGAAATTCTTTCTCGGAGAGATAATTAAATTCATTGGTAAACGATCTTAAACGTATCCATATGGGTATAGTTGGATATTGGTGTATTTTTTGTTTGTTTTATTTGCATTAGCTCCACACAGGAAGTCTACGTCATCACTATGTCATCTTTGGGGATGTCTGGGGAGAAAAAGGGTATGAGGGGTGGGTAGGAATCTGGGGGTCAGTGGACGGACGACGTATGAATCTATCCCTCCCAATGTGGTGCAAAGCGATATTCCGAGAGAGTACGGCAGGAGAAATCAAAGGGACTCCCTCAACCATTCTCTCCCGATCCGGCCTGTCAAGAAACTGTCTGGGACAAACTTCACCCCATGAACCCGGGTACCACTTGGGGTGACCTATATGGCAGAGTTGTTGTTTATCCAATAAATGGTTCCGGGGCGGCGGTACCAATACCCGCCTCTCAAATAATAGTAAATTGTTAATTTACACCGGAAACTCGTAGTTCAAGTATCACTAAACCATTGTCGATTTTAGCATTTGGTTAAAAATTGATGTTAATGTTATTACAAGTACAAAAAGTAGTTCTAACCAATTACATTTTAACCCTCAATTTACCCGGTAGGTCCCTGGGACTCCATTAAAAACTTTCAGCGCTCATAAAACCATTCGTTTTTGGAATTACAAATTGTGCGTTCCAGTACCTTCACGCAGTGACGCGCCCATCGCGAGGGAGAGCGGACGTCGATGTGCGCGACTCCGATTGGTAAGTAATCATGCTGATGGAGACCGTGGGACACGACTAGCGTGCTTACTTTTTTTTGTTCGTACCATGTTCTTTTCATAAGTATTGATTATGTTTTTGTTTTATTTCTTTTAAAATTACTTTGAAAAATGTTGAGACTAGAAGTTAGGTTGGTAATTTTGATACAAAAAGTGCCATATTCCAGAAGTTCCTTAATAAAAGGCTGTGATTCAATAATTTTAAGTAAAAATCTATGCCATTGTAAAACCAAATATTTAGTAAATAAATAAAACTAGCATTTCATTTAAAAAAAGTGTTTATTTCATGTATAATTTACGATTTTATTTCCGGGAGTCCTAGGGACTCCACCAGGTGTGTATGTATGAAGTCACCCAGTACATCCACTGTGATGAAAGGTGATGGGTCGAGGTCTCTCTCTAGAGTTCGCTGGACTAACGCATATGCTGCAAAGATCTAGTCAAGCCTCATTCCATGAACCCACTACCTGTTAAGTCACCAAACGTAGTGAACCACTTGGTGTGGCCTACGGCAGATGTGTTGAGTATCCAAGAGATAAGTTATGTAGGGTTAGGTTATGGGCTATTTTTCTTTTTTTTTCATAGCTTTTAATGACATTTCAAAGAGCTGTCAAACATAGCAAATCACTTGGGCTGACCTATGACAGAGGTGTTGGTTATCCAATAAAAGGTTTCCGGGGCGGTGGTTCCACACCGTTCTTCATAATTGACAATTGTCAAGTCCTAGACAAGCCTCCACGAACCCGGCCCCTTACTACGTCACCACACGTACCGAACAATTTGGGGTGACAGGTGTCGGTTATCCAATAAATGGTTAAATGGGCGGCGGTACAAATTGTAAAGGAATATCTATTTGATGTAGATGTACTAGTATATTCAACAAATTCCCGCTTGTGGTATGAGTTTCCGGACACCGTATATTATAGATGTATTGCAAATTTGCGACATCAGTTTTCTTTTAAATCAGTAGAAATCGCACTTCTATGTAAAATCCGTTCAGTGATTAGGGATAAGGGTTTGCGTGGGGTGAATCAAGGCTGTATTAATCAGGGAAGTTCACAACACTAGGGATGAATAATTATGTAATCTGATGCTCGAAATATGCTTAATATGTTACGAGGTAAAGATGGAATTAGAAATGAGATCCCTGAGGCATATTTGTGGGAAAATCACCTACGACCAAATTATTACGAAGAGTTGTGCTTAAAAGAGTTATATTAGATTCCAAACTTACCTTTATCAAATATGCTGAATGTACCAAAAAGAAAATTGGGAAAAAAATGTCTTATTTGGGAAGAATTCGATAAAAACTTTCCAGAAAAACTGCAATTACCTTTTACAACTCAATTATTGTTCCACACTTTAACAACTGCTCAACTATTCTTTTAATTTCTTTCTTAAAATGTATAACTAGTACACGTCGCCTTAAAACAAATATAATAATAAGCGCCGACATCGTGTTCATAAACTCTACAACTAGAAATTTATAATTGCCCTCATCAAGACTCCACAAGCTTAACAGAACAAGCAAATGATTTATCTTCGAATTTTGCAACATGTGGTGTGCACTTCGAATTTAAAGCTTCCCTCAAAAGTTGTTTTAATTTGTCACTGGAATGAATCTGTACGCAGGAATTCGTTTTAACCAGATCGTAAAAACTGCAATTATCAATGTAATATACGAGTAATTCATGTTCTCAAAAGGAACATTTAAAAGTTGACAAGCGTCTCACAGTGGAGAAAAAACTTTTTTCACATTCCGACTGTAACTATTCATGTTCTCGAAAGTATCAATTTAAAATCCACACGCCGACTCACTATGGAGAGAAACCTTTTTCATGTTCTGAAATTTTACAAATAATGAAAAAATTACAAATAATGTCTGAACAGAAATTTGGAAAAATGTATGATCACATGCGATACTAACGTGCTAGCAGAATTAGTGCTAACCAGAGACTGATGAACTGGCGCGGAAGTCCCGGCTCACAAATGAGTGACGTGAAGATGGGACTTCTCCTTGCTGTATGCAAAATGTCGCTCGTTATCCGAGAAGTCACTCGTTAAAGGAGCGTTAACGAGGATAAGCTGAATGCGTTACAAAAAAGTGTGATACGAACAGTAATCGATGCGAACGGTGATCGGGCGAGGCGAATGGTCAGGCCCTTAAGCACGCTTGACTCGGGGAGTAAGTCGTAGGTCACCCCAAGGTCGTAGGTCCCCCTTTTAGGTGGTAGGTCACCCCAGGGTCGAAGGTCACCCTGAGGTGGTAGGTCACATGAAAGTCGTAGGTCACCCCAAGGTCGTAGGTCACCCCAAGGTCATAGGTCACCCCAAGGTCGTAGGTCACCCCACGGTCATAGGTCACCCCACGGTCATAGGTCACCCCATGGTCATATGTCACCCCAATGTCATATGTCACCCCAATGTCATATGTTCTTTTATATGTTAGTGAAGTTTTACTTCAGTCGTGTGGTCTAAAGCACACTCTTTTTTTTTCCTCAATCTGTTTTGCTCCTCATGCGAATAACTCGTTATGGAAGGTGATCGTCATGAGAGGTTCCACTGTATTATTTTTATGTCGATGACTATTTTATTTTTTACTGCGTATGTTCGATTTTTTTTACGTAATTTTGATTTTTAAGCAGGGCCTTGATTTTTAAGCAGTCGCCCGGTACCATTTGATCCATGGACCGGTACCGCCGGACCAGAGATTGGGGACCACTGCTCGTAGAGTATAAATAATTATTCCGCAATAGCACTGGTATAACATATTTTAGGGCTAACGTCTAGGCAAATATTCTTTAAAAATTTACATGATTGCTGCGAAATAACACAGAATTCTTTCCAACAATCAAATATATACTGCGAAGGAGATCCTATTAAATTGGGTAAATTCGATAAGTAATCCGCTGGTTAATGTATAGTCTGTCAAATAAGAATAGAAAATATTAAAAATGGAACTACAAAATTTGTAGGCTGGCAACACCAATTTAAGTGCCAAATATTATTTTAAAGCGCAATGACACTGAATATGTAGAACACTGTAATCACATTTAAAAAAAAAATTGTTCATACAGAAAAAAAATTAAAATCGAAGAATCACTCTTGTGAAGGTACCTACTTAATAACACAAATTTGATTAAGTGGTCTTTTGCAAAGTGATTTGCTTTCAATTAATTAAACATAAATTTGAATTTAAGAGTAGGTAGAAAGGAAGAATCATTAATGGTGAGTTTAGTTAAACTACTTTTAGACCTGAATGAGTTAAATATATTCAGATCTACAATTAGAGACATGATCAAAAGCCCGGGCAATGCTGGGTAATTAAGCTAGTATATAATAAATGGGAGCAATTTCTAAACCGTGCTTTTTATTTTATTACAATACGGTTATTCTTCATTATACATTATACACAAAATTGCAAAGGTTTATTGTACTCGTACCCATATGCTATCCTAATTTTGAGATCAGTGGGTAGGTACCTATATTGCAATGAATTTTATTTTTTTTTTCACTTTTGTGCCTTTTTAATTTTTTATAAAGATGTAGGTTACACAGCTTTACATTTACACCATGTGCTATATTTTAGTATTGCCATTTGAACAACAGTGGCGCCCTCCTATGTTTTCTACTCTTATTTGACAAACTGTACACCTACTAAAATTGTGATCTATCTCAACACACATATTACATCACTTCATTTAATCTAATTGTGTGATCTATGAGTTCTAAATTCGTTTGATCCACTCATCTATTTCTAAAATCAAAGGACTATGGTTCCTTCTTGCGTGAATCGACTGACACGAGTTCTGAATGAGTTCATAATAACACATTACTAGTGAGTTGTCTTACGCATGAGAAAACCACTTAATATATTCGAATAAAAAGGGATGAGTTTGGATTTCAATGACCCATGTTTTAGGAAGGAGGAAACACAGAGGCCGGCAAATCGTTCCACAGCCGAGCTGTCGAACTCAGAAACGAGGCGACAAATGTGACAAATGTCAACCGCGTACCATGGTGGGCGCGCGTTTGGCGTGTTTCCCGACTACGTAAGATGAAACACATAATATATTCGGATAAAAGGGGCAAGATTAGATATAAATGGATATTTAAAAAAAAAAATTGAATAGGTTGTGGGTACTTGTAGTACTGCCCTGATGAATGACCACCATTCAGATTCAAAACAAATATTACAGTTCGCAATGGACGTATTACCAATACATTATCTTAAGCATGAAGAAACCACATAATATATTCGGATAAAAGGGATGAGGTTTGATTTTAATGCAAATAGTATTAAAATATGGAATACATATGCGGTTGTAGATGGTAGATACTTTTAGTATCACCCTTTTGAAAAACCATAATTCAGAATAAAAACAAAGGATACATTTAAAAATAGATGTATTACCAATGTGTTATCTAATGCTTGAGAAAACCATATAATATTTTCGGAAAAAAGGAATAAGGTTAGATTTCAATAAAAATTGTATTAAAATATTGCATACATTTGTGGTTGTAGGTATAGAATGTAGAATGAAAAAAAAGATACATTTCACTATGTATGTATTGCTAATGTGTTATCTTACGCATGAAGAAACCACTTAATATATTCGAATAAAAGAGGTGAGGCTGGACGTCAATGAAGATGGTTTTAATATATTGAATATATTTGTGATTGTTGGTGGTACTACTTATACTAATACGTATTACCAGTGTGTTATCATATGCATGAGAAAACCACATCATATATTCGGATAAAAAGGATCAGGTTGGATTTCAATGGAAATGGTGCAAATTTATTGAATCTGTTTGCTGTTGCAAGATACTTTTAGTATCACCCTGAAGAAATACCACAATTTTGAATAAAAACCAAGGTTACAGTTCACAAAAGACTTTCTACAAGGAAGTTATCATATGCATGAAGAAACCTCATAATATATTTGCATAAAAGGGATGAGGTTGGATTTCAAAGGAAATGTAATAAAATATTGATTTATTATTAAAATATTTGCGGTTATAGGTGGTAGATACTACAACCACAAAAAAAACACCAGCCACCTTTGTAGTGGTCGATACTTTTAGTGGTGCCCTGGTGAAACACAAATATTGTAAATTCAGTTTCGACGTTGCATTGGATACCAGCTTTTGCCGGGGTTGGTGACTAGATGTATATAACCAGGTGCTGTGGGACTATGGAATCTCCGATTGGGGTAGGTATTGGAGGTTATCCACCACTTACCCGCCCTTATATAAGTAACAGATGGTTACTCCTTCAAGGCTCTCACAGGGCTCAAATTTTTTTGAATGAACGAATCTACATTTAATTTTCAACGAATCTAGACCTTCAGTGTCCCTGCATACATTGTTAGTAAGCAGTATGCAAGTGCTTAGCCGGAAATCAAGATACAATAAGTGTTAGTATGACTATAGACAAGATTGGTGATAGTCCACGAGGATGCAAGCGCTGGGTGATGGTATCCAGCGTATCCTGCAAGCATCTGTAGGGAGGAAGTACATAAAGTATAGCGCTGGAAAATAGATGGGATTCCTCTCCAGTCGATTGGCAGTCCCTGCAAGAATGCGCATGACGTTCGATTTAGCCGTAAACCACACTCCGCTTCCGCGTTCCTTAGCCGGTTCCTCGGTGGTGCCTTATAGAAAAGTAAATGGGAGATTGGGGGGAAATGCCCGATGACCCTAAGGAATTCGGCGTCGAGAAGCCGGAGGCAGGGCAAAGGAAGGCCGAGGACGCCCGACCAAATCTCAAGCCTGTACATGTTGCAATTGGGGTAGGTATGTTGTGAGGCTGTAGATAATAGGGAGGGGAATAAAATGTGGAAGAAGATGATTGGAAACAAGGTACTTGAATATCAGATCAGATCGCTAAGCACGGATAATGCCATTTCAAGCAACCCCAACGTTTCGATTGTAAATAGCGCGATACTGAGATATCTACTATTCTGGGGCATGCCGGAAACCTACCTTATATCATTCATGGACCTCCGTAGTCCAGTGGGTAAGACTCTTGACTCACAATCCGGAGGTCGCGGGTTCGAACCCGGCATGCGCAAATAAATTTTATTTGATTAATTTGTGTTATTTCACAATTAATTCATTTAAAATAATATATAGTATATTTGCGGCATGTTCCAGAGTGGAAGATACTATCAGTATCGCCCTGGTGTAAGACCACCATTCAGAATTGAAACGTTGCTTGAAAATGGCTTTAGCCGTGTTTAGTGACCAGATCTGAATAGCCAGGTACTTTCCAACCTTCCTCGTCCCCACCTCCTTCCCCTCCCCACTACCTTAAGCCTCACAACATACCCCAATTGGGGATGCCATAGTCTCACTGGCTCCAGACGGGAGCAGTTGAGGTTCTTGTGCGGTATTCACTGTAAAAAAAAAAAAATGGAGAATTTCGGGTACATACATACTTGTGTAGCTAAAATGCAAAATGCTTGTTTTCTTTGCTAAAAAAACGAATAATCTAAAATACTAATTTCGGTTGTGGGAAACGAAGTCTGATTTTGTTTTGAATTTAAGTCTCTGTTTTAAAATTTGAACTAATGTGTCCAAAATTCATCAGAAATAATAAAAAATAAGATAACCCACGCTGATCAAGGAAGAATATTCGAGAAAAATGTTTTTATTAACGGAAAAAAAAATTCTTTACAATATTTTTATTTGAGTTTATGATCGAAATCTTATTTTCTTGTGAACATTTAAAAACTCCTATGATTATTTCCTTCTTTTGAAACAAAATTCAGAGAAACATTTCAAAGGCGAAATACTTTCATGATTTCTTTTAACTTGATGAAAAAACAGCAGTGTTTTCATACTAACATAATAGTACATTGCGAATCCATTAAACTTCGATTGAAATGTTTTTATTTTAGAAAAAAAAAATTTTTTGATTCTTTGTGATTTTTATCAATCACTCACTGGCAGAAGATTTTTTATGTTAAGTGAAAAAAAAAATATTTTATGCATTTTTTATTTATTTTGAAGGTAAGTATGTATGTAAAAAAGGGTTCAATATCAGATTACTGAAGATGGTTTGAAATAATGTAAATAGGAATAGTAGAGTGAGCGCGGTAATAATAAAAAAAACTATTATAATTAATAGGAAAGCGACCATTTTGAAATTCTTATATAATATATAACAAAATCAAAATAAGTTGTTTCTGTCAATGTATATATGTTATGCGCTGCTAAACCAATCATCCGATTGCGATGAAACTTTGGGGATTTGATGCGTGCATGCCCGCGATGGTTTCTATATTTACGGGTGAGCTCTGGCATTATGAAATTTATATAAAAATTGCAATAGATGGCAAGCGAACTGTTTGAAAACTGAATGTACCGGGATTGAATATATGGAATGAGGGAGAGGGTGGGGAACTTGGGAGGGGGGCTTGAAAAGTCATTAAAAATGATGGAAAACTGATTAGTAAGGTTATGTTGCATTAGGCTATTTATCAATATACTTTTTTTGACTTTAAACGCTACTTTGTTGAGTTGTCGTGGAACCCTTATTTATTAGAGCAAAAGCTCTTAATATCTGATTTTGGTAGCATTTAAAGAAACGCTGTAAATTTTGAATACCTGTAGCCCATTTTTTTATATTAACTCTACATAGGAGTTGCTGTGTGGAGGATCTTTTTGAGGAGAGGAAGGAATGAATATTGGTCTTGAAGAGACCCATGTTGTAGGAAGGAGGAAACATAAAGGCCGGAAAATCGTTCCACAGCCAAGCTGTTGAACACAAGAACCGTTGAGGCGACCCGTTCTCATGTGACAAATGTCAACCATGTACATATATTGAGCACGCGTTTGGCGTGTTTCCCGACTATGCACCGGTGCAGAAGGGATCAATAATGCTAGTTAACTACCATAATACGGGCATGTGCCTAGTGTGGCAATCGAAAAACTTGTAAAACTGTATATCGAAGATATTTTTATGAATAAAGAATAATTTTAAAAAAAAAGTTCCTCGGAGCATTGTAATACCAGTAGAAAAAGGACAGCATACTTACCTGACGCAAGTGCTCTAAAGATTGCAATCCGCTTGTTAAAACAGGGTAATCTGTCAAACGGAGCGTCCGGTTCTGCACAGAGTCAAGGGTTTTTTTTATCTATCAAGAATTTTGGGGCTCCATTACAGAAGTGGATGCCAAATTCAACAGTAGGGCGCATTTGTGATTTGTAGAGGGTCAGCAGTTGTGTACTATCTGCATCTGCAGTGTCCGCGGGCCCTGTACAGTATACAGCACGCCCAGCTTCTCAGGGGCTAACTTGACTGGCTACAATGGAGCCCTATGTGATCATTATTCTTATTTTTTGAAGTTAAAACTTATTTAGCACCGTTGTGATTTGAAACTCGATGAAATGAAAAATAGCGACAATAAGAAGAGTCAAACACACACATCTACAGAATTTAGCCTGCGAGAAAATGAGATAGTATAAACGGTCTTCTCTTCTTGCGGTGCTTCGTAGCCTCCCACTTTTGTTTACTTTAGTTTTCTCTTTTTTACGACTTTCTCTCCCTCCGATAGCGCTACAGCCCATATCGAGCCTTAGCCTCCCGCAACATTCGCCTTCAACTCTTCCTGTCCTCAGCGGCTGACTTCCAGTTTGATAACTGGAGAAGCTGTGCTTGATACCCTCCTACCTCGTCTTCCCACTTTTCTCTTTCCATCTGGGTGTCCAGTCAAAATTCTTTTTGGGACGCGTGTATCCGGCATCCTCTGCACATGCCCAGCCCATCTCAACCTGACGAGTCTCATATGGGCCTGAGATGTTGGATGTTTTAGGACTTTGCATGCCTTCAAACGTTTTTAGCAGACTTGTTTAAAATGCAGAAGTATATATATATATTTTTTTTTTTACATGAACTCCACACAGGAGGCCCTGAGGAAAATAATTTCCCTCAGGGCCTATGTCATCTTTGAGGATGCTGTGTGGAGGGTTTTTTTTAAGGAAAAGGGAAGGAGAGGAGAGTTCTGGGAAGGAAAAGGGTTTAAGGGGTGGGCAGGAATCTGGGGTTCAGTATGTCCCAGTAATCCGCCTCCAAGACCTAGACAAACCTCACCCCATGAACCCAGCACCCCTGCTAAATCACCAAACGTAGCGAACCACTTGGGGTGACCTATGGCAGAGGTGTTGATTATCCAATAAAGGTTCCCGGGGCGGCACTACCCATTCCCGCCTCCCAAATTGCTTTTATTTGTTGAATGTGCCTTTAATTGCAGCATCAGCGAATCCACTGTAGATTGATTTTTCGTATAATATTAATTTAGAAAACATAAAGGAGTTATTCGGCATAAGAATAAGTTTGTTTGAGCGTCATGCCGAACGGTTTATTAAAAAAATATCTCCATTGCCAGTCTATTTTGATTTCGAATTTGATTAAAATTTTCGCGATGGTTTTGTTGTGTTCTGATTAGAATATTTATTAAAATGTCATCTGCATCGCTCTACAAAATTAATTAAGCGTAGTTCTGTGAAATTTCTTTGTAATTTCCTACATAGAGCTACTTGGAGAGTTCATTTTATTTAATTAGTGATTTTACGAGATTTAATATTACGCGAGTATAATATAATTACATCGATGCTGGGTTTCTCGCACAAGAACAGGATTAAACAGTTTAATAATTGATCAATCTCATTTATTTTATATGGTTGATCTCTGTTTATTTGAAGCTTTATTCAATTCACGAGAGAAAATTTAACAGAAAATATTTTACAGGAAAACAGAAATGGTTTAACTTCACTTTCCGGCGGCAGCTTGTCTGGGCAACTGGTCGTCGTCGGCGGTCAGATATTTTGTGCCATGTTTTAATTTTAAAAGTGTGATCGAAGGTTCGATTAGTTGCCCCGGTTCTGGGATGTATTCTTATTCTTATTGGGATGTAAACGTGAGTTGCATAGCCGCCGGCTATGGCATATGAAGCTGAATCGAATCGTGATTTTATAATCCTCACTCGCCTTGCAAACGCTGCTTTGCCAAAGTCATGAAGACGCTGATTTTCATCTGCCAAAATTTTTATTTATTTGGGACAAGTTCGACACTCATTCCCCATTAATCCTGCCACGTTGTCTGGGAGCCTGTACTTTCTTCGTGTGGAGGCTGTCTGGATCATCACCTCAGCACCAATCCATCCTCATGGAAAGCCCTGGGCTGGCTTTCGTCCAGGCGTGGACTTGAACGTGCTACCCGCAATTTCCTGGTGGATTCCTGGCTTTCATCCTGGCGCGGAACTCTCCAAAGAACATCACCACGGCATTATTTAGGTTAGATAGTTAGTTCAGGGTATAACGGTCTGGTTGGGGAAAGTTGCTTTATCTTCTGAATACAATTAAGTTTAACATGAAACCTATTTTCTTTTATTTCTTAACTACACCAAGTTTCACACCAGATACCAGAATGAATAATCTTTCTCATGCCCCTTGAGATGTTACTTTCCACAGCTATGCCGGCCCAACATAATCTGTTTTATACGGAATTTGGCGCTCAGTAGAACTGAAAAGTTGAGGCCTGAGACCGTTTATAGTTGATGCGGCGCATTAATTACAGCCATTTATATATTATTGTCATTCCGATACTTTAAAAGAGTCATGCACCCGATCCCATAGCAATGGGCACTCCTGTCATTTATTGCAGGTATTGTTAGGCCCGAAACAATATGCTACAATGCACCTTACCTACCAATTGACGCCTAACCGTTAATTGCAACATAGTTACACCTATTAACTGGTTGAGGGAGGTCCTTTGATCTCTCTAGCCACACTCTCTCGACCCATTGCCTTGCACTGGAGGGATGGAATCGTTATCTTTGGGAATACTGTGTGGAAGGTTTTTTTAGAAAAGGTTGGAGAGGAAGTTCTGGGAAGGAAAACAAGATATGAGTGGTGGGTAGAAATCTGGGGATCAGCGTATCGAGGAGTAACGGATTTATAACCAACCCTTCCACTGGTTGTGCAAGGCGATGTTCCGAGAGAGTCCTGCAGGAGAGGTCAAAAGGCCTCACTCAACTAATCTCTCCCAATTCGACCTGCCACGCGGTTGGTGGACAGTTGCATCCACTGCCAAACGTAGCGAACCATTTGGGCTGATCTATGGCTGAGGTGTTGTCAATCCAATAAATTGTTCCAGGGCGGCAGAACCAATAACGTCCTCCCAAATTAATAGTGGTTCTTCTGCAAGATGAGTCGGTTTTTGCAAGCTATTTAAAAAAATATTATTATTTCTTTTTAATTGAATGTCTTAAATCCCAAATCAGGGAAACGATGTTTTTGGAAAGTAAATTATTTCTGACTTCCAAGAAATGTTTTATTTTGTTAGCAAATTTAATTAATGCCAGAAGTATCTTATTTTTATCTTTTCAACTAAGTACGTAAAAATTAATTCTTCGTAGATACCTATTATCCTAAGACGAAGAAATATTTTTTAATTAAACTACAATAAATTAGAACAATTTCTCAGTAATTTATTTTAACGAAACGAATTTTTTAAACATCTTACTTCTTCTTCTTCTTTCGTATGGTGGGGGGTCAGAGGGGGACATCTAGGTCTGCGAGCCAGTCTAGGGCCTCAGGCGTTGCCCTGTGGACCTCATCAATCCCGCCGGGGAATGAATGGAGCGGGCATTCGTTGACCACATGTTCGGTGGTCTGCACCGCACCGCATTCACACGTCGCCGACTCTTTAAGGCCCCATCTATGCATCATCTTACTATTTTTTTTTTTTTTTTTTGCCTCTGAGAATTTTGCTCACAAAGAGGGAATTGTGGTTAAAAATGTTTGTTTCCAGAAAAGTTTTATAAAACTTATCTTAAAACTTATCTAAGTTTTATAAAGTTGTTTTTAAGAGCCGGCATTTTGAATTTCGCCCAACGTAACATACTTTCCTTGACTTAAAAATTATATGTTGTTAATTTTTAAGACAATCTCTATCCTGAAGCCGAGTTCAAAAAGTAATAAATAATATGTAAAATACCCTTTCTTGAAAAAAGAAACGCAAAGTACGCTCCTAAAATAAAAACCATAAAAAACATCTGATTCTGTTATTTCTACATAAAAAATGCAGAGTTTGCAGTCCACACGCGGTCGAAGTGACACTTTCAGAAAATCAAAGTTGACGAGAGTGGGGACGTCTCGAAGCACCGCTCAAAGAGGAAAACGACAGGCTACGAGGCACTCAACAAATAGGAGACCGATTATACTATCTTATTCTTTCGCAGGCTAAATCTTACAGATTGTTAGTCTCTTTTTAGTGTCGGTATTTTACGTTTTATCGAGTTTCAAATCACAACGGTGCTAAAGAATCTTTCACTTAAAAAAATCACGGTGTTTCTTTAAGACAGTTTGAACTTTTAATCTACCGCTTTGCAATAAAACCCAAATAAATGGAAAATTTCTGATTGTATCCGAAATATAAAAACTGTTTCTGAAAGGTGGTGAAGATTGCTTTCAAATGCAATTATGTATTTTTTCAGTACTTTTTTTACAGTAATAAATCAAAGATTTAGTTTCTAAGAAATTCTGAATAATACACTTTTATAGCGTCGCTTTTGTTAAAAAATAACAACAAAGTAACTACTTAGTACCTACCCGCTAACTATGAAATAATATTTTTTCTGTGATTATTTTACCCCGATGAATCAAAGTTTCAGTTTCTAAGATTTTCTGAATAATACATTTTTATAGAGTCGTTTTTTGTGAAAAATTACAACAAAGTACCTGCTAAGTAATTCTGTAATTTTTTTACTGCAATTTATATTTATATTTCCGTGCTCGTTGTAACCAAGTGTGACTGTATTAGAAATAATTGGAAATATTAATATTTTGTTTGCAATATCAAAAAAATAAATAAAAATAACTAACATTTCTAACTAAAAATATTCATCAACGAAAAAAAGAAAAACGCACACACACTTTATTAGAAAAATGTAATATTAACTTTATGGTCGTCACACTTTTTAGTCGTTTCATAAACAAATAATTAAGAACTTCCGTAATTTTTTCTAAAATTGCTATTGGAAATTTTGGTTTCATTGAGGTGCATATTTTTTACTTTTTGTGGTTAACTTTTGGTTTCTAATATAAAGCGTAGTGTTTACTCTTTCTAACACAGTTTAAATCATATTTCTCACTACGACAAGAGGGAGAGGTACAACGATTTCTACGAGACCTATATAAGATGATCCCGAAAGCAAACAAATTGGAATCGTTTTTGTTATTAGCGCACTCCCTCTATCATTAGTTTTTTTCATATTTCTCTTCCAAAGAATCTTCAGCAATCTTCTTCTTCTTTTTTAATGTGTATTACGAAGCCTTAATTACTTATTTTCCAAAGATACCTTCTGTTTCAAAGTTTGTTTATATTTCACTTCTTAATTATTTATCTTGTTGATATTTATTGCAATCGTAAATTTAAAGTTTAAAATTTCGATGTTCCTTTACACCCAAATAAATCTCAGCCAGTCCAACAAAATTAATAAAACTTTAAAATCTTTCAAGGCCCTTCAGAAGGATACTAAAATTTCCAAATTAATGAGTTCATTCCTAAGTTTGGGGCGATTTTGGTTACCAAGGAAACTTAGCTTATGATAAAAACTTTATTTGGATTTTATTACAGTGTTTTTAATGACATATTACTGAATTTATTTATTGTTTATTGCGGTATTTTAAATACGTACATAGCCTATTTCCTAATACAATCATTATATATACATACACTTAAAATAACACATCTACACCAAATCAATCACATATCTTCGCAATATAATTTTAAATGCCTTTATGCTCTCTTTCAATTTTATTTCTTCTGATAATTCTCAAAAATCTTCTATGCTCCGTACATCAATGACTTTTGACTCTTGTATTTTTTTTCCTGAAGGGGAGTCTTAGTTCAATTCTTTTCCTCGTCTCATGTGTATGTTTGTTTTGTAGTTTATCAATTTTTCTTAGGAATTCAAAAGACGTACGGCCATTGATTATTTTGTAGATTAACAATATAGTACTGAAGTAGATAAGGTAATTATCGGTTCGGACTGGCCACGCTTATTACGAATATTTTTTAGAAAAAAACTTTAGATTCGCCTTAATTACTATAAAAGGAAACTTTTTGGCTTTGGGGCGGCGGAAAATAATGCATTTTAATTTTCAATTGCATAAAACCAAAATTCACTTCGACACAGCGAAAATCCGCGGCCGTACCTGTCACTGTTATGTTGGTATCCTTGATAAATTAACAAGAGCTAATACGACTGTAGCCGACTTCGTGGGATAAGGCGCGTAATTAAATCTAAAGTTTTTTTCTAAAAATTGTTCGTAATAAGCGTGGCCAGTCCGAACCGATATTTAACGTAGATAATTTGTTTAAATTTATTTATTTATTTATTTATTTATTAATCATTAACGGCCTTATTTTTACACACATTTACATTTTTATGTTTTAGTGCATACAGGTGTGTTTAGAATACAAAGAAAACATGAATAGTTTTTACACATGGTACATATAAATAAAGCTGGTAAGTAAAAAGTAAAGCATTATACAATAAAGAGAAAAAAATCAGTTTTATATGTATATACGTATATAAGAAATAATAATAATGATGAGTTTTAATATATGTGCAATTTATGTGTTGAAAAATAGCGAAGTTGATTTTAAACAAAAACACATACTACCGACTTGCACCGCACTAAAATTAATATACAAAACAATTCCATTTTGACCAATTACTTTATTGTCAGAATTTCTGTTTAAGGAATTCTATTTCCGAAGACGAAATACTTTATACCATAAATATACCAATCCCCTTTATACTGAAACCATGGAACATTTCAGGTTTAAACAAATAATGTTAGATACTTCAGTAAACTATCACGGAGAGGACAAATGCGTTCGATAATATAATATAACAGAGTATCTAATTACAATCAAATTAAAATGTTAATCAAAGTATAAGTCGTTAAAGTAATTTTGTTATTATTACCTATTACAACGATAAACAAGAACAGTTTTTATAAGGTTTGTTTATAAATTATAAATTACTAACCTTTATTACGCCCTATATTGTAGGTGTTTTTGACGGAACTTAACTATGAGGGTTTACAATAAACTGTGCACACAAAATTTCAAGATGGGGATTTATAGTTCTATTGTAAATGTTCCAATATACTGAATTTAAATTTGGTCACTGACAGATGACGATAAACATCGATTGAGTTATATTTATTTCCTAGTCGATGAAGCCTTTCGATAGGCGAGTTTTCGAAGTAATTATTACTAGGCGCGTTAACGAAATAAGGCGCATTCAATCTTGTATTACGGGTAGGTACTCGCAGTTGGATTAGTTTGGTTAAATCAAGGGAAATATTGAAAAGACAAATTAAATCACTCATTGTTCGTCTTGAAGTTAATTCATTTAATTTTAGTAAGTCCATTAAAAATGTGTAGTTAAGTTCTTCGATTGGAATTCCTAATTTATAGTTTATAAATCTCAAAAACTTATGTTGCACTCTCTCAATTTTTTGTTGGCGTGGTTGGTGTCAAATGACCATATATTTAACTCCTTCAACATTTTCTTGACTGAAGTGTACCTATTTTTCTTCAATATAGTTCTCATAGCTCTGTTTTGTAGAATTGTCATTTGTTTCATTAATCGGTCGTTGGCTAAGAATATAATGCTGCTACAGTAATTTATGTGTGGTACAATGATTGCGTTGTAATTTGTATTAAATATTTCGTTTTTCGAAAAAAAATTGACAAACGAAAAAGTTGTTAAAACGGGTGTATTGGAAGCACTAAAAAAAACTGCCGTAATTATTAGATATTAGATAGTAGCAGAACTCCCCGGCGTTGCTAGGGTTTTAAACAGAGTATTTCAAAAACAAGATATACAGATGACGTTCTCATTTTTTTCTTTTAATTAGCTTTACACTCAATCCCCTGAGGAATATAAATTCCCTCAGGGCCTACGTCATTTTTGGGAATGCTGTGTAAAGGGTATTTTTTAAGGAAATGAATAAGGCAAAGTTCTGGGAAGGAAAAATGTATGAGGGTTTCGTAGGAATCTGGAGTTCAGTGTGTCCGGAGAGACGGACGTATGGATCCATTTCTCCCAAGGCAATGGGCCGAGAGAATCCGGCTGAGGTCAAAAGGTTCGATCAACCAGTCTCTTTTGATCCGGCCTGCCACGAAGTAGGTTGACAAAAGCGTCCACTGCCAAGACCGGAACAAACCTCACCCTTGAATCCGGGCACCCCTGTAAAATAATCAAACCTAACGAAACACGTGGGAAGATCTGTGGCAGAGGTGTGGGATATCAAATAAATGGTTCCCGGGACGGCCGTGCTTTGGAAGATATATGGACTGGAATTTTCACCCTCTAGAAATGTCTAAAACAGTCCAGAACATTAGAGAGTATTCGAGAGCATTCCACAATATTCCAGAACATCCCGGAACATTCTCGAATGTTCGGAAATAGTCTGGGACGTTCTGGAACACCCAGAAATATCCCAGATCATTGTGGAACATTCCAGAACACTCTCGAATATTGTTGAATGTTCTAGAACATTGAGGACCATTCAAAGCCTTTTTTAGTGGGGCTACCCATTGGTAGGGGTATATAAAGCAAGATCCGTCGTGTGTTCGAACGTCAGTTCAATCTCATATCAACTCCCTGAGCGAAGCTGGGTACCCCAGCTAGTATATTAAATTGTAACTACCAAATGAAAAAAATGAATAATTCCGAACATTTCTATCAGCACATACAAGGAGTCCAGTTACGGGTTAAATATCCGAGTAAATCTTCCCGTCCCGGACCTTGGTTTCCCAAGAGATTAATTAAAGGGTTCGCAAATGAGGGAAACTTGCCATCTTTATTTATCTTGCTACTACTTAAGGAGAGAATACGGAGTGTGGGATGTCACAGAACTCGTAGAGATCTAGAATAGTAGTTCTGTAAGGAATAAAACTCATTGATTATTCCCATTTGACGGCTTGTAACGCACATGCAAATTCTGGCGGCAGAAAAAGGTACAATCATCATTTTGTATCAGACACGGAATATTCAAACATATTTACAAACAGATGAAATATAAAACAGTCAAGATGAAACAACACTGACTGGTATCCCAGAGATGGCAAGAGAAGCAGAGGACGTCAACACATAAGATGGGAAGACGACATAAAACTCACGGCTGGATATCAATGGAGAAGAGTAGCGCGTGACTAGTCTCAGTGGAAAATGCTAGAGGAGGCCTTTGCCAAGAAGCAAACTGAGCTTCGGGATATATTATAACAAACAAAAGAATGTCAATTGCCAGCCTGAAGATGTCCATAATATGATGAAACCGGTACTGGTGAAATGAATAAGTGGAAATAAGTTAAAAAGTGTTTTAATTTCAATTTTAATACAAACAAGAACATGTCTATAGTATTAATACCTAACAGAAGTCCAGAATAAAAAGGTTTATTAGTATTATACTTCGGTACAAACGCACAATTTTCATTCGCAAATGTTTTTATCGATAAAGGGAAAGATTGTGCTGAAGTAGCAAATGATTTAAGCAACAATAACTATCATTTATCTGTATTTGGGCTAGGGAACCATTTTCTAAACGGTGAAAAAAAGCCCTTTTAATCCTATTTTTAATCGCCTAAAGTAGAAATATTTCTTAATACGATTGTTAAAAACTTATACGAAACGCAAGAGTAGTGATAGTTTATTTATAAAAGTGGTACGTTCGCGTACTACGTACAATATAATTCAATTGATTTTTATATGACCCAGTTGTTAACACATTTTAACACGTAATTTAATGCGCTCCTATCATTGGGAATAATTGTATGCAATCAAACAGTATTAATACGCTTGCATCTGCGTGGTTGAATTCCAGAACCCGACTTCCATTGCATGTCCGATGCCACGCCTTATGAGCCGCGCCACAAATAACATCGGTGTTCGTTAAATTTTAAGCAAAGCTACCGTTGTAATTCGGTTTTTAATTCAAAAATCTGCCGAAAGATGTCGCTACTTCCGTCAGCAGCTCGCATATGGATGTTTATTCCCTAGGTATAAGTAATAGGATTTACAGGCGGTTCTAAGCAATATTTATTACATATGGCATCATTGCGTGTCTCGGTTACTTTGTCATGGTTACTATGTCTCGGTGACCAGCTGTCACTTGTCACTGGATCACAGTGGATCCGAGGAACTATTTTTGGAACCAGTTGTAAAATGGTCATCGACACTCAAACTGGGCGAAGCCGAACTAACAGCCGCCCGCAGGGCCTAGCAACAGCAACAAAAGACCCGCGAAGCGGATACCGTGTAGCATTTTTTTTAAAGTTGCCGGTAACCCGGACGTTTATTAACATCAATAGTTATTTACAGATATACGTGCGCTAACCGACTCACTAGACAATATCTGTTCTGAGCCGGGTAGCAGTATCTATCATTATCATTACAAACATCTCCATACAATAATAAAAATAATCCCCACACTACCCAACACCAATATAATAATTTCAACAAAATAACAGAAACTGATGTTGGAAAAGTTATCGACGATTTAAAGGGGGGCTCTGCTCCCGGTTATGACAACATAGATGTAAACATATTAAAAACAATGAAACAATATCTAATTTGCCCATTAACTCATATAATAAATACAAGCCTTATAAAAGGTGTATTTCCAAATAATTACAAAGAACAATAATAACACCGATATATAAAGCAGACTGCCCAAAAGACCCACAAAATTACCGCCCTATATCCCTTTTATCTAATATATCAAAAATATTCGAAAAAATTGTAAAAAACCAAATCTGGGCCTTCTTAGAACAACATCACATTATAAATTCTAAACAGTATGGTTTCAAAAAAAACACCAGCACCCATGATGCCATTGCGAAAATAACAAACTATATATATACCGCCCTAGACTCAAATGAAAAATGCATTGGAATATTTATTGACCTTAAAAAAGCATTTGATAGTATCTCATACTAACTTAATAAAAAAAATCAAATCAATTGGAATAAATGGACTGGTGCTATCCTGGATTATAAGCTTTTTGGAAAATAGACCACAACAAGTAAAAATATTAAATGAACTAAGTGATTCCGAAAGTAGTAACTTCTCAATACCACAAGGCACAGTTCTAGGACCACTTTTGTTCATATTATATGTAAATGATATATTTGAAGTTGCTAAATACGGGCAAATTATCTCATATGCAGATGACACAGTGCTTCTTCTAAAAGCAAACACATGGTTAGAACTGAATAAAAGGGCTAACATAGACATGAATGAATTAAAAACGTGGTTTGACAATAACCTACTAACATTAAACTCTAAAAAAACACATTACATACCATTTTTCATAAAAAAAACAAACACGCCGAATGAAATAAACATAAGGATCCATTCTGCACCACACACTCAACAACACCACTGTAACTTATTGTGTACTAATATTGAAATGAAAACTTCAACCAAATATCTAGGAATCACTATTGACCAATGTCTAAAATGGATACCGCATATAAACATTCTTAAAAACAGAGTACGAAAATTGACATATATTTTTAGCTGTTTGAGACACATTCTAAGTAAAGAACTACTGAGAATGACGTACTTCGCACTCTGTCAATCCATAATCCAATATGGTATAATAGGATGGGGTGGCGCCTATAAAACTCACACACAATCTCTTTACGTTGCACAAAAACTAATAATTAAAATAATACTAAAAAAAATCATTTCTATATCCATCTGAACTCATATTCAAAGAATTTAAAGTCAGAAAATTAAATACTCTCTTCCTGTATCATTCAACCTTACAAGTTTACAAAGAGGATATCCTAAACAAATCCATACCCTTCAAAAACACAGTAAATTTTAGGCAAAAATACACGTTACCAATTCCCATTTGTAAAAAAACTTTGGGTCAACAAAACTATAAATACTTAGGAACAAATTTCTTTAATAAATTACCAGAAAATATAAGATCCCTTAAGGACAGTTACAAAAATTTCAAAACACAATTAAAAAAATATACTGAAAACCTTAACTAAAAAAAATAAATAATAATTAAAAAATATATACATATACACACATATGTTTCTCTTATTCTTAATATATACTAAATAAAAAAAAAATCAAAATAACCTAACAAATAATACTTCCTCCCATACACACAAGCATTTGCTTATTATGGGAGTACATTTAAAAAAAAATGTATATGTGTATTAAATAATTGTATTAAGTTTTTTTATTTTTTATATACTTTCATTATATTTATGTATCTATTGTATGTACTGTACCAAAAAAAAATAAAAAATTTTCAATTTCAAAAAAAAAAAAATATATATATATATATATCAATAAACGTAAAAGTAAATAAAAATACAAAAGATAATAAATAGAAATACAAAGTACAAAAGAAAAACTTAAATAAAAATATGAAAGATTACCTACATAGAATAAGCTAAATATAAAATATTACAATCACATATGAAAATTATTGAACATTTTTTAGTGTAAAAGTTCTTTTTTATTTTAATATGTTTAAATAACAATATACAACGTATAAAAAATTAACACGGTGGGTTTGCAAGTAACTTGTTAATGCAAGTCCTTTTTTTGTTCATTAAACACGTATTAAAGTTTTCTGTTGGTTTGAGTTATATGTTGTGTTTCTTTTAAGAAAATGTTGAATATGGAAAGTGTAAGGTAAGATTCATGTTTTTTAGCAAGAGTGGGTTTAATTTTTGGCACTTGTAAATGATTGTTAGATTTAGCTCTACTGTTCTGAGAGTGAGATATGTGGGAAGGTGACGATTTTATGCAATTTGTATGGATAATTTTTTTATGAATAGCTTCCTGATATCACGTATTTTATTTTTAATTAAAACATTTTCAGTGGGATGAAGATATGGTTTTTTGAACATAGTTCTAATAAGTTATTTATGAGATGTATGTATTAAGTAGCTTAATGTATGTGTCTGCGGCTCCACCCCATGCCGATATACCATAAATTAAAATGCTTTCACAAAGGGAAAAGCATACATCTTTTAATAGTTTAGGTGACATAATGTTTCTAATCGTTTTAAAAATGTATACTTTTTTCCCGATTCTCATTACAAATGAATTTATGTGAGTTCCCATTTTAGTTTGCAATCCATTGTTAAACCAAGATACTTAATACTATCCGAATGCTCAATTTTTTCGCAGTCGCAGTTTGTGGTTTGTAATGTGTACATGGATACAGATGTAAACGCGGGACGGTTTTTGGTTGCCCAGTATCGGTTTTACTGAAAGTTAAAAATTTGGTTTTCGAGGTTTTTAGGTTAAGAAGATTTTTGTCGATTCATGATTAGACATCGACATTTGATTTTGGTACATTTTGAATTTGACGCCGTGCCTTATGCAAACCCTTCGTCGTACGTCGGGTTTTTAAATGCGAGTATAATATTTTTTACCTACCGATTTTTATGTAGATTTTTCCCGTAATTTAGATTTCCAAACCAAATTTTATATAAACGAAGGACCCATCTAGACATTATTTCGTTCTGTGTTTCCTTCAAGCATAGAATAAAGAAGAACTCAAGAAATGCGAAGTGGGCGTGTCCGTGTGTCCTGCTCCTAAACACTGGCCGTTCAACAATGTCAGGCAGCACGTCTACCTGCGTGGTCTTGGGGTAATTCAATTATTATATTAATAATTTTGACTCCCAATCCGAAGGTCGCGAGATAGATTCAAATAAATTATATTTGATTAATTTGTGTTATTTTGCAATTAAGTCTCTTAAAATAATATGTAGTAGGTATATTTGCCATACGTTCCAGAGTGAAAGATACTCTCAGTATTGCCCTGGTGTAAGACCACCACTCGGAATTGAAACATTGCTTGAAATGGCATTAGTCGTGTTTGGTGACGAGATCTGAAAAGCCAGTCCTACCTTCCTCTTCCCATCTTTTCCCCCTCCCCATTATCTTCAGCTTCACAACATACGAGTACCCCAATTGGGGATGCCATAGTTACACTGGCTCCAGACGGAATCAGATTGAAAGGTATTCACATAAACGAGTGCAGTTTACACGCAGTAGAAGCGAAAATTTACGAAAACAATCTCAACCAATGCTTGAAAAGTGAGGTCATAATCAAAGCGAACAATGAGCGCAGGCTCGCGTCGTTTCCGTTTCATATCTCAACCAATAGGAGCCTTTAAATGTGACACCATTATCAAAGCGGCCAATGAGCGCAGTTTATGCGTCGTAGGTGCACTAATCGTCATTTCCGTTTCATCCGAACTCCAAATCAAAGCAGTGCTATAGAACTTTCACTTCAAAAAGTGTAATATTGAGAGTACCATGTAACAATTGTAAGTAAGTGACGATGCAGGTTTCCATTCATATCTACGTGGGATTGTGGGAGTGAACAATGCAGTGCCTTTCACGGCAGGTATCTTCTGATAGCAGTTGAATATGGAATCATAGGATGGGGATCTGCTGCAAATACGTACCTACACAGCCTGAATACGATTCAAAAAGGAATCATAAAGACCATATTGAAAGTACCAATTAGAACGCCTTCAACTGAAATTTTCAATAACTTTGACGTACCAAATGTACAACAAATATATTCCAAAAATATATTATTGAAGCTCTTCAAAAATAATGAATCCTCTACTAGACCGTGTATGCATAACACTAGATCGAATAAAAATGATATAAAAAATATTCCAAGTTATAAAACCACATTTGGACAAAGAAACTATACAAACTTTGCAACAAAACTCCTTAACATCCTCCCCCAAGACATAAAACTAATAAAAAATCCAATTGAATACAAATCAAGAATAAAAATATGGCTTAAAGAGGTCAATGAGAAAACCCTAGCGAAGACGCTAAAAACGACATAGAAGACAAATGAGCTATATTTAAATAACTTTAGTTCGCCTCGGCACAGGACCCCCTAGTGAGAAGGACTAAGAAATACAATATTTTGTACTTAATTTCACATTGCATTTGTATGTAAAAAAAAATTTATATAGCCGCTATAATAAAAAAAAAAAAAAAAAAAAAAAAAAAGTTCGTACATCATTAACACGGGCCTATTATCACCAGCGTCGTGACAGGCCAAGCTAAAAAGCAAATCATTCTGTTTCCAATTGCCGTCGACTCAACTCCAGTGTTCGCTTCCCACTTTCTGATAAATAATTTCTTAAATAAATATAAATTATGTTGTCGAAGAAAAAAACACTTTGTAGCTTACCATTTTACAGAATGACCACTTTATTTTGATTTATATTTGTCGACTGGTTTAGGTTGACCTCAACCTTCCTCAGGACAATAAACATATAAACTAAATTACAGTACAGAGTTATGCTTATTAGGTAAACACAATAGAAATAGAGAGTATATAAGAGAGGGAGAGAACATCAGAAACTGGTTGGTGGAGGAGTAGGAGGGGGGTGGGGGTGGGGGTTACATAGGGAGAAAGAGAATAATAATGTTAATTTTCCTAAGGAAGTAGTCTTAAGGAGAATAATAATGTGTATTGTCCAGGTCAACCGAAACCGGTTGATAAATGTTAGTCAAAATAAAGTGGTTTTAAACAAAGAACTGTTTAATTCTGTGGAAATTAAGTACATCTATGTGTTTGAATATTGTCCAATAAGCTTGTAAGTGCAAAGTGTTGCTTATTTGATTTACCATTGCCATTTTAATCTCGTTGAATTTAATGTTTCAATGACCCAATCTTGTCTGATTACGTCTAAAAGGGATCGAAATGAAAATCTAGTCTCTTTCAACGGAAGCAATCTTCCGAACAGGCCCTCCATTGATATGCTTGGTGTAATCCTAAGTGACCAGCTCAGGTATGGGGGCTCCATCGAAGCCGGAGTAAAGTTAGCCTCCCAAAAATTGCGCGTACTGTAAGGGCCCGCAGATACATTAATAGTACACAACTGTTAACCCTGTACAAATCACAAGTGCGCCCCACGGTTGAATTTGGCAGCCACCTCTGGTCTGGAGCTCCAAAATACCTGAAAAATACCCTCGACTCTGTGCAGAAACGGGCGGTCCGTTTGATAGATTCTTCCATCTTAACAGACGGATTGCAATCTTTAGAGCACAGGCGTCGGGTGGGAATGCTATCCTTGTTCTACCGATATTACAATGGAAGATGCTCCGAGGAAGTAGCATCATTGATCACTTCGGCACCGGTGCATAGTCGGGAAACACGCCAAACGCGTGCCCAACATTTGTACGCAGTTGAAATTTGTCACATGAGAACAGATCGTTTCTTCGACTCGTTCTTGTGTTCAACAGCTCGGCTGTGGAATGATTTGCCGGCTTCTGTGTTTCCTCCTTCCTACAACATGGGTCTCTTCAAGATCAGTGTTAATTCCTTCCTCTCCTCAAAAAGACCCTCCACACAGCATCCCAGATGACATAGGCCCTGAGGGAAATTATTTTCCTCAGGGCCCCCTGTGTGGAGTTAATGTAAAAAAAATAAATTATTCCTATTTCCATAGAATGAACTTCTAGTGAGTAACATCAGTTCAGTGCTTTCACGTCATCGTGTATTATTATGTGCCGTACGTTTGCCGTCTAGAGCTATAAACGAGCCGAATTCATCTTAGTTGGTAAGGCCACCGCACCATTACTCATCCGAGCTGAGATTATTATTTTGTACACTTCCATTATTAAGACGTGTTAATAAGAAAGACGTGCTATCCATTTGGATACGTTTTATCTTATTGTTAAAGGTGTAACTGTAATACCATTCGATTAGAAAAATTATAACGTGGTATTTTTTTTTACTACCTTGCCTAGAAAAATAATATGTCATCAAAATAATCTCGCCGGTCATTCCATTTTAAATAGATTCGCTGTTTTTTTAACATATCCCAAAATTAAAAACTGTTTATGAGCAGATTTTATTGTTACTTGATTTAATAAAACAAATTAAAATAATATATTTTGCACTTTGCCAATCAACTATAAAATATGGAATAATTGCTTGGGGAGGAGCAAAAAAAATTATCGATCATAATGTAGAAATCACACAGTAAACCATCTTAAATGTAATATTTTAAAAAAATAGACTGACTTATGCAGACCAAATGTTTGACAGCTTGACGTTATAGATATACGCCAACTATAAGTATAAAACACTACTAAACTACATTTTTTAAGAACAACAAAAAAAAAACAATTTCAACAAACACGGAATATCACTAACAGACCAATTAGCAAAAATACAAAGAAAACATATAAACTCTGACGCTAAACACAACCTTTGGGCAAATCCACCATAAATACCATGACATAAGAGCATTCAATGGTCTTTCACTTGATTAAAAAATTGACGAAAACAAATAAAAATTCAGATACAAAATTAAAAAATGAATTAACGAATAAAAAATTAAATAATAATAACAAAACTATTAACACACATGATTACTAAATGTACGCCGATTTTATTTTTTTTCATAACAAACTTTATATATTTTAGAAAAATGAAACAATACAACTTTGTATAAACCACTAATATAATGCGTAAATCCTACCGGTTTCGGAACAAACGTTCCTTCTTCAGGGAAAGCTTATACTAATTTGACAGTTTTTATATATTTTATCAAAATTTATTACGTTCTTCATATTTTTGAATTTTTGTATAAATTTAAATGGGGGCCTCAGCACGGGTAAGTAACCAAGTGAGGTTAACGTTATTAAATTAAACTGTAAACAAACTACTGTATCAAATAAAAAAAGAATGCATATCTAGGATTTTTTTTTCTATATACAATCCAATTAAACCGCACGTAAATAGTTTGTCAACAGGATGTTAATATTAAATTACAGTTTTTGTTCAATATCAATGTTTGTTCTTTTACAATGTTTGTTCAATTAGAATGTAAACATACATAATCAAACAGTATTAATAGGCTAGCATCTGCATGGTTGAATTTCAGAACCCGACTTCGATTGCACGTCCGACATCACGTCTTACCGTCGCACCATGTAAACATCATTTTCAGACAAAGCTACGATTGTTGTGCGGTTTCTAATTCAATAATTCGTCACAAGTTGTTCTACAAGATGCACTAGGTATAAGTTCTATGAATTTGTGAACCTGGAGTATCTCCCGGATTTCGAAAGATTGACGGTAATTCTCAGTTGTATCAAGCAGCTGCAAATTACATATGACGCCATCGTCCGTCCCGGTTACTTTTTTTGTGGTGACTTGCCATCACTGACATCACTGGTTGACAACTTGACAGTGGATACCAGGAACGGGCTAATTTTGGAACCAGTTCTTATTGGATTTACAAAATGATCACCAACACTAACTTGGCGAAGCGGAACCAAAAGCCGCCCGCAGGGCCTAATAGGGCTAGCTAATAAATAATATTAATAAATTATAATAAAACTAAACGTTTAATACTATCACGATTAACACAATAGAGATGCTTCATATTAAGTCAATTGTGTTAATCGTGATAGTATTAACACAATTGACTATTAAGTCAATTGTGTTAATACTATCACGATTAACACAATTGACTTAATATGAAGCATCTCTATTTAGTAAACATGTTTTCAGCGTATATCTCAATCTATTTGGTGTATCGCAATTTTTAATTTTAATTTTAATTTTTTTTTACAGTGAATACCGCACAAGAATCTCAACTGCTCCCGTCTGGAGCCAGTGAGACTATGGCATCCCCATTGGGGTATGTTGTGAGGCTGAAGGTAGTGGGGAGGGGAAGGAGGTGGGGAAGAGGAAGGTTGGGAAGTACCTGGCTATTCAGATCTGGTCACCAAACACGGCTAAAGCCATTTTCAAGCAACGTTTCAATTCTGAATGGTGGTCTTACACCGAGGCGATACTGATAGTATCTTCCACTCTGGAACATGCCGCAAATATACTATATATTATTTTTAATTAATTAATTGTGAAATAACACAAATTAATTAAATAAAATTAATTTTGGCATGCCGGGTTCGAACCCGCGACCTCCGGATTGTGAGTCAAGAGTCTTACCCACTGGACTACGGAGGTCGTCAAAAAATACTTATATTACTTGGTAACGTGATAAATATTTTGGGTACTTTATATTCCAGGGTTCGCTAACCGAATTTATTATTATATTTTGGAACAAGCATTCCTCCATTCTCTGTGAACGTAGTATTATGTTCATGCTCCACTTTTCTCTTATATTCACACTCAGATATATGCTAAATTATTATTTTTTAAAGTTTTAAATTCACTTACCAATGATATAAGGCACATTTAATTGAATGTTTCTATTAATGGGGTTATTGTCACTTCACTTTTTATGTTTGCATAAAAATATATTTTATTTTACGATTCCTTTTACAACAAGCTGAGCCTCCGGGTACGCCCGCCCCCCACCCTCTTCCGGTTCCGGCCATGCCCGAAATGGCGGGAATAAACAATCCCCTGACGAGTGGGAAAAGCCCGCGAAAACAGCCGTTTCGCGCCAATTCGTGCGGAAGCGGATGTGAAATGTTGCGGAGGTGCGAGGGATTAACTACTGCCAGCTGAGCGTGTGTTTTCGCGGGTTTTTTGATAAAAAAGCTTGGAGAATGTACTTACACCTGTACATTAAAACGGCTAAGTCCTCCATCACAACACAAGCACCATTTTCGGCTTTCTGTGGTGGTAATAGATAATTTTCAAAAATTGTTGTGTTATTCGAAACCCGGGAATGTTTGTCTTTATTTAAAAAAAAAAAAAAAATATTGGTGACCGTGCAACTCAACAATGTACAATTTCATAACCCCTCTGAAAAGTCCTTGAAAAAGTAATTTAAAGAACTTGGTTTTTTTATTTTTTATTTTATTTTCTTTTATCTTATTTGTTTTTTTTACATGAGCTCCACACCGGAGGCCTGAGGAAAATAATTTCCCTCAGGGCCTATGTCATCTTTAGGGATGATGTGTGGAGAGTTTTTTAAGGAAAGTAAGGAGAGGAGAGTTCTGGCAAGAAAAAGGGTTTAAGGGGTGGGCAGGAATCTGGGGTTCAGTGTGTCCTGGTCATCTACCTCCAAGACCTAGAAAAACCTCACCCGTGAACCCGGGCACCCCTGCTAAATCACCAAACGTAGCGAACCACTTGGGGTGACCTACGACAGAGGTGTTGGTTATCCAGTAAAGGTTCCCGGGCGGCGGTACCCATTCTTAAAAAAGGTTACGTTAGGTTGGGATACTCCGTAGTCCAGTGGGTAAGACTCTTGACTCACAATCCGGAGGTCGCGGGTTCAAACCCGGCATGCGCAAATAAATTTTATTTGATTAATTTGTGTTATTTCACAATTAATTCATTTAAAATAATATATTATAGTATATTTGCGGCATGTTCCAGAGTGGAAGATACTATCAGTATCGCCCTGGTGTAAGACCACCATTCAGAATTGAAACGTTGCTTGAAAATGGCTTAAGCCGTGTTTGGCGACCAGATCTGAATAGCCAGGTGCTTCCCAACCTTCCTCTTCCCCACCTCCTTCCCCTCCCCACTACCTTCAGCCTCACAACATACCCCAATTGGGGATGCCATAGTCTCACTGGCTCCAGACGGGAGCAGTTAAGATTCTTGTGCGGTATTAACTGTAAAAAAAAAAAAAAAGGGTATGGGTACCGACGCCCCGGAAACAAATGACGGCTGCCGTTGTCGACGAGTAAGACTCTAAACTCCCAATCTGAAGGTCGCGGGGTCGAATCCCGGAGTGGGCAAATAAATTTTACTTGATCGCCTGTGTTATTTCATAAGTAATTCATTTAAAAAATATATACAGTGTATTTGCGGGACGCTCCAGAGTGGAAGATACTCTCAGTATAACACTGGTATAAGACCACCACTCAGAATTGAAACGTTGCTTGAAATGACTTTAGCCGTGTTTGGTTACCAGATCTGAAGAGCCAGTTACTTCCCCAGCTTCCTCTACCCCATCTTCTTCCTCTCCACACTACCTTCAGCCTCATACAAAATACTCCAATTAGGAATGCTGTAGTCTTACTGACTCCAGACGGTAGCAGCCGGGACTCTTGTGAGGTATTCATATAAAAATAAAAATAAATTATTGGATAACCAACACATAGGTTCTTCCAAGTGGTTCACTACTTTTGATGACTTAGTAGGGGTGCTTGGATTCATCGGATGAGGTGTGTTCGGGTCTTGCAGCTGCCCACTAGCTGTGTGATCGGGAGAGGTCGCTTTAGGCAGACCATTTGACTTCTCAATCATCTTCAATATCTTACACCGCAGCGGGTTGGATGTACTCGTACGTCCGTCACTCCTGGACACATTGACCCCTGGATTTCTAGCCATCCCTCATACCTTTCCTTCCCAGAACTTCCTCTCCCTCCTTTCCTTAAAAATATCATCCACCGTGCATCCCAAAAGGTGACAAAGCCGTGACGGAAATTATTTTCTTGTGTGGGGTTAATGTAAAAAAAAAAGTATATAGTTTTAACACTTCCAACACTTTTAAGAGAAATTTCTCCCAGACTTTGTGAAATATTTTTTTCTTCCCTTTTACATGTATTATGCACCTCTTATCTGTGTTATATTATTATTATATATTATCTTATATATATTAATATACCAGTACATCTTATACGTTTGTCTGTTTCCGCATCACGTAAGCGAAAACCCAATCAATAATTGGGTTTTCTAAGAGAGTCAATAATCAATATATATGTTATGAAAGAAAGTATGCGTCCCGCTAAAACTCAGAAACGAGTCGCGGTACGATCAAGGTAGTTATATGCTCTATCCGCCATCCATGAAGAAGGTTCCCTTTTTACCTGAAGGGCGCACTTTTGAAGGTATGAGTCCTATAAGTTCAATATCCGCTATATCCGATTTTTTGACATCTTGTTCACATTTTTTTCACATTTTAAACTAACCTATAATTAAGTTTCAAAACTTCCCTTATCACGACCGAAAACCATGTTAAAACTGCGAGTGAGAAACAAAACCCGCTTTATCATTCAAGAAGTTACTACCAAAACCCGCTATATCGGAATTCAACCAATCACAAGCAGTTATTTTTCCAAGATGGCGGGTGTACAAATACGCCTCTCAAGTAAGTTGAGTTTCAAAAGCCTCTATATTCCTTATAAATCACGAAGTGAGTATCGAAATCCACTACATCCATTGTATTTATCCAAATTACTTAAATATTTCTAGTACATTGAAAAATGAACACTTTTCGAAAGTATATTATTACTCCAATTCGTTAAATAAACAAATGCAATTTTTAATTTATGCTACAGATGTGACAGTTTTTTGCGGTTTTCTCCAAAAAATTGATATAGCGGATGTAGAAATTGAACGACTCATAACAAGGGCTGGAAGTATCGCCCTTTAAAAATTTCTAGAACAGTCAAAATATTGGAGAAGTATTCGAGAGCATTTTACAACATTGTAGAATATCCCGGAACATTCGCGGAATGTTGGGTAATGTTCGGGAATAGAGAATCGGGATCTTCATTGTGGAACAATCCAAAACACTCTCGAATGTTGTGGAATGTTATGGATCATTGGAAGCCTTTTTTATGAGGTATATAAAGCAAGATCGTCCGAACGTCAGTTCAATCCAGCTGAGCGAAGCGGGTTACCCCAGCTAGTTGATAAATAAAATAAAACAATTAGCTTCAAAACGCAAAGGTAGTAGTCACTCCAAAATCAAATTAAATCCCTTGCTAGCCTGTATTGATTACGAAAGTAATAACAATTTGAAAACTTTTCGAAATTAAATTCACAAATCAAAGGTTTATTTGTGTCTTGTTTTCCATTAATTCAGTTCGTACTTTGTTCCCAAAGGTATGGGGAACTCATTTCGGGCTCTCCATTAATTAAATATTGACATCTTGTTCAAACAAAATACCGGTAAAACCTAAGTTTTTCCGTGAAATTACAGTGAACAATGTCACAAGGAAGCAGAAATGAAAGGGATGCTAAAAGTTGCCATTGTTAATAACGAGAAACTTTTATATGGGTGGACGAGCGTAACTTCACAAACGAACAAAGGCTTTGATCGTTGAACATGATGAAAATGGTAATAGTGGAAGAGCGGTAAACTCTAGAGCTATGGACCCAAAGGTCGAAGGTTCAAAACTATGAGTTGGCAAATTAAAAAAAAAAACAAATATTTGAATTTTTTGAACTCGAGGAAATTTCAAAATGTTGGTTTGGTTTTGATTCTACTGTGGTTGACGTTATTATTCTTATGTATTATTTATTTGTTAGTTTTTTACTTTTTTTATAACTTTATAGATGATACATTTTATACAAATGATGAACAATCTTGTATGTGAAGAATAACAAAATGCAATGTTGCCAGTTCCAGTTTATTAGAAATTATTCGAAATTGAAAAAGTAGCACGTATTCATTCAATGTGTTGTTAAAACACTATTTAACGATTGGGAAGTATTTTTTTAATGAAATAAAACAATTATTATACCAAACCACAATGTGACTGCCTTCTACCAAAATATATGTTTTTAATTAGTAAGGCCGTTAGGGTGTAAGTCCTTGTAATTGTGTCGTTTAAACAATGTATGTATTTGCAGTGCCAACTGTAATGTTCCGACACTCCTGGCTTTTGACACCAATTGTGATGAACCCTACCTAATTGATTTATTTTTCTTAGCTTCTACCTCGTAGTTCAAATCTCGTAGCTACGTTCATAATTCTACCCTTATGTCCTACTGATCACACCACTAGGTATGATGGCCTGACTTAATCCTCTTTCCGATTTGTTTCTACCTCAGGCTCGTGATTTTCAAACCCCTATAGTTTTATAATCTAGCTAATCCTACCCTATTTTCTCAAATCCCTGCGATTTTCTTACAGTAATCAAGATATAAGATTTTTGTTCACATTATTTCTATATTTATTAATTTACATCTGTTTGCATACTTAATATGCACACATATGTAGAGAAGATAATGTATTGCGTGAGGTAACCCCTAGATTCTTTTAGAGAAAGTGTGAGAATTTTCCGATCTATTTAGTTATTATTATTTTAGTATATTTAGCCGAGTTTGATAAACTAGCCCCGCCTTAAACTTCGTGTCTATTTGATCTCCGTAGGAATTTAGTTTGTTTATTTAATTATTCCTATCACCGCTGCTACATCGATAACATAAACAACAGTTAATAAATTAAACATTTCAAGAAATAAAACTTTACCTTACCGGTGTTGGATGTTCGTACTCGAGGGTCCGGTTTTCTCAATTGAAGTCCTTATCTGCAACTTCCCATAACATAATATTTTGTATTCATGGTTGGTATTCGCGAAATTGTTGGAATAATAGGAATGGATGGATATGAGGCTTCCCTCGCTCCAGTCTTTATACAGATCTCTGTAATAGTTCCCAACTGCTCGGACAGATGTCGCCGAATGTACCGAATTCTCTACATAATATTTAGGGGAAATTTTTTTTTCTTGTAGGCTTCTCGTAGGTTGAAGGTTGGCATTCATCACACAACAACCTTGCAAATGCGCCACAGGACATTAAAAACAAATACGTATTTTGCACCACAGAATTTAGAAAGGCTTTTCCCACAAGTGAATTTAGTGAAGACAGTATTAGCGGCAGTTAAACACAAATTTGAAACGGAAAAATCAGAAATAAGTATGGTCGTAGGAATTGAACCCAAGACCTTAGTCTTTCTGAGGCTCTGCTCTAACCACTGGGCTAGTCCCTTCGGTCATATTTCACAAACGACAAAGAACTACCGACATTATCTTCATTTTCTAAACGCATATTTTTGAAGGGAAAACTTCTTCAGCAGCGTTGTGTTTTGAATCTCGATGAAACGAAAAAGTTACCCCGATAAGAGACAAATAAATACTTCTAAAAGATTTAGCCTGCGAGAGAAGAGAATGAGGTAGAATAATCTGTTTCCTCTTTGTGCGGTGCTTCGTAGTCTCCCCACTCTTGTCTACTTGAGTTTTCTGAATTTTCACTTCTACCCAGTGTGAAATGAACACTTGTATTTTTTATTTATTTAATGCTTTATGTAAGTTTGCAAGATTCTTCCCGAACTGAATGCAATCTAGATAGTTTCTTTGGTATTTATCCATCTTTCATACGCATATTTTTGTCCTTTAATAATATGCAAATTCAGTGTAAAGGAAGCACTCTGGGAGAGCCGAGTTGAAGGCTTCTTATTGCAATGAAAAGGAGAATGCAATTAGATTGAATGCAGTTGGATAAAATTGAATTCTAAAAATGGCATAGTTCATGCTAGGTGCCCTTGACATTCATAAGTTTGATACACTGTGAGAAATGAATTGTATTCATTCTGCGAATCTTGGAAGAGATTTTCTAATGTCTCTTAAGTTCTCTCCAGAGACATTGTTATTTATATGTTCTGAGACCAGAATTCTCCAGTATACAATTTGCGTTGGTATTTGTAAAAAAATAACTAAACTTTTGATTTTTGAGATCGATAAATCTGTAAAATTAAACTTTCGTAGATTAGAAATAATCATTGAATCAACGTGCGACATTTTGGTCCAAAAAATTCTCAGACGTAAAAAGTAATATTCGAAATTCACGTGAACAACAAAATACCTTACCTAAAATGTAAATGTCAGAAAATACAAAAGAGATTTAGTTCGGCTTACCAAGTCACACTGTGTCGCTCCATTTGCCTTGAAACCCTTTCAAGTTAATCTCAATATAGCATGACATATTATTACGCATATATATTACTGTATGTGTGCGTGAAATAATATTCTGAGAGATTTATGCAAAATGAGATACAATCACAGGGTGCTGTTCTCTTGCGTTAAAAGGTAAAATAAATAAAATTTAAATAAATGAAGACAATATAAGCGAAACTCAATCGAAAATCTGGAAACAGAAAAATCAGAAAAAAATATTGACACCTCTGGGACTCGAACCCAGGACCTCTTGCTTTCCGGGCAAAACCTCTGCCTCTTGCTTTCCGGGCTTTTTGACCGGAAAGCAAGAAGTCCTGAGCTCGAGTCCCAGAGGTGTCAATATGTTTTTCTGATTTTTCTTTTTCCAGATTTTCGATTGAGTTTCGCTTATATTGTCTTCATTTATTTAAATATTACAATTTGAGGTTTTACTCATAAAGTTAAAAATAAAAAATAAAAAAAAGGTAAAATAAATACTGAGAAATGATTCCTAAACAAAAAAATGAATCCCATAATCATAACAAAGGTTCTAAAAGTGAAGAAGGATGTTGTGATGTAGAAGTGAATGGAATAATTTGTTTGACGATAGACGCCAGGAGTAAAATCACCAAATTTAATTTTCCCAACGGGCAATGCCGATCGCGCATGCGCAGAGGAGATTTTTTTTTATCGCGCACCGCCCAACGCCGCGTATGCGGAAAGTGTCCACCCATTGCCCAGCGGACGATTGCTTTTGTAGATATTTATGTTTTTAATCTCTACACGAAATGTTTTTGTTACATAAACGATCAATTTCTTATTATATTCGTTTTTTTCAAAATAATCGGGGATGCCCGAGGAAGTCATGGCATGACCAAGCGAATCAGATACTTGAGTCGGGTCATGTGAAGAGTCGGAAAAATAGAAGAGCATGTATGAGACGATGTATGAATGTGAACGAGGCAATGAGTGTGTGCCAAGATCGAGTTTTTATTTTTTAGAAATTTAATTAAAATTAAATTTGATAATGTTATTATCGAGTTCTGCAAGTTTTTTGGTTAGTGTTTTAGTTACAGCAGCTGTTTCGACTTGTAAGGTCATTTTCAAACTGTGGTGAAGCCACGTACGGACGACTTATTTATAAGATTTTAAATGTCAATTTTTGAAGGTGTCTAAGTTGATTTATTACCGGTTAAACCAATTTGTAGAGACACTAATTGAGAGAGTGCTAATGTGGGATTCGGAGTATTTCCCTTTGGTTTGCCTTGCACTAAGTGTAAGGGTTTTTTTTAATTGATTTAGAATGACGTTATTGCTATGACTCATTTAAGTGCATTATATTTTTTAGGTTTGGTAAACATACTTTATTCCCCACTACTTAGTATGTTTACCAAACCTAAAAAATATAATGCAGTTAAATGAGTCATAGCAATAATGTCATTCTAAATCAATTAAAAAAAACCCTTACACTTAGTGCAAGGCAAACCAAAGGGAAATACTCCGAATCCCACATTAGCACTCTCTCAATCTCAATTAGTGTCTCCACAAATTGGTTTAACCGGTAATAAATCAACTTAGACACCTTCAAAAATTGACATTTAAAATCTTATAAATAAGTCGTCCGTACGTGGCTTCACCACAGTTTGAAAATGACCTTACAAGTCGAAACAGCTGCTGTAACTAAAACACCAACCAAAAAACTTGCTGAACTCGATAATAACATTATCAAATTTAATTTTAATTAAATTTCTAAAAATTAAAATGGAGTTCTACGAATTAAACACAAAAACAATTAACAAGATCGAGTTGTTTGGCGGTTCGTCCTCTCTGCCTACCCCTGCGGGAAACGGCGCGGTGGTTAGTTAGTTAGTTATTTGTATTATTTTTCATCAGTTTTAGTCAAGTACAGTAATTGCGTTATGTAAATTTAAAGTTCCTTTTGTCAGAAAGTTGGGTTAATTTTTAATTTTTTGATCTATTTAACAGAGTATTTCTTTAAAATGATGTTTTTTATAACGTTAATGTCTAATACATACACATTTTGGTAAACGAATAGAGGAAATTAATGTTTTTAGATATAAATGCAATCCGTTCGAAATGTCAGTTTATTTTTTGGTTATTACAATGCAACTTTTTTGGTTAATCAAATGCAACTTCAAAATTTTACATATTTTTATTGTATGAATTAGTAAAAAGTAAAGTGACAGTTTTCTTGCAAATTTCTTGAATAAAATATGTTTTTTGAATTTTTAAAAAGTTTGTCTCTCATTGGTAAGCATTTTCATTAATTTTTTTTTAAATTTGTCAGATATTTAAATAATTTTATTGTCCTTCAACAGAAACACACCCTTTACGTGTGCTTTCATGACAATATTATCACTGCTGTAATGTTCGCGGTTACACACTCACGAGGAGACCCACACACGCAACAGGTCGCACAATGGGATTTGGGTATCAGCAATTTTAGAATCACCCAGCTGAAAAGTGAAAATGGTTTTCTCTAGACAGTGTCGTAAAGTGAAGTGGGGAGATCAGACATGATACTGGCGGTAATATTAATATGCCTACATTACAGTAAAAGTGTATTATTCTACGTATGATGTAAATTATTTCATTTGTCTTACTGCCAAACAAGTGGTTTTTGGAAGGTTGTCTAACTTATAGAAATTACTGGCAGTAGTCCCCGGGCTGAGTTTTTTAAGGTGAAAACTTCTTTAGCTCCGTTGTGATTTGAAACTCGATGAAATGGAAACGAGCTACACTAAAACGAGACAAACACATATATCTGTAAGATTTAGTCTGCGAGAGAATGAGATAGCAATAAAATATTTATTTAATTTACGGGTAATCGGTTCAAATATAATACGATAAATCCACAGTCCCACGCAAGTCTCCATTGATGTAGTGGTATAAAGCGCCTGACGAACATCTGCAGGCATTTAGCGGACCAAGGATAAAATCCTAAGAAATCCAAATTATTTTTTTTTGTTGTTTTAGTTAAATCAATATCCAATCTTCAAACCACTCCAAAATGAACAGGCAAAAGAACACAAAAAAGCGACATCTAGCGACTCCAAAGAAGAAAACGCAAATACTAATAAGATGATTAAATGTATAGGAAAAGGTGCAGTGGAATTCGATGACAAAAATATGAAAAAAATAATCATTTCACATTGATAAAAAAATGTTTCGTAGTCTCCTCACTATTATCTACTTTAGTTTTCAGAAGGTTTGCACACTCCGATTTTTTTAGCAGTCCCTTTTCTCTAGTATTGAAGATTAAGTGTGCAAAATTTCATCAAACTTTGAATGAAACTATAGATTTGTATGAAATACAAAGTCAGCTGCCAGAGACACTCCTCTTTATTAATTTGTATAGAAGATTGATTTCTGGATCTCGCTAATTTGTCTTCAGGTTTTCTATATACAATTTGGGAGATGGGTATGCCCCTGGAACCATTTATTGGATAACCAAGTGCTTTGGGACGTTTGGTAACTTATTTCATGGGGTGAGGTTAGTCCGGATCTTAGCGGCGGATGTTTGCCCACTAACTGCGTGGCAGGTTGGATCGGGAGAGACTGATTGAGGGCGACGTTTTGACCTCTCCAGCAGGAATCTTTCGGGCATCGCCTTAAAACGCAGTGGGAGAGATAGATTCATTCGTTCGTCACTCCTGAACACACTGACCCCCAGATTCCTACCCACCCCTAATACGTTCCTTTCCTACAAAAACCCTCCAAACAGTAACCCCAAAGATGACATAGGCCTCCTCAGGGCCTTCTGTGTGGAGCTTTTGTAAAAAAAAGCGTCATTGGTGATGGTGTAGGAAATTTTCAAAAACGATATAGTCCCTGAGGGGAATTATTTTCTTCAGGGCCTGTGTGTGGAGCTAATGTAAAAAAAAACCTTGCACAGCTAAAAAAACATGTTTTCGTAATAGAAGATATTGGTTTCATGTTATGCAGCGATATCCTTGCGAAAAGTCACTGAATTGTCTGGAGGTTAGTATGGGTACCGCCGCCCCGGGAACCATGTATCGGGTAACCAATACCCCAGCCACAGGTTACCCCAAGATGTTCGCTACCTTGGTGACATAGCCGGGGTCCCCGGATTCACGAGGTGCATTTGTATACATCTTGGTGGCGAATGCATTTGAACACCTAGGGACTGGAGACCTAATCTAGACCTCTCTACCTCTAACCCCAGATTCCTTCACACCCATTATACCCCTTCCCTTCCCAGAACATCCACTCCTTACTTCCCCTAAAAAGACCTTCCACACAGCATCCCCCAAGAAGTCATAGGCCTTCTGAAGGCATCCTGTGCGACGTTATTTAAAAAAGCGACATTTTCCGCTTACAGTGATGGTAGTACGAGATTTTCAAGCTTTGTCAAATTATTCGTAACCCGGGATTGTTATTCTAGTTTTTTTTTTAAATCTGTTGACGCTGTTGTATCACCTAATCCAATTCCCTGTTTTATATAATAAACTTCACCACAAAGACATTACGTAGCAATATTTTGATGAAATAAAAACAGCTCTGTTGTATTTAAAACCGTTGAGAAAATAAATTGTTGTCGATGTAATAATGATCTCTGAGTTTTTGTTTCTCGATAACAACCCTCCTATCCCTAAGCCTCCCTTTTTGGCCTCTGGATTAAAAAGTCTGTTTTTACTCCCCTTTGTTGAACCAAGTTCCGACTGTGATTTTTACCAAGACAGAAGTGGATTATAAGGATTTTTGTACTGTTAGGTGATGATTTAAAAATATTCTATTGTAAGTAACTTTTAATTTCGGAAAATAATATTCTTATGCAAGTAATATTTTCATATGAAATTCTGCCCACATAGTTAAGCAACATACCAATGATATTGACATTTTTAATGTAACAAATTCAATGTTTAAAACGTACTAGAAAACAATGTTTCATGTTGAGACACATATCTCAAATAAACATTTTATTTTTATTAAAATTATTTTGTTTGTAGGTACCTACTTAGTTTCAATGTTTTTCACATGTGTCGTTATTAACCCGTTTTGTTGGTTGTTTTCAGGTGGAAAAAATATAATAAGCAGTAATTGTTGAATGAAACACTAGTATATATTGAATCATTTGGCGGGTATAAGATAAGCCGCCATAGCTCAATTGGGAGAGCAGCTGACCGGCAATCAGAAGGGCACCGGTTCAAGTCCCGTTGGCGTCATGTATCTTTTCTCGGAAGATTTTTCAATGTGGATGAGTGTTTCAGGCTGATAATTATTGCTTATAATAATATCCACGGAGTAAACATCAAACAAAGTGGCCGACCGTTCCAAAGAAAAAGAAGTAAATAAAAGTAATCGAGTGATCGTTTTGCGGTTCGCTGGTTGCAACCAGAATGCCAAGTGTTTCCACGTAGATATCATCAAATAGTATATCTTACAAATTTAAATAAATAAATCTTCAGGGAGATATGTAGTGCATAGAAATAGTATAGGTCCACGTCGTAATTATCTAATTGCTGTTTAAATTTGAAAAAAATCTTAAAATAAATTAGATTTATCAAATGCCCTCTCTCTCTATTACCCTCCCCCCTCCCCCCTCGCCCTCAAACAAAGTTGATGTTCTCCCTTCCTGTAATTAATTTAAGATGTTTTTAAATTCCCTGATGAAGGTTCAGGTTGAACTGAAAACGGTTTATTTCAGATTTTAAATATACTAGCTGACCCGGCCATGCGTTGCTGTGGCTAACGAAACACAACGCCATCAACTGTATGAAGGTTCAGGTTGACCTGATGAAGGTTCAGGTTGAACTGAAAACAACTGATTTCAGATTTTAAATATACTAGCTGACCCGGCCATGCGTTGTTGTGGCTAACGAAACACAACGCCATCGACTGTATAATTACCCAATCTTATTTTTTTTGTTTTAGCTCCACACAGGAGGCCCCGAGGAAAATAATTTCCATCAGGGCCTATGTCATCTTTGGGGATGCTGTGTGGAGGGTTTCTTTAAAGAAAGGAAGGTGAGGAGAGTTCTGGGAGGGAAAAAAGTTTAAGGGGTGGGTAGGAATCTTTGGTTCATTGTGTCCCGGTTATCCGCCTCTAAGACCTAGACAAACCTCACCCCATGAATCCGGGCACCCCTGCTAAATTACCAAACGTAGCGAACCACTTGGGTGACCTATGGCAGAGGTGTTGGTCGATGTGAGTTAATTTATAACCAAGTGATAAATTAACTCACACCGACATCTGTTAATTTGCATACAAATCAAATACACACCGCCTGCTTGCCAGCCTGCTCATCCACCACATCCAGACATTCTCCTTCATATATTATATTTCAACCAATTTACACAAAACCTTGACAAATTATAAACCTAAACCTTCCTCATGAATAACTCTATATCTATTGGTGAAAATCGCATGAATATCCGTTTCAGTAGTTTTTGAGTTTATTGCGGACAGACAGACGCGGTAAAGGACTTTAATACATAATATGTGGAAATATAGAGAAAATATACACAAGAAAGTGGTATTCTAATTACGTTATTTTATTAAAATACTTAAATAAATGCATTTAATAATGAGCAGATTTATTAAGAATGTGGGGCGGCAGCTCGTTTTACTCCGGGATGAGATATTTTATTTGCTACAGGATGAAATGTGCATCTTGCAATAACAAGAATTTGTACATGGTTTAGAGCGAGCAAGGCGTGCATTGTTTAGCTTCCAGTTTCATTGCATTACAAGGAAATTAGGTATTGTCACCTTTGTGGTTTTCAAACATAGCTCAATGAAATTTATGAAACATTCTCATAAATTCGCTAACCCAATGGTATCAGTTTCATTTATTCGGAATGTTACACTGCCAACAATCTCTTGTAACATTGGTTGTTAAAATCTGACATTTCGTCGCAATTGTGGCCGTATATTGTGTTACATGGGCCAAATTTCCCATAACTCTGCTGATTGAGACGAGAGGATAAATTTCACACATCTAATACTGTAACAATTCCGCTGTGTAAGTCTTATTGATGGTTCGGAATAAAAGGGGTAAATTTTCCATAATCCGGTTACATAAAAAAATATGGCTAAATTATTGACATAAGACTTCGTTTCAACTTAGTAAAATAACAAAAACAATACATTAGCTCCACATTAGGTCCAGATGAAAACAAAATTCCTGCAGGGCCAAAATCATCTTTGAGGATGCTGTGTGGAGGGTCTTTCATGGAAAGGAAGGAGTGGCAAAGTTTTGGAAAGGAATAAGGTATGAAGGACGCATTAATCCATCCCGCTGCGGTGCAAGACGAAGGATCGAGGGAGTCCGGCTGGAGAGGTCAAAAGGTCTCCCTCAACCAGTCTCTCCCGATCCGTCCCGCCACGCAGTAGGTGGGCAAACACATCCAACGTCAAGACCTAGACAAGTAGCACCCCTTGAACCTGGCACCTCTACAAAGTCACCAAACGTAGCGAACCACTTGGAGTGACCTATGACAGAGGTGTTGGTTATCCAAAAAATGGTTCCCGAGGTGGCGGCGGTTCCCGGCAAGCAAAAAACTACTAAAAAAAGCTTGTGTTTTAATTCTCTCCCCTTCACCTCCCGCGTTCCCCTTCATCACTTCTATGAATAAATTTCTTTGAGGCTTCACTGGGTGGTTGGCTAAGGGACACGAATGCTGAGTGTGGTTTATATCAGGCTGAATGCAATTTACATTTTTTATTAGTACTTGCCAAATAATTTGAGACTTAATTGTTTATCGTATGATCTGTATCTTTTTCACACGACGCAATGCTGCCTCGTGAGCTTCTTGAACTTATTACTAACTTGATTTGTTGAATTATGTTTTTTCCTGTTCAGCACTTGCATACTGCTTTCTAACAACGTACGCAGGAACACTGAAGGTCTAGATTCATTCAAAATAAATAAATGTAAATTCGTTTAACAATTTTTTTTTAATCTTATGAGAGTCTTGACGGAGTAACCATCAGTTACTTATACCAGGGCGGGTGGATAACCTCCAATCCCTCCTGTGAATTCCCACTCTTCTCTGCCCCCTTCCCCCTCTCAGATTACCCTCCCCTCTTCCCTGTCTGCCGCTAAACTATCTGAATCTACTCCTTTTCAAACAACTTGCCCGCAACCCATTATAAAATTTGTATTCAAATCCTATACCGCCAGAGCTTCATCATTACACGTAGAAACCTTCAAGCCCTGATTCAAGCCCCCGAGATATAGAACTCTCATTTTTCAAACACTGGCTACAATTTGGAAGGGGGGTGTGGGTAGTGCCGCCCCGGAAACCATTTATTGGATAACTAACACCCCTGCCATAGGTCACCCCAATGGTTTAGTGACTTTGTCTAGGACTTAGCGGAGAATGCGTTTGCTCACATGCTCACATACCTAACGTAGATCTCTCCAGCTGGACTCTCGACCTTGCACTGCAGTGGGAGGGATCAATTCATACATCGTTCTGACACGTAGAACCCCAGATTCTTTATCTTTTCCCAGTATCTTTTTTCTTCCCAGAACCTCTTCTCTTTCCTTTCTCTAAAAAGATCTTCCGCACAGCATCCCAAAGATGGCTTAGGCCCTGACTTTTTCTCCTTTCCCTAGTGGCCTCCTGTGGAGCTAATGTTTAAAAAAGGCGTTTGAGAGCAGTTGGGATTTTTTTGTTGTTTTGTTTTTTGACTTGCGTCATATTTCTTCAGCTCAAGCCTCAAGTATAAATACCCATTATTCGAAACCATTGAAATGAAAGTAATTTAGTTTCGTGTGAGAACTACCGAACTGTAGAGTGGGATATAAAATTATTATTAGTTACAGAATTATATGGTTTAGGTTGGTTTAGAAACTCCATATGAAGCAAGTTGTTCGTAAAGCAAACACTAGCTGCGTGGGTCGGTAGATACGTGGAATCTACGTGTTTATCTACGTGTGAAGGTAGCAGATATCTCCAACTAAAGTTAGTAACGCGTTGACTCGTGGAGTTTTCGACAGTATGGTGGAACGGTGATGCTTTCGAGAATAGAATTACTGTAAAAAATATTATTTTTCTCAGTACATCTATTTACAGTAGAATGAATTTTTTACCTTTGTTACCAAACTCTTTTAATAAAATTTCTTATCCGGATAATAACGAATGACTATTGTTTCATAACGCTGATGGATTTCATTCGTTTTGTGCTCCAATTGTCATACGGGATCGGAGAAATCCAGTTTTTTGGAATTCCGCACAATAAGGGTGCCTAACCACATGGTAGACAGGTGTCAAGTAACGTTTTATCGTCAGTCCGCGAGTCCGTTGCTAACCACCATCGTATCGTGACATTTCGATCTACGTCGAAGTGTTATTTATCCTATCGTTACATAAAGTGTAAATCATTTCGTATGCTTTGTGTGAACATCTTACGTAAATCGAGTCGTGACTCAAACTTTTCGTAGTTCTAATAATCGAATAGAACAATCTTATCGAGCGCTTATGGACATATCTGTGACTGCCACCAAACGGAAACCAAGCCAGAAGATACAACAGCAGTGAGTACCTCTTAATTGTGAATTACCTTTCTTGTTTGGTGGTCGGGCATAATTTCACACTGAAATCCATAAGCGTCTTAGCAAAGAGTAACCGCAAGGTTATTTCTAAACCCCCGTGCATAGTTATGATTCAACTATAGACTTAGATAGTCAATTGAAACAAATCTGCTTTCATAAAAATTATAGCGGAAAACCGTTTAACGTTTTTTAGTGTAAGTGAAACGTCAAATCGATTTTCTAAAGATGGGTTGTTCTACAGAATTTTGACACTTCTTCAAATTTCAAATTAATTTTTCAGGTTCTGCGAAAACTCTTCTCAATTATAATTCCATTATGGGTTACGGTTTTACAGATCTGAATAAATATCAGAACTTATGTAGATCTTTAACAGTAATTAAAATTAACTTTGTTATTTGATGATTTGTCCAGATTCTGAAAAACAACGTATTCATAAATCAATAATTAAAATCAATGATATTCGATAGTATTAAATATCTTGGTTTTACAGTGGATTGCAAACTAAAATGGGAATTTCACATAAATTCACTTGTAATGAGAATCCGGAAACAAATATACATTTTTAAAACGATTAGAAACATTATGTCACCTAAACTATTAAAAGATATTTTTCCTTTTGTCAAAGCATTTTAATTTATGGTATATCGGCATGGGGTGGAGCCGTAGACATATACATTAAGCTACTTAATGCAGCTCATAAATCTCTTATTAGAACTTTGTTCAAAAAATATCTTATCTTCATCCCACTGAAAATCTTTTAATTAAAAATAAAATACTTGATGTCAGGAAGCTATTCATAAAAAAAATTATCCATACAAATTGCATAAAATCGTCACCTTCCCACATATCTCACTCCCAGAACACTAGAGCTAAATCTAACAATCATTTACAAGTGCCAAAAATTAAATCCACTCTTGCTAAAAAACATGAATCTTACCTCGCACCTTCCATATTCAACATTTTCTTAAAAGAAACACAACATATAACTCAAACCAACAGAAAACTTTAATACGTGGTTAATGAACAAAAATAGGACTTGCATTAACAAGTTACTTGCAAACCGACCGGGTTAATTTTATATACGTCGTATATTTACAACTTAATTTTTACACCACTGCAATACCGGTACGCTTCGAGTATATTTGGAATCACGTTTTGTGTGATATTGTGACAATAATTATTGAATCTAATGTAGCGTGAGCCCAAATACGAATCCGCTGGTTGAACTCCTTTGTAAACAATTACTCGAATACTGATACCTACTTATGTTAGGCCTACTTATATATTTCTAGCTCTGTTTATCATTTTATGTACTATATACTTATGATACTGCATACTTGTTATAATGCTCCTGTACAATTTATTTTATATGTAAAAGCCATCAAGGCGTAAACAAACAAACAAATAAATAAATATTGTTATTTAATATATATTAAAATTTAAAAAAAAAAACTATTATTTTATATACGAGTATATTTGTAATATTTTATATTTAGATTATTTTATGTAGGTAATCTTTTGTATTTTTATTTAAGTTTTTTTTGTACTTCGTATTTTTATTTATTATCTATTATATTTTTATTTATTTTAATCTTTATTGATATGTGTAATGATAGATACTGCTACCCGGCTCAGAACAGATATTAAGAACGGCTCAGAACAGGATAGCGCACATGATCTGTAAATAACTATTAATGTTAATAAACGGCCCGCAAAAAAAAATTAACAACTCTCAATCGAAAATTGCGCAAGAAAAAAGGCAGAAATAGATTATGTAGGTACTGGTTCAATTCCTGGGTGCAACAGAATATTTTTCTGTCTTTTCTGTTCCACATTTTTCAATTGAGTAATTTATCTTTAATATTGTCTGCAATGATTAAACAACGAGAACGACAAAAGTCAATAGATGTCGCACATTAAAATAAAAATGAATATATTTATCCAAGACATTATCTCCATTGCATTCTGGTAGAATGTTGCAATCACACACAAATATTGCCTCCGATAAAAATGAAATTGAAGATAATGTTGGCAGGTCACAGACAAAGTATGGGTAAAGGGTGAAGAAGCCGCCACATGCCGCTACACTATAAATAGACATAAATTTTGTGCAGTAAACTACTTTTAAACTTAATTACCACAAGAACCATCGGTTTCAGTCGGGATAGATGGAAAAATATGCATTAAAAATTTTATTTCATGAAAACTTCTTTGTACGTAATTTTTCCTTTACGACTGACATTTCATGTTGTATTCTTTTACACATGGAACATTTTCAAAGGGGTACCAATTTTTAAATATTAAAAAAGATTGCCATACCGCAAAAATCATTACAAATACCCTTAGTTATTTATTAATAAAACAAAAATTATTTGTCTGACGAGTATGTATAATTACTAAATAAAAGTTGATTAAACGAAAATAAATACCTAACCTAACCCAACTAACAACCTAACCTAACGTAGTAACCTAATCTAACCTAACCTGACCCTAACCTAAGGGAACGTACTCATACTACGTGACCAACTTTTTTCAATTTTTAACCCCCCCCGGTGACTAAAAACCTAAGCCCCCCGCCGCTCATTTGTACCAAGCGTGGTATTTTGAAGACCCCCCCCCCCTGAACAGGTTACGTAGTAAGGGTACGTACCCTAACCTAATAACCTAACCTAACCTAACCTTACCTAACCTAACCTAACCTAACCGAGTGTTCTTTCGCGAGCCAAGCGGTGGTTTCTTACAAAGATTTCAAAAAGTTTAAAGAAGTTTCGACTGCGATTAAGTTTTTACCTAAGTTTTAAATAATATCTCTCAACGTTTCAACAGATTTGCATAAAAATTAAATAGTGCTTAAAACATTTCCATTCACGTTGCACAAAATCACATTTTTTTGCACAAATTGCACCCAAATTTGCGATTTTTTATTGTATTTTATTTTTTCTCAACACGCTGCATCTTTTACTGTTGTTATAATCTTGTACCTGATTCTGTTCTGTACTAAATACTATCCGACGGAAACCAGCAACCATCAAAGATGCAAAGAACTCCTGTAAAGTTTAATGATAGCGCAGGATCTTCGCCACATCCTCCGATTATGGTACCGGCTTTCAAAGAGACTGAGCCAGACAAGATTTTCCCAGAGGCGAAGACTGCGTCAGCAAGCAGCGAAACTATGGAGCGATTTTCCAAAACACCTTGGAACAAGCAGACTCTGCCAAGAAGGCCTTCGCTTCCTGTGGGAACATCGAAGGCACCCACAAAGCCGCTGTGACCGCAGCAATAGAAAAAATGGTTGAAAATGCCAAAGAAATGGCAACATTAACAGCTGCTCAAGTGGATCTAGGAGGAGAAGCCAAAGATGACCATAAATTGAGAGAAGAAATGCTGATCCTCAAAGCGGAACATGTAAAGGAACTTTATGAACAGGAAAAGCGCCACACGGAACAATTAGTAATGATCGCCACTCAAAAATTGGACAAAAATACGATCAATAACGAAACGACAGTCCATGGATCGGATGTGGAGAATAATAAGCCCTCCACTAGTTATGCAGATGCAACAAGTAGAAAAAGTGGATCCAGACAGTCCCCCACAGCACACGCGCCGAATTCAGAAAGCTCTACGGATAATATTGCCCCTGTAGAGAAAATGTACTCAATAGTCATCTCAGGGAAATCTCTCATAGCAAGCGAGACTCTAGAAAAAACCATTAAAGAAAATATAAATGTCGCATCCTTAGGGATTGGCATAAAAAAGATAAAAAAGTTGGCCAACAATAGAGTGTACGTTCAATGCGACACAGAAGAGCAATGCAAGAAATTTTCGACCGAAGTGTCCAAAATGGAACATTTGCAGAGCCAAAAGGGGGTTAAACTTCAACCCAGACTCATACTAAAAGGAATTGGTGCCGATTTAACAGAAAAAGAATTTGTTACGGCAATAATAAATCAAAATAGCGGGTTTGCCTCTCACTTGGGAGAGCGTCAATCCGAAGATGTTATAAAATTAATTCACAAAATCCCCTTCAAAAAGGATGCGACCCGCAAATGTGCGGTGATAGTGGTAGCGCCACATGTATGGCAATATATAATCGACAAAAAGGTGCTGAACGTCGGATATTATAGAGCCGGCGTCAGTGAGTACCTTTCAATTCTGAGTTGCCAAAAGTGCTTGGGATATGGCCACACGATAGCTCACTGTAAGAACAAGGAAGTATGCTGGCGCTGTGGTAGAGACCACAAAGTACAAACATGCCAACCCCCAAATACAGGTGTGATCTGTTGCCAAAGCTGCGTAGCAGCGAACAAAAGGCAAAAACTAACAAAACCAACAAACCACATGGCCCAATCAATGGAATGTCCTATCTACAAAAGGAACGTGGAGAAATATAGGACCTTGACTATGGTAATTAAGTTTGCGCAGGCAAATCTACAGAGGTGCGAAGCTGCTACCGTCAACTTTTTACAAAACGCGATTAACAGAAAAAAAGATATCGTCATCATACAGGAGCCATATACATGAAATACGAAAAAAATTAATAAATCATCGTACAATGAACCCATTTTTCAAAAAACAAGTGTGTACTGCCCAGTCAAGGCGGCAATAATAGTATTGAATAAAAGTATTGCGGACACATGTGTCCTCCTCCACAAATTCAGCAACAACTGCAATATATTTATTGAAGCGCAATTCCAGGGAACCCCACTAATAATAGGATCAATATACTGTCCCCCAAATGAAGATATCGACATCAGCCTAGAAAAAGCTAGCAGGCTAATAAACACGAACAACAAGAAAATCATCATTGGAGCGGACGCCAATGTCAAAAGTATTTGGTGGGGCAGCAAAAAGACAGACAAAAGAGGAGACAAACTGAGCGACTTTATTGCCCAGAAACAATTACATATTGTCAACGAAGGAACAACACCAACATTTGAAACCGTTTGACAAAACGCGCTACTGAGCAGCGTGATCGACGTAACATTGTGTTCCGACAACGTAATTGGACTCCTAAAGAACTGGAAAGTTGACAAAAGAATTGCTGCCATGTCTGACCATAATGGAATAACTTTCGATGCGCAATTCAATAAATCATCAGCAGAAGAAATTCCAAATTCAACATTCCTATATAAGACCAGTAAGCCAAATTGGATAGAATTCGAAAAGACACTAAAATCCAATGTTGAAGACAAGAGAATAACAGTTTAGGCGATTGAGTCGAATAATCAAGCTGGTACCCTCAACAGACAAGTTTCAGCCCTCATGGATGCCGTATCGGATGCATGCAGAGCGGCAATCCCCCCACTGAAAAAATCTAGACAAAAAATCTGCCCCTGGTGGAATGATAAATTGGAAAAACTGAAGAAAGACGTTCTCGTTGCAAAGAGGAATCTGATGAACTCAGGACCAGCAAGAAGAGATGCGGTCACACTACCAGCATACCTCGAGCTGAGAGAACGCTACAAGGAGGAAATTGCTGCAGCAAAAATCCAAAACTGGAAAGAATTTTGCAGCAGCCAAGGAAAAGATACTGTCTGGTCCACGGTACTCAGAGTTCTTAAAGCAACTCAAAAGTCACCAGAAACGCTACAATTCAATACTGTGTCCACAACGTCAGCCCAAGAGACGGCGTCCACACTCTTAGATCATTTCTTCCCTAATGACTCTCCAGTCAGTGAAACAGCAGAACAAACACGTATTCGGAATAATGAGGAAGAAGACCGCCTTTACAAGAACCGAAATAAAGAAAATACTTGCATCCATAGATACAAAGAAGTCCCCAGGAAGAGATCACTTTACAGCCGACATATGTCAGAAAGCGTTCGAAAGTCTCCCAGATATTTTTACGGCATTATACAATGCATCTCTCCGAATTGGCTGCTTCCCAATCCTTTGGAAGGTCGCTAGAATTAAGGTTACTCGGAAGCCAGAAAAAGAAGACTACGGTAATATCTCTTCATACCGACCTGTAGGTCTCCTCCCGGTATTTGGCAAGGTACTAGAAAAATTACTCATTAAGAGAGTAACCTGGCACTTCAGCACGAAGGGGAAACTTAATTTAAACCAATACGGGTTCACGCAACAAAAAAGCACAGAAGATGCAATGCTTGACGCTGTAAACCACATCAAGAAAGCGAATAAAGAAGGACTTCATGCATGCCTAATATCACTAGACATAAAAGGGGCATTCGACAACGCATGGTGGCCCTACCTAAAAATGCAATTTGCCAAAAAAGACTGTCCACTAAACATATACAAAGTTTTTAAAGACTACCTGTCGGACAGAATTGTTGAAACAATTTACGCAGGCGCATGGGCACAAAAACACTCGAACAAGGGCTGTATACAAGGATCTGCTTGTGGACCAATTCTATGGAACATAGTTCTGGACGAACTGCTAAACCTTAAATTCGACTCTAACGTACGCATACAAGCATTTGCTGACGACGTTTTAGTTATAATAACTCATAAAGATTAGGCAGAACTACAAAAAATAATTAAAGATACCCTCTGCTTAATAACTGACTGGGGAGAAAAAGTAAAACTGCAATTCTCTGAGAAAAAAACAAAAGTTCTATTCATTAGTAACAGGAAGACACTGTCACCAAACATTATGATGAATGGTAAAACTGTTCCACTCTCCCGGGACTGCAAAATTCTAGGGATCGTGATAGACGACATGTTAAATTGGAGCAAGCACGTGGACATGGTATGCCAAAACGCTGTCAATATAACCAAGAAACTTGCATTTATGGCTAAACCTACTTGGGGTCTATGTTCTGAAATATTAAGGACAATCTACATAGGCGTAGTCAAACCAATAATAACATACGCCGCGACGGTATAGGCAACAGCTGCAAAACGAAAAAATATTCGCAGAAAACTAGATAGAGTCCAAAGGACTATCGGCATCAGAATATGTAAAGCTTACCGCACTACGTCCCTCACTTCCATGCAGGCAATAGGGGGACTAATACCTCTGGACCTAAAACTAAAAAAAACTCAGACTTATTGGTGAGACAAAAAGGAACTGAACATTACATCTACTACCTGATGATCGGAAGTACCAGGGAATCGTAAAGATCACTCATCTACCCCATCCTAGTAAACAAATTGGAGAAAATATCATCTTTCCAGGGAACATACGAGAGAAACTGGAGGAAAAGTGGGTGCGGCCTTCGCTGTGTTCAATGCTAGCGGAGAAATTACAGCAAGGAAACTGCCCTTGGCTGATTACTGCTCAGCTTTTCAAGCAGAGCTTTTCGCAATAATGCAAGCACTTGAGTGGGCTCACAAACTGCAAAAGCATTGGGAAAAAGTTAATGTCTTGACAGACTCACAAAGCGCTGCCCACGCCCTAGAGTCCGGGACACCTACTTACCCAATGGTCGTCAAAATACAATGCTTGACTTAACTTTTGAGAGAAAAAGGATCTGCCTGTAAATTTTTGTGGATACGCGGGCACAACGGAATCCACGGAAATGAAAGAGCAGACGAGCTAGCAAAAGACGCTGCATTAAAAACGAAGACACAAAAACTCTATTCGGAATTCCCACTGAGCTAAGCAAAGTTCAAAATAAAGGAGGCAATTCTTGAAGAATGGGACCAAAGGTATAAAAACTCTGACACAGGTAAAGGAACACGGCTATTTTTCAGGAGTATAATAGAAGCCAAAGAGTTTGGAAAAAAAACAACTCCAACTTTCGAACTCACGCAAATCCTTACCGGTCTTGGAGCGACCCTATCCTACCTTCACAGATTCAAGCTGAAAGATAGTCCGGCTTGCCCTTGTGACAAACTATCGGACCAAACAGTGAAACATCTGTTGTTAAACTGCCCAATGTTCACGATGGAAAGATGGAAAATAACCAAAGAATGCCAGAGGAGAAACATAAATTTTACTGACATCTCTGATGTCATACAAATTATACCTCTCCGAAAAATCTTCATAAAGTTCGCAAAAAACATCATAAGTAAAATTAAGGAACAAAATAAATAATAATTAAAAGAAATTACATTAACTTTAAATCACATCAAGCACGATTAAAGTTTAGCTATCCGATCAATCTATAACTATACATGAGAACGCTAGAACGCTAAAGAACACTACCTTTCCTACAAATGGTTCCGTTGAGAGGGTAAGCAATGACCACCTTAACAGAACATTTCCCTCACGCAGTTAAACAAATGTTGGAGCAGTTGATAGCCCATGTTAGACAGACATACTAACCTATTTACCCACTAACCCCTCTCCATATCCCATATTTGCATGACCCATCACCTATCCCAACATGCATGAAAAAGTCAAATCAATAGCTCAAATTGTAAAATCAAATAGTTTAAATGAACCTTGATAAATAATAAACAAGGTAAATAACAGAACACTCAAAAAAAAAACCTAACCTAACCTAATTAATAATACATTGATTTTAATCCGAATATCCAAAATATACTAAATTATTATTTTTTTTTATTAGTTTTTGGGGTATTATGCCGTGTTACGCTACCTCCTTCTTTAGCCAACGTATCGGACAGCGTTTCAGTGTCCATCATCAGGGCAGATGTGTAAATGGCAAATGTAATTAGGTAGTGTGTGTAAAGGGCAAAGTAATTAGGTAGTATGTGTAAAGGGCAAATGTAATGTAATTATTAATTATTTATTTATTCAGAATACGAAAATTGCACCATACTGGTTACTGGTACCTTTCTCAAATATGTGTGATTTTTGCGATATGGCAATCTTTTTTTAAATATTTATCGATTGGTACCCGGAAATTATTCGGTGTGCGAAGCAATAATGTAACACGAAATGTCAGCTGTAACGAGAAATTTCGAATAATTTATTTTTTTTGAAATGTAAATTTAAATGCATTTTTTCCACCCGTTCCGACTGAAACCGATGTTTTTTGTGGTAACTAAGTTTAAAAGTAATGTAATTTTTAAAATCTGTGCTTATTAAAAGTGCGGCGGCTAAATTAATGAAATATGAAACAGTTAAAAATGAAGAAAGTTGAAATGGTTAAATTAATTCAGTGGTTAGAGCACTTCCCCGTCAATATTTCCCAACCTCCCCTTTTTCTGTCTCCTTACCCTCTCCACTCCATTCGGCTATGAGATAAGCGGCAGAACTCAGTATTTTCTCCCTCCTACAAGATTGGAATCTTCAAGATCCCTCCTATCCTCAAAAATATCCTCCACAAAGCACCCCCAAATATTTTTGAATGTGAATACCGCACCTCCTTGCTAATTCACAAACATAAATCATATTATACACAAGTTGTTATTATTTCAACCACTGAAATGATCCTAATCAATTGTGTGTTTTTTCATATGCGGGTAAATTGTAGGCTGTAGTAATAACAAGGAAAGAATAAATTTCCAGATTTCATCTAGTTATGATTTAGTACTAATAACACATTCGTGCGTAACAAAAAGCCGCCCCTAACGGAAAAAAACTTGAAAAATATCCACAGTCAAATATTCAAAAATATGCGTGGCGAAAGCGCGTGGAGAAAGAAGGTAGTTTATGTTCTTGACGCAAAAATCAACATGTATTTACGAGTAGTTCATAACCCGCTGTTTTTATAAATAATGTTTCACATGATTTTGCCTGTTTTCCTGCAATAGGTATCCAGTCTGTTAAAAATAAACACTTTGTAGTTTGTTTAAAAACTTGAAGGAAATAATATAAACATTATTTCTCCATTACCCTCCAAAAATAAAACGCAGACCGAAATGAAGTAGAACTTTAACATGAAAATTATCACATTGTTTTCCCTTTCATGATTAACATTTATTTTGCAATGATATCTAACCTTATAATATAAATAATAAATGATATATAACCTGTCCAAAATTGAATGAAATACAAACAATAAAATATCTTGGAATAATAACTGATCAAAACTTAAATTGGAACTCCCAAGTGGAAAATGTAAGCAAAAAATTAAAAAAACTAACCTATTTTTTCAAAACAATAATAAACATTTTAGATAAAGAACAGCTAATTAAAATCTATTATGCCTTAGCCCAATCTCAACTACAATATGGTCTTATCGGATGGGGAAGCTCATGCGATTCCACTATAAAACCAGTCCTCATAGCACAAAGGGCAATTCTGAAAATTATACTTAGAGTACCCATCAGAACCCCTACAGACTATGTTTTTAAAGCGCTGAATTTAATGTCACTGAAACAATTATATACAAAAGATATTCTAATGTACGCATTCAAAAATCAGGATAACTTTACACAGACAAACTCGGGCCGATTCACAAGATCTACATTACAACATACATTCTACCAACCTACAACTAAAACGACTTTTGGACAAAGAAATATGGAATACTTCTCTGTAATTATTTAATTTACTCCCTCTTGCAATGAAAACCACAAAAAAAATAACCGCCTTCAAAAGAAGCATAAAAATATGGATTATGGACATGGGAAGGAAGAAAATAGATTCAATTTTGCAACCCAACAAAGAATAATGCTTTGTTTTGTACTTTCTTTTAGATCTAACTTAATAATTTTCCTTGGCAAAATTCTAACATAGATTAGGTATATACTTATGATTCAAATAATAAAACTTGTACAATGTGTCCTTAGAACGGGGTACCCCAGTTAGGACACATTTTCTCTAAAAAACTGTAAAAAAAAAATATATTAAAAAAAAAATATATATATATATTTTTAATTTTTTTTTACTTTTGTTTATTGTGTAATTCATCTGCTTTTTTCCATTATTTATAGATCTCACAATTTTGGACAGAGTATTGGCACATTGCTAATCAATCCAAGGGAGCCTGCTATGCCTCAATACAAAGGACTATCCCATCAATGCCGTAGTTTCAACAATTCCCCAATTTTTTCAAATAATAAATTTCCTCACTTATTCGAATGAGAATTGGATATTGTTTCACTCTTTTTGATTTTTTGAAAATTCGCGTAATTGACTCCCCAGATTGTACGTTCTTTGGTCTAGAAGTGGGAAGTTTAGATCACATATTTTTTGATTGTCCCTCTTTAAACAAAATATCCTGTCTTCATCTATACTTCTCTAAAATTGCTTCCACTCCATTCAAAACCTCGTCTCTTCTAAGTCTGAACTCCACTATAAATAAATGAAAGAAAATTTGAACTACTATTTTTTTTTAAATCTAAGCCGACCGGTTTCGCAATAAGCGTTCTTGTTAAAATAAAAAATCCTAAGCATTCCAAATTCTTAAACAAAAATTGCCATTGCCAATTTCTGTCAAACCGTCTTATTAGTCAATCTCATATATAAAATTTTAGAATTAACAATATTATCTTCAACTAATTATTATTTTCCATTGACAGAAGGTGGCAATGGCGAAATTGGTTAACGCGAACGTCCCGGATAGACGAGAGGTCTGGGTTCGAGTACCATTTGCAACCATTATCTTTTTCTACATTTCTGTGTGTTGTTTTCTTTCATATTTTCGTTTAGATTATTATTGTTATCTTCTTCTTCAAAGATATATTACATTGTTGGGAATAACGTTCAAAGGAGATTTTTTCTTATATAAAAATGAAAGTAATATCGTTTCATTTATTAGAACTATTTATTCTTCGAAAAAATATTCTTATATGGACTTCGTTTTGCCAATGTTATTCTTAACTTAACTTTCAAAATAACTGATTCCTATATTTAATTGGTACTGTTAAACCATAACGCGATTTCCACAAAAAAATACACTTTAAAATTTAAAAAAATTGGAAAAACTTTTAGGCAATTTTTGGTCGCATGTTGACCAAACATGAGCACATACTTTTCATAAATAGGAGGTACACTTCTTCCGCACGCATGCGTCCTCTGATCCAGACTATCCACGCACATAAATTATGCAACTGAATCCGCTTTTTAAAAGGTTAAATGGGTGGAAAATACCTCAGAACATTGCACAGGGGGTGATGCTACATATGACGACCCCTACACTCTACATTGCCAAACGAGGTGTTAGTAATTAGGCCAATCGGCCGGTTACAAAGACCACTGAATGCTATATGGGTTGCACGACCTAAAACGATTACCGCGTGATTTTGAACCAATACCTAATTATCGTACAAGAACTTTTGTTTTCAGCCGAAATATCAAGCTGACTGCCTGTAAAATCAATTTAACTTTAACCTTCAGGGTAATTTCTTCGGTTTTCGGAACAACTCATAAAGGTAGCTTAGAAAAATCATTGTGGCTCCCGTAATGTCATGGTTAGAAATATGTTCTAAACGGTATTAGACAGAGAAAACACCATAAATAATATTTAATTATATTTGGCTAATTTATAAAGCGCCGTTTTTGTGAAAAATTACCTCAAAGGCGCTGTGCATGCATTATATTAACATAATTAAAATTACAATTTTATGAAACCAAAATTACCGCAATTTGCAAAAAAAATTACGAAACGGCCAAAAAGTGATTAAAAAGTTTATAACACCTTTGTCTAGTAAAATATGTGTGTGTTTACACAGTTTTTCATAATCAAAATCACTAATTTTAGTAAGAAAAAACTTATGGTCCTTTTTTTAAGGCGATTCCAGACTCACGGCGAGAAGTCTCAGCGAGAAGTTCTCGCCGAGACTTCTCGCGAGAACAAGCACTTATCCACACTCTCATTTTTCTCACTCGTGATCTGTTTCCCATCCGGTATGGACGACATTACAGACGATATTCAAAATGCTGCAGGTTTGGCTCTGTGCGATAAATTGCAACTCTTGTTGATTGTTCCACTTTTTTAACACAAGCAAACAAAATTTTCGAAACAAAAACAAAAATATGACGCACGTCTACTCTCAACCGCTCACTAAACAACATTGAGATAAAACGTGAATGTAGTAGACTTCTTGCTTCTCGCCCGAGAAATCCTTTGAAGCGGCCAAATTTACCGACAGCTATCCGAGAACAGGCGAGCCCGAGAAAGAGAATGCGAGAAACTCATCACATTCACGCTTTTCGGGTGTTCTCGGGGCTTCTCGCCGTGAGTCTGGAGGGGCTATTAAACATTGTTATGTTTAATAGCCCCTCCAGATTGTTATGTTTGCATTCAAAATTTTCATATTTCAAAAATAATTTTGTGAATGAAAAAAAGTATTTCATCTCCTTTTGAAAACTGTTTTTAGTTTTCGAAAACATTAAACTTTTTCCAGTTATTTTTTTTTTATTGAAGAGCGGAAATATTTTTACCTTCTGAAAATAATATGCCCGAGGCCTGAGAGTTGATATTAAAATGTTGCATCAGTGCCATTTTTTAATAATCCGTCTATTATTGCCATGATATAATAATTTCATTGATTTTAAATAATTTGTTAATATGCTTTAATAAGAAATGCGTTAAGTAATATTAAACTTCACATTTTTTAAGTATCATTCAACTGTGAAGATTGGTTTTTGCAATGTTTTGTACGCCATCGATATTAAAAGTTCGTTTCCATAATTTAACTTAACCAAAGGTCTGCAGCTTCACATACATTTTCGGAAGGCTGAAATAAAGCCATTCTAGTCACAAACAAAACTGAATGACAGCCTTTAGCAGAATAATGCCCACTGTATGTAACCCCAGACTTGTCCCGGCTTGGTAACGGAAAGTTAGCCTCCCGGAAGCTAAAAGTACTTAACTAAACAAGGCACATAGTATACGATTGCTGATCCTGTATACCAGTGTTGCCAATGCACCCCATTGTTGAATTTTGCCACCACCTTTGGTCTGGAGCCATAAAATATCTAAAAAAAACCTGACTCTGCGGAACGAGCGGGCGATCCCTTTGACAGATTCCCATATTTATCTCAACAAACGGAATGCAACCTTAGAGAACAGACGTCAAATAGAAGATGCTACTGAAAACCTTTTTTTTACATTAGCTCCACACAGAAGGCCCCGATGAAAATAATTTCCACCATGGCCTATATTATCTTAGGTTATGCTGTGTGGAGAGTCATTATTTAAAACTTTTTGTGGAGCGTCTTTATTGAAAACGAAGCGGAGGAAATTCTGGGAAGGTAAAAGGGGTGTGAGGTGTGGGTAGGAATTTGCGGTTCAGTGTGTCCAAGACTGACGGACGTATGAATCCATCTCTCCAACTGCGGTACAAAGCGATGAATCGAGAGTCCGGCTGAAGAGGTCAACAAGCCTCCCTCAATCAGTTTCTCTCGAACCGGAGAGATGTTGGTTGTAAAACTGGAACTGGCGCTATTGAATCCTTCGGCACCGGTGCACAGTCGAGGAACACGTCAAACTAGCTAACAGTTTCAGTTTCAGCTTCAGTTTCAGCTTTCAATTTGGGAGACGGGAATGGGTATCGCCGCCCCGGGAACCTTTATTGGATAACCAAGAGTGGAAGATACTCTCAGTATCGCCCTGGTGTAAGACCACCATTCAGAATTGAAACGTTGCTTGAAATGGCTTTAGCCGTGTTTGGTGACCAGATCTGAATAGCCAGGTACTTCCCCACCTTCCTCTTCCCTATCTCCTTCCCCTCCCCACTACCGTCAGCCTCACAACATACCCCAATTGGGGATGCCATAGTCCCACTGGCTCCAGACGGGAGTAGTTGGGACTCTTGTGCGGTATTCAAGTAAAAAAAAAACTCCTCTGCCATAGGTGTTCGCAACGTTTGGTGATTTAACAGGGGCGCCCCGGTTCATGGGGTGAGGTTTGACTAGGTCTTGGAGGCGGATGACAGGATACACTGAATCCCAGATTCCTACCCATCCCTTAAACCCTTTTCCTTCCCAGAACTCTCCTCTCCTTCCCTTTCCTAAAAAATCCTCTACCCGGCATCCCCAAAGATGACATAGGCCCTGAGGGAAATTATTTTTCTCAGGGTGGAGCTCATGTAAAAAAAAGGTTCGCTTTGGGATGATTTGATGTCCTCCGTATTTTCTCCTTCTTATAACATGGATATATTCAAGGTAACAAGTTCACTCTGTCCTCTAAACAAAAAGCCCCCCCACACATCATCCCCGATTGCTCTTCGGACTTTTATTACTCTTTTAAAATTGATTCAATTTGGGCTGTAGGTAACACACCTCACATAAGCTGCCCTTTCCATTAAGTGTCCTTTAAGCCAGGTGAACTGTATTTCACCCTGTTGAACGTTGTGAGGCTGGTTAAGGAGGGGGCCGTCGGATGGGATTTGTTAATGTGGGTTCTAAACAGACCCGGATTAATCGGATCGGGAAAAGATGAATGTCTGCACCCAGTTGTTCTGCACAGTTGCTGTTTTACAATATATAACCAATAGGGGAAATGTCTGTGCGTTCTTATACTACCGACATCAATGGCAATTTTAATATCCACAGGTATTTTTGATTTTTACGCTTTCTCGAGTAAACTCCATTTAAAATCCTATAATAACCAGAGAGTTCCCGGCCTGCGTGTCCTTTCCCATTCGTCTCCGTTCCCCCTTCCCTAGTCATTTATACTGGTCGGTCTAAGGCTCCCCTCCTGTAATAAATTTTAATTTAAAAAAATATATGTATTTATTTATTTGAGACACAAACAGGATATTTATAAGTTTTAAGATTTTCACGGCCAAAAGCATTTTCGTTATTTGTTTTTGGGGTGTTATGCCGTGTTGCGCTACCTCCTTCTTTAGCCAACGTTTCGGACATCGTTGCAGTGTCCATCATCAGGGCAGATCCGGCAGATCACATCTACCGGATGTGAGGTAGCGCAACACGGCATAACACCCCAAAAACAAATAACGAAAAAGGATATTTATAAAACATTTTTATGGGTAAAACAAAACAAACTAAAATTCAAATATTAATCCCTAGACTAACGTGTCTGCATCATTTGTTTACTTATTGTTACCATTTGTTAAGGGATTTACTTTAACCAGTGATTCCTGACATTATTTTGAGTAAAATTGTAAATGAAATTTTGTTATCCGGTGACTTTTTTAGATATTTTGAAGTGAAACTTCTTTAGCCCCGTTAGGGTGATTTGAAATTCGGATGAAACGGATATGACGTACTACGGCCCCTGCGAAGCATCAAACTGCGATCAAGGCTCCTATTGGTTGAGATATAAAACGGGAACGACGATAGGTCCCATAGCGCAGCGGTATAGTGCAACGCAAATCTCAGCGGCCAGAGAAATCCAGCGGACGGAGGTTTTTTGTTGTAAATTAAATTCCAATCTTCAAACCACATTAAAATAAACAGACAAAAGAAAGCGACTTTCGTCAAAACTTAATAAAATAAATTCTTCCGGAAGTCATCACTGGTCACTCATCCGAGTAAATGTCCTCACCCCTACCCTTATTATCTAATTACCTACTGATTTTTCATGTTTTATGTTGAAAAAAAAATATCAGTAATGTCACCGCAGACTAAAATTTCATTTTTTTTTTATTTTTTACTCCAAATATTTTGGTTTTGTTCTTGAATTAGCTTCACACAGGAGGACCTGAGAAAAAATATCCCTCAGGGCCTGTCATCTTTGGGGATGCGGTGTGGAGGGTCTTTTTAGGAAAAGGATGGAGAGAAAGTTCTGGAAAGGAAAGACATATGAGGAGTGGGTAGGAATCTTGGGTAGAATTTGTGCAGGAGTGAGGGACATATGAATCCATACCTCCCACCAAGGTTCAAGGCGATGGGTTGATAGAGTCCGGCTGAAGAGGTCTAGGTTAGGTCTCCTACAACCATCCTCTTCCCATCCGGCCCGCTACGCATTAGGCAGGTAAACGTATTCGCCACCAAGACCTAGCCAAACCTCATCCCTATTAGTCCCCAAACATGGCAAATCAAATGCCGGTGCGGCGGTACCCATACCTGACTCCCGAATTGATATTATCAGGAATCAGTGGTTAAAGTACGTCCCTTAACGCCCCGTATGAAGGCTGTGCTTTTCGAAAGCCAGATTTACTTCGCTTGAAACCCGTTACTTGAGCCTTATTGCCGAGATTATTTAGGTTCTGTATTACAGTGAGCCGAAAGTCTACCGAGTAGCAGCTAGCTAGCTGCCAGACATTTCTTATTGCCAGGAATAGTATTATACACGTAATCGGGAAGTAATTATAGATTTTTTACAGAGACTGCAAAATATAGGGATAACAGGAAAAAGTTTTCAATGGATACAAAGTTATATTTCTAAGAGATCCAGCAAACAAAAATTATTGAGGCTATTAGTACTTCAGTAGAAAATAACTCTTTATTATATATATCAACGAACTATGTAATCACATATAGGTGGGAAAATCATTACGTTCGCAGATGACACCGTCATATTATTTGAAGGAGAGAATTGGAAAAAAACACACAACATTGCGAACATCGGTATTAACATAGTTAAACAGTGACTGGACAGTGATTTGCTTACATTAAACATATCAAAAACTAAATACCTAACATTCAGCACTACTATTAGAACAACCCAAAACACTTCACCACCTCATAATACATAAAATTAATTGTGGCCTCGGAAATAATAACTCTCCATGTAAATGTGACACTCTTGAGGGTGTTAAATTTATCAAATATTTAGGCGTTATAGTTGACAATAACCTAAAATGGAAATCCCAAATAGAAAATGTGGCAAAAAGAGTGCGTACACTTATTCATATATTTATTTCATTGCGGGAAATTTTAAAAACACACTACTTAAAAAATATATATTACGGGCTATGCAACTCGATCATAACCTACGGGTGTATTGGGTGGGAAGGGGGGTGGGGGTTGCAGGGAAAACAATATTAAACTCGTTATTGAAGGCACAGAAATCTATTTCACGTGTTATAATGAAGAAACCTTTCAGATATTCGAGCGACGCTCTCTTCATGGAATTTAGTACTAGATGTTCGACAGTATTGCATTAAAAAGATAATAATTTATGCTCATAAAAATAAATATAAAATGAAAAAGTCGAACACAAACATCTAACCAAAAGTAAGGGGCTGAAATGACCTTTCTATTCCAACAAGCAACACAGCAGCAAATGATATTCTCAAACCTGGGGCCGAAATTATATAACAAAATCCCTTCACAACTAAAACTGTGTGAAGTGTCATCCTTCGGTAAAAAAATAACAAAATGGTTACAAGATTTAGGCAGGACAGAGTCAGAAATATTATTAAAAAATGTTTTTTGATAATTATTATGTATTACGAGCACCTTATATATTTCTTTGGATTCCAAAATTTTTTTTTCTCATATTTTTCTTTTATTAACTGGTTTTCGAATACTTGTCAATTAATTGATTCTAGAACCTCTTACTCCACTGTATAATTATGTAAACGCAAATTGTGAAGCTTAACTTTACTGAATAATTTATGAATGACAATGTACCTACCAACCTAATATAAACGTGTCAATTTGATTGTCCTAGAACGGGAGACCTTCCTAGTTGGACAGTCAAAGTTTCCTTGTACTGAATGTATTTTATAACAAATAAAATAAGTAAATAAAAAATAAATAAATAAAAGATTTACATATATCGGGAAAAAATGTAAGGTATCAGTTTTGAACTATGAAACCGAAAAAAGAAAATATTGTTTTTGAATATGTTGTCATACTCATTGCACATGCTGCACGTCCTGCTGACGTAGAAGCTTCAGAAAAAATCAACCAAAAAGCGATTGGAAACAAAACAATATCCGGTTAACAATCAAACCTAATCACAGTTATTTAATAAATTATCTTGTGCAGTTACCAGCTAGGTTATAATCAGATGGAATAAAACACATAATATATATCTCTATTATCTTTTCTTAGCGATACCAAATATCCAACTTCCCGTCGCAAATGGATACTTTTATCTGTTCATTATAACTCCAAGACTGAGAAACGCAATTCCTCGAAACCGACCTACAACATTAAATACAACAAGACCCTTTGTACGAGTGGAACTAATACAAAATTTATATGCAAAATTATTGCTGACCCTCAGAGTACTGCCAAAAATTCAATTTCCTAAGAAAGGTTCCAATAAAATACCCTAATACTTTAATGCGGAGGTCCGGTCGTAAAATTTTAGGGGTTGTGTTTTTTATTATACCCGCACAACAGGTTTCGCTTTTGGGGGGAGTTTGAAGAGGTAAAGTTTTGCAGAGTATTTTTAATTAAAAGATCTCAAACGTTAAAAAGTTTAAGAATGAAGTAATTTTCTTTAAAACAGTTGGTTGATGATTTATTAGATAACTTGCTAAAAATAAAACAATAATATCTCGTTGTACACCTTAAGAAGCTAAGGCATCGATCTTTTTTTAATACAAATTGCGACTCTGCTCAGGAAAAATGAATATTCTCTTAATTTAAAATAAAACAATAACTTTGTAAACACCACTTTTATTTTATATACTTTATGTCGACCGGGTTTCGCTACAACCGTAGCTTCTTCAGGGCAGTATAATACTGAGGGAGCGGGCCGGATCGGTAGAGACGGGACGAGAAATAAAAGGCGTCAGTCGGTGTAGTGAGTCAGTCGTTTATTAGGCTACGTAGCGAGGGTGAAGTCGGTGAAGCGGTAACATGATGTAATGCGGAGTGCCATAGATGAGATGCTGCAGGCGCTCGGAGGAGATGGAGATGGTGTGGTGAAGGTCAGCGAGTTGCTCAACACCTTGGCGGTGGAGATGACCTATCTTCCAGACCGTTGCTTGACGCTTTGAGTCGCGGAGATGAACGGTGAGTGGCTCGGTGAGCTGAGCCACCAGCAGGTAGTCCTGGCGAGGCGGAGCGTGTTTCCATGGCAGCGAAGCACAGTGCGCTTCGGGGTGCCATGAAATGGTGAGCTGATCCCTGGACTGAAGGTGACGCAAGCCTTGTAAGTGGCGGGATGTAGCTGTTCTGCGGAGCTGAAGATACGGTGGGCCTTAGAGCCGAGACGTGGTGATGGACCTTGGGAAGCTGCCCTGGATAGAGCGGAGATGCACCGGGCTCTCGTGTGCGTGCTGTTACATGATGAGCTGTTGACCGACTGTTAGATAGAGACTGACTGCCCGAGCGCCGAGTTGAGTCGCTTTATATACCAGCGCGACCGGTGGAGTAATTTTCCATTCGCCGGCAAAGTGTACACTGGAAAGTACTCGAACATACCCGGTGCTGAATATTCATGCGGCTTATAAACTCTAGACCTTTCTAGGCGGTGGCGAAATTATTATTTATCGGCGGCAGGCGGCCGAAGTTCATTGTAGCGACGGCATAGGTAGGTACCTAGACAAGTGCCGGCGCCGCGCGAATATTAGGAGGTGTTTCTCGATCGTTCTTTCTGATAGCGAAAATATAATGTGTCGCCACAATACTATATTAACATTAAGTTACGTGTGTGTTATAGATAATATATGAATAAAATGGTCTGGACTCCTCAAATAAAGGAGGAAAAAGGCCTTAATGTAGATGGAGAATTGGGAATAGAACGGGAGTGTTCTTTGTCAATAGGGATCAATCTTAATATTGGACATGATCTGCTGTTAGAAAAGCTTCATAAATTAGGAATAGCAGGGTATTTATTTAAGTAACAAGCAATTGGACGTTAAAATTGATGGATTCACTTCATATAAATTTATTGCTACCAGCGGTATTCCCCAAAGGGTCACATTCTGTATTTTTTTTCCTTAACTCCACGCAAGTCATCTTTTAGGATGCGGTGTAGAGGATCTTTTTGTGAAGAGGGATTGAATACTGTGAGTTGTTGAACGAGTCGTGGAAACATACGCTAGAAGTATAAAAAGAACAAAGTAGGTTTTCGCGTTATCTGCAAACGAGGGAATATAAACTATCGGTTCCTGAATCTGCCCTTGTTCTGCTCGATTGTTCCGGAAAATATATTTTGGTTATTTTTTTTCACTTATCTTTTAAACTATAGTACTTAATCCACCAGTGTTAAAAGAGGTTTACTTGTACGTGCCCTACAATATGGTATGTCAATTATTTCAACTTTTGAATTCAGAAACGCCCGGGGTCTCAAAAGTTGCGTCTTAGGCGGCCCCTAGAAGATCAATATATTATATTGATTATTATTTTTAATTGTTAAAAAAAAAAAATATATATATATATATATATATATGTTATGATTAAGGTTTTCACGAGTGTAAGATGTAGAACAATTTTCTCGGTTTACCCGCGTAACGTAGTCCTTAAAAGGACTTTTTAACTCCTGACGTTTCGGACAGATCACACTGTCCATCTTCAGAGGCCTTATGTCTTGAGTTTTTGTCTCAAACTGATAGCTTTCGCATGTCTGTTCGGTCCAAAAGCTAAAACTTAAGTGAGTGCAAGTCACTTCTTATGTCTAGAACGAAGTACCCGGGTTGCAGGTGATTGATGGTGGAGGGGGTGGGGGGCGGGGCTGACAGTAGATACCTGATTGGTAAAGCTAATTGGAGACACTACTGGTAATTTTGGAAATGCCGTTTTTGGGGTATTTTCATCGATTAAGACTTTCCACGTGTTGGGAATTCTGATTGCGTCATTTCTAGTATTCATATTATTTTTATGTTTATAAATTTCTATTGCTTCGCGGTAAATTCTTTTTGGTTCATTGTATATGCTAGCTATTGTTTTTGTATTATTAAAGTCTATTTTATGACCTTCATTAAGGACGTGTTGCACTATGGATGAAGTTAAGCGTTTATTAGTGACATCTACTTTATGTTCTGCAATTCTACATGATATTTTTCTATTGCAACGTCCAATATACACCTTTTCACATGCCCCACAAGGTATTTTATAAATACCATGTGACTCAAGTGGAATGTGGTCCTTTGGACTTCTTAATAGAGACGAGATTTTATTTTCTGATTTATAAATAGTTTTGATTTTATTTCTTTTGAGGATTCGACTGATTTTATCTGTCGAGCCTTTGATGAATGGGAGAATTGCTATAGAAAGGGGTTCTTCTTTCGTTTCAGAAATAGTTTTTTTGCGTTTATTTATGGATTTGTCTATTAAATATTTGGAGAAACCGTTTGCTTGAAGAGCACTACTAAGAAGACCCAGTTCTTCATGAATATGATCTTTGTCCGCTAGTCGTTTTGACCGGGTAACTAGGGTATTTATAACTGATGACAACTGAGATGGGTTATGATTTGAGTTGGCGTTTAAGTATCTATTTGTATGTGTCGGTTTACGATATACGGTATGGCCAAGGCTGCCGTTCTTTTTCTTTTTAACTAAAATATCGAGAAATGGGAGACAATCGTTTTCTTCGATTTCCATGGTAAATTTAATATCTTCATGGATACTATTCAAATGAATAAGAAAGTTATTTAATTCTTCAATTCCGTGTTGCCAAATAATGAAGGTATCATCCACATAGCGACGCCATAGTGAAGGTTTCAGAGGGGCGCTCTCTAATGCCTTTATTTCAAAGTACATCATGTAAATATTAGCGATTACCGGGCTGAGGGGTGAGCCCATCGGGGCCCCTTGAATTTGTTTATATATTTGTCCCTCAAATTGAAAATAGGTATTTTTAAGGCAATGTTCCGTCAGAGTGATAAAATCAGCCGGAACGTCTAGTTTCGATTTAATTAACTCTAATGCTTCATTTATTGGTATTTTTGTGAACAAAGAGACTACATCGAAGCTCACTAAAATGTCACCCTTGTTTAAAGTTATATTAGAAATTGTTGAAATAAAATGCTCAGCATTACGCACGTAAGAATCTGCTTTCTCAACAAAAGGCTGAAAGCGTTGGGCAAGAAATTTTGCTAATATCTGGGTGGGCGAACCACACGATTTTTTTATTTTATCAACTCGAAAACATTGAGCAGTTCGTTTATTGTGCAATATGATTGATCGTTTGGATTCTAAGCACCTTTCAATCTTATTTTACAATAAAATATATTGTACAATGTTATTGTAGAGTCTAGGGGCCGCCTTACAAAGAAAATGAGAACTGCATTTAATTTTTTTTTTAAATGGTTATTAGCACGCTAAAATGCATAGAAAATCAGAAAACAAACCTAAAACATTTTTTTTTAACTATTTTAATACCTTTTTTTTCAAAAATTTAACCTTTTAACGTTTGTTTGTTATTAAAAAATGTGTAAGGCCGACAAAAATGAAAAAAAATGATGTCTATGAATACAAGTGAGTCAACAAGAATTCTGATTTTATCCAGAAAAAAGTGTTATTTTCCCCTTTTATATTTTTAACCATTACATCACGAAAATTAAAAAAAAAAATTGTGTTCTTTGTACTGCAGTTATAGAATGTAAATTAAGTTTGGTACAAAATATAATATATGGACCAAATGGTGAAATCTATTTTTTTTCAAAACTTCCGGCCATTTTAGCGGGCTAATAGTGAATAGTAATTTCATTTATTTTTACGTTTTCGAATAGCTAAAGATCATACGAAACTTTTGAGACCCCGGGCGTTTAAAAATAAGGACATTTTTTCTCTCTACGGAGAGCGACACAAGCTACCCTACAAGTACACACGTGGGAGATCCCACGCATTTTTTATGCTCTGAAAGCAAGAACTTCTGCCTATCAGAAAGCGACAATCAACAGGGTGACTCAACATTGACCATCGACATTTTCAACGTCACTTACAGACAGTTCAGCAACTATCTTTTGACGCACGTCACAAAATAATAATTTAATTTCCTCAGAATCATCTCAGAAGTATAATATGCCCATAAAATATTATAAGTGATGAGAAAATGAAGATAATTTTAATATTTTATTTTATAGGTTTTGCTTGAAACATTTAGAGTGTTAGCCATGATTACATTGATGGGATTGTCTTTTCGATCTGCATAGATATTAACACTCCCATATAAAATGTTCGTAAATCGAAGTTAAATTGTTACAGGGTGGAGATGCTATCAGTGAAATAAAACAAATAATAATATTTTTATTTTCAACTTTATGAGTAAAACCTCAAATTGTAATATTTAATTAAATGAAGACAATTTTAGCAAAACTCAATCGAAACTCAGAAAAAAATATTGGCACCGCTGGGACTCGAACCCAGGACCTTCTGCTTACATGGAAAATGCTCCACCAACTGAGCTAAGTAAATGCTTTGAATAGTGTCTGGATAAATTTGTATCCTTTGTATTTTTAATACGCGACATCTATTGATTTTTTTGCCAGTCTAGGATAAATATTGTCATCTTTATTTTTAACTTTATTAGTAAAGCCGCAAATTGCAATATTTAATTAAATGAAGACAATATTAGCGAAACTCAATCGAAAATCTGGAGACAGAAAAAGATATTGGCATCTCTGGGACTCGAACCCAGGACCATCTAATCTAGCTAATATTATCTTCATTTAATTAAATAATAATAGTCAACTTCTTAGCCGAAGCATAATACAGTTAAATATGACCTAAGTTATTAGGGTCGAATTATCTCAGCGGTTAGAGCAGAGCTCAGGCAATATTCTGGATTCAATTCCTAGATGTGACCAACTCTTTTTCTAATTTTCTATTCAAAATTTTCGTTTGAGTGTCGCTAATATTATTGTCTAAAATTATTAAATATTACGATTTGAGTTTTTACAAAAAATAAATAATAATGATTACTGATTCCATTTTTCATTGTCTTTCTTGGTGTGTCAATTGGACATCTGTCTCTAGAATTACTGATTGAATTCCTTAAATTTTGCTGTCAGGCCAAGGTTTCAGACATCGCTCAAAATTTTACTTGAGAAATCTACAAAAATTACTTGAAGCTGAAATTTTACCCATTTCAAACGCTTTTCGTAACAAATATTCATGGAAAACACATGAAAATTAAATTTATTTTCCATCCTTCCAAGGAGATTAGGCATATCCGTCAAGATGGCGATCGATCTACGTGACTTCCGTTACATTCGTGCCTTTCCTGTTTCTGTTCACTTCAACATTGCGAATATCGTAGGGGAGGCTTTATTACTGGAAATAGACATTGATATAAAAAACATCGACGAGATTTAAAGTTCGAAATATTTGCCTCAAGTTTCACGAGGTTGATAAGATTCTATGGGCTTTTATAATTACCGTGACGTTTCACGGTTACGGTACGTGACGGAAAAAAAACCTACGTTAATTATCGCTATAATACTGCAACTCCTTAGATTTTAAATAATGGTGAGACATACGACATACGTACATATAAGAAATACTTATTGTAACAGACGATTCTTGAAGCACCTACCAGATCTTGTTATTCAAAACCAAGCACTTAGCAACGAACTCGTCTTGCATTATTATTGATGACAAATTCTGCATTTTAAGACGTAAACAACAGGTGTACTCGGCCACCTGGAGTAATCAGGTCGATTCTTGCAAGAAAAGACTGCACGTGTTCGAACTAGTTTATTATTCAAAACAACGCACATAGCTACTAATATTGAACCCGGACACCTGCGTCGGCACCTGGGATAATCAATGTAAACAACAGGTGCACTCGGCCACCTGCAGAGATGAAAACAATAACATGTTTACGTTTTCTTCAAACAGGTGTGCAAAGATTTTAGTATAAAAACGATTTGAAAATAAATATTTAGTCATTGCCCAAAAGATCTCCGAGTTGTTATTTATAAACTATCTCCGGAAACCGAAGTGACGATTGGAGTCCGGCGCCCTATAGTTTATAGTATTTGTATGGAACAAATAAGTGGTCTCATACACTTATAAAAAATTCCACAACTTAAATTTTTTTTCAAGTTGCGTTGGGAATTTTTTTTTAAATAATGGTGCACATTTTAAAAACAACTTAAAGATTTGAATATAAAGCGTTCTAATGCCATTCAGATCATATTTCTCACCACGCTCTGTAGTAAGGGAGATAAAGATTTCTATGAGATCTGTGTGAGTTGTTCGCAATAGCGATAACAATATTCTGAAAGTTTAACTAACTAACTAACTAACCATCACGCCGTTTCCCCGCAGGGGTAGGCAGAGAGGACGGACCGCCAAACAACTCGGTCTTGGCACACACTCTTTGCCTCACTCACATTCATACATCGTCTTATACATACTCTTCTATTATTCTGACTTTTGACATGGCCCGTCTCAAGTATCTGATTTACTTGATCGTGCCATGTCTTCCTCGGGCGTCCCCGACTTCTTCTACCATTCACATTTGCATCATATATTATTTTAACACTACTTTCTTCGTTCATTCGCTCTACGTGCCCAAACCATCTGAGGGTCCCTTTCTTAATTTTGCTCATTATACTTACATCAGCCTTACATTCTTTGCGGATATCCACATTTCTAACACGATCATACATGGTTTTACCATACATACGTCTCAGGGATCTCATTTGAACAGCATTCAGTTTACTTTCATCCTTCCTCTGCCAGTTCCATTCCTCACTGCCATACATCAGGGTAGGTACCAGGACTCCATTGTGGACTGCTAGTTTTGCTTTTATTGAAAGTTTTTTATTAGCTCCAAAGGCATTCAGTCCTCCATTAATGGAGTTACCGGCATTTACCCTCCTTTCAATATCTCTATCAGCCTTCCCATCTCTCGTAAACATACTACCCAGATAAACAAACTCATCCACCTGCTCCAAGTATTCACCATTCACTACTATATCGCACACTGTTTTCGTACTCTCTCTTTCAAACACCATGACTTTAGACTTACTTACAATCATCATTAACTCATTCTTCATACATACTCCGTTCATCCTAGATACTAGAGACTGTAGATCTTCCATAGTGTTAGAAATCAGCACCGCGTCATCAGCATACAACAGGCAACATACTTTCAGACTATTCAATTTCGCGCCCAATCCCACATCTCTCAATTCTTGCATACAATTATCCATGTATAGATTGAATAACCATGGTGACATTACGCAGCCTTGCTTAACACCTTTTGTGATGTCAAACCACCCCGTAAAATCACTGTTCACCCTAACACATGCAACGCTTCCCTCGTACAGAGACGCAATTGCCTGTATGAGATTTGTATTCACTCCATACTTGGACAACACGTTCCATAGCTTTTTCCTGTCGACTCGGTCGTACGCTTTTTGAAGGTCTACAAAGGCGCAGAAAAGTTTCTGGTTTTTCGCCAGAAACTTCTCAGTGAGCATACGCAAGGAGAAAATCTGGTCCATGCATCCCCTTCCACTCATAAAGGCACCTTGCACATCCCATATTTTATCCTTTGTTTCCGTTCTTACCCTTTCAATCAATATTCTTCCATACAGCTTGCCGACAGAACTTAGCAGGCTAATAGCCCTATGATCCCCACATTCCATGCGTGACCCTTTACCTTTGTACAACGGCATGATTACAGCCCTTCTCCAATCTAATGGCGTGTAACCCTCCTCTAAAAATTGGTTAAAAAGTTTGCACAACCATGTGTGAATAATATGGCTATCTCCTTTAAAGTATTCGGCAGCAATATTATCGAAGCCAACAGCCTTACCATTCTTCATGCATTTAATCGATTTATTTATTTCATCCATACTGATTTTGATAACATTCACTCCGTCATCGTTCATAACCGATTCGACGCTGGACTCACTATCACCCGGGTTGCTTTCGAAGACTTCCTCAAAATATTTCATCCGTCTTTCTTTTATTTCTTCTTCATTCGTCAACATTCTTCCATCTTTCGATTTTATCACTTTCATTCTTCCGTTCTCTGGGCCACTCCGGGACCTTTTGACTTCCTTCCAAAACAGTTTAATAAGCTTAAATATAATAAACCTTTTTTCATAAAAAAAATTAAAAAAAAAAAAAAAAAAACATAAAATTTTATAAACAATTTTTTTTTTGAAAATAGGTGTAGAAAATTTTAACGTTAAAGTAAAAATATAACTTCGCAATTGTGCGGTGTTTTCTTTATATTGTATCGAAGAATTATTTTGCTTTCCGTAGATAATCACGTTTACGTGACGTTTTCACCTCGGGCGGGATTTCACGGGAGTAGGAAATGTGCTGCCATAAAAGGAACGTAAATGGTAAAAATAGCAAGTCCTCCCGATAATAAATTGATTTGAAGTACGGGATATAAAAATATAGTATTGGGAATTATTCTTAGAAGTTCAAAGGAATACAATGTTATTAAACCGCCGCTATCCGAATTTCCACCGATTTCTTACATATCTCCCTTAAACATTCGAAATTTTTAAGCTCTTAAAAAAAATAATTTTTTTTTTTTTACATTAACTCCGCACATGCGGCCCTGAGGAAAATATTTTCCCTCAGGGTCTATGTCATCTGGGATGCTGTGTGGAGGGTCTTTTTGAGGAGAGGAAGGAATGAACATTGGTCTTGAAGAGACCCATGTTGTATGAAGGAGGAAACACAGAGGCCGGAAAATCATTCCACAGCCGAGCTGTTGAACACAAGAACGAGTCGAAGAAACGACCCGTTCTCATGTGACAAATGTCAACCGTGTACAAATGTTGGGCACGCGTTTGACGTGTTTCCCGACTATGCACCGGTGCCGAAGGGATCAATGATGCCAGTTCCTTGGAGCATCTTCCATTGTAATACCGCTAGAACAAGGATAGCATTCCCACCCGACGCCTGTGCTCTAAAGATTGCAATTCGTCTGTTATTCTATATCTATGTGCTATTTTTGAAAATAATATCTAGACGCATTCCACGCCGAAACGAAAATTTTATTAAATACCCTCGATAGAAAAAAATCACAACGTATGCTCCGAAAATTTATAGTTGTGAAAAAAATCACAAAGTTTCTTTAAATGATACTTAAGATGCCTTCCACGAGATTTTTGCTCTATTTTAAATGAGTCTTGTTTTATTAAACATTTTCACAATTTTCGCAGCATTTTTATCAATAAAAATATTAGCGCGCTCTGTCCAACATTCATAATTTCATATCTGAGGAAAACTTAGTATGATGACCGTGTGCATAATATCTTCTGATATTCTGGACTCCAATCTGTGATGGATCCAGATTCCTTGATAATGATCACAATACGATAATAAGTCGTGGGTAGACTGGTTACGTTTATTCCGAGATTATATTAGTGGTTCTTTTTAGGAAGTCTAATGGGAAAGAAGACGAATGGACAACAATCACCCCTTTCATACATTACTCATGCTGTCTCACTCATACACGCATGTCTCTTTCATACCGTAAGATATACGTTCACCACACTTAGTAAGGTGGAAAGATAGATTCTTCGAACCATTCCTCCTAAAGAGTGGCGTCAGACAGGGAGGATGCATGTCCCCGATATTGTTCAACCTGTACATGGACGAACTCACCGACAAGCTAAACAATGCAGGGGTAGGCTGCCAAATTGGAGGACAGTGTCTGAACAACATCCGTTATGCGGACGACACGGTCTTGATGGCACCATCTATAAGAGGCCTACGTATTCTTCTGAAGATCTGCGAAGAGTTTGCTGAAGAAACCAACATGATATATAACCACACTAAAACGGCTCTACTGGTCATAAGACACGGACAAGGACCGAAAACTATTCCTCCAGCTACCCTGCATGTGACTGAAGGTGACTGAAGGAACTAAATACCTTGGACACATAATCACCAGTAACCTGATGGACGATGACAACATCGATGCAAAGAAGAGCTCTCAGCGTAAAAGCAAACATGTTCAGCAGAAGATTCCGCCTTTGCAGTACCGCTGTAAAAAGGACGCTCTTCCTTTCCTTCTGCGCAACTTTTTATACTTGGGAACTCTGGGAAAACTACAAGAAGAGTAGTAGAGAAAGACTTCGGATTCAGTACAATAACGCCTTCCGCATAACGTTTGGTCTCCCCAGATATTGCAGCGCTTCCCAGATGTTCACGGAGGGGCGAGTTCCCAGCTATGCAGCCCTAATCATAATATCATTTTTAATACTAGTATGATCTAATATCTAATCTATTCGATTGCGGGTATCCTATATATTTATAAACCTCATCCCCTTTCATACTTTTAATTTTTAAATTTCTAAATATACCCTCGTCTCCATCTACAATTTTGCCTTTCTCTATATGGATCGATCTACATTAATCTAAACCGATTATTATTTTTAATATTGCACATGAGTTAGATTTTATAACAATAGATCACCTTCCAGAATCGAAACATTGGTTGAATGGATTTCATTTGGGAGGCGGGTATGGGTACCGCCGTCCCGAAACCATTTGGATAATCAACAATTCTGTCATAGGTCACCCCAAGTGGTTCACCACGTTTAGTGAGATTTGTCCGGATCTTGGCGGCGTCATTGATTCCTTCGGCACCGTGCTCAGTCGGGAAAGTCACGCGCATAATATTTATATGCATTATACATTTGTCACATGATAACTGGTCATCCATGACTCGTTGCTGAGTTCAACCAAAAATATTGAAATACAATTATATTTAAATTAATTAATTAACAATTATATTTATTAAAAAATATTTTTTATCTTAATTTACTGCTTACATTAATAAAAGTCAGAAAAATTTCATATCTGGGTCACATACTTCGATGGGAGAAGTATCACTTGCTCCAATTAATATTGAAAGGCAAGATAGAGGATCGCCAAGGGCCTGGTAGGAGACAAATGTGCAAGAGTGGTCCGGCGTTAGAAGTGTGGAGGAGCTATTCCGGGCAGCGCAAAACAGAGAGACATTTTCCAAAGTGATAGCCAATGTCTGGGGGACCTGATAGGGCACACCAAGAAGAAGAAGAATTTAATAACAATTATATTAATATTCATTTATTAAGAATAATTTTATTTATATTAATTATATTTCAATAATCATTGAATTCCACAGTTTGGCCGGCATACGTTTGCCTGCCTCTGTCTTTCCTCCCGCATAGAACATGGGTCACTTCAAGACCCAGATTTATTCCTTCCTTTCCACAAAAAGACCCTTTGGAGTTAATTTAAAAAAATAACACCAAAATTAACCCGCGGAAAACACCAATTACATAATATTGAACGTAAAACACATTCAAAGGAATGGACGGTACTAAATCATTTTTAAAACTCAATTAAATCTTGTCTCTTCCAGTGATATTTTTGACAACCGGATTTTTTTTAAAGCATTAACTTGATTGAAAACTAAAATATAAATTCCATTACGAAATTATATTTGCGTTGCTAAAAATCCATGGCGAGTTACAAAACGTATTTGGGTTAAAATAAGCATCTACATCTTTCACAGCTTTTATTCAACGTTTTAAAAATTGAATGTCCTGTTTGAAAAACATTTTGATTTACGAAGATTAATGATACCAACTGAGTTATTGAGTTAAATTATCTCCAATCCCTTCTTTATCTGCTGTGTAAATATGACCTCTGTGTAGTGTCCGACCGAAGCAGGACTTTCCACCGAAACCGAAATCGAAACATTTTTAGAAATGTTGAAAATCGATTGTTTACTGTTATTTGGCCTATTTTTTACACTTATTCAGACAGTTAACACGTGTTAAATTAAATAAATTTAAGACGATATTTGAAGTATGTGAAAAAAAAAATTTTTTTTATAATAGTTACTTCTATAAAACAAACCAAATTTATTAAAAATAACAAAACACGTTTAATTCTTCTTGGAACAATTTTTTTTCAATAATCAAAAATTATATATTAATCATTATTTTTAATTGTTAGACTAACGTTTAAGACAAGATGTTTATGCATAGCACAAAGGGTAACAATTATTATAAACAATAATTATCAGCCTGAAACACTCATCCACATTGAAAAAATCTTCCGAGAAAAGATACATGACAATAAAAATAATAATTAATATTTGACAAGTTTAAGTATTTCCCCAATAAATGAAGACATAATTTGTCTCGACGCCACCTAGCGAGGGATTTAACACTTACAGTGTCTCTCTCGCAAAAATAAAGTAGTTTGTTTTCAGGTGGAAAAAATATTATAAGCGGTAATTGTTGAATGAAACACTAGTATATATTGAATAATTTGGCGGGTATAAGATAAGCCGCCATAGCTCAATTGGGAGAGCAGCTGAGCGGCAATCAGAAAGGCACGGGTCGACGTCCCGTTGGCGTCATGTATCTTTTCTCGGAAGATTTTTTCAATGTTGATGAGTGTTTCAGGCTGATAATTATTGCTTATAATAATTGTTAACAATTATATTATAAAGGAAGGATCCCATTGATTGATTATTTTAATTTTTATTGCGTTTACAATCACAACATTCTTTTTATGCGTGTTAAATGAAATAAAAAAAAACAATAATTGAAGTACGATTTTTTGTTGTTGTTGCTATTGTCAAAAATCAACTCTTAAAGAAAGGATCTCATTAATTGAGCATTTTGCTGATGATGGCGGGTGACATACGAGCCACGAACTCACCCGAAGTCAGCCGAACGAGAAGTTCCAAGAAGTATTTAACATGTTTTGCTAATTTTCATTAATTTTGTTTGTTTTATAGAAGTATCTAATATAAAAAAAAATTTTTTTTTTTCACATATTTTAATCATTGTTTTTTTTTATTTTTTTTATTTAATTTAACACGTTTAAACTGTCGGAATCAATGTAAAAAATAAGGCAAATAACAATCGATTTTTAACATGTCTAAAAAAGTTTAAGAAAATCTGAAATGAAAATCTGCTGAAACCGAAACTGATGCCGAAACTTACCGAAACCGAAACCGACTTTTCCATATACCTATCCCAAGGACCGTTTAGAAATATTGTCTTCTCCTTTGTTCTTCTCCTTCTTTACAAAGCCTTACTTGGGAATCAGAAGATGACTAACTCCTACCTACCGATACCAGTTCAAAATATTATTTGTACAATCATTAAACTAAACTAACTTAAACACTAAAAAAGGAAATTAATTAGTTATGATGACTTTATTCATTTGTATCTACCTCCCACACGCACACTTCGGAGCGACCGAGTCCCGCGCCACTTCAGACCACCGCGCAGAAAAGTTAAGACCGATAGGTTTACAGCACAGTTCACTGTGAGATTTTTCTGCGCGGTGGACTGAAGTGACGCGGGATTCGGTCGCTACGAAGTGTGCGTGTGGGAGGTGCTATTGGCCGGAATGGATTCAACTCACTGCGTGTACGACTTCTTCTTATAATTCTAAGAGCTTCGCTAGTTCAACTCCGTTCATTAATAAGCCAGTAAATTTTGCAAAACGAACGACTTTATTCATAAAAATATGAAAACATTGACATTTGACCGATACTTATCTGATACTATGGAGGCCTTGCTAAAATGTATCAACCGTCGGTAAATTTTTTTTTTTCACATTAACTGCACACGGGAGGCCTTGACGAAAATAATTTCGTTCAGGGCCTATGTCATCTGAGAAGCTGTGTCGAAGCTCTAATACACCCAGGTTGTAGGAAGGAGGACACACAGAAGCCGGCAAAGCGAGTGGAAGAAGCGACCCGTTCTCATGTGATAAATGTCAACCGTATGTTGGGCACGCATTTGGCGTGTTTCCCGACTATGCACCGGTGCCGAAGGGACCAATGACTAGTTCCTCGGAGCATTTTCCGTTGAAATACTGGTAGAACAAGGAGAGCATTTCCACACGACGCCTGTGCTCTAAAGTTTGCAATCCGTCTGTTAGGTTAGGAAAATCACAGACAGACCATCCGTTTCCACAGAGTCGTAGGTTTTTATCAGATATTTCGGGGCTCCAGACCTGCCAAATTCAACCGCGGGGCGCACTTGTGATTTGTACAGGGTTAGTTGTGTACTATTAAAGTATCTGCGGGCCCTGTACAGTACGTCTAGTATTTGAGAGGCCAACTTAACTCTGGCTTCGATGGAGCCCCCATACCTTAAGCTGGTCACTTAGAGTTAGACCAAGCATATCAATGAAGGGCCTGTTCGGAAGATTGCTTCCATTGAAGAAATATCTCTTGTTATTTTTTGACCGTGCTCGCAAAAATTGATAACTTATTCTCAGAAGCATGCAATACCCCTTTGAAAAGTCATTAAAAGTTACGAATTAATGAATAACTTTTTAAATTTCCCATAACCTAACCCTATTTAACCAATTTTATCAAATGAGGTGTTGAAGTTGTACGATTCTGAATTGTCCGGTCACCATCGTGTTGATATAGGGTTTTATTGATCGTTCTTGCTAGACCTCCTGAGAGGCTATCTTGACTCTGGCTTTGTTGGAGTCTATTTTCACCATAAGTTTAAAATGTGGTTCACGTCAAGATTTTATCCGGATCCTGAAATTAGTTATGTGATTATATTTCCTGTATGGTGGCTGCTGAAGCTTGGGGGTGTGAGGTGCGACCCGCCCTAAGATGGGCAGGGCTGCCTCATTCATCATCTTGACAGCGGTCCGAGAACAGGAATAACATACTGGGAGCAGGGTTGCCAAAAATATAATATATCGATCGAGTCGGTATATTATTTCAAAGGTATTTAAAAAAAAAAACATTTATTAACCGAGGTGGCAGGAATTTAATCAAATTTTGATTACTTAATCTTGTAAGAAAAAAATAAGATACATTTTTAAATTTATATTTAAAAAGACAAATAGAATGAAAGAAAAAGAAAAAAGATGAGAATTATAATTAATAAGACATAAAAATATAAAATAATTATATAAGAATAATAAGAAATTTAGAAATAATAATAAATATTTGAGAGGAAAGGAGAAAGATACAGGCGTTTAGTGTGTTGTTATATTGTATCTGCCCGTAGTACACAATGCCTTTGTTGAATATCCACGTATGAGTTTTGTGTTTTCGATTAGCATTTTTGGTCACATGAATATCTTTAATATCTTTTTCAATTAAATTTTAAAAAATTGGAACCAAATTACGTTAATGTCTTTGCCCATAGGTAGTATTTGTCTTTGGAGTCATGTGTTGGTGTCTGTGTCTTGTGTCGTAATTGTATTGTGCAGTATGATGGTTTAGTTTGTCCATTTAGTAATGTATACATATAATTTTGATGTACAGTTGTTGTCTGTTCAATACAGCAAAGTCCTTTAATAACTATATTATCCAGAATCTATAAGGTTTTTTGTAATAACTTTAATTAAGGCTTTTTCTGCTTTGTCGAAAGGTGTGATGTTATGTGGTTTTCTCTGTTGAAAAATACTGCTCAGATGATTGGGAGTTTCAATGATAATCTGTTCGTCTGATTACGAATCGTGTTTATGTATTGTCTGGTTTCGAATGAATATTTATCTGGAACTAATGGATGATCTGCATATTTCCGAAGAAAGGGAATGCGGTAATCAAGGTGCCCAGCTGTCGATCGGATAACATCGGCTATTTCCGTAACCGTTCGGGTATTAGACACGAACGGCGATAGTTGTCACTCTCCTATAATTTGCTGTTATATATTGAGACACATTAAAATCAAAACTACATACAAATACCAACACTTTTTTTATTTTAAGTCTGCAGAGTTTATTTATTTATTTATGCCCTTGGAGCATTTACTTAAATGGTGTAACATAGTAATAAGAGCAATAGTAATAACATAAATTTAGGTAAGGAATAATTGAAAATATCAACGGAACTGAATTTATTTCCAAGCATATGTGGTCTTTGGATTGGGGAGTTAATGTAATAGTTAATTTTAGGTGGATAAACAAAGAACAGCTCTGGAAGTTTCGTGTCACGATTTGGTATTCAGAATGTTATTAGTTTTGTTAAGTCAGGTGCGTCAAATGAATATTTATCCATTCTAATTTGAATAAAATAACCAGATCGCTTTTGGTTCTTCTATGTACACGATAAGTCAGTTAAATAAGTATTTTCATTAAATAAACATAATTAGTTTGATCAATGGGTATGGAGAGTTTGAAATTAATGAACCTTAAAAAGTTATGTTGAACTTTCTCAATTTTTGTTGGATGTGCTTTATAGTATGGGGACCAAACAATAGAATTGTATACTAAATTACTTTTTACTAAAGCACTGAAGAGAATTTTAAATGAATAAAGTGACGTTCAATTTTTACCATTCTTAAAATAAAAACCAAACATTTCATAGTCTTATTAGTCACTTCATTAATATAACTTAATTTGGTGGGTCTTAGGGTCTACGAAGACTTACATAAATATATAACTAATATTATGATTTTATAGTAAACATCGTTTTAATCGACGTTTAAAATAATCAGGTTCTTGAGTGTTTTAATATGAGGATGATTATTGGTGATAATATGATGGGGATGATTATTGACGATAATATTGAACCACTTTGGTGAACTATGGCATATGTGTTGGTTATCCAATAATTGGCTCCCTGAGGGGCGGTCCCATGCCCGCCTTGCAAATTGTGAAAGTATGTAGCCTTGATAATTTGGTGTGTTTTGTATAATTAGTGAAATAAATAATATTGATTTAAAAATGTGGCTAGCTGCAGTGAACTGAAAAGTAGAACATGAAATATGTCAAGTCAATCGCAATAAATGAAGGAAATTAATTAACATAAAATGTGATTTATTGAATTTATATTACAAATGGCATTGTGAAGTATTTATTAATAGACTCTTTAGGTAATTATATGATCTCAAACGGGTGTTTGTAAATCTCGAAGTGATTAATACAACAATCAAACTATATTGCGAAATAATAAATTAACGTTATGTGGAAGATAATGAACTTGTTGGACGCCAGAGGCTTTAAACTACAAAACCCAAGTAAAATTATGTATAACAAAAACAAAATGGTAACCTTGAATATTCTAATAATATGAATAAAATGTAACGATGTAAAATTACGTTACAATATCGAGACGCCATGGTGTGTCGGTTTCGGGCTTGTCTCTTCCAAACTGAAGGTAGGTACAGTTTCTTTCCGGAACGTCTAGGCTCCAGTGATGTGGTCAAAGCTCTCCGTGATATATTACCGTATATTCGTGATATGTTACCGCATTCGGGGTTGGAAGGTAATGATGTAATTAATCGGTTACATTTAACGAACCAAAAAACTTTGATAAATAGGGTACGCGTTTTGGCAACCCTGCATCATAAAGTAAGGTTAGGTCCCTTTGTTTTTTACATCACGCTCCTTCCTTCTCTTACAACGCCAAGACCATACTTGATGTACGCGTTAGGGAAAAATAATTTAACACCGCCTGCTAAATTTAGAAAATAGAAATTCAAATACGTAGGTCACTCTAGGTTACTTCAGGTTACTGTAGGTTATTCTAGGTCATTCTTGATCACTCTCAGGTTAATTTAGGCCACTGTAGGTTGTACTAGGATATTCTAGGTCACTCTAGGATAAATCAGGCTACTTTGGGTTGTACTAGGACATTCTAGGTAACTCTAGGATAATTCAGGCCACTGTAGTTTGTACTAGGTCATTCTAGGTCACTCTGGATTAATTCAGGCTACTTTAGGTTGCAATTAAGTTTGTACTAGGTCATTCTAGGTCACTCTAGGTTAATTCAGGCCACTGTATTTTGTAACAGTTCATTTTAGGTCACTCTGGATTAATTCAGGCCACTTTAGGTTGCACTTGGTCATTCTAGGTCACTCTAGGTTATTTCAGACCACTGTAGACTGTAATAAGTTATTTTAGGTCACTCTAGATTAATTCAGGCCACTGTAGTTTGTACTAGATCATTCTGGGTCACTCTAGGTTAATTCAGGCCACTCTTGGTTGTACTAGGTCATTCGAGGCCACTTTAGGTTACTTCAGGCCACTGTAGGTCGTTCTAGGTCATTATAGGCCTAGGAACTAATAAACTGACAAGTAGTCTAAGGACGGGTTGTTTCAAAAAACTTTAACGATTCATCAAATAATTGAAGTTAATTTTCTCGTTCTGCGTAAGTTCTATTCAAAGTATATCATTATAGGCCAGTTGCTTCATAAAACTGAAATAATCACAGAACTTGAATAGAAAAACAGATTCACTAACCTTTTAGGTTGTTCTTTGTAGCTTAGGAGGCCTCCCCGTAATTTCATCCACTTAAAATTCAGATCAGTATAATTTATTGTAACTTTGAAACATGCAAGTCAGTTGTCAACTATACACAACTAGAGTAGAATTTACAATGAAATTCAAAATATTCAAAACACAGATGACGTGGTTGTTATTTGCACATGCTACAATAATACGAAAAGATAAATGTGTTTTAACTGCACTTTTTCTCCAAACAGACAAGGGAGCTGAATTTATAATTCAATGTGGCCGGTCATGATAATTTAGCAGTTTTTCGAACAATACAGTTTAGTGTCTCTAAAAATCCTAAGAGACCGCCGAATCACCATTCTTGCGATGCAAATATATTAATCATTTTTCTTCGAACAAACAAAAACATATTATAATGCCTAACCAAATGGAGACGATATTTTAAAAACGAAAGATATGTTTTTTATTGTATTATTGACTTCTGTTGTTGTTATATGTATCCACGTATCCTTCGCACTCTGCCTTAGTGAATTCACTGAATTATTCAAGGTTGGTTCTTTCAAATTCCTCTTCTTCCTTGCACTGTCGACAACTCATTGCCTAGATAGGCTGTTGGGGTCGGCTCTTATCGTTCTCAGGCTATATCTTCGTCGATTCTGGGTATCGTTTTTGTCCAGGCCGTTTCTCTGTAATATTTGGGAGCATTGAGTCATCCAGGAGCATTGAGTCATCATTGAGTCATTCTTTGGTCTTCCTCTGGAAGACTGTCGATGAAGCTCCATAGACATAGCCTGCTTCATTATGTGGTCTGGTGGTCTCCGTCTTATGTACCCATACCATATCAATCTTTTACCAATCTGTTCCATTATTTCCTATAAACAAAATTTATGGAAGAAACATCTAGTTTTATTTAATAATTAAATTGATTGAGTTGTTTACTAAACGTGTTTTATAATGACCGATTCTTGTGTCCATAAGATATTCATACATATAAAAGGTGAAATTAGTAACACTCGTTCAAGGTTGATTTCTAACATATTGTGTGTACATAGTGTGTTCAGCATTTCCTGTGAAACCCCCACGAATACGAATGATTGTAATATAGGTACCTAAATTTAATTACCTACTATATTAAACCTGCCTTCTGTGACGAATCAAATTTCTTCATAAGTAAATTTGAATAATTAATATAAAGTTATAAGAAAGACCATCTCTCTCATTATGCACTCAAAGACAAAGAGGGCGTTGACAGATATGGGGCGGAAGGAAAATGTAGTCCTCCGTTAAACTCCAAACTTGTATTATAGAAACTAATCCAAACTCCATCGCCCTCTGTTGAACTTGATCGCCACATCATCGGTCTTTGGAAATTCCTACATCGAGGTGACAAGCAGCCCGGTCGTCACCCAATGAATTATATAAATGGTGAACATTGGCTTCATAAAGGTAGCTATATTGCATTGCACGTACCAATACGTACCAATTTATTTATTTTTTGACCTATGACATTTTTGTGGATCCTCTTTGGAGGGTTTTTTTGAGGAAAATAAGAAGAGGACGTTCTGGGAAGGAAACGTACAAGGGCCGGGAAGGAATTTGGGTGCCAATGTGTCCAGGAATGATGAACGTACATCCACCCCTCGTTCCGCGGGTAGTCGATGAATAGTTAGGTTAGGTCACCCTCTCCCGATCCGGTCCGCCATGCAGTAGACGGTAAACGCTAAATCTTAGACAAATTTAACCCCTCGAACACGGGCACCCCTGCCAAGATACCAAATTAATCGAACCACTTGGGTTTACCGACGGAATACCTCACAAGAGTCTCAGCTGCTACCGTCTGGAGCCAGTGAGACTATGGCATCCCCAATTGGGGTATGTTGTGCGGCTGAAGGTAGTGAAAAGGGAAGGAGATCTGGTCAAACACTGCTAAAGCCATTTCAAGCAACATTTCAATTCTGAGTGATGGTCTTACATCAGGGTGAAACTGAGAGTATCTTCCACTCTCTATGCTCTGAGTATCTTTCACATCTATATCGGTTTTCCAATAAATGATTCCCGAGACGGGGTACGCAAATCCGCTTCCCAAATTGATACTAGTGTAATGGTATCCTCGACCATCAATGACCACTAGTAAATAAATAAAAATAAGTATTAAAAATAATGACGACCCCTGCTCTTAAGGGTGAAGGGTACTTAGTTTAGCGGGCGCCACTTTGCAGAGATTTCGCGGCTGGCAAATATTTACTCAGGCTGTCACTTCGACGTATCTTCCCTGCCTCCCCTGTCTACTCCACTACTCCACTACCGGAGACTTAGTACTACTACGGGAGGCCTAGTTGTAGCTCCTAGAAAACAGCTGTGAATTAGACTACGTTATTTGTTTAAGAGTTGTTGATTGGATTTTTATTTGGAGCCTGGAGTAAAGATTTGATAACGTAACAAAAATTAAGAAAAGTAACAATTTTGGAGGCGGGAATGGGTACCGCCGCCCCGGAACCATTTATTGGATAACCAACACCTCTGCCATAGGTTTCCCCAAGTGATTCGCTACGTTTGGTGACTTAGCAGAGGTGCCGGGTTCATGGGGTGAGGTTAATCAGGGTCTTGGCGCGGATGCGTGACGGGCCGGATCGGGACAGATTGGTTGAGGGAATCCCTTTGACTTCTACAGCCGTACTCTCTCGGAACATCGCCTTGCACCGCAGTGGGAGTGATGGATTCATACGTCCTGGACACACTGACCCCCAGATTCTTACCCACGCCTAATACCATTTTCCTTCCCAGAATTTCCTCTCCCTGCTTTCCTAAAAAGAACTCCACATAGCATCCCCAAAAATGACGAAGGTCTCTGAAGGGAATTATTTTCGAAAAAATGAAAAGGTACTTGAAAGGGAAATTTTTTCATACTACAGAATGAAACAAGTACTTTGTTTTAAACCACTTTATTTTTATTTATATTTGTCGACCGGTTTCGGTTGACCTCAACCTTCCCCAGGACAATAAACATATAAACTAAAATACAGTTTATTAAATTACGGTACAAAGTGAAGATTATAAGGTAAACCCAAAAGAAATAGAGAGCATATGAGAGAGGGAGAGAACAACCGGTCGACAAATATAAATAAAAATAAAGTGGTTTTAAACGAAGTACCTACTTATTTCATTCTGCATAATGTAAAGCCACAAAGTGTTTGCTTTCATCGATATTTTCATACTGTTGAAGAAGTAAACAAAAATCGCTGGAGGCCATAAAGGAAATTCCAATCAGTGGGTTTCAAAATTGTTTTGTACAGCGGAAAAAAGGTTGAACCAGTGCATACACTCTAATGGTGAACCCTTTAACCCTTCGAATAATAAGAAAATAATTTTCTGTCAACTTTTGCCTGTCAAGGTTTGCGAGCAAAATTCCTGGTTCATCCCATGCATTTTAAATGTTCCTATTTATTGTTTTTTAAACGCTTTTGCAAAAACAAAAATTGTTCTAAAATGTAGATAAAATAATCTTTCCGATGTGTTTATTAGAAATCAACATTTTTGTTTCTAAAAAATTAAAATTTTAATATTGGAAATGTAAATTGGCTAAAAAATGCCCACCCGCGAATATTTGAATTAAAGTAATTAAAATAGAATAAATCCAAAATTTTAAATACAGATTCCTTTTCTAAACAAAATTTGTCATAAAACTGTCACCTCACTTTTTATCACTTTCATACAATTTTATTTTAAAATTAAATGTGTGATACGTCACAAATTGGCGCAAAATTAAACCGTCACATTTGATCGGGTTTGTAAAATATCTGAACAACCTAGCTCATATAATTCTAAGACAATGAGAAGCATTATTTCATTCCGTTTCTACCATAAAAGAAATCACAAATATTCGCATGACAGAAAGAGAGATATCTAACTTTTAATAATGCACGTTCGCTCTGGGACAATCTGGGTCTCCTGTTATTATAACGGCATATGATATTTTGGGACAACTTGGGTCTCCTGTGATTAGACAGGTTAAAGGCGACCAAATTTTGGTGTAAAAATATTGAAAACTAAGAAAGTTCTTATGGTGGTATGGCGGTGGGTGCCAAATAGGTTATTTATTTACTTTATTCAGGTTCTCCATAAAACAGTTACACACTAACAAATTATGGAGAAGACAACAATTTTTTTTAAAGTGAATGGGGGCAGTTAACTATGTTGTGACTATGAGGTGAAGAGGTAGTTACTGAATTCTCTGTAGGTGACATTGAAGATGTCGATGCTCAATGCACAGTCGTTAAGCAGTCGAGTCGCCCTGCTTAATGGTGCATTCTGATAGGCAGAAGTTCTCGCTTTCGGAGCATAAAAAAGTGCGTGGGATCTCCCACGAGAATACGCGTTAGGGACATATAAGTTGATCTCTTTCAATATTAGCGGATTTAGTATGGTACCGGAGATTAACTTAAAATTTTTTTTGCTTAAAAATATTTTTCGGCGGGCTTCTAGGATATTAAAATCGAGCATTCCTGTTAAGAACAATGAGAGATACAGGAATGAGTAGTATGTATATTCTCTCATATACAGGTAACGCATAAACCTTTTTTGCACTTTTTCGTTATGTTATGTGTATGATAGGTATACAAAACTTTACTTCCTTTGGAATTAGCTTTGTGAAACAATTGCATTGTTCAACGCGCTAATCCGAATGAGTTTCGGAATGTCGTATATCAAGAGAAATGAGGCTTTACCAGCTCAGCCAAGAAGAACAAGTTATCTTTACAAGCCATGGGGACTCTTTGGTCTCTTAACCGGTTCAAAAACATTAATTAAATAATACTGAGTTAGTTTCGATTGTATAAGAGGTATGATTTAAAATTGAGACGACATCTACAAGGTTTAAGACCATGAATATAAACGTACTCACCCCCAGACCGACAGGTATTACGAATATCTACCTAATCTAACTACCCGCGTAGAAATGTAGGTAAAATTTCCAGCTGCGCATCTTTGGTGCATCGGCCAGAAACCGTGGTACGTCAGCTCGGGGTCCTTGTCTCCATCCAAGTCACGCCCTAGGCTGCTCCTGCCTTCGTTCCAGACTACGGTCTTCGATCCCTCAGCAACCAAGTTAGCGACGAGTAGCATTTGGCAAGAATCTGGCGAGTTTAATCCAAGTCCGGCGTTCAACTGGATCCAAACCGGATCTTCGCTCCGCGTGCTTCCAAAAACGATCTGCTTTACTACGGACACACACTAGTCCCACGGTACCATGATCAGTCCGGAAGGTATCTCTAGTCAGCTTTCATCAGCGCGAAACATTGTTCGTTCGCCACTCGTGGCATGTGGTGAATTTTTAAAACCACCCACAATAGCTGTGTCCGGCTAAAAAATCCAAAAATAGGTTTAATGAACAAATAATGACTGCACGATCATAGTAAGAATTATGCTCAACTGCTCGCAAACCAGATTAAAATATAAAAGTGCGGATCACACTGATTTTTAAGAATTTGGAACTTGACCGTCGAACCCAGAAACGTCTGCCCCGGCGTTCAAAGGTGAGCGGAAAAGCACTCTAGCGACCATAAATCCAAACTCTTAGCCAAATGTTACTAGCGTTCAACAAAAGAAACCCTATACGCATCTTGTGAACTTAAAATAATGATAAATTAAACAATTTAACTTTGTTTGAACCACTTTTATACTTGAGTATATCCGACCGGTTTCAGAACGAATGTTCCTTCTTTAGGGCAAATGTATACTGATTTGACAGTTTTGAAATATGGATGGGAACAATATCAAATCAGTATACATTTGCCCTGAAGAAGGAACGTTCGTTCTGAAACCGGTCGGATTTACTCAAACAAAGTTAAATTGTTTCATGTATCTATAATGGATAACCACAAAATTATAGCTAAATTCAAAAATATTTAAAATAATGACATAATATATGATATTTTATCAATAAAATAAATAAATCATAATATGGTTTCTTTTCATAACAAAGTTATACAGAAATTCTCGCTTCTTTGGGGTCCCCTCGTGTACATAATATTATTCTTTCATTCTTTTACACTGTTAAGTATTTATTCCTTGTTATTTCTTGCAGTATTTTAGCAAAGAGAGCATCCGTTTTCTCCGAATTCCTTTAAAATATTCTTACTCAAACTTCAACCAAACTCTTTCACATATTATATTATAATCAAGAAAGTGATACCTACACGAAAACCTTTCAAAACGTTAATAATAATTAACAACACATCTTCCACACACGCGAGAAGTATTATTTTACTCCCTCTGATTAAATTTGTAATTCATCTGCCATCAAAATATTCAAGAAACCTTACATTCTAGATAATCAAAGTAATTCCAGCCAATCCGAGTATATCTGAAACAAGCCTTCCTTCAGTGACAGAATTATATTATATTTTGAAGCCCCTCCGCAACGCAAAGCAGATATAAGCGTTAAAAATAGGACAGCAGTCAAGTACAATAAGCGTGTTTATACGTCAGCGCGTGTGTTTCCATAGAAATCGTTATAACTCCGTTATTGTTTTAGTTACACCCCTAAAACAAAAAGTGAAAGGTCGATAGTAGATCAAGCTGCACATTTCTATCAAGTTGTCTATGGAAATACATAACAGGAATCAGCTGTCAATCGTGTAGTTGACAAAAATATTTACCGGCAGCTCCACCGCGCTCCACATTTTAAATTTTTATTAAATATTTTTATATGAAATGATAAAAAAGTGAGTTGACAAAAGTGTTTATTACACATATATACAATAGAATAAGTATTGTTGTTTGCATACTCTGTGATTTTAGTACCGTTTTCGCATAAAAACATCACGTGAGTCATTTTTACCCATTTTTAATGTTTGCGTTCTAAATTTTAATATTTACAAATGCTAATATTTATTTGTAATATAATAATTTGAAAGCCTATTTTGTAACCTTTCTAAAACAGTTTTTACTATTCGGCTTCGTTCAGAAATGTTTCATTTATAGAGCTTTAATTGTGAAGCGGTTATAACTAAAAGTTTTCGTAAAATGTCATTTCGTTTAAGACACCAAAAACTAATATTCTCGAAAATTCGGATGGGAAATTATGTTCATTTCCTGCTAGGCCCACGCATTTCAAATCGGGAAATGGAATCAATTGGAGCGATTAAATTCTGAATGCAGATCAAAGTTATTTTAACCCATAATTATTGTTTTTTTTTTAATTTATTTTTATTTTTATTTAAGCGACTACATAAAATAATTCTTTAAGTGTACAAAATATAATGGTTATGTTAGGTAAAAGATATTGTATGTCTTAGTCCACCTCACTACGAGTTCCTGTGGCTAGGCGGACTAAAATTGTTTATTTTATTTTAAATTTTTAACTTTATGAGTAAAACCTCAAATTGTAATATTTAAATAAATGAAGACAATATAAGCGAAACTCAATCGAAAATCTGGAAACAGAAAAATCAGAAAAACATATCGACACCTCTGGGACTCGAACCCAGGACCTATTGCTTTCAGGGCAAACGCGCTAACCACTGCGCCACGGTGTCGATATGAAATTCGGTCATGTTTAACTGTACCATACTTCGACTAAGAACCACCTACATTATCTTCATTTTCTTTAACGCATATATTATTGGCAAGAGGTCCTGGGTTCGAGTCCCAGAGGTGTCAATATGTTTTTTCTGATTTTTCTGTTTCCAGATTTTCGATTGAGTTTCGCTTATATTGTCTTCATTTATTTAAATAAAATTGTTTAATTATATTTTTTATCGAAGGAAGTGACATTATTTATTAAATGAAAAAACACACTTTGATATAATAGTTAATATAATAAGTTGATATAATAAGCCCTGATGAAGCTTGAGATAAGCGAAACCCGGTTGGCTGTTAAATATTAATTCCAATAAAAAGTGGTGTTTTACAAAGTGTGTTTTTTCAATTAATGTTTAATTATAGTTTATTTGTCTTCTATGTCGTTTTTAGTTTCTTCATTGAAGTCTTTTCATTGACTTTTTTCAGCCATGTTTTTATTCTTGATTTGTAATCATTAATTTTTTTATTAGTTTTATGTCTTGGGGAAGAATATTATAAAGTTTAGTTGCAAAATAAGTGTAGTTTCTTTGTCCGAATGTGGTTTTATAACTTGGAATGTTTTTTATGTCATTTTTATTCGATCTAGTGTGATGGTTACGCGGTCTAGTAGAGGATTCAGTATTTTTGAATAGCTTCAATAATATATTTTGGAATATATTCGTTGTACATTTAGTACGTCAAAGCTACTGAAAATTTCAATCGAAGGCGTTCTAATAGGTACTTTCGGCATGATGTTTATAATTCCTTTTTGAATTGTATTCAGGTTGTGTACGTATTTATGTGTAGTAGATCCCCATCCTATAATTCCATTGTTATTTCTTGTCTTTGCTTACCGAAGTTTCGGTTAGGTCAAAAATTTGGCAAAACACAAACCGTAACTGTAAACCTGCGTCACTTAAAGTGAAACTTCTTTAGCACCGTTATCATTTGAAACTCAATGAAACGGAAAAGACACTAAAAAGAGACAAACACATACATCTATATGATTAAGCCTGCGAGAGAATTAGATAGAATTAAACCTACCTACTTACAGTACGTACCTGCAAAGCGTCAAGCTGCGCTCATTGACCGCTTTGATTATGAGCTCACTTTTTAAGGCTCTTATTGGTTGAAATTGTGTGGGTGAAGTTTCACTTCTACCGCGTGTGAACTGCACTCGATATATTTGTTTAAATTTCTAAAATCAAAATAATTTTCAGCGGCACATTTCCGTAGATACTTGCATGAAGACGTTCTATCATCGTAAAGTATTTAAAGCTTTCATTCATTTTACGAGGTTCTTACACCACTTTGACCCTTTTGCAATTACTATTTCACTTTGGTTGGAGAGTGTTCTAACTTCGCCTTACCGTGTTCTGAGGTGTTAAAGTTTGCAGAGACGAATTCTCATAATCTACTTAACGGTTTCTGATTTTTATATTAAATCTTTTGTAAGGTATTTTAGTTTGAGGCGCCGCATCCGCGATCAAAAAGAAGAAGATGGAGAGATATGCAATTACAAATGTTAGAGGAGCGCGCTAATATTTTAAGCGATAAAATCGATGCAAAAATTGTGAAAATGTTTTTTAAAACACGACTCGTTTAAAATAGAGCAAAAATCGCGTAGAAGACGTCTTAAGGCTCCGCAACCGGGCTCGAAAAGAAGAAGATGGAGAGATACGAAATTACGAATGTTAGAGGAAAGCGCTAACATTTACAGCGACAAAATCGATGCGAAAAATGCGAAAATGTTTAATAAAACACGACTCGTTTAAAATAGAGCAAAAATCTCGCGGGCACTGTCTTAAACAGCATTTAAAGAAACACTATGAATTTTTTCATACATATAACTTGTAAAATAACTGAAACAAACGTGTATATAATAATTTTTGCAGGTTACTTTGCGATTTTTTCAACCGAGCGAATTTTATATAATTTGCGTTTCGGCGCGGGCAATGTCTAGATATTATCTTCAAGAATAACATATATTTTTTAAGAGCTTTAAAACTAACCAAGTTTAAGGGAAATATGTAAGAAATCGGTAGAAATGCGGGTTGCGGGCCCTTAATTAATCTAACACCAACTATGAACTTTTCCAAGTTTAAAAGTAAAACCACTAATTGTTGGGATATTTTAAAGTGTCTTTTTAAAAAATTTATTTAAAGGTTAATTCGGTTTGAATGTCGATTTTGGCTCAAAATATAGTTTCGGTCGGTAACTTCAAATTGTCCACAGTATTAATTTGTTCTATTTTTGAATCAAAGTTTACCATTCACCTATAAAAATACTGTTATTTCAGATTGAATTTTCGTCTGGCTTGAAAATTCTGCAAGCCTCATTTTAACAGAGCGCTGCGCTGTTGCGATTTTTCGATCAACACAGTAATGGCTTGCTGCTCCCTTATGGTGGGTTTCTTCATTTACCGAGAATGCTAAATGCAATGCTAATTGTAAAAGTAAACGGTAAAATGAATAGAAATTTTTAAATTTCGATCGTTAACTTTTACAATTAGCATTGCATTTAGCATTCTCGGTAAATGAAGAAACCCAGCCTTAGTCGTTTTAAAAAGTAAAACAAAAGATTCCTCGTATATCCCAAATTCTAGTTATGACTTCAACATATATATAATTTTAATTTTTAATAAACTTCTTTAGGTTCTTGCCTTTACACACGAGTAATAATTGCACTCTCGTAAAGGTTTTTACAGTTTTTTAATCAATGTTGCATATTTAATTACTCATGATTATGTTACATGTGTATGTATACAAAAAACTAATAAGAAAAATAAAAAAATATATATATATTAGAATACGTAAAAGTCACGATATGTATATTTTGTAATTGCCTTTTGTACATGGTCGCTGATATAACTTTGATTAACTGTCTTGTGAAATTGACATTTTAGAGAAGAAAAATAGAATTACATTGTTTCATCACGTATTTTGTGGACATTATATCTATAAAAATTTCCATTTTACACATACATAATAATTAACATTACTACCCCCTTGGACTTTTTTTCTCTAAAATTTTGTAATCTTCTCAGTAATAATTTGGTGTATAACTGTTTTATGGAGAACCTGAAAAAAAAAAAATCGGTTAAAACTGAACAGACTCAAAACAGGTCTGGTATAAGCTATCTTGGGTCAAGTTTGTGGTTGTTCTTTTCCTTAATTTTTTCAATGCACCATTTTGTCAACTAACCCAATCATAAATACTAATTTCGAAGGTCTGTACTATGGTTATTCCAGCTTTAATTATTCTTGCGTGAAGATTTACACGTTCAACGAACTCAAATTATTTATTTTGAAAATAAGTCTCACTTTCAAAATTAGAACTGATTGTGTGAAGAATGGTATCATCAGAAAATTATTTCATTTATGTGAATTAATTAAAAATAATAATAATAATATTTGGATAATTTGTAAAGGTAAAAAATCACATCAAGGGTGCTGTTCAAATTTGTAATAATATATTTCTTCAATATTGGTTCTAAGTTCTAACTACACACTAGACAATCCATTGTAATTTATTGCTAAAAAATTTATTCCACCGGTTCATCGATCACTGATACAAACCACGAGCATATGTTACGAGAATTTAATTTGGGAGGCGAGTTTGAGTACCGCCACCCCGGTAATCATTTATTGAATTACCATCACCTCTGTCATAGGTCACACCAAGTGGTTCGAAATGAATTATCATCCCTAAGCCCCGCCGCACATGCTCTCACTCGCATTGGACAAAAAACTGACTGATGTACCGACTCGTGAAAGCAAACACGCGTGTCCACCAATGTCAATGCGACATTGGCGCAGTGTCGTGAACAAGTGCGAGTGTGAGCACGTACGGCGGGGCTTAGCTGGTTGTACAAGGTTACATTTGCACGTTTAGGTAAGTTCTAAAATGGTGAAGTATACTTCCCATTTAAATATTTTTCTTTAAAATATGTTAAATTTAAATACTTTACATAAGATTCAACATCAAAATAAGAAATCAGTGAATAGATTGATAGTAATTTGACAACCTCCGTAGTCCAGTGGGTAAGACTCTTGACTCACAATCCGGAGGTCGCGGGGGCGAACCCGGCATGCGCAAATAAATTTTATTTGATTAATTTGTGTTATTTCACAATTAATTCATTTAAAATAATATATAGTATATTTGCGGCATGTTCCAGAGTGGAAGATACTATCAGTATCGCCCTGGTGTAAGACCACCATTCAGAATTGAAACGTTGCTTGAAAATGGTTTTAGCCGTGTTTGGTGACCAGATCTGAATAGCCAGGTATTTCCCAACCTTCCTCTTCCCCACCTCCTCCCCCTCCCCACTACCTTCAGCCTCACAACATACCCCAATTGGGGATGCCATAGTCTCGTTGGCTCCAGACGGGAGCAGTTGAGATTCTTGTGCGGTATTCACTGTAAAAAAAAAAAAAAGATTGTGAGAAATCGTCTTTGCAAACTTTGTTGCCTCATATCCTCAGATCAAGGTAAAATGAGATTAGAACCCAAAGTGACGTTATCCAAGACAATTCTGATTCCACAAAAAATAACAATCCATGTACATTTGTACTGGATAACGAATCACTTGAACAACCCGTTATTAAAGTAAGAATTCTGGGAGCAATCGCAACGTTCATTAAAATGAAGTGTTTCCTTCGCAACAAAGATTTAAAGAGAAGCTTTCGCAAACCTATGGTGAAGTACTTTGTCCACTTCAACTGTTATTCAGAAGGTTCCATGGCAACTCAGAATGAAACCAACTCAGAAACACCTCAGAAAGGTCATTAAAAGCTACGAAAAAATAATTTTAAAATAGCCGGTAACCCTAACCCAACTTAACCTATTTAACCAATTTTTTATATTTTTTTATCATCACTCTTAATGACCTTTCTGAGGTGCTTCTGAGTTGGTTTCATTCTGAGTTGTCTGGTCACCATTCAGAATGTCAGCCTGGACAGTGGAATTTGAACAATGTCAAGATTGGAGACATTTCAAATGATGACCATTAGTAAAATGCTCGGAAAATTCCGGACACATCGGAATAACATGCCTAACGAGGTGATATTGCATACTTTGAATGCTGAATATTATTTCTTCTCGTGATAAAAATGGGAATACATAAATAAACGCATATAAATTTTGGGCTGTATTCTAAGAAATTTTAAAAAATGTACCGTCCCTAACTAATTAACTAACTAGGACCGGATTAGAATTAGATTATATTAGGAGAAATATAACACTTCATTTCAACTTATTCAGTATATTTGAAAAATAAACTAAGCATAATTTTTGTTAATCACATTCATAATTTTCGAAACACAAATTTCGACAGTTTATCTTCAACATTCTTACTAACTAACTGATTGATCAATACGCCGTTCATCGCAGGAGTAGGCCGAGAGGATGGAAAGCTAATCAACCCAAATTTTTTTTTTTTTTACTGTGAATACCGCACAAGAATCTCAACTGCTCCCGTCTGGAGCATCCCCAATTGGGATATGTTGTGAGGCTGAAGGTAGTGGGGAGGGGAAGGAGGTGGGGAATAGGAAGGTTGGGAAGTACCTGGCTATTCAGATCTGGTCACCAAACACGGCTAAAGCCATTTTCAAGCAACGTTTTAACTCTGAATGGTGGTCTTACACCAGGGCGATACTGATAGTATCTTCCACTCTATCTCCAAGCAATATATCTACATTCTACTTGGTGTGAGGTTTGTCGGGTTGGGAAAACCCTGGATTCCTACCCACTCTTTTTCCTTCCCAGAACTTCCTTTCCTTAAAAAGACCCTCCACACAGCACACAGCATCCAAAAGGTTACATAGGCCCTGTGGGAAGTTATTCTTCTCAGGGGCTCCTGTAAAAATAGCAATGTGATTCGTGACAATACTTGGATTAAAAAATGTACTGAAATTTTGTTCTCCGGTATTTTTTTCGATGTCTTTTTTTTCAATTTAATTTTTCTTCCATATCAAACAAAAATAATTCTTTCACATGTCGTCACTTCACCCCACAACAATAATACCTACTGATTTTTTATTATACAGTTGAAAAAAAAAACATCAAAAATCTCACCGGAGACCAAAATTTCGTTTACTATTTTTAATCCAAATAATGTCAGGAATCATCGGTTAAAGTAAGTGAAGTACGTCCCCTAAGACCCTGTATATAACACGATGTCAGGAAACTCCTAGTAAAAGCGGGATTCGATTTTATGGTAGGTATGCTTAATTTTTTTTGGTGTAAATCAAGTCCGAAGTCAGAGTTCTTTTTAGATTAATTTTTAAAAATCGGTCACTAGGGGTTAGTAAAAGCTATGTTATCTTTTAAAATGCATCAAGCCTAGTTCCTAAAAATGGTAAAAAGTAAAAAAAAAACAACGCATCGTGACATCAATTTATCAGTTTTCCGCTTTTACTGTAGATTTAGACGTCTTGTGTGAAACAGTTTTGGGACTTCTTCATATATCCCAAGGTTCTGTTCAATGTATTGTCATCTCTTATTTTCCCTCTCCTTTCCTCACAAAGCCTTAATTGGGAAGCAGAAGAAAAAAACAGATGACTAAATACTTCCTACTTACGCCAGTCCTAAAATATTATTTGTGTAATCATTTGTAGTCCGTATTTATTAGTTGAAATAATGTCGCGTTCGTGATCATATCAGTTACTGAAACTCCTGCAAAATTGCTTTGAAACCTCGCTCGCGTATATGTGTTTATATGCTTAATGTTAATCGACCGGGTGAACTATGTCACTGACTAGTGGATTAAGGAACAAAATCATCAAAAATTGAAATGTAGGTTTAAGGTCACCCCGAGTGGTTCGCTACTTTGGTGACTTAGCGGGGGTGCTCGGGTTCACGGGGTGAGGTTTGTCAAGGTCTTGGCAGTCGATGTATCTGCTGCGTGGCGGGTCAGATCGAGAGACTGGTTGAGGAGGTCTTTCGACCTCTCCAGCCAGAATCTCTGGACCCATCGCCTTGCACCGCAGTCGATGGGGTGGATTCATACTTCTGTCTCTCCTAGACACACTGACTCCCAGATACCTAACCATCCCTCACACCTATCTCCTTCCCAGAACTTACTCTCCTTCCTTTCCCTAAAAAAACCCTTCACACAGGATCCTCTAAAATGACGCAGGCTCAGAGGTGGAGGTGGAGGTGACCTCCTGTGTGGAGCTAATGTAAAAAAAAAATCACATCTAACTGGTTTCCCAGTGATAAATACTCAATCAGGCGCTAGACACCTTGTATATATTTTTTCTTCATTATTCGGTTATTAGGTACTGATTTCATTAAAATAGAAATGAACTACTTATTACAATGACGTACTGTATTAAAATCAAACTTTCCCATCGAAAATGATTCCAAAAACTAATGCTATTCTTGGAACCATAGCGCAAATGGCTACAAAAATGGCAGCACTCGAGGGTGAGCTAATAGCTTTTAAAGCATTAACCAACAAACCTAACCCATTAGAATCTACATGTGAAGCGGCCGATGAGCTTGAAGAGAGGAAAAACAGAGCAAATAATCTCATAATTATAAACGTTCCCGAAAGCACACAACTGAACCAAATTGAAAAAATCAAGGATGATAATTTACAAATTACAACCATTCTGAAGAAAATAGACAACAATATAGAACCAAATTCCATCAACACATTCCGTCTTGGAGCAGTGAGGCCTGATAAATCGAGGCCCATTAAAGTGATCTTAAGAAACTCAACTGAAGTAATGAATATTCTCAGAAAAAAAAAACTTTTATCTTAACAACTCCCCTGTCAAAATTTTTTCCGACCAAACTCCGAACCAAAGAAAATATTTATCAGACCTACGTCAATCAATGGAAAGTAGGATTCAGGGAGGAGAAGTTGGACTAACAATCTAATATATCAACAGCAAGCCGACAATAGTTAAGAAAAATCCAAAAAACTCAAACACATCAATGGATACGGCCAAAACATCCGCGGCTGCCGAACCAAACTCTTAGAGTTGCAAACTTCTATTCCTTTACTTCAAAACGTAGATGTATTTCTCCTTACTGAAACCTGGCTTGATCCTGATATTCACACCGAGGAACTTGGATTCTCATCTTATAACACCTACCGCCTTGACAGGAATCCAGCCACCAGCAATAAAACCAGAGGAGGAGGAGTTCTCATATCCGTCAAAAAATCACTGCCATCCACTCGATTAATTTGCAAACATCTAGACGTAGAACAGGTATTTGTATTACTAAAAACTAAATCAAGTAAAATTTTACTGGGATGTGTCTACATTCCTCCTGGATCCAACATCACAGTCTACCGAAACCACATTGATGACCTCGAAACCTTTAAAAATAAATACCCTGATGCCAGAACAATTTTATTTGGTGACTATAATACCCCTAGCATTGATTGGATGAATAAAAACTCTGATAACAACTTAAGCCTACCAGAAAATGCTCGTGAAATAATAGATATGACGAACTTACTCGCTCTACATCAAGTCAATCAAGTCTACAATACCAATAACCGGCTGCTGGATTTAGTGTTCTGTAGTGATCTCTCAATTCACATTGTTAAATCAGTTGACGAGCTCCTCCCCCTAGACTCCCACCACCCCGCTTTAAGCATAACCATCTTGATGAATAACTCACCAGACGACACAACTATTCTTCCTAACTATACTTATAATTTTTCCAAAGCTGACTATCCTAATATGAACCAATATCTTACAAATGAAGACTGGTCATTTCTTCACCTCAACAACAATATTAACTACAATCTTGAAATTTTTTACACAATTATCAACAGGGCCATTGAAAACTATGTACCACTTTCACATTTCAAAGAAGCGAAGTTCCCGAAATGGTTCAACAGCGAGTTAATCAACCTGATTATTTGCAAAAAAACTGCACACAAAAACTTTAAAGAATCTAAATCCCTTAATGACTATAAGTTATTTCACAATTACAGAACTCAATGTAAAAAACTGTCAAAAAAATCATATTATAATTATATAAATGGAATCGAAAAATCTATACCCTCTAATATACAAAACTTTTTCACACATGTAAACTCTCTTAGAAAAAACAAACAAGGTTTACCCATTTCAATGCACTTCAAAGATAAGAGTAGCACTGATATGAAAGTTAAGGTTAACTATTTTGCTGATTACTTCAAAAGTGTATATGACGAAGATATCCCAGAAAATTACATACCACCACCTTCCCTTATTGAGAGCATGCATATCCCTGCTGTACACATCAATATAAGCGACGTTAAATCTAAAATTAAATCTCTAGACAAAAACAAAAAGGCTGGACCTGATAACGTGCACCCCAATATTCTCATAAATTGCATTGCTTCACTGGCTGAGCCGATTTTTCTTTTGTTTAATCAATCGCTTGATACAGGTTGCTTCCCGGACATTTGGAAACGTTGTTATCTAACGCCTATACTAAAAAAGGGTAATAAAAGTGATGTCACTAACTATAGACCTATATGTAAGCTATCTATAATTCCGAAACTTTTTGAAAAATTACTTCTTGATAAAATTTCCCCATATATTAACCGTCTCATTGTTCCAAATCAACATGGATTTTTGTCTGGCAGGTCAACTCTGACAAATCTCTCATTATATGAAAACTTTATATCAAATGCATTAGCTAACAAAACTCAAGTCGATTCCATATACACAGATTTTATCAAAGCCTTTGACAAAGTGTGCCATAAAATTCTACTGGTTAAACTACGTAAGCTCGGTATTGACGGAAAACTTTTAGACTGGTTTGCAAGCTATCTATCTGATAGAGTTCTACTTGTAAAAATTAATTTGTTTTATTCCAATCAATTTAAAGCTACCAGTGGTGTACCTCAAGGGTCCCATTTAGGCCCAATTTTGTTTTTACTGTTCATAAATGATATTGTTGACATATTTGATAAAGATGTGGATGTATTGCTTTTTGCAGATGATTTAAAAATATTTAAAATCATCAAAACCGCTGAAGATTGTGCCTGTCTACAAAATAATTTAAACAAATTAATTAGTTGGTGCTCTATTAACAAACTTTATCTGAACATAAATAAGTGTTATTCAATAAGTTTTTACAGAATAAGTCAACCAATTATTCATCCTTATGAACTTAACAACTCTACCTTTACCTCTGTCGCAGAAATTAGTGACTTGGGCATAATTTTCGACTCTAAATTAAACTTCATATCCCATATAAACTCAATCTATAATAAAGGTATCAAAATGCTTGGCTTCGTTCTTAGAAATTCCAGAGGTTTCAAGAATATTTCAACTTTAAAAATTTTGTATACATCCTTAGTACGTAGTCAAGTCGAATATAACTCCTCGATCTGGTCCCCCCATTTTAAAATACATTCAGATTCAATCGAAAAAATTCAACACAAATTCTTAAGACACATTAATTTTAACCTCGGTATTCCCATTGAAAACATAAATTATAATTACTTGATGAAAGAATTAAATTTACTAAGACTGTCAGATCGAAGAATTATATCCGACTTAATATTAATGTTCAAAATTGTAAATGGTAGAATAGACAGTCCTGATCTAACTAAGCTCATTGAATTTCATATTCCCACGAGAACTACTCGTTCTAAAATCCTTTTTAAATGTAACAATAATCGGACTGAGTATACGAAACACTCACTTTTACCTAGGTTGCATGAAGTTACTAATAGATATGCTGATGTGATAGATCTATTTAACTGCACGGAACATAGGTACAAGACGGCTATGCTATCATATTTTTTTAATGACTATTAATTTTATTTGTATTATAGATTTTGGCATATAAATGTATCTCTGGTGTCACTTCACAATGTATCGTCACAATTAACTGTTATACATACACTGTTTTACCATTACTAATATTTTGAATATGAATTTGTGACATGTAATTAATGTTTATGGCATACTTATGCCGTTTGTATTAAATAAATAAATAACTAATATAATAACTCAAATACTTAGTAAACCATTCAAAGATCAAACGGCACTTTTTCAGCTGAAAGCCACCATATTTTCATCAAACACCGTGCGACTCTATTAACATATAAATGAAATAATTCTCCGAGTACCTCGCAGAGTCGAGAAAATTCCTGAAAATTTCCGAGAAACTTAGTTTTGTCTCCTTGCAAGTGGCACTCAATGCCGGTGGGCGGTGATATATGGACTCGTTTCAACTTATAATTAAATTTCTCTTTGGCGAAGTGTTCAGTAATCACTTACCTCGTTCTTGACTAATTTCTCGACTTGCTTCATTTGCATAATGTACAATTTAAGAGCGGGATTTCGAGTGTCAATAGTGGCGGAGTGTTCGCCTTAAACTTTGGATATATATGTTAAATGTGTTTGGAGAAGTTTACGCTTCATTTATGTTGAACTTTGAAGTAAAAAGCACTTTGTAGGATTATGTCAAAAAGCTAATGTCAAAAGACTGAGTATTAAATGTAACTTAGTTGCATATTATACCTAGATATTCGAAAGTGGTACTCACACTCTACAGAGCATGTTTCAAACGTGTTGTTTTCGTACATAGCGGGTTCGGATGTAGCCGCCCCGGTAACCATTTATTCTATGTCTGCTTAACTGTCCGAAGCAAGTGGGAATCCAAATTGAGTTGTTATGAATGGCAATGAAATAGGGAAACGGACCGATATAGTTGAGAAGTACCTAGTTGCCAAGATCTAGTACTTGATTTCTGAGGTTGAGAAGCGATTTTAATACCGAACTTTTGTGAATTCCTTATACAAACCAACTACCGAAAGCTTATGATTTAGTGATAGCATCCTTAATTTAAGGATGTTTGCTTAAAGTTTCCCGCATATCTACGGATTTATTACATATTATCCTTAAATACTTAAAGGTTTATTTTTTACATTAATTCCACACAGGAGGCCCCGAGGAAAATAATTTCCCTCATGGCCTATGTCATCTGAGATGCTGTGTGGTGGGTCTTTTTGAGGAAAGGAAGAAGTGAACATGAGTGGTCTTGAATAGACCCATGTTGTAGGAGGGAGGAAACACAGAGGCCTGCTAATCGTTCCACAGCCGAGCCGTTGAACTCAAGAACGAGTCATAGAAACGACTTGTTCTCATGTGACTAATGTCAACCGTGTACAAATGTTGACGCGTGTTTGGCGTGTTTGCCGACTATGCACCGGTACCGAGGGGATCAATGACGCTAGTTCCTAGGAGCGTCTTCCATTGTAATACTGGTAGAACAAGGACAGCATTCCCACCTGACGCCTATGCACTAAAGATTGCACGTCGTTTGTTAAAATGGGATAATCTATTCTTGAAGATAATATCTAAACATGCATGATAGAAAAAAATCGTAAAGTATGCTCCGAAAATTATTATAAACACATTTTTTTAGTTATTTTACAAGTTATACTGTTAATTAACAAAAAGTTAAGAGTGTTTCTTTAAATATTATTTTAGGTAATCTCCACGAAATTTTTGCTCTATTTTAAACAAGTCGTGTTTTACTGAACATTTATCGTTTTTAATATTAGCGCGCTCTCTAACATTTTTATTTACGATCTTCTTCTTTTTGAGCGGCTAAACCGCACCTTAAGGATGTGGAAAGGGGAAAGAAGAAGGTTGAGAATTACCTGTTGTAGATTGAATAAACCAGCAATAAATAAATAACCAAATATCGAATTCATTACTTATATTATATTAAAATTGATGCAGAAATACAAAACAAATCACACATCAACTGCCAAATTTCATGGGTGCGCTGAAACGCTTGCAAATTGAAAAAGCGGATACCGATCGTGATAATATAGAATAATATCAGCGTATCGGATATCCGTTTGCTCCGGTGAACTGATACTGCGGTGCGGAACAGAATTGCATCATGCTGGTATGGGATAACCCCTCCAGTGACAATATTTGCAATATAATATAAATAAATATAATAATAATAATGAAACATTTCTATTATATATGGATGATATAAAATTATTTTCAAATTCTGAATCAAATTTAGAAAAAATGATTAAGGTAGTTAAAATTTTTTCAGATGATATTAAAATGACTTTTGGTTTAGATAAATGTAAAACGATCCATATAGAGAAAGGCAAAATTGTAGATGGAGACGAGGGTATATTTAGAAATTTCAAAATTAAAAGTATGAAAGGGGATGAGGTTTAAAAAATATTTAGGATACCCGCAATCGAATAGATTAGATCACACTAGTATTAAAAATGATATTAGGATTAAATTTCAAACTAGGATCAGAAAAATTTTAAAATGCAATCTATCTGCTAAAAATTTAGTAAAAGCAATAAATACTTGGGCAATACCTTTATTAACGTACTCATTTGGCATAATTAAATGGTCCAATACAGATTTAGATAGTTTAGAACGATTAATTAGAACTACGTTAACAAAGTTTAATTGCCATCATCCAAATTCAGCTATAGAACGAATTGATTTACCTAGAAATTTAGGAGGTAGAGGTATAGTCAAAATAACATCTTTGAAACACAATCAGGTAGAAATGCTTAGAAATTTTTTCCATAGGAAAGCTAATAGCTCAGAAATGCACAAAATAATTTGTAAGGCAGATAGAAACATTACACATTTAAATTTATATGACGAGAATGCCAACATTCTTATAAATACCAACCAGGAATTATTAGATTCCTGGTCAAATAAAATTATTCATGCAAAACACTTCAATTATCTCAACCAAACGTATGTTGACAAACTTTCGTCAAACAAATGGTTGAGTATTGGAGAGTTGAGCGCAGAAATAGAAGGATTTATGCTTGCCATTCAAGATAGAGTCATTAAAACTAAAAATTATAGAAAGCATATAATTAAAGATATAAATCAAATTGATGATTTATGTAGAAAATGTTTGGCTTTTCCGGAAACTATAGAACATATTATATCGGGATGTTCTATATTAGCGCCGTCCGAGTATACATTTAGGCACAATCAGGTTTTAAAAATAATCCACCAAAGTTTGGTAATTAAACATAACTTGATTGACTGCCGTAATATAGTACCATATTATGAATATGAACCAAATTCATTTTTAGAAAATGAATTTTATAAAATATATTATGATAAAACTATACTAACAGACAGAACAATTAGTCATAATAGACCTGATATAGTTTTACATGACAAAATTAAAAAAATAACTTATATCATTGATGTAGCTATTCCAAATTCCTGTAATATTCAAAAAACTGTTTCTGAAAAAATTAGGAAATACACAGATTTAGGAAATGAGATTAAAAGAATTTGGCATTCTCGGAATATAAAAATATTACCATTTGTTATTTCGGCTACTGGCATTATACCTAGGTCTCTGATTCAAAATTTAGGCGTATTAGATTTGTCAAAGAATTTATACATAAAAATGCAAAAATCGGTAATTTTAAATACATGTAGGATTACAAAAGATTTTTTAAATATTTATATTGAGGGATCAGTAGGATTTATAGGTTCAATTAGGAATTCCACAGAGCCGAACCCTCTGATATGAAAATATCTGGAGTCGGTGAATTATTTTCCCATCTGGTCTCTGGTAGGTTGACATGTTGTTCTTGTATTGTTTTGTAATTATAATACATATAGTGCAATTGCATAACGTGGATTGACCAGATGATCATTTGGGAAGTGTGTGAAAGGGTTTAGTTTTTCCTGTGGGGAAAATTAAACCCGGACATTTAAATCTGGTGCGTTTAATATTTGTCAATAGATCAGTTGCTTGTTACACATTTCTACATAAAATTTGACTTGGCAATGTTGACAAAAAGTCGAGCTCAACTATACATTAAGGTGGGTCATTTAAAAAAAAAGTCATATTTAAATTCTAAGAGCGATAAAAGGGTGTCAAATGGGTTCAAAACGACGTTTAAAATATTGCAAATTTCTGATACGATTTTCTTCCTCCGGATTCAATTCAAGGTTTTGAAAATTTTCATTTTAAGATGAAGCCATACTAAATAATGCAAAATCATACAAAATAATATGTTTTGTTTTGAAAATTTAATGGCTTAGAAGTATTATGGATACTTCAATAAATACTGCGTGTAGAACACATCTTGGCCCTTAAAAATATCGGTCATTTTTTTTATAAGTCTTTTAATATGCCTATAAAAAATTAAGTATAAGGTCTATAAAAAACACTTTCAAGTCCAAACTCTCCTATTTATAAACCCCTTTTAGGATTTGATTTTATTGTATAATGTGGCAAATTTAGTTTCTTTTATAAAAATCGCAAAAAATCGTATTTACGCCCGAACTTCATAAAATAAAATAAAATATGCATTTTCTCGTTGTTATTTTTGACAACAATCAATACGGCCCGCACTCTACGAATTTGGATTCTTGAAGTGACCCTTATGGCATGGGCACAAGAACCATGCACTGGGCACACCTATTTCGTATCAGTCACGCCCCGCCGGAGCGGGAGACAGTTGTGTGAAATCAATTTTAAATTTCCGTTTTCTTACAATAAACATTTTTTTTTTTTTTTACAGTGAATACCGCACAAGAATCTCAACTGCTCCCGTCTGGAGCCAGTGAGACTATGGCATCCCCAAATGGGGTATGTTGTGAGGCTGAAGGTAGTGGGGAGGGGAAGGAGGTGACATTTTCAAGCAACGTTTCAATTCTGAATGGTGGTCTTACACCAGGGCGATACTGATAGTATCTTCCACTCTGGAACATGCCGCAAATATACTATATATTATTTTAAATGAATTAATTGTGAAATAACACAAATTAATCAAATAACATTTATTTGCGCATGCCGGGTTCGAACCCGTGACCTCCGGATTGTGAGTCAAGAGTCTTACCCACTGGACTACGGAGGTCGTGCAAACAATGCGAAAAAAAAGAATTAATATTTTTTACCGGCCTTTACGAAATAAACCTGTAAAAAAAAATTCTCAAATACCTTTTCCAACCTTTCCAAAAGCTTTTTCTCAAGTATTTTTAAACTCCTCCCATAAAGGGTGTGAATTCAGATTTCGATTTTTTCCTGAACTATTGGATCGCCTTAAAGGGTTATTTCTAGTGTATATAAAAGTAACTATGAATCCTTCAAACCATATTTTTTGTAATCTTCCATAGTAAACATAGCATATTTTTACGAAATAATTTACAAAAGTCCAAAGATTGAGTCTCGGAAAATTACGCCGAAATTTGAGAGTGGGAAGGATTTTGATGGCATTTGAATGCACTGTCTTGAGATAATTTGAATTATATTCATATATTTTTTAAATAAATAAATCAAAATTTTCCCTCTATTGCGGGTTTTATTAAAAATTATTCATTTTTAATGGTTTATATAACATTTTTTTAATATTTAACAAGGGTGAGTTTTTCTCTATTACCTATGTGAAATTTCAAAGTCAATCCGGAGGATGAAGATGATATCCAAATATTATTAAAAAAAAGTGATTTTATATCTCCATTTAACACCCCCTTTTCACTATTATACAAATCGAAGCAAGATTTTTTCCATTCAGTCGTGACCCACCCTACGGCACATTCCAGACCCGGATTGCACCTGGTTTTCAGTAGTTAGAGGTAAGTTTTGAAAACTTACCTCTAATGGGCCCGTAATAATATTACTTATTGAAATTTATGAAAACATATTTATATTATACTAGCAGACCCGTCCATACGTTGCTGTGGCTACCGAAAAACAAAAAAAAACGAAAAACAACGCCATTACCCAACCTTTATAAAATCCACACCACCCGCTTGCCAGCTGCCCGCTGCCCGCTACCTGTATTGAATATTTGAATTTCTCGGCTTTTCTGTTCTATAATAAGCATGTATTATACATATAAACCTTCCTCATGAATCACTCTATCTATTGGTGAAAACCGCATGAAAATCCCTTGCGTAGTTTAAAAGATCTAAGCGCACATACATTTTGAGCGACTTCATTTTATACTATGTAATTATGATTGATATTTAGTGTTAACTTATTTTAACTGCTGAAACCTGATATTATTATAATTAATGCAAAAATGCTAATTCCACTGGGACACAAACCCAGAACCTCTCGTCTAATCGGGACACCTCTATCAATTCGGCCATTGCCACCTTCCATCAAATCTTCACATATGTGAAACCCATATCTGATATTTTGGAATTAACAATATTCTTGCTAACTAACCATCACGCCGTTTCATCGCAGGGGTAGGCAGAGAGGACGGACGGCCAAACAACTCGGCCTTGGCACACACTCCTTGCCTCGTTCACATTCATACATCGTCTTACACATGCTCTTCTATTATTCCGACTCTTCACATGGTCCGACTCAAGTATCTGATTCACTTGGTCGTGCCATGTCTTCCTCGGGCGTCCCCGACTTTTTCTACCATTCACATATATTCTCCTTACACTCCTTTCCTCGTTCATTCTCTCTACATGCCCAAACCATCGGAGCGTTCCTTTCTTGACCTTACTCATTACGCTTTCATCAGCCATGCATTCTTTGCGGATCTCTACATTTCTAACACGATCATACATGGTTTTACCACACATACGCCTCAGGGATCTTATTTCTACAGCATTCAGTCTACTTTCATCCTTCCTCTCCCAGCTCCATGCCTCACTGCCATACATCAGGGTAGGTACCAGTATCTACTCCATTATGGACGGCTAGTTTCGCGTCTTTAGACATCTTTGACTAATTTTTCATATTATAGGTAACTACCCTTATCATTGGAAATAATCGTTCTAAGAACTGGTTTGCAACCTAGATAGCGTCTCGGATAAATATATGTGGTTTTATTTTTATTTGGAACGTATATTGACCTTTTTAGTCTAAATTCTAAATGAATATATTTTTTTATAAGAACATCTCTTTTTTTATAACTTTTTAAGGTTTTATAAAAAATATACACATGTATTAAAAAATATATTCCCAATCCATTTTAAAATTGCAAACAATGCACCAATTTACAAATCCGGAGAAAAAAAGGCCTATATCACTTTTAAATGTTCTTACAAAAGTACTCGAAAATCTAGTGAAAATTCGATTGTTAGACTATCTAGACAAACATTAAATTCTATCAGAAAATCTATATGGTTTTCGAAAGAATATGGGAGTACAAGATGCAATATTAAAAGTGACAGAAACCATTTTAAAAATGTTGACCAAAAAAAAACTGGATGGCGGTTTTTCTAGATCTAAGTAAAGCTTTTGATACAGTGTCCCATAAAATTCTCCTTAAAAAATTAGATAACATAGGTATTAAAAACTCTGCGTATAACTGGTTCAAATCATATATAACTGAACGCACCCACGCACTAAAATGTAACAAGCCAAAACAGATACATAACTTACGGAGTTCCCCAATGAAGTACATTGGGACCCATCCTATTTTTACTCTACATCAATTACCTGTATCAGTTAGATATTAGCGGAGATGTTATTTGCTTTGCGGATGACACTGTTCTCGTTTTCACTTTCGACTCCTGGACAAATGTGTATAAAAAAGCTGCCGAAGGAATCAACCGGATTAAAAATTGGCTAGACAATAACCTGCTAACACTAAATATAGACAAAACAAAGTATGTGACATTCAGTATAGATCCCAGACGTCAATCGAGACTTAATGAAAACTCAACCATACAAGACTGCTCATCTAAAGAAAACTGCCTATGCAACCCGCTAAGATGGACTGAGATAATAAAATACTTGGTAATTTACGTTAACAACTACTTTAGGTGGACAGAACAAATAAATAAAACAGCGGGTAAAGTCAGAAAACTTATATATTTTTTTAAGAACATACGAAACATAATGCCAATGAAGACTTTAAAAACTATATACTACGCGTTAGGCTAATCAATCATCACCCACGGTATGATCGGTTGGAGTGGAGCTGCGAAAACTAATATGGACCCTCTCAACAAAGCGCAAAAGGCCTTAATTAAAGTTATTACAAAAAAACCTTTTAGATTCTCGACAATACAGTTATTTAAAAACTTTGCTATATTGAACATACGGCAACTGTACATCAAAATTATATCTATACATTACCAAAAAGACAAACTAAACCATCGTACGGCACAACACATTTACGACACAAGATACAAACATCAACTCATGCTTCCGAAGACAAATACATTGCATACTGCGGGCAGATAACTTGAACAATACAAGAACACACTCAACGCCTGTATTTTTCTCTTATCCTCTGAATTATTTTTGTGTCTCTAATTTGTTTCTTTCGTATTTTTTTCTATTTTTTTATCTCTTTTCTTTTTCTTTTCTTTTTATTGGTCTTTTATTCTATTTATCTATTTAAATTTAAATATTTTTACATTTTTCTTATTTTTCTTCCAAAATTAAGATATCAAAATTAAATTTTTGAATGTAGCTATTACTTTGTGGTTATCCATTATAATAAAATGAAACAATGCAACTTTGTATAAACCACTTATAAAATGTGCAAATCCGACCGGTTTCGGAACAAACGTTCCTTCGTCAAATTAGTATAAGCTTTCCCTGACGAAGGAACGTTTGTTCCGAAACCGGTCGGATTTGCACATTTTATAAGTGGTTTATACAAAGTTGCATTGTTTCATTTTATATCAAAATTAGTTTAAATTCCTGCCACCTCGGAACAGGCTCAGCCTAGTAAGATGGTAAATACGAAAAAAAATGTATATTGTATTTTGTATATATTGTAATTTCTTGGTTAATAAATAATTTAAAAAAAAATGTTCGTATAGATACTGTAGATTATTAGTGTTATATTCTTCTTCAATAAAAAAATTAATTCTTCGTGATAACACATCATAAAATATTAACCTATTAAAAACTGATTTTAAAGTATGTAGAAGGAAGGTGGTGTACTTCTCTTCATGCGTAATTTCATCTTTGTATTTTGTGTAATTCTTTTGGTGTAATTTTTTATTTTATTTTTAAATTTATTTGTTTTTATACACACAAATATTAGACAAAAAAGTCCCGATAAACTACTTTTTAGCAGTTTGTCTAACGGGTTCTTTACATTAAAGATCTTATTATAGGGAGTTAATAGTTACATTTTTACAATTATATAAAATAAAATTTAAAACTTTTTTTTTTATTTTTTTTTATTTTTTTTTATTTTTTTTTTTTTTTCAAAAATTGACATTTAAAATCTTATAAATAAGTTGTCCGTACGTGGCTTCACCACAGTTTGAAAATGACCTTACACGTCGAAACAGCTGTAACTAAAACACTAACCAAAAAACTTGCAGAACTCGATAATAACATTATCAAATTTAATTTTAATTAAATTTCTAAAAATTAAAATGGAGTTCTACGAATTAAACACAAAAACAATTAATAAAAAATTTAAAACATTTACAAAAATATAGAGAAAAGAAAAATTATGAAAACATTTTAAAGTCTTTAGAATAATATGTCATTGTAAACTAATACAAATTAGTTCTTTCCGTAAGCCAAGTCTTCAGTAAATTCACCAATTATTGTTTGTTTTGTGCACAGTTTTTATTTCAGCATGTAACGTATTTATAAAAACAACTGGGAATCATGTAATTTAACGTTCTTTGTCCATATTAATTTGTATGCTTAGGTACAATTAGTCCTTCGTTTAATTTAAAACGAATGTTATGGTTGTTTTCCAGCTTGTTTACATATAAAGGGTTTTTCATGTGCTGAAATATAATTTTGTACCACAGAATTGCTCTCACTGAAAAATTTTTGACATTAATAAAAGCATGGAATAGTATGCCTTTCTTTGTATAATTTTTTTTCAGCTAATAATTTAACCTATAAATTTTGCACTGATTGAAAATGGTATATATTTGTTTTACAGGAAAATCCCCAAGCTGTTATTCCATACGTTATAACAGATTCAGCTAGAGATAAATAAATTATTCGAAGGGTTCACAGATAGTAACAACATTCTTTAGTTTTTACAATCTGCCACAATTGATCTTAGTCGTTCACAAACTTTGTTGATTTGTGTATCCCACTTGTAAAAGCAATCAATAATAACACCTAAATAAACTAACAAAGGCAGCTAGGAATTCGGTCATATTCCGACTAGGTACTTTTATCATTATAAGTGAAAGTTCTCGTGCATTGGAATGGTACTATTGCAAATTCCTAACTGCTTTTTTTCTTATGATGGCAGAGTATTATGTAGGTCAATCGCTTTCAGAACGAAATTCAATATTGAGCTTTTCCAATTTTTAAATGCGAAAAGTTTTGTTAAATTAATTGCTTGCCTGTGCAATATATTGAGGGCAAATTGTAATGTTCGAAGGGAGATTTTTGTTGAAAATGGATTGATTTGGAAAATTGCCCCTTGCGGGGTTAGAATGGTCGAATATAATTTTCTGCTGAGTTCAAGTGATGAAGTTAAGGCTCATAATCGGATCAAAAATATTACATACCACCTCTCCATGTTTTTCATCGGAATATTAAAATCTAATCTCACGGCTCTGAAGTTTTTCATGTAGAACGTCTTTTTGCAGATTATTTTGTTTGTCTGGAAAACACAATTTTGGAGGTGGGTATGGGACCCTGGGGTAGGTCACCCCAACTGGTTCACTACGTTTGGTGTCTTAGCTGCGGTTCCCAGGTTCATGGGGAGAGGTTTGTCAGGATGATGTACGTATTTGCCCGGACGGTAGAGACTGCTTGGGGGAGACCTTTTGACCTCTCCGGCAGAACTCCCTCGGATCATCGCCTTGCACCGCAGTGGGAGGAATGGATTTATTCGTCCGTCACTCCTGGAGACTTGGAACCTTCAGGGTAGGTAGGATGCCCAGATTCCTACTCACCCCTCATAATCTTTTCCTTCCCAGAACTTCTTTCCCTTTCTTTCGTCAAGAGACCTTCAGCACGACCTCCCCAAAGATGTCATATGCCCTGCGAGGAATTATTCTCCTTAGGGCCTCTGTATGGAGTTAATAAAAAATAAAAAATAAAAACAATATTTCGTTAAAGTAAAAAGCTTTCCGAGTACTATTTACATGATGAAATAACGAGAGTCAGTCAATAAGTAATGCCTCTTATTTTTTTCTCCTTAAATTCAGTTAGTTAAGTGAAAATTTTGAACTTGGTGCTATTGCTCAAACCTTCTACAATGTAAACCTTCTGCAGTGGTAACTTTTTGCGTCAACAAGTGGCAGCACTGCAGTCGCTTGCAAAATGTCCGAGATCGATGTTCGTATTAGCATTCTGTAATTGATTCTTGACTGTAGAAGGTAAAACGCAAAAATTCACATTCATGGAAGACTGATAATGTGTACCATGATGCAACAGTGGACGTCAGCACTGCTAGATGATGGGCTCTTTACTAACCAAGCTGGATGACAAACACCGCTGGCTGAGGAAAAGCGGAGCGGTGCAGGCCGTTGATTGCTGCAACTGCACTCATTCGTGGTGACCTATGGATAACTAGAGATGTCGCATCAGTAAAGGCAGTGTGATGAAGATTATTCAACAAATTATTTTTCAACAAAAGTTTTTCAAGGCCGGTACCAAGAAACTTAACCGGCCAGAATAAAGAAACAAGAAAAACAATGGCCTCACAACACTTGCAGCTCTTATGGAAAAAAATGTGACCGGAGACGAAAAATGAGTGAATTTTTTAACTTGAATAAAAGAGGCAGTCAACGGAATGGCATCACATAAACTCACCAAGGACAAAAAAAATCGAAACTGTGTGTTCGGTGGGGAAAGTTATGGCGATGGTGTTCTGGATATGGCCGTGCTTTTTACAACTCTGTGATACATGTCCTTGTTAAAAGATGGACCAAATCTGTGGAAATGGACGGAGATAATTTTGAAAAATAACAAATTAATCTTCAATAGTGCTGGTTTCGACCCCTGTAATTGCATTTTTTATTACTTGACAAATAAAGGAGAGAAAAAATAGGACAACTTTGTTCCGCCGATTTCGGGTTACAAATAAATTAGGTATCAGTCATTATTTTCTGAAATTATTATTTTTTTAACATTAACTCCACACTGAGGAAAACAATTTCCCTCAGAACCATTGTCATCTTTGGGGATGCTGGACGGAGGGTGTCTTTTCGAGGAGAGAAAGGAGTAGTCACGAATCTTGAAGAGATCCATGTTGTAGGAGGAAGGAAACACAGAGGCCGTCAAATGGATCCACAGCTTAGCAGTTGAACTCAAAAACGAGTCATAAAAACGACCCATTCTATGTAAAAAATACTGGTGTCCGAAAGGATCAAAGACGCTAATTCCTCGTAGCATCTTCCATTGTAGAACGAGGATATCATTACCATCTCTCTCGCACACTGCACCGTGACGGGCTCCATAGACCCCGACAATACTACTTGCCGGGATGATAATTTTGAAAGTATGGAATAGTAGCTTTTGCCCCCGGCTTCGCACGCGCAATCGCCTCCCCCCCCTCTCTCTCCCCCCCCCCATCCCCCCACCCATCTCTCTCCCCCCCCCCTACCCGCCCTTCCCCACCCCTCCCCCACCCACACCCACCTCCTTCAGACCCGTTACATTCATTTTTATTTCATTCCATACCCGTTACAAACAGCTCGCGTGCCACCTATTAAAACGTAACAATCAAACACGCGAGTAAATTTTAACTATCAAAGAGATCTAGATATAGCCAGTGACCAATGGAATATAGTAACTTTATGGTGTCTAGTGTGAACAAATGGACAAACTTGGAAAAATTATAGTAGAAAGTTTATAATGAAAATTATTTTTTTAAGGAAACTAGAAAATAGAAAAGAAAAGAGAAAAGTGCAATATCATATTCAAAAACATAATTCTTATTTATAGTTTTATATGTGAACACATTAATTAAATAAAAACAATTAAGCATGAGAAATGAAATATTAAGCACTTAAATTCATGCAAATAGCCGTTTACGGGGAGGGTATTTCATCATCTCCCGCCTCCAGGGGGCCATCAGAGGAGACTCCATCCTGGCAGTCATGGCAGTGATGATCGCATTCTTCGAATGGCGCAGTCTGCGCCATAAACTTCCCATGCGGTGGTGGAGAAGTGCACGGAAAGTATGTACTCGCCCTCCAGGAACATTTCTGTAGCACTGCAGTATCTCGGTAAGTAGAAAAGTTAGCGATAAGCGTTATTGTAAGCAGCCTTTAACTTATGCCATTGGTTTGCAGTGTAGTCAACCCACGGTTCTGATGTGTACAGCGAGGTACGGAAAGCGTTGAACAGTATTCTTTTTACTTTGGGGCTGCAGGAGTAAAAACGTCTTGACAGCATACCCGCTCTAACTGATATTGCTCTTCTGTTATTATTGGTCTACTGTCTTTATTTCAATTGGTAAATTTTATAAGATTTTCGGAGCAAGAAAGTTAAACTGTGACTGGGCCATTGAGGTTTTTGTTACTGGAATAATAAAGTTGGATTGTTTGGAATATCTTGTACATTGTAGCGATGTATAGCATATTATGTTTATTGTCTTTTTTACCGTTACAGTACCATAAACGTGGATCGTCACGGTAATAATGAAAGTGCTCATGGGATATTCAATAACGCAAAAAATGTAATTATTAATCGATTATTTGATAAAAACAATATTTCTCATTTCCTTTAGTAAAAATGAACGCATATTTCTGTTAACACAATGATATTGAATTATATTCTCAGAACTTTGGAAATCAAATACTTTTTATTCTCTTAATAAATAAGCAAAGTGGAAATTCTTGAGTGATAAATAAGTACTTTATAAATTGCAAGTCATCGATAGAATATTGCTAATTGGTTTCTCGAAGAGCGACAGGTAACTAATTCGTTTTCAAAGAAGCACTGAATAAATTAGAGCATAAACGTCTTTGTTTGCATAAACAAAGTGTTTTGCATATTTTACGCAAACTTTAAAAAATGTTTTTTAATTTTTTTTAATTATTATCTTTATTTATTAAGTTACTTAGGTGATTGTGCTGTGCCTGTCTCACTAAGAATTCCTATGTTGAGAGCAGGCGCATTTTAGCATAAATAGTTTAAAACAAAAACAAGGATAACAACAACAGTGTTATTTACATTTAAAATAAAAGTACAAGGACAATCAGCATCGTACCAATAGGAAAGCATGCGTTAAGGAGGTTTTAAAAATATTGTTAATATATGATCTGTCTTTGCTAGTGATCCAAAACTTGGTATCTGATTTGTATTTTACGTAATTAGTGTGCTGTTTAATGGTCAGTGGAAATGTATCATAAAGTTTTGTTGCAATGTACCTGAAGTTTCTTTGACCAAAAGTTGTTTTGGCGAACGGGATAAGAGATTTTGTACTTTGGTTCTCGTATCACGAACAGTTTGGACATTGTCAAAAACAGTTCTATATTTGAATAGATAAAAAAAGTTTATTTTTGGTATAAAGTTACCTAATGTCCAAAACACCGATTTTCCTAAAAATTTCATCCAAACTGCTTGTGATCGGTAGTTTTAGAATAAGCTTTATAATCAGTTTCTGGGCTTAAGAGATCGGATCAATGGCGGCAGCGTTTGCTCATCCCCAGGCTATGATACCATACTCGATTAGAGATTGACAACGTTGAAATATTTTCACTTAAAAATAAAATGTGGACATCCGAAAAGAAATAAAGACTGATGTACAAGTACAAGGGATGCTTAAGATGGTTTGAGTTTCTAGACTGGATGCAAACAAAATCGGAGTGTGCAATTCACGCGCCGTAGAAGTAAAACCCTCATAAAACTAAATTAGACAAGGTGGGGAGACTACCTAGTACATTTTTTATCAATGTGAAGGATAATATAATTTTTTCCATTTTTTTTATTTCCATTGCATCTTTTCCAATAGATACATTTGGTCATCTTATTAATTTGTGTTTTCTTCTTTGGAGTCGTTAGATCTCGCTTTCTTTGTGTTAATTTTAGAGTGGTTTGAAGATTGGATATTAATTTAACAAAAAATTAATTATTTATTTTTTTGTATTTCGTAGAATTCGATCTTTGGTAAATTTCTGGCCGCTGAGGATCGCCAGGCGGTTTACACCACTACACAAAAGTCTTGCGTAGTACAGTGGATTTATCGTATTATATTGAAGCCGAGTACCTACCCGTGAATTAAATAAATATTTTATTGCTATCTCATTCTCTTGCAGGCTAAATCCTGTATACTTATTTTTATTATTTATTATTAATTTTATTTATTATTTATTAAATTGAATATAATTACATCTAATAGAAGATATGGGTAGTCATAGATACATTTGGTCATCTTATTAATTTGTGTTTTCTTCTTTGGAGTCGTTAGATCTCGCTTTCTTTGTGTTAATTTTAGAGTATTTTGAAGATTGGAAATTGATTTAACAAAAAATAAATTATATATTTTTTTGTATTTCGTAGAATTCGATCTTTGGTAAATTTCTGGCCGCTGAGGATCGCCAGGCGGTTTACACCACTACACAAAAGTCTTGCGCAGTACAGTGGATTTATCGTATTATATTGAAACCGAGTACCTACCCGTGAATTAAATAAATATTTTATTGCTATATCATTCTCTTGCAGGCTTAATCCTGTTTACTTATTTTTATTATTTTTTTTAAATTTTATTTATTATTTATTAAATTGAATATAATTACATCTAATAGAAGATATGGGTAGTCCCACAAAGTTGTGACAGATCAGCTTGTCTTTTAGATGTACGTGTTAGCCTTTTTTAGCGTCGCTCGTTTCCGTTTTAACGAGTTTCAAATCACAACGGTGCTATTTTCACTTTAAAAGTGTTAGAATAAAGTATGACGCAGAAGTGAATGGTTGAAGAAGTGAATTCGGAAAGAAGAGTAAGAATAACAGAAGAAGAGTATGAATGTGAATGGAGTGTGGAATGTGTACCAAGACAGTTGAGTGATGGTCTCTGTCTTCCGGTTCTGTAGTTTTACAGACACACTAACAAATTCTGCAACACACCTAAGTTGGAGATTTCTTCTTGGGAATAAATAGATTCTTGATGTTTATCTGGTTTTATTAAATACTTCGAATAATTTTACAATATAGACCTCGTTAGTCTACCTAACTAGGAGCTGGCAAAATTGAATCCAACGAGAGCATTTTACTCAACACCCTCTCTGAGCGGAATCTAAGGACAGTTCTTATCACTGCCATCTATGTCTAAAAGCCGGAAGCTTTTAGATACACTACAGGTTCCAAGCCAACTCAGAATCATGTTAAATCAACGTCTCTCTGAAAAATCAGTAAAAGCTATGAAAAAAAAGGAATTGAAAAAATAGCCCGTATACTAACCTAACGTAACAATTTGGGAGGCTGGTGTGGGTACCGCCACCCCGGGAACCATTTATCGGATAACCAACACCTCTGCCATCACACCCCAAGTGGTTCACTTCGTTTGGTGACTTAGTAGGGGTTCCCGGGTTCATGGGGTGAGGTTTATCCGGTCTTGACGGCGGATGCTTCTGCCCACCAGCTGCATGGCAGGCCGGAGAGAGTGGTTGGCGCAGTCCCTTTGACTTTTCCAGCCGTATTCTTTCGGAACTTCGCCTTGCACCACAGTGCGAGGGATGGATTCATACGTCCGTCACTCCTCGATACCCCCAGATGCCCACCCACTCTTAATATCCTTTTCCTTCTCCAAAATTCTTCTCCTTCCTATCCTAAGAAGATAGTCCACCCAGCATCCCTAAAGATGATATAGGCCCCGATTGGAATTATTTTCCTCAGGGCCTCCCGTGTGGAGCTAATTTAAAAAAAAACGAGTGTGCTTTAGACCACACGACTAAAGTAAAACTTCTTTAGCTCTATCTATATGAGAGGAAAAGAGAAAGAAAATATGGGCGCGCAACGCTCTCTCTTGCTCCTACAGTGTGATACAGACAATAGGCCTGCACTGTGTCTTAGATACACGAAACGTAACTGGCTATGAGAGAAAGAGAGAAAGAAAATGTGTTCACCTCTCTTTCTTGCCCCCACAGTAATATACGAAACGTAACTCTCTCTCTCAATCTATCTCCACTAACTTTATTTATTTATTTATTTATTTATATTTATATACATTTTTTTTTACAGTTTTTTAGAGAAAATGTGTCCTAACTGGGGTACCCCGTTCTAAGGACACATTGTACAAGTTTTATTATTTTAATTATAAGTAAATACCTAATCTATGTTAGAATATTGCCAAGGGAAATTATTAAGTTATATCTAAAAGAAAGTACAAAACAAAGCATTATTCTTTGTTGGGTTGCAAAATTGAATCTATTTTCTTCCTTCCCATGTCCATAATCCATACTTTTATGCTTCTTTTGAAGGCGGTTATTTTTTTTTGTGGTTTTCATTGCAAGAGGGAGTAAATTAAATAATTTTACAGAGAAGTATTCCATATTTCTTTGTCCAAAAGTCGTTTTAGTTGTAGGTTGGTAGAATGTATGTTGTAATGTAGATCTTGTGAATCGGCCCGAGTTTGTCTGTGTAAAGTTATCCTGATTTTTGAATGCGTACATTAGAATATCTTTTGTATATAATTGTTTCAGTGACATTAAATTCAGCGCTTTAAAAACATAGTCTGTAGGGGTTCTGATGGGCACTCTAAGTATAATTTTCAGAATTGCCCTTTGTGCTATGAGGACTGGTTTTATAGTGGAATCGCATGAGCTTCCCCATCCGATAAGACCATATTGTAGTTGAGATTGGGCTAAGGCATAATAGATTTTAATTAGCTGTTCTTTATCTAAAATGTTTCTTATTGTTTTGAAAAAATAGGATAGTTTTTTTAATTTGTTGCTCACATTTTCCACTTGGGAGTTCCAATTTAAGTTTTGATCAATTATTATTCCAAGATATTTTATTGTTTGTATTTCATTCAATTTTGGACAGTTGCAAGGAGTTTCTCGGTTCACGTTTATACAGTCTTTATGAATTTTTATGTTTAGGTTTGTATTGAGGTTATCCGTCTGTTTGTTGTGGATTTTGAATTTAATATAATTAGTTTTTGTATCATTTAGTGTTAGTGAATTTGAATCAAGCCATTTTTTTACCCGATTCATCCCTTTTTCAGCTTTTTCAAATACAGTCTCCCATGACTTTCCATGGAATAGAAGGACTGTGTCATCTACAAAACTAATGACTGAGCCGTGACAGTTTAGTTCACATAAATCATTTATATATATCAGGAATAAAATCGGGCCTAAGACACTGCCTTGCGGGACTCCATATTGGATTTGTATTGGTTGACTTGATTCATTTTGAATCCTGACTAACTGTAACCTTTCTGACATGTAGCTTTTAATGAGGTTTAGTTCACGTCCTGAGATTCCAATCTTTTTGAGTTTTTCTAGAAGATATGTGTGATCAATTGTATCGAAGGCTTTACTTAGATCTAAAAATATTCCGACACACTTATTTCCGTTATCGAGACTATGTTTTATACTTTTTACAATAGAGGCGATGGCATCGGAGGTTCCTATATTTTTTCTAAATCCGTATTGATTTTCAGATAGTATGAAGTTTGTTTCAAGATATTGAGTGAGCTGCTTCTTTATGACTTTCTCTACTACTTTTGAAAGATTATTCAATATTGTTATCGGTCTATAGTTATTTATATCCGCTGTATTGCCAGTTTTAAAGATTGGTATAACAGAACCCATTTTAAGCGTTTCGGGAAAGATACCCTCCATGATACATCTGTTCACAAGGTGGAGGAGTGGTTGAATTATTTCATCTCTAGTTGATTTAATTATTCTCATTGAGATGCCATCTGATCCTGAAGTTAGTGTTGGTTTCATTGAATCTATAATGCTTTTAAGTTATAATTTAAGTTATATTTTTTAGTTATAATCTATGGAGTTTCTCATAAGTAACCAAATATTTTTGTCCTACAAAAAGTTTCAAAAATCGATATCTAGATTGTGTTTTTCACACTAAACTAAGTGTATCACATTAAAATAGTGGATCGTTTTCCTATTAATAAATAATTACAGTGAGAACAGATATATTATAAGATTGAATTTAAAAACAAAATCTTGAAATTAACATGACAAGTGATATTTGAATTTGAAACCATTTGAATTTGAATTTGAATTTGAAGTTTGAAGTCAAGTGACATTTGAAGCCATAGACAAAAAGTTAACAGAATATTCTACCATTCTAACATCTACCTACATCTAATAATAATCCATAATATTATAATGGAACAAGAAAACTCTGCCCAACAATTCCTGGCAAAGGCAACCTCTATTTTAAACCTATTAAATATCATCATAATGGACACATCTAACAAATTCACCAAGGAACAAATAGCGAAACTCGCCCCTAAATTCACCGATCTATTGGGTAATGTCGGTCAAATGGGTGTAAAGTTAGGGAGCCTTGAAGGAGAATTGAAGACCTACAAATATATGTCTTCTAATCAAACACCCGAAAATGGGAACAGAACGTATAGTTCGATTACGTCCAACCAAGTCCTCCCGAAATATCCACCGAACACAAGAAATAATGCCCCTATACTTCCTGCGAGACCAGCCGTACTTATCTTCCCCAAAGATGACAAGTCACTTCCTTCCAGCAGTACTCTTGAAACTCTCAAAACCTCAACTAACCCATCATCTTTGGGAATTACAATCACGGGGTTACGAGAAATAAGGAACGGAGGTGTAGTCGTGCATCCAAGTACCGATGCAGAGGCCATAAAACTTGCCAATGCACCGACCCTATCCGATGCTGGTCTGAAAGCAGCAGTTTCTTCACATAAACTTCCTCGGATAGCTATCCATGGTCTACCTCAAGTTGTGCCCCTCGAGAACATTATCTTGGCAATCCACCAGCAAACACACGAAGAAACCGGTCTACAAATTAATGAATTGAAAGATAAATTGCAATTCTCTCACAAAGTAGGACCTCGTACCGGATCGTGCACTCATGTCTTCAGAGTTCCTCCTTCTGTTCGTCACTCCCTCATTCGCTTCTCTAAACTGGCTATGGACTGGCAAATACACACCGTAAGGGATTGGATCGACAGTCTAAAATGTGGACACTGTCAACTTTACGGCCATACGGCGTCGAAATGTAACGCAGACATGCCTACATGTTCTCACTGTGGAAAACCTGGACACAATCGAGATGCTTGCCCGACTCCTGAAAAGCCACCAGCATGTGCTACCTGCAAGTTCTTCAGAAAACCGTCCACACACAACACTGGCTCCCCTGACTGTCCTGCCCGCCAAGCCGCTGAGAGACGCGAATTATCTCGAGTCAATTTTTTAGGCTGAATCAGAATCGACACCTTATTAATACTAACTTTTCCACCTATTATCAAAATATTCGTGGTCTCAATACTAAGCTAAACTCCTTTAGATGCTCCATAAATTTATGCCCTTATGATTTTTTATGTTTTACCGAAACATGGCTATCAGACAATATTGCTTCAACAGAACTTGGACTCCATGACTACATTATTTTTCGCTGTGACCGCTCTTCCTCTTCTAACAAGTATAGAGGAGGTGGGGTAATGATATGTATTAAAAAAAAATACTCTTGCCACATTCTTGAATCGTCTAATAATGTATCTGAACAATTATTTATTTGTGTTCTACTTGGTTCCAAGAAACTTGTCATTGGTTGTGTATACATTCCCCCCTCCTCTTCAATAGAAATCTATAAGTCACATACTGAAGCAGTTGAGCGTGTTTCCATAAAGGCCGATTCCTTACTTATTTGTGGTGATTATAATCTTCCTAAAATAGTGTGGCTTAATGATAGTCATGGTGTGAAAACTCCTAATAATGTTTCCCTTCATGCTTCCATAATAGTAAATTTCTTTGCCTTCCTGAATATGTACCAATTAAACTCGATCAATAACTGTGGAGGTTACTGTCTTGATCTAATATTTACCAATATGCCTAGCGTTTGTGTATGTGAAGCTACTGACTCAATATTACCAATAGATAAATATCATCCACCACTCGATATTAACTTCACTAATCCTTTCAAAAGTGACACTCTGAAATCAGCAGTTACATTCCACTACAAATTTAACAAAGGTGATTATACTGGCATGAATAGGTACCTTGCCCAATATGACTGGGCAGGTATGTTATCAAACAACAATATTAACGATGCTGTATTTAAATTCAACGAATGTATAACTCATGCTATAGATTTGTTCGTTCCAAGGGGAACTTTTTCCCAGCCTAAATTTCCTATTTGGTTCAGTATGAAACTAAAGCATTTGATTATGGAAAAAAAGAAAACACACAAGTTATTCAAATTAACGAACAACTTAGCGCTTTATCAAAAATTTTCTCAGTTAAGAGAATTATCCAAAATTGAATCTAACTTGTGTTATAAATCTTATATTGAACTCACTGAGACAAAATTAAATCTTAACCCTAAACAATTTTGGAAATTTATTAAACAAAAACGTATTGATAACGATCTCCCTTCAAGTTTATTTTTTAATGATACTCACGCCACCAACGATTTCGATATTGCCAACCTTTTTGCTGAACATTTCTCCTCTGTCTATACTGATAACATATGCACCATCCCTCCACTTAAATATGCTAATACTATTGACCTTAATAATTGCGAAATCACACTTGTAGATGTTTTCAATTACTTAAAAAATCTTCCCAGCAAAACAAGCACTGGTCCTGATGGTATACCTGAAATATTATTGAAAGAATGTAAATCTGTTGTATCTAAGCCAATTTGTTTATTATATAACTTATCATTATCATCTGCCACTTTTCCGGATTCCTGGAAGGTTTCCTATATACGACCTATTTTTAAATCGGGTAATAGGTCGAACGTAGAAAACTATAGACCTATATCGATGTTATCTCATATTCCTAAAATCTTTGAATCTATAATCACAAAAAAAATAACACCTATTTTCAAAAATGTGCTGATTGAGGAACAGCATGGCTTTAGATCTGCTAAATCTACCACTACAAACTTACTCTCCTTCACCAACACCGTAATCAATGGCCTAGAAGATAAATCACAAGTAGATGTTCTATATACCGACTTTTCTAAAGCTTTTGACAAAGTAAAACACGCTATCCTCATGGCCAAGCTATATGCTATAGGTATACGAAACCCATTGCTATCTTTCTTTAATTCTTATTTAAGCAATAGAAAACAAAGAGTTAAAATAAATAACATTGAGTCTATTATTATTGAAGTAACATCCGGCGTACCGCAAGGAGCACATTTAGCCCCGCTTCTCTTCAACTTGTTTATAAATGACATTATTCGTATTTTCTCTCACACACGCTTTTGGCTTTTTGCTGATGACAATAAGATCCTAAAAATAATCAAAAACTACCATGACTGCCTTCTTTTCCAATCAGATATTGACTCTTTCAATGACTGGTGTAAAATTAATTGCTTGGAACTAAATGTCGATAAGTGCAAAATTATGTCCTTCTACAGATCTAAAAATCCGATTGTTATCGAATACAAATTAAATAATAATTGCCTAACAACTGTTCAATCTTTTAAAGATCTTGGTGTCTCTCTTGATAGCAAGCTTTCTTTCCGGGAACATATAAATACGATTGTTAATAAATCTCTCAAACTACTTGGTTTTATCACTAGAACCACTTCTGACTTCAAAAACATAAATACCCTAAGAACTCTTTACTGCTCCTTGGTTCGCCCCCATCTTGAATATGCTTGTATTATATGGTCTCCTTTTTATGCTGTCCATATTCGTCATATTGAATCCGTTCAACATCGGTTCCTAAAGGGAATTGCTTGGAGGCTAGGATTAGAGCGAGGCAATTACTCGTATGCTGAAATTGAACAAACTCTAAACCTTTCTCCTTTAGAAGACCGTCGGATAAAATCTGATCTCATTTGTTTCTTCAAAATTATTAACTGTTTAATCGACTCGCCTACATTACTACAACTCATCACATTTAATATACCTTCTCGTAGACTCAGAAATAAAGACCTGCTTTTCCTCAATCAGCACTCGACTAACTATGGTTATAACTCACCACTGTCCAGAATGTGTAGACTGGTCAACTCACGTCAAGACCTTGATTTTTTTGGTATTAGCTTAAATGATTTCTGTCGCTCTTTAAACAAATGAAGATATGTAATATTCACCCTAATTTTTGCAAGGTCTTGACGTGACTTGACACTTATTTTTCTTCTATTTTCACTGTTTGTCTTTGCTTTCATGTACCATCCGAATCCTTACATTGTTCATTTCTATACTTCGTGATACTTTGTTTTAGATTGGACGTAAGTCCGTAAATAAATAAATAAATGTCATCTGCTGTAACTGTATTTAATTTAAAGGTGATATTATTTGTAAGTGTGTTGTTAATTTCATTATCAGTATAAGGAGGTTTAATTATTTTTTTAGCTAAATTAGAACCCACCTTGGAGAAATATTCATTCACAAATTGAACTATTTCCTTTGGATTTTCTTTCATATTTAATTTTTGATTTGGTGTATCAAGTTCGGTAATATCACTACTTTTATTGTTTTTAGTGTATGTCATCTCCTTAATAATTTTCCAGACAAGTTTAGGGTCATTATTACAGTTTTGAATCTGACGTTTGTAATAGTTACCTCTGGCAAATTTTATAAGTTTAGAACACATGTTTCTATAATGTTTGTAAAGATTTAGAAACGAAAGATCAAGTGGATTTTTTTTTAGTTTTTAAGTGTAATTTGTCCCTAACTCTTATACTTTTTAGAAGTCCTTGAGTAATCCAAGGTTTTTTTATTTTACATTTGTGTGGAGTTTGTATAGTGAATGATTCTGAACATTTATGAATATTTGTTTGAACAATGCTTGTAAATGAGTGCCAGCAATCCTGAAAATCATTAATTTTAAATAGTTCTCCCCAATCTTCCAATTTTAATAAATCCTTTAACCTGTTAATATTAATTCTATTTTTGACTATTGTATTTTTAATGTAAGTATGTGTATTTTGAAGTTGAATGGTAAGTAGCAGTGTAAAGTGGTCAGTAATATTGGAATGGTGAACGGCGGTACCGTATGCTTTGTTTGTTTTTATCATGATGTGGTCAATACAGGAGGCAGATACATTTTGAGCATTTTCGTTATATCCTAATCTTGTTGGTATATTAACTGCACTGATCAGTCCATGGTGCAGTAAGAGTAATTGGTAGTCATCACATTGGGGGTGTTTCTGTCCAGTATTTAGTATGTTAATATTGATGTCCCCAATTAAGTACACGTTCCGAACATCTCGTAGTTGGGTTAGCTCATCATCCAGGGAGTGAAGAAATGGAGATATGTCTCTTGTTGAAGGTGATCTGTATATCCCTAATACTGAGATATCATTATTAATGTTTATTAGTAGACAGTTAGCATCTCTGAGTTGAACTTATATCTCCCTCTCAAATACCGTTCACCTTGTACTTCAAAAACCTATTAAATCATTATTTTATTATATTTTTTCATCAATTTTAATGACTTTTCAAAGGAGGTTCTGAGTTGATTTCATTCTGAGTTGTCCGGTCACTCTGTCTTCCTACGCCAGCGGGGAAATAGCGTGATGGTTAGTTATTCAATATATTTATTTATTTATGTCGTAACGTAATCCATTATGAACAACATGTCACCAGTCCTTAGTATTTCCCCCAGAGGGATATTTTAATTGGCTAGGGTAAAAGCTCGTGTGGCTAAAAACCATACATGTTTTCGAGATTTCAGATGGAGCGACTGTTACTTATTACTGTTTGCAGACACGTGTTGCAAATATTTTGTTACACGTGTAGATTCACCCCGTTTGCTAAGTGGTGAAGTCATTGGCTCTGAACCCAGAGGTTGCGGATTCAAACCCTCATTTTTTAAATTATATTACTTGCACTTTTGTAAAAGTAGGCTCTAATAATTACATATGAGGCATGGGGGGCTACATCAAAGCCGGAGACTTTGATCTTTGATTTTTTGTGAGACTAATCGGAGATTAGTCTCACAAAAATTGGGCGTACTGTACAGGGCCCGCAGATACTTTAATAATACACACTTGCTAACCTTGTAGAAATTGCAAGTGCGTCCCACGGTTGAATTTTGCAGCCACGTCTGTTCTGGAGTTCCAAAATACCTGAACAAAGCCGTTTGATAGATTCTACTATCTAAACGTATTGCAATCTTTCGACCACAGGCGTCCGTCGGGTGGGAATGCTATCCTTGTTCTATACGGTATTTCAATGGAAGATGTTCCAGGGAACTAGCGTCATTGATCCCATCGGCACCGGTGCATAGCCGAGAAACACGCCGAACGCGCGCCCAACGTACGTACCCGGTTGACATTTGTGACATGAGAAAGGGTTTCGTGAGTTCAACAGCTCGCTTGTGGAGCCTCGGTGTTTCTTCCTTCCTACAATCGGTCTCTTCAAGACTTCATTCCTTCCGCCCCACAAAAAGACCATCCACACAGCATCTCACTTAATAATTTCCCTCAGGGCCTCCTTTGCGGAGTTAGTGTATTTTACTACAATGAGAGGGGATTAGAAACATATGGATAATCCGATAAGTTTTAAGATGTTCATGGCCAAAAGCATTTTTGTTATTTGTTTTTGGGGTGTTATGCCGTGTTGCGCTACCTCCTTCTTTAGCCAAAGTTTCAGACATAGTTGCAGTGTCCATCATCAGGGCAGATCCGGTAGATGTGTAATTTTTTAGTTTTAAGTGTATGCTTATTTACTTCGAAGCGATACCGTGTCGCCAGCTCCAGTAACTTTCACCGGTACAAAATAACTGTGACAAACAGTGGCGTCATTGCCGCGGAACGGAATAGAAAGTTCACTAAATCGTGGTAGGTATTTATGCTAGCCAGGGGCAAGTCCGTTTGCGAGTTGCCGACGAAACGTTGGCTAAAGAATTAGGTAACGCAACACGGCATAACAACCCAAAAACAAATAACGAAAATATGGATAATCCGTTCTCATTGATATAAAATTAATATTTCAGCTTTTTATTTTCTTTTTTATTCTTTTAAAGTTTTACCCATCCATAGGTCGCAACTCTTCAAAACCATTGAAACCTTGGTATTTTCACTTTATGCATATCGTGAGGGTGCAACGATTGTGAGGCGTAGAAGTTGAGAAACCAGGTTATTCACATCTATTCACTGAACACGCCTAAAGATATTTAAAGCTATTTTCCAATGATGAATAATGAAGAGTGACGCCTAAGATTGTATCTCCTCTGGATAGGTGGAGGAAGAGATGATACATCATAGATTAAATAATGTAAAATGATTTCATTTTCCTACCTGCAGCTTCTAGGTTCCTAGCCAAGAAAATAAACCCTTTGCCACGAAGGCTGTGAAGGGTATAGGCTTTTTTATTTTTATACGAATATCTCACAAGAGTCTCAGCTGCTCCCATCTGGAGCCAGTGAAACTCTGGTATCCCCGATTGGCTGAAGATAGTGGGAAGAGGAAGTAGATGGAATAGAAGAAGATGGAAAAGTACCTGGCTATTCTAGAAGTAACTGGTCACCACACACGGGTAAAGCCATTTCAAGCAACGTTTCAATTATGAATGGTGGTCTTATACCAGGATGGTATTGAGAGAATCGTCCACTATGGAACAAAATGTACAATATTTTATTTTAAATTGTGAAATAACACAAAATAATCAAATAAAATTTATTTGCGCATGCCGGGATTGAATGCCGCGACCTTCGGATTGCATATCAAAAGCCTAAACCCTCGACCATGGAGGCCGTCCTCATCGCTAAGGATTGATTAAAACATTTTTTTTGCTTCCCCACCCAGTCGCAAGATTATTTCATAAAAACATCTTAAATTGTAACGGTGAGCGCAGCGAGATTTCAAAGTACCGCGTACTGGCAATGTTGCAAACCAATTGGTGATATTTTTACTGAATCGTGTTATAAAATAATACCTAACGATTAACAACCATACAAAAGCAAAACAACATAATAGATGTATACCATAACCATGCCCTTAATAGCGCCCTAATTGATAGGGTTTGAATAAAACACCTCTGGAAATAGCCACGAACCCCGGACTAATAATATGTATATTTACAGTGTTGGTACACAATGGTTAATTTAGGTAGATGATGATGAGACATATTCCACATAAAGAGCGCTTTTAATTACTGTGACGATTCACGGTTACGGTACCGTGACAGCAAAAAGAGGCAATAAACGTACATTGCTTATCGTTCAGCTCTTTCTTACACATTAAATAATGGTAGGACAAAATATAAGATACACAAAATACGTGTGTCCGTTTTTTCCAAAGTAAAATGTTTTCCATTGGAGGAAAAATCATACGTCGTGTTACGGCTCGGCCACGGTGACGGGAATTGCTTTTCATTTTCTTTATACGTGTGAGGGAGATGTATGATGATCATTATATGTTTCCTTTTGGGTGTAGACATACGTTCACCGTTTCTCTTATTTTTGACCGTTGTTATTTAGTGTGTAAGAAAAAACTGCTGCATTATATGTTTAAGAAAAAAAGCAAAACCATCAACCCATTGAAATTTGATGTTTTTGAATTTTTGGAATTCACTCACACTTCAATATTATTCCTTGTAACTATATTCCATACTTTCAAAATTATTGTCACTGCTAGTAGTATTACAGGGATTTAGATGTGCGAGAGAGATGTAAGAAAATGATGACTTTTTTCCATCATCAGCACTACCACTATTTTCACGGTGGATAAGGCTCTTCCACTCTTTCTTTCTGTTTCTGCGATGTGAGGAGAGCTGCGTACACCAACGTACCGGACATCAGTGATACTTGGTCACTCCAGTGCATCGATGTCCATCCTCTGCTTCTTCTGCTTTCCACTTTGCCACAGTTTGGTGAGCAAAGTGTCCAACATTTCTTAAAATATGGTAGATAATTAAGAGCCTGTTGTGAATAACCGGCTTTTCCAGAATGAAAACACTTGTGTATCTGGCGGTTGGGCCGATAGCCACGCACATTGTCATTGGGACTGCCTGGTGGTTTGTGGAATACCTTCTCTGAACATTTTATTTTTATTCATTTTATTTTCTCCCTGTTATTATTGTAATTACTTGATTTATATTATTACAGTTATTTTTTCGTTATTTCTCTTATTCCAGGCTTCCTCCACCGGGCGCAGTACTTATTTTTCTTTTTATTTACTAACACTTTTATCTGTATATATTTTTATCTATAGATTTCAAAAGAAGCCACGGGCTGCCATATTGATTATTCTTTTGTTTTATGTTAATGTAAGTACTTGCATACTTCTTTCTAATCCCGTATGCAAGGACATTGGAGGGTCTAGAGTCGTTCAAATAAATGTAGCTTGGCTTAATAAAATAGAATGTGCGGTGAAGGAAAAAACCACATGTTTCCTTACAACGCCGTTAAGAAAGTGGTGGAGTCCCCTCTAATGTGCATCTGGCTGTCCATGGAATCCTGGACATTTTCTCCAGCACCACATTTCGAGGGCGTCTACCTATCTATCTACGTACGTTTTTCGCTAGCGCTAAGTGTCCATATTTGCAAATCTTATTGAAATATGGGGAAAATCAACGTGCCGACTAGTCTCATCTTGGTGGTCTTCGTTAGCCTCTATCACTTAATATCTTTTGCATTCTACTCATGGCGTCTTTTGTCACATAAATTCTACTTTTCATTTCTGTTTCAAAACTTCCTTCGTCACTTATAGACGAGCTTGGATATATAAAGTGGTTCACTGTTTCTAAGTCTGCACGAGCATTATATTTGTTCTTGCAAATGTCCCCTCGATCACCAAATAATCTCACCCAGAGTGGCGTCTGTTGTCAATCGAATATTCCAACGCGTTTGTTCTTGTTTTCATTTATTTGAGGGGGGTTTCCTTGGGAGAATAGTACGGTCACTTCCTGATACAACCATGTCTCTGGTATTCCCGATGTAAGCCTTGCCGATGTCAATCATCTTCAATCTTGGCCAGCACTGATAGGTACTGCTGCCCTTTAACAGGATATTTTTCGACTTTCCAGTCTAGGTCCACCATGCAAAAACAAGGGCACCTCGTGTAGGTTGTGGTCTTGGAAATAATTAGATGACCATTCCTCCCTCACCCTGAACGTGATGGCGACCTAGATAGTGTTAGAGCATCAAAATTATTTAAAACATCGTAACATCCATGAATCCTAACATTTTTTCAATATAAGCCATGTTCTCAAGTTTCCCGTAATTGTTTGGTTTCGGTTTCCTTCTAATTGTATTTTTATATTTAATGTTCGAAATTAATGTCAGAATATTTCTCAATTCTGAACGCAAACTGCCTTCTGTTAGTATATTATATTTTAGTTTTAAAGTTCTTGTTTTGTCCTGTGTTACAATAGCACCGTTATTGTCTATTATTATTATTTTTCTAGTTATTTTTTTTTTATGAATATCTCACAAAAGTCCCAACTTCTCCCGTCTGAAGCCAGTGAGACTATGGCATCCCCTATTGGGGTATGTTGTGAGGCTGAAGGTAGTGGGAAGGGGAAGAAGATAGGGAAGAGGAAGGTGTGGAAATACCTGGCTATTCAGATCTGGTCATTTCAGGCAACGTTTCAATTCTGAATGGTGGTCTTACACCAGGGAGATACTGAGAGTATCTTCCACTCTGAAAAGTGCCGCAAATATACTAAATATTATTTTTAACGAATAAATTGTGAAATAACACAAATTAATCAAATAAAATTTATTTGCCACTGCGGGATTTTATCCTGCGACCTTCGATGTGCGAGTTAAGAGCCTTACCACTGGACTACGCCGGCCGTCCTGTGTGTGCTATAACAGCACTACCTTTGTTAATTTTTATTCTCTTGTCGTTGTTTTTGTAAATACTGTATATTCTTTTTTTATTATTTTATCAATATTATAAGGAGCGCTGTAGGAATATTTTTAAATTTATTATAGTTAAGCGCACTTGAAGTGAAATGGCACAATATATATATGATATAACATTATTACTAAAAATATTACTATTACCATTCCTAGACAAAGGAACTACCCCTACCTCACCCTTACACCCTTAGTTTTACATTATCAAGTTATAAAATGGCACTAATAGGTGATAGAAGAGAAAATAATAGAAGTATACCATTAACACGCCCTAGAAAGTGCGTTAATTGATAGGGCGTTAGTAAAACTCCCCTTGGAAACTGCCGCAAGCCCCGGACAAACAGTATACAATGGTGCAATTTACCCAGCTGGAAGTCTTGTAGCGTTAAGTGCCCATCCGAGGTTAAAAGCCCGGACGGCCATCGCTTAAGCACCAGACTTAGTGTCCCTTTCTTTAGGTTACCGAAGCTTAAGATAGTTTTTTAAAGCTAATATACTTAGGTTAATTCTTGTAATTTTTATTTTCTGTTCATCACAAGTAACTACTACCCTTTTTTACATTAGCTCCACGTAGGAGGCCCTGGGATAAATAATTCTCCGCAGGGCTTATGTCAACTTTGGGGATGCTGTGTGGCGGATCTTTTTAGGGAAGAAAGGGAAGGAAGTTCTTGGTAGGAAAAGGGTATGAGGGCTGGGTAAGAATCTGGCGGTCAGTTTGTCCAGGAGTGACGGACGTATGAATCCAGCCCTCTCACTGCCGTGCAAGGCGATGTTCCCAGAGAGTACAGCTGGAAAAGCTAAAGGGACTTCCTCAACCATTCTCCCAATCCGTAAAAAATACACAGAAAACTCTTATAAAAGCAATATATAAGTTACCAATACTAACACCCACTTCAATCATATTCGAAAAATTCCCAGTGCTGAAAATTCAAAAATTATTTTCAAAGCAAATACTTACTTTCCTTTACAAGAGTTTATCCACATTTAACACTTCACAAAATTCTCGCAATACTAGAACAAGACATGCTCACCAGCTACAAATACCAAAAACGAACACATCCTATTTAACTTTTAATTTATAATTTTTGTCGAATTGAAGTCGATTTTATATTTTTATTTTTATTGTTTCTCTTTTTTTATATTAACTATGAACACTCTTTTGTTTTACTATTAAAAAAATTATAATTTATAATTTACAAGTGAAAAATGTCCTCTACAACACAGGTGAACTCCTAGTGTGGAGGACAATATATTATACCTTTGCAGTGTAAATGTACTAAGAATAAATAAATAAATAAATCCGGTCTGCTATGCAACTGGTGGTATTACGCATCCGCCGCCAAGACCTGAACACACCTCACCCCATGAACCATGTTTGTTATCTAATAATTGGTTCCCGGGGCGGCGGTACCCATACTCGCCTCCCAAATATGAATCCTTTTTTTTTACAATAGCTCCATACAGGAGGCCTAATTAAAATAATTCCCCTCAAGGTCTATGTCATCTTAGGGGATGCTGTGTGGAGGGTATTTGGAAGGAAATGAAGTTCTGGGAAGGAAATAGGCATGAGGGATGGGTAGGAATCTGGGGGTCCGTGTGTCCAGGAGTGACGGACGTATGAATCTATACCTCTAACTGCGGTGCTGGGCGATGGCTCGAGGGATTCTGGCTGGAGAGATCAAAAGTCCTCCCTCTACCAGTCTCTCTCGATCCGACCCACCACGCAGCAGGTGGACACACGCGTCATGGCCTCCTGTGTGGAGCTAATGTTAAAGAAAAAAAATTCCTAACTCGTGAATTTTATTAAAATTTGTTATTTTATTTCATCCCTTAATTTCGAGTAGTCCGAAAAGGCTCCGCATTAATTCTTGTAGAATAAGCTGAGATAGCCAAAAGGCCAATAAAAGCTTTTTGTAAGCATTTAAAATAATCTAAGTAAACGGAAATACCACTGGGCCACAGCCTGAAGTAAATATTGGCTCGCGCGCCCAAATAACATTAATGAGATAATTCGCTAATGAATATAGGTGATGGTGTTCCCGCAGCTTTCTAGTTACCAGATTTTATTATTTTAACAGTTCATTTTACTTGGTCGAGTAGCTACGATCCTTAGCAACGGTGGCGGTGGTACAAATTTTGCGGATGCAAAATTTATTTTAAATAATATGCACGGTGGCCGAAACTAGTAGTACAAATGAGAAACTTGTGAATCTACATCACCCAGGTGAATGATCACCATTCAGAAACGAAAAGTTGCTTGAAATGGCCTTAGTCGTTTTTGGTGACCACATCTGATTAGCTGCTTTACTTCTCAACCTTTATCTTTCCTCATCTCCTTCCCCTCTCCAAGACCTCCAGCCTTACAACATACCCCAGTGGGGATGCAAACAGTACTCTCTGGCTCTAAGTAGTGACTCTTTTTTATTTTTTTTATGTGAATACCGCACAAAGTCTCAACTGCTCCCAACCGTCTGGAGCCAGTGAGCCTACAGCATCCGCCATCGGGGTGTCTTGAAAGTGGTAGAAAGGGGAAGGAGATTGAGAAGAGGAAGGTGGGAGAATACTTGGCTAGTCAGAAATGGTCTCCAAACACGGCCTTTCAAGCAACGTTTTAATTCTGATCGATAGTCTTACACCAGGGTGACACAGTGGTTGAAAATGATTATTATCGTCTCATAAGTCTATAAATGATAAAAATTGGTGTGCTGATTAAAAACTAAACAATCTCTTTGATTCATATTTTTATTGAGAGAATTGTTATTATTTTGATAATAAACATGTCATTTCAAAATCTTTTTTTAGTACTGTCACAAGTAAATTTCTTATTTAGTACTGTGACAAGTTAATTTTCTGAAAAAAAGAGCAGTGAAAAAACCGTTTTTTAATCCTATTACCTAAAAAGCCGGAAATTTTTTTAATGAACACATTAATTTTTTTTTTTAATATATAATGGTGTTTTAATATCCACAGAGGCAAACCTTGCGACCAGTTGAAAGTTTACCAGAACTTTGTCAAAATCAGGTTTATGTATCATTTGCAATGGGAGCTTATAAATCACTATAAGCTTAAAACTAAAATATAAAAAAAGATAAATTAATAAAGCTTAATATTAAAGCTTTGCGCAGATAAGCTATATAAAAGAACATGTATGAGATGATATATGAATGTCCACGAGGCAAGGAGTGTGTGCCAAGATCGAGTTGTTTAGCGGTCCGTCTTCTCTGGCCTACTCCTGCGCAGAAACGGCTTGATGGTTAGTTAGTTAGTTATAAATAAACTAGCTCAAATGTTGTAAATTTGTGGCACGAAATATTCCAGATTTTGATTTAATTAAATATCTCAGCCCGAACCCGTACATTGACGTTAATTTAAATATACAAAAGAACAACTTTTTTTTTTCCAACGGATAAAAATTTATTGATCATCATCTTATTAAAACCTCTATTATATTTGAAAAAAAACGAGAGAAGGTCTTGTTCCGGGCCATTCCACAGTGCGACGCTGAGAGTAACTTACATTCTGAAACGTGCCTCAAACATACTACATAATATTATATTTAAATGAATAAATTGTGGAAAACACAAATTAATCCTAAATTTACTTGAATCTAGGCTTGTTGAAAAAGTATCGATATTTTTAATTCAATATATCCTTATTTTTAGCCTATATATCGATACAAAATATCCAATATCGAAAATTGTATCAAAAACGATATTTTTATTTATTTATGTATTTAAAGTCACTAGAATCCAAAACCGTAGAGGAACGAACGGAAAATGTAACTGTATTCGGTCATGACATCTGGCGGTTGAAATTTTTACTATTAATAGCTTACAAATCTATTGTCTTTGCATTAGTATTTGTATCACTAATATCACTAAGATCACTAATACTATCTCATGTGTGTGGGTAGATAAATAGAAATGTATGCTATTTTTTGACATTTTTTTCTAAGCCATTCCTATGTGTTGGTTCCCAATTGTCTATGATTATTGACTATATATACCTTGTTCCAAACACGAAGTCCTTTTTGACAGATTAATACGCCAATAGAATGTTACTGAGACGCATACAAACTTTGTACGCGTCTCAGTTCACATATAAGTTAGAAGATAGCTTTTTAGTGTTTGATATTTTTGTAATTATTACCTAATAAAAATGAATACTGATAAAAATACCTGCTTTTTTATTGAGATTTTTGTACATAAAAAAGCACATTGTATATAAAAATTACTCTTGATAATATTGAGCTGAATACATCTTTATTTTAAAAACGCAAAATCTCTTGAAAATTTGACCGATATATCGATACATCGATATTTTTTCGTCGATATATCGACGTCGATATTGATATTTTAATAAATATCGACACATCGAAATATCGATTTTTTTTTCACTTTCCACATCCCTGCTTGAAACGTGACCTCCGGATTGCCAGGCGAGAGCTTTGCCCCTAGACACTCTTTTGAGTTTCTCTTATTAAAAAAAGTTCTTCTTCAACTACCCGCAATGAAATCCATTTTTACTTTCAACTCTACATTCTTCAAATAAATATGTTTTGCTTTCAAAATTCTAATATTTTACTTTCACTAAAAACTACCTTCATTTGAGCCGGCCACTACGTTTATTGAGGAAGGGCGTCTCTAAATCAAATAGGCCTCAGGGCTTTGGGCAATAATTAGTGGACTGCAGAGGTCAGACATGACCTACAACCTAATTATTATGGATATACCACGTGGTGAGATCTAACAGAAGACAGGACCGTATTATTTTGTTTTCTTTTGCATGAAACAGTTTTTTAATATGCTTACTTTTTTATGGTCTAAAAAAAATATCCCAACCCCTCCGAAATACGACAGCAGTCAAGTACAATAAGGAAGATCCGGAAAAATCCGATAAATGGAATAAGCTGAAAATTTGAATAAACCTTTATTTTGGCATTCTAAATGTTGTCTCAAAAGTCAAATACGGTCACGTGTGAGCGTCCTTAGACATTCAATTGAATTCATCACTCCGAGGAAGATGAACTCTTATTTACTCCTTAGCGATCTGCAATCATGAGAAGTTACTGAAAGTTATCCTATTATTCCTTCTATTGATCACAAATGCTAGGACCCCAGGTGGCCATTCGCCAGATTTCGTAATTGAGTCAATATTAAATTGCACGGAGAGAGTTGTTCATTGCACGGGCTTCGTTAATAGACTGGTTGTTCCGTGATTTATTGTTGTAAATGTCACTCATATGTAAATTGGCCATTCACTGTCAGATAGAGATAGGTATTTGGATAGGTGGATGAAGAGAGATGTACGAGGATAGTTGCGTCAGTAGATGTACTGACATAATAATTTTTCACGATAATATAACAATACCAGACATATGTATAACGCATGAGGAGTACCTGACTTATTAAGGCAGGAAAAAGGGAGATATGATTATTTATCTTACACATTTGAAGCTACCAGCGGCGCACACCAAGGTTCGCATCTCGGTCCTATACGTTTTAATTTATTTATTAACGACGTAACTAACATATTCAGCCATGTTCTTATTTTAATGTTTGCAGATGATATGAAGTTATACAAAATTTTTGACAATATCAAGGACAGTTTGTCCCTACAATATAATATTAATTGCTTTTCCGATTGGTGATTTAAAAATAAATTAACTCTCAATGTAAAAAAATGCCAATTTAGATTCCACAGGAAAAAAAAATCCATTGTTGTTCACTTACTTTCTCAATAATCACACTTTATTATCTGTTGTTGAAATAAGAGACCTTTGACACTAAATTAACTTTTATTAAACATATTGATACGAGCATGAAGAGTGACCCAAAACCCCGTCACTAAAAAATAAACGCAAATTGAGCTACCCAGTGTAGTCTAGGTTCTTTCGTACGGTGGTTACACAAATCCTTTTTTTTTTAAACGCACCAGAATTCGAATTGAATTGTTTTGTTTCATTTTTTTTTTGACAGATAGGGGTTTTTTTTCAGAAGCGTCATGTGGGACTGTAAAAAAAACATTAACTGATATTCTGTGAACTCGTAAAATAAACTATCGTACCGAGATACTTGTATTTTGTTTCTGAGCCCACTAAATTGATACTCGACCCTATCAATTGGCGCCAAACGTGTTTGTCAGATCAATGAGTTTTAACGAATAAATTCAAAGACAAGAGAGGCAACAAACCGAACAAAAGTGGGCTCAAAACACTGAAAATGCCACAAACACGTAGCACAATAGCGGGTAATGCTACCACAGTGGAGAATGAGGATAACAGTCCCCTAACTCAATCCTCAGCGGATGTACCAAATGGAGAAATCTTCACGACAGACACCCAGACGACCCGAATCCTTGAAATGTTAGCAACAAAACTCGCTAACATAGCCGTGTGTCAAAGGGAGCCTCGCCTGGAGGCAATATTTTCTGGGAGACTGGAAGAATTTCCACGACTTTTCCTGGAACGGTGTGAAGAGTATTTCTAAATAGCTAAAACCTACGAGGAAAACAAAACGAGGGTGGCAACGGCCCAGCTCCGGGACAAAGCGAAGGACTGGGCGAATACTTATAAACACCCAGAATGGTCGATTTTTAAAAGATTTTTCCTTCGGGAATACGAGGGACCAGAAGTGGAACTCCGACTTCAAAACCAGATCTACCATAAAACACAATAGAACACGGAATCCTTGGCAGAGTTTATTGCTAATAAACAAAGAATATTTGCACGACTCCACCCGGAAAAACAATTATCGGAGTTAGATGTATTCGTGCCTGCGTTTTGTAATAGCCAAATGTTACCCCAGTACATACATATATATGCAACCACCATGGAAGAGTGGATGAACCAGGCCATGAAGTTTGAAAATTCTACAAGCAGATATAAGATCCTAGGCCAACGCCAAACAAGAAGCAATTTATCTCCTCGCTGGTCAGCTCAACAATATTCTCCGCGTCATTGTTCACCTCAGCGCAGTTCACCTCAGCGTCAATCACCGCCACGCCGTTCACCGAATCGCCAATCACCATACCGCCATCCCCCAGCCCAGCGATCCCCAGCTCAACAAAATAGAAGAAATAGAAACTCGGGAAACCGGTACCGTCCGGGAGCTCGTTACTAAAACGGCAACCCGGGCAAAGAAGGAAGAAACCGAAACAAACCGCAGAGTGCCACACGGCAATAGCAGGTTCCTTCCTTCCAAGGGTGAGAGTCACCATAGAGGGGCAAACCTATCAGGCATTGGTAGACTCTGCATCTTCACACTCTATAATAAGAATGGGCATCGCCCAAAGTACCAAATTACAACAATCCTCGATTCCATGCCTCAAGTTGGCGAACAAAAGAAACGTGATGCGAATAAAGGGTATGATATCGATAAAATTCGACATCCAGAATACAACACGGGAATGGAACTTCCTCGTGGGAGAGAACCTAAGGGAGGAAATCATCTCAGGACGCGATTGGCTTTTTTTTTTTTTTTTACATTAATTCCACACAGGAGGCCCTGAGAAAAATAATTTCCTTCAGGGCCTATGTCATCTGGGATGCTGTGTGGAGGGTCTTTTTGAGGAGAGGAAGGAATGAACATTGGTCTTGAAGAGACCCGCATTTGGAAGGAAGGATGAAACACAGAGGCCGGCAAATCATTCCACAGCCGAGCTGTTGAACACAAGAACGAGTCGAAGAAACGACCCGTTCTCATGTGACAAATGTCAATCGTGTACAAATGTTGGGCACGCGTTTGGCGTGTTTCCCGACTATGCACCGGTGCCGAAGGGATCAATGATGCTAGTTCCTCGGAGCATCTTCCACTGTAATACCGGTAGAACAAGGATAGCATTCCCACCCGACGCCTGTGCTCTAAATATTGCAATCCGTCTGTTAAGATGGGAGAATCTATCAAACGGACCCCCCGTTTCTGCACAGAGTCGAGGGTATTTTTCAGGTATTTTGGAGCTCCAGACCAGAGATGGCCGCCAAATTCAACCGTGGGGCGTACTTGTGATTTGTACAAGGTTAGCAGTTGTGTACTATTAAAGTATCTGCGGGCCCTGTACAGTACGCCCAGGTTTTTGGAGGCTAACTTTACTCTGGCTTCGATGGAGCCCCCATACCTGAACTGGTCACTTAGGGTTACACCAAGCATATCAATGGAGGGCCTGTTCGGAAGATTGCTTCCGTTGAAAGAGACTAGATTTTCATTTCGATCCCTTTTAGACGTAATCAGACAAGATTGGGTCTTTGAAACATTAAATTCAACGAGATTATTTTTACCCCAAGAGAAAACACTCTCGAGGTAACCGTCCATTCTTTGCTTCAAAGAGGCTGTCCAAAGAGGAAGCCTTACTTAGATACCAACAAGGAGAAGAGGTGTTAGTAAAGGAACATCAATTATCTGGGTCTCCAGAAGGAAATTTCGCAGGGTTTGCACCTAAATGGAGTGGACCTCACAAAATCCTAATGAAAAGTGGAAGAGGTAATATATACTGGGTAGACAAAAGAAGTAAACCCACTAAAATCCACGCAGATGAATTAAAAAACGGTACCGACAATCCAAGAAGTCCGGATGGAGGATCAAGATAACGAGGTTTTGACTCAAAAAGACCGGGTGGATTGATACGAGCATGAAGAGTGACCCAAAACCCCGTCACTAAAAAATAAACGCAAAAGGGAATCAGTCACGGCTCGAATCGAGCTACCCAGTGTAGTCTAGGTACTTTCGTACGGTGGTTACACAAATCCATTTTTTTTATACGCACCAGAATTCGAATTGAATTGTTTTGTTTCATTTTTCTTTTTTTGACAGAAAGGAGTTTTTTTTTTCAGTAGCGTCATGTGAGACTGTAAAAAAAAACATTAACTGATATTCTGTGAACTTGTAAAATAAACTATCAAGACTTGATACCGAGATACTTGTATTTTGTTTCTGAGCCCACTTAATTGATAATCGACCCTATCAATATTAATAATATATCCGGTAAAGCTATGCAAATGTTGGGATTTATCTTACGAATTTCGAAGGGTTTTAAAATTTTTAAAACTGTCAAACTACTATACACTTCTCTTGTTAGAAGCCAACTAGAATTTAATTCCACCACTTGGAATCCATATTACAGTACAAATGAATATTCCCTTGAGCGTGTCCAACATAAATTCTTACGTCACATTAATTTTAAATTGGGAATATCAATTGAAAACCCTGATACAACTACTGGGACTTGATACATTAAAAGAAAGAAGAATTTGTTTTGATCTATTTAAAATTGTTAATAACTCGTTGAACTCTCCTGAACTTCTTTCGTTAATATGTTTTCGTATACCAAGTAGATCAGTTCGTCACAAATTACCTTACCATTGTAATAATACAGGATCTAATAATAATAAATCGCCTGCATATATCACTCCTGGACACACCAAACCCTAGATTCCTACCCACCCCTCATACTTTTTTCCTCATCGTCTCAATATTTTCCTAAAAATACCCTCCACACAGCATCCCTAAAGATGACATAAGCTCTGAGGGGAATTACTTCAGGGCCTCGTGTGTGGAGCTATTGTAAAAATATTTTTAAAAATGCGCTGAGGCCCTCTATTTTCCACAGGGTCTCCTGTAGCTATTGTAAAAAAATAAGTAAATACTGACTGTAATTCTTTTCTTTTTTTCAGGTAACAAACCCTTTTCTTTGAGCTGTAAACTACCAACAAGGTAAGTAAATATAACTTACTATAAAACGGAGAACAGTGAGTTGTGGCTTAATGAAATTCAAACGTCTGTGTCCATCTGGAATTGCTATATATAATAATTCGCTATACAGGATGTCAATACAATAACATTGGGAGGTAATTCTACATGATGTGGAACCTTCAAATAAATAAGAAACACCTATAAAATTTTAATTCTTTTTCGATGATTAGTTTTTGTAGAAATTTCAACATTGAAAATAATTTTCAGGTAAAAAAGTTGAATTGTTTGTATGGACAAAAATATTCCTCTTCTGAAAAATATATTTGTATGGACAAAAATATTCCTCTTCTGAAAAATATATTTGAATGGACAAAAATATTCCTCTTCTGAAAAATATATTTGTATGGACAAAAATATTCCTCTTCTGAAAAAACTATTGTATGGACAAAAATATTCCTCTTCTGAAAAATATATTTGTATGGACAAAAATATTCCTCTTCTGAAAAATATATTTGTATGGACAAAAATATTCCTCTTCTGAAAAATATATTTGTATGGACAAAAATATTCCTCTACTGAAAAATATATTTGAATGAAAATAAACAATGGATTATAATATCATTGAAGTAGAATATAACACTAATAATAATCTAAACGAAAATATGATAGAGAATACGGAAAATACGGATGGTGGCAAAGGCTGAATTGGTAAAAATGCGTGTCCCGGTTAGACGAGAGGTTCTAGGTTCGTGTCCCAGTTGTGACCATATTTTGATATCTAAGGAGCATCACGTAGGGTCTATTGCGTATATTTGTGTATTTCCATCTCTCTTTAAAAACTTGTTAACGTTTTCTTTTTATGTATCTTGCATTTTGTCATGTATTATTTATGACATTTAATCAGTCACCTGTAAATTTTGTATTTACTAACATACCAACTAATTTATTTTCTATGCCATTCACAACTAAGATACTTACTCTTTTATTGTAATGCACTATCTTTCTTTAAATGTATCTGTATACCTACCTTTCATATGATGTTTACTTGTTATGTTTTTATAGTTTATCTTTTTTATTAAAAAAAAAAAAACCGTCTCTGTATCATAAACTTGTCATGTAAAAGCCCATCAGGGCGTTGAAAATTAATAAATAAATAAATAAATTATCTTTTTCTATTTTTCTGTGTCATGTTCTCTATATTATTCGTGTTATCTTCTTCTTCAATGATATATTACATTGACGGGGATAACCTTCAAAATTTATAAAAAGTGAGATGTTCTTATAAAAAAAGTAGCTGATCTGGCAAACGTTATGCTATCATATAAATTATTTCTAGTAAATATTTTTGTTGCTAAAAAAAAACGAACGAATTCGATAAAGAGGATGTAGCGCCATCTGTCAGTCAACAACAAAAATAATTTCGTTTTCTTTGGAATACGAACAACCGTCGCGACGGTTAAATTTGTTCATACAAAAATACCGAAATGGCGATTAAAAAATGGGAGGGTCGTGATTAAAAAATGGGAGGGTAGGGGTAGCAGGGTGAAAATTTGGGGTTATATGTATTTTTTGATAACAAATAAAAAAAAAATTGTCAAAAAAATAGAAAAAAATTCTGTTTAGGTACACCCTAATCACGTAGCGGTACGAAATATACCTTATGACATATTCTCATACCTACCAAATATACAAAAAAATCATAAAAATCGGTCTAGCCGTTTCGGAGGAGTGCGACCACAAACACCGTGACCCGAGATTTATATATATACTGGTAGGTATATAAGATTGAAAAACAATGGAATTTAAAATAAAAAAAAAATCTTTTTTGCTTCTACCGTGGTGTAGAATCACATTCCGAACTTAGTTCACTTTACCTCTTGGCACCACCCCTTAAACAGTATTGTGCGAATTAATGAAATCAAACACAATTTAGAAATAAAAATCAGTTCTTTTTTTACAACCTTAACTGATGATATTTCATTGTACAATATGATTTATAAGACAGTTAGTACTCATTTCGGGGTGACTGTATTAATTAAGGTAGTTTTCCATGATATAAACAAGTGTAACTTAACATCTACGCAGTTACAAGTTCTTAATAAAACTCATTAAAAACATTAATTTGACAAATGAATCACCATAAAGTTGACATCCCTTTTGAACTTGTGAATGATTTACATACATACGTTCCGTGGCAGTCATGTGACAGATACGGCACGCAATATTTATGCAAATATCCTTTAATTCTGGCGTGCGTAGACAAAATAATAGCAAACATACAACCTACAACTTAGTTTAAACCAGGTTCAACCAAAAATGACAAGATGGCGTCTAGTTTCAAGATAAATTCGGAATAGCTATACGGAAGAAAATCTATACATATGTACGAAGCAGTAAAAACTCCCTCTTAATGATTTTTAGCGCTTCAACAACTTTTAACTTTAAATTATTAAAACGAAGTTTAAATTTTTCGTGTGGAGCTTTGCCAGGTATACAACGTACCTACCTTCGTTAAATTTGGCTAAAAACAAGTTAAGGCCTTGTATTCTTCTAAACTTTTCCAAATTTTTAATGGGTAAACGCCTTATTTTTTAGCACCGTTATGATTTGAAACTCGATGAAACGAAAAAGCGACACTAAAAATAGACAAACACATACAACTACAGGATTTAGCCTGCGAGAAAACGAGATAGACTCATTAGTATCCTATTTGCGCGGTGCTTCGTAGCCTCCCCACTCTACTTTAGTTTTCTGAAGGTTTCACTTCCACCGCGTGTGAACTGCTCACAAATTTTGATATGAAAACTTTTTTATTCATTTTGAGATATAACTTAATACACAAAAAGGGGAATTAAAAGGAGAGTTTTAACTTATTAACCAGTGATTTCTGTCATTATTTGGAGTAAAAAATGTAAATAAATTTTTGGTCTCCGGTGACTTTTTTGATGTTTTTCCTTCAAAACCAAACAGCAACAAAAACTTTTTACCACATGACGTCACTGGTCACTCAAACGAGTAACCGCCCAACCCCCCACTGAATCTAGCTGTCCAATACATTCTGATTTTTTTATCTTTTAAGTTAACAAACAAAAAATGTCACCGGTTACCAAAATTTCATTAACTTTTTTTTTCAAATAATGTCATAGATCACTGGTTAAAGTAAGTCACAAGTATGTCCTATAATAACCTGCATATAACTCAAGTTTCCAACAAATTTTAAATGTTGCTCATTTACATGAAATAATATTTTTTGGTTTATTTTTAATTTTTTAAACTCAAAAAAAAGTAAAATCTCAAATTTTAAAGTAAAATCTCAAATTTTAAAGTAAAATCTCAAATTATAATATTTAATTAAATGAAGACAATATTAGCGAAACTCAATCGAAAATCTGGAGACAGAAAAATCAGAAAAAGATATTGGCTCCGCTGGGATTCGAACCCAGGACTCTTTGCTTACATGGCAAGTGCTCTACCGATTGAGCTACACACCCATACCAAATTCGTTCACTTTTAACTGTATCGTACTACACAGAACTACCAAAATCTTCATTTTCTTAACGCACATATTATTGCCTGCTATCTTGCGATTGCAAGATTCAACTCGAACTAAATTTAAGTGGGTTCGAGTCCCAGCGTTAAAAGTGTCCGAATTTGATATGGTTTCCGTAGCTCAATCGGTAGAGCACTTGCCATGTAAGCAAAGGGTCCCGGGTTTGAGTCCCAGTGGAGCCAATATCTTTTTCTTATTTTTCTGTCTCCAGATTTTCGATTGAGTTTCGCTAATATTGACTTCATTTAATTAAAAAAATATATATAAATTCGCCTCACCCTTTTCTATCAATTGAAACGATGGCCGCTCCAACCATTGAAAAGAAACCGGAAAAACACATTTGAAAGGTGATAGTCAGTCGCAAAAAAATTGCCAGTAGATTTTTCTAAATCATAAAATTGCTTTAAAATTTAGTGTTACTAACTTTGATTTATGGTAAACCTCCTATTGTTACCAAAAAGTACAAAAATACATTTATGAACTATAGATAATTGCGAGAGAGCACACACGCGAGTTAACAAGGTTAACAGCAGTTCCAATGTGAAATATGCGAGTTGTTCAAAAACAATTTTAAAACCATGTACAAATTTGCATTTGTGAGTAATTTGTGGTGTTTTATTTATTTGACGTTTTAGTTTTTCATGCGTTTGAACTGTTCAGGTATGAAGTTGTGGTGCGCCAGCTGATTTTATTTTCTTAATAACTTACTTGTTTTTTGCAAAATGATGTTTTTGTAAATTCTACCGTCTTACCGGATAATGTGTTTATATATTAATGAAAATAAATTTTAATCTACCGTACGTACTGAGCATATTCAGAAGCTAAGTATACTAAGTATAACGGGCGGTGGTTTTTAGTTTTTTGAGGGTTGGCAACATTGAGTGACAGAAGGGGGTCTCTTGACCAGAACGAGCATCGCAGAAACATTGTAGTACGTAAACTCATGTTGTAGTGTCCAGTTGAAAGTGAAAGATGTCGGCAAAAAGTGATTTGATTAAGTGTTTTGAATAACACCTATACGAAAAAAATATGATTATTTCTGAGCTCTATTGTGACTGGAGATGATAGTGGGTGACACCTCGGAAAAAAAAACAATCGTCAAAGTGACGTCACACCAAGTCCTCATCTTTCAAAAAATTGAAAACCACAATTTCGGGATAAAATCATGGTCCCAGTGTTTTGGGACCGAAAAGGCATCATTTTGTGGAAATACATTTTGTTCTTGGGATATTTATTTATTATTTATTCGTTAATAAATACAATGACAATGACATTAGGAGGAAGTAAAACAAGAAATATTCTATGAAACATAGCAGGTAGTAGAGTGAAATATGATCGGCAACTGTATGTAATTGGTTAAAACGAATGTGGTTATGGATTGTGAACACCTCACTGGGAGAACCCGTGCTGAGGTGTACGCATGTATTATTATGCCATCATAAGTGATAGCACAGTATCCCCCTTGAGACTCTCAAGGAGGACTCCGTAGTACCACCCATGGTGGCAGTATTGTACATATAGTAGGTGTAGGTAGCTGTGTGAGATAGTCATCATAATATTATACAGACACAATTTAGTAAGTCGAGGTAAGTTGAGCATCATAATATACTAAAGTCGCAATGAATAATACATTTTTGTAAAAAGAAAAAAAATAAAGAATATACAATAAATGAACTTAGAGAGCAGTTGAGACGAAAAGAGAATAAAAGAAACAAACAAAAGTAGATGTAATTAGTGCCAATATTTTAAAAATAGTTATGCAATATCTATATAATATGAATTTAAAAATAGTTATGCAATTATCTATTTTGTAGATCAAGTGGTGTAATTTAAATACCAAGTTAATTTTTATGTTTGGTTTGGAGTCAATTGGTTTTGGAAAAATAGTGTTCCTTTAGTTTTTATCCAGTCTGTGATTTGTTTTTTTAATTTATTTGTTGGTGAATAATCAGCAGGTTGTTTCAAAGAAGGTGGCATGCAGTTATATAGTTTGATGGAGTAGTAGTTAAAGGATTTTGGTCAGTGGGTCGTGTGCTTTAGCGGGATGTTGAGTGTTAGGTTTGTTGAGGACCGGCTTGTTATTGAGGACTGAGAAAGTAAAGGGATATGTAATTTGAATTTGAAGAGGTGAAGAATAGACGATTTAGCGTATTATGTTGAGGGTTATTTTTTCGGAGGACATTTTGTTGGAGAATAAAAACGCGTAGTATCATTTAAAATATGTGTAATTCCTGATTAGATTCAAAGTATTCGTTTTGGGTTGGTATTACAGGTGAGTATTTCAATTAAACTCATTATTTTAATAATTTATTGAAAAATTGAATTTTGATTAAGAGCAATCGCTGGTTTGCAAAATTTCATCCTCGAAGTATGACATGGTTTACAGTTTAGCAAGAGGTTTTGTAATGCTTAAAAACTTTCTCAGATGTATGCGGTCGTAACAATACAGAAACCTTTGCGAGGGTGGAAAGACGATATTTTAAAAGTTTCAATTCAATTCAATTTAGGAGGTGGGTCTGCGTACCGCCGCCCCGGGAACCATTTATAATACCTCTGCCATAGGTCACCCCAAGTGGTTCGGTTGGTGACTTAGCAGATGTGTCCTGGTTCATGGGGGGGGAGGTTTGTCCGGATCCGGTGGATGCGTCTGCCCACCAGCTGCATGGCAGGCCGGATCGGGAGATAATGGTTGAAGGAGTCCCTTTGACTTTTAGTACGTTACTCTCTCATAACATTGCCTTGCACCGCAGTGAGAGGGATGGATTCATACGTCTGTCACTCCAGGATACACTGACCCCCAGATTCCTACCCACCCCTATACCATTTTCCTTCCTAGAACTTCCTCTCCCTCATTTCCTAAAAGACCCTCCACACGGCATCCCCAAAGATGACATAGGCCCTGAGAGGGATTAATTTGCTCAGGGCCTTCTATGTGGAGCTAATGTAAAAAAATAAAAAAATAAAAATTTCCAATACCTAATACTGTAATACACAATGCACAAAAAATAAACAACAAGTAAGCAATTCATTTTTATATAAATATGAGTCGTTAAATTTCTATATCCGCTCTATAAATTCGGAGAAAACCGCAAAAAACTGTCACATCTCTAGCGTAAATAAAAAATTGCATTTAATTTTTTTTATATATTGAATTTGAGTAACATTCATTCTAAAAGTGTTCACTTTTCAATGTATCTATAGAAATATTTAAGTAATTTGGATATATAAAATGGATATAGCGGATTTTGATATTCACTTCATGATTCGTATGAAACATAAGAGGTTTTTTAAACTCAACTGAGCTGAGGGGCGTGTTTCTACACCCACCATCTTCGCAGAATAACTGCTCGTAATTGGTTGAATTCCGATAAAGCAGGTTTTGATAGTAACTTCTTGTAGGATATAGCGGGTTCTGTTTCTCACTCACAGTTTTAACAGGGTTTTTGGTCGTGATAAGGGAGGTTTGGAAACTTAATTTTAGATTAGTCTTGTTCCTCGCAAAAATGTGAACAAGATGTCATACTCAGATCATTTTGTCAAAAAATCGGATATAGCGGGTATTGAAATTATAGGACTCATATATAGTTTCAACAAAAAAAAAACGATTTCGAGAAGGAGCATTGAAACTTGGGATAACTTAGTAAATAATTGGTAGTACTTATATAAAATGGATGGGAATTCTAATATTCCAAAAAAAATATACTAATACGGATCTGTATCTATCTTTTTTACTTTCACGGGGAGTGGCCGATTCCAATTTGATTTATTCGCGGCTATAAAAAAAGATGCGTAATTCGTTCAATTTTAGAAAACAGCATGAAACAAAGAATTAATGGGCGATAAAATAGTAATATATGCGCGTGAAGGCCTCAATTAATTATCATTTCACCCAATTACATGTTATTATTCGCTTCACGTCCAATTATGCGAATCTCAAAACATGCAAACTGTTAGAAAAAAAATATTTTTTAGGGATTTAATAACAAACGTATGTACCACTGTTTTTCGCCATGTTTTGGCAAAAAAAAATTAAAAGTGTGATAGGATTTACCAAGAAAATATAGATATGTTACATTACGATATTATTCCAAAGAGAACAGTCAAACTTCTTGGCGTTAATTTAGATTCAGACTTATCGCTAAAAAGTCAAATAAATAGGACAGTAAGCACCGTTTTTTTTTCACCTAGACTCAAGTCAGTTCGAAGAAACCTCCCTACAGAGGCGACAAAACTATTAATCAACTCCTATACGTAGTCTGACGCCTCGATTACTGTGACGGCATCTACGCTAGTCTTCCAAAATATCAAAATGACAAACTTCAATCCGTGTTAAATGCAAGGCTCATAACTAAGGTCGCTAAATATTCGCATATTTCAGAACACCTTCGTAACCTTCACTGGCTCAAATATCCTGAAAGAATCCAGTACAAATTGTGCTGGATGGTTTTTAAATCAATCAACGAAATGGCCCCACCTTACATCTCCGAATTATGCGTCCCGGAAAATACCGGTCCAAGGCAATTAACCCTTAGATCAGCAACTTCGTCTGCTAAAGGCAGACAAATAGAACCTAAACGAAAGCCAAATACTAGGTTTGGAGATCGTGCTTTCGGAGTATCTGGGCCTAAGGCTTGGAATAGACTCCCTCCCGAATTAAGATGCATAACAAGCACAACAGAGTTTAGGTCTAAACTAAAAACTGTGATGAACTCGTCGTAATAATAATAATACGTGGATAATTTGTATGGCGCCATTTTGTAAGGGCGCTGTACAACTAAAAAAAATAATTTCTGAAATCCAAATAACTACGGGGTTGATGAATTTATGAAGACCCCCGGCGAAGGCCATTCTGAATGCAAAAAAAGGGCTTGGAGCCACGTGTGACCGTGTCGTTTTGGGATACATTCTGGCTTTCAAGTACATGATAATTAATTACTATTTTGAAGCTCTAAAACTGCGGCAAAAACTAAGAAACACAAAATAACGACAAGATTCCTAGAAATGGTCATTAAATTTGACAAGTTCGGTCATTAAGTTAAATTTATCGGTAATGATATTGGATATTTAGCCTAATATTTGAAAGATTTTAGAAAACGGTAATAATTTTAAGTTTTGAAGGCATGGACCACACACTTGGGATCAAATGAAGATACAGGGGGGCGAAAAGAAGAGGGGTTTTGAAAGACAGTGAGGGTAGATTCGGTCTCGGGGATGGACGGGTTTTGAGAGTCAGGGAAAGGTCACGGGAGCGGATGGTTGAAATTGCGCGGACAGTTTGCGGGGTGCGTGGAAATCTCGGGTGTACACGGGTGATAACAGCGGTTGGGGTTGACACCGAATGAACAAAGAAAGTAATTTTGAAACTGAAGAAAATAATTTAATTAACTTCGGGAAGTTCGCTATTTTGAGAAAGTATTCAGACGTAAATTAGGAATTCATTTGTTTTCAATTCAGTTAGGAATTGCATGAGGAGTTTGTGTCTTGCGGAAGTGCATGTGGAAGTTGAATCAGATTTTGCAACATGGTGGATTCGGTGAGTTTGTTTACTAAAGTGTTTGGTGCGGACCTTGCAGAGGGATGTTCGTTCAAGTTCATTGGTTTTCGGAGAGAGTGCTGAGATGCTTTAAAGTGAGGGACGCGATTGTTTTGGGTTCGGGTCATAAATCTTTTGAGACTTCCTTTCTTTTGACTCTCCGAACATTAGCTAATAATTAATTTTGTGTAACTAGACATTTTAGGCGGGTTCCCTGTCTAGCCGATGGGATGCGGAATCAGAGTGTAATTCACATGCAGTAGAGGTGAAACCTTCAGAAAACTAAACTTCGGGAGAATGACGAATTTAAGACCAATGCACATTATCAGGAATACGTTAATTGTGGGGTTTATTTATTACAATATTGTTGCTAAGTGTAAATATTATTTTACGTTTTATTCTACGAAGCACCGCACGAAGAGAAGGTCGATAGGCCACGAAGCACCACACCAAGAAGACACCGATTAGTCTGTCTCAGTCTATCGCAGGATAAATCCTTAAGATGTGTTTACTGTCGATCGGTTTCGTTTCATCTAGTTTCAAATCACAACGGTGCTAAAGAAGTTTTCATTTAAAAAAAAAACAGCTGTCAGCATTTTAGAAACAAAAGATTTACAGTTGTGCAGTTTACACGCGGTAGGAGTGAAACCTTCAGAAAACCCATGGAGACAAGAGTGTCTCCGTCACGCTTGTTTCCGTCATGCGGGGGGAGGTATTTTCATTCAAATCAAATACCGATGTTCACCGCGGCTGAAGGCTGACGCATGTTTCTAACGTGCCTAGGAAAACGTAAACATTATTTCTACTGATTCGAGGCGGTGTGCTGGATGGAGAACGGGACTGTTGAGGAGCTGTGTGACTGCAGAGGCGAGGGTCGATGACATCAAAATCCACCTTTACTAAATTCAAACTTCACGAGATCAGAGAAGGGAGCGGCTCCACCGGCCTCCTGACATTGCCGCTTGTCTAATCCACTTCGGTTTAATGTTCATGTTCGATGCTATAGGAGTGAACGGAACTCTAGTCATCGACATGCTGAAAGACTTCTACATCATCATCATCAATTCGACTTTGAGGATGTCACGATCTAAAACCTCGTGCCACCCACGCAATCCTGAATACTTCCGGACATCGGCTACCACACCATAAATCGAAGCAGATCCTCACATCAAGCGATATGAGATGACATTTCATCAAGCAACATTAGCATTATCATCCTTATAATTTGGCGGCGTATTGGTTGAGAACACTCCCACTATCACCCTACAAACCGGAAACTCACATCAAACCCTTTCCCGACAGGAGGCAAAACATGTCGATATTTCATTCGTCGCTTGCGACCATCAAAATATTCTCTGGAGGTGTTGGTTGGAGTTGGAGGCTGACCGGGTGGTTTTAATTGAACCTCACCAAGTCAGTTGCGGAAATGGATGAGTCCAATTGACGCAATACATATTTTGTTTCATGTCAATCCCTAGCAATCTCCCAAAAATACCTACTCAAACTCAAAACTAACTAACAAACTTCACTTACAACTGTGACTGTAGAATTTGTGCACCCCGAATCTGTATTGGTTGAATTTTGATTGTAAATCCGTAGCTAGAGCACAATGTCAAATTATTTTATGTGTAAGCATCCCAAGAACAGCAGAGTTACACTAAAGGTAGGATCTTCCCAATTCACTGTATAAAGGTATATTTATGTACTAGGTACTAGGGAGGATGGCGCGGGTTAATTCAAAAGAAATAATCTTCAACAAACAAGTATAGAACGGACGTTAGTAGGGGAGTAAGTTGCAGATTTAGTTATTTTCAAGTTAGCTAGAGTCAGTCATTGTAAATCGGGCCCTAGTGAATTGTAACACGCCATATCTAAAAGAATAAAGGGTTTACCACAAACAAATTATTAATTAAATTGGATTAACCATATCAAACCTTTAAAACAAAAAATGACACAACGTTAAGGGGTTAATTACAAGTTGATTAATTGAGAGCATCTCGTCACGTATACCTAAAACGTATTACGTAAAGGGGTGTCGAGGCGCTGCCAAAGGAATGAAGGAGAGAGAAGCGTGAGCGACGGAACTATAAGGCTACGAATACGACCATGGAGGTGACGAACTCTACGTACAGAGTTTACGTTTAGGTAAAATACTCATAAAACTTTTGATGAGGGGGGGGGTCCGATTCGAACTATTACAAAACCTACCTTTTTGGGTTCACATACCCTTAATTTAAGTATACCTATCTGAGAGTATTATACTTGAATTGCCTAAGATATGTCTTAATCACACTTTTCTTATGGAATTAAAATTACTCGAGTCCTTATACATCAATCTGTCTCTTGGCGAATCGCATTTAGGAAGATCAAATCATTTAGGTACTACTGCACCACCCACCATTAAATGTTGCTTTTACTTTCCAAAATATTCTCATCAAAGAATACATTAAATACCTATTAATATTAAAATATTTTTCAGGATTAAATAACATGTGTTCACAATTATGTCCTCTGCGTGCGATCTCTTTCTAAATTTCTTTAAATGAACAATATACAGTGTTAATTACCTCCCTTAATTACTTACCTCCCAGGTAAGTATGGTCCTGTTTTCATTAATTTTTAGGCAGTATCGCGTTCATTCGTCAAAATATTGTACATATATTTTCATATCGGTGATCAATGAACCGGTGTAAGCAATTTTTAGCCTTAAGTTGTTTTTAATTGTTTGTCTAGCTTGTAGTTTTTTTAGATGTTAGAAATGTATTATAAGTTTGTAAAGCGCCCAGCGAAAATGTTTTTTTTCTTTCCAACAGTTATCCAAGAAATTTATCTATTTATTTATTAAAATTATCTTTTTGATCCACCCAGTACGCTACTACAAAAGCAAGGGTCTCTTAAAAACGATTTACCTCTTCAAGCGATCATCGTTTAAATATTAAAATCAAAATATTCCGTGTCCAAACGATTTATTCGAAAACCCATTCGACATTTAAAATATTTTTGAATCGAATAATTCGATTGAAATTGTTTATTTCTGTGTTAGCATTTTTTGCAAAAGCTTTTTGTATTTTCTAAGTTCAAAAAACAATTAAAAATAAAGTAAAACGATTTTTAAAGGCCGGTTTACACGTTTGTTTACAGTTAGGAATTTGGTGTTTTTTCTCCGGAGTAAAAACATTTTTACCCCAATAAAACAACCCTTCCAGTTTTGAATAATTGAAAGGTTTCCTAATTGATATGAATTTAATGCGATAGCATTGTCGTTTATCCCAGGGAAGGTTGCAGTGATTAATTCACCAATGGTTTACGGATTTCGAGTTTCGCGTGCCAAACAATATTTATAAATTGTTTAAAGAATGAGGAAAAGATTTTGTGATCCTTACCTTTAATGATTACATTTTTATTGGATAAAAAACCCTCATTAACTGGCAATAATAATTATACCCTTTATGCAAATTATTGGTCGTTATTATTACTAGCTGAGCCAGCCACACGTTGCTATGGCTAACAAAACACGACGCCATGTACTGGATGGTTACCTAACCTTTATTTTTTTAATTTTTTTTATTTTTTATTTGATTTGTAAGAAACAAACAGCTTATATACATACAATAGACATAAAAATATAAACGTTAACTGCAGTGAAGCCAAAAGAGTTTCTTATGCTAATATTGTTTCTAGATGGAGTTTTAATTTATCTTAAGCTAAATTTAGACTTAGGAAGGGGAGAGGAAGGGGAGAGGAAGGGGAGAGGAGGGGGAGGGGAGGGAGAATATAGGATAAGGATATGAGATGCTCTCGATACCTTGCACACCCCGTATCAATCCAACATCGCACGCGTTATTTCTATTCGATACTTCTGAAGGTTAAGGTGAAACAATTCGTTGTATTGAGCACATATTCGAGGAATCGGGGAATTTTTTCTAAAGTTTGTTCTACAAGTGGGCAAATGAAGTTAATTCGATTGTCGGGTAAATCTTGAAGGAATATGGAGTTTTATTAAATTGGTAAGCTCTGGTGAGTCCAGGCCATTGTTTAAAATTTTAAATAATAAAATTTGATCAAAAATGAATCGTCGTGTATGAAGGGAGTTGAAGTGATGAAATTTAATAGAATCGGTGTAATTTAGAAAGTGTAGGTTAAGTTTATAATTTAAGTGTTTAAAATTTTTTTTTAAATTCTTTTGATCCTAAACGATTTATAAACACCGCCTTATGTTAATTTGCACACATCAAATCCACACCACCCTCTCCACAAAACATTCAACAAGCTACAGACCTTCTCCTTTATATTTCAATCAATTAAAAAAAAAACCTTGACAAATTATACACCTAAACCTTTCTCATGAATAACTCTAACTATTGGTGAAAACCTCATTAAAATTCCAGTAGGTCACCCGAGGTGGTCAGCCACTTCGTTTGTTGCCTTAGCTGATTAAAATTGTAAAGATTATAATTATTAATAATCCACTTAAAAAGGTTCACAGAGTGTAAAGTTTGAGATTTTTGTTTTTCTCTATACATAGATGTTAAAGTTAAAAGTAAATAGAAATAACAATACCCAAAAAAAAATATGAAGAGAGACAAGATAAATAAACGCAAAGATTAAAATATGAAGCAAAAAGAGAATAATGTAATATTTGTATAATTTTTTTAATGCTAAAATTCACTTCAAGTGCGCAACTATATTAAACTTAAAAGTAATTTTTAGTAACTTAAATAGATAAGAAAGGGAAAGGGAAAAAAATGAGATTAAAAGTTCACGCATTCGTGGTAGCCTGGGTGTCACGGATATAAACAAAGCTGGAGGAACGATATTTGAGATGGTATGGGCACATAAAACAGAGACCATCAGACCACACAGTGAAGCAGGCAATGTCTATGGAGCTTCATCGACAGTCATCCAGAAGAAAACCAAAGAACTCTTAGACGACTCAATGCTCCAAAATACTTTAAAGAAACGGCCTGGATGAAGGCGATACTCAGAACCTAAGAAGCTACAACCTGAAAACGAGAAGAGCCGACCCCAACAGCCTGCCTAGGCAATGAGTTGGAAGGAAGAAGAGTTTGCATAGATATCAATATTTCACGATTGTTTAAACACCAAAAACTGCGACTGCTCTGCTATAGTAAAAACAGACCAAATAAAATATCTAGGAATCATAATTGACCATAATCTCAAATGGGCACATCATATAAATCATATCACCAATAAACTCTTCAAAACAATACATCTTTTCCTAAACATAAGAAACATATTCAAACTAAAACAAATGAAAACAATATATTTTGCACTCTGCCAATCTATAATAGAATATGGAATCATTGTTTGGGGAGGAGCAACAAACTCAGCTATTACTCATATGGAAACCACACAGAGAACCATCTTAAAGATTATACTAAAAAAACACAGAATGACTGACACAGACCATATATTCAACATGTGCGACGGACTTGATATACGACAATTATACATAAAAACACTTCTTAACTATATCTTTGATCAAAAACACAAACTCCAACAAACACAAACCATTAATAGACCAGTTAGACAAGCATACATACAAAACTTAAAAACACCGACGATAAACACAAGCTTTGGACAAAGACATCACAAATACCAGGCAATAAAAGCATTCAACCATCTTTCACTCGATTTAAAAAAAGAAGAAAACAAAAAACTTTTCACACTCAAAATTAAAAGATGGATTAAAGACCAAAAAAGGCAACTTTACAAAAAAATCACAACATAAAAAAAAAAATAAAAACACATAGACATAAACACCATTGCAATACTCACTAATATATAAATCCTTTTAATTTCACTATCGGTTTATATGTATCTACCCTATTTATATAGTTTTATTCTATTGTTTTATTTTAGTGTTATTTTACTCTATTTGGTTTTGCTCTATTTTACTTTCTTTTAATTCTCATGTGTTATTTTTGAGTTTCTTTTTTCTTTAGTTTTTATTTTATATGTATCTTAAATTAAAAAAAAAAAATTAAAAAAATAAAAAATCATATCAATCTGTAAAATGAGGTCCTCAGCACGGGTAAAGCACCCAGTGAGGCCCACATTAGTCAAATATGTAACACACATGTATAAATCAGATGAATCAAATAAAAAAATATATATATATAGTCACATTCAATAGTTTTATATATTCTACATTTGATTTAGTACCTAAAACTTGAATAAAGATATGTTTTTGTTATTATGTTATTATTTAGATTTTGATCTCACAATTCCAAACTCTATTACGTAAAACGAAATTGATAAAAATTTAATTAAATAAACGGTAGTTCAAAAAATGTTCGTCTTAAAATCGAATAGTAAGTTATCCAGGGTTAAGCTCGTGAAATAAAAATAATGATATTAATGTGCTCTACAGTAATATTATAAAAGTGGTGTTGCCAAGTCAAAAAATATTAATTTTCTAACACAGGCTGATAATGTTTTTATTTTCTCAAACCAAGCTTTCATGCAAAATATAAATATTTTCTTAGCTATTAATTCGACAGCTAAATAGCTAAATCAGATATTGAAAGTCGGGGAATTTGTTGAGTTATGGCTATAGCCTTATGGTCCGCATCTACCTTCCGAGAAGTATTTACGATCAACTTCGCGTCACGTGAGGGAAACATTCTAACAAAATTTTGCAAATATGCTCAAAGCTAAAAGAGATTATTTATGTGCTCGTATTTCTTAAACCACGTTATGATTTTCATAAATAATATTTCTTACAATGTTTTGGGTTGATACGTGATTATTTGTGGCGTGTTTCGTTTCTACGTGATATGTTACCTATGTAAATTGTTTGGTTTACAAATTATACCGCGGCTAAAATTTTACAATTTTGATAAAGTGTATTTTGAAAAATTGTCGAGTAAAGAAAACCGATTTAGGCAAACGCTGGTGGGGTTAATAATTACACGCTAAAAAATGTATTTAATTTATAAATAAATGTAAGAAACAATAAATAAAAAAAAAATTAAAAAATTGAGTGCGAAAAATTAAACAAATCAGATGACTCACGATTCACGATTAGGGCACCGTGACGGCATAAAAAGGCAATAAAGATAGGTTCCTTTTCACAATAGTCCTGCAACTCTTTCAAACGATGAAAAACACACTTTTCCTAGGTCTTTTTTTTTACATGAGCTCCACACAGGAGGCCATGAGGAAAATAATTTCTCTCAGGGCCTATATCATCTTTGGGGATACTGTGTGGAGGGTTTTTTTAAAGGAAAACAAGGAGAGGACAGTTCTGGGAAGGAAAAAGGCTTAAGGGATGGTTAGGAACTTGGGGTTCAGTGTGTCCTGGTCATCCGCCTCCAAGACCTAGACAAACCTCACCCCGTGAACCCGGGCACCCCTGCTAAATCACCAAACGTAGGAAACCACTTAGGGTGAACTTTGGCAGAGTTGTTGGTTATCCAATAAATGTTCCCGGGGCTGCGGTACCCATTCCCGCCTCCCAAATGATCTGTTTCCTCCAAGGGAAAAAATAATCATTTTCTTGCATCTCTCTCACACGCCGCACTGTGACGTCTCCGTAGACCACTACAATACTGCTACTAGTCGTGAAGATAATTTTAAAAGTATGGAATATAGTAACAAGGATAATATTAAAGTGTGAGAGAATTCCAAAAATTCAATAACGTCAAATGCCAATGCGCTGATTTTTTTGTTGTTTTTGTTCTTTAATATGTAATGCTGCAGCACTTTCTTACACAGTAAATAACAAGAATTGAAAGTAAGACAAACAGTGAACGTACGTCTGCACCCCCCCAAAGGAAACATACAATCATTATCATACATCTCCCACACACGTATAATTAAAATGAAACGCAATTCCCGGCGCCGTAGCTGAGCTCTAGTAAGACATATTATCTATTTCCTCCAAAGGAAAAAAGTTGTGCATTGGAGAAAACAAACACACGCGTATTATGTCTCATCTTTTGTCTCACCATTATTTTATGTGTAAAAAAAGCTGCAGCATTATTACCGGTACCGTAATCGTGGATTGTCACGGTAATAATAAAAGCGCTCGTTCATTCCGATTACGACTAAAGGCCCTCATGTCTGATTACGACTAAAATGGATCGAAATGACAATCTAGTCGCCTTCAACGAAAGCATTCTTATCAACATGTCTTCCATCGATATGCTTGGTGTAATTGTAAGTGACCAGCTCAGGTACGGGGCCTCCATCGAAGTTAGTGTCAAGTTTGCTTTTCAAAAGTTGGGCGTACTTTACAGGGCTCGCAGATACTTTAATAGTACACAACTGCTGAACTTATACAAACGGGCGGTCCGTTTGATAGATTCTCCCATCTTAACAGACGGATTGCAATCTTTAGAGCACAGGCGTCGGGTGGGAATGCTATCCTTGTTCTACCGGTATTACAATGCTCCGACTTAACTAGCATCATTGATCCCTTTGGCACCGGTGCATAGTCGGGAAACACGCCAAACGCGTGTCCAACATTTGTACACAGTTGACATTTGTCACATGAGAACAGGTCGTTTCTTCGACTCGTTCTTGTGTTCAACAGCTCTGCTGTGGAATGATTTGCCGGCCTCTGTATTTCTTCATTCCTACAACATGGGTCTCTTCAAGACCAATGTTCATTCCTTCCTCTCCTCAAAAAGACCCTCCACACAGCATCCCAGATGATATAGGCCCTGAGGGAAATTATTTTCTCTGGACCTCCTGTGTGGAGTTAATGTAAAAAAAAATCGCAAGTGCGCCCCACTGTTGGATTTGTCAACCATCTGTGATCTGGAGCTCCAAAAATACCTGAACAATCCTTTACTCTATGCAGAAACGGGCGGTCCGTTTGATAGATTCCCCTATCTTAAGAAGCGGATTGAAATTTTTAGAACCCAGGCATCAGGTAGATATGCTGGTCTTGTTCTACCAATATTACAATGAAAAATGCTCCGAGGAACTAGCGTCATTGATCCCATCGACACCGGTGCGTAGTCCACGGTTGTATAGTATGCACACGGTTGACATTTGCCACATTATGAGAATACGACTTGTTCTCATGAGCTCAGCTGTGGAACAACCAATGTTTTCATCGTCAGGATAAATGTATTTTGGAAGTGAAAACTTATTTAGCACCGTTGTGATTTGAAACTCGTTGAAACGGAAACGAGCGACACTAAAAAGGGACAAAAACTATCAGTGGTGGTCCGTGAGTTTTCAATGAGCTAGAGTAAAAAAAAACATCATTTTCAGCTACAACAACATGTAAAACGTCGTATTTTTCAAGCTTAGCACTCTAGTTCACTGAAAACTTACGCACTGCCACTGAAGTACATACAGGATTTATCCTCCGAGAGAATGAGAATAATACGATAAATCCACGGTACCGCGCAATTCCTCTTCGCCGGTCGCTTTATACCATTACAGAGTGGTATAAAGCGACCGGCGAACCTTTGCAGACATTCAGTCGACCAGGGATCAAATCCTACGAAATCCAAAAAAAAATTAAAAATAAAAGTTTAATCCACGGTCCCACGCAAGCCTCCCTTGATCTGCTGGTATAAAGCGTCTGACGAATCTCAGCGGCCAGACATTCAGCGGACCAAGCATCAAATCCTAAGAAATCCAAAAAAAAGGCTTTTTATTTTATTTTTGTAAAATCAATATACAATCTTCAATCCATTCCAAAATGAACAGACAAAACACAAAAGAAAGCGACTTCTAGCGATTCCAAAGAAAAATCATAAATACTAATAAGATGACCAAATTTATAATAAAAGTTGCACTGGAATTGGACTATAAAAATATGGAAAAAATCGTTCTTCACATTGATAAATAAAATGCTTCCTAGTCTTCACACTCTTGTCCACTTTAGTTTTCTGAAGGTTGCACTTCTACGGCGTGTGAATTGCACTCAGATTTTTTTTAGTTTATTTTTATTCTGACGAAGAAAATACTGGATTTGAAATATGTCGATTATTTTGAAATAGTGGTGTTCAAAAGTTTTCATTTTCAAAAAAACTTCGCAGAAGTTTCTTCCTTTTCTGAAAAAGAACCTCCACACAGCATCTTCAAAGATGAGACAGGCACTGAGAGTAAATATTTTCCTAATGGCCTCTTCTGTGGAGATATTGCAAAAAAAAAATTTTTTTGTTTTATTGAAAGGAACATAAAATATTTTGCATACTACTTTGCAGAAAACCCCTAAATAATCAATATTATCGTCAAGTTTAGATACCAATGTTTTCTTCGTGATTATCAATGCATTTTTTCGTTTACTTTTATCCTTACAAATAAACCACAGGATTCAAAACATGTATATTATCATAATTAAGTAGTGGTGTTTAAAAGGTTGTTTTCGTTCATCAAATTAAAATGACGCCACGTAGAGAATTTGCGGTTAAGAAGAGTTTTTTTTAGTTGATATTACTGTAACTTTCCCAACGATCTCAGATGAACTTTCACATTGATCCACCATTATTCAATTAGTATTTATAAATGATAATATTTGGTAACTTTGGGGAATAACGATTCATTAATGTCGATTGTTGAGCCAAGTTAGTTTGTGATATATCTCCTATGAACGTGTTGGGCAATTATAGGAGTCGTAATTAGCGACGTACGTGAGACGGAGGCTAAACTATTGAGGGCTTGTTGCGAAGAAAAAGTTCTCTAACTTATTAGCAAAGCAATAAAAGAGAACACGAGTTTTTACTGAATGCTGAGTCAGACTATTTAGAATAGTATTTTTTTTGTTGTAAACTCAATAATGTAATTATTTAATCTTTAAAAACGGTTTTTTATAAAGAAGTTCTGCTGTGTAATTATTATTATTATTATTACGCGTGACAGCTGTTTCGCCCTCTGAAGGCATTATCAAACTGGGGTTATACCACTTACAGATGCTGCATTTATATCATTTCTAAATGGGTACTTACGATGAAAAAAAATAATTAGCTAAGCCCTTATTAATTTCCGAGTAACATTACTGAAAATATTAATGGTTATTACCTTAAAGGGTAACAATTATTATAAGCAATAATTATCAGCCTGAATCACTCATCCACATTGAAAAATCTTTCGAGAAAAGATACATGACGCCAACGGGACATGAACCCGTGCCCTTCTGATTGCCGGTCAGCTGCTCTCCCAATTGAGCTATGGCGGCTTATCTTATACCCGCCAAATGATTCAATATATACTAGTGTTTCATTCAACAATTACCGTTGGCGTCATGTATTTTTTCTCTGAAGATTTTTTCAATGTGGATGAGTGTTTCAGGCTGATAATTATTGCTTATAATAATTGAAAATATTAATGGTTACCTTGTTAAAGTTTCTCCAATTACAGCATTGTTTAAATGTGAGAGTTATTTAAAATGGGTTTATTTTATAGCAAAATTAAGTATTTGAAATTGCCGTAAGCGTTTATAAGAGTGGCGAGCGAATAATATTTTTTGTTCATTTATCAAAATAGCTTTCGGAATATTCGAATTTTTATTAATTTCCTGCTGCTCTAAAAGAATAGTTATTAGTAATTGAAACTTATTAAAGTTTATTGGAATGTGATCAAAAATCGATTTTAAACACCTTTTTTCATTTATTTTACTTTTGACCGTTTCAGTCTGTTAAGGCTCCGCAGTGAGCGTTAAAAAAGAAGAAGAAGATGGTTTGAAATGGAGATATATCATTTATCTTCTATCTTCTGTCTATCTATCTATCTATCTATCTATCTATACAACGTGTCCGGAAACTCGTAGTACAAGCGGGAAACTGGTGAATCTACATCACGTAGAGAACCCAAAAAACTTATTTTTTTCGATCTGAGCATTTCGATTTTAATATTTTTTTTTTTCTATTTTTCCATTTTTTCGGCAACTTAGGGGTTAAAAAAAACTTTTGAGCCCGGTTTACCCTTCGATGCATTTTATAAGACATTACACAGCTGAATATATAAAGATATATCACAAATTATACCACAAATTATATCACATTACAAGTTATATCACAAATCGACTCCGAATGTGATGTAGATTTACCAGTTTCCCGCTTGTACTACGAGCTTCCAGACACCGTGTAAATATAAAAATGAATCGCCGAAATGTATGTAGGCGCAAAACTTTCGAACGACTGCACCAAATTGGAAAATTCTTTTTTTTTGTGTTCGTTATTATCAGGACAAGGTTTGTGTAAAACTACTGGTAAGCTGAATGTACCGTGTGTCAGGACAAGATTTGTATAAAACTACTAGTGAACTGAATGTACCGGGACTGAATGCATGGAATGCGGGAGGGGGAGGGTAACTCGGGTAGGGAATTCGCGGAAACGGGGTGAGAAGGGAACCAGGGAGTGGGTAGGGGAACCGGTGGAGTGGAGTGGGGAGAGGGAGGGTGGAGGAGGCGGAGTGGGAACGCGAGAGGGAATGGGAACGCGAGACAGGAAAGGGAGGTGGAAGGGGAACTGCACGAATGGGAAAGGACACGCAGGGAGAAACAATTTATTTATTAAATGGCATAGTACCAGCTAGTATTTAATAAAACACGACTCGTTTAAAATGGAGCAAAATCTTTCGACAAATGTCCTAAGTGGTAATGTGATTATTTTTTCATACCTCATGTTAAATAACAGAAAAACTCTTTTTAATAATTTTCGGAGCACACTGCGATTTTTTACTATCAAGGGATTTAAAAAAAACACAACCTTTATTACCAAGTGTTATTAACTCACACCGCCATATTTTAATTTGCATTCAAATCAAATTCACACCGCCCGCTTGCCAGTTCGCTCGCCCACCACATCATTCTTTTTTAATTATATGTTTCAACCAATTTACACATAACCTTGACAAAGTTTAAACTTCAACCTTCCTCATGAATCACTCTATCTATTGGTGAAGATCGCATGAAAATCCGTTCAGTAGTTTTTGAGATTATCGCGAACGGACAGACGGACAGACGCGGCGGAGGACTTTAATCTATAATATGTAGAGATAGGCATAATTTACCTCGATGTTGTGGATTAATTTATGGTTTACTTAGGGAATACCTTTCATAAATTATTATGCAAAGTTTTCCCAAATAAATATTAAATTTTCATTGACGAAGAAGATAATACTAATAAATCTAATCGAATATATGAAAAAGAACAAGACCCAGAAAATTAAAGAGGTGGATCGCAATTAGGGGAAAAAATTAGTCGAAGATAATATTAAGTTTTTATTAGAAAAACTCGTTTTTTATGACTTTTGAAGGTTATTCCCATCAATGTAATATATCATTGAAGAAGAAGATAGCACCAATAATCTAAAAGAAAATATGAAAGAGAACAGCACACAGAAAAATAAAAAGATGACGGTCGCAACTTGGACTCGAACTCAGAACCTCTCGTCTTACCGGGACAAACATCTTGTAATGCTTTATTAATGATACAACAATTTTAATAAAAGATTAATATTTAAAATTAAAAAATTTTATCAACAATTAAATTATATTATTCAATAATAACGAAACCAGAACATGAGACTCTAATTCATTAACAAAATAATATAACTCTAATATTTTAAAACTCATAGTCGTGTTTAGCCTAAAAGAAACTAAATAGTTAGAAACTAATAAAATCAATCGATAGCATTATCGCGTTTTTAAAATAAAATCAAATGCTTTTTAAAAAGATTATCACAACGTTAAAATTAGTATAAGGCGCCAGTTCAAATTGAACATAATATTAAATGGTAAATCCGTAATTATTTAATAAACTCAAAACTAACGAAGTAAAAGCTCACAGGTCAATGGCGATTTCACCTTGTCTTCTGTCTGTTTCAAAAATAAGATTGCCCGTATTATTTTTATCAACAGAAGAATGCAGTATTCCATTCGTTCTCAATTATCTTTCAAATTAGGAATTAAAAATCAATTTGAAATGATCTGTAGCAACCGACTTAATTTCTGGGTGCTTGCTTAGAATTATAATTTCAAACTGTTACAACCTTACTAATTTGGCTACTATGACCTATTATTTGAACTTCATGTTCGTAAGTCGATTGTCCCGGGAAGACTAAAGATTCTGAGTTTGGGTCCCACTTGGGACCGTTACCTTTTTTATCGTTCTGCATCTTATTCAATTTTATATTTTCGGTTAGCTTTATTAGTATATCTTCTTCAATGATATAATACTCTGATATGTACAACGTTAAAAACATTATAACAGAATTTTCTAAAAAAAATTGTTACATTTTTATCCAATTAAATTCTCCCGAAGGAAAAAGTATTCTACAAAGTGAAAATTCTACAATTATAATATTACTCGTAAACATCTACTCTTCTAAGTATTGGGTATAATGTTGCCGAGTAAATTACATCCCTTGTTAGGGGAATTGTTTGTAAGAAAGGGTTAATTCCTATTGTGTTTCTAGTTAAATTCTGTTGTAGTTAAGTTGTTTGACATCGAAACCAAGACATTGTGGCGAAGGAACTAACTGTTAACTGTTGACATTTGCACTGTTCGGTTGTACTGTTATAATACTATGCGTTTGTTGGTCCATTGTTAAGGAGACAAAGGAACTGTTGCTACAAAAGATAAGAATTTACGAGCAAGGATTTTTGATCGAGCATAAATAATAATTATACAAAACAGAGAGCTATATTAAGTAAAATTAGTGATGTACAACGTAATAGAAGCGGTTTGGTGGAGGTAGGTCTTGGAAGGAAAAAAGTATGATGGATCGGTAGGAATCTGGAGGTCAATAATAATAATAAATCGACCACCACAACACGGGCATGTGCCTAGCATGGTGGTCGAAAAATCCCCAATTTATGTAAAAAAACAAATTCAATGAATAAAGAAACTCAAAAAAAAACAATAATAATAATTGGATAATTTGTAGAGCGCCTCAAGGGCGCTGTACAATTTATTAAGAATCCTTAGGTTCTATCTAATTTTACTATTTACAAATGGATACAGAAACATGCTTACCTGGCAGGTCACTTCCGATAAACACACTTTAATTAGAAAGTTTATGCTTGGGGAAGATGCGGCTTTGCAAGCGGAGGACATTATTTAAAACACTGGACATTGCACGATTTTACATTTGCTACCCCCATCACTATTAGTATTACATTTATGAAAAGACTAGCTGACCAGACAAACGTTGTTCTGGCGTATAAATTATTTCTAGTGAAAATTTTGGTTGTTAAATAAAAAATAACGAATGTATTGTAAGTGTGTGGGGATGGGATCTATGACAGAAAGAGGAATGGAGCGCTGTAGACGATAACCGCCGATAAAAACAAAAAACACCAACTAAAGTAGGAAAATGAAATGAAGAAAATCAATATTAATTTCGAAGAGCACTTGTGTGTACGATACTTTTTGTCATTCCGTCTTTAGCCAACACAAATAAGCAGGATGGTTTGCCTACGCGAGAACATGATGCCGAATGAAATATCAAAATGACGCGACGCTTCTCGTGAATGCCTTTCGCATGTGTGGATAAAAGTTCGATGAGGTGGACTTAGCGCCATCTGTCATTCAACAACATAAATAATTTCGTTCTGTTTGAAATACGAAAGACGGTTAAATTTGTTCATGCACATTTAAAAATGCGAGGGTTGGGGTAGGTAAGTTAAAATTTGGGGTTATAGGTATTTTTTGATGCCAAATAATAATCAATACAAAAAAAAATTGTCAGGTAAATAGTTTTTTTCTGGATAGGGACACCTAATTACCTAGCGGTATGAAATATAATTTAAAACCTATTCTCATACCTGTCAAATATAGATTAAAAAAAATCATAAAAATCGGTCAAGCCGTTCCGGAGGAGTGCGACCACAAACACCGTGACACGAGATTTTTATAAATAAGATTAAATAATATTTTTAGTATGGTCAAAATCCAGAGAGGAAAATCGGGAATACGTCTGCATGGAATAAAAGCCGCCAGGTTTCCACTTAACCACTCAGGTTAACTTTGCGGCACAGCTCATATGGGACTAATAGAAAATTTTGTGTCTCCCTTATTGCTTTCGTCAGAAATATGATCTAAAAAGTGTTAGAAAGAGAAAACAGCATGCTTTATATTCAAATCTAAAAGTTGACAAGAGAAAAATTATAATGTGCTCATTGAAACCAAACTTTCAGACCGCTATTTGAAAAAAATTTAAGAACATTTTTGAATTTTTTTTAAATAATTTTTACCTCTTGAAATGACAGAAAAATGAGGCTTCAATAATCACTTGTTTATAATAAGCTAGCTGACCCGGCGAACTTCGTACCGCCTCAGAATCAATAACTGTTTGTGTTAACTTATTAGCTGAATTAATTTCATTTTTTTAAGTTAAAATAAATACTCAAAATAAATTAAGAAATGTAATTTACGTGGCACCAAGGCATTTGCTTTATTAAAGCGAATCGAAATGATTCACGTGGCATTATTTTACTTCTTTCTGTTAAACTATTTGCTGGATGGGTTGCACTTAGGTCGATTCCCTTCATTGAAGCACCTTGTAATATACGACATTTTTCGTTTTGTTGTCATTAGATGTCTTCCCAGTTCCACCGGGCGCATCGCGGAAAAATAAGTCACCATTTTCATCATCAAGTGCCTTCATTAACGTATCGTGCACTTCCTTCTGTTGGGGGTTTATGAGTGGTACATTCGATCGATCTGATTGGTTCAATGCATCTTGATCATATTGACGTTCACGTTTCAATTCTTGATTGAAAGTGACGTTCATTCCGCGATCTGGCGTTAGTTGACTAGCAAACTGCCGTAAATTCATTTATTTATTTTTTTATTGACTATACAAAATTTATTATACATGAGGGAATACATATCTTCGATCAAAAACAAAGCCTGTTTTTGTATATCCTCATTCACCTCGAGATCAGGATTCCCTGAACTGAAAAGAATTCGATGTAAAATGTCTTCTGACATGTCATCCTTGTACTTGTTCCATAGTTCACGTGGATTCGATGGGAAACATGTTGAAATAATGATAGCAAATAATGTGCACATCACATTGGAGATGCAGAAACAATTTCTCCAGCGATTTTCATGTCCCAATGAATATCGTTTTCAAGCAAATTGACCTGCTGACTTGCTGACTTGCAACACGAAATGTTGGGCACACTACACCATTGACTTGTGATTCAAACGATGTCAGCTCACGAACATTTACCAGCAACAACCACAAGAAACATTCGTCATTTTTAGATGAACTGTGTAAATGCGACCAAGAGCATCAGTAAAACGCACAACCGGATGATCAGTAACCACTCGCCGTGGTGCCGACGTGGAAATCTCTTCGACAAAGCGTTCCAAGTGTAATAACGTGGCATCTCAGAGTAGAGCAACGTTCGGGCAAATAGATCGTATTGGCAAATTGAAAATAAACTGGTTAAGTTGTTGCTGGAGGTATTTCAGCATGTTTGGCAACATTCGATGCAATTCGTTGACCATTCTCCAGATGCACCGCCAAATGTACAACAATGGGATGTCGTTCATGAATGGGGAATGAGAATAGACGTCGAATCGGGTCCTTGTAGCTCACCAACTTGATAGCGTGTGTTTTCGTCGTTTTTTATTTGTAGTTTGAACACCAAAAACCACTATATCGCTGACTTTTGACTGTTGACATTTAGCGCGTAAAAAAGAGTGGCAGCATTATATGTTTAAAAACAAAAGCAAAACAATCATCGCATTGACATTTGACGTTTTTGAATTAATGGAATTCACGCAAACTTCAATATTATACCTAACATAATATTGCTGCACCTCTTTCAAAAGATGAAAATTCGTTACATACAAAATGTATGAGGAAATGAATTTTCCTCATAACTTTCTTTTTCGTGAATTTTTGCGATGTTTTAATAGTTATTCTGTTATCCGGGGCGGAGACAAATCGTTCTCGAGTTATAAATAGTGTAACTAATCCGACTTTGTTTTATATATTAAGATAATAAACTTTTCTAATAAAATGAGTTTTTATTTTTTTTCGTCATAGGTAATTTTAGTTAGAAAAAACGTAAGGAGAGCCAATTTTTAAACTTTTTTACGTATGGCTTAAAAATATATATATTTTATAAATTACTAGCAAACCCGGCCACACGAAAACCGGCTAACGAAACCTTTACAACCAACGCCATCTGTTAAATCAAATCCACAACACACTGCCCGCTGCCGCTTGGCCAGATATATTATATATTTCAACCAATTTATACACAATATTGACAAATTATATACCTAAAAACCTTCCTCATGAATCACTCTATCTATTGGTGAAAACCGCATGTAATTCCGTTGGGTAGTTCAAAAGATCTAAGCGCATATACAGCCCGAGCGACTCCATTTTATACTTCGGTAAAGATACGATTATTTCTAGTCATAAAAATTTATACCATATTTCATCATCTTTGGAAAAAACGTTTTTAGTTTTCATGAACATTCCATTTATTTTTTGATTTTATTGCAAAGCAGAAATAATCTGAACTTCTGACAAAATATGCTCGATCTCTGAGGGTTTAAAACATCTATTAAAAAAAGTTTACTAAGTTCGACAATGGCAAAATAACGCATTATTAATTTGATAATTAAATAATTTTAAAAATTAATTAATTGGACTGAAAATAATTTTATTATTAAAACACTAAACTTTGCCCTTAGCAAGTTTGAAGGAAACCACTTAACCGTCTCATAGTAATGATGTTTAAAATTTTACCCTAAGAACCTTGGAATTTGAAAGTGGTTTTTGGTTACCCCGAGGTATTTGACGCTGTGTTTAAATAATGAGGTGTCGCTAAACTATCCTCGTTTGCTGTATGAATAAACGAAAAGGTCCTCCTCCCTAGGTACACTTATATTAATTTCACATAAATTCTGGTAAAAAAAAAGCAATTTGTAAAAATAACACTTAAATAAAATAAGAACAAACATCTTGATAAAGCAAATGAAATGATTTTTTGATAATGTTCCCTTTTATTAATAAAAGTTTGCCCCTTCGGGACAAACTAAGAAAGCGTTGAATTATTAAAGAACTTTAGTCAAAGTATTATATGTTTTCTGTGGAAAATGGTTTGGTACTTTGTGGAAATGTCAAAACATTTCACCTTAAAATCTATTTAGTGTAATTAAATGATCGATGCTTTTTACTCGGTGTATTTATTTTAATTGAATGAAGGTGTGTTCAGAAGAAGTTTTTAATATAGAAGCAAAACATTTTCTGCTCAAGGTGATCATCATTACTTAAACTTGAAATGCAAATTTAAAAAAGAAACTTAATACTATCACTCGTTCTAGACCCCACTGAGAGACAGCCTGGGTTCTCATTGCCTCGCAAACTCTGGACTGCCATCAATAGGATAAGGTACTCCCGTAGCCGTTGTGCCCACATGATGCATAGATGGGGTCGAGTTGGCGATGTGTGAATGCGGTGCGGTGCAGACTACTCATTTCATTTCCCGGCGGGATTGATGAGGTCCACAGGGCAACGCCTGAGGCCCTAGACTGGCTCGCAGACCTAGATGTCGCCCTCTGACCCCTCACCATACGAAAGAAGATAAAAAATACTATCACCTGTAAAAGGGGAATTATTTTCCTCTTGGCCTTCTGTGTGGAGCTAATGTAAGAAGAAATAATACTTGTCGCCTCTATGTAGAAGAAGTCGGGGACGCCTATAGTGGATTTGGCAGAATCTAGAATCAAGAAATAATCGAAGTGATAGATGGGCATGTACGAGACGAATGTGAGTCAATCATGAATTGTATCCCAAAATTGAGTTGTTTAGCAGTTGTAGCGGTCACGACAGGGGCCCCACTTACCTTTTGCAGACGGCTAGCTCTTATTGTCGGTAGGCGGGAAATCTCTCCACCTCAAGGTGGTGGGCAGCTATATTAAAAGGTACAAAGGTATGGGCCAACTCGCCCACGTGTAATCTCGTCAAATGAAAGAGGAAGCTGTAGTAAACATTGCTATATTAATTATTATAAGCAATAATTATCAGCCTGAAAAACTCATCCACATTGAAAAATCTTCCGAGAAAAGATACATGACGCCAACGGTACTTGAACCCGTGCCCTTCTGATTGCCGGTCAGCTGCTCTCCCAATTTAAATATGGCTGCTTATCTTATACCCGCCAATTGATTCAATATATATTAGTGTTTCATTTCTACAATTACTGCTTATTATATTTTTTCCACCTGAAAACAACCAACTTTATTTTTACGAGAGAGACACTGTTAGTGTTAAATCCCTCGCTAGATGGCGTCGAGACAAATTATGTCTTCATTTATTGAGGAAATACTTAAACTTGTCAAATATTAATTATTATTTTTAATTGTTAAACTAACGTTTAAGACAAGATTTTTATGCATAGCACAAAGGGTAACAATTATTCAATGTGGATGATTTTTCAATGTGGATGAGTATTTCAGGCTGATAATTATTGCTTATAATAATTGTTACCCTTTGTGCTATGCATAAAAATCTTGTCTTAAACGTTAGTTTAACAATTAAAAATAATAATTAATATTTGACAAGTTTAAGTATTTCCCCAATAAATGAAGACATAATTTGTCTCGACGCCATCTAGCGAGGGATTTAACGCTAACAGAGTCTCTCTCGTAAAAATAAAGTTGGTTGTTTTCAGGTGGAAAAAATATAATAAGCAGTAATTATTGAATGAAACACTAGTATATATTGAATCATTTGGCGGGTATAAGATAAGCCGCCATAGCTCAATTGGGAGAGCAGCTGACCGGCAATCAGAAGGGCACGGGTTCAAGTCCCGTTGGCGTCATGTATCTTTTCTCGGAAGATTTTTCAATGTGGATGAGTGTTTCAGGCTGATAATTATTGCTTATAATAATTGTTATCCTTTGTGCTATGCATAAAAATCTTGTCTTAAATGTCAGTTTAACAATTAAAAATAATAATCGCTATATTATCTGGTAAATACAGTTACAGCATCTTGCAAAATACAATATCGGTCACAAACAACACAATGCCTGACTAGGTAATTCCTAACATAGAAATCTCCCTTAAAGCTCTCTCTGGGAATACGTTTAGTATAATCCGTAAACTACTGTGGAATATCACTCTCTGATATTGACAACTCAACAGCCAACCTAGAAATAAAAATCTATAGACTAGGCACAAGGAAAGACGACAAACCAAGAGGAATTAAAGTTGAGTTTCCTGAAGCAAAATGGCCAAGAATATTATTAACCAAAAAACACGTACTTAAAAACAACATTAGATTCTACCAAGATCAATCGCTTCTCCAGAGGAAACAATTAACTGAATTAAGAAATGAACTTGAAAAAAGAAAGGCTTCGGGCGAAAATGACATTACAATCAAATATATCAACAATAGACCTACCATAACGAAAATACATCCAAAAAACTAAAAGATAAATTAAAAATATTCTATCAAAATGTTCGAGGTCTTAGAACTAAACTTCAGGATCTAAAATCAACCCTACCCACTTTGAATCACGATTCTTACGCCTTCACCGAGACATGGCTAAATAATAATATCAACACTTCAGAACTAGGTTTCTATAATCATACAGTGTACAGAAAAGACAGAAATGAAAAAAATAAATCCAGGGGAGGTGGAGTGTTAATATCCATAAACAACAAACTTCATTCAAGAAAACTTGAATGCATCTATACACATCTGGAGCAACTTTTCATCATGGTATCCACCAAAAAGGAAAAAATTATTATCGGCTCCGTCTACATTCCCCCATCTTCTGACGCTCAACTATACAAAGACCACTACCATGAAGTTGAAACGATCCGGAGAAGATTTCCTGGCGCCACTATTATTTTGACAGGAGATTACAATCTGCCTAATATTGCATGGGACGTAGAAAACAACAAAACTTCATGCACGGACAACATCCACCACGGTTCTCATGATATAATCGAAATGTCAAATTTTCTTAGCCTCCGACAGTTAAACTGTGTTTTGAATATAAATTCTCGTCTTCTCGATCTAGTATTTTCCAATTCTTTATCAGTAAAAGTGTCCGCATCTGTTGAATCTATTCTCCCGGTTGACAAATACCACCCACCTCTAATAATTGAATGTAACAGTTCAATAACTAAAAAAAATCCATCTGCATCAACTAAGTTGAACTTTTTCAAAGCAGACTATATTCAAATCATTAATCTTTTATCTTCAACCGACTGGAAATTTTTGGACACTGAAGAAAACATCAATGTAATGGTTGACAAATTTTACTTAATTCTAAATAATGCTATTGATTTATTTGTACCCGTTTCAAAAATGTATACGCATAATTACCCAAAATGGTTTAGTACCGATCTTATTAAATTAATTAGAGACAAAAAAATCGCTCATAAAGCTTACAAATCATCACATGATCCTATTGATTACGCAAAATTTTGTGAACTAAGAACGAGCATCAAAAAAATTTCCAAGTTATGTTACAAAAAGTGCATCGATAACTGCGAAGAATTGGCTCTTGCCAACCCTCAAAATATCTATAAATTTTCAAACCTACTAAACAATAATGACTCCGGTGTACCCTCTAATATGTATTTAAATAACAAAATGGCCGATAATCCCCAAGAAATCGTTAATTTGTTTGCTGAATTCTTCAGCAAAGTCTACGATTCTGCAAACAACTCTCCATTATTCAACGCCACAACATCTAATGATAACCAGATCGATTTCAATCAATGTATATTTGAAGAAAGTGATATTAGAAATAAATTAAAGTCCCTAGACCCGAAAAAATCGGCTGGTCCCGATAACATTCCTACAATCTTCTTATCTAAATGCTTATCAATCTTAACTTATCCTCTTACTAAACTTTTTAATTTGTCAATAAAAACTGGTATCTTTCCGAATAAATGGAAAACAAGCTTTCTGTCTCCAATTTTCAAGAAGGGTGATAAATCCGATATATCCAACTATAGACCTATCTGTATCCAGTCGTCGATCCCGAAAATATTTGAATCTGCTCTGCTCTCTAAACTATCTCCTGAGATTAATAAAGTAATTTCACATAGACAACACGGTTTCATGTCAAAAAGGTCTACTCTCACAAATTTGATGATCTATCAGGAATACTTATTTAATAATATGCACAATCGTCTTCAAACAGACGTGGTATACACTGACTTTAGCAAAGCTTTCGACAAAGTCTCACACAAAATACTTATGCATAAATTAAAATCCCTTGGAATAACGGGGCATATTTTGAGATGGTTTGAAAGTTATTTATACAATAGAAAAATTTCAGTCAAACTCAACTTGCACTTTTCAAATCAATTCGAAATCTTCTCAGGAGTTCCCCAGGGGTCACATCTGGGACCAGTGCTGTTTTCCTTGTTCATCAACGACATAACGACAATCTTTGATGGAGTTATGATACTTTTATTTGCTGATGATCTTAAAATTTACAAAACAATTACTAATCTCAATGACTGTTGCGTATTACAAACAAATCTTGTGAGGCTACAAGAATGGTGCATCCATAATGAACTCTTCCTCAATATTGAAAAATGTCAAACAATAACTTTTGCCCGAATTAAAAATCCTATTAAATATGAATACAGCATCAACAACATCTTTCTAAAAAGAGTTAAACAAATCAAGGACCTAGGTATTATTTTTGACAATCATTTATCTTTTGTTTCTCATATAAACGAAATAACTAACAAGGCCATGAAAAGCTTAGGGTTTATATTGAGGACGGTAAAAGATTTTAAAATAATTAATTCATTTAAGTTGCTGTTCACTGGGTTAGTGAGAAGCCATTTAGAGTACAATTCAACAATCTGGGCTCCTTTTTATAAGATTCACCAACAAAAAATTGAGAGAGTGCAACATAAGTTTTTGAGATTTATAAACTATAAATTAGGAATTCCAATCGAAGAACTCAACTACTCATTTTTAATGGACTTACTAAAATTAAATGAATTAACTTCAAGACGAACAATGAGTGATTTAATTTGTCTTTTCAATATTTCAAATGGCAGACTGGACGCCCTGGATTTAACCAAACTAATCCAACTGCGAGTACTTACCCGTAATACAAGATTGAATGCGGCGTACTTCGTTAACGCGCCTACTAATAATTACTTCGAAAACTCGCCTATCGAAAGACTTCATCGACTAGGAAATAAATATAACTCAATCGATGTTTATCGTCATCTGTCAGTGTCCAAATTTAAATTCAGTATATTGGAACAGTTACAATAGAACTATAAATCCCCATCTTGAAATTTTGTGTGCACAGTTTATTGTAAACCCTCATAGTTAAGTTCCGTCAAAACACCTACAATATAGGGCGTAATAAAGGTTAGTAATTTATAATTTATAAACAAACCTTATAAAAACTGTTCTTGTTTATCGTTGTAATAGGTAATAATAACAAATTTACTTTAACGAATTATACTTTGATTAACATTTTAATTTGATTGTAATTAGATACTCTGTTATATTATATTATCGAACTCATTTGTCCTCTCCGTGATAGTTTACTGTAGTATCTGACATTATTCCATGGTTTCAGTATAAAGGGGATTGGTATATTTATGGTTTAAAGTATTTCGTCTTCGGAAATTGAATTCCTTGCAGAAATTCTGACGATAAAGTAATTGGTCAAAATGGAATTGTTTTGTATATTAATTTTAGTGCGGTGCAAGTCGGTAGTATGTATTTTTGTTTAAAATCAACTTCGCTATGTATTCAACACATAAATTGCACATATATTAAAAACTCACCATTATTATTATTTGTTATATACGTATATACATATAAAACTGATTTTTTTTCTCTTTATTGTATAATGCTATACTTTTTACTTACCAGCTTTATTTATATGTACCATGTGTAAAAACTATTCATGTTTTCTTTGTATTCTAAACACACCTGTATGCACTAAAACATAAAAATGTAAATGTGTGTAAAAGCCCATAAGGGCGTTAATGATTAATAAATAAATATTAAAAAACAATGAGATGAGAATGAGAATACACATTATAACAAAAGGCTAATCTTTCGCGTGTATTTGGCAAAAGATAAGGGGTCATTTTAAAATTTCTACATGATTGTGAGAAAAGATAAACCCTCGCTCCAATTTCACAAACCTGGGATTTTTCTTATTCGTTTCCCAGACGACGAGTTTAGTGGTTTTGTGCCCAATTATTAACTCCTGCGGCACTATGCCCCATAGTTGACAGTGAAGCTGAAAACTAGTCATTTTGAGATAGTAGATATTCCTGGGCTCCTTTCCTTTTGGAAAGAAGGAGAAAAACAGGAAAGCCACAGGCATTGGCGTTGAATTAAAAAGGGTTGTGGACTACATTGCGTAGTACGCACACAAAGGTTTGATATTATTTCGTTAGCACGTTCACGGTGAGTATTGTAACGTCTTAGTGTACAGATTATACAAGTACACAATTATACACAAAAGCGGTTCTCATGACAAATTAATGACACATGAACAAAAGGGCGGTACTCATGACTAATTAATGACACACGACCAACTCAATGATATTTAGTTAAGAGTATAAAGTAATTATAACGAACTTTTCGTATCATGGCGGGTATTTTAAGGATTTCTCCTATCGCGTTACAGGGTTACGTTTAATTACAACAAAATAAATGTTAACAATATTTGTTTTAATATTGTATATAAAGATTCGTTAGATTAACCAACCCCGTAGCCCGGAAGGCGTACGATAGAACAACAGAGAAGATGGACAATTTAATGTTACTTCATATGTCACAAGGTATAAAGTGATAACAGAGTGTTCTGATATGATTTTAGATTTTCACGGCCAAAAATTATTTTGTTATTAGTTTTTGGGGTATTATGCCGTGTTGCGCTACCTCCTCTCTCTATTAATCCGTCGTCTCTATTAATAGACGACGGAGCTAAACTCAATAGTTCTTGGCATCCGGTAATTGACGGTTACATCAAGGCTAAGCGCAAAAAAACATGTTGAAGTATATTGTAGCGCCAGCTCGTAGAGGAGTGGAGCTGGCGACACGGTATCGCTCCTAATTAGATAAGTACTAACATCACCTCTAAATATTACACATCTGCCCTGATGATGGACACTGCAACGCTGTCCGAAACGTTGGCTAAAGAAGGAGGTAGCGCAACACAGCATAATACCCCAAAAACTAATAAAAAAAAAAAAAGATTATAGTTCTGCTTACACCAAGCAATAAAATAAAGACAGACCTACAGTGGTTTTACAAACTGTCTAAAGTAGCAAGCTTCGGTGAGGAAAACAAGCGGTACCATGTGATGTGCAATGTTTGGGTTGCAAACACTCGGTTAAATGATGAGACAAGAGTTCGATGCTTATAATTGCAAAACGATGATCGAACAAAACAATGTTGATTTACGTTAAAATACAATTATTTGAGTTCGAGAATCAGGATGACCGTGGGGTTTTATTAACCTGTCCCGTGGGGTTGAAACGTGTAATATAAGACATACGTAAAGTAACAGTAGAGAAGAAGCAAATCGATGATTTCGTTATAACAACCAGAGACCGGATGATTCGGTTTTACGTACTTTAGTTGAAACGAGCCAAAAGATTTGTATACGAAATTATCAAGACGAACTTTAGGTTTTATAAGTACAATTTCCAAAATGGACGTGTCAATATCCCATTTTTGGGTAAAAAATGAGCACGGGTGAAGGACGCCATCAATTTTTAAAATTTAAGAAAAAATTGAAAAACTTATATGTACAAGAAAGGCAACTATAAAAGTAACCATTATTTCGATTTTCATACTTGAGACCACTATTGGGTTTTACGTACTCAAGATAAGCTGAAAATCAATAAGAAAAAAATGACTTTCCCATGGTAGGTAAAATATGGTAAATTGTAAAAAAGGGGTTAACTAGTTCTGAGTCGGAATTTATCCCTTGGAATTTACAAAATCCGACTTCTAGAATGGCACGCCGATGGGCAATTGTTAATTGTTTTTTTACTTTAAAATTTACATAGAGACAGCGAATGCATGGGCAATAAACAAAAAATTACAAGTTACATGACATGACGAGACCAAGCAAGACAGGCATGAACATTGTATAGTGTGAGGGTTGAGAAGCGACGATTGAGCTCATGACTTCCCAAACATCATGACTCGAAGGGTGTCTCTATTCTAAAGTGATCAGCCTCAGAACAGGTGAGAAAATAAACAAGAAAAAATAAAAGAAAAAAAAAGCAAATTGCCGTGAGAGAAAGAAAGTTGGTACAAACGCAACATTTGGATGTACCTTATAATATATGAATATACATTGATTTACAAACATAAATAAAGGACTCGCTTTATTTACGAAGGGATGGACATGTAATTGACACTTTAAACGCCAACTCTAGTAAGATTTTGTGGGCTTACAAAAGGGTTGTGTTGATACACAGTGAATCAGTTTATGATTGTTGTAACAGTGGGAGTAGTCTCGGCTGACTCTTCACTTCCAGACTTTACAATGTCCTTAATATGGTAGTTACCGACATGCTTGCCAGAGGAGTCGGACAAGGAATAAACTAAGTCTGATATTTTTCTTACAACCTTGGCTTTGACAAAACGGGGTGCCAATTTGGCAGAGAAGTACAGAGCTCCTTGGGAAAGGGTGTTATTCCTCCTCCAGACAACATCGCCTACATTAAAAGTGACGTATTTCCCACTCTTTTGGTGGGCCAGTTGTAGAGCATCAGTAACTTCACTGTAAATGGCAGACAATTCCTCCAAACGATGGGCATAGACAGCGGTAGGATTACTTGTAGAAGTGGTTGACGTAGGGAAATTCGTGTCCCAATGTAATGAACCATGGATAACCTGTTCCATACCGTGCTTTAAAAAGAAAGGGGTGTAACCAGTGGTTAGGTTAACAGTATTATTCATAGCGGCTTGAATTTTATCTAAATTCTTACACCATGTACGTTGGTCTTTATCGACCAGAATAGCCAGAGCTGTGTTAATAGTTTGGTTGTACCGTTCAACGGTATTATTTTGGGGGGTAAACAAGGTATTATAATAGATATCCTTAATCCCATATTTAGCAAGGAAGTCTTTAAATTCTTGTGCTATAAATTGTTTTCCGTTGTCAACTATTATGGTTCTGGGCGTTCCGTAAGGTATGAAGATGTGTTTTTCCAGAAGTTTTACAATAGCAGCAGCGTTGGCTCTTTTTAAAGGGAAGATCCAATAAAATTTAGTGAAGATATCCGCTACGCTGAGTATATGCATATGTCCGGCATAGCTTCGAGGGAAAGGTCCAACAAGGTCCATAGACAACGACTGAAGGGGTCTATCAGCCCGTTTGGGTTTGCCCATTAGGCCGGTGGGTGATGCCGTACTATGTTTATAAGCTTTAAATGTTTCACATTTAGAGATGTAATTGCGAACTTGCTAATAAAGGCCGGGCCAGTAGTACTTCAAGGAAATCTTTTTAAACGTCTTGAAGGTTCCTGGGTGTATAAAGTCGGGCGCACTACGGTTGTTGATAATTATTTGTTCTCTCTTCTCGAGGGGAACAACAAGTTTTCAAGAGTGATCTTCAAGGATAGATAGTGGAACCTTACAATTGCGGTATAGTTGTCCTTCTTTTATAATAAATTCTGGAAACTTTTGTTGATTATTTTTACAACCTTCAAAGATTTTAAGGTACCATTCTTCTTTTGTGGATGGAGATGTGGCAATTGCATCGATATTTAAGGCGGCAAGTTCAATTCTTAAAAGAGCGTCTGGGACAATATTGTCCGCACCTTTACGGTGGACGACGTCAAAGGTGTATTGAGACAAACGAGAGGCCCAACGAGCGAGCCTACCGGAGGGGTTATTTAAAGAGACCAACCATTTCAAACTACTATGGTCTGTGACTTCAGTAAATTTGCTACCGTCTGTGTAACCGCGGAAATGGTGAACAAAATCCAATACAGCCAGTAACTCTTTCTCGGTGATTCCGTAATTTTTCTCATGTTTATTTAAGGTACGTGAAAAAAGGGTACTGGGTGTTCGCCGTCGGGGAATTCTTGAGTCAAGACTCCACCGATTCCAACATTAGAGGCGTCCGTATGGAGAGTAAAAGAGAGTGCAAAATCCGGACAGTTTAAGACGGGGGCTGCCTGAAGAGCATTTTTTAAAGTTATAAAAGCTTCTTTAATTTCATTGGAACAACGAAAGTTGCTGAAACCTTTACGGATACCAGTATTTTTTTTAAGATTGGCTGAGATGGTGGAAAAATCTTTAATGAATCTCCTGTAGTAACCTGTAAGTCCAAGGAAACCTTTGACTTCCTTCGCGTTTTTGGGTCGGGGAAAATTCGCCATGGCTTCCACCTTAGCAGGGTCTGTCCTTAGACCTTTTTCGTCGACAATAAATCCCAAATAACGTAAACGAGACTTCAGAGAGAAAATTCAGACTTTTTTAAGTTGATGGTTAAACCAGCCAACTTAAGTTGTTGAAAAACTATTTCCAGCATTAACAGATGTTTTTTGAAGGTATCGCTAATGATGATGAGGTCATCAAGATAGCAAAATAGATTGTTGTCGGCTTCAGGACCAAACAATTTGTCCATCAGTCTTTGTAGTACGGCGGGGCTATTTTTTAGACCAAAAAGTAATCTTTTAAAATGGAACATTCCCCTACCGGGTACAACAATAGCAGTTTTTTCGCAAGACTCTGCGTCCAAGGGTATCTGCCAAAAAGCCTTGCTTAGATCGACAGAAGAGATGAACTTGGCGTTACGCAATTTGTCTAAGATTGCGTGGACATAAGGCAGAGGGTACGCGTCGGCCTCCGTGCAAGAATTAAGGCGTCTACTGTCAAGACAGAAGCGAGCAGAGCCGTCTTTTTCAGAAACCAAGAGAGTAGGGTTGGTCCAAGCACTTCTGCTGGAAACCACTACTCCCATTTCCAACATTTCGTCCAGTTCCTTTTCTAAAAGCTTAAGTTTTTGAGGAGCTAAGTTGTAATAATTTTGCTTAATTGGGGGGCCGTTAGTTTTAATATGGTGTTCTACCAAATTAGTTCAACCCAAACCACATTTTTTGAAAGATATAGATTCGAATTTATTTACTACTTCCTTTAATTGGAGAGCTTGGTCAGTGTTTAAATTTTCGTGAGGTATGATTGTGCGAATCTCACTAACTTGAGCAATAGGTGGGGTCTCACCAAGAGTGTTAAATACTTGGGGGCAACGTTGAACGCCTTCCAGAAGTCAACACCAAGAATGAAATTCTGGGATATAGAGGGGACTGTTAGAAAATTAATTATAACTATGTTATTGTCACATTTAATTGGCAAGGCAAGAGCACCGATGACTAACTGAGAAGCATTATCCGCAGTTGTCACGTGTGTAAATTGGGAAGAGACTTTGAAACCATCGTTAACAAAAGGCAGGTGGGCATTGTTGCCAAGACAGCTAACGGATGCGCCACTGTCTAGCAGACCAGAAAAGGAGACATTTTTTACGGAGAAAAGGGCATAAGGTCTTCCATCCTTTGCTTGCTTGCAACACACTGAAGAAACACTCAAGGTCTGGTTAAAATACTAAATATGCGATAACCAATCAGTCCATTCCTTAGACCTTGGTACAGAATGAATACCTGAGAGGTTAGCATTTAGTTTTTTGGCCTCCTCATAAAAAAGTTGGGTGGGGGTTTAGAGAAGTCCACCTGGGGTTTAACATTGCCAGAGTCCTGCAGCCTTTCCATATTGTACTTAGATCTCTTGAAAACTTCACACAGTTCGTCGCGTGGAGGAGAGCGGTGCCTCTTAAAGGTTCTGGAATCTTTTGATTCTAGGAGTTTAGCTTGTCTAAAACAGGTAACAGCCAGGTGACCTACCTTTTTATAAAAGGAGCAGACTTTTTTTATTATCAAATTCTGGTTTTAATCCAGAAGAACGGCTTGGCACAACGGTATTGTCCGAAACAGCTTTGGTGTTTTTCCTATCTTTGTAAGATTCCAGGAGGGTGCAGACTTCGTTTAATTGGGCCAAAGACGAATTTTTTTGTGAAGTGATGATATTCTCATATTTTTGTAGAAGACCATCAGTTATAACTGGCAATAATTCCGCTTCCGTAACAGGATGGGATAGCTTGATGTTGATAGATTCGGCCCTTTCTATAAATGCCGCTACCGTTTTGTTTACTAATTGCTTGATGGACAGTAATGATAGCTTTATTCGGTGCTGTGCTTTCGTTTTACCGAAGCTAGCAATTAGAGCTGTTCTGAGCTTGTTCCAGTCCCTGCATTTTAATTTTTGTATTCGGTGCCAAGGGATTAATTCCGGAGAGATTAGTTCTATAAAATTTCTCTGTAACACGTCAAATGGAACATTTTTAATTATGGCTGTTTCTTCAATTCGCTCAATGAAGTCCATTACATTAGAAACGCCGTTGTATTTGATCTTCCAAGAAGAGAGATCGTAGGTTTTCCCTTTTGCCGTGATGGGTGCAGCATCTTGTTACACTTTGACATTTGTCTCGGATTCTTTACCAGAAACCGGATCCTCCAAAACTTTGGTAATAATGGGTGCACTGTTCTCGTTTGATGATGAATGGTTTATTCTTCTGATATACTTTTTGTTGAATAATAACGCATAAGCTTTCATTGCAGATTTTGACTTGTTCCTTGGAGAAAGTCCTCTGTTTTTTAAAACAGATTGAAGACGAGCTTTAGATAGGCTGTGCACATTGGGAATGACACCCAGGTCCAATGACGTATTTGTTTGGTTAATTTCCATTGTGACGTTATTATTCAGGAAGTAAAAAAACGGGAAAGAAAAAAAAAATTGAATTTTTTTTCTAAGTACTAGAATTTTGAAAAATTTTGCGCAGGGGTTCCCCTAGCAAAACACATAATTGAATTTTTGTAGGCACTTTATTCACTTTGTATCGCTTTGCACCGAAAAAACGAGATAGAACACTTCAAGGTAGCACTTTGCGGAAGAAAAAACACATTTTCCAAAGAAAAATATATAAATGTGGAATTTATTAGGTAAATTGTTTATAAAATTGTATTAATAATTGATGAAATATAATAAAATAATAGCTGCGAATTTGGAAGAGATAAAAAAATGTTGGGCCCAGTGTTGGTACCAAAACGCTAAAAAAAGCCCCACGTTGAAGCCAGTGTAGCGATCCTGACAGGGGCCCCACTTACCCTTTGCAGACGGCTAGCTCTTATTGTCGGTAGGCGGGAAATCTCTCCACCTCAAGGTGGTGGGCAGCTATATTAAAAGGTACAAAGGTATGGGCCAACTCGCTCACGTGTAATCTCGTCAAATGAAAGAGAAAATTGAAGTAAACATCGCTATATTATCTGGTAAATACAGTTACAGCATCTTGCAAAATACAATATCGGTCACAAACAACACAATGCCTGACTAGGTAATTCCTAACATAGAAATCTCCCTCAAAGCTCTCTTTGGGATTGCGTTTAGTATTATCCGTAAACTACTGTGGGACACATTATAACAGGGGGGAAAAGGTTGACTTACGGCTGGTCGTCAGGGCAGGAAATCGGGAGACAAGCCGTGGTCAGAGTGGGCAGTTCCATCACTTTACACGGTGTTGTCAACTCAACATGGAGTCTCACATCTGCGACCCGTGTTGACCGCGTCAAGCGAGCGGGAATGCGAGCGGCGAACCGACGTGACCTGTTCGTACCGGGGTTCGCTTCTTTCTGCCGGGGGGCGGGGAGGTGCTTGTGCTCGCCTTTGCTAGCGGGGGGGAAGGGGAACGCTTCCGTCAGCGATTGGTCGGACAGGGACTACTTTAAATTACTCCGCTTACCGACTTCTCGCCTAAATGTGTATCGTAACACAGTCTATCCTCTCTGCCTACCTATATTACAATGTATTGTTATTATAGTATTTTAAATTTGAGAGGAGGGAATGTGTAATATCGCCCCGGGAACCAGATATTGGATTAACTCTTCTATAGGTCACCCCAAGTGGTTCGCTAACCTTGGGGACTTGGCAGGGGTGCATGAAACCGGGCAGGTTTGAGGTTTGCATGGATCTTGACGGCGTATGTATCTACCCACCAACCGCGTGGTAGGTTGGATCGGGAGAGACTTGTTGAGGGAGACATTTTAATCTCTCCAGCAGATTCCTTCCTACCCCTCAAAATTTTTTCCTTCACTAACTTTCAACTCCTTACTTTCCTTAAAAGACTCTCCACACAGCATCCTCAAAGATGACATACACCACGAGGGGAAAATATTTTCTTCAGGGCCTCAATTAAGCATCACAAAGATTAAGACGCCCTTCATAAATAGCCTTATTTTAAAGGAGGCATAATTTTTCACTGAAAAATGGATTAACAATCCATAAAAATAGTTGGACAGCAGAATATTAATTTCAAAGGACTTTACTAATTGAATTCTTTTAAATTTTACACAATTATTGATAAAAAACCATTCCTTCAGAAGTTTGGCGTATTTTTCAGATGGTCAAAATATTTCCGCTTTACAATAAAATGCAAATAAATGGAATATCTCTAAACATATCACAAAACTAAAAACTGTTTTTGAAAGGTGATAAAATACGCCTACAAATTTTATAATTCAAAATAAATATATAATTTTTTAAATATAAATATTTTGTATGCAAACATGAAAAAGTTTTAAAAAATCTCACCTCTCGTTTATTCTAACTAAAATTACTGATAACGAAAAAAATAAAAACCTGTACGTATTTTATCAGTATTTAAAATCTTAATTTATCCTTAGTTTTTTTTCTTTTGACATAAAAATAATTCTCAAAGATTCTATTTTATTTTTCAAATTGCGATTCAAAATTTTGGTTTCATAAAGGTGTACATTTTAAAGGAGTTTCAGCGATTTATATGAGACGTATATGAGCTGGGACAAATATGGTCTCCTGCCAATCAAAGAGTTAATGCGTGGTAAGTGGTTGTTTATCAGTTGTGCATAATTTAAAACACTTTTATTAGTAAGGGGGTAAATATTTAATTGATTAATTAGCAACTCAATTAAAACAAGCAAGTCAGAATTTAATCCTTGGATAAATTATTTATTTCATCTAAAGTCTAGACAGTTATATCAAAGGTCTTTGACTTCATATCTTTGATAAGTTATTCAAATCTAATTTGGACAAAATTATGGATTCAAAACGTGCTCAGATTAGTAAATAAATAATCAACGTACCGTATATGATAATTACGTTGATAAAACCTATCTGTAATTTATAGATATTCATATAATAATTTTGGTAGACGTGGTTGAGAAGCAACATTTATTTGCTTACCATTTTATTATTAACTTGATTTTGGATTATACACCGACCTTAAATAAAACATATTGAAAATATATTTTTTTTTAGTTAAGCTCGACACAGGATATTCAATTTAGGAGGCGGGTATGGACCATTAACCACGGGAACCATTTATTGGATAACCGTAGCCATAGGTCACCCCAAGTGGATTGCTACATTTGGTGACATAACAGGGGTGCCCCGGTTTATGGGGTGAGATTTGTCCGGGTCTTGGCGGTGGATGCGTGCTGCCCACCAGCTGCATTGCAGGCCAGTTCGGGAGTGGTTGAGGGAGTCCTTTTGACACCTCCTACGTACTCTCTCATGGGTAGGAATCTGGAGGTCAGTGTGTCTAGAAGTGACGGAAGTGTGAGTCCATTACTACCACAGTGGAAGTAATGGACTCACACTTCCGTCACTTCTAGACACACTGACCTCCAGATTCCTACCCACCCTTAGTACCCTTTTCCTTCCCAGAACTTCTCCTTCCTTACCTAAAAAGACCATAGTATATAGTATCTCAGATGGCATAGGCCCTGAGGGGAATGATTTCCCTCAGTGGCTCTGTCATCTTTGTACAGTGTACAGGGTATTTTTAGGAAAAGGAAGGCTTGGAAGTTTTAGGAAGGAAAAAGTGTGATGACTAGGTATGAATCTAGGCGTCAGTGTTTCAGGAGTGACGGACGCATGATTCTCTACTCCCTCCCACTGCGGTGCAAGATAATGTTCCTAGAGAGTCCTGCTGGAGAGGTGTTGGTTATCCAATAAATGCTTCGTTTTTGGGGTGTTATGCCGTGTTGCTCTACCTCCTTCTTTAGCCAACGTTTCGGACATCGTTGCAGTGTCCATCATATCCATCATAGATGCATCTACCGGATCTGCCCTGATGATGGACACTGCAACGATGTCCGAAATGTTGGCTAAAGAAAGAGGTAGCGCAACACGGCATAACACCCCAAAAAACAAATAACGAAAATGCTTTTGGCCGTGAAAATCTTAAAACGTATCAGTTTTAAATAATTTCAAACTCTCAAATAGGCATTTACTAACTTTTTTAACAATTATATTTTCCAGTGACCAAATTATAATATGAAATAAAATATAATTCAATACAATATAATCGTACCATTCAATAATAATAATTGTTTATGTAGAAATATGTATGTAGTTTCAATAACTTTCAACAGATGTCGTTAGTATAGGTAGGTAGTCATATATAAATAGTACAAATGATTTTCCAATAAGGGTGAGATGATTTTAGATGCCAGCTGCAAGGCTTTTAGAAATGAAATAGTTGAATTTAAGGAAGAGATTGATAACATTAGGTTTCTATAACTTGACACTTTTGCTTCCTGTGAGAGCGTAGACAAAATTATACAAAGATAGTTGCATAAAAATTAAGATAAAATGTAAAACTGAACGAAAAAGAGTCCATAGACAGAAAATAGCAAGAATAATTTAAATATAAAATGACAGGTAGAAAATGAAGTTACATATTGTAATTAGGGCGACGCGCGACGCAGCACTCGACAGTATGTAGTTTTGAGGTGTTTCAACAGATGTCAGTAATGTTGTACTAAGGGAGAAAGTCGACTGTCGCCCGTTCGTGTCTAATATACGAACGGTTACGGAAATAGCCGATGATATCCGATAGACAGCTGGGAACCTTCAGTGACGAGTTCTCCTGCCATAGATAATCACAGGGCATCCATTAGGTCGGGAGTTTAGTTCAGATGTATAATCATTGTAAACAAGAGATAAATAAACAGGACTAGTATCATTGGAATTCCCGATCGTCTAATAAGTATTGTTCATTAGAAAAATCCACAGAACACCACACTGGCACAGCCGGTAAGATTATCAAACTTACACAATCAATATTTTTGAATGTAGCTATTACTTTGTGGTTATCCATTATAGAAAAATGAAACAATACAACTTTGTATAAACCACTTATATAATGTGCAAATCCGACCGGTTTCGGAACAAACGTTCCTTCGTCAGGGAAAGCTTAGACTAATTTGACAGTTTAGAACAATGTTTTATTATGGTAGGGCTGGAGCCGTTGCTAGTTAATAATGTAGATTGGGTGGGTAGGTATTAATGGGTGGGTAGGAGAATAAATCCATGATTGGGCTATATGACAATATTTTTTTTCACCCCTAACATAATAAAACATTGTTCTAAACTGTCAAATTAGTATAAGCTTTCCCTGACGAAGGAACGTTTGTTCCGAAACCGGTCGTATTTGCACATTATATAAGTGGTTTATACAAAGTTGTATTGTTTCATTTTTTTACACAATCAAATTTAAAATATCAATTGTCAAATCCCAAATGTCAAATCTCATCTACTTTTCGGCAAACACAACATTTTTGAAATATAATATTATTTGCTCATTTAACGACATCACTTGTATTATGACGTATTTAGTACGTTTTTTTTTTAAATTTTATTTTTATTAGTTTTTTCAACAGTATTTTTTATCAAAGTGCTCACAAATACAATTACATTGAACATGGTTGATACTTTCACCAATTAAAGCCAAATACAACAGCTTAATTACATTCCGCAATAGTATTCCAATATTTCAATTGCTTTTATTAAAATTTTTGGTCGTTTGTAAAAAATATATTTTAAAAACCAAGAAGATTTGTAAATTTTTATTAAAAAAACAATCCATGCGAGAAACGCTTAAGTCTCATTTTTAAAAAGCTTCTCACCTATTGTAATAATCACCCTATTTATTTCCTGCAAAGTTTCCATTTGAGAAATCTAATAGAAATTATTTCATAAATCGGATATCTGGAAACATGGGATTTTCCCTTGAGACCTAACTTACTGAATCAAATAAATTAATTTCAGTTCATGAAACCTTTTTATTAATCCAACGAGAAAATCTTTCTTGCCAATATACTCGTATATGATTTATTTTTCCTACTTGACTCACAAAAATTATATTTCTCCTTCGAACAGCTCTGGGACATTATTAATCTTTGAGTGTAGAGTGAACAGGGAGAATAACGACATACCTGCCTTAATCGTACAGATTTTTTTTAAATGTGCGTTTATACGGCACAAGCGTTCAAATTACTCACAACCGTCTAGGGCCAGTGAGACCACGGCATCGTCCTTTCGAGGTATCTTGTAAAGCATTTAGTGTGGTGAGGCAGGATATGGGAAAGAGGATTGTGGGAAAGCAATATTTTGGGAGGCGGGATAACCAACACCCCTGCTACAGGTCATCCCAAGTGGTTCGCTGCGTTTGGTGACTTAGCAGGGATGCCAGGGTTCCTGGGGTGAAGTTTTTTAGGTCTCGGCGGCGAATGCGTTTGTCCACCTACTGCAAGATCGGGAGAGACGGGTTGAGGAAGATCTAACCTAGGCCTTTCCGGCCGGACTCTCTCAACCCACCGCCTTGCACCGTTGTTAGAAGGAATGGATTCAAACATCCATCATTCCTGGATACATTGACCCCAGCTTCCTACCCACCCTACATACCTTTTACTTCCCAGAACTTCCTCTCCTTCCTTTCCTTAAAAATACTTTCCACACAGCATCCCCAAAGACGATATTGGCCTTAAGTGATTTTTTTTTTCTAAGGGACTCCTGTTTTCATTATTTGCTTCTGTCATTACTGCTATCGGTATTTATAATGTTTAAACATTAATCTTAGACGATGATCTGGGTAATGATTTATTTAATGCAGTAAAAATGAAGAGTTGACAAAATACAGGTAACATGCGAGTGATAAAATTTCTGTTATAGTGAGTGTTGTGTATGTGTTTTTATTTATGCTTGCTTGTTATTTCTTATTAATGTTGCGTTCGTTCCCAATTCTGCATCCCACAAGTGTGCCGTCCATCATCTTCTCTCCCGTCCCGATACCGTCATAATAATAAAACAACAACAAATAAGTGTCCGAACAAAATGGCGCGTGAATCTTCAAACCTCGTGTTTCGTTTTCCGCCTTCTCAACAAACATCTAGCTTTTCATTTCTCTCATCCGCTCGTCTTCTCATCTCATCTTCACACTTTTCCTTCCCATTCCTTTCTTTCCGTGCTCTGAACAGCGACCCTCAAACACGTGAATCGGAGCCCCGTCGAAGGTAGGTCACGCCGGACCGCCAATGATGTGGTCACCAAACACGGTTAAAATCAAAAATTAAACAATATATTTTTTAAATAATAAAATGAAACAATGCAACTTTGTATAAACCACTTATAAAATGTGCAAATCCGACCGGTTTCGGAACAAACGTTCCTTCGTCAGGGAAAGCTTATACTAATTTGACAGTTTAGAACAATGTTTTATTAGGGTAGGGGTGGAGCCGTTGTTAGTTAATAATGTAGATTGGGTGGGTAGGTATTAGTGTAGAGTGGGTGGGTAGGGGAACAAATCCATGATTGGGCTATATGACAAAATTTTTTGTTTTGTTTCAAACAAAAAATTTTGTCATATAGCCCAATCATGGATTTGTTCCCCTACCCACCCACTCTACACTAATACCTACCCACCCAATCTACATTATTAACTAACAACGGCTCCACCCCTACCCTAATAAAACATTGTTCTAAACTGTCAAATTAGTATAAGCTTTCCCTGACGAAGGAACGTTTGTTCCGAAACCGGTCGGATTTGCACATTTTATAAGTGGTTTATACAAAGTTGCATTGTTTCATTTTATTATTATGGATAACCACAAAGTAATAGCTACATTCAAAAATATAATATATTTTTTATTTACTATGGGCTTTTTGCTCGCAGCGTCATCAGAAAATGATCTGTCTGCACACGGGGGTCACCTTATTTTCTAATACCTATTTACAACTTTACTTTACCGCAAAAAAAAACTAGTGCAGTTCACACGCGATAGAAACGAAACATCACATAAACAATCCCAACCAATAGGAGCCTTGACAAGTGATATCGCAATCAAAGCGGCCAATGAACGCAATTTGACGCTTCGTATGTACTGTAATGCGTCATTGCTGTTTCATCCGAGTTTCAAATCACAACGGAGCTAAAAAAGTTTCACTTCAATTATATCAATTCAACACTTTATTATGACATCATTTCATTTATACCACATAAATTCCTTCTGTAAATCCTGTTTTACATAAGACTTCTACGTTACTTTTCTGACGACATCAGGCTGAAGTCCCGATATATGCTTTCCTAAAATATGTATGGTTTCGACTATTTTTGGCGTCTCACATATTCGACGCCGGCAATTCTATTTAATCCTTACGTTCCCAACGGGGTCCATATTCAACTACACATTGTGCATGGAAAATCCGTACCTCTAGATCTAGAGTCATATTCGTCATGAATGCAGACGACTTTTGCGGAGAGGCTTATAAATTCAGAGTTAAAACTACTCGGGTCACGTAGTGCTATATCCGTCACAAAATAATGATAATACACCTGGTGAATCTCATTCTATCTCTTTTTATATTTTGGTCAGACATAAAGTTTAAACAAATTTAGAAAGATAGAACACACAACAGCTTTGAATTTAAAAGTTTACCAAAGACGATCCTATATAATCCTACTAATATTATAAAGGCGAAAGTTTGTATGGATGTATGTTAGTTACTCTTTCACGCCAAAACTACTTAATGGATTTTAATGAAACTTTACAATAATATAGCTCATACATCAGAATAAGATATAGGCTCTAGCACAGAGCTCTGGCATTATGAAATTTGTATAAAAAAAATTGCAATAGGTGGCACGATTAGTAAGATATCTATAATTCTTTATTCGATTCAAATTATAAGGGGAGTACTACAAATAAATGCGGGAGGGGGAGGCGGAGGGTGAATTAGTGGAGGGGTTAGAGAGGGAGAAGGGTTGGAGAGGGGAAGAGGGGAGAGAGAGGAAGAGGGGGAACGAGAGGAGGATGGGAGGAGTGGTGGGGTGAGTGGGAGAGGGGGAGGTGGAGGCGGCGGAGTGAGAACCCCCTAATACCATGCGGGTGAAGCCGCGGAAAAAAACTAGTTTGAAATAATTCTATAAAACAACATCATCGCCGAATAGTTCACCCTTCGATTTGTCGTCGAAGAGTTCATCCGGTCAGAATTATATTTATTTTTTTTAAAGAAAGATGGATTTGAATGCTTTAAAAAAAAATTGAAAAAATCCTACTACGTACCAGCACAGTAAGCGTAAAATGATGTTTGTGTCGTGATGGATGACTTAACCAGCCAAGGAATTAAATTTACGATGCCTGGGTGGGACAGATTTCTGCTCGACCACCTACCGGTCACGTATAAAACGACCAAAAAGAGAAGTGAGCGTTTGTCCAACTAAATGTCTTTTTTTAGTTCCCCGTAAAGCTGTAAATAAAATATAAAAAGATATTAAAATAAATAAACTTTTGCATCATACGTTTGTTTACAAAATACAGGTATTTAAACCCGAAAAAGAATTTTATTTGCTTTCAAAAACAGTATTTCATTGGGAATTAATTTCAAAATCAGCTATCCTATTTGCAATTGAATGTCAAGCGACAATATTAACTTTGATGGCATGTTATTTTTTGTCGAGACCCGAGTTGTTAAATAGTTTTTCAAAGTAAGTAATGTCGATGAAAATATTAAAAGCTCGGCGACTGTTATCTGTTAAAAAAATCGGTATCCTGTTTAAAAAAGAAATAAGCTTTAAAACTATTTACCATTGCCCACTTTAGGTAAAAACTCAAAGGCATTAGGTTCGGAACTTGACTAAACCCTACTGTCAATTATGCTAATTACTGGCTATTTGATCAAGCAAGTTATCTCTCAGTCGGTAATGAAGAATGTTATTGTGAGCTATTTGTAAACACACTGACATTTGGTTTGTTGTGGTATTAGTTTTTTAAACCTGTTGTTTTATAAATGTAATAGGATTCCCTGAAAATTAAACTTTTTTTCCATTGGCTTCACGCAGGAGGCCCTGAGGAAAAAAATCCTCAGGGCCTGATCTTTGTGTTCGCTGTGTGGAGGGTCTTTTTAGGGAAAGGAAGGAGAGGAAGTTCTGGGAAGGAGAAAGGTATGAAGGGTGGGTAGAAATCTGGGGTCGTACTTCCTTCAAGTCAGGTTGACTAATTGGAAGCCTTTTTTTGAGAACACATAAATACAAATAAATCAGATTGTCAACAAGAATCTACTGATTATTGAAATATTCTCTAAAAACAAAATTGCGGAGTATTTTAAAGGGCAAGAACACTACAGCTGGAGTGACAGATGTCTAAAATCCATCCCTTCCACTGGGGTGCAAAGCGATGGAAGAGTTCCGCTGGAGAGTTCTAGGTAAGGCCTCCCTCAACCAATATCAACCGATCCGGGCTGCCACGCAATAGGTGGACAAAAGCATTGGCCGCCAAGACCTGAAAAATCGTCAACCCTTGAACCCGGGTACCCCCGCTAAGTCCCCAAACGTAGACAACCACTTTGACGACCTCCATAGTACAGTGGGTAAGACTCTTGACTCACAATCCGGAGGTCGCGGGTTCGAACCCGGCATGCGCAATAAAAATTTATTTGTGTTATTTCACAATTAAATCATTTAAAATAATATATAGTATATTTGGGGCATGTTCCAGAGTGGAAGATACTATCAGTATCGCCCTGGTGTAAGACCACCATTCAGAATTGAAACGTTGCTTGAAAATGGCTTTAGCCGTGTTTGGTAACCAGATCTGAATAGCCAGGTACTTCCCAACCTTCCTCTTCCCCAACTCCTTCCCCTCCCCACTACCTTCAGCCTCACAACATACCCCAATTGGGGATGCCATAGTTTCACTGGCTCCAGACGGGAGCAGTTGAGATTCTTGTGCGGCATTCACTGTAAAAAAAAAAAAAAAAAGGCTGACCTATGGTAAGGGTATTTGTTATCCAATAAAAGGTTCCCGGAGCTATAATTATTACTTCAAAAGTAATAACCATAATTGGCATATTTAACTTGATGATTACTTTTCCATAAAACTATGTATATCAAATGTTTGTAAAAGCCTTGTTTGTAAATTAATATAAATCAAAAAAGTAGTTTCCAAACTGATATCGAACGTTATTAATAGCCTTGCATCTGCGTGGTTGAATTTAAGAATTCGGCTTCCAACGCAAGTCTGCCGCCGCGCCTTACCCGTCGCACCATATAAACATCAGTGTACATGGATCTTCAGACAAAAATACCGTTTTAATTCGGTTTCTAATGCAAGAATTCGTTACAAGATGACGCCACTTTCGTCGGCAACGCATGGGACGTGCCCTTCCTAGGTATAAGTTCTAAAAATTTGTGAAGCTGGATTATCTCCCGGATTTCGAAAGCTTGACGGTAATACTCAGTTGTATCAAGTGGCTGTATATTACATATTAGACATGGGCAGATTTATTCCCAGGAGTGAATTGATTCAGTCTGATTCTCCTGGCCTTTTGAATTGATTCCTTCTATTCATTCCTTTAATTCAATTAATTCCAAAAAAAATTATCTAATTCAAAAAACAAAGAAAACATAAGTGGGGAGGTTACGAGGCACCACGAAGTACCGATTAGACTAAATCCTGGTCTTTTTAATGTCGTTATTTTTCGTTTCATCGAGTTTCAAAACACAACGGTGCTAAAGAAGTTTTCACTTCACAAAGCACTCTTCCTAGGGTGAATTTGCCTATTTCACTTAAAAAAAAAAAACGAATTATGTCGTTCTGAAAAATTGTAATACGGGGTTAATGTAATATTTTAACAAAAAAAAATTGACAAAAAAAATGTATTTACATTAGACTAGCAATAAAATCTTAAAATGAAACAGTGTTTTGTTTCACCCCTAAAGTTTTACTAATTTTATTTATTTATTCAACTTAAAATTATTCCACTTCACGTGATCTAATAAAAACAAACATTTTATCATTTAAAGATATTATTTTATGACAGCTGACCTCAGCCGATTGCCGAAGTTCTGTGTCTCAAAGTAGATAGGTACTTGTATTCCAATTGCTTTGATACGTACCAAAAAATAACGATAATAAATGATTCCCGAATTTCTAGCTAAGTTTGGATTCAAAGTCGGAAGTTTTCAATCAACTATGTAATGAAAGTGACGGCTCGGCCAACGGAGAGAAATGAGTGAACCGCACGATTGAATGAGTGAACGACAGATTCGCGGCGAGCATTGAGGAATGAATTGGTAATTTTTGGCTAGTGTCTTGCCTCTTGCCTCGCAGTGACTTGAAAACTCGCGAGCTACGGACCTAGTAGGAACTGCGTTTCGGTTCTGTTGGGATTGACGAGATCATAGAGACGATGACGTCACAACTGAATTGCGATTTAATTCCTGAATTAGTGAAAAAGACAAGGCGGTCCCGACATACTCGTTATCGACAGACTATAAACTAGAGACTATTTTACGCGGGACGGGACGAGTATGAGACTGGGATGACGCGGCAGACTATAACTGGATCATGTACTGAATAGAACCAATGTATTAATGCTTGCGTTGTGAAATAGACAGATTCGGAACTAGTAACTGGGCCGATTCGCGATCGTATTTCGCTTGGTCTGACCACGATGGAGTTGGTACCTAAGGGTGTTTTACGAATGGCGCGCGGGAACGGGATACTTTACGTGTTTTGCACTATTATTTAAATATTATTCTATGGGCGCGACGCCCATAGAATAAACTTATGGTGCCGTTAAAAATCGTAGGATGCAAGGCCAAAGATGAGGAATGAAGAATCAATTCCTTTTAAAATTGAGAATAAGATCGAGTGTGTCACAAGATTGAATTTATTCATTTAATTCAGTCATTCAATTTTACCCACGTCTATTACATATGACGTCATCACCCGTCCGGTTACTTTTTCGCGGTGACTAGCCATCACTGGTTGACACGTTGATAGTGTATACGAGTAACGGGCTAATTTTGGATCCAGTTCCTATTGGATTTACAAAATGATCACCAACACTAACTGGGCGAAGCCGAATCAAAAGCCACATGCAGGGCCTAGTATTAAAAACCTGCGAAGTGTAATAAGAAATATCCGATTCAGTATCAATATAATTAATAAAATCGTGCCGTTACTAGTTGAAGAAAATGACATTCTGTGATTTGCCAATGAACCAACGTCTGAAAGCATTACCTGATTTCCCCCAGGACAATGGCAAAATTCACCATATTATATTGTACTTTACAACTCTCAATTGGGTAGCTTTACCGAAAAAAAATTGAAACGATATTCTTTATTCCCCGCTGGCAAGGTGTCACTTTACTCTCTCGATTATATGTATTTTTGTACGTGAAATTCAATGAAATAACTTTATTATTTAATGGTGAGTTTGTGATACTTTTAAGCGGAATTTACGCCTGACTTCAAACAAGTTAGAAAAGAGCTTAAAAGTTTTGTGTTTATGTTGTACTTACTTAAGGGTTAAAAGTAATTTATTTTTAAGTACAAATTTTTAGTTATTTTCGTGAAATTTACAACAAGCTTTACTTTTTAGATCCATAGAGAGTACCTTTAATAATATTTAAGATAAAGTTCGAAATTAATGCCCTCTTTGCCTTTGTTTCTTCTGTATGGTCAGCTTTCTGGAGGTCTGCTTTTTACTGTTAAAATCTTTTCAACTCCACGGTAATTTTAAATTGGCTTTTCTCTCAAGAATTTTAAGGCAAAATGTCGCTTTTAAAATTGTCATTCTACGACAACCAAGGTCAACGAGAGTACAAGTCTGGGCGCGTGACCGATAAATTTCTTAGCATGTTCAGAAAGTAAATGTGCTGTGACCATAACGGGCGTTTAGTTTTTTGAGGGTTGGAAACACTGAGAGGGGATCTCCTGACCAGAGCGAGCATTGCAGGAACATTATAGTAAGTAAACCCACGTTGTAATGTCCAGTTGCGCAAATAGATGTCGACAAAAAATCCCGCCAAGTGCCGTGATTCGCTTTTTACGCAGGGAAGGAAAAACACCTACAAGAAAAAAAGGTGAGAATTTCTGAACTATATTGTGACCGGAGATGATAGTGGGTGACTCATTACACACCTGGGAAAAAAACAGTCGTCAAAGTGGCATCAAAAAAATCTGCCATCTGCCAAAAAATTGAAAACCTCAATTACGGCCAAAAAATCATGGCCTCAGTGTTTTAAGACCAAAGAGGCATCATTTTGGTCGAATTTCTCCCTCAAGTTGAAACCATCAATGCACAACAATATTGTGATAACCTAAAAAAACTAGGAGAATTTAAAATAAAAGGAGGGGAATGCTGATCAGAGAAGTGTGCTCATTTCATGAAAACGTCCGTCCTCACACAACCTTAGCCACCATATTACCCCCTTGGAGTCGTTTGGTTGACGTTTTGAACCAGCCCCCGTAATCCCCTAACTTGTCGTCTTTTCACCTTCCTGAAGGCATATATGAATGAAAATAAATTTTCAACCGACGAGCAAGTGCAGAAAGTGGTTCTGAAGTTGGGGTAAGAGTTGGAGGGAGAATTCTTCGAGGGGGACATAAAGAAACTTGTGCCACGGCTCAGCAATGCATTGAACGGAATGGCGATTATTTTGTTATTAGTTTTTGGGGTATTATGCCGTGTTGCGCTACCTCCTTCTTTAGCCAACGTTTCGGACAGCGTTGCAGTGTCCATCATCAGGGCAGATGTGTAATAGTTAGGGGTGATGTTATTACTTATATACTTAGGAGCGATACCGTGTCGCCAGCTCCACTCCTCTACGAGCTGGCGCTACAATTACTTTAACATGTTTCTTTGCATTTAGCCTTGATGTAACCGTCAATTACCGGATACCAAGAACTATTGAGCTTAGCTCCGTCGTCTCTATTAATATTTATAGGATTTTTGTGAATTTCAATTGCCTCCGTAATCAGGCGTGCTCTATGAGTTTATTGACACTCTTCTTTAACTTATCATTACATAGTATAAAATGAAGTCGCTCAAAATGTATGTGCGCATAGCTTTTCTAAACTACGCAACGAATTTTCATGCGGTTTTCACCATTAGATAAAGTGATTCAAGAGGAAGGCTTATATGTATAAAACATGGTTATTTTAGTAGAGAAATGCCGATAAATTCAAATATTCAATTCAGCGGGCAGCGGGCAGCTGGCAAGCGGGTGGTGTGGATTTTATAAAGGTTGGATAATGGCGGTATGTTTCGTTAGCCTCAGCAACGTGTGGCCGGGTCTGCTAGTTAGGTATATTATGTAGATACTTATGGTAAAACAACATACCAATTAGTAGGAATAGGAGCATCGACAACAATCGCTGCCATTTGCAAATTGTTGCTCGATGGCACTGACCTTATCAAAACCCGTCACCCATCAAGACCTGTACCTGGCCATTTTGTAGCTGAATTTTCAATTGTGTTATGATCCCAGGCGTCGTGGGTTCAGTTCCCCGGCTTGATAAGTCGTTCATCATTGTACAGGTAAAATGTTCCAATTAATTCTTGATATGTAGCAAACACTTTGTGGGAAAACATAATTATAATAAACACAATTAAATAACTTTGTTTCAATTCCACTTTATTATTTTTTTTATATATATATTTTTATTCACCCTGAGGAAGGTTCAGTACGAACCGAAACCGGTTGGATTAAAAAAAAATAATAAAGTGGAATTGAAACAAAGTTATTTAATTGTGTTTATTCCAATTAATTGTTTATTGTATAGTTGAAAATCCCGCTTATAACGATGGTTTTAAGATTTCTAAATACTGTCCGGTTACTCGTACCAGATAATATTTACCTTCTTTTTAAAAAAACTATTATAAAAGACTGCAGAGCTTTTAAAGAATCCATGTATTTCCAGAAAATATTGGGCCATATACAACAAATAAAAATTATAATCGTTTAGGTTTCTAGTCATATAAGTAACGGCATGCATGAAATAGTTTTTAAGTTCTGGCTTCGTGAAATTTCCACACTAATTCTATTTTAATTATAGTTAAAGATAATATTTATATTTGAATACTTATATTTTTTGTATTAGGTACCGAAAAACGTGTTCTATAACCGCTTTTTGCTGAATTTCAGCACCACCTACAAAACATGAGTTTGCTTAGCTGCTGAAATTCAGCAAATTTTCCCTAGATGCATTCAAATTTTTTTTGAAATATTTTCAAAAACTCCCGCGATCTGTGGTTTGCAGAATCATATTGTTGACAAAATCCTTTAGCACTTTCTCCAGAGATGTCTCAATTCTTTTCTTTCTATGATCACTTAAATGTCCTGTTTGTGTCTCAAATAAATAATAAAATAAATATAAAATTAACGCAGAGAAGGAATAGATTGTTTTATTACTCGGATAAGAAATATCCATCATAAAACATTTTCATATTTTCTTGAGTCTCTTTTTGACCACTCCACAAAATAATAATTTGTTTGTAAGAAAGAGAAAGACTAGAGTGCGTTTTTATAATTCTTTTCAATTGCACAAAAATGCCTTTGCCCAACACTCCTACGAAGCCTTATATCCTGTTAAAAATTATGCCCCTCGAGAAAATGAAAGATTATTTACCCATTTCAGGTGCTCTTGAGAACCTTTCACATTAATATTGAATTGAAATTTTGGGAATTGGAAAATTTTAGAGTAACCGAAGTTTAGTTTGAAAATAAGGGGATGTTTGATCTTTGGTTCGGATTTTGCGACAAGTGGATGGAAGTTTATAAGTCTCCAGGGAGCTTTTGAAATGAAGAAAAAATATTTGATTGAAATGGTTTTTAGACACAAGTTAGTAATTTTTGTGGCGCTGGAAATAAAAGTTTAAAAAGTTGAGTGGTTTTCGTGATATTTATTATTTAAGATATTTTCTATCGTAAAATTTATTTGTAACTTTATTGCCCTCCGTTGATGTGCTTGTTGTAACTCTAAGTACCAGCTCAGATATGGGGGCTTCATCGAAACCAGAGTTAAGTTAGCACAAAAATTAAGTTCTCAAAAACTGAGCGTACTGTACAGGAGCCGCAGATACTTTAATAGTACTCAACTGCTGACCTTACACAAATCACAAGTGCGCCCTACGGATGAATTTGGCAGACACCTCTGGTCTGGAACCCCAAAATACCTGAAAAAACCCTCGACTCTGTGCAGAAACGGGCGGACCGTTAGATAGATTCTCCTAACTTAACAAACGGATTGCTATCCGATGGGTGGGAATGCTATCCTTGTTCTACCGGTATTACCCAAAATGTGTACACGGTTGACATTTGTCACATGAGAACGGGTCGCTTCTTCAACTCGTCCTTATATTCAACAGCTCGGCTGTGGAATGATTTGCCGGCCTCTGTATTTCCTCCTTCGTACAACATGGGTCTCTTCAATATCAATTCATTCCTTCCTCTCTTCAAAAAAACCTTCCACACGGCATCTCAGATGATATAGGCCCTGAGGGAAATTATTTTCCTCAAGGCCTCCTGCGTGGAGTTAACATAAAAAAATGTATATAAAAAAAACGCATATCGGCTTTTCGGAACTACTCAAATAAACCTCATAAAAATAGTTGTGTGTTCCTTACTATCTTAGTGAGAAATATGATACGAAAGGTGTTAGAAAGAGAAAACACACAAAAAAGAAAACACGAAAAAACTACAAAATAAATAAAATGTGCACCTTTATAAAACCAAACTTTCGGATCAAAATTACATATAATTCATGAAACTGAGAATTTTTTTATATTTAAAAAGTCAGGTAACAATAACGTTTACGATATTATAATAAAATGAATTCGTCGGTTTTATTTTTTGTCTTTTTCAGTAAATTTAGTAAGAAAAAAAGTAAGTTAAGCCATTTTAAAATAAAAGAATATTTTTAATTTCAGTTTTTTGCATGCGACATATATTTTACTTAAAAATTATGCTTATCACCTTTCAAAAACAGTTTCTAGTTTTAGTATGAAATATTCCATTTATTTTATTGCAGGCGGAAATATTTTTACCCTCGGTATAAACAAATATGGTCGCGGCCTGGGTATTTAATGGGATATTGACAAAAAACTTTCAGAAAAATAGAGTTTTCCAATCATATCAGAACGAGAGCAGATAAAATGGCTAAAGTGCGATACATTTAGCTTCGAGGGATAATAATTACATCGATTGTTTGGTTCAAGCATACAAAGATGTCTATATCTACGTCAACATCGCATCGATACGAAAAGCTATTTCTTGAAATTCCTCCAGACTTATTTTGTAATGAGAAAATGGCAAAGTTGATCCCACAGGAGACGTTTTTCTAAAAATATAATCATGAAAATATTTCCATGAAGATAAACACTATCGGTCTTACTAAAAAACATCTTGAATATTTAATACAATTGATAAACAACCGAGTATTTTGAAAACCAAATAACATGGAAACTGACGAAAATGGTTGATTGAACAGTATTATTATCTTAGCATCTGTGGGTGGTTGAATTTCAGAACCCAGCCCCGAGCGCATGTCGCACGCCACGCTTAACGGCCGCGCCTCAAATGTGTACGTGGAATTCCACACAAAGCTACTGTTATAGTTCGGTTTCAATTTCAAGAATTCGACACAAGATGTCACTACTTCCGTCAACAGCTCGCGTGTGGATATTCCCCCCTAGGTATAAGTGCTACGGATTTTTATACTTCGAGTATCCTTAGAATTCGGAAAGATTGACGGCAATACTTGACGAAGTTGTTGTAAATTACATATAACGTCATTGCGGGTCTCGGTTACTTTGTCACTGTTACTTTGTCTCAGTTAGTCACCGACGGTGTTAGCTTCTAGCTGTCATTGGATCATTGTTGACGAAGTTGTTGTAAATTACATATAACGTCATTGCGTGTCTCGGTTACTTTGTCACTGTTACTTTGTTTCAGTGAGTCACCGATGGTGTTTATCTTCTAGCTGTCACTGGATCACGGTGGATCTGAGGAACTGGCTGTCTTAGGAACCAGTTCCTATCGAATTTATAAAATGGTCACAAACACTCAAACCGGGCGAAGCCAAACTAAAAGCCGCCCGCAGGGCCTAGCTGCAAAAACCTGCGGAGCGGGTTTTTAACTGCTAGTAAATTCATTGTTACGCGAATGACAGTACAGTCCATGATGGTTTTCTGTTTGACAAGCCCCCAAAGGGCTCACAAACTCCTACGACTCGGAGGGCTGTGAAACAAAAAATGGACGGTTACCTCAAGAGTTTTCTCTTGGGGTAAAAATAATCTCGTTGAACTTAATGTTTCAAAGACCAAATCATGTCTTATTACCTCTAAAACTGATGGAAATGAAAATCTAGTCTACTTTAACTAAAGCAGTCTTCGACAAGGCCATCCGTTGATATGTTTGGCGTACTGTAAGTGGCTCGAAGATACTTTAATAGTACAATTGCTAACCCTGTGTAAATCGCAAGTGTACCCCACGGTTGAATTTGGCAGCTTCAAAGCACCTGAAAAAACCCTCGACTCTGTGAAGAAACGGGCGATCAGTTTGATAGATTCTCCCATCTTAACGAATGAATTGCAATATTTTGAGCAAAGGCGTCGGTCGGGTGGGAATGCTATCCTTGTTCTTCCGGTATTTCAATGGTTGACGCTGCGAGGAACTAGCGTCATTGATCCCTCCGACACCGGTGCGCAGTCGGGAAACTCGCCAAACGCGCGCCCAACATACGAAAACGGTTGATATATGTCACATGAGAACGGATCACTTCTTCAATTCGTTCTTGAATTCAACAGCTCAATGGAATGATCTGCCGGTCTGAGTGTTTCTCAATTCCAATGACCAATGTTCACTACTTTCTCTCCTCGAAAAGGCACTCTGTCTTAGTTTTAGTTTTTTTATGTTAGAAGATCTTCAATAAAGATGCAATATTTCTTCACTGGCTAATCCAACTGATTTATATTATAAGCACATTTTACAACAACTAAAACGGTCTTCAGACCATAACTTAGTTGATTCTAGCTGTTTTCAAGAGATAAGAAGCGTTTTATTCAACAGAACATAATATTTATAACCAAAAAAACTAATACTAACAAATATAAACAATGATACACATATGTCAGACTATGATACCTATACAGAAATCTGTTTTATCAACTATCACTACAACAAGCTCCGAAATTATACAGGCCGGTGCAGGTAGGAATCTTCACTAATAACTAGCTTCGAAATGTTACGTTCGGTCAGTGACTTTCACTTTTTAAATACACTCCTTACAGCATCTCAGATGACTTAGGCCATGAGGGAAATTATTTTCCTCAGATCCTCCTGTGTGGAGTTAATATAAACAAAAAAAGCTAATGGAAATACAACACAGGTTAATGTGGACGTGGCCAATCATTTATACGGGCATATGTTTTGCGTTTTACAACAGATTATTTCATCTGCTGCTGGAGTCATATATAACATCTGTTACCTTCTGACCAATGAAGACAGTGTTATTTGTCGCAACCAAAAATGTTTACTTTGTTGTGTGTATTACAATCTTGTTTCAAACTGCACACAAACCACTTCGAATTATCACTGTCAAATAAACCTTCAATTAAGTGGACCACAGCCATATTATTATAATTTGATTAAATCTACCCCTAATAGAGCAACCCCTATTGGAACCACTGGCTGCCTATAACATACGTCGAATGAGAAGTATATAACTCTAAGGACGGGGTTGTCACAAAATATTTGAACAATTTATCAAATATTTGAAATTAATTTTCCCGTTCTGTACCTAAAGGTTACATATAAGTTCTATTATTATATCATCAGAGGTCAATTGCTTCATAAAATTGAAATAATCACAAAACTTAGATAGAAATTTTACACAACACATGAAAAATAACTTCAAATATTTGTTGAAGAAACAATTAAAATAAATTTGTTCATATGAAGCGGATACTTTGTGATGTAACATTATTAATTTAAAATAAAACAAACTTCTCTTAAAACGTTACTTAATAGGTAGGTACTTTATCGATTATCTGAATTTTTCGCATAATCTCATCAAATTTTGAAAACGATCCTTAAATTCAAACTAAATTTCCAGAGATGATTTTAGATTTTCACGGCCAAAAGTATTTTCGTTATTTGTTTTTGGGGTGTAATGCCGTGTTGCGCTACCTCCTTCTTTAGCCAACGTTTCGAACAGCGTTGCAGTATCCATCATCAGACTTAAAACTTACAGAGCACGCCTAATTACAGAGGCAAATGAAATTCATAAAAATCCTATTAACATTAATAGAGATGACCGAGCTACGCTCAATAGTTCTCGGTATCCGGTAATTGACGGCTACACCAAAGCTAAATGCAGAAAACCATTTTGAAGTATACTGTCATACCAGCTCGTAGTGGAGTGGAGCTGGCAACACGGTATTGCTTCTAAGTACTTAAACACGCATTTCACCACTAACAATGACACGTATGCCCTGATGATAGACATTGTAACGCTGTCCGAGACGTTGGCTAATGGAGGAGGTAGCGCAACACGGCATAACACCCCAAAAACAAATAACGAAAATAAATAACACAACCGAAATTAATATTTTTGAATAAGGTGATAAATATGTAAGTATATATATGTACAATATTTTAAATTTAAAATACCTGATTACATATGAATCTTATTGATTTTCAGACATTGTTTTCTGTTTACTACATAATCCAAATAATTAATTCGATGAATTCAAAATTCTCAGATCAATAAATTTATTAATTTCTCCAAATAATAACATTACAAGGTTACCCCTTTAATTGATTTCAATAGCCCTGTAACAATGGGAAATGCTGCAAGCAACATGGATTGTATTTCTCCCCTATGATGGATTTAAACCGACCGTGATATTGCCGAAGGCAACGGCTTCCGATCATATGACCTATTTCCTTGGTACTTGATTGATTCCTGTAAAGGCTGTGATGATAGGCGATGCGAGAACAAATGAAGTATTACTGGATAAATAAAAGATGAGTTATTATTTTTTTACATTAACTACATTAATAAACTATGTAACTTAACAATATTTTCCTCAGGGTAAAAGTCAGATTTGGGGATGTCGTGTGGAGGGTATTTTTTAGTAAAGTAAGGCGAGGATGTTCTAAAAGAAAAAAAATAGTGTTTGTAGGAATCTGGGGGTCAGTCTGTCCATGAGTGACTGATGAATCCCTTTCTGCCCCTAATTTATTGGGCACAGAGTCTGGTCGGAGCGGTCTAAGGGTCTGGGCAGACCAAGACCTGAAGAAACCTCACTCTATGGTTCCGGACATTCCTGCTTAGTCAATAAAATTAACGAAATGCTTGTGGAGACCCACGGCTGATGTGTTGGTAATCCAATGAAAGGGCCCCGCCTTCAGGATGAGTTTTGCTTTTCATATTTTGTATTGATCGGTGAATATGATAATGGTAAATTAAATAGTGGTAAAGAATGAACAAGTTGAAGACATTAGATGATTTATGAGATTAAGAATGTGGAAGGAATTAAAGGAAAAAGGAGTGTTAGAAGAATATTTTATGATGCGAAAGTGAATGGTGGAAAAAGTCAGGGACACCCGAGGCAGATATGGCACGACCAATGTAAACAAGTGTTTGGTCACGTCAAGATTCAAAATCATTATAGACTAGCTGCCCCCGCAAACCCTTTGCTGTGGCTAACGAAACACAACGCCACCCACTGGATGGTAACCCAACCACCGCCATCTGTTAATTTGTAAACAAATCTAATCCATGACGCCCGCTGGCCAAGACATTCTCCTTTATATATTATATATTTCAACCAATTTACGCAAAAAATTGATAAATTATATAACTAAACCTTCCCCATGAATCACTCAATCTACTGGTGATAACCGTATGAAAATCCGCTCAGTAGTTTTTGAGTTTATCGCGAACAGACAGACAGACACGGCGGAGGACTTTAATTTATAATACTCGTATGTACAGATGTACAGTGGAGGTAATCCACCTCTTACCCGCCCTGGTATAAGTAACTGATGGTTACTCCTTCAAGGCTCTCCCAAGATTCTAATTTTTTGATTAAACGAAGCTACATTTATTTATTTTGAACGAATCTAGACCTCCAGTGTCCATGCATACGTTGTTAGTAAGCAGTATGCAAGTGTTTAACAGGAAAAACAAAATGCAAAAATATAGGTTAGTAAGACAAAGATAAATTAAACAGGGCAAAAGAAAAACTCATTCATGAGGCTCCATGAGGCGGCATTGCATCTGTAAAAATCTGCAAGCACCTGCATAAAATAGAGAACATAAGAAATACAATAAATCTCAAATCAATTGGCAAGTACCAACAAAAAATGTGAATGGCTTTCGGTCTGACCATAAACTACACTTAGCTTCCGTGTTCCTAAAGTTCCGTGTTCCGTACAGATGTACAGAAGAGTTTGCATTTAACGGTGCATAAATGTGGTAGAAAGAGTACACTTTTATTAGGTCAGTGGCTGAGTGGCTGTGTTGGCATCGCGTTCGTGTCCCACCCAGGCGTCCCGTCCCCATCACGACACAAGCAACATTTTCCGCTTACTTTTATGACAATGTTTAATTCCATACCTACATCGAGTGACAGCTGTGTTTTGCTCTGCTCCCGAAATCAATTGTTATTATTTTATTACAGTGAACTAACATTCAGTGCACTTGTCATAGCTGATAAGAATTATTCCTTTTTACTTGGAAAGTGTTGTTTTCCCACTAGTGGATAATTAATTGACAGTTTTAGAAACTAAAACATTATCAAAATATCACAAGGGAACTAACTGTCAAATAAAGAGTGAAATAGGCAGTGTTTGACCTTACAACCAAATAACAATTTCAAAATGGCAACTTCAGAAAAAAATCTGAGAAGCAAAGGGCAAACGACCGGGACTAGTCTCACATCGGAGTCCCAGGGTATAAATATTGATCTTCTACTGGAAAAGATGGAGATGAAGATGGAAAAAAAACTTGAAGTGTTTAAGCAAGCAATAATAAAAAAAATTGATGATGAAAATCAAGAAAACAGAAGCACGAGAGACTTTATCAGCCGGCAATATGATGACATCCATCTAAAGATGGAGACCATTATTAAACTGGTTTCCGAAGTAGAATCAATGCGAAAGGAATTAACAGAAAAAGATGGGATAATAAAAAGCCTTGAAGTTAGACTAGCAGAAGTGGAGCAGAGAACGCGTGAAGACACTCTTGAATTTGCTGGAATTTCAGAAAAAGAGGGAGAACAGCCAGCAGAAATAATTAAACGAGTGGTCACAGTGACAGGTGTCGACTTAAAAGGCGATGATATTCTCGATATCAAGAAAATTCCAGACCGACGACCAGGAGTCCCCCCAAAATTCCACGTTAAATTCACTAATCCCCAAAAAAGGCGACAGATTCTACTGAACAGGAAGCTACTCAACCCTACCACAACCCAAGGAAACGGATACCAGAAGATTTTTATTAGCGAAATCCTTGGTGCCTATTTCAAAGATCTTCTGTGGAGGTCGAAGACTAAGGCGAAAGAAATGGGATATAAATATGTCTGGTACAAAGAATGTAAAGTGATGGTTAAAAAAAATGAAAATGACAGAGTAATATATATCAAACACTCTGATGACCTTAAAAAAATTGATTAATTTTCCTATTTGAGAGTCTCACTTTTACCGGTCATTCACTGGGTCGATTCCCCTCAGTTCGGTGAGTCATGTTGTATACTATTATTTTCAAATTGCAACAATAATTCACCTCTACCACTTTCAATGAAAGGTTGTAATCCCCAGTGATGGCTATGGATTAGTGTTTCTCTTATTTAAGGGAATTAAACAATTTATTTTTTTTTGTAATATAAATTTTAATATGGCTATTACCATTAATAATACATATGAAGAACTAGGTGATCAAGACAATTTGTTTATAACATCAGATGCAAAAATATGCAAGTACGTAACAACCGATTCAAAAAACACTATTATTATGCACCAAAATATTAGGTCAATTAATAAAAACTTTGATGAACTCCAGATACAGCTTAACCACCTTAATATAAAATTTGATGTTATTATTCTTACAGAATGTTGGTTGACAAATATTTACACACCAAAATTTATAACTCACTACTCTTCATTCAACTCGTCAAAACATGATAGTCAGAACGATGGAGTAGTGGTATACACAAAAAACGACCTAAACTGTGTTGTAACGGAAGTAAACATTATTGACGCGAGCTGTATGCAAATAATGTATAATAATGATACGTGCATTCTAGCAATATATCGCTGTCCATCGATTCGTAATATAACACCATTTCTTAACAGTCTAAATAGCATACTCTCAAATCTTTCCTACACTAAAAACATAATAATTATGGGAGATTTAAATATCAACATACTTCCAAATAACCCACACCATCAATGCCACGACTATCTGAACATGTTAGAGTTCCATGGATTAATTAGTACCATCAATACACCAACAAGAATAGCTAATGAATCAACATCATGCATTGATCACGTTATGGTCAAAACTAATAAACAAAACAAAAGCATTGTTTACAAATCAACAATTACAGATCATTACACAACAATATTTACATTGCAATCCGACACCACAAAAAATAAAAGTAATCAGACAATTATGTACAATAATATTAATTTTGAGAATTTAAAAGATATAATTAAAAGTAAATCTTGGCAAGAGCTCTTCCAAATAAAAAACTCAGATGATGCATGGAGATATTTCGTTGACTATTTGAAAAATGAATTAATTAATAATACTACAATTCTGACAAAACACACTCCAAACAAAATTAAACCTTTAAAATCATGGATAAATTATTCAATCATCAACTGCATTCGTAGAAGAAACGCATTACACAAAAAAGTGAAAGAAAATCCTTACGACATAATATCACTAAACATCTATAAAAGATATAGAAATACATGCGGCGAAGTCATTAGAAAGGCGAAAGAAATCTACTACAGAGACAAAATCCAAGAAAGTAACAATGATCCCAAAAAAATATGGCAAACTCTAAGAGAAGCCACAAATACACAAAACACTAAAGACAAACAGGACATAAGTAAACTTTGTATTGACGGAAAAATTATTGACACCTCAAAAAACCCCAAGCTCGTTGCGGATTATATCAATAATTTTTTTACAAATATTGGTTCAAATCTTGCTTCTCGTCTACCAAATTGTGGGAATGCTCTACCTGCTGAAGCAGAACTTCAATTTCCCAAAGGAAGATTCAATTTTCAAACTGCGTCAAGGGAAGAGATTCTAAAAATAATTAATTCCCTAAAAAACACGTCTTCTGCCGGGGTTGATGGAATATCAACCAAGATTTTGAAAACGCTGGCTACGGAAATTACATTACCTTTAGAATACCTAATTAACCTTAGTATCAGTCAAGGACACTTCCCCTCAAACTTGAAACAAGGTATTGTTATTCCCATACATAAAACAGGTAACAAGACAGACATAAACAATTACAGACCAATAACTATACTGACCACACTATCCAAAGTATTTGAAAAAATTATCAATGCTCAGTTGGTAAAATTTCTGGTGAGCCATAAAGTACTCTCAGAAAATCAATACGGGTTTCAAGAAAACAAGAGTACTTCTGACGCTATTGCCGCCGTAACTGACTTCATTGTGAAAAACCTCGATAAAAGCAAAAAATGTATTTCAATATTTTTAGACCTCTCTAAAGCCTTTGATACAATATCACACAGTAAATTATTAAACAAACTTCAAATAATCGGTATTACAGGCAACGAACTTAACTTTTTTAAGAGCTACCTTGATGACCGCAAGCAACAAGTGAAAATAATGAACACACTTAGCAATCAGTGCTCAACTCACTATGGGATACCTCAAGGTAGCATATTAGGACCATCTTTGTTCCTTTTATATATCAACGACTTATGTAACTTTAACATTCAGGGAAAAATAGTTAGTTTTGCCGATGACACTGTTTTACTATTTGAAGCTGACACTTGGCAAGCTGTTTACAAAAAAGCTGAAACGGATATAAACATTATAAAAAAGTGGTTAGATACAAATACGCTCACATTGAACACTGAGAAAACTAAATATGTCACATCAAGCATAAATATAACAGGTCAACCTCATGATGACGCCTCTATTAGAATACACACATGTTTAAATTCCGATGAATCTTGTCAGTGTCCCTACATTGAGCGCACTACACAGATAAAGTATCTCGGCCTCACAATTGATCCATATCTCAAATGGAATATTCACACTCAAATAATTGCTAACAAAATAAGAAAAACCATGCACTTTTTCAGAACGATACGAAACTTTCTCGACTTAAAACACTTGAAAATAATTTATTTTGCAGTCTGTCAATCCATTATTGAGTATGGTATCATAGCATGGGGAGGCGGTACTGCATCAGCACTGGACCCAATCATAAAGGCACAGAAAACTATTATAAAATTAATTCTTAGACTACCTCTAATTACAGACTCCAACTTAATCTTCAATATTATGAATGTGTTTGACGTTCGGCAGATATATGCAAAAACAATCCTCACTCATCTATACACAAATATACACAAATACTATGAAAAAAGATTAAACACTCGCTGTACTCGAAACAATAACAAATATTTACTACAAATTCCCATAACTCATACTACTTTTGGTCAACGAAGCTTCAGATACCTTGCAACAAGACTTTACAACATTCTTCCAATTAGTATAAAAAAATGTGATTCACAAAAAAATTTCAAAAAAAACATAAAAATTTGGATAAAAAATAATGATAGAGCATTTACCGGTGCACTCACCCAAATTCGAAATTAATATTGAACCAATTCTGTTATTATTGTACCAATGTTATTGTTATTATTAATGCAACCATTCTATTGTGTGATTTTATTCTAATGTAAGTGTAGGTATGTTCACAGTATAATAAATTGACATAAAATTACTGCCTCAACACAGGCTAGCCTAGTGAGGCAGGTTATGAGAAACCTAAATTTATAATTATAAATCTCTATTCTTTAATTACCTACTGTATATATGTATTTTGTTTTTTGATATTAACTTTCGTACGTATGCAACTTTTAAACTGTACTTTTACTGTACTTATGATGTACTTTTAAAAAAAAAAAAAAAAAAAATAGGAGAAATTCAAATATTGTCGGGTTATCTTAACCCAGGAATTTTTGTCTTTCTTAAAAAAAAAAAAATTAAAAATGAATATTATTTAGATATTGTCCCGGATCCTTATCAAATTAACTGGGTAAAAACATTATTTTTAAGGGTTCTTTAGCGCTTTGTTGTTTGTTTCCGGTATTGAATTTCCGGGTTGTTTTTCTAACACGAATGAAAGAAAAACATTTTATTAACGTTATTTTGTGAGGCTTCTTTCATTTGAGATTTGTATTGTTTTAAATGGTATTGAACTAACTTTTATAAATTTCATTTTCATCAAAATTACTTTTTGTAAGAACGTATGTAGACATACTATAAGATCGAACTTTTAAAAATACGTTTTTAGTCTAAAATTATCTGTGACAGTTTCCATTGATTAATTTTTTTCTTTCTTATAAAATTTTTCACAAAATAAAATTAAAAAAACCCTTTTTTTACCTTAACTCCACACAGGAGGCCCTGAGGGAAATTATTTTCCTCCATCCATCCAATGTCATCTGGGATGCTGTGTGGAGGGTCTTTTTGAGGAGAGGAAGGAATGAACATTGGTCTTGAAAAGACCCATGTTGTAGAAAGGAGGAAACGCAGAGGCCGGCAAATCGTTCCGCAGCCGAGCTGTTGAACCCAAGAAAGAGTCGAAGAAGCGACCCGTTCTCACGTGACAAATGTCAAGCGTGCAAATATGTTGGGAACGCGTTTGGAGTGTTTCCCGACTATGCACCGGTGCCGAACGGATCAATGACGCTAGTTCCTTGGAGCATCTTCCATTGAAATACCGGTAGAATAAATATAGCATTCCCACCCGACGCCTGTGCTCTAAAGATTGCAATCAGTCTGATAAGATGGGAGAATTTATCAAACGGACCGCCCGTTTCTGCACAGAGTGGAGGGTACTTTTCAGGTGTTTTGGAGCTCCAGACCAGAGGTGGCTGCCAAATTCAACCGTGGGGCGCACTTGTGATTTGTACAGGATTAGCAGTTGTACCTACTATTAAAGTTTCTGCGGGCCCTGTACAGTACGCTCAGTTTTTGGGAGGCTAACTTTACTCTGGCTTCGATGGAGCCCCCATACCTGAGCTGGTCACTTAGAGTTACACCAAGAATATCAATGGAAGATTGCTTCCGTTGAAACAGACACGATTTTCATTTCGATCCCTTTTAGACGTAATCAGACAAGATTGGGTCTTTGAAACATTAAATTCAACTTATAATCGACCGTTACGAGACTGCGTTTACCAATGGATTTTTATGCCATCACATTATATATTTCTGGTGATATAAGGCAAGATAACAATAAACACAATTTTGGATTATGTGTTCATCTTAAACCTTTAAACCGAACGTACGTGTATAACGTTACTTTACGCAGATGATATAAAGGTTTTTTTAAAAATACAAGTACGCAATACAAATCATGTGTGGAAAATCTATAACGTGTTCAAAATCGTTTTTTACGATACTTAGATTTCGGCGGCTACCGCCCACACCTAAATCACCAAGATTCAGCCGCGTACTTCAATATTAGAAGTTCGAAGAAGCTCGGCCGATGTACTCTTTCTTCAAAAAAATAGCCAGATCCGTCGTAGATTGGCCAGAACTCTTAGAACGAATACAGATACGATTTCCTAACAGACGAAAAAGATCAGACGGCCGGCGTAGTGCAGCGGTAAGGCGCTTGACTCGCATTCCGAAGGACGCGGGATCGAATCCCGGCGTGGCAAATAAATTTTATTTGATTAATTTGTGTATTTCACAATTTATTCATTTAAAATAATATTTAGTATATTTGCGGCACGTTCCAGAGTGGAAGATACTCTCAGTATCGCCCTGGTGTAAGACCACCATTCAGAATTGAAACGTTGCTTGAAATGGCTTCTGCCGTATTTGGTGACCAGATCTGAATAGCCAGGTACTTACCCACCTTCCTCTCCCTATCTCCTACCCCTCCCCACTGCTTTCGGCCTCACAACATACCCCAATTGGGGATGCCATAGTCCCACTGGCTCCAGAGGGGAGCAGTTGGGACTCTTGTGCGGTGTTCATGTAAAAAAAAGACATTATTTTTAGCCTCCCTCGGTGCAACACTAATTCTAAGCAGAACTCTTTCATCTATCGTGCATCCAACACTTTCAACACACTCTATACACAATTTGACATTTTTAACTCTGCACCACACTTCTTAAAATCACACAGACGCTCACTCGATACTCTACAATAACAATAGTTATTATATGGATACTCTCTAATACAACCACCACTCTATGAACTTTCTTTTTTTTCTCTTTTAATTTTTGTCACGCATATTTTTATTACTATACCTCAACTTAACCGACCCCCCCCCCATCCTACCCCCTTCTTATTCCCACCTAAATAACTTGTCTCTTGAAATGTAATTTTTCATTAGTAAATATCTCTGGAATCACTACACTACTTGTAAACAATACCCACGTGGAAACCTGTGAATGGTTCAATTATTGTACTCAATTATTAAATACTTTGTTATTAATGTAAACTGTTGGTCTGCCAAATAAATAAAAATAAAATAGAAACATATGTAGGTATGTATAGAGGGTGTTAAGGGACGTACTTGACTTACTTTAACCAGTGATTCCTGACATTATTTGGAGTAAAAAATGTAAATGAAATTTTGGGCTCCGGTGACTTTTTTTGACGACTTTTTTTTTTTCAAAACTGTTTTCTTCAAAATCAAACAAAAAAAAATTCTTCCGCATGTCGTCACTGGTCACTCAGCCGGGTGTCCGACGAACCCAGGGTATAAATATTTTATATATATTTGTTTTTTTTTTTATATACATATATAAACCAAAGTATGCATGCTTCTGGGTTTGTATATACACATAAACGATTATATATGAGTAGGTATATGAGATGTCTACGCGTTGCTAAACCATTCATCCGATTGCGATGAAACTTTGGGGATTAGAAATGCGCATGCCCGCGATGGTTTCTATATATAATAGTGAGTTTTGACGTCATGAAAATGCGCTGCTAAACCATTCATCCGATTGCGATGAAACTTTGGGGATTTGATGTGTGCCTGCCCGCGATGGTTTCCATTATATAATAGTTAGTTCTGGCGTCATGAAAATGCGTTGCTAAACCATTCATCCGATTGCGAGGAAACTTTGGTGTGAGTTGTTGTGAGCACGCCCGCAAAGGTTTCTATATATACTTGTGAGCTCTGGCATTATGAAATTTATATAAAAAAAAATGCAAAAGGTGGCACGCCAGCTGTTTGAAAATTGAATGTACCGGGACTAAATGTATGGAATGAGGGTGGGAGAAGGGGAAGCCGGGAGGTGGGAGGGAACTCGGGTGGGAGGTTCACAGGCCGGGCGAGGGGAGTGGGGAGAGGAAAGGCGGTGAAGGCAAAATGAGAACGTGTGAGGGGAAGGGACACGCAGGGAGAAACAATTTCTTTATTAAGTGGCAAAGCAACGCATACCGGGAACTCGCTGGTATAAAATAAATGAAAATCTGAGGCAGATTCAATAATAATAATTGACTATGTAATTTCCATGAAGAAATATCTCTTATTGTAGAGAGAAAAACATATCAATTATTAAACAGAATGTTGGAAACAGCGCCACAAAAATCTTCTCTTTTTAGTTGTAAACAGTGAATCCCAAATAAATAAATTAAATATTTTATATTTTTACCTCAAGAGAGTTTTTTTCCCACAACAACCTGCTTTCAATGTTGACATTTACAAATGTAATTAAATTGCGTAAGAATACAAAATGGGATTCTGGGTGTATTTAAAAAGAAACTTTTTTTTGTAAAAATAAAAATTAAATGTTAGCAGATTTTCGTGTAACACTTCAAATACCATTTATTTGCACCATTTTTTATAAAGTCTTACTCGGGTATAAAGTGCTGATAAAATAACTTCATAAACTCTTTATAACTCGATAAACCTTAATAAGATAACTAATTGTACTCTGATATTATCCCAAGCAGTTCGTGACTTAGCTGAATTGCTTGGGTTCATACGGGGGGTGAGCTTTGTCCAGGTGACGGATGAGGAAGACTCTTTGACCTCTCCAACCGGACTCTCTTGACCCAAATCCTTGCACCACAGTGGGAGGAATTGATAAATTCGTGACTTTTTGACACACTGACCCCCAGATTCTTGCCCATCCCTTTTACCCCTTTCCTTCCCACAACTCCTTCCTTTACTTAAAAAGACCCCCACACAGCATCCCTAAAGATGCCATTTACCCTGAAGGAAATTATTTTCCTCAGGGCTGAAAAAAGTGATCTGTTTTTTTAATGTCGATCCCGCACAAGAATTCAAACTGCTCCTAAGCGTGGGACTATGGCATCCCCAATTGGGGTTTGTTGTTTTATTTATCTTAGTTATTGGGGAAAATCAACAGATATTTTACACTTATAATAATAACATTGATAATACACATAATATCCAATAACAGATTTTTACATAATTAAAATTATAATATGAATAACAGATCACTTTGTATAAACCACTATATTATAAACAATATCTACATGTATCGATAACAATGTTATCTTCATCAGGTAGATATTGTTTATAATATAGTGGTTTATACAAAGTGATCTGTTATTCATTATATAATTAATGATGCCACAAAGTAATTTTGCGAAGTTTGAAGAAGTAATTAAAATTATAATTAAAAAGTGTAAAAAAAGGAGGGTCCTGTACCCGTAAGAACTTAAAAAAATATATGCTTGAAAATTGTAAAAAAATAATATAAAAACACAATATAAACTAATAATCTGCTTATAAATTTCAAAACATAAAGTAGTCAGAGTCAGAAATCTATTCTCACTCCACAACAGCAATAATAATAATATGTACATATATACCTACAACTCGGAGTGAACACAATAGTAAGTCAAATGACAAGCATGTAAATGGAAAGGATTCGGGGCAATAATATAATAACTTGCAACACGGTCAAATAATTATTTAATGTTAGCTACGACATACTTTTTTAAGGTACTTGAATTACATGAGAATATGTCTATATTATTAAAATTCTTATCAATTACATTAAAATTCTAAAATATTAAAATTCTTATCAATTACATGCATGTTCTGAATATAAAAGCATTTTGTCTGAGATTAGTAGAACAATTTTGAAGATGAAAAAGTGATCTTTCTTTGATTCTAACGCCTGGGACATTAAAAAAATAATGTCAGCCAAAAGGGGCGAATAATCAATAAAACCATTGATAATTTTATGAAGATATATAATATTATGTCTCTTCTAATTTTTAATGATTTAAGTTCAAAAAGGTCCAGCGAGCTGTTTATGTCATGATAACCAATATTAAACTTGAAATTAAAATGATTTTCTTTGGATGGCTTTAATGCGTTTAATATAAACATTACATTGAGGATTCCTTATCTGAGAAGCAAATTCAAGATGACTGCGAACATATGAAAAATACAATATTTTAAGTGTTGTGATGCTGAAGGTAAGTGGGTTGGGAAGTACCTGGCTTTTCAGATCGAGTTTAAGTAATTTCAAGTAATGTTGAACACGTTTTTTAGATTTCCACGGCCAGAAGCATTTTCTTTATTTGTTTTTGGGGTGTTATGCCGTGTTGCGCTACCTCCTTCTTTAGCCAACGTTTCGGACAGCGTTGCAGTGTCCATCATGATGGACATGCCCTGATGATAGACACTAAAACGCTGTCCGATAAGTTGGCTAAAGAAGGTGGTAGCGCAACACGGCATAACACCCCAAAAAACAAATAAAGAAAATTTCACGTAACGTTTCAATTCCAAAATTAGGAATTGAAACGTAATATTTAATATTGGTCTTGCATTAGGGCTATAGTGAGACTATCTTCCACTCTGGAAGACGCAGCAAACTTTAATTTATTTTTATTGATTAAATTGTGAAAAAAACAAATCTTTCAAATTAAATATACTTGAACACGCCGGGGTTGAACTCGCCATATGAGAGACTCTAGTTGAGAGCCTTGCCCCTCGACCACACAGGCCTTATGCCTTAGGTAGGTACCTTATTATTATTTAAACTTTATTAAAGTAAGAACGTACACATGTTTTGAAAAAATATATAAATTTCTATATATCTAGAATATTGGGTTATAAACTTTATTTTTTTAGCACAAAAACGTTTACGATATTGACCACTATTTTCTAATTCGGTTTTGGTTTCGGCGAGTTTCGCAAAAAAATCTAGCTTCGGCATCAGTTTCGGTTTCGGCAGATTATCTGCCGAACCTTCGCCCGCACCGAAACTTTGAAAAAGATCTCAATAAATGGTAAATTTAGTCTTAAGAACGTTGTGATTGTAAACGCCATTTAAATTAAAATACTCAATTAATGAGGTCCTTCCTTTATCTTCATCATTACATAGTATAAAATGAAGTCGCTCAAAATGTATGTGCGCGTTAATCTTTTAAACTACGCAACGGATTTTCATACGATTTTCACCAATAGATAGAGTGATTGAAGAGGAATGTTTATATGTATAATACATGTAAATTATATTAGAGAAAAGCCGAGAAATTCAAAGAAAACATATTTTTGTGCGATTTAAAACGGCTGGCGGGCCGTACTATAGTCACTTTTGAAATTCGTTCTATGGAAGAAATTGGAGAATAGGATTGGTCCTAGAGTAAGTAGGTATTTGATTTGAATTATTTTATTTGACGAAGTCGCTCAAAATGTATGTGCGCGTAGATCTTTTAAATTACGCAACGGATACTCATGCGGTTTTCACCAATAGATAGAGTGATTCAAGAGTAAAGTTTATATGTATAAAAACATGCTTATTGTAATAGAGAATAGTCGATAAATTCAAATATTCAATTCAGGCAGCGGGCAGCGGTCAGCTGGCAACCGGGTGGTGTGGATTTTATAAAGGTTGGGTAATGGCGTTGTGTTTCGTTAGCCACAGCAACGTGTGGCCGGGTCTGCTAGTAATTATTATAATTTAGTGTTGATTATTGACAAATTTTGTTCCAGAAATTTAACATTTTTGTCAATTTTTAGTAATATCAAAAAAAAATTTTTTTCACGTACTTCAATTATTGTTTTTTTTAATTTCATTTAACACATGTTTACTGTTTATATAAGTGTAAAAAATAAGCTAAATTTCAGTAAACAATAGATTTTTAACAAGTCTAAAAAAGGTTCGGTTTAGGTTTCGGCCGAAACTGACAGCTACCGAAGTTTCGGTTTCGGTAGAAAGTCCTGTTTCGGTCGGACACTAATTAAGGATTCAATCAATCAAAATCAGAATGTAATTCAATTGTGATTCTGTCGCAATTCATTGATTTTGTTTTACCCATTTGTTCAATTACTTCTTTTACTACTTCTAGTATCTTACCCACTTCACTCATTAATCTCTTAAAGACTCGTATTAAGCGATTTCATCACTCCAGTAGTACTTCATCACGTCTTAATCCGGGGGTGACTTAGCGACCCCTATCTTACCGGAAGATCTTTCGCAGAATTGCGTAAAAATAATGCTTCAAAGGGAAACACGATTAGAAGAAAATTACGTTGGTTGTAAAATTGTAAAGACGAAGCTATCTACGAATTTAATCGACTTCTTATCGTAAAATTTTATCAATACTTATTTAAAAGTGAGATAATTAAATGAAGCAACAATTAATTTTTTTAATGTTTAATATTGTTTCGTAATTATGTCTGTTAACATTTACCGACTTTTTGATGCACTTGATCGTGCCACTTCTGCCTCGGGGGATCCAGACTTCTTCTAGGCGTTGTATAGGGTGTTAAGGGACGTACTTGACTATCGTGTTTAACGAGTGAAATTTTGGTCACCGGTGACTTTTTTGATGACTTTAAAAAAAAAATTCTTCAAAATCAAACAATTTTTTTTATTTGTTAATATGAAGCAGTTACTTTGTGATGTGACTTAATATATTATTTTGGCCATTTTTTACATTACTCCACACAATTATTTCACTGGGGGCCTAAGTCATCTTTGGCGATGTTGTGCGGAGGATCTTTTTGTGGAAAGAACGGAGTGAATCAGCGTATTGAAGATACCAATGTTGTAGAAGGGAGGAAGCAGGGGTCGTTTAATCGCTCCACTGCCGAGCTGTTGAACTCAAGAGCGAGTCGTAGAAAAGACCAGTTCAAATGTCAACTGTGTACAAATGTTGGACGCACGTTTGGTGGGTTTCCGTATCATGCACCGGTGCGGAAGGAATCAATGACGCTAATTTCTCCGAGCTCCTTCCGTGGTAATACCGGTAAAACAAGGACAGCATTCCCACCCAACGCCTGTGCTCTAAATCTAAAGATCACAATGATACATTTGAAGACAATGGTACATTTGCATTTTTGTGAAACAACCTAACCTAAAATTTTATTCGAAATTCAAACCTTTGGGTCGCATCCTCTCAGATCTATGCAAATTTCAAAGGAAACAAGTTATCAAAAATCACATAACGAGTTCTCGATTAATTTTTTTATCCTTTTTTTATAATTTTTCCCGTTGTTTTGTTTTTTTACAGGTCATTACTAGCATACAAAAAGTTCTGCATGACAGGAAAGCAGAACACACATATAATTTATACGGAGCTATCATCATCATCATCATCACTATTGGCTCTATAACCCCTGGTGGGTCTTGGCCTCCTCAAGAATCTTCCTCCAGTCATCTCGGTTTTGTGCCAGCTCTCTCCAGTTTAGAAGCTCCAAGATAGACATGTCTTTGAGGACGTTGTCGCTCCATCTTAGTCTTGGTCTTCCCAGGCTCCTTTGCCCTATTGGCCTTGAGTTCAGCAGGGACTTTGGTGCTTGGTGCTCGGTCATTCTCTCCACATGACCCAGCCACCGAAGTCTATATACGGAGGTATCAGTGATAGAACAGTACAGGCTGTTGATCGACAGAGGTAGCGGAAAGCGGAAAGCGGGAAGCAAGGCGTACCGGTGGGATCGATATTCGGGTAGGACGAATTACAGCCTACTTCCTGTTTCCTGTTACCTGCCCCCCACACCACAGCTGGGGTGCCGAAACTTTGATTCCCGAAATACAACCTTCGATAAAATCTCTTAAAATATCAATTATCTCGAATACTAGAGTACCGAATACTTCGCAAGGGGGCATACATTAAATATGTGAGCAGTTTTTCTTGCAATCTAGACCCCTCTCTCTCCCCCCCCCCCCCCCCCCTTGGTGCGATAAATTTGGACCACTTCGAATATTCTTTTTAAGTAACCTGGGGTTTTTCTGCCCCCCCCCCCCCTTTTGATCTCATGTAATTAAACTATGCCCCACAAGGCGATCGTGTTTCATAACCACTTGAGCGAAAGCGAAATTTATTTTTTTTCCTCCGATAACTCGAGATTTTTGAGGTGACCGTTTTGAATATTTTCCGCCCACATTAAAAAAATCGTACGCCCGATTTTTAATATGGAGACATACAAACTGATTATAGTTCTATATAGCTTATAAATTTACGCATCTTTTGTCGATAATCACATACTAGTAAAATTTATAAAAAAATATATAAAAAAAATCGTAAACTTCTGCTTAATTACTTACAAATAAGGAAAAAAAATGTCAAAATCAGCAGCAAAGCAATCTGAGGTATTTTAAATAGTGCCATATTGTGGTGTAGCGCCCACTTGCGCCGACTGTGCGACCACACGAGAACAATTAACACAGCGCAATGTACTACCGGTACATCTACCTAAAGCGGTTAATGATTCCGCCACTTACGCGAAAGGCCTCGAACTTGTGGCTGTGCTATACAAATGCCCGCAGAACGTTCGGGCAATACCTCCGCTTTGCGTGAATTCTCGCAACATTACCTGGCGCGCTAGCAAGCTACTCTGCCGATCGCGCTAGTATATAAAGCGACTCATTTCGGCGCTCGCTCACTCAGTCTCAGTCACTACCTCCATTCATCGATCGAGTTACACACACCGAGCAGTGAATACAATTAGTCCAGTGCCATAACGCTTTACCAGCCTCCGCGGGGCTGCCGATCTCACAACAAGCGATTAACATTTTTCCAGTGTGACACCAGGAACATTCCCATCACTTTCGAGGACTACTTCTCCAACTACCATTCGCTGTCCGGCCCGTTCGCGCCTCTATAGTTTTTACGTAGCCAATGAATTCAGCGATCTTTTGTCGATTATCACATACTCATAGGATTTATAAAAAATATACAATAAAATCGTAAACTTCTACTTAATTACTTACAAATAAGGAAAAAAATTCCAAAATTGGCAGCAAAGCAATCCGAGGTATTTTAAATAGTGCCATTTTGTCACAAAAAGCGCTCTACTGGTAATGATCATTATGTCGTTTTCAGTAAATACTTAAAACATATTCGTTACTACCTACAGTTTTAACTGGAAATCTTCCATCTCCGTGTGACATCAATCATCAAGATCAGTTCACTTCTTCTTCTTGTGCCCTTTCCGTTTAGCGCACGTTGGCTATCATGTTGGCTATGCTGACTTTGTTTACTGCGGCCCGGAACAGCTCTATAGTAGACTGGCCAAACCACTGTCCCAGGTTTTTCATCCAAGCTATTCTCCTTCTTTCAGGGTCCCGACTTCCGGCAATCTTTCCTTACATTATGAGATGCAAGATCTTGTACTTCTCTGGATGTCTCTACATGTTCAATATATTGAAGTTTTTGGATTTTCATAGTTTTAATAACTTAATTTTCTTTATTCATCCAAAACACAACATTTTCATTCGTACCCCTGTTCATCCAGCTTATTTTAAGTATTCTTCTATTGATTCACATCTCGAATGCCTCAAGTCGCCTAATTAGTTCTTCAGTAAGTGTACTAGACGTTTCTACATATATAAAATAGGGAGCTGGACACAACTTGGCACGCCAATGTCCTTCTCAATGACTTTACTTCTGGATCAATGATTCTAAGTTAAATTGGCAAAACTGAATCTATTACTGATTTAACAACACTTAAAAAGACTTGCAGACTTTTGGAGACTTTTGGGATTAGCAGGAGACTGGGAATATGGTACACCAATGGATCTTAGTGCGCCAATGGTCTTTTGAACGAATTTATTACTTGAAAAATGATTCTAGTTAAAATGACTAAAACTGAATTTATTACTCAATTAAAAATATGATTCGCACTTTGGAGACTTTTGGAGACTGTTGGGGTTCATGAAACTGGGATATTAGGAGAAAGGTAGAACAGAATTTAATTACTTATTAAAACACTTTAAAGTAGTTAGAACTTGGAGACTTTCGGTTTCTTGAGTATTGTTTCTTCTTGGCTGATAATTTTGAACTGACTTCCTACCGGTTTGCCTTCTAATTTTATGGGGCAAACTCAGGTCGGACTTTTGGGTGACAGAACCTCCTTAATTTTTCTAAAGTGCTTGTTTTAGGTAATTTCCCTGGTCGCTACGATTGGAAGTCAGCTGTGTTAAAATTATGTGTGATAGTTCTTGCCAAGACTTTACCAACTCAGGAAACCAAAGCCTCGCATAATTTTTATTGTGTTTACAAGAAAAGGTACAAGTTTACATATGTGATATAAGGTACAATTTTAAACAGTAAATATTTTTCTTAAAGTGCAACAATCACTGATAGACGTCAGTTTTTGGGTTGTTTTTGTAGCATATACTCGTTTTTAGGTGATGATGTTTATTTCTTGATCCAAATTATTCCCGATTTCTCGAAACTGAGCTTCAAGTTTTTCGGAAGATTAATTCGCTGTCGTAAATATTTACGATTTAGAAATTTCCTTTGTTCAGAATTGACCAATAGTGGCTCGGCTGGTCGCATGGTGGGGGTGATGTAAATAGTCAGCCATTTCCTTGACATTGATCATTGCTGTCTGGAGTCCCCTGTGGAAGCATTAGGTGGTTATTCAGATGTGTTTTCCAGTCCAATGAGGCTGCTGCATGTATTTATTATCAATTTCATTTATGTTTTCAATTGATTAGTTAGTTAAAGGACATAATAGCGTTGTAGACATCATTTGGAAGATGCACCAAATGCACATTATTCCGCTAGCGAATAGCAGCTCTCAGATTGTCTAGGGCGGTACGTGCTGGTGGCATGGTACTCTGTGGGAGCGTAAATTCCATTCTTGAATTTCCAGGGTTGTCATACGCTTTTGCGCACTCGTTCGATGCACACAGATTTCTATGACACGTTCGATACAGTAAGCGTCCATGCTTCCATTCCATAAAATAATATTAAAAAAACATGTAGCATATGACCATTCGCATTCGTAATCCAAGGTTGAAATCATGACTGCAGAACATCTTTTTCATGCGAATAAAAGTTGCACGATCTTGCTCAATGCGGCATTTGATTTCAACCGAAGGATCCCATCTATCATTAAAATTGCAGCCCAAGTATTCAATATTCTGTACCTTCTCTAGTTTCGTTTCAATGCGTTATTTTTGCTTATGAGCATGTATTTTGTTTTATTTATGTTCAGTTCTAAACCAAAATTCTCACAATTCTTCACTACTTGATTTAGCAGAAGTTGTAGATCCTCAATGGTACTTGATAGAAGTACCGTATCATCTAGGTTGTTCAGAATCTTCCCATTTATAACAAGTCGTTGAGTAGCTAGGATCAGTTGTTTCGCAGAAATTCACCCACGATAAGTCATCAAGTGGCCATTCTGCGCCATTTTTTTTAATGGTTGAGTGATTAAATTGAATGCTGATTTTAAACCCGTTTCAGCTTTCGAACTTTCGTTGCCCGCTTATTAAAATTTGATAGAAAGCTGAAACGCACCTAGAATCGGGACATTTCAAACGTCAAAAAATAAAATGATGCTGATTTACCATTCGATGACAATGTTGCATTTTAATTTCTGCGGAACAACTAGCCCTAAGTAATGCAAAAATATATAGTTATTAATCGGACGTTTCCCAAATACATACAATATTTAATTAAATGAAGACAATATTAGCGAATCTCAATCAAAAATCTAAAACAGAAAATTTATTTAAAAAAATATTACAAGTTGAGGTTTTACTTATTAAGTTAAAAATAAAAATAAATGCATATAATATTACTGCACTTTCTAGTGAATTGCCCGATTTTAAGATTTTGTGCATCAACTCAAGATCTCAATGTTGTCAATAAGGAACTCCGGTGAAAAACATGTATGGCTTTAAAAAAATATGTTCGTATAGAGGTAAAGACCAATAAATGCTGATTCTGAATATATACATTTTATTTAATAATATTAAACGCAGACTTTTTAAAAAATTATTAAAAAGTCCATTTTTAATCGGGTCAAGTTGGCATTATTGAAATGTTTAGTGGTGACGTCACTGTTCGTCGTGTCGTGACGTCACCTGAAAGTCATTGTATGGAAATGTAGGTATGACACAAGCCATTGTATTAATTTAGTTTATTTACATACTGTTTATAAAGATTTAGTTGTTGTGTTTATTGAAACATTTATTTTATTTTTTATTTAAGTTTTTATTCCAGCAGGACTGGGAGGATAGTGCAATCCCAGTCTGCCGTATTACATAAACAACTATAAACTATAAATGAAAAAAAAATGTTTACATATTAGGCAGGTACCTAATTAAAACATAAAATGAAATCAAAATTAAGGCCTAAATAATGTTTTAAAAATAAAGGTATCTCTTATTAGTTTATCTCTATTATTGAAAACTACTGCACGAAAAAAATAGTAATGCTACTTCTAGGGAGAATACTTCGAACAATTAAATTCAAAATGGCGACAGTTGACAGTTGATGAAATTCAAAATGGTGATGACGACACACGATTATGTATTATCATTAAATCTTTGACAATTATTTTAACTATTAAAACTTACTCTAAAAATAAAAATAAAAATGCAGTTATTTAAGTTAGAAGGTCATTATTCATTAAAAAAAGGATTGGAGTTCTCTATTAGCATTTTTGATCACAGTTCATGAACACAATCATTTATCTATATCATGGCGGTAGCCTTAACAAAACTTAACATCATAATTATATTTTTTTCACACAATTAAATAGAGTGAGGATATGACACTTTCTAAGGGTCTTATACACCAATAGTACATCTTGTTTGTCACGTGTAAACTTAAAATGAGAGTCATGAGAAATAATTTGAAATAAAACCGCACGGCAAAGAAACTCTAGATAACAGGGCTTAGGGGTTCAGTTACATATTATGTATGGGAATAAAATACTAACAAGACGGGAGTTATTAAATTATTTGACTAACTAAACTAAACTAACTAACCATCACGCCGTTTCCCCGCAGGGGGGACGCATTGGGACCTAGGCAGAGAGGACGGACCGCCAAACAACTCGGTCTTGGCACACACTCTTTGCCTCACTCACATTCATACATTCTCTTCTATTATTCTGACTTTTGACATGACCCGACTCAAGTATCTGATTAACTTGATCGTGCCATGTCTTCCAATTATTTGACTTATTATTAACTAGCTGACCCGGACACGACTAACGAAACACAACGCCATCTACTGGATTATTCAACCTTTATAATCACGATAAATTAACTCACACCGCCATCTGTTAATTTGCACATAAATCAAATCCACACCGCCCGCTTGCCAGCCCGCTCGTCCACCACATACAGACATTCTCCTTTAAATATTTCAACCAATTTACACAAAAACTTGACAAATTATTTATATACCAAACCTTCCTCATGAATCACTCTATCTAATCGTGAAAACCGCATGAAAATCCGTTCAGTAGTTTTGAGTTTATCGCTAACAGACAAATAGACGCAGTGGAGGTCTTTTATTTATAATATGTAGTGATATTGACCATGATTTATCTATTTTTTTCTCCTTATTTATGTACTTTATACACTTTCACTTCCGTTTTTTTCACCTTGTTATTCGCTGTAGAATTTTTGCCCACAATTTGGCCAATTTGCAATTTGAGCGCCCGCTTGCCAAAATGTGGCCAAATTGAAGAGATATTTTAAAACATTTTAATCTTTTTTTAAGTTTCGCGTGTGCGATCTTCGTATAATCACAAGGCTAACTTAATAGCTTCACGGTTTAACAAAAGATGTCTCGCATTTGTTATTGACATTCTGCGAACCTTTTTTCTTACGAATCATTTACCATGTGTTTAACCTTTATACTTGCGCCCAACAGCAACACATCCATACTTTTTTAAGCATTATTGGTATTTAAAAGGGGGTATAATTGAATTAAAATAGAGAAAAATATTTAAATAAATGAAGACAATATAAGCGAAACTCAATCTAAAATCTGGAAACAGAAAAATCAGAAAAACATATTGACACCTCTGGGACTCGCTTATATTGTGTTCATTTATTTAAAATATTACAATTTTAGGTTTTACTCATAAAGTTTAAAAAAAAAATTAAAAAAGAAAAATATTTAAACTATTACTTCATTTGGTAGAAACAGACTATTCAACCTCTTAAAAATAACATATTTTTTTGTAATCTACCTTTAACCTTTAACTGTGGACGCTGGGTCTCAGAGGCCCAGCCGCTTCTTCAATTTCTCGGAATAAACACCTTCCCCGCGCGCACCACCGACGCGCGTCTCAGTAGCTTCAGTTTTAGAAGTGTTTTTTTTTTTTTTACATGAGCTCCACACAGGAGGCCCTGAGGAAAATAATTTCCCTCGTGGCCTATGTCATCTTTGGGGATGCTGTGTGGAGGGTTTTTTTTAAGGAAAGGAAGGAGAGGAGAGTTCTGGGAAGGAAAAGGGTTTAAGGGGTGGTTAGGATGGGGTTCAGTATGTCCTGGTCATCCGCCTCCAAGACCTAGACAAATCTCACCCCATGAACCCGGGCACCCCTGCTAAATCACCAAACGTAGCGAACCACTTGGGGTGACCTATGGCAGAGGTGTTATCCAATAACGGTTCCCGGGGCGGCGGTACCCATTCCCGCCTTCCAAATTGAAACCAAGGAGGGAGAAAGTCGCGTTGTCTGGCACTTATCACGTGAGTAATAATAATTTAAAATTTGATCAGGGTCTGTGAGACCCGCTGATTATAATTTCCATACAAATATACTCGGTAATATAGGTGCAGATGTTTCCCCAGCGACAATACAGGCTGTAGAAGTAGGCCCTACAAATCGTAAAAGATGAAGATTTCGCCAATCAAAGCTCTCTAGAAAGACAACACATACCTGTATTAACTGCAAGAAGCTAGTTTTTCTTCAATGTTTCAAGCCTCTATGTTCTGAGTGCCAGTAATTTTACATAAGTTTGATCCTAGTGAGAATTTTTATTTTATTTCTTTCAGAAAATTTTTAATCAGTTTTTGTTAATGTTTTCTTTAACAGCTAGGAAAAGTTATTAGTTTTAATTTACGTGATACCTACCTTAATATGATCTCAAGTCAATTAAGACTGAAAACTGACTAAGTTTGTTAAATTTGGAGATAATTATTAAAATATGAATAAAAGCTGATTATTTTTAATGCTCGATCTTTTATTTATAAATACTTTATACATGTAAACTCCTTGCTGAAGTCAGATTGGTCCAGGTATGAAAATTAAAGGAATTTTTTGAAGTGTCTATGTGACCCGACGTCCATGGGAGTGTGATTTTTATTTCACGTCAATAGTTAAGGGTTAATACAAAAATAAATTAGTTCATGTGTTAATTTTAAAAAAACTATGAAATGTAATGAATGAAAGTATGAAGAATAATAAAATATTATAAAAATAAGAATTAATCATTTTAAGGATTTGTGGGTATTAATTTTTACTTACCTAAAAGACCGATAACAGTAAATAAGTGTCACACGTCCACTCAGCACCGACAAGCGCGACGCACTGAACAATGCCTAACAACAAATTAAGGGCATATAATATAGGTATACATATTTCCCTTAAACACGGTAAGTTTTAAAGCCTTTAAAAAAATATATGTTATTCTTGAAGATAATATCTAGACATTGCCTGCGCCGAAACGCAAATTATATAAAATTCCCTCGATAGAAAAAAATCGCAAACTATGCTCCAAAAATTATTATCAACACGTTTGTTACAGTTATTTTACAAGTTATATGTGTCATAGTCAAAGGTCTCTTCGCGCCTTCGCGGAATGACTGGTTTATCCTAGGTTAGACCTGAGGATTGACTAGGTCTAGCTCCTAGTTTGACTAGGATTGACTAGGTCAAACCTTGATTGACTATAACATATGTATGAAAAAATTCACAGTGTTTCTTTAAACAATGCCCGCGAGATTTTTGCTGCATTTTAAACGAGTCATGTTCTATTAAACATTTTCGCAATTTTTGCAACGATTTTGTCGCTGTAAATGTTAGCGCTCTCCTCTAACATTCGTAATTTTGTATCTCTCCATCTTCTTCTTTTCGAGCCCGGTTGCAGAGCCTTAAGAAGCTACTAAAAACTTTAAAGTCCCATTGTTGTTAATGGGTTCATAAAATTACTGTCTTTGAGGTGAAAACTTCTTTAGCACCTTTGTGATTTGAAAGCGACATTAAAAAGAGACAAATACATAAATGTGTAGGCTTTTGCCGGCGAGAGAATGAGATAAAATAATCGGCCTTCTCTTTGTGTGGTGCTTTGTAGCCTCCCGACTCTTCTCTACTCTATTTTTCTGAAGGTTTCACTTCTACCGCTTGTGAATTGCAAACTCTGATTTTTTTTTAAATTTTAGGTTATTCAATATGCAACAATCTTGCAATAAATATCATTATTTGTGTTGAATTACAGGATTTGAATAGCCAGGTAGGCATTGACAAATGTTCCTCTCTTCTTACAGCCTAACAACACTCCCCATAACGGAAATGCCATAACTCCATTAGAGCCGTTGAAACTCTGTACAGTATCACATAAAAAAAAACACACAAAAACAAATAACCAGCTTAACTAAAATTGATGTACAGCGTGCTTTCATAACATTAAAAAAACTCCTTCACAGCCGTTTTTCATCCCCATACAAGTTTAGCATCCCTTCCCAGCCATTTACTTGTTGCAGATAGTGGGGTGGGTGGCTGCGTTCGGCACATTTAGGGGCCTTTATGGAACGAGGCTACCCAAAAAACCCACCCATCGGTATCCACCGGGAGCGGTGTTGACTCACAAATTGAAATGTTTTATATTTTAATTTTTGACACGAATTTTACACTAATTGAGCTGTTTATAAATGATTTTCGGGTAAAACTAATTTGTTAAAAGACTTAAAGGCGCGGATTTAATAGATTGAGTATTGATTTCAGATAATTAATACAAACAGTTTCAGATGTATTTAGGAAAAGTTGAGGAAGACAATGAGGCGAAAACGTTGCTTGTGTCATGATGGAGTACGTAGCAAGTCAGAATTGAAACCACAACCACTGGGTCGGAACCCGATGCTTTGCCAACTCAGCTACTGACCTGTCTTATTCCTTAGACCTTAGAGGATCCCCTGATTTATTTATTTATTTATTTGATGCAATATATTTAGATTTTATACACAATTCAATGATGTTGGCCTCACTGGGTGGTTTACCCGTGCTGAGCCCTCCATTTCATATAAAAAATTATACATAATACATATAAATATATATATATATATATAATATTGGTGAAAAAAACGGAAAAAAGTAAATAAAAAACATATGGTTAAGATAAATTAAACTTAAAAAGTAGAGATTTAGAATTAACGTACATTTAAAAATAAATAATATTATATAAGGTTAAAAATTATATTTTTAATAAGTGTTGTGTGTTTGTGTTTTATATTGGTTTTGTGTGTTACTTGTATGTTTTTTATTTATTTTATTACTTCCATGTTGTCAGTTAAATGTTAAGAGAAGGTTAACTATTAATTCTTGAATACTGCTTTGACGAAGTTGAATATGAAATCAATATTTTAGAGTAATCTTTACTACTAAGAATTTTATATTGTGAAGACTAAAAAATACATTTTAAATAAATTGAAGAGATTTCTATTGTTTCGCTTGAGTAAACTTAAAATAAAAAAAATAATTACTTTTTTTTTTCATTTGAACCGCATGACCGCATATAATAAACCACTTTTAAAATTAACTTTAAAACATTTTTAGTTTGTGTATCCCTTGGCTCACACAATATAGAAACCTTCACGCGCGTGCGCACAGCAAATCATCAAAGTTTCATCGGAATTGGATGAATGGTATAGGAAAAAATTTCATAACGTCAGAACTCACCATTATATACAGAAATCTTCGCGGTCGTGCCCAAAACTACTCACCAAAGTTTCATCGCGATTGGATTAATGGGATGGGAAAGCTTACGGGAAAAACAAAGAGACATTTATTTTTAAATTTAAAAATAATTACTTACACATATTGTCTGATATGTGTATATACATAAATATTAACGAATACCTAGATCCGCCATGGCGGTTAATGTTTCCTCGCAGTGGTTACTTGGTAATTGTGGTCGTTAGAACGGCCGCTAGATTAGCGTTAAAGGTTTCAAATTCCGAACTCAAATCCCCGTCGCGGTTATATGTTAACCCCTTTCTCTTGTTATTAATAAAGGTAGTTTTAGTTATAATTATTATTACATGGTTCCTGATAATTTCCTGGAAACGGTTATACGAAGATGTGTGAGAAGGCCACTAGGAATTTTGGGATATGTCGTGCAATTCAAAAGATGTCAAAAAAGTTATGTTTTTAATTACTAGTTAAATCACCATTTTTCTTGTAATAATCAACCTTGATAGGACAAAGCCTATATCGTAGTTAACAATTTTAGTGACCAACCTGAAAGTTCGGTTTCGGCAAAAAAATCTAGTTTCGACATCAGTTTCGGCATCAGTTTCGGTTTCGGCAGATTTTCTGCCGCACCGAAACTCTGCAAAAGATCTCAATAAATGGTTAATTTAGCCATAAGAATGTTGTGATTGTAAACGCAATTTAAATTAAAATACTCAATGTATGAGGTCCTTCCTTTATTTTGTACATAAGTGTTGATTCTTGAAAAAAAATTGTTCCAATAAGTAGTTAAAACATGTGTGTTAATTTTTAGTAATATAAAAAAAAATATATTTCACACACTTCAATTATTTATTTATTTATTTCTATAATGTCTGTGATTTTTAGTTAAACACAGTGTGGCGGTACCTACATTCAGCAAAAAAACTTGACAGCCATATAGATATTTTCTGGGCGTGCAACACCGAAGATTGAAAGCGAAGTGATTTGCATTTTTATCAGCGAGCCCGTTTTCATTCTCGATGGTGATTTGTTTCTGAGTGGTGGTTCTCGTATAGCTCGTTATATTTGCCAAGTCATAATTAAATATTGTCGCAAGTTTGAAATAAATAAATGACTAAAGTTATACCACGTAATTACTATTACTTTTATTATATTACCTCCTGTGATAGTGAGTCTAAAACATAAACTGGACTGGATGAGGTGAGTATCTACAAACGGGCGTCTAGTTCAGAACATGATAACAGAAAGTGATTTATATGAAAGACGTTTATTGACACTGTTGACAAGTTCAAGGTTAACTATCAAGTGACTGCCAACTATCAGCATCTGAAAGCTGGTGCATTACTATTACCAACATAACAATTTCATTTAACATATGTTAACTGTTTGTATAAGTGTAAAAAATAAGCCAAATTTTCGGAATTTATTTTCGACAGCTACCGAAGATTGGGTTTCGGTAGAAAATCCTGTTTCGGTCGGACACTAAATAATTTGTCACATTTGAGCGAAGCAAAATAAACATAACTCTACATGTAAGGACACTAAATACTTCAGAGAGATGAACAAAATTACATGAAAGGCCATTTGGTACGTAGGGTATGTGTTTCAGATTTTCAGATTATAACAATATTTTGAACCATAAGTAAATCTGTCGGTCTCCGTTGTAGAGATAAAGCTCTCCACTAGCGACTCGAGCATGATTTCGGCATGCGAAAGAAAATTTTATTTGATTGATTTATATCTTCACGATTCAATTATTTAAAAATAATACAATACATATTTTTTTGGACCTTCGTCAAATCAAAACAAAACTCCTCTGATATACCTCATAACATATTCCATGGAAACATTTCTTCAATTGATGGGCAACAAACTTGCAATCTTTTCAACGATTATTTTCAATCTGTGTTTGTCCCCTCTCAAACTAAAAACATTTCCACATATAGCAAAGACGTAATCAATGATAATAATATAAGTTCAATACACCTGAATTCGATTAATATCGAGAAATCTTTAGTATTAAAATACTTGAAAAATGTCAACACAAAAAAAAGTGCTGGTTGTGATAAAATACATCCAATTTTTATTTTTAATTGTGCTGAACAACTTGTCACCCCCGTGACATTACTGTTCACACTTTCTATCAAAGAAGGCGTATTTCCCACCATTTGGAAAAGAGCTCTTGTGACACCTGTTTTCAAAAAGGGGGACAAACACAATATTGAGAATTATAGGCCTTTATCGAAACTATGCATTTTAAGTAAAATTATGGAAAAAATCGTTTACGACCAACTCTTTAATTTATGTAAAAACACCATTATCAATCCTCAACAGCACGGTTTCTTTCAAGGCAGATCTGTCGAGTCGAACTTGGGTCAGTTCACCGATTTTGTTCTGAATACTATGGATAAAAAGAAACAAGTTGACTCTATATATACTGATTTTTCTAAAGCTTTCGACAAACTGAATCATGATATACTCCTAAGCAAACTTGAAAAAATTGGTATAAGTGGAAATCTTCTCAGATGGTTCTCATCTTACATTAAAAATAGAAGTCAAGCTGTTGCACTCAAAGGTTACATGTCACAGGAAATAACCGTCCCTTCGGGTGTACCTCAAGGTTCCCATTTAGGACCCCTGCTCTTTACTTTGTACATAAATGACATCAAACATGTCATCTGTAACTCTGATTTTATTCTTTACGCTGACGATATGAAAATATACAAATGTATAAGCTCAGAAGATGATTGCAATAAATTACAAGAAGATATTAATAAAATTAATGAATATTGCATAGAAAATCAACTATTTCTCAATGTAAAGAAATGTAATGCGATAACGTTTTCACGTAAAAATCACCCAATCGTCCATATTTACCATCTGAACAACGTTCCGCTTGAAAGAGTGGATAAAATTAGAGATCTTGGAGTATTACTTGACTCCAAATTACTATTCAAAGATCACATTGAATACATCTTAGAAAAAGCCTACAAACAAATGGGTTTTATCCTACGCATCACAAAACCGTTCAACAAACCTTTTACACTTGAACTACTATATATGGCGTATGTAAGATCTCGTCTTGAATTTGCATCTGTCATTTGGAATCCACAATACCAAACTTACATTAAGCGTATTGAAAATATTCAAACAACATTTTTGAAACACCTTTCGTATCGTTTCGAAAATCACCAGTGTAAACCTATTGCTCTTTACAAACGGAGAAACATTTCTGACGTACTGTTTCTATACAAGATTGTGAACTGCCTTATTGACTCACCAGATCTATTAGAAAGGATTGCATTTCGTTGCCCTGAACGCAATACCAGGTCGAATACCCTATTTTTTATACAGCATTTCAAATCGAAATATGCACAAAATTCTTTGCTCGGGCGTATCTGCAAATCTTACAACGCCCTAAGAGATATCGATATTTTCCACTGCTCTCTTAAAACGTTTAAAACTAAATTAACCTTACAATGTACTTAAACCAAAACGATTATTTCTTTGTTATTTCTTCATTGTTTATTTTTTCTTTTGACTCACTTTTTACTAATACTATATTATAATATTATTACTATCTACTTGCTTCCTAATCAGTAACCATTTCCTTTCTTTTTTTTTAAAATCATAAATGGAACTTCACTGGTTTATACTATATTCAATATAAAATGTAAAATGAATGTATTTACAACTGTATGTTTCCTAAATAAACTTAAATAAAAAAATAAAAAAAAATAAAAAAATATATATTTGCAGCACGTTCCTGAGTGGAAGATACTCTCAGCATCGCCCACGTGTAACACTACCATTCAGAATTAAAACGTTGCTTGAAATGATTAAGCCGTGTTTGGTGACTAGATCTGAATATCCAGATACTTTCCGACTTCTTTCAACTCCCCACTACCTACCTTTAGCCTCACAATATACCCCAATTGGGGATGCCATAGCCTCACTAGCTCCAAGCGGTCTGGAGCAGTTGGGACTCTTGTACGTTATTCACATAAAAAATAATTGAAATAAAACAATGACTTAGTTTGTAACCACGATATAATTAATTAATTAATTTTTTTATTTACCGACCGGTTTCGCTTTACACAAGCATCTTCAGGGTATAAATTATTTGGGCCCCCTCTGAACAAAACCATATCCTAGAAATAGAAAAAGTACAAAAAAGGTTTATGCGTTACCTAGATATGAGGGAATATACATACTACCAATTCCTGTATCCATCGTTGTTCTTAACAGGAATGCTCGATCTTAATACCTTAGAAGCCCGCCGAAAAATATTTTTATAAAAACATTTTTTTAAGCTGATCTCCGGTACTGTACTGAATCCACCTATGTTGAAGGAGATTAACCTACATGTCCCTAACGCGTATACTCAATGCTCCGAAAACGAGAACTTCTTCCTTTCAGAATGCCCCATGAAATAGAGCAATTCAACTGCTCAACGATTATGCATTGAGCATTGACATCTTCAATGTTACCTATAGAGAGTTCAGTAACTATCTTTTGACATATCTCTCAACATAGTGAAACTGCCCCCTTGGCCTTTTTTTTCTTCTCTTATATTTTGTAATCGTCTCCGTAATAATTTGGTGTATAACTGTTTTATGGAGAACCTGAAAAAAAAAAAAAATAAATAAATAATAATAAAAAATAAAATTAAACTGATCAAAAATATACGTTGCGTCGGCTTATATATAATAAAGAAAGAGACAAAACATTATACAAAGGAACAGTGAGAGAGTGAAAATAACATCTTACATAGTGATAAAGAGAAAGAGACGGGTGATATTTAATGAATTACCATATTGTGTCTTCAGGGACAAACCGTCACTTGAACAGGTGATAAAGGGATAAAGTGAATAAGGTTTTTACTAGTTTATGGGAAATATTCCTAATATCGGGCTGTTGGACACATTAAACTGATTATTAAGGATTTTGGTTTTTGTTTTAGCGGCTTTCTTTATTTCGAGTGATTCTAAATTATTGAGTCTATTACCATGACCATTTCTGTGTAAAATCTTAGCACCGGTGCTTTGACTAAATGTATGATCTTCATCAATAAGATGATTGACGAATTCCGAAAATCCATTATTATTTAAAAACATTACGATTCTAATATTAACGTATTATATATAAGAGATATTATATAAGATTATTAGATAAGATATGGGCCTATCATCGAAAGGTTTAAAATATAACCCAACTAATAGAAACCTTAATTCTGCAATAGAAAACGTTGCAGTGGATATCGATACAGCGTTGTATAGTCAACCACAACGATTCTTCTAAAAAAGGGCAGAAACAATAAAAAAACTAATACCAAATTTAAATTTACTGCAAATCCTGAGACTACCATTATGAAAAATATTCGTGCCAAATTACAAGATGAAGATTTTCTCAAGCGGACAAGGGGAATACAGTAATAATAATCCCTCAAAGTGAATACAACACAAAAGTGCAAGACTTCATCAATAACGAAAACTTCGTAACTCTGCAAAAAGATCCCACTAGCAAGTTCTTAGAACATGTTAAACCCGAAAAGCCTGTAAATCTCGTACAATCCAAGATGACTCATACCAACAAATTAAGTTTTTACCAAAAAATCCATCTTAAATTATATGTATTCCTTAAAATCCATAAATCTGCATAAAGCATCTTGAAAACGGATACTTCCGTAATCCACTGTCAACACAATGACATCATTCGTTCCGGGAATATAATTGGACTGTTGGTATTATTGCTTATTACTTATTTGTATTTTAACGTTAACTTTTTATGTATATTGTGCACATTATAAACAAAATGAAAACGGCTCAATTTCCTAAAAGTCAAACGAAATAAAACTCTATAAAGTTGAACGTTCAAAGCACCGAATTTTTGACAGTAATTTTACAGATAAGATCCCCGGAGATGTTGGATCATTACAGCTACAGACACTCTAGGATATTGTTCAGGATTCCCACAAGGTTCTGCGTTGGAAGAGCGTTATTATTGTTTGATTTGGCTCCAGAGTTACTTCATTTTGTTTCAGCAAAGTCCAAATTGAAAGTCTATCACTTGAGCAAATTAATTTATTTGTGAACTTTTGAGTATCGTGTTACCTGGAGGAAGTTATGTTATTAATTAATTCGCATTTAAATTCAACCTTCTAAATTATTCAATTTGGAAGGCGGATATGAGTACCTCCGCCCCGGGAACCTTTTATTGGATAACCAATTCCTCTGCCATAGGTCACCCCAAGTGGTTCCCTATGTTTGGTGACTTGGCAGAGGTTCACAGGTTCATAGGGTGTGTCTGCCCACCAGATACATGGTAGGTCGAATCGGGAGAGAACGGTTGAGGGAGTCTCTTTGGCTTCTCCAGCTGTGTTATCTAGGACTATCACCTTGCACCGTAGTGGTAGGGATGGATTCATACGTCCGTCACTCCTGGATACATTGATTCCCAGATTCCTACCCATCCCTCATACCCTTTTCCTTCCCAGAACTTCCTCCTTCCTGTCCTAAAAAAGCGAACTGAATATGGCGTTATATTTTAGTTTAACATATTTGTAAAGGAAAATATTTGACTAGGTCGTGGCCCTATCTTGGAATGACATTCGGGAAGTGTAGTTAGAACCTTAATCAATGACAAATTAGTCCCTAGCTGATAAAGGCTATTTTCGTTGGTTGCACATCGTTCTATCTGAACGTCAAGGTAAGTTCTAAAATAATAATACGCATTCGTCCTACTTAAGTATTTTCCCTTTAAATATATTAAACCAAAATATTTTACACAGGATTCTACCTCGAAATTAGCAATTGTTGAACAGAATATGAGAAATGGTCTTTGCAAACTTTGACATCTCAAATATCTGATCAAGTTAAAGGGAAGTTTAAAAGTGACATTTGGCCGTGAGTATCAAAGATAATTCATATCCACAAAACCTTTATTTATAGCTGTCAACTGTCAACGGAACCTCATAAGAGAATATCGTAAATCGCTCGTATGACATAAATAACGTTCAACCTTATGGATCTTGCTTCATGAATTCGTATTCTAAACATCCCCAACGTATGGAATGGTGCAGACAATATTGCTTCATTCTGGGAGCAATATTGATGCAATACATCATGTTTGCTATCGGCTTACGAAGCCGTAACAACACCGAGTTAATATTGGGAGTTTAGCGCCATATTTGTAGACTGTATGTACCTATTAATTCTCAGTGAATGCGCTGCATTTATAAGATATTATTTAGCAGAATGATAACAGAAATGATGGGTAGGTTGCTCATTTATTGGCAAGCCGTACTCAACACAATTTGTAATCATATATTTTACGCTTGCCCGGGTTCATGGGGAGAGGTTTTACTTTTCTGCGTGGCGGGCCGGATCGGGAGAGATATTTGAGAGAGGCCTAACTTAGACTACTCCAGCCAGACTGTCTAAACCCATCGTCTTGCTTCGAAGTAAAGGAATGGATTTATGTGTCCGTCACTCCTGGATGCATTGACCTTCAGATTCCAACCCATCCCTTATCCTTTTTCCTTCCGCGAAAATCCTCTTCTTTCTTTCACAAGAAATACCCTCCACAGCATCCCCAAAGATGACGTTGGCTCTGAGGTTTTTTTTTAACGGCTTCTTGCGTCGAAATAATGTAATAAAAAATATGCAGGTTTGATAACTTAGACATTTTATTCTGCATTGGAGGGGACCCACCACTTTCCCAACGGCGTTATAAGGAAACATATGGTTTCCTCCTTCACCGCACACGTCAAGACTCTATTGAACAAAGCTACATTTATTTGAATGACTCTAGACCCTCCAATGTCCATGCATACAGGGATAGTAATCAGTATGCAAGTATTACACAAAAGATAAATAGAGGTAGCAGCCCGTGGAATAATTCAGAAATAGGTAAAATAAAAATAGAGATATTAGTGTTAGTAAAATGAAAAGAAAAATAACGACTATAACCAGTCGAAGAAACCTTCTGAAAATAAAATAAATAAGCAAGGAACAGTTGTATGATTATGTTATAATGTAAGTAATTACTATAAAAGCAGAAAGAAAATAAAATACATAAAAAGAAAACAAAATCCAGAGACGGTATTCCATAAACTACCGGGCAGTCCCGATGAGAATGAATATAACTATCGGCCCAACCGCAGACGATGCTCGAAGTCGGAAATTTTATTCAGCAGGGAATACAACAAAATAATAATTAACAACAAACCTCCTACTTCTCCTAAAAAATCCTCCTCCCAGAATGCGGAAAGATTACAGGAGGCCTTGAGAGATTTTTTTCCTCCTCAAGGCCTCTTGTATAGAGAGTCCTAAACACGATAATGCATTTTTTGTATTTTGAGATTTGTAGTCAAAATCTGAATTTGCGCAGTAGGTCCTTCAGCATTCATGATTTTTGGTTAAGTTCTGTTATAACTGTAAAGCTGTAAAATTCCTCCTAAAGAGTAGTAGTTTTTAGGTTACTACGCAATTACTTTTTATGACAATAATGATGTGGCTATTTATTGGCGGAGTGAGTTTACCTTTATGTTTGTACATTTATTCAGGTAGCTTCCCGGCATCAAACGATGTTTGTAAACTTGGGAATAATATCGAAAACGCAATCCAAGTAAGTATGAGGATTATATTATTTAGAGGACATGATCAATCTTACTTATAAACGTGGGAATATTTTATACAATTTTATACAATATTTTATTTAGTCCAACTCCCAAAATCAAATATCTTGGTGTATATATAGATCAACATTTTAAATGGAAAACACATATTTGTGAACTCGTCAAAAGGATTAGGAAATGTATTTATATATTTATTAGACTTAGAAATATTCTTAGCTTAGAAAACCTAAAAAGAGTGTACTATGCAACTGTTCAATCTATATTGCAATATGGTATTATTGGCTGGGGAGGAACATATGACAATATTTTAAATCCCCTCAAAATTGTTCAAAGGTTGATAATTAAGGTAATCTTGAAAAAACCGTCTAAATTTCCTACTGAAATTCTTTTTTCAATATTCAATGTGCCTATAATAGACAAAATCTATAAAAAATATTCAATACTTCAAATTTACAAAGAAATACAGTTAAATACTCGTAACTTCCAATTCAATACATCAACAAGATACCAGAAAACTATTAAAATTCCTAAATTTAATAGTAAGCACTTTCAAAATTCCTATCTTTATCTGGGCATAATCTATTATAACAACCTCCCATTAAAATTAAAAACCATCGAAAATATGCAGGAATTTAAGCCCAAATTAAAAAATTACTTTAAACTGTCCCAATAAAAACATAAAAGTCCCATATATGTTTGCTTTGTAGCTTAAAGTCTGCTATTTTATAAATCATTTATTCCTTCTTTTTTCTTTCATTTCTTAGTTTCTAAATCTCTGAGTCTACTATTGTATAAATCTTGCGTTTCTTACTTATACTAACTTACATGATTCTTCCATTTATAATGATTTTTTAATTTATATTATGATTTTTTTAAACTCTTCATGATTTTTATGCGATGCGATGTTGCCGAATTTAAAAAATGAGGTATAGTTTTTTTTTTTTTTGTTTTATTAGTATTAAATCGATTCTGAGCTTGTGCAGTCTTCATTCAACGTGTAACTAAAACGTTTAGCAATTAGGATGTGATTTTTTTTATTTATAAAGCTGAATGTCTTTAAAAGTAGTTTTGGGAAATTAAAAAAAAAAAGATATCAGTAGAACGAATAACAAGTTTGCCAGCAATGCAATCTATATCAGCTCAGTTTTATCTTACTAATATTATAAACGCGAATGCATGTGTGTGTATTTGTTACTCTTTCACGCAAAAACTACTGAATGGTTTTTAAAAAATCTTTTACTAATGGAAAAATAAATTATATGTGGGTAAAATAGGCTACTTCTAATGGTAAGCTCTGGCGTTATGAAATTATTTATTATGCGTTTTCGGTCCCACAAAATAAAATCGGGCGAACGTAAAAAATAAAATAAAATATGCATTATCGCGTTATTTTACAATAAGGCCAACAGTCGACGAATTTGGTTTGTCAAAGTGAACCTTATACCGTCTACCGAAGAACTACTGACTCGCCACACCCATTTTCAGTCTGTCCTCCCCAGGCCGTAGCGGGGAACAGACGTTTGCTCCACGTCGCTTGGTTTGGTGAAATCAATTTTAAATTTCCGTTTAATTATTATAAACAATGCGTAAAAAGGGAGTTAATGTTTTTACAGGTCTTTACGAGATCAACCTGTAAAAAAAAAATCCAACCTTTCGAAAAGCTTTTTCTCAAGTATTTTTAAACTCCTCCCTTAAAGGGGCGTGATTTCCGATTTCGACTTTTTCCTGGATTATTGGATCGCCTTAAAAATTATTTATGTTCAATCACTGATCAGATAATCAATAAATATTAAATAAATAAAGGATTAAAATATATTGCTGACATATTTAAATCATTTATAATTATTAAATTCAGTTTCGTTTCTGTCGCCGTGCAGACCGCACGCCCAGAAATTACGATAAACACAGTAACCACCTAAGTACAGTGCCAAGCAGTTAAACAAATTATTGTTGTAAACTTAGCAGGCTGACTGACGTTTTTATTCGCCAGACAGCCCGCATAATAAATAACTCATTATGGACCGGAACGTACAAGGACTAATTGACTCTATTAAAACTGAAATTAAAAAATGCTCAAGTATCAAAGAGGCGAAGCAGAGAATAATTATAGAACAAGATATAAGCCAACTAGAAGAAATATGGTGCAAGGAAAAACTTCAATTACAAGAGAAAATAATTGAGCTACAAAATAAACTGATATTAAATGAAGAAAAACTTTCAGAAAAAATTGAAAATTATTTAAAGGAAAAAAATGAATCAGTTAATACAACATATAATAAGTCAACCTTTTCAATACCTATTCCAGAGGCCAAATACTCACTAATAGTTGCAAGTAAAAATACAAATTCAACATCTGATGATATTCGAGATTTGATAGTTAAAAAAATTAAAACATCGCATTTGGGTATTGCAGTAAATGGGGTACAAAAAGCATCAAACAATAAACTAATTATATCTTGCCCTAATAAAGATCACGCAAAAAAACTAACGGACGAAATAAATACGGTATTTAAAAACAACATGATCGCAAAAGAACTAGAAAAAAAGAACCCAAAATTATTCATAAGAAACTTACCTATCAACTTATCTGAAGAAGACATAATAGAATCATTTAAAACACAAAATGATGGAATCAAAATCATAATGGATGAAAATCCAAAAAACTCAGTTAAATTAGTGAAAATGCTTAAACCAAAAGGACAAAATAATCTTACGAACTACATAATCGAAACAAGTGGAAAACTTAGGAAATATCTCATATCTAAAGAGAAAATAAATATTGGATACTACAGAGTACGGGTGGAGGACGCAATTCCAATTATGCAATGCTTTCATTGCTTGAAATTTGGTCACTCAGCTATCAACTGCCTAAATAAGGACAAGAATGCCACGTGTCTACACTGCGCCATGGATCATCCCTGGAAAGACTGCCCTAATAAAAACAAAGAAGAAAAATGCAAAAATTGTGAATTCCAAAACAACACATTCAAGTCAACTAACGATACAAATCATAAAGCAAACAGCAAAAATTGTACGTATTTAAAAAAAATGATGACTATTGCACAAGGGCGTATAAATTATGAATAGGTATGCACCTTCTTTTAAATTCTTAACAGTGACAGCCCTCATGGTATGCTCAAATATTAAAAACACAATATCGAAATTTATATGTTTGCATAAAATGCGATTGTTTTCTGAATCTTCCTACAATTTAGTTATAACTTTCTGTAAAATGTTAAAACCAAAAAAAATCATTATAATATTATTAACCTACCATCAAAGTGTTAAAGAATCATTAGAAATATTAAAAAATTATTTAATTATATTTTTCAGTAAAATTTTAAAACAAAAACGATGGATTCAAATTTTAGCCTGTTCTCAAAGTGTTAAGGCTTGTGAAATATTATTTACACAAAACAAAATTGATATACTTTATACTATGTTTCTTCTCTATAACATTATCACTAGAAATACAATGACAGTTTATTCAATACTGTCACCAAAACAAATTGAAGTCAACCTTGATGGACTATTTTTGGGCATGAATTATTATTATTCATTATTATTCGTGATATTATTATTGCTGCGAATTTATTTAAATATGCATTCAATGTCAATTTCAATTTTAACAATTAGTTATAATAATTGCGTAAATCAGTATGAAATGCCAATGCCAGGAATAAAATTGCATACTTATATTTTAGTTATTAAGTATTTTAGTTACACACATTATGTCTTTTAGTTTCATAGATGATGATAATGACATAAATTTTTGTAAGATAAATAACCTGTGCGAATGGCTTCGTAAGCAAGACACAATGAAACGTGAAACGAGTAAACTCAATTTTGTGGAACTAAACATTAGATCTATAGGTAGGTATTTGGACCTATTTCATGTTTATTTTAAAGACTGCTTAAATCACATTGACGTACTCATGCTTTGCGAAACTGCAATTCGTTCGGAACTTGTTAATCTTTATGATATTCCCGGTTTCAATTCGTACCACTATTGCAGAAACCATAAATCCGGTGGAGGCATTTTGTTATATGTAAAGAATAACCTCTCCTTTTCGCAAATATTTCTGGACAGTAAATATTTTGAGAACGTTTTTGGAATATTGACACTTCCAAATAACAGTACTCTAAATGTCTTGGCAATAAACCGACCCCCGAATTTAAATAAGCAAGCATTTTTGTCAGAAATATCCAATGTGTTTGAAAACAATATCAAATCAAATGAAAGTGTAATATTTTTCGGTGATGTAAATTTAAATTTATTACATAAAAATGATGCTATCATTATAAAATATGAAAATATTCTTACTAATAACTATTTAAAAAAATGTATAAATTATGTTACACGAGAAGTAATAGTTCAAGGGAAAATTGTTAGTTCTTGCTTAGATCACTTTTTTGTGCGAATTAGCGGAAAGTTACCTACTGGATTAACCAGTACAATCTCCGCGTGTGTATGTGATTATAATATTGCCGATCATAATACAACAGCTGTAAGCATACTCTATAAGTCGGTAGATAATTTCAATTCTAGCGATTCTAATAACGTCAAAATTCTTTCGCAAAAACAGATTGATAAACGTATTTGTAATTATGACTGGAAGTCGCTTCTAAAGGAAACCGAATGTTCGGTTATTTATTTAAAAATTAAAAATTATTTTGACGACTTGTATAAAAACAGCACAATTATAATAAGCAAAAAACCTAAAAGCCGACCTTATGCCATAAATGTTTGGATATCTAGTGATGCACTATATAAAATTAAAAAAAGGGATTATTTTTATAAGCGTTGGAAAAATGCCCCAACAAATAAATACTATGAAAAAGAATATAAGTGTTATCGAAATGTTTTAAATAAATTGTTACTTAAATTAAAAACCTCATACTATAATGACAAATTCAAAAATCTATTTCAAGATTCAAAAAAGACATGGGACGAGTGTAATCAAATTTTAGGTAAGAAATGTAAAAATAATTGTGACCAAGTTGCCTCCAAATATTTGATGAAAGATCGGACCAAAGAAAATGTAACTAATGATTTTGTTGATTATTTCTCTGACAGTGTTTGCAATATGTTACATAAATGTAATTACAGGACAACTGCTTTTGAACCAGAGAAGATGCCTCAAAGCATGTACCTACCAAGGGCCAAAATTTCTGATATAGAAAGCATTGTGCGGCAACTTAAAAGCTCTTCTCCTGGAATTGATAATATCAGAATGAGTGATATTAAAAAACATATAATAATTTTAGCTCCAATCATAGCCCATTTTGTAAATAGAATTTTATTTGAAGCAAAAATTCCAGATGACTTAAAATGTAGTATTATCAGACCCATTTATAAAGGAGGTGATCACACTCTATTGGGTAATTATAGACCGATTAGTATTTTGCCATCACTCGAAAAAATTCTTGAAAAATACATTCAGTTGAAATTAATAAAATATTTAGAAGATTTTTCTATTATTGATACAAATCAATATGGATTCCAGAAAAAAAAGGGTACCGAAATGCTACTTCAAAAATTTGCCAGTTTCATAAATAATGAACTAAATAGTAAAAATCATGTATTTGTTTTATTTATAGATTATTCTAAAGCATTTGACACTATTAATCATAGAAAATTATTGCAGATACTAGAAATCATAGGAATAAGAGGAAAGCTCCTAAAACTATTTGAAAATTACTTGAACAACCGATGCATGAAAATAAAGCTATTGAACACTTTAAGTAAAAAAAGAAAAATTTTAGCTGGCGTTCCTCAAGGTTCCATATTAGGTCCAATTTTATATATCATTTATGTATCTTTTATTAAGTACATCTTTAAACATGTAAAACACTTTGTATATGCGGATGATACTGCACTAGTGATTTCTCGCAGTGATTTAAAATTATGTATTGAACTCTTACAAAAGGATTACATTGAGCTTTTGAAATGGTCTCATGACTCTGGTTTAATCATAAATGCAAAAAAAACCAAATTGATACATATTAGATCACCCAATGCCAAGACAAATATTATTACACCAGAAATAAAAACACACGGTTCAGATTGCTTACATGTTGGTATCCCAGCATTGTGTACATGCGAAAATATTGAAGTGGTTAAAGAATATGTTTATTTAGGTGTAATTATTGACTGCTTTTTCAAATGGGATTTACAAATAAATAAAGTCTGTGAACGTCTGAGATCTATTGTTAGTAGATTATATAAACTTAAATTCTATGTTCCAATATGCACACTTCGAATAATTTATTTATCATTAGCTGAGTCTATTATAAGGTACGGAATTACAGCTTGGGGACTTTCCTGTAAGACAAATGTTAATCATGTTCAATCTGTCCAAAATTCATTAGTTAAATTATTAGCTCATAAAAGTTTATACGAGCAAAGACACAATGTTCCGTACTTTTACCAGAATCTTAAAATTCTCTCAGTAAGAGCAATTCTGTGGCATAAAATTATTTTTCAGCATATGAATAGCCCTATATACATAAATAGACTGGACCACACTTACAATACTCGATTTACGTTAAATGAAGGACTAATCGTACCTAAGCACTTAAACAAATATGGACAAAGAACGCTGGACTACATGATACCTACATGCTTAAATATGTTACCTGCTAAAATTAAAAAATGTACAAATAATGTAAGAACAAATATTATATTGAAAAATTGGCTCGCCGAAAGAAAAAGTTTGTATTAACATTCTTGTAGTACTCGTAACACAAAAAATGTCTAACTGCATTATAAGTTTTATTTAAAAAAAAAAAAAAAAAAAAAAAAAAAAAAAAAAAAAAAAAAAAAAAAAACTTCAAAGTAAAAGCACCCATTGACAAACTACTTAAAAGTAGTTTATTGGGACTTTTCTTTTTGTAATATCTTATTTTATTTTGATTTCCTGTAATATTTTATAACTTTTTTCTTCTAATAAAAAAAAAAAAAAAAAAAAAAAAAAAATTTTATTCAAGAATAACCCATCTATTTTATACCTTTTCTGCATCCTTTTCATCTTTTTGACCACTGGGAACTACATCCCGAAGTATAAATAAATACCACCATCGTGAAGGTATTTTTAGTCTCTAGGTCGGCAGATGCCCCAGGCACTATGCTCCGGGGGTTGAAGCAGCCCGGGTCGGGAGGGTTGGGAGGGAGGTGGAGTGTGAACAACCTACCCTGGAGGAGCCCTTAACCCTAATAGGGACTGGCTGTACAAAGCAGAACTAAGATGAATGTGCTCCGGTAACACTTTTATAATATTTTGTACGGGACTTTATAATGGAATTCGTAATCCAGTGATCGATAGAGATTAATCTAGTTTGCGTGAGTTAATATTTTATTTAGAATACACTTTTATAAAAAGCTGAGTTTTTTCAGTCTGGAATTTCTTGGTTATGCGTTATTTCATGTTTAAACATATATTCTTTTTTTCGTGAAAACTGCAAAAAGATTTTTACTTTGTGTGATGATCTGGATGCCTAGTATATGAGGATTCAGTTTCCTTTATGTGGTGGTTTCAGTAATTGAGGTGGAGTGACAATAATAATCAATGTGGACTTAGTTACGTTTATTGAGAGATATGTATGTGTTATGTGCCATTCGCACAATACGATCTCTAAATACATTGCGACACCTAAAAGTGCACTTTCGGAATATCACTTTCAGGAATGCAACTCTCAATTAATGTGTATTTATTAATTTCAAGTCACTTTGCATTGTGACATCACATATCTGTGCATCTATCCACTAATGTACTATATTATGCCTTAAGCATAATTACTAGTTTCACCAATGTCACCAACATCAACTTTCAATTACTTATGTGGCATATATAAGCCAACACAAAGTTGTTATTTTCCAGATTATACTAGACATCTGTTCAAGACTAAATTCTAACTGTAAATATTGTATCTTCGGTATTAAACTAAGTTTCCGATATAATTATAAAACTAATAAACTGTTCTCCACGTTATAAATCTTTAAAGTGTTACTTCATTTGAAACTGGTACATGACATATGTACAATGTGTTCTTCCAGGAAGCATATGTGCAAGGAGAACAAGTGGATAACAATCACACCCTTTTATGCATTATTCATGCTGTCTTACTCATACACACATGTATCTTTCATACCCTAAGACAAACGCTCACCACATCCCTCTACCCTTAAATCTGAAGACGGCAACATGATATGATGACCATTATATGTAATATACAATTACAATACATACAAATATCCATTATTTACAGAAAGCATTTACATATTTGTAAAAAGCATTAACTTTGTGGCTCGCCATATTAACCGTTCTGTTCTTTCCAGAAATCCCGCAATGGGGTATTTCCACAAACGAGGAATTCTGTTGAAAATGTACGGAATATTTAAAGATTATTTTTCTGATTTTAACAATCTTACTAAAAATGTTTGATTTTTATGTTTTCATTCAATATTATTGATTTTAAAAACGATCTAAAACTGATCAAATCAAAACGGCCCATGGTTGGGAAATGGGTTTGTGACGTCACAAGTGTCGCTCAGCTGAACTAGCATAAATAAACACTGTCAGTGAGCGTCCTCACTCATGACGTCACACGATAGCCACGCCCCAAAATATCGTTTTAGCGGTAATTCCAAAATGGGAAACTTTAACTCGCTGTAGAAAATTTATTCGTCAACATAAAAATAAAATAAAAATGCTATAATCATCGTAATTTTTTGCTTAATTTTTTTAAGCAATAAAAAAAAACACGTGGAAATACCCCATTACCCCCACCCTTTGCTTACCTCCCACTCAAACACCTAAAATTTGTATATCTGTCAACATTCTGTATCATAGTTTACTTATAATATTCTCCTGACGAAGGAAGGGTGCTTCTGAAACCGGTAGAGTGTTTATAAAATAAAAGTGGTCTACAACAAATTTATATGTGTTTTATTGTAGAAAGCATTTAATTTTTCCTTATGTAGTCGTGAGGTGAGTCCTGTCTTTATTGACCATTTGTGTGTCCGTGGTCGTAAAGTTCTCCAATGTTGATGTCACTGGTTCACTGGAGCTAGAAGTAAGAGGAAAACCACCCATTAAACTATCATCCGACACAAAGCCGGAGATATCGTACTCATCGTGAAGGCATTACTTATTTTATTAAAAATACTTACTTCTTCAAACTTAGCAAATTCACTTTGTGGAGTCATTTTTAATAAAATAAAAACAAATAACTTTGTATCACTCCACTAACTAACGAAGAAAACTTTGTTTATGAAACATGTTTATTGGGTGGGGAGGGGCCTTTAAGGCTTCCGTACAGTCTATAATTATAATTCAAAGAATAATTATAAAAACCATTCTTAGGAAACCATACGACTACCCTACTATACAGATATTTCGGGAATTTAATGTACCATCTATTACAGAATTGTATAAGAGAAACGCATTAGAATAATAATAGAAAGAATATTTTAATTTAAAATAAAAACGCTGGCGCCAAACTTATTCATAAAAACAACATCGGTATAAGGTTGGATAATTTAGAGGCACTTGAACTTAGGAAAGCTACAAATACTAATAGTAAGGTAGTAAATAACCAACTTAATTTAAATAAAAGTCCCATACTAAGATTGTTCCCTATTGATAAAGAACACGTCCGTTCCCTTCCCAATTCTCCATCTATGCCTCCCTCTTCCTCCTCCACTTGACGAGTCCAGCCCAGCCCATTTTTGGTAAAATATATATTATAACACAAATGTAACCTAATGTTAGTAGAGTATTAAACTGCCCTGATGAAGCTACGGTTGTAGCGAAACCCGGTCGGCATAAAGTATAAAAATAAAAGTGGTGTTTACAAAGTTATTGTTTTATTTTAAATTAATAATGTCACATCACAAAGTATCCGCTTCATATGAACAAAAAAAAAAATATATTTTATTCAAAAAGTTCACCCCTCAGATAGCATAAGCAATAGATTTAAAACTAATGGCTTAATAGCCATCCCTATGCTTAGAACGACCACGGCTCAGCACCACTATTTGTATTTAGGTGTAAGATGGTACAATATATTATTATCCAATAACAACATTAATATAACAGATACACTGAAATATGAATTATTCAAAAAACAAATTAAGTCCCTTAAATTGGATAATGATATATTGTACCCTTAATGTTTACCCTTTATGTAATTAATTAATTTACCCTTACTCAAACAGAAATATTTAATATTAAAAAAAATGTATTGATATTGTCTAAATTGTGTACCTACCTAAGATATTTATTTCATTAGTTCTTTGAAAATTGTTTACATAATGAACATTATTATAATTTTTTTGCATGTAAAATACTCCTCCCATAAACACGAACTCCTAGAGCTCAACTTATGGAGTAGTAGAATAAAACATGAATTATTTTGTAATCTTGCATATATTATCATTGTAATATATAAACAAAAATCTTGAAATAAATAAATAATTTTTTTTTTTTAAATAACAAATGTCGATGATATAGAAAATGTAGTGGTATTATACAGAGAAGCAGTCTAAGGTTTCAAAAGACCAGCAGCTGAGAATCGCTAAAAACGTATCGGAAGTCTTCAGATCCGTATCGCAGCTGTTATTGGAGCGCGAGACCATTCATGCTGATTTAGCTACAGTGACCGCGCAACTAAGAATGGCAGAAATAAAAATCCGCCATGAGAAGAGGGAAAATCGCCACCTAGAGCAAAAAATTATCCTATTGGAATCTGATCTTGGACCTGTAATGAGGAGGGTGGCGGTGGCAACGGAGGCTACCCTCTCCTTTGCTGACATCGCCCGCAAACAACCTACTGATCCTCACCAACCCCCACCAATCACTCAACATGGACATCGCGTTGGGCAACCAAGACCTGCCGTTTGTATTTTTCCAACGGATGCGGACGCCGCCAAGGACTCTGACCATACCAAAAAAATCATTGAGGACATAATTCGTCCATCTGAACTGGGCATTCGGGTAACGGGAATAAAAAAAATTTGAAATAAAGGTATTTTAATAAACACGGCAACCGCGGGCGAACAGCAAAAATTACTGAATGCACCCTGTTTCGACAAATCGAGCAAACTTAAGGCCCGACTACCAACTAAGCGACTACCGAGAATAATTTTCTTTAATGTTCCCCGAGACCTGGCTGATGAAGAATTTTTAAGAATGGCACTAACTGGTGTTCCCAACATTGACGACATTGAAGGAACCATTGCGTCCTGTACATTGAGTCACTTGGCTGGTGCTCGAACAGGAAACACCTGTCATCGAATTTATGCAGTACCCGCTACCGTGCGTAAATTTCTAGTCGAACAAGAGAAGGTATTTGTATGCTGGACTGTTTGCCGCGTCAGAGACTTCATTGGCCTTACTGTCTGTGCTAAATGTCATATGATTGGTCACTCTTACAAATATTGTAGAGATACCAAACCAACATGTGGACACTGTGCCCAACAGAATCACACCGGTGAGGCTTGCCCAAATTCCACCACCAAACCAGTTTGCGCAACATGCACCAGATTTGGAAAACCTGCTGATCACTCAACTGGAGACAGGGACAACTGCCCGGCCTACATAGCTTCCCTCAAGAAAGACCTCACTACAATAGACTATGGAGTGTAATAGACACGAACGCAAGTGCTTAACTATCGATGAGTATACTCCTGTGAATAGCTGTCTTCGAATAATGTACATGAACGCGAGAAGCATCCGGAACAAACTTGATGAAATAGAAGAAAAACTCAGAGGATTACGCGATATTGTTCATGTCCTTGTCATCACTGAAACATGGCTTGATGTTGGAGAAGAAAAGTTTTTTGGATTAAAAGGCTACAATTGTGCGTTTGCTTCTCGCCCCAAGGAGGCAGGAGGTGGTGTAACCATATATGTACTGGATTCTATGAAGTTCTCCATCATTGATAAATTTTCCAACGAAAATTCATTTTTAGGTATAAGTGTATGTAGCAAGGATAGGAAACCGGTTAACATTTATGCCATCTATCGGAAACCCAACCCTAATATACATGATTTCCTGACACATTTGGAAAAAATACTAGACAAAAGCAGACAAGATACATTAATACTCGGAGACTTTAATATTGACACTACCATAAACACATCCTCTTCTTTAAATTACCTCAACACCTTAGAAACATACAATTTCTCAATACAAAACAAATCATTTCCCACTAGAGTCACTAACACAAGCAGCACTCTCATAGATCACATCATATCAAATAGACTAAACATTCCAATTACCATATCGAACATAGATGACTCACTTAGTGACCATAACATTCTTATTATTGATTTCAAGAATAACCTAAAAAAATGGTCTAATAATAGGAACAAGCCACGTCTTACAAAACCTATCATCAACAATGTGGCAGTAAAATCTTATCTTGCAGCTAACAAATTTACCATCAACTCAACCAAACAAGAAGACAATTATAAAGATTTTAACGATTATGTCAAAAATGCAATAGAAGCAGGTAAAACGACACCTAAAGTGAAAATAGCTAATCGACAACATTTAAATACACCGTGTTTCGATTCTAAACTGAATTCGCTGATCAAAGAAAGAAACCAGCTTCACAAGCAGTGGAAACAAGACCCAGGAAATATGTCTCTTGTAGTCCATAAAAATAAACTGAGAAACTTAATAACTAATTATAGGAGAAGTTTGAAAAACAAATATTATGCCAATAGCCTTCAACAAAACCTGAATAACCCTAGAAAAACTTGGAAAACCATTAACTCAATTTTATCTAACCGTGCACATAAACCCTCCAACACCATCGAATCTCTCATCGTAAATAATTGTGAGCTTAGGGGACCCAGTGAAATAGCTTCAGCATTTAATGAATTTTTCTTATCAGTTGGAGAAAAGTTGGCAGCTGCCATTCCATCATTCCCGGATGACTGTAATACTATATATGTAGAAGCAAAGGCAAGTCAATCCTTATATATGGCTAGGACAAATAAGGCTGAGGTATTAAAGATCATCTCGAAACTTAGGTCGAATGCAGCGGCAGGTATCGATGGAGTAACCCCGTACATCCTTAAAACCTTTAAAGAAGAACTAGCTGAGCACCTAGCGCAACTTATCAATTCCTCCATAGGCTCGGGAGTATTCCCAAATCAATTAAAGCTAGCAAAAATTATACCAATTTATAAAGAAGGCTGCAAAAAATGTATTTCTAACTTTCGCCCAATATCGGTTTTATCAGTATTTTCAAAGGTGTTCGAGACTATTATCAAGGATAGACTTCTAAAATACATCTCTAACAACAATATCCTAACACCACAGCAATATGGCTTTCGAAAAAACTCCAGTACCCAATGTGCCACCTTCGATTTCATCTCGAACATTCAGCAATACATAGACCAGGGCGAATATGTAGCAGCTATTTTTATAGATCTAAAAAAAGCCTTTGATACAGTAGATCATGAAATACTCCTACAAAAAATGGAACATTTGGGTATAGTCGGAAAATCTTTAAAGCTCCTCCGAAGTTACCTATCTGATAGAAATTGTCTTGTCGACATCGAAGGGAACCTAAGCGGCTTTGGAAAAATCACATGTGGAGTGCCACAGGGCTCGATTCTAGGACCCCTACTTTTCTTACTATATATCAATGATATAACTAAATGCGGCATCTTGGGAAAACTTCAACTTTACGCTGATGATACTGTGATTTATTATCGTTGTAAAAATCTGAGGGAACTTGAATCTCTAATGAATAAAGATCTCGCAAAGCTAGCTAAATGGTTGCGGATAAATAAATTAAGCCTCAATGTCAAAAAAACTCACTATCTCACTTTCGGGAAAAAAGATTATATGACAATGAATATTACTCTTGGAAATGAAAAGCTCCAAAATGTACAAGTAACGAAATATTTAGGGTTATTCATAGATTCTAACCTATCGTGGAACTCCCATGTTGAATATGTTAAATCCAAAATTTCCCCGATAACTGGTGTACTCTATCGACTTCAAGATGTGCTCCCCACAGCTTTACTGCGTGCCACATATTATGCTTTGATCCACTCTCACCTAAGTTATCTGGTTAGTATCTGGGGCACCATTACTAAGAAACAAATATCTGATATACAAGTAATCGAAAATAGAGCCATAAGAAATATATACCATCTACCATGGGATACGCATGTCAAAGACATATACTCACTGACACAAATTCTTCCCTTTACCATTCTGCCAAAATATAGCATCACCACTGCCATCCTACAAATAATTCAACACTCGTCACACACCACCACTAAACCAGCCTTTAATTCCGATATACACCAGCACAAAACACGATCACAAAATCAAATACACCTATCGTCATCTACACACACAACTAAATTTGGAATTAACTCCTTACAATACATCGCACATACGCAATACAACGCATTACCTAATGTCCTAAAACTACCAGAATCAAACAAAAAAATATTGGCAAAGGCTCTAAAAGGATATTTTCTCAGCAACTTTATTAACCAGTGACGAATTTATCTGTCTTTCTTTGTAACTCTTGTATATTCTTCAATTACCTGTATCAAGTGTGTCTAGTCCATTTAAAAATCTATGTATTGTTCATTGATTTCCGTGTTCTTATGTAAAAATAATTTTCGTTTAGAAGTATAATGTTGTCCTTCCCAAAATGAGTTTTATTAAACTCATTGGGAGTAATGTATTATAAATTTTATGTAATAATTTTGTAATATATTATCTCTAATAAAAAAAAAATAAAAAAAATTATACGAAGTAATTTGTTTTAATTTTATTATCAAATAACTTTTCTAACAAACTTCCCCCCCACTTACCCCCCCCCCCCCCCCCTCTTCCTTCTACCCCATTTTCTCAGTAGGTGATCTATATTTTTAACATTAGTATACATTTACTCTTAATGATGAGAACACCATTCACGAAACTTGTATATTGAGTGTATATAAATATAGTGATATAATCTAAGTTATTTGTTTTCTTTAATACAATATAAAATAATTTAAAACTTTACCACCAATCGGAATTGATACCTTGCTTAAAATGTTGCTTTCTTGGTGAACTGACCTGAATAGCCACCACCTTCCTCTTTTAGACCATTAGAAAAAAGTGCAATTGTGGCTTGGGTATAGTCCCACTGAATACGGTTAAGATGGTACAATTGGGATTCTAGCGCAGTATTCACCTATTCACATTAAAAAGACCAACGCAACTATTTTCGATGAGCAACATCGTAAACTTTACCATCGCTTAATATACCTATAATAAATACTTTCAAACGGAAATGTCTTCCCTGTAAATTTCAATGGAAACCGTTGAATCGTTGAATTTCAAAATTTCAAAATTTTAATTCATATTTTTATTTCTATATTTCTTTAAATTATGATTTTTTTTCTTTATTTTTCACTTACATTTTTAAGAATTACATAAAAATGTAATTCTTAATTTTTATTTATTATGTTTTTATGTGTTTCAATAGAACAGTACTTACCTGTATAAAATATTAAACGTATGACTACCACAACGTAGTCAAAAAAATCCAAAAATCAAACACATAATTTTTTTTTTAAATTAATACTTTTTGACTATTAGATCGAGACAGGCAATCAACATTGCATACCCTGTTTCTCGTACACCGCCTGTCATCATATGCCGCCATTGTATTTGATCTTTAATTTTTACTAAGGGTCCGAATTTGAAATTCGTATAGCTCGTATCTTTTCGAATAGCTCGTAGATCCGAGAAAAATCATGGGATGTTGTAATTGTAGGTTTTTTGTTGTAATGTATTTATTATAAAAATATTTACCTTAGGATATTTACATTTTTACCCCCATAAACATAAACTTTAAATGCATAAGTAAATAAAAAAATATTATGCAACCACTTCAGAAATTTGCTTTCAATTGATTGATGAACAACGAAAAATATACGTAAACAAAACATTACATATTATAAAAATCTTCTTTTCATAGTATAAAATGAAGTTGCTCCCGCTGTATGTGCGCTTAGATCTTTTAAACTACGCAACGGATTTTTATGCGGTTTTCACCAATAGATAGAGTGATTCAAGAGGAAGGTTTAAATGTATAATACGTGCATATTATAGTAAAAAAAGCCGAGAAATTCATAGATTTAATTCAGGCAGTGGGCAGGGTTAGCCACAGCAACTATTGGATACTATAAATATATGTAACCAACACCTCTGCCATAGATCACCCCAAGTGGTTCGCTTTGTTTGGTGACTTAACAGCGGTGCCCAGGTTCATGGGGTGAGGTTTGTCGGACGGTTGCGTCTGCCCACCTTCTGCGTTGCGAGCCAGATCGAGAAGACTGCTCGAGGAAGACCTTTTGACCTCTCCAGGTGAATTGCACCGCACTTTGAGGGATGGATTCATACGTTCGTCATTTTTGAACACATTGACCCTCAGATTCCTACACGCCCCTCATAAATTTTTCCTTTCCAGAACTTCGTGTGACCGGGTCTGCTAGTTATCTATAAAAGGGACCACTTTCCGAAATTCTCGAAAAAATATGCTTTTTACGTAAGTATTACCTACATATTTGTTGGTGGTTAAAAAGTAGTTAGTGTGTCGGCGATTTTTCAAAACCATGTTCTCTGGAGGCGATTGTTATAATAAGCTCTTAAAATGTATTTAAAAAAACCTTAATATAATTCTAAATTTTCACTATTTCTGCAGAATAAACATTGATTCATCAATAATATTATTATTATTCCCTGGCCTAACTTGACGAGTAGGTTGAGGTATTTATATAATGTAATCGGCCATTGAGAAATTAAGGGTGCGCGCGTATTGGAGCAAAAGATTTATTTGAACATCAGGTCATGCGTTTAACCCTACAATATTTCGGTAAAAATAACGGTCTAATTTCTAGAAACTTGCGGAATATTTTACCGAAAATATATCAATATGAATTTATGGAGAAACCTTTCTGGAAGGTCGGAATTGTTAGGAACCGTAAAAAAACGCTTAGACAATTACATATTTTTTGAGATTTTTTCTTATTCTTTGTCCGATCTCTTTCTAATATTCAAATTCTTCCGATATCGACCTGGTAACAAAGTGACAATCAACTTAAAACCTTAGAAAAACGATTTAAAGCATTCCTGGAAGTAAACAAAAGTTCTAAAAAAATTTCAGGTTGCCTCAAAACAGGAAACACCTGTGAAAAATTTGAATTTATATATTATACTTTATACCCAAGTTAACGGTACCAAGATTCACATACCTAGGCTCCCTGATAACAAACGACAATAATACCACAGAGGAGATCTAGAAGCGCATAGTGAACGCAAATCGCTGTTATTTCCGCCTACAAAACCAATTAAAATCCAGACTGCTGTCCAGAAACACGAAGATATTAGTGTACAAAACACTTATCAGACCAGAACTTACGTACGCAGCTGAGACTTGGGTACTAACAAAGAGGAATGAGCGAGCACTGGACGTTTTTGAAAGTAAAATTTTGAGGCGCATCTTCGGACCGGTTCTAGAAAATGGATTTTGGCGCAGACGTTATAACAATGAGCTCTATACTTTGTTTAAGGAGCTGAACGTCGCAAAATTTATAAAACTGGGAAGACTTCGGTGGCCGGGTCATGTGGAGAGAATGACCGGGCATCAAGCACCAAAGTCCCTGCTGAACTCAAGACCAAGAGGGCGAAGGAGCCTGAGAAGACCAAGATTAAGATGGAGCGACAACGTCCTCAAAGACATATCGTCGATATAAAGAGAGCTGGCACAAAACCGAGATGAGTGGAGGAAGGCTCTTGAGGAGGTCAAGACCTACCAGGGGTTATAGAGCCAATAGTGATGATGATGACTTTATACCCATTGTTGCGGTCCCGACAGGGGCCTCACTTACCTTTGCAGGCGGCTAGCTCATATCGTCGGGGAGCGTGAGGTCTCTCCACCTCAAGGTGGTAGGTAGCTAAATTAAAAGGTACAAAGGTATTTGCCAATTTGCCCACGTATATTATACGAATATTCGCATCAAATATTCCAACAGTAATCTCATCAAATGAAAGAGGAAGCTGGATAAAACATAGCTATATTGTCTAGTAAACACGAATACAACAGCTCGCAAAATACATATCGGACACAAACAACACAATGCCTGGCTAGGTAATTCCTAACAAAGAAATCTCTCTCAAAGCCCTCCCTGGGACTGGGAATGCGATAAGTGTTACCCGTAAATTACTTTAAAAGGACACATTATAAACAGAGGGGAGATCGACTTACAGCTGGTCGTCAGGGGGCAGGAAACCAGGGGGCAGGCCATGGTCAGAGTAGGCAGTTCCATCACTCTACACGGTGGTGTCAACTCAACATAGAGTCTCACACCTGCGACCCGTAATTACTGAGTTCAAATCGAGTTCGATAGTTAAGTCGCGTTAGCCATGTTTCGGCGTATCGAGAGCGGCAAAAGCAAGCGCGCGGTCGTCGTGACCTTCCCGTACCGGGTGTAGCTTCTCTCTGAGGAGAGTGCGGGTGCAGGTGCGCTGTGCTCCCTTTTGCTAGCGAGGGGGATGGGAAGGGAACGCTTCCGTTAGCGAGTGGTCGGTCAAGGGACTACTTTAATTACTCCGCTCACCGTTCTCCCGCTTAAATGTGTATCGTAACACCATGTAATGGGTGTTTTTTTTAGAGATTTGGTTTTTAAACTGGCAACATTGTTTCTACAGACTCTCAATTTGACAGTTAATTTGTAGTCAGTTCGTTTTGCCATTTCACCATGAGTAGACTGACGTCAGAACAGCACTAGCAAATTGTGCAAATTTATTTTATTGCCTTTTTTATAAGAAAATCTCTCTGTTTATAACATTTTAAGGTAAGAATAATAATTATTATTATAAAAGCATTCCAAGTCCAACAGTCCCAGATGCGACTATTGTATTTTTCTGTATCTTGTTCTCTTTCATATTTGAGATTATTATTATTATTATCTTCTTCTTTAATGTTATTTTATTGCGTTTATTTAATTTATTTATTTATTTTATTGTGGCAAACATTTGGTGAGCGCATAATTTGCGTAATGGACCTGTGAACTGACCTCCACGATTGTGAGATCTCACACCATTAGATTACTTTCTTTGGGAGTATGTGAAGTCACTGGTATATGCTGATAAACCAGAAACGTTGGACCATTTGGAAGTCAACATTCGCCGTGTTATTACCGATATATGGTCCCAGCTGCTCGATAAAGTTGTGGAAAATTGGATTTCATGATTGCTCTTCATTCGAGCTAGCCGTGGCGCTCATATGCCGGAAATCATATTTAAACAATAATGGCATAAAATTATCCATTGAATAAAGCCAATATCATAGACATTAACATTATTTTAATGTGTTTTTTTTTCATTTTGAATTTGTATACCTCTAAAAAAACACCTTTACAAACTTACGCATTGAAACTAATAAAAAAATAAAAACAAATCGTAACGAAACTTGGGTGATAAGACAACTTTCAAAAATAATTCAGTTATAAAGAAAAGAAAATGATTTTGTTTGTAAAACTTAGGGCCATCTGTTTCAACAGAAAGCTAAATCGTGTTCTAAAGTTAAATTTTAACTGTCAGTTAAAGCAACGAGGACGTTAAATAGGACTGCGCGCTGTTTCAAGTATATTTTCGCTTAAGTAATAGTTGTCAGTGTGGCCAGTCTAAAAAGCAGAATATTCCTCGGAATTTCGTGACAAAATGCATCGAAATATTTTTTGATGCGGCAACAAAAAGTTGTCGTAGGATATGACGACTTTGTTCCGATAAAAGTATTTGTATGAATATTTACAAATAAATGACGACTACATTAATTTTTATATAATTAATAGGGCTTATTATTTAAAGGCAGCTTCACTCGCTAATGTCGATAAACGAATCGAGTCTAACCTACTACTCATGTTATATTTTTGTAATGTTTATGATACAATAGGTATATTGATTAAAAGATCTTGTAAAAATTTGCGATACATCCATTAATAGAGCTTGTCTTTAAAAGGTAATGCTAAATATGTCGATATCAGAATTGATTCTGTTCAACAGCAAGATTTTTTCGACATGCGGTGCCACGCCAAAAATTCGAGATCATCCCAAATAACCATATTATTAGCGCGGGGGCGAAATGTTTTGGTTTTCGCTGCAAGACTGCATATTGGATTCATCGTCATTATCATTCTCTTCTATAATATTTATCATGATTACTGATTAGCATATTAGTAATCAATGTTGAAACACCCATTTTCATAAATATACTAACCCATTTCCATAAATATGCCCATTTCCGTACATTACTTCGACCAGAACTGTCAAATATGCCAATATGGCGGAGTAACTCTAGAGTAACTATCGGTTTTCGGAAAGTAAGTACAAAAGTTAAAAGTAACGTAAAACAATCAGTCAAATTGATTGAAAAACGCATTTTGCTGAAATTTAACTATAGTAACGGCGTTTTGTTTTACTTTTACTTTAGCGAGCGTTGAAACAGACGGCCCTTAATCTTTTTCACCACAATCCTAAAAATAAATTTCCGGTATATGATAAATCATTGAATTGTTAGTAATTAATTATTCTATGAATTTAAATACAAAAGGTGTAATAAAAAATATAATCATTGATCGAAATAAAAATAAATCGTACGTTAGCCCCGGGCCGCGGGCATTTTCGCAGAGCCTCTATGTTTATATTGTACATTGCAAATATTTGTATGACTTAAATAATTAATGATAAAATATTAAATTCGACAGTGTTTATTGTCATAAACACAAAACATTAAATAGTAACATACTTACATAATTGTATTACGCTAAAAACAAATCAAAAAAAATTAAATTTGAATAAATTAAAATAAACTGATTTTATAATCGATATACTTTTCCATTAATTTTTGTTTTCGCTCATTGCTCTATAAACATAATACATATATTTTTTTTATTAACTTTTCACAGGAGGCCTTGAGAAAAATAAATTCTCTCAGGGCCTATTTCAACTTTGGGTATGCTGTATGGATCTTTCGAGGAAAGAAGGAGATGAAGTTGTGGGGAGGACAAAGGTATTAGGGGTGGGTAGGAATCTACAGGTCAGTATCTCCAGGAGTGACGGATATACTAATTCCTATTTTCTCAATTCCGTTCATTTTTATATTTATAATGGAGGGCGTGATATTATTTTTTCTTTCTAAAACCATTTAGATCATATTTTTTCCCTAATAATACGTGAGACATGAAGAACTACAGGATTAATCCTAAAACGGGAATACTCCTAGTTGGGCAGTCAAATTTTTTTTAATAAATTTTGTATATAAATGTATAATCTTGTGCTAAATAAACAAATAAATAAATAAATAAAAATAAAAATTCTGAAAACCGAACGTTTAGTGTCTGAGGGGCTCAAATATAAAAATCGAGTGCAGTAAGTAGCTCTTTTCAAGAGCTCAAAATCAAAGCGCCAATGCGGTAAGGTTTCATTCTATTTCATTATCTCATTCTATCTCATTCCCTCATTCAATCTCATTCTCTAAATCCTATTGATATAATATATGTGGCGGTCCGTGAGTTTTCAGTGAGCTAGAGTCCTAAAGTTGAAAATTATTTTTTTTTTAAATATCAATATTTTAAAGTTGAAATTTTGAAAAAAAAAAAATGGTTTTCAGCTATAACAACATAGATTGCGTCGTATTTTTCAATCTTTGCACTCTAGCTCACTGAAAACTCACGGACTGCCTCTGACATGTTTGTATCTTTTTAATGTCGTTTCCGTTTCATTGAGTTTTAAATCATAACGGTTCTAAAGAAGTTTCACTTCAAAATTATCTAAATTGGTGAAGCAAATGTGAACAGAATACTGATTACGTAGGAAAAAAATCAAAGGTAATGGAATAAAAAAAACACATACTCGTATAAACCGAAATTCAAAACATTGTAGGATTTGTAGATATTTTCATGACGATTATTGACGGCAATAATTGGGAACATGCATCACTGCAACGTAATACCCATTTGATATCGTTATCATACTGGTAGTAATATTCATTGATTGGCAGGTATTCATAAAACGAAGCTTGTCAGCTGTCATGTAACGCTATTAATGAATGGATGCGAATAAAAGGCATTTTAACGCAGTTATTTAATCTCTACTATAAATATTCGTATAAAGTCAATCATTGATTGAATTTCAACATCAGTTAGTAGTTTAATCAATAATTTAGGAATTGGAATGGTTAAATTGTTTTGTGGTTTAAACAATGATCAGTCAAAAACTAATGCTTCTTATTTTTTGTAATTAAATATGGTCAATTTTTTGTATTTCTTGGGCATTGACTATGTAACAATTTCTAGACATTTTTGTTTTGAAAAGTTTTAATTTTCCATGTACATTTGTCACTTTAATTTTAAATTTTTACGACCGGTTTCGGTACGTCCGTATCATTAACGAGCAAACTTAAAACTAACTTAAAAATTCTATACAAGTACAAAAATTAATTAGGCGGGGGTAGTGGGATTGGGGAATATGATGGAGGGGGAGAACGGTGGGAGGATTCAAAATTACATGGAAACATCGTAAGTAGAGGGGATTTTAACGTTGGCTAAAGAAGGAGGTAGCGCAACACGGCATAACACCCCAAAAACAAATAAAGAAAATGCTTTTGGCCGTGAAAATCTTAAAACTTATCCCTTTATTTGTAGCTTGTATTGTCACATATTCCGTTCCTACCCATCCCTGTATACCTGTCATTTTATCATACCCACGTCTTTAATCGACCATCGCCGCATCAACATCTCCAATATACCGCTTACCATATGCGAAATTAATCCCGCATACCGCATATCGCGACTAATACAGGGTATCCGAGGGTAAAGTGTATTAACTTCGGGAGGTGATTCTACATGATAGTACAAGTAAAAAAGATGAATAACTTTTTTCGAAATTCCAACTTTTAGGGGTAGTTTTGAGGTAAAAAGATAAAATTAGTCCAGCGTGTGCGGCCAGATTTATTATTTTCCGCTGTTACGATACGGGCCAATCACAATCGAGTCGGGCGCCCGGCAGGCTCTCTGCAAGTAAGATCGTACCTCACACTAAGGATTTTTAGTAGGTACATCTTTTTGTATGGGAAAAAAATGTTGGAATTTCGGAAAAAGTTGTTAACCTTTTTTATTCCTATCGTCATGAAGAATCACCTCCCGAAGTTAATGCACTTTACCCGCGGACACCCTATATAGTCATAAGTGCAGAATAAACCCAGCCAAAATAGCAGAGTGCCACAAGGTTCCGCATTGAGTCCTCTTTTCCTTTCCTTATGTACATTCTTTTTACTTGTGGAGTGGTCAAACACATTTCAAAACACATACAAGGTCCTTCGACATCCACATCCGCACATAAAACACACACCAGTAACTTTCTGCGTCAACAGGTGGCAGCACTGCAGTCGCTTGCAAAAAAAAGAAGATATCGATATTCGTATTAGTCAGAGTTCTGTAATTGAATTCTTGAATGCAGAAGGTGAAACGCCTATTCGCATTCATGAAAGACTGAAAAATGTGTACGGTGATGCAACAAAATTTGTGACCGGAGACGAAACATGGGTTTTATGGAAGCTAAATTAAAGCGGCAGTCAATGGAATGGCATCTAACAAACTCAACGAGAACGAAAAAAATCAAAACTGTACGATCGGTAGGGAAAGTTACTGCGATCGTGTTCAGGGATGCAGAGGATTTGATTATGGTTGCTTTTTTGGAGCAGGGATGGACAATAAATTCTGTCCAACACGTCTCAACGATTAAAAAGCTTAAAGCACGTCTTTCGCCCAACGAAAGCTATGGCGGATGGCTTTAGGAAGCAGGACCGTGCTTTTACCACTCTGGGATACATGTTAAAATATGTACCAAAATTTTGTAAATTGGTTGTTGTTGATTTTTCGCTCATATACCCATGTTGGTTAATTGATTGAATGAAGATTTCAATGAGTGGAAACATCTGATCGTATATTATTTTTTAAAATACCTTGCCGAAGACACACAGTTTTGAAATTGGACTATAGATAATATTCATAGTTGTAAGTCAATCCATCATTACCTACCCCATAGTTAATTAGATAGTTTGCCACAGAGATCATTTGCTACTCTATCCCAATCTCCAATAATAAATTAAATTAATGAAATAATTAAAAACACTTTGTTTTTACCACAATAAACTTTATTTAAAAGTCAACATGTTTCAAGAACGATGTTCTCTTCATCAGGACATAAAATGTACTAAATACTAAATGATCAAACATAGAACGGCGTGGGTAGAAATGGAAGTAGTGGGGGAGGAGAAAGGTGGAAAGGGGAGGTGCTTAGAAGATCAACAAGGGGGAGGGGGGGGGGGTGGAAAGGGGGTGCTTAGAATGTTTCTATGTTTGATCATTTAGTATTTAGTACATTTTATGTCCTGATGAAGAGAACATCGTTCTTGAAACATGTTGACTTTTAAATAAAGTTTATTGTGGTAAAAACAAAGTGTTTTTAATTATTTCATTAATAAAATGGTGCCACAAAGTGAATTTGCTAAATTTGAAGAAATAAATTAAATATTACTTCTTCTCAGAAAATGGACTCATTGCTTCTGTTCCCTTAGAAACGCAGATATTTCCACCTAAAACTTTGTCACCGCTATCAACAAGTACAAGTAATTATGTTTTCAAATACCGATCAAGCTGTAAACAGTCTATATAAATCAAAATTGTTCATTTTTAGGAGCCGGGAATGGGTACGACTGCACCGGGAATCATTTATTGGATAACACTGCACTTATCATTGAATCATTTATCTGCACTCTCCAATCCCTGAAATCCAGGCGAACGGTAGCTGACACGACATTTCTCCATAAAATTATACATAACGAAATAGACTGCCCAGAACTTCTATCCCAAATAAATGTTAACATCCCATCTAAAAGAACTCGCCACACCAACCTTTTTTACACAACCAGTAATAATACGAACGCTGCAGCCAACTCCCCTATTTCCCGCATCCTTCAAATTTTCAACTCAATTAAAAAAACCACAAATACCGATATATTTTTTGATTCCCTCCCTCTATTTAAGAAAAACATTTTTAGCACACTGAATTCGCACACATAAAACACACATCCACATACAAACACTCTCACACACCCCTCTCCTTTAATAAGTTACTAACTTAATATAGGTATATTGTATTATTTATCTCACAAAAATATAAGTAGATAACAGCGACATGTCATTGGTACCAATTATTGTATTAATTCTATAACTTTGTAACTATTTTCCATTATGTGATAATGAACTGTTTGTTTCTGCAAAATAAAAAATAAAATAAAAATAAAATAAAATAAAAATAACCATCACCCCTGCCATGGGTCGTCCCGAGTAGATCGCCATGTTTGGGGATTAAGCAGGGTGCCCGGGGTGCAGGGGGTGAGGTTCGTCTAAGTACATTGTGTGGCGGACCGGATCGGGAGAGACTGGTTGAGGGAGCTTTTTTGACGCCTCCAATCGTACCCTCTCACACCGCTGCGCTGTTGCAGGGATAGATTCTTACTCCTGGACTCATTGACTCCAGATTCCCTTCACAGAACTTTATCTTCGTCCTTTCCCTAAATAGACCATCAACACAGGCCCTGAGGGATGTTTCCTCAAGGCCTCCTCTGTGGAGCTAATGAAACAAAGACAAATACGTTTTAAGATTTTCACGGCCAAAAGTATTTTCGTAATTTGTTTTTGGGGTGTTACGCCGTGTTGGCAAACCTCCTTTACCAATGTTACGGAGAGCGTTGAAAGGAGGAGGCAGCGCAACACGGCATAACACCGCAAAAACAAAAAACAAATGTTTTTATTCAATCAATGACTGACTTTATACGAATACTAAATGTGGAGATTATAACTGCATTGAAATGCCTCGTACTCGCATCCATTTCTTACAAAATTGAATTACTTTTATTTTTAATAAGCAAACGAGTAATAAAAACATGATTACTATCTATATTTTAAACTTTTTTTGTTATTTTATTGTATATTCTTTCTCTTCTTTTTATTTCCTCTTTTTTATACATCAATTTTCTTTCTTTTTTCGTACAAATCATTTTCCACATGTTCATACCCATAATTATTTGACTGTCCTAAAACGGGATAATACTCCTAGTTGGGCAGTCAAAATTTAATAAATTATGTAAATAAATGTATAATATTGTGCTAAATAAACAATAAATAAAAATATATAGTGTTATGTCGCCAACATACAGGACCCAAGCCACCCTAACAAACCACCACGCCGTCCCCCCCTTACATACCGCTTCTCCCCCCTCGCTATACGCACCCCGGTTGCCCCGCCGGCAGCCGGCAGTCCCGTGCTAGCTCCCAGCGCAGTAACCCGTGTCGGGCAATACCCAAATTGTCCCCGCGCGTCGAGTCGAGTTTGTTCTAGAACTTTCGGCGCCAACGGAAAAGGGACGCGACCACCTGCTTTGTGGGCGCGAGCTGGCCAGCAAGGTGCTGCTGTTGCCACCTGCTGGCGATGGACTACTGTAGTTTCCTGCTGAGCATGGACATACTCAGCTACCATGCCACCACCTAATGGGCGCCTTCCCCGCGCGGCCGTGAGTAACGAAGCTACCTCCATTTTGTAATGTGTCCCCTCTTACCTCGCGATCTGTAAACACCCCCCGGGAGGGCGAAGAGAGAGATTTGCTTAGGATGTTTTACTCAGCTAGGCATACTTGTTTACCTGTGATTGTTAATTGATGTGAATATTACTGGCCCTTGTTGTAATTGTGTATTTCCGTCAATACAGTGTTGTTCCATCCCAGACAATCTTTTATTTGACGAGACATGAGGAAGAGTGTTGGCCTATAACCATGTACCCCCCTTTTTAGCTACCTAAAACCCTGTTGCAGAGCGTTTCACTTGTTCTGCCGACCTGACTGAGCTAGCTTTGGAGGCAGAACGTGGGTGCTACGCCCGTGGCACGCAACAATATATATATCACATTATTTTTACCCAGACAAAGAGAAAAAACATTTCTAATGAAAATCTACATCCACATTTCCCAGTTTTCTCATTTCTCGTACATATAATTTCCTCATCTTTTCATCTGCCAATTTTATGGATCACTTCCTTGCGTCTCGTTACTATCAGAACGCCATTGTGCTTTCATTAGCGAGAACTGCATTCAGTTCTCTACTAATTAAGTTTCCTGCATTCATCCTTCAGTCAATACCTTTATCAGCCCTCCAGTACCTCGCAAACGTTTTCCTAAGTAGGGAAGTTAATCCACTAGCTACGTGAATTCAACTTCACCCTCCTTTTTCAAAAACCGGAGCCATGGATTTGCTTACAATGATAATTAATTAGTTGTGCACACAAACACCCTATTTATTGACAAAAGAGAGCGCATTTGTTATATTATGTTACGAATATAAGTAGGAACTGCTTAAAAGCTTTATATTACTGGCAGACCCGGCCACACGTTGGTATGGCTAACGAAACACAACGCCACTACCCAACCTTTATAACCAACGCCATCTGTCCCGCTCATCAAATCAAATCCCGCTGCCCGCTGCCCACTGTCCGCTTGCCAGCCCGCTCCCTAATTTGCACAAAACCTTGACAAATTATATACCTTTAAACCTTCTTCACGAATCACTCTATCTATTGGTGAAAACCGCATGAAAATCCGTTGCTTAGTTTAAAAGATCTAAGCGCACAGACGGCTGGAGCGATTTCATTTTATACTATGTTAAGATTGTACCTATGTTGTGGCTTGTGGCACACAGTATTAAAAAATGTGTAAAAATACGTTACCTCACCCAAGGATATAACACTCTGATTTGCGAACCCCATATCCGGCATGTCGTTTATTTTAATAACAGTGTTAAATAATAGCTTAACTTTTCCTATTCCAAAGTTTATCCTACTTGCATTTCGTTGCCCTCAAATCCACACCAAATCGAATAATTTTCAGTATTTTAAATCTAAGAACGCGCAAAATATATTAATGTGACATACCTATCTGCCGAACGTTCATCGTGTAGATATTTTCAAGTCTTTTTTGAAAACATATAAAATCATACTTGCTGAATCGATCTTTTGACAATCATCGATACTCACTTTTTTCAGTTCTTGTTGAATATTTGTACCATTGTTCAATTTTTTTTTCTTTTTTACATCTTTTACATTTACATTTACAGTAAAAATGCAGAAAATTAATTTTAAAAATCCTTGCAATACTCCAAAATCGCATATCAGAAATTGTAATCCGGAACCGTCGATATTCAAGAATTAAAATTTCTTTGATTGTCCCGTATGTGTTCCGTACCGTTAGCCACCGATAGCATGGATTTTTTTATCTCCCGGCTTGTAGAACTAACTTGCCAATGGTTATGCTTGTCGGGAGAGCTATCTTGTTGTTAAATATAATCACTTCGAATATACCTAGATATGTTTAACATCAATGAAGCACAATTCAAACGGCAAGCTTTGTTGTTGTTAGCCTACATCTGTTTACCTAATCTAAAATATTTTTCTCTTTTAAAAACGCTTTGATATTGTAATTTTTTAATGTTTTTAAAATGAATAAATTGAATTGATTTTAATTTAATAAAGCCCAAGAACACCGAAAATTTCCACCTAGTTTGATTTATAAATAAATTAGATAAATGAAACCATTTAACTTTGTTTGAACCACTTTTATATTTGAGTAAATCCGACCGGTTTTAATAATAATATTTTTTCTGAGTTCGCTAACCATATTTTTTTTTTTACAAGAGCTCCACACAGGAGGCCCTGAGGAAAATAATTTCCCTCAGGGCCTATGTCACCTTTGGGGATGCTGTGTGGAGGGGTTTTGGGGGAAAGGAAGGAGAGGAGAGTTCTGGGAAGGAAAAGGGTTTAAGGGGTGGGTAGGAATCTGGGGTTCAGTGTGTCCTGGTCATCCGCCTCCAATACCTAGACAAACCTCACCCCATGAACCCGGGCACCCCTGCTAAATCACCAAACGTAGCGAAATTAAGGCAATACTTTGGCACAAAATTATAATTCAACATATATTTACCCCGCAGCATAAAGAGAAATTAGAACATAAATACAGCACTAGATTCACGCGTAACGACGGGTTAATAGTTCCGAAATTTAACAATAAGTACGGACAGAGAACGTTTGTTTGAATATATTATACCGAAGATATTTAATTTATTACCTGACACTATAAAGCAATGTAATTCTATGAATAAGGTTAAATATATGGTGAAAAATTGGCTATCGGAAAAAAAAGATTTATATTGATTTTGATATGTATGAAAAAATGTTGTATCTGTAGATATAAGATGTAAATTTTAAATTTTAAAAATTATCAACAAACGAAAAATATTGTCTTATAGCCCAATCATGAATATGTTCCCCTACCATATTATTATAATACATTGTTCCCATCCATATTTCAAAACTGTCAAATCAGTATACATTTGCCCTGAAGAAGGAACGTTCGTTCTGAAACCGGTTGGATTTACTCAAATATAAAAGTGGTTCAAACAAAGTTAAATTGTTTCATTTATCTATAATGGATAACCACAAAGTTATAGCTACATTCAAAAGTATAAATAAATTAATTAAGCATATAATATGTACTTAATTAATTTATATATTACATAATGATGTAATATATAAATTAATATGTTAGAAGTCAACTTGAATACAATTCTCCCGTCTGGAACCCATATTACAATATACATGTACAAGCTGTTGAAAGAATACAAAACAAATTTTTACGTTTTCTTAATTTTAAAATGGGTATTCCAGCAATTATGTTGAACTACAATACTATTTTGAATGATATGAATATGCTCAAATTGTCAGACAGAATAACTTTCACTGACTTGGTATTTCTGTATAAAATTCTAAATGATTTAGTTGACAGTCCGGTATTGCTCGAATTGATAAGCTTCCGGATTCCACTACGTAATACAAGTAGTCAGGATTTATTTCAGTGCAGTAATTCTGGAACTAACTACCATATTTATTCCTCTTTACCCAGAATACTAATGGAGGGAAACAATTATACCAATTCAGTTTACATCTTCAATTTATCTTTAAACAAATATAAAATATTGTTACGAAGGCAGTTCAGTTATGTACAATAAATACTGTATATTTCTTACTATTCATATGTAAAAGCCCCGAAAAAGGGCGTTAATAAATAAATAAATAAATGATTTATTTTTTAAATGTTACTGTTGTCCGTCACAGCTAAGTTTTCTGATAGTCATGCCTACATCAATCGATTTCACTCAGATTAAAACAAATCTGGCTGAAATCGAGTATATCATACTGATTTAATTAAAAACCGCGGAATCAAACTAATAAAAATAGTTCGAATGGGAATAAAGCTTTGAGTTTCAAGAGTTTAATGTCAGAGAGGTGTTTCCATTTCAATTATTATTGGGCTTTGTTCAATCATCTCTTTGTAGCCAGGTAAATAACAATAGAAAACCTTACAACGATGTTTGTTTGCAAGTGTCACTTCTTTTTTGTTTCAAACACAGAAGTGTGCTCATTCAAAAGTCGAGAACCAATTTTAAACATTCAAGAACTTATCAATTTAATTTCCTGATGCAGCAGAATGAAAACATCTTTGATATTTTTATTTTAACTGTTTTTGTTCACGGTAGTACAATCATAAACAAAGGTTTTGCAGGAAATACTGCAGATTTTATATGTACGTGAAAAGAATTCACCGGAAGAACGGTGCTGCATCAAGCCCAGGCAAGGAAATGATCTGAAAGTTCTGCGGAAATAGCGCCCTATATTGAACATCTGACGATTCTCGAGTGTTACGTATACAAAGCTGACAAACATAATGGTCTTTGATGTTCTGATCTTGACTATAAATTTTTTATTTTTTATTTTATTTCAATTTTTATTTCAGCAGGGCTGGGAGGGTAGTGCAATCACCGTCTGCCATATTACATAAACTATAGTACATTATATTTTACAGAGCAAAAAAAAAATCTAAAAGAAATAAAATATGATGACTTATTAGGTTAGGTACCTAACGAAAACAAAAAATGAAAATAAAATTCGAACATAAATAATAAAAAATTAATCATAAAATTAAAAACAAAAGAAAATTAAACAAAAATTAAACAGAAATTACAATTAAAAAAATATTTTTATTATCATCCATCAGGGAGGTCGCCTCATCATTTACATCCATCGCTCATTTAGTGGGGAACTGAGCCACTCGGATGCAGCCACGACAAAGATGTTGGTTGATTTCCGTGTCCTGCTCCAGAAGCTGGCTGGCCGGTGGCGAAGTAAGACTGGGAATGAGTGCACCCTCCCTTCGGTGAACATCGTGGAGTTGCATAAGTTGCCTGTAAGTTGTTGTAGCACACCCTCAGTTTGTCCCATTGCGCTGCGGGGTATTTATTGCGTCCACAGTTCAGATGTGTATAGGGCAGTGCAGTATGTCTTGAAAAGTAATCACTGGTAGAACCGCCTTGAGAGCATTCCGTCCCGTATGTTATTTGCTCTTCTTTGTCGTTCCATATCTTCTATATCCTTCGTGTCTTCGGTTAGGATATGTCCCAGATACTTAACCTATGAGGCCACAAGCAGTTCATTTCCTTCTAGATATATTGGAGGAAAGTTTAATGGCTCCTTGTTGGGTTTGAAAGCGACGATGACTGACTTTTTAGAATTGTACAACAAGTTATGAGAGTTTTCGTACTCTTCGCATATTTGAACAAGTCGTCTCATCTTCGTTATTTGTTTTTGGGGTGTTATGCCGTGTTGCGCTGCCTCCTTCTTTAGCCAACGTTTCGGACATCGTTGCAGTGTCCATCATCAGGGCAGATCCGGCAGATCCGGTAGATTATAACGAAAATGCTTTTGGCCGTGAAAATCTTAAAAGTCGTCTCATCGCTTTAATCGAAGGTGCAAGCAGCACCATGTCATCGGCGTAATTAATGTAAGGCTGTGTGTTTGTTTGAAGTGGTGGATACTATCGAACGGAGAGCTTTGGGGTCCTTTGCGATGCTTTATATTTAATAGACAACCACAAGGAGAAATGTCGAGAGTCCGGCGGTAAGCGGTAGCTGAAGCCTTGTTTCCTAATATCATTCTACACGCTGTTTTACTCGTAGATGTTTTACGGTGTCAATAAAACAAAGCAATCCATTAGATGTAAGTATTATTAAAGTGAAAACTTCTTTAGCACCGTTCTGATTTGAAACTTCATGAAACGGAAACGAGCACACTAAAAAGAGATGAACACATACATCTACAGGATTTAGCCTGCGAGAGAATGAAAACTAATTCGTATCCTCTTTGTGCTATGCCTCGAAGACTAAGGGCCTCCTCTTTATGCAGTGCTAAATTAGAAATAATTTTTAAACTTGGTAACAAGTTTTAATCTTCTATCTTCTTCATCTATATAAATAAAAATGAATCGCCGAAATGTATGTACGCGCATAACTTCCAAACGACGGAACCAAATTGGATAATTCTTTTTTTTTGTGTGTTCGTTACTGTCAGGACAAGGTTTGTATAAAACTACTGGTGAGCTCTGGCGTAATGAAATTTGTATAAAAAAATTGCAATAGTTGGCACGCGAGCTGTTTGAAAATTAAATATATACCGGGACTTAAAGTATGGAATGCGGGAGGGGGGTTCGCGGGACGGGGGAAGGGGGTAGTGGAGTGGGGAGAGGGAAGGTGGAGGAGGTGGACTAGGAACGCAAAAGGTGAAGGGGACGCGGGAGAAGAAGGGGAGGCAGAAGGAGAACGGGACGAATGGGAAAGGACACGCAGGGAGATACTATTTCTTTATTAAATGGCATGGCAACGCATGCCGGGAACCAGCTAGTATTATAATAAACAAACCTTACAATTATTCTCTGTACTCTGCGTTCATCTAGTTTTCTGAAGAGCTGCACACTTGTTTGTTTTTTGAAGGGAAAACTTTTTAAGTACCGTTGTGATTTGAAACTCGATGAAACGAAAAAGCGACACTGAAATGAGACAAACACTTACATCTACAGGATTTAGTCTGCAAGAGAATGAGATAGAATAATCGGTCTCCTCTTTATGCGGTGCTTCGTAGCCTCCCCAGTGTTGTCTACTTTAGTTTTCTGAAAATTTCACTTCTACCGCGTGTAAAGTGCACACTTGTACTTTGTAAACATTGAAAATAATATAGCATTCATACATAAATCAATACGAAACATGCCACAGACATAAATGTAACTGTCACAATTAGGGGTCGAACTCAGAACCTTTATCTTATCGAAACTACACTCTAACCACCGTAATAAGCCCGTCGCGACCGTTTTTTTAAATTTGACCGAAACATTCTTATTTCGAAATCGATTAACTAGAAAAGAAAAGTTCATATCAAAAAAGTTATCTTACAAAATTCTCTCAAAATGTGATGTAGATTCACCAGAATCCTATTTATATCACGATTTTCAGGACACCATGTACATACATACAAATAAAAAGTTATTTATATATAGCTGTGCGCCGCTTCCGAACCCCAACGTATTGGGGTATGAACAGTTACTTGAGGCGATTCTTCGTTAGGTTTCATGGAGAAACCGGAGGTACTAGTTGGAGGAGTTTTTACTAATAGTAGATTTACCAACATAACATTCAGAAGTAATGGCAGGAAAGTTCTATTGATTGCATATTTATTAATTACAGAAATCCCCAAATTCCTACACATCCCTCATACCCTTTTCCTTCCCAGAACTTCCTCTCCTTCCTTCTCCTAAAAAGATCGTCCACACAGCATCCCCTAAGATGAAATAGGCCTTGAAGAATTATTTTTCTTAGGGCCTCCTGTGTGGAGCTAAGGCAAAAAAATGTATAATGATGATTGCTTGTTGAATTAAGTTTTACACCAAACACACAAGCAATAATGTCTTTAAAATGGTTCACCTGTACCTACCAGTCTAAAAGTGACCGTAACGTGATCGGTCTAAAAAATAAAGTGGAAAGAAGTTAAAAATCGTTGTATTTTATTCCACCACGAAAAACCAATTTGATAAATAGTTAACCAAATATTTGCCGTAAATAAAAAAAATAAATAATTAATTAGTTGTGAAAAAACTTTTTTTCTAAGGATTTTATTGGACATTATCTGAAATGTATACTAAACAAATATAAATAAACCTAGAAAGATTTAATAATTTGTTATGATCTCTTGCTACAGATGCAGGTACCACGATTTTCTGAACAACGTGTAAAGTACAGTTTATTACTATTACTAAAAATAATTATTATTATCACAAGCGTAGTAAAATATATAATTCTGAAATTTATGTAAATTTGTTCAAATGAAATAAAAACATGGTGCACTGTGCAGTATTATAAACCGGGGCGCTAAAACGGGGCCGGGCCCGAGAGATAATGTTGTCCATCTTTACTGAATACTTAACAAGCAATATGGATAACGGACACCAAGTAGATGTTATCTACACAGATTACTCGAAAGCTTTCGACAAAGTTAACCACTCTATCCTCATTAAAAAATTACACCAATTAGGAATCCATGGCAACTTACTTAGGTGGCTAACTTCATATCTGCATAGAATACAACAGTGCATATCAGTTGAGGGAACTAAGTCTAGCTTTTTTACTGTGCCTTCTGGCGTACCGCAAGGTTCTCTCTTGGGACCATTATTGTTTAATGTGTATATATTTGATATTTTTAAATGTTTTTTACATGCTAACTACCTAGCATATGCCGATGACAAAAAAATATACTTAGTAATCAAGTCTATCAATGACTGCATAAAACTTCAAGAAGACCTAAATCGACTTTTTGCATACTGTAAATTAAACAAATTAGTCCTAAACATTTCTAAGTGCAACAAATTATCTTTTACGCGTAACAAAAATAAAATTTCTTTTAATTACATATAAGTTTCGTGATACACAAATCCATGAAATAGAATCAATCCGTGACCTTGGGGTAGTACTGGATGTAAAACTAAATTTTATCGAACACATTAACGAAGTAATCAACAAAGCCAATAAAATGTTGGGATTTATAATTCGCATAAAACTCTGTACTCCCTTTACACCACGTATATCCGCTCCCACTTAGAATACTGCACACTAATTTGGGCACCGTTCTACCAATGCCATATTGACAGAATCGAAAGTGTACAAAATAAATTTTTTAAACACATAAATTATAAATTCAAATTACTCTTTGCAAATAATACCGAATTCTTAAAATTTCACAACTTTACTCCACTTTAAACACGAAGATTAATATCTGATCAAATATTTTTATACAAAATTCTGAATAACGGCCTGGACTCTCCTGAACTCGTAAATTATTTAAGAATTCACATACCTACAAGGCCAACCAGAATTAACCTTTTTTTTCATTTGCCAGCGTGCAGAACCAACCTTAGAAAAAAATCTCCAATCCCCCGTATATGCGCGCAATATAACACGCAATTTAACAATATCGATATTCTTAATAATACTCTTGTGAAATACCGAAACGAAGTCAAACGTACGACCACAAATGTTAATTAAATTAATGCACAACTATAGAACAGGTACAGCATGAGCATCTCCTGTCCCCATCCCACCTTCCTCTGCCTCTTGCCCTTTCCTATTCCTTCTTCCTTCTAATATACTTATATATTTTTTTTGTTGTTGTTATTTTCATTTTCATTTAATGGTTATTACCAATTACAATTGTATATTATATAATAATAACCAACATAAGCATAAGAAACTGTTTTGGCTTACCTCATGTTTAACCTCTTGTATAACTCATCCTGTTTCAATTTGGGAGGCGGGAATGGGTACCGCCGCCCCGGGAACCTTTATTGGATAACCAACACCTCTTCCATAGGTCACCCCAAGTGGTTCGCTACGTTTGGTGATTTAGCAGGGGTGCCCGGGTTCATGGGGGTGAGGTTTGTCTAGGTCTTGGAGGTGGATGACCAGGACATACTGAACCCCAGATTCCTACCCACCCTTTAAACCTTTTTCCTTCCCAGAACTCTCCTCTCCTTTCTTTCCTTAAAAAACCCCTCCACACAGCATCCCCAAAGATGACATAAGCCCTGAGGGAAATTATTTTCTTCAGGGCCTCCTGTGTGGAGCTCATGTAAAACAAAAACAAAAATATATAAATTGCTGTTTGTTTCTTACAATAAATAAATAAATAAGTAAATAACTCCACACATTCCCTCTTCGGAAACGCCCAAAACCGATATTTTTTTAGGCTCCTGTGGCGACTTAACACGCGTCCTGGGTTCGTTCTCTAGTTGCAACCGTTATATTTTTATATTATGTGTCTTTTTCTAATTCATGTTTCGTAAATATGGTTATTAATATTATATTCACTAGTTATGTTCAAGCAGACACTTAAAACGAACATACCTTGCAGGTATCTTCAGATAAACACAGTTTTATTTAAATTTAAGCTTGAAGAAGACACGACTTTGCACGCAGAGGACATTATATTAAAATACTGAACACTAGCTGACCCGGAAACGCGTTGCTGTGGCTAACGAAACACAACGCCATCTGCTGAATGGTTACCCAACCTTCGTTACCACCGCCATCTGTTAATTTGCATACAAATCAAATTCCCGTTCAAATTCCCGCCACCTTGCCGCTCGTCTACCACATACAGATATTTTCCTTTATATATTATATATTTCAACCAATTTACAAAAAATCTTGATATATACCTAAACCTTCCTCATGAATCACTGAATTGGTGAAAACCGCATAAAAATCCGTTCAGTAGTTTTTGAGTTTATCGTGAACAGACAGAAAGGAGCGGCGGAGGACTTTAATTTGTAATATGTAGAGATTTCATGATTTACTGTTACTATTTCATCCTTCCCGAGAACCTTTATTGAATAACGAACACCTCTGCCATAGGTCACCCCAAGTGGTTCGCTACGTTTGGTGATTTAGCAGGGGTGCCCGGGTTCACGGGGTGCGGTTTGTCTAGGTCTTGGAGGCGGATGACCAGGACACGCTGCACCCCAGATTCCTACCCACCCCTTAAACCCTTTTCCTTCCCAGAACTCTCCTCTCCTTCTTTCCTTAAAAAACACCCTACACAGCATCCCCAAAGATGCCAAAGATGGCGTGTTTCCTGACTATGCACCGGTGCCGAAGGGATCAATGATGCTAGTTCCTCGGAGCATCTTCCATTGTAATACCGGTAGAACAAGGACAGCATTCCCACCCGACGCCTGTGCTCTAAAGATTGCAATCCGTCTGTTAAGATGGGAGAATCTATCAAACGGACCGCCCGTTTCTGCACAGAGTCGAGGGTATTTTTCAGGTATTTTGGAGCTCCAGACCAGAGATGGCTGCCAAATTCAACCGTGGGGCGTACTTGTGATTTGTACAAGGTTAGCAGTTGTGTACTATTAAAGTATCTGCGGGCCCTGTACAGTACGCCCAGTTTTTGCTCTGGCTTCGATGGAGCCCCCATACCTGTGCTGGTCACTTAGGGTTACACCAAGCATATCAATGGAGGGCCTGTTCGGAAGATTGCTTCCGTTGAAAGAGACTAGATTTTCATTTCGATCCCTTTTAGACGTAATCAGACAAGATTGGGTCTTTGAAACATTATTTTTACTTCCCCAAGAGAAAACACTCTCGAGGTAACCGTCCATTCTTTGCTTCAAAGCCCTACGAGCTGTTGGAGTTTGTGAGCCCTTTGGGGTCTTGTCAAACAAAAAGCTATCATGAACTGTACTGTCATCCGCATAACAGTGAATTGGTGCACATGACAAAAGGTCGTTGATGTGCAACAAAAACAAAGTCGGAGACAGAACCGATCCCTGCGGGACGCCAGCATTTATCGAGTGTGAGGAAGAGTTGAAACCATCGACTACCGTCTGAATCGACCTCTCCCTCAAGAAGTCGGCAATCCACGTACACAAGAATGCGGGAAGTCCGTAAGAATGCAGTTTGTTGACAAGTCCTCGGTGCCAAACCCTGTCAAAGGCCTTGGAGATGTCCAGTGCAACCGTTTGGGTCTCACCGAAACGTTCCAGGCATCGTCCCCAAACATGCGTCACATACGCGAGAAGATCACCGCACGAGCGGTTCCGCCGGAATCCGTATTGACGGTCGTTAATAATTTTGTTCTTCTCGACGTATGTGAGCAGTTTGTCGTTGATCACACGTTCCATCACCTTAGACAGAACTGATGTGATCGCTATGGGGCAGTAGTTGGCCGAGTTGGAGCGGTCACCCTTCTTGGGAATAGGATGGATAACCGCTTTTTTCCAACCAGAGGGCACAGAGCCAGTTTTCAGGGACATTTTAAAAAGCTTCGTCAAAATTGACTAATATCTACAGAGCTAAGGTCGGACGAATATCTATGACGGTCCCAGTGTTGACTAATATCTACAGAGCGTAGGTTGAACTAATATCTACAGAGCGTAGGTTGGACTAATCAGCTAAATGTGTCCAATAGTCCGATATTAGGGATTTTTACATACAAACTTACATAAATTAAGTTTTTTAAACTGCAGACGCAATATTACGTTATTCCAATATGCTATACATAATTGCAAATCCCACCTCTGCCAGTGCTGTAGATATTCGTCAACACTTTGGTTCTCATAGATATTAGACAACAGTTTGAGCTGTAGATGTTCGTCCACACTTTGGTTCTCATAGATATAAGTCAGCAGTTTAAGCTGTAGATATTCGTCAACACTTTGTTTCTCATAGATATTAGTCAACAGTTTGAGCTGTAGATATTCGTCAACACTTTGGTTCTCATAGATATTAGTTCAATTTTTTCAGTTTTTGGAATTCCTGTAAATATTAGTAGACGCCTCCAAAAATTATTGTGTAATGAAGAAAATTGCCAAAATCCATTTTTAAAAGGCAATGATTCAGAAGCAAATATTTCATAAATACTCTCAGCCTCACAAATCCCGTAAAAAATATTACATGCCGTGATTTTTCACGGCTCCGCGCTTGAGTTACTGTAATTTATTGCATCCACAAAAAAGTTGTAGTAACTAACTGTTTCCCTGCAGGGATAGGCAGGGAGGACGGCCCGCCATAACCCGTATTAGTACACACTCCTTGCCACATTCTAATTCATACATCATCTCATACATACTCTTCTATTATGCTGGCTCTTGGCTTGGCCTGATTTACTTGATCGTGTCACATCTTCCTTGGGCGTCCCCGACTTCTTCTACCATTCATTTGCGTCATATATTCTCCTCGCACTCTTCACTCATTCATGTCTGTTAGAGTTTGTTTTTTTTGTGGCAGAAGAACTTTAATGAAACAATATTCCTTCAATGGCGAATTCCAGCTTATTTATTCACTTATAAACACATGTTACAATAATAACTTTTCCCGACCCGACAATCACTAAAACTGGTCACCAGACCATTTACTAGTTAATTCTAGCTGTTTCCAAGAGATAAGAGCGCCTTTAACTAAAGAACTCATTATTTATAGCATCAAAAATTTCACACAAACAAAAATAAACATGGCGAATGACACACCACTATAATAATGTGATAAACAGAAATCTGCTTTATCGACTATCATTTCAATCAGTATAGCCATCAATTGCAAGTAGGGAATCTGCAATAATAAACAAGCTTCGAAATGTTACGCTAGAGGTCAGTAACCTTCGCTTTTTAAACAGTGTCCAAACCATCAGACCGTCAATTTCTTAACCTTACTCATTAATTATTAATCTTACGATTACATCAATTCAGTACCTTAAGACCGTTCAACCAGCCAGCGGCCGAAAATCTACATTTCGTCGAAAATTGTTCTTACGATCGTACAGGGCGGTTCCAATGAGAAATATCAATTATTCTCCGTACCAGCTTTTTAAAATTATACAATACCGATTTTATTTCTTTCCAAATTTTCTTTAATGTATACCTTCATCCAAAAATGCTGAAAGGCATGATGATAAAACTATTAAAATTATGTACTTTCTGTAATTATTTTTTGATCATAAGTATTTATCATTTTTCAATAATGTCTACGAAAAATAAGAATGTAAAAAAACTGAAATATGTTAGTTTGTAAGTGCGCAAATAAATACACAACGGACCAATTTTCGTCAAGAAACACATGTAGGTATATATATATTTATATTTTTTAATGATTTTATTTAAACTAAAAATAAAATTCTGAAACTAATTTTTAAAATTCTGAAACTAAATTCTAAAATTCATGCGTTTCCCAGATAATGTATTGATTTATTTTACTGCATGATTTGAAATGGGTTTTGTATAATGTAAAATCTTTTTTGAAAATTTAACAAATCTGCCAACGACCTATGGTGTAACCCTATTATACTAAAAATAAACATTTATTCTCAAAATTTAAAACATGCGTTTCCTAGATAAAAGAACAATCTTTCGAAATCAATTTTTTAATTTTTTGTGGAAAAGAGTCAATAGTCTAAAATCTGATTTAAAAATGACATATTTCTGGTTTTCTCTGGTTACCACACATAGCCATAGACTTATGGACTTACGTGGTTTATCCTTTAGGGTAGAGAATTCATAGCGGATTTCTACATTTCCCACACGATCATACATGGTGTTACCACACATACACTTCGAAGATCTCATTTCAACAGCATTAAGTCTAGGAAGTTGTATTACCTACAATTGAAAAATCCGACGGCTCCATCACTCATGTACCCTCAGGTGAAAATCATTACATTACATTTACCAAGTGTTGTTCCCCTTAGGCTACATTTCCCTACAAGTTCTGATACTCCGAACTTGCAATATTTCCCCTTAGCTACTAACATTTTAACATAAAAGGGTGTCTTCACAGATGGTTTTAAGTAGCGCTCATCATTATTTCTGGGCCCAGATTTGCATGTATATTATTATAAGGGTTTTTCTTACTAAGGGAAGTGGGATATACACATATTTTCAACATAATTAGATACACCACAGAAGGGTTTTTAGAAGTGGCGTGCGTTGATCTACGACTAAAGGTAGAAGAAGGCACATGGGTAATTCATAGGATCGAGTATTAATTTTGTGGTTTGCTTCTAAAAGGATCAATGTCAGTTTTTCATATTCCACTAGGCCTACGAGTATAAAGATTTTACTATTTTTAGCAAGTTTTAATTATAAAATATGCAGCGAGTAACTCACCAATTACTCGCTCAATCATAACTTATAACCACTATGAAAAATTACTACACTTAGACATTTTTCATGATTCCTTGCAAACATACAAAACTAATTTATTAAATTTCTTTAATTGTTTTAAAATTACTTACACTTAACTTTTCATTAAACTTTAATCAGTCAATTACAATTAGTGAGCATAAATTTCTTGATTTCAAAATGTCTCCTTATCTCCCCCCCCTCTTTTCTTCCTTTTTATTATTATTACTTCATTCATTCAATAATTAAGTTTTAAGACCGGTTCATATCTCAGGCGTAATTATCAAATGACATTCTATGGACTTACGTAATAGGTACATAACCATGTAATAATTTAATTTAACATACCTTATAATCTATATTATAATGTACCTACTGTGTATGTCTTAATAAACAAATAAATAAATAAATAAGAAATGCTGGTTTTCAGTGTGACATTACTTCTCGGAAATTAAAAATCATTTTTGATTTTTTTATAATTTTTAACCACTGGAGCGATTTTTGCCATATATTACCGCCATTTTAAATGTCTCCGATTGCTTTTGGGATAAAAAAGGCAATTATCTCTTGAATTCGGCATTTGTTTTTAAAATTATTTGTTTGTCCCACGTTTGTTATTTTAGACTTGAAACGAAGCCATTGAAATGATTTATCTATTATGACCATGAATGTCGCAGATCCGAACTTTGTAAATTATTTTACAACGATGTTAAAAATATATATTTTTTTTATTTTTTTCACGCTGAATCGGCAGTTTACGGTTAAAATTAAGTCATTTTTCCATAGACCATTCCTTTCATTACAAGTATACCACAGACAATGCACAGAAATCGACAATATTATTTGTTAACGAGATTAAGTAGGTACCTCTCACGGCAGTTTTAAAGTAAAAAAAAAAACATGCAGGATTCGCGCGGTTATAAACTTTACGATTTTTTTAATATATATTTTTTTATAAATCCTACAAATATGGGAAAAGCGGTAAAATATAGGTTAATTCATTGGCTATATAGCACCATAATAAGTTTTTATTTTAAAATTCAAAGGAATGATTTTTTAATGTTGGAGAAAAATTTTAAAAATGATCTTCTGAAAATCTCGAGCAAACGGAAAAAAGTTTTAAAATGCGCTGTCGCTCCAGTGGTTAAGCAATTTACAGAATCGAAACCAACGACTTGGAGTGACCTATGGCAGGGGTGTTGGTTGTCAAATATTTAAAATGGTAAAAATTAAATTAAATTGTGTGACGTACTTGCAGAACTAACACCATACTTGAAATTTACTAAATATTAAAAATAAATAAATTGAATAGAGTTCTACGAATTAAACACAATCACAATGAAAAATTAACAAACTATACGAAAAAGCGTAATGTAAGGGTATTCATAATGATACTCCACACCATATCCTTTCAAAAAAGATATTAACATATAAAAATATAGATATTTAAATTTTTTAATTAATTTGTTCCATAGTTGTGAAAAAGAGTTTTTTTCGTGTACAGGGAAACGCCTACTAGATACGGATAAAAATCCGTTTGTGTTTTCAGTGACTTTGCCGTGTTCAGGAGGTATGAAGAATGATCACAGAGTCAGCAAAATAAAAGCAGAGCTAAACTCAAAACTCACCTATCGAGACAGTCTTATACATAAAGTCAAAAACCTTTCACCTTCACCTTCACAGCCCTCGACATTGTAAATAACTAATAATGTAAAAATCTAAGCAAATAAGAACTTTAAATCCTTTCAAGGTCATTTTGACGTCAGTTCGGCTGAAGAGACAGACACCTCCTTTGGGTCTGAATTTGCCTGCGAGAGTGTAGCCCGGGCAATCCAGATAGGAGGCGTCTGTAGGCTCGGCTATTTGCGTCTCAGAAAGTATGAGAAGGTTAGGACGTTGGGAGAGAAGGTGGTGATGGACGAAGTTTAAGTTTTTGTGCATGCCGCGAATGTTGGTGAAATTTACCAACAGTTTTGGCCTGCACCGGGGACTCGTGCTTCTCGCCGTTATATTAATGATATTATTGCTACTACCGTGATTGTGAATTTTGGACGTGACACTCGCCATCTTGGGAGCTGGCTGGAAGTCAACCTGGAGGGATAATTGGCATCGAGAATCATCCGCCTTTGCTATTTCTTGAGGGTCCTTTTGACTGGGAGCCATTTCTCTGGTGTCCTGCCCTTCTCACGATGTGAGATTCGTTTCACAAAAGAAGGTTTCATCATGCGTCATTTCAACTTACCACGGTATCAAAATGATTTATTTAAACCTAAGCAAGCCCATGCCAGGCAGCCTTAGTTTTAGAATGTCATTTTTGTTTTAATATATTTCTTTTGTATTCAAAACACTTTCTTTTCTTCAAAATCATTAAGCCTTCTCCTTACATCTGCCATGCTCATAAAATCTACCTTCTACATTGTTGCCACCTCATCCCAGGTAACATGGCACTCTACAAATTATCCAATTATTATTACTACTTTATTATTTTGAAATCCCTTGCAATCAGTGCCACGTGTAAAGGCTTTCACAATAGACACCGGAACTTACAAGGAACCCGCATCATTAGCCAAGGAACCGTCTACCTACGTGAGAATATAATTTCGTGCGTTGATTTTATCGTTAAGATTCTCTTATCTTACTTGACAGACTGTCTTACACTACTTCCCAAGCGAACCGACAACTTCTCCATTGTAATCGCTCTAAAATATTTTAACTTGGTACACCAAGAGGCAAGTTTTCTAATGTGTACACCTATATATGTGTGTGTGTATGTACATGTAAAGATGTATGTATATGGGGATTCATATTTATATATTATATTTAAAAAAACTATTATATAATCACAGATTTCAAAAAATTTTTAATTTTAGAAATATTAAAAATTAGGAAAAATGTGAAAAGAAATTTAAATATTATTAATAATCAAAAAATTTTTGTGAATAACCCTATCTTAAACTTCTATCTTAAATTTCCATTGTAATTTTTTGTCTTTGTTCTTCTAAGCATCCCCCTTTCCACCTCCCCCCTGTTGATCTTCTAAGCACCTCCCCTTTCCACCTCTCTCCTCCCCCACTACTTCCATTTCTATCCAAGCCTGTCATTCTATATTTGATCATTTAGTTTTAGTACATAAAATGTCCTGATGAAGAGAACATCGTTCTCGAAACATGTTGATTTTTTAAATAAAGATTATCGTGGTAAAAACAAAGTGTTTTTAATTATTTCATTATACTAACTAACTAACCATCACGCCGTTTCCCCATTATTTTATCATATAATCATTGAATACAATATTAGTGACTCTCAAATGATAATTTGAAACAGAAAAAGATACGGTCACATCTAGGACTCGAAGCCAGGACCTTCATCTTGCCGGGGCGCAGCTCTACCAACTGAGCTATTGTGTCCCTAGCCGATTCGGCCATGTTTAACTGTGTCATACTTCAACTAAGAACTACCCGTATTTTCTTCATTTTCTTAACCCAAATTTTTATTGACTGTTATCTTTATGTATAATTGCAAGATTCTCTCCGTACTAAATGAAATCTAGAGAGTGTTTTGGATAAATGTATTAATTTTTATTTTAACGTGTGACATCTGTCGCCTTTTCTGGAAGAACATTTTATTTTTATTTGTAGAATAACTTAGTGAATAAAACTTCAAATTGTAATATTTAATCGCAGAAGAAAATGTTGGCCACTCCCAAAGGAAAAATTGTTACAAACAAAACAGAAAAAAGATGCGGTCCATTTGGAATTGAACCCAGGCAATCACACAGCAGCAATCAAAGATAATATTGTTAATTCCGAAATTTGAAATATGAGATTCACAAAATGACTTTTAAATTAGAGGTCTCAGTTTGCGACATTTGTACTAGTAAGTCGAGAGGTTCTGGTTTCGAATCCCAGTTGCAACCGTCATCCATTGATTTTTCTTTGTCTTGTTCTTTTTCATATTTTCGTTTAGATTATTATTATAATATGCTTTAACAAAATGATCATAGATGATACAGTTAAATATGACCCAATAGGGATTGGGTCGAATTAGCTCAGTGGTAAGAGCAGTTCCATTTTAGGAGGCGGATACGGGTAACCCACACTTCTGCCGTAGGTCAACCCAAGTGGTTTGCTACGTTTGGTGACTTAGCCCGTGTTCATGGAGTGAGGTTTGTCCGGGTCAGAATCCCTGGACCCGTCGCCTTGCACTGCAATTAGAGGATTCGTCCATAGAGGTCTGTCACTCCTGGACACACTGACCCCCAGATTCCTATCCACCCCTATTACCTTTTTCCTTCCTAGAATTCCTATCCTTCCCTTCCTTAAAAATAACCCCCACTCAGCATCCCCTAAGATGACATAGGCCATGAGGTAAATTTTTTCCTCAGAGCCTCCTGTGTGGAGCTAATGTAAAATAAAAACAAAAAAAAAAACAATGATTTGCGACTCTCAAAGAAAATTTGAAACCGAAAAATCAGAAAAAAATTACTGACTCATCTAGGAATAGAACCCAGAATATCATACAAAAAGGTAGCAGCCAATGAAAATATGCTGAAAATGAACATAGATGATTCAGTCGAATTAGCTCAATGGTTAGAGCAAAGCCCCGACAAGTGGATGTGAAATTTAAGCTTTCTTTTAAACCAGTATTTTAGGATTATCTGAATAGGTAAAAACCAACCAAGAAAAATAAACAAAAAGTTCTAATTAATATTGGAAAAGTCGGGAACATAATGAAATTTTTCTCGCTGAAGAAAAAAAGCTGTAATTTCACTCCGATTTTCAAAGGATGACCACGGAGCAGAAGCCGGGGTTGAAATTAATTTCGATACGTTTTCATAGGAATTTACTAATGAATTTTGGGGAGGATCTCATGAACAAGGGAGGAATTATTACGTTAGCCTACTGTGACAGGGCTCTAAGAGACAAAAAATACTTTTAGGGATTTTTAAAGCATTATTCGTGAAAATAATTACAGTATCATTAGTACAAGTTATACATAATATTATACATACTGTAAATAATGCTACACATGTACATTGGAGATTGCCCACCACTTTCCCACGGCGTTCTAAGGAAACAGATGGTTTCCTCCTTCACCGTACTCGTCAGGACTCTAATTTTTTATTTATAAAGAAGCTACACATGTACACTAGCTGAACCGTCCAGGCGTCGAAATACAACGCTATCTGCTGGATGGTTACCCAACCTTTTAACTCACACCGCCATCTGTTAATTTGCATACAAATCAAATCCACACCGCCCGCTTGCCAGCTAGCTCGTCTACCATATACAGGCATTCTCCTTTAATTATACATTTCAACTAATTTACACAAAACCTTGACAAATTATATATCTTAACCTTCCTCATGAATCACTCTATCTATTGGTGAAAACCGCATGAAAATCTGTTCAGTAGTTTTTTGAGTTTATCGCGAACAGACAGACTGACAGACGCGGTGGAGGAATTTGATTTAAAATATGTAGAGATAACATAATCGACAAGCGCAGACTGGTAAAAATCACAGGATAGTACGAAATCTTTACAAATCAGTTCCAAATTTGAAAAAGACAAAAATTATATAGTTACACAGGTTTACACACCTACTTTATTGCTTATCTAATTAGTTCAAATCATAATTAGTTCAAATTATGAAAAATACACTTAGATTTATAGCATCGAACCAGATTTCTCGCCAGACAAACTAACACAGCAAAGATAACCGAATATTTGATTACATTAGCTGCATACAGAAGGCCCTGAAAAAAACAATTTCCCTTGAGGCCTATGTCATCTTTGGGGATGTTGTGTGCAGGATCTTTTTAGGAAAAGAAAGGAGAGGAAGTTCTGGGAAGGAAGAAGGTATCAGGGCTATGTAGGAATCTGTATGGTCAATATATTCAGAAGTGACAGACATATGAATCCAACCCTCCCACTGTGGTAAAAGGCGATGGGTCAAGAGAGTCCGACTGGAGAGGTAAAAGGGTCTCCATCAATCATTCGCTCCCAACTTGGTCCGCCACGTAGTAGGTGGGCAAATGCATGTACCGCAAAGACCTAGAAAAACCTCAATCCATGAACCCGGGGCACCACTGCTAAGTCACCAAACCCACCGAAACACTTGGGGTGACCTATGGCAGGGGTGTTGGTTATTTAATACTTTATAGTTCTCACATAAATTAGAATGTTTTAAGGCTAATCGTTGTTTTATAACAAAATACGTTTGACATGAAAGTGGTCACAAACAAATACGATGGTGACTATTGACTATATAATACTTGATTAACTTACTAGTCGGTTTCGCCCCAGATTTTCATTATTAATTCTTTTAGTAATCGAAAAGAAAAATATGTAACCAATAAATATAATGTGTTATCTCCGTTGGCCATTTTTAAATTGATATTTGAAAACACCATGCTTAATGATGTTGCCATCTCTAGAAAGTTGAGTTTCCCTAAATATCTCAGTTATATAAGTTTTGCCATATTTATGATGCCAGTGTGCACAGTAAGAGTTTTTAGTTTGGTTTCAGACAAAGGCAAATTATCAAACTTATTTTGAAAAACTGCTTTGTACGTTTGCAGCAAAATGTTAAAATAATTATATTTTACGTGCATACCTCACAAGAGTCCCAGCTGCTCCCGTCTGGAGCCAGTGAGACTATGGGGGTATTTTGCGAGGCTCAAGGTAGTGGAGAAGGGAAGGACATGGGGAAGGATGAAGGTGGTGAAGTACTTGACTATTCAGATCTAGTCATCAAACACAGCTAAAACCATTTCAAGCAACTTTTCAATTCTGAATGGTGGTCTTACAACAGAGTGATACTGAGAGTATTTTCCATTCCTCAAGTGTAAAACCACCATCCAGAATTAACACGTTGCTTATAATGGCTTAAGCCGTGCTTGGTAACTAGATCTGAATAGTCAGTTACTTCTACTCTCATCTGCTTCTCCTCCCCAATTACCTTTAGCTTCACAACATACCCCTATTCAGAATGCCGTAGTCTCACGGCCTCCAGTCGGTTGGGAACGGTTGGAACTCTTAAAAAATCATTTGTTTACTATAAAGTGTGTTTCTTTTATTATATATTTTAACCGCTGCAAATTATTTGAATGAAAATATTATCAGACATTTCATTGACCTGGGGTCCTAGCATGGTCGATCGAAAAGTATTGATAGGATAACTTTCGCTAACTTCTCATCGAAACCTAGCGTGACTGCGGATCGCCAACGAATAAATTAACAGTTCACAATGACCAAGTGTCCTTCATAACTCAAGTACGCCTCGTACGTCATACGTACATCTAGTAATGTTACAACCTTATGGGTTCGTGTGGTTAATATATTCGACGTCAAGTATTGTTTGTACGTTAGCGATCTGAAGTTGTTCTTGGGAACGATGAGAAATTACCGAAAGTTATGTTATCAATCCTTATCGATCGACTGTACTAGGAAGGGTGAAGACGTTTTCTTTGGTGCATTTTTTTTTTCCTAAAGTGTTTACAACCATGTTATAGTAAGGTCATTGGCGTACCTACCCTCTCGCCCTTGGGCAATTTAAAAATATTTAATAATGAAAATCTTGAGGTGGTTGTAAAAAAATATTTGTGGGAGAATTAGTTTTTATTCTCAGAATTTTTCCTGAATTTTAGATGAAAATCGTTTTTAGTGAACTGACTTTGTTGGAAATATGCGAAAAATTACTTCCTGTATCAAATGGAAGTTTCCCGTTATTATTATATACCTACGTAAACTATGATATAAACGAAAGTTTAAAACATTTTTGGTTTAAGAACAAGCCATGTCACGTCTTAAATTACCTACAACGTATTTTTTTTAGTATCGCACTAGTGTATCAACTGCTCCCAACCTCCTGAAGTCAGTGAGAATATAAACGGGTTATTAATTGCTTTTTTTTTAATCATAGAACTTCACTCATTTAAAAAAAAGACTACTTTTGAATGACTGTTTTTAATAAGTTAAGAATTACACAATGAAGCAATTATCGATGCACAACTGTGCGTCTTTTGTTTTTGTATGTATCAGAGATGGCGTTGTGTACGGATTTATATTTTTTTTGTGATTTTCTTACTTTTCCACTTACTTAAGGGAATTGCATTTCAATTTCTTCATACGTGTGAGGGAGATTTGTTATAATTATTGTATTTTTCCTTTAGAAGTAATACATGTGAAAGGAAGAGGAGCAGCATTATATGTTTAAGAACAAAAGCAAAACAATCAGCGCATTGACTTTGGTGATTTTAAATTTTTGGAATTCACTTACATTGCTGCAGTTCTTTCATAAGCTGAGAATACATTCCATACAAAATATATGAGATAAAGAATTTTCCTCATAACTTTTTTTGGGGATTTTTTCCGATGTTTTAATAGCTCTGATTTTTGGGGCGTAGACAAATCCAACAAATCAAAGACCATTAAAATCGGTCCAGCCGTTCTTGAGTTATAAATGGTGTAACTAACCCGACTTTATTTTACATATTAAGATTGTTAAGTTCTGCATCTTTTTTTTAATATTTTGCCAGTTGTTTCGGCTTACAAGGCCATTTTCAAACAATGGTTAGACGTTAGACCACTTTGAGACAACTTATTTACATGATTCTGAATTTTGATTTTGAAGTTGTCTTAATTTTTTTATTATTTCAGCTCCACAAAGGAGAGCCTGAGGAAAATAATTCCCCTCAGAGCCTAAGCCATCTTTGGGGATGCTGTGTGGAGGGTCGTTTAAGGAAAGGAATGAGAGGAAGTTCTGAGAAGGAAAAGGTATTAGGGGCTGATAGGAATCGGGGGGGTCAGTGTGTCCAGGAGTAACGTATGTATGAATCTATCCCTCTCACTGCGGTGCAAGGCGATATTCCAATAGATTACGGCTGGAGAAGTCAAAGTGACTCCCTCAACCATTATCTTCCTATACGGCCTGCGATGCAACTGGTGGGCAGACCCCATGAACCTGGCCACTCCTGCTACATCACGAAACGGAGCAAGCCACTTGAGGTGACCTATGGCACAGGTGTTGGTTATCCAATAATTAGTTCTCGGGGCGGCTGTACCCATAAGCGCCTACCAAATTGATTTATTACCGGTTAAACCGATTTATTGAGTACATAAATGTGACTTTTGAAATCCGTTTTCCCCACATTAAATGCTAATGTTTTCTTAATTGTTTAATAATGATGTTTATTACTGCTATTGACTTATTTAAACGTTTTATATTGATCAGGTTTTGTAAATACACTAGGAAGTGGGAAATAAATACGTTTTCTTACTTTATTAATTAGTGTATATTAGGGCCATTCGTTCATTTATTGATTTCTAATTGTTCATATAAATTTTCATACTCTAAGACCCTTTATTTCTACATGTAGATCACCCTCCACTTAACAGCAACAAGTCATTACAGCGCCATTTTGTTTTTTGACAGTTGAAAAGTCCCAGTTAAATTTTTATTATGGGTACTGTTTCGATCGCTCGTGAAAACTTATGGCGATTTTGGGCCGCGTGAATTTTGTGTAAGATCTGGAAGAAAATTGGGAACGGAAAATGAACTTGGAGAGGATGCCACGAGAATAATGAAAGTCCTACCTTAGAACTGGAATCTTCTCTTGCGCCCAATGGATGTTGCACAAATCTCACGACGTAAAAAACTGCTTTGCCCGTTATCACTATGAAAAAACTCTTGCCCGTTACTTAAGACCTTGTACGTCTTGTAGCGCGGTAGGTAAATCTTCTCCCGGTGACAGGGTGAATGGGGAGGTAATATTTTTGAAGGTAGGTCAGACAGTATGGAATGTGGGGAATATGAAATAGGATACTATCTATAAGTTATGCCCGAACAGGTAAGTTACGGCGTTTGTGCAAATTGTGATAAGATGAAGAGTACCACTATCTTATTATTAGCTGCCAGCTTTTAATAATTTGATAGAAATCCGAAGTGAAATCACCTAGAATCGGCGTTTAAATGGGAGCTTTCAAATGTTGACAATATTACATTTGAATATCTGTGGAACAACCCAACCTTAGGCATCAATTGGGGAATGTTTTGGGGCTGAAGGTAGCGGGAAGGAGAAGGAGATGGGGTAGAGGAAGGTTCCGAATTTCCTAGTTATTAAGATCTGATTACCAAACACGGTCAGAGCCATTTTAAGCAGCGTTTCAATTCTGAATGGTGGTCTTTCACCAGGGCAATACTTAGAGTATCTAGTATCAACCACTCTGGAATGTACCTTAATTTCGCCATTAGGGTTATTTTATTTTAATTACTTGTTAAACAACACAAAATTATTTAATAAAATTTACTTGCGCACGCCGGAATTTGAACCCGCCACCTCTAGATTCTTAATGGACAACCTTAAAAATAACCACATAACATTTGTATAGCGCAGTTCTATGTTATTTCACTTCTAAGGGTGGGTTCTCAATTTGGGTGACGAATATGGGTAGGTACCCCCGCTCGAGATCATCAGCACATTGACCCCCAGATCCAACTCACCCCTCGTACCTTTTTCTTCCCAAAATTACCTCTCCTTTCTTTCACTAAAAAGACCCTCCTCACAGCATCCCCAACGATGGCATAGGCCTGAGTGATTTTTTTTACATTAAATACACTCAGGAGGCCTGAGGAAAATAATTTCCCTCGGGGCCTATATCATCTGAGATCCTGTGTGGAGGGTCCTTTTGAGGAGAGGAAGGAATGAACATTGGTCTGCAGAGACCCATGTTGTAGGAAGGAGGAAACACAGAGGCCGGAAAATCGTTTCATGGCCGAGCTATTCAACACAAGAACGAGTCGAAGAAGCGATCCGTTCTCATGTGACAAATGTTAACCGTGTACATATGTTGGGCACGCGTTTGGCTTGTTTCCCGACTATGCACCGGTGCCGAAGGGATCAAAGACGCTAGATCCTCGGAGCATCTTCCATTGCAATACAGGTAGAACAAAAATAGCATTCCCACCCGACGCCTATGTTTTAAAGATTGCCATCCGTCTGTTAAGATGTTAGAACCTATCAAACGGACCGCCTGTTTCTGCACAGAGTCGAGGGTATTTTTCAGGTATTTTGGAGCTCCAGACGAGAGTTGACTGCCAAATTCAACCGTGGGGCGCACTTGTGATTTGTAGAGGGTTAGTAGTTGTGTACTATTAATATGGCCAGTTTTTGGGAGGCTAACTTTACTCCGTGTGGAGCAAAAAAAAGAGAAAAATGTGCCTTTCTACAACCCCTCGACCACGGAGGCCGTTATTCTTCCAACCCCAAAATATTCATTAATAACACCACATAAATGAAAAGCAATTTCCAATCAAATTTCCACTTTAAATTTCATGATTTTCATCGTAATTCGTTCGCATTAAATATTGAGCATAAATCGATAAAAGCTGATAAGTTTAGTTAAGTTTATGTAATGTTAGTTATATCATCCCCTATGCCCCAAGCGACTGACCGAAGTCGAATTCTGTAAAAATAATGTCCTAAGTAGTGACTCGTTGTTTGAAAAGCTAATAAAGGTCATCACGAACTGAACTCGCCCGGGCGCCAGGTAACTACTACAGGACGACTAGAAAGTTGATTTTCACTTATCCTCCAAAATATTTTATACCGGAGGACTACTTGCAGATGGCGTTACTCAAAGTTTTGTAAGGTTTGGTTTAAAGTATTGAGTTTGTTTTTATTTTTTATTCTATGTGAATACCTTTCAATAGTGCCATTTTTTTACCATAGGCCCACACAAGAGACCCTAGGGGATGATGGGGGATTCATCCTTCCCACTGCGGTGCAAGGCGATATTCCAAAAGAGTTCTGCTTGAGAAGTCACAAGGTCTCACTCAACCAACTCTGCCATGCAGATATGGGCATCCGACACCAAGACCCGGACAAACCTCACCCCACGAAACCGGGCATCCCTGCCACCACTTGGGGTGACCTATGGCAGAGGTGTTGGTTATCCAATAAACGGTTCCCGGGACTGCGGCACCTATACTATGATTTGAATCCTCGACCCCCGAATCAGTGGGTTGTGAATTCTAGTTATTTTTTCTCCCTTTCGGAACTCGGACGTGATGTTTTGCACCATTGTTATTGTTTTAGATATGGTATATATGATTTTACGTGTATTTTTAACATCCTTCAACAGATCGATGTAACTCGTTCGTATCTAATGCACGAACGGTAACGGAATTAGCCGATGATACGCGATGGGCAGCTGGGCTCCCGTAGTGTCGAGTACCTACTCTAGCTTCAGAATAACGTAGAATTTCCAACATAGCGAATATCTGGTGCAGTTAAATATGCATCGTAAACCTTACGGTAACGTAAATAAAGCAACTTATAATCTCTACGAATCATAATCTTTATTTGGTTTTCCAGCACAAGTAACCTCAATCACTTGACCAGATGAAAGAACACAATTCACAAACTGAAATTAACTGATAACCACCCTTTATACCTTTTTCATTCACAGAACTTTCTCTCTTAAAAACACACTCCACACAGCATCCCCAAAGATGAGACAGGCCGTGAAGGAAATTATTTTCCTTAATGTCTACTTATCTCCTTATCTCTGCACTTCCGTTACTTTTTTCATAGTTGTATCGACCTTTGTTCATCGCTGGGCGTGAATACTTTTTAGAACACCTCAAGATCTACACGACGACGCACGAAAAACTCAAATAACCCTTTCTTTCGCGTAGTTATGGCTGAATCTTTGATCGAGCGGAGTGAATTTCGAGGCTCTTATCTATCCCCCTCCCCTCTCAATGATAAACGCTCTAACAAGCAGAGAACAATGGTCTATTTTTAAAATATAGCAACCTTGCGTCACAACCCTTGGGCCACGAAATATAGAAAAAGTTATCCATTCACATTGGTCAAACCTTTCTTGCTAAGCCTGTATTAATAGTAAGCATCTGCGGTTTCCCGGCGTTTGCTATCGATTCCATATGAAAATTATTAATAAAACTAGACCGCCGTGTTCTAAAATACACTCAACGTAAATGGGTTATTCATGAGGAAGAAAATACTACGCCGAAAGGAAATAGCTGCTCTGGGGGAAATGACATAAAGGCTATTTAATTTATTGGGTTAGGGTTGAAGGTTGTGCGACAGACGTACATTAAATATTTTTAATCTTTGAAGAAAAAGATAGTATTAATTATCTAAATGAAACATGAAACAGAAAATTAAAAAAAGGAAACGGTCCGAACTGGGGTACGATCGCAGAACCTCTGTCAGTTGTACATACTTGCACAGTAAATCTTAATATATAAAACAAAGTCGGGTTAGTTACACTATTTATAACTCGAGAACGGCTGAACCGATTTTGATGATCTTTGATTTGTTGGATTTGTCTCCGCCCCGGATAGGATAATAACTAATAAAACATCGTAAAAATTCACGAAAAAGAAAGTTATGACGAAAATTCATTTCCTCATACATTTAATATGGAACGAATTTTCATCTTTTGAAAGAGCTGAAGGAATATTGTAGGAGGTAGGTATAATATTGCAGTTTGCTTGAATTCCAAAAATTCAAAAACGTCAAATGTCAATGTGCTGATCGTTGTGTATTTGTTCTTAAACATATAATGCTGCCTCTCTTTCTTACACACTAAATGTCAACAGTCGTAAAGCGGACAAATGGTGAACGTATGTCTGCACAACTCCAGGAAAACAGCCACTTCTTTTCAAACATTCAAGGTGCATTGTGACGTGGGGTACCTATTGCAATTCGGTGAAGTCAATCAAATATATCTGCAAATTTGTCACAAAAGTGAGCGATTTGGCGGTTTTTGGCGTTCAAACTACAATTAAAAAAAGAGATGTTGGTTATCCAATAAATGGTTCCCGGGGCGGCGGCACCCGTACCCGTTTCCATTCAAAAATTCCCGTAAGTAAGTGGAAAAGTAAGAAAATCACAAAAAATATTAATCCGTTCACAACGCCATCGATACTGACAAAAACAAAACACGGACAGTTGGGCATCGATAATTGATTCATTGTGTAATTTTTAACTTAATAAAAAAACTTAATTTAATTCAACAGTTATTGATTCTGAGGCGGTACGAAGTTCGTCGGGTCAGCTAGTTTTAAATAAAGAAGCTCACCAAGGACTGGCGCTTGGTACTGGAAGACAAAAGGAAAAAGTAATAAGTGATTATTTGGAGGGCCCCACCACTTACCCGCTCTGGTATAAGTAACTTAAGGTTACTCCTTCAAGGCTCTCGCAAGGACTCTAATTTTTTTGGAAGAACGATTCTTTTTTTTTTTTTACCTGAATACCTAAATACCTTAAATATAAAAAAGCGTAAATACTACACAATGTTCTAAATACAAAAAAAAATTATAAAAATAGAATGAAAAGCTAGTAATGCTCTAAGTAGAAGCATTGAAAAAATAATTTAGTTAAATTACGGGAAGAATGGTGTGCAATCATAATCATCGATGTAAGTTTGGGCTGGTAGAGCGATTGAGCGAAGAAAGGTAAGCAATATATATGACGCAAATGTGGATGGTAGAAGAAGTCGGTGATGCCCGAAGAAGACACGGCACGATCAGGAGTCAAGAGTCAGAATAATAGAAGAGTACGTTCGAGACGATTTTTGAATGTGAATGAGGCAAGGAGTATGTGCCAAGACGGAGTTGTTTGGCGGTCCGTCCTATTTGTCTACCCCTAAGGGGAAACGGTGAGATGTTTTTCTAATGCGTCAATAATTTAGTGTGCCCAGTACTGGTAGGATACATGTTACTTTACGGTTACATTGTGCTAGCAGACAAATTTTGCTTTATGCATAATTTATATGAGACGTGACCGATATTACAATTTTCATTACCTAATTGAATTTTATTCTGCATTAGTGCCAGTATTTCTGTAATAATAAGGTGCTTTGAGGCGAGTTAAACTACTAGGTACATGTTTGTTTACTAATCAATAGCCAGTATTGCTGTAATAATAAGGTGATTTGAGGCGAGTTAAACTACTAGGTACATGTTTGTTTACTAATCAATAGCCAGTATTGCTGTAATAATAAGGTGATTTGAGGCGAGTTGCTCTACTAGGTACATGTTTGTTTACTAATCAATAGTTAGTATTGCTGTAATAATAAGATGATTTGAGGCGCGTTGCTCTACTAGGTACATGTTTGTTTACAAATCAATAGCCAGTATTGCTGTAATAATAAGGTGCTTTGAGGCAAGTTGCTCTACTGTGTACATGTTTATTTACTAATCAATATGCATTATTAAAGAAAGTGTACAATATGCGTGCCGCCAAAACTCAGAAATGATTCCCGGTACGATCAAGGAAGTTATATAATGTGGTAGCCCTCTATCCCCCATCCATGAAGGAAGATCCGTTTTTACCTAAAGGGTGTGCTTTTGAAGACATAAGGACTAGAAGTTTCGCCCTCTAGAAATTTCTAGAACAGTCCAGAACATTCGAGAGCATTCCATAACATTCTGCATTGTTTGGGAATGTTCGGGAAAAGCCTGGAAAATTGGGGAACCTCCCGGAACATCCAATACGGAACATTCCAGAACACTCTCGAATGTAGTGGAATGTTCTGGAACATTGTGGACGATTTGAAACCTTTTTTGTATGGGTGGGTCTACACATTGGTAGGGATACACATTGGTAGGGATATATAAAGCAAGATCCGTTGTGGGCTAGAACGTCAGTTCAATCTCATTTCAACTGCCTGAGCGAAGCCGGGTACTATTCATAACAATTATTTGCCTTTTGCCAGCAAAAGTACAAAAATAGGGTATGCCGCGTAAGTAGTAGATAAGTACGTTGTTTTATCTCCAGGAATAAACACATTTAGTTTTCCGAGTTGAAGCCGCCGAAAGTCTCTGAAGAATAAAGTGTCGTGATAGGAAACCGGAGATGATGAAAATACCCAGCCTCCCGGGAGCGGAGATGTCAAACGTCAGAGATACTTACTGTGGGAGATAGGAGGGATTGAAGCGACCAGTTGCGAAACGGAACGCTTCTATTTACATATTAAATAGAAGCGTTTATTATATGTCAGAAGCATTTTTATTTTTTTATTACTGTATTAATCCATTGTCAGAAGCCATTTAGAATTCAACTCAACCATTTAGAATCCATTTTACAATATTCATGAAAAATCTATCGAGCGAATCCAACATACATTTTTACGAAACATAAATTAAAGACTAGGAATTCCTATTGAAAATATTAGCTACATGTCACTGTTGAAAATTATGGGCCTTGCCACATTAAAAGAAAAAAGAATGTGTACTGATCTATTTTTTCTCTATAAAATTGTTAATAACATGTTTCACTCCCCTGAACTCCTTAGGCTGATTAACTTTCATGTGCCTAGTAGAACGGTTCGTCAGAAGGTACCTTACCATTATAACAATTCAGGTACCAATGCAGTTATAAATTCAGTACACACAGTGCACAGAGCAGAGAATAAATATTACATGGACACCAACGGTACTGAATGTCTGTCAGTCTATAAAAACATTGTTATTAAAATTTAATCTGTACGTCCATCTTTATGTTTATAAATTATCAATATGTATCGAAATTTATATGAATGTGCATCCTATATCTTACTCTGATGTTGTTAAATTTTAAATATAACATTTTTTTTTTAGTTAAATTTTTTATATTTAGTACTTATTTTAATTGTTATATCGCTTAGTTCATTGATTATATAAAATGTATTATTAATTTTATCATATGTAAAAGCCCTAATTGGGCGTGTACGAATAAATAAATATTAAAAAAATAAAGATGAAAGATGACATCACGACATACCCCATTTGCTCATTTACCCATGGGCTCAATCGGGAGCAATTGGGAATCTTGTGCGGTATTTACAAAATAAACGTGTTAGAAAAGTAGAAGGTGACGTTGTTTCTGTGGGTGAAAAGTTAAAAAAAAACAACCCCTAAAAAACAAGATGTTTTTACTATCGTAGGTCTACTTTGAAATGTCCGTTAAAACTTAAAAAAAAATGGTTTGACTAAGGTTTGAACCTTCCATTCCAGTTACTTACTGGAAACAACCGCGCTTATGGGCCAAATCCCAATATGGTAAGAAGGACATTAATTTCGTATATTAATTGCTTTAATTTCTTCGAACTTCATATACGAATACATGCGCATATCCGCGTGTGTGAGCGTGATTGGCGCCTGCCCAAGTCTCTAAATGTTGCCGCTTGGAATGCGAGATCAATTGCCAATAAACACGAAGACATTGTGGATCTGATAACTAGCAAAGGTATTCACATTTTGGCGCTATCGGAGACTTGGCATGAAAATGCTGACTCCTACTCCATCAAAACCCTTCGGTCAAGTGGGTTCTCGGTGTATGAAGCTGCAAGGCCGATAAAATCCGACACAAGTAATATTAATTTTACGAATCACGGGGGAGTTGCAATTGTAGCGCAAAATGGTATTCGCTTAGACAGTATTGGGATACGTCAGGTATATACCACTTTTGAGCTTGTCGGCTGCAAGGCTTCTGCTAATGGCGCATCCCTCGTGATAATTTCCATCTACCGTCCCGGGTCATGTGCAGCCACCGCAATTTTTTTCAATGAATTTAGATCTCTCCTAGAGTGCACCTCTAACTATAATTGCGACGTTATTATTCTGGGAGACGTAAATATTCACTTGGAAAAGAAAACCAATCCCTTGGCCCTAAAATTCACCAAAATTCTACGTGACTTCGGCTGCGACCAGTGGGTGAACTCACCTACTCATGACGCGGGGGGTACACTTGATGTAATCATTTCCCGGGTAGGGTTTCCCCCAAATAGCCTAAATGTTACTGACATTGGACTATCGGATCATCGTCTCGTCACATCCGAGTTTGCCTTCGATCCTCCAAAATTAGAGTTTAAATCCGTTGTCTCCAGAAATTGGAGAGAATTCGACTTCGAGGCATTTTGTAGTGATTTGAAAGCGTCGCCTCTCTGTGATAAGGAAAAGTATAACGAGAGCCAAGCAGAAGAGTTAGTAACTCTATATAATTCTACGCTACGGGCATTACTCGATAAAAATGCTCCTTTCACAGAGAAGGTCTGCCGCATTAGGAATTGCAGCAAATGGTTCGATGATGAATGTCTTCAAAAGAAGAGGGAAATGAGGAAATTTGAGAGGATTTACAGACGAAACCCGACTTTCAGCAATCGGCAGCTTTGGATTGCCAAGCAAAAAGTTTACAAGGAAGAAGTCACACAGAAGAAATCTAACTTTTGGTGTGAGCAAATTGAGACAGAAAAGGACCCTCGAAAACTTTGGCAAAACATAAGGACTCTATCTGGAGAGAGCAACAATAAGGTTGATTCCTCTCTTGAAGCAAACAGCCTCGCAACATATTTCAGAAGTAAGGTTGAACAAATTCAGGCCCTCAGTGTGGTAGGATCGTCTTCTATCGCAGCATCAAGTCCGCTCTCCGGTGACTTCTCTACTTTTGCAGCAGTAACGGAAGAAGATGTCACGCGTGCTATAAAGTCTTGCCCTAACAAGCAATGTACTCAAGACCCCATACCTACCTGGCTCTTAAAACAATGTCTTCCGGATATAGCGCCTGTAATTACCGCAATTATCCAGAAGTCATTAGTAAATTCACTTGTACCGGGAACACTCAAGAAATCAATAATAACTCCGATTCTAAAAAAACAAAATCTTGATACTGACAATGCGGATAATTACAGGCCAATATCGAATCTACCATTCCTTTCTAAACTGCTTGAGAAAATCGTTGCCAAACAATTGGTGGGGTACTTGAACTCCGCCGGTCTATTTGCCAAAAATCAATCCGCTTATCGACAGTTTCATTCAACGGAAACTGTTCTTCTGCGGTTAATTTCAGACTTGATCATCGGGATGGAAGCAGGTAAGTTGGGTTTGGTATCTGTTCTTGACATGAGTGCGGCATTTGACACGGTAGATCATAGTATTTTATTAAATGTGCTTGAAACCGAATTTGGCGTTCGAGGTGATGTTCTCCAATGGATGAAATCATACCTGTCTGGACGAGTAGCCTCAGTAATTTTCAATAATTGTACTTCACCTGAAACTCCCATAGAATGTGGAGTTCCCCAGGGTTCTGTCTTGGGTCCCATTCTTTTCATTCTCTATACGAATCGCCTCGAGAAACTAATTCAATCAGCTGGCTTTGAATCACAAGGCTATGCAGACGATCGTTTCATTTTCAAGTTTTGTTCCCCGGATGAAAAAGACGTCCTTAAAAACGAGGTGGTTAGTTTCATTAACACAGTCTCAAGTTGGATGTCTGTCAATAAACTCAAACTTAATCCGACCAAGACGGAATTTATTTGGATAGCTTCTCCTGGAAGGCAAGCCCTCATCGACTCTAATCCAATCCATATTCAGGGCACAGATATAATTCCTTCTACAGAAATAAAGTTTCTAGGTTTCACTATAGACAATAGTCTTTCTCTAGAATCACAAATTTCAAAATCTGTAAGTTCAGGCTTTTTCCATCTAAGGCAGATAAAATCAATCAGGCGTTGCCTTCCCTCTGATGGAGCAAAGTCACTCATAAATTCGTTCGTTGTCTCACGTATGGACTATTGTAATAGTGCGTATGCTGGCTTGCCTAAAAAACAATTCAATAGAATCCAGTCCGTTTTTAATGCTGCGGCGAGAATGATTTTTGGTGAATCTAAGTATTGCCGTATAACCCCGCTTCTAAAGGATCTTCATTGGCTTCGATGCCCTGAAAGAATAGAGTTCAAGATCTGCTTAATGACCTTCAAAGCATTGCAAGGAATGGCGCCAGCCTATATATCGGAACTATGTGTCCGACAAAACTTAAGCGATAGGCAGCTTACTCTAAGGTCAGCAGATCGAGATGTTACTAATCGTTTAATCGAACTTTCTAGGTCAAATCGAGCCGTTTACTATGATCGATCTTTTCGTGTAACTGGCCCGCTCATTTGGAACAAACTTCCCTCAGCTCTTACTAATATCCAGAACTTGGCTGAATTCAAAAGAGCTTTAAAAACAAACTTATTTAAAAAATCATACCTTTCATGAATTTTAACTCCTTTTCAATATACTTTAATAAGCCATGTTCCTCAAGTTTCTGGTAATTGTTTGGTTTCGATTACCTCCTTACTATAGTTTTATGTGCACTCTGAATTTGTATTATTTCTAAATGTTAACTGCCTCCTGTTCTATATAATTTAGTTTAAATGATTCTTGTTGAATGGCACCGTGATGGTTTATCATTATATATTGTCCTGTGCCAAAACAGCACTCACTATTGTTGTTAATATTGTTCTTTAGGAATTGCTTTGTATATTTTTGTATATTCGTTATTTCACATTATTTAATTAATTTTTTAAGGACTCGTAAGGAACACTGTAGGTTAATTTTAAGTTTATTATAATTAAGCGCACTTGAAGTGAAACATCACAAAACTGCGCTATATAAATACTACGTTATTATTATTATTATTATTATTGGCACAAAAAAATAATAAAATGCATGGTAATCAACGACCAGTCTCTCTGCCGAGTTTCAGCCCGATCGGATGTTGGGATATGGGGTAATTTCCACTTCTAAGATTCCGCTTCAATCACACAAATAAAAGTGAAAATCAAAAATATGTTTATTTTACTTTATGAGTAAAACCTCAAATTGTAATATTTGATTAAATGAAGACAATATAAGCGAAACTTGATCGAAAATCTGGAAGCAGAAAAATCATAAAAAGATGTTGTCACCTCTGAGCAGAAGGTCCTGGGTTCGTATCCCAGAGGTGCCATTATCTTTTTCTGTCTCCAGATTTTCGATTGAATTTCGCTAATATCGTCTTTATTTACTCAAAGAGATGAATTTAAAAATACATCAATCATATTAAATGAAAGGTCAAAGATCGCAAACTTCTAAAATAAGATAAGAGTTTCAAAATAACCTACGTACGTCGTCATTATATATGAGATTACCCTTGTGATTCTAATATTAAAAAGATTAGAGAAAAACCTTTTTACAGATAACATCATTTGTATCATTTGCAGACTAATTTAAGACCGATTCAACCGATATATTATTGTTACATTGTTGATCAGTTTATTTTTGAGCTCTTGTGGGCAATTTACAAGACGCTTTAGTTCATTATGATCCCTATACAAGGAAACCATGTCGGGACTCTTAAGAAAAATCCTTGCTTTACACGATCATTATATTCATTCTTACAACTCACAGATCGTCGGTGATCTTCAAAACCACATAACCAAAATTTGCAATACCGCTCAAGGGCTTAAGTAAAGCAAAAATGCTTACGCGGTTTTGAACCAACCAAATATTTTTATAATTACGTGAGATTTGGTACGTACGCGTAAATGAAACCAATATTTTTTTTTTCAAACAGGCGTTTAATTTTCATGTATCTGACAAATGCTCTCTAGAACCGAAACGAAAGCCAAATACTATGTTTGGAGATCGTGCTTTCGGAGTATCTGGGCCTAAGGCTTGGAATATACTCCCTTCGGAATTAAGGTGCATAACAAGCCCAACAGAGTTTAGGTCCAAACTAAAAACCTACCTTTTTGGGCTCTCAGACCCTCAATTTAAATATACCTATCGGAGAGTATCATACTTGTATCGCCTATGATATGTCTTAATCACACTTTTCTTACTGAATTAAAATTATTCGAGTCCTTACACATCAATCTGTCACAACAACGAATCACAATTAGGAAGATCAAATCCTTATATTTACTACTACACCAACCACCATTAAATGTTGCTTTTACTTTCCAAAATACACTCATCAAGCAATACATTACATATTAATATTAAAATATTTTTCTGGATTAAATAACATATGTTCACAATTACGTGCGAACTCTATCTAAATTTCTTTAAATGGTCAATACACAGTGTTAATTTCAAGCGATCTCCCAGGTAAGTATGGTCCTATTTTCATTAAATTTTAGGCAGCATCGCGTTCATTGGTCAAAATATTGAACATATATTTTCGTATCGGTGATCAATGAACCGATGTATGCAATTTTTAGCCATAAGTTGTTTTTAATTGTTTGTCTAGCTTGTAGTTTTTTTTAGATTTTAGAAATGTATTATAAGTTTGTACAGCGCCCCTGAGGTGATTTTTCACAAAAACGGCGCTGAATAAATCATCCAAGTATTATTATTATTATTTTTATTCGGCAACAATAATTCTTGAACTTACTGGCTATACTTCTGTACTGGCTAAACGTAAACTCCCTTACTTTAAATGTTAATAAAACTAAATATCTAACTTTCTCTAAAAACAAAAGAGGACAACCAATGAATGTGCATACCCTCAAATTACATGAATGTCAAAATACTTTTCCACAATGTTCCTGCCCGTCTTTAACCCAAACAAAAAGTATTAAATATCTTGGGATTGAAATTGATGAAAAACTACAGTGGAATTCACACATTGATCTTACCTCAAAAAAGCTAACAAAACTCATCTACTTCTTCAAAAAATTAAGAAAAATCTTGTTGATGAGGGATTTAAAGAGAATTATGCTTTATGCCACTCTCGATTGGAATATGGAGTAATAGGATAGGGCTCAGCAGCATCTAATCACTTAAAACAACTTAAGATAACTCAGAATTGCATCATAAAGACCATTCTAAAGGTCCCCATAAGGACGTCAATAACAGAAATTTTTAAACAGTTTGATGTTCCAAGCATACAGAAAATCTATGCCAAAAACATTCTAGTACATCACCACAAAAATGATTCAGAGGCAGACACCTCACATGCTCATAAAACCTGAGCCAAACAAACAGACGTACTTAATATACCAAAGTGTAACTCTTCATTTGGTCAAAGAAGTTCTGAATTTTTAGCAGTAAAGTTATATAACAAACTCCCATTTAGTATCAAACAAACTAAAACAAAAAATAGCTACATTAAGGACATTACATGTAGGCTGAAGGAACTATCGGAAAATGAACTTACTACTATACTTAAAACATCGTCATAGAAGTTTCTGGAAAACCTTATCCACACAATAAAGTTAAACCATATAAGTCGCTGAAAAACTTATTCAAAGCACAGTCCCCCTCAGCACATGATCTCCTACTGAGGAGGACTAAGAATTTATTTTCTATTTTATATATACATCTTACTAACATGTTTCATATAAAAATGTAAAAAATATTATATAGTTACTAAATAAAAATTAAAAAAAACTACCTAATACATGCGCCTATTCCTCCATTTCACACACTTGCAAACAAATTCACCTCATGTTTCGATGTATATAATACAAATTTACCATAATTTAAGAAATACTTGAATGATATTTTTATGTAGTATATTTTGATATTTAGGGAGAATCACATAGCACATCTTGTCTTATGTATAAAAATGAATCGCTAAATGTGTTGCTAAGCGCAAATCTCGAGATCAGCTGAACCGATTTCGCTAATTCTTTTTTTTAAATATTCCTTGAAGTACGAGGATGGTTCTTACGGAGAGAAAAATTAATTGCGCAAAAAATTAGATTATTTCAGAAAACCTATTACTAACCTAAACGACTATCGCACGTTTGACAGTTCGCGTGTTTGAGAATGACATTTTGCAAAAAATGATTGTTAAATAAGGATTCTATTTTTGAAAATCTTTAAGTGATAAATTTATTTAAAGTAGGTGTTCCCCTAATAGTTTGAATTGAATCAAGAATTTTAGATATTTTAAATAGGTACCTTTGTTAGGTACCAAATTAAATATACATGAAAAATGGAGATTTGAATAAAAATTGTAAAAGGAGGCACGCGGGCTGTTTAAAAACTGAATTTACTGGGATTTAATATATGGAACGCGGGAGGAGGGTTGGCAGAACGAGGGAGCGGTAAAGGGAAGAGGGAAGGCGGGGAAGGTGAAAGGGGAACGCGGGAGGGGAAGGGGACGTGTGAGGGGGGAGGGGAACTCAGGAGGGGTGTTCGCGGGAATGGGGGAAGGGAGGGGGGAGTGGAGTGGGGAGAGGGAAGGTGGAGGTGACGGAGTGGGAACGCGAGAGGGGAAGAGGACGCAGGAGAAGAGGGGAACGGGACGAATGGGAAAGGACGCGCAGGGAGAAACAATTTCTTTATTAAATGGCATAGCAACGCATGCCGGGACCAGCTAGTGGCATATATTTGTGAATTTTTATATATTTATCTTCAATATAAAAACCTATTGCCGTTTTCTTTTTATGTACTGTGACATTTGATTTGAATTGTCAAGAATTGCTTTTATGTAAATTTTGTAAATACACTATGTATACTATTTTATGACATCTGCAACTTTAAAAATTTTCGCTTGTATTGTAATGCATTATTTTCACTAAAATGTATCTTTATACTTTCCAATCATGTGATGTTTACTTTTTCAAGATCATCTTTTTTATTTAAAACTGTGTCTCTGTATTTTAAACTTATCATGTAAAAGCCCATCAGGACGTTGAAATATTAATAAATAAATAAAATAAAGAAATAATACATATACGAGGATTTTAATACCATCGGAAAGAGAATGAATTGAATTTTAGTTCGGTACACGTCGTTGGCTATAAAAAGGTCCGTATCAGAAGTTAATCATGTCACACATATATAGTTATCTTACTAATTTACAGACATTTCAAGATTCATAAAAGTGTTATTAACTTATTTACGCTCATTTAAGCTAGATGCTAACTTATTTACGCCCATTTAAGCTAGATGCAATAATTTTTGTTAACAAAATAATTTACGCATTGAACTTCTAAACAGGATTCATAGAAAGCAAATTAAAAATAATACTCATGCTTCACAAGATTGTGAAGCTATTTATTCTGAATCAGTGATTTTTTATTATAAAGCTGTAGCTAGTTTTTTTTAAATATCTATTAGCTCCACACAAGATGTCTGTTTTGGGAATAATTTTGTGGAGGGTTCTTGTAAGGAAAGAAAAGAAAGTACGTTTTGGGAAGATGAAAGGTATCTGGGGTGGGTACGAATCTGGAGGTCAGTGTGACCCAGAGTGACAGATGGACGAATCCATCCCTCGCATTGCGGTGCAAGACGTTGTGTCTTTAAGTCCGGTTGAGAGGTCAAAGGGTCTCCCTCAATCGAACCCTCCCTATCCGATCCGACACGCATCACTCCACGAAGCCGGACACCCCTGCTGAGTAACCAAACGTAGCGAACCACTTGGAGTGACCTTTAGCAGAGACCAATAAATGCGGGAAGCGATACCCATACCCGGCTCGCGAATTGAAATTATTCGAAATCTAAATAAAAAATACGATCAAACTTTTTTTTGTTTTATGTTTTTTACTCGTGAAGTTTACGAATTTGGTGCTTTAAATCTGGAACCAGGTAACCTGCAAATACCGGAACGAGTCACGTAATAGTATATATATCAGATAGTTACTAGAAACCACTTGACAATGCGCAATGTCTCTAGACAGAAGCGATACAACGGTTCTTGGGAACATGTAGAGCAAGGATGTATACCTAAAATACATGGTTCTTTGGTTGTCTGAAATATTTCTGTGGAGTGACTAATAAGAAAACGAGAAATAAACATTGCTTCAAATTCATTAACCACTTAACATTCCATAATTCTGGCGTAACCACGCGGTCTCGATGTCCTTCCTTCCCCCCTCCGGTAACCCGACGCTCATCTTTTCCTCAAGGTCTTCAAAAACTTCCCCTTCTCTCCCAAGTACGTTTCTTCGAGGCAAAATCGGGGAGCCGGCTAAAGGGCGCGGACTTCGAGCATCGTCTGCGGTTGGGCCGATAGCTTTACGCATTCTCATTGGGAATATTTTGTCTGGTTTTATTTTTATATATTTTATTTTTTTCTGCTATTATAGTAATTACTTACATTATAACATAATCATATAACAGTTTTTTTCCTCAATACTTATTTTATTTTCAAAAGGCTTTTTTCGACTGGTTTTAGTCGTAATTTTTCTTTTTCTTTTACTAACACTATTATCTCCTTTTGATGTTACCTATTTCAGAAGAATTATTCTACGGGCTGCTACTTCTATTTATCTTTTGTATAATGTTAATGTGAGTACTTTCATACTGCTTACTAACCCCGTATGCATGGACATTGAAGGGTCTAGAGTCGTTCAAATAAACGAAGCTTCGTTCAACAGGTTTCCTTATAACGCCGTTGGGAAAGTGGTGGGGTCCCCTCCAATTGCATAATGCTCACAATCAGTTCTCCAACTCGTCTTGGAATGAGATTACTTCTTTAAGAAAGAATAGAGTTATTTATGTTAATCTGGATTTACTAATACTTGGCGTATTACAAGTTGTGACTGCGAGTAGTCAACCTAACTAGGTGCTAGCTGAAATTGATCTGATTCCCACCGTGTTTTGTGGGAGCTCCTTCACCTCGGCCCTCGGCCCTCTGGAGCACTAACATTTAAGTAATCCAGCCGCCATCTTGCGGATTTTCGGGAAAGCTCTTGGCACTGCCCTCTTTGTGCGAATCTGGGAAGCTTTTAACTAACTCATGTATCCAACACTTATATTTTAAAATTTAAATAACGTCCAAGAGTCCCAACTGTCCGGAACAGGTGGGACTATAGCAACCCCAATTGGGATATTATGTGGTGAGGCTGAAGGGATTGGGAATGAAAATAAGATGGAGGCAAAGCGTTGGGAAGTACCTGTCTGTTTAGATCTGGTCTGGTATTTTTAATTTTTGAAAGAAAATCTTTGTATAAACCCGTTTCATCACAGGAGACCACATTTGTCCCAGTTCACACATGTCTCGTAGAAATCGTTGTATCTCCCTTACTGTCATGGTGGGAAATATGATCTTAAAGTGTAAGAACTAAAGGTGTTAGAACTAAAGTTGTCTTTCTACTAATTGAATCGGTTAGAAAGAGAAAACTTCACGATTTATTTATTATATCAAGATATAGAATAATTTGTACTAAAATATAGAATTAACCGTAGAATTTTTTAAATGTGCTCCTACTCGTATGTCAAGCCGAAGTTTCCGATAGGGAAAAAAAATTCTTGAATTTTTTATTCGACACTTTTTTTATTTTATTTTTTATTATTGAGTTAGTTTATACTACATGAATATAAACTAATAAGCAAAATGTAACATTTCATTTGATAAATTTAAATATTTTTACAGTAAGCATAACATTTCTTTTTAAATACATTCATTCTTTCTTCATTCTTCATACTTTCAGGCATTTCATCATACATCTTTAGTCCTCTGTACATTAGGCAGTTCTGTGATTTTGATTTCTTCATTTGTGGCAATCGAACTCTGTTTATATTTCTTGTTTCGTAATTATGAATGTCTCTATTAAAAACAATTTCATCCTTAAAGTATTTTGGCATTTGGTTTTTTATAATTTTATGCACAAAAATGAACACATTAAATAGTAGTCTCTTTTTTATTGGAATCCAATTTAGCTCCTCTCTCATTTGATTAATCCTTGCGTATTTGCCTTTCCCCAGTATACATCTCATAGCTTTGTTTTGTATAACTTCTAGTTAAAGAACTTAACTTTTAAAGAAAACGATAAAAACGTGAGGTGATAATAGCGTTTATAACAATTTTTTGCCTAATAATAATGTGGGTGGTTTGTTTTGTTTTGATGTATGGATACCGCCGCCCCGGGAACCATTTATTGGATAACCAACACCTCTGCCAAAGGTCATTACAAGTGGTTCGCTACTTTTGGTGACTTAGCAAAGGTGCCAGGGTTCATAGGGGTGAGATTTGTTCAAGTCTTGGCTGCGAATGCGTCCACTCACCAACTTTGTGGTAGTCTGGATCAGGAGAGATTGGTTGACGTTTTGACCTCTCCAGCAAGAATCTCTCGGATCATCGCCTTGCACTGCAGTGGGAGAGATAGATTCATATATCCGTCACTCTTGGACAAACAAACCCCTAGATTCCTACCCACCCCTCATACCCTTTTCCTTCCCAGAACTTTCTCTCCTTTCCTAAAAAAAACCTGTAAAATGTAAAAAAATAAAACAGTAATTTTAGATACTTTTTTAAAACTTTTTTTTATTTTGTATTAAAAATTTAACATTTTTTAAATTATATTTTTATTTTTAATAATGACACTTGTAAACTTATTTCGTCACCTTTCAAAAACAACCTTCTAAAAAATGGTTCCATGCTAACTCAGAAACTCCTCAGAAAAGTAATTAAAAGCTATAAAAATAATTTTAAAATAGCCGGTAACCCTAACCTAACTTAATCTATTTAATCAATTTTCTCTATTTTCTTAACATCACTCTTAATTACGTTTCTGAGTTGGTTTCATTCTGAGTTGTCCGGTCACCCCAAAAAGTACGCCCAATTTTTAGGAGGTTTTGTTTTCGGTCATGACTTTTATCAGAATGAATTTCACGCTTTTTGAAGGACAAAAAGTTTATATTTAAAATTTGATGTTAATATTAAAGTTGCGAAATAAACTTCTTCCATATTAGTCGGAATTTGTAAAAAAAAAAACTTTCTAGTTTAAACATGCCAACCCAAAAGATTATGCTTTGGAAATTGCGAAGAATTTAAACAAAGAAAAAACACGCAACCCTTACAAAACTCTAATGTTGGATAATTAGTTGTGTTTTGGTAGCAGGCACAATATTAAAACGAGTAAAGTAGCTACATAATTGAACAATTTTTTTAACTTAAGCTGAAACTAAGGTACTTACCTTTAAATTTAGTTGAATTTTTTAACCCCTCGGGTGTAGGCTACCTAGCAGTACTCGTACAATAATATGATATAAAAGTTTCTGAGATATTTATATCTTAGAGACTTCGGATATTATCCCTGGTTATATCCATCAGCCTTTTTGTCCGGCATGCTGGGTATTAATAGCCTCGCCGAAAGAAGGAAAACTGCTTTGCTGACAACAGCATATAAACTTTTAAACGGTAACATCTGTGTTCCCGATATATTACAAAAATTTGAATTTTATGTCCCCGACAACTTCACAAGAGCGCGCAGACACAGAAATTTTGTTGTTCCGAGATGCAGAACTAACTTACCATTAGTAATGCCGCTCGGAAAAATGATTATTTTACTAAATTTCCTGCCCCCTGACATAGATATTTTTAAACTAAATATTCATCAATTCAAAAACGCTATAATTACTTAATAAAATAAAATGTATGTTTATTATTGGTTATGTATAACTGTAAATGTGCATTTAAAATAAAATAAATAAATAAATGATTTGCCATTATTTGTATTTTTGTTGTACACTGATAATGGTAAATTGCGTCTTCTTTCAAAACAGGCGTTCCTAGCAAGGCTGGCTGGCAAAGCACATCACCAATGTAATCTAATCAACCCAATTTGGGTCCCCTGTTTAATCACAGCCGACCCAAATTGTCCCAAAACATCATATCTATATATGAATTAAAGGCCTCCACCGTGTCTGGCTGTCTGTTCGCAATAAACTCAAAAACTACTGAACGGATTTTCATGCGGTTTTCATCAATATGTAGAGTGATTAATGGGGAAGGTTTAGGCATAGAAATTGCCAAGGTTTTGGGTACATTGTTTGAAATATAAAATATAGTGGTGGACTAGCTGGCGGTGTGCCTGCGCAGGTTCAAAAAACTGCACATGTCTTTTCCCACACACGCTTTGGTCTACCTGCTCAGGAATACCTTAGTCCAAAAATACACCATTCCTCGGACCCACTGTCATCCAGTGATAGCTAATCACCGGAACAAAGTAACCGGGACGGGCAATGACGTCACATGTAATATATAGCCGCATGATACAACTAAGTACTACCGTCATTCTTTCCATATCCGGAGAGATACTAAAAATTCACTAAGATTGCCCTACTTCATGAAACACTCTTATGAAACCGAAGTGCAAAGATAGCTTTGTTTGAAATTTCGCGTACACAGATGTTAGTATTGTTATTACATGTCAGACGACCCGCGTAGTGCAGCGGTAAGGCGCTTGACTAGCATTCCGAAGGTCGCGGGATCGAATCCCGGCGTGGCAAATAAATTTTATTTGATTAATTTGTGTATTTCACAATTTTTTCATTTAAAATAATATATGGTATGTTTGCGGCACGTTCCAGAGTGGAAGATACTCTCAGTATCGCCCTGGTGTAAGACCACCATTCAGAATTGAAACGTTGCTTGAAATGGCTTCTGCCGTGTTTGGTGACCAGATCTGAATAGCCAGGTACTTCCCCACCTTCCTCTTCCCTATCTCCTTCCCCTCCCCACTACCTTCAGCCTCACAACATACCCCAATTTGGGGATGCTATAGTCCCACTGGCTCCAGACGGGAGCAGTTGGGACTCTTGTGCGGTATTCATGTAAAAAAAAAAAGACATGCACTCGAAGCCGGGTTCTGAAATTTAACCATGCCGACGCTGCCCTATTAATACGTTCGATTACGAAGAATTCTTTATATGTGAAATGATTTTTCTAAGAAATTCTTAGTTCTGTGAACAGTACACCAAACATAATGTTGATTTTTCAGATCTGACAGTTGCGAGCTCGTTTTAACTCTGGCGGAGTAAATGTAGTGTAGTTTGAAAATAAATCCAAAAAAATACTGAATTCTTCCTTCTGTTTTTGAATTACATAAATGTACCAATTCTCGTAACCATACTATTATCGGTTTAACGGATGTCCGATGCATGATGCCTGATATCACGTGATCCTGGCAGATTAAAACCTCCTGGAAACTGTCACTCGATGCCATTTGGGGTTGGTGACATTTTTAAGCCAATTCAATTGCCAGGTGGTTGAATTTAGTTCATCAAAATCGCTGATTCGTTTTTTCATGTCAAAGGCTTTGTTATGAAAATGGGGTTGGAATTTATTTTAGTTATTTATTTTTTGGGTATTTTGCCATTTTGCGCTACCTCCTTTTTTAGCCAACATTTTGTACGTTACAGTGTCCATCATCGGGGCAGATGTGTAATGATGAACACTATAACGATGCTAATGCTGGCTAAAGAAGGGGGTAGCGCAACACGGCATAAACCGCAATTTGGGAGGCGGGAATGGGTACCGCCGCCCCGGGAACCTTTATTGGATAACCAACACCTCTGCCATAGGTCACCCAAATGGTTCGCTACGTTTGGTGATTTAGCAGGGGTGCCCGGGTTCATCGGGTGAGGTTTGTCTAGGTCTTGGAGGCGGATGACCAGGACATACTGAACCCCAGATTCCTACCCACCCCTTTAACCCTTTTCCTTCCCAGAACTCTCCTCTCCTTCCTTTCCTTAAAAAAACCCTCCACACAGCATTCTCAAAGATGACATAGGCCCTGAGGGAAATTATTTTCCTCAGGGCCTCCTGTGTGGAGCTCATGTAAAAAAAAAAAAAACCCCAAAAGAATTTTCGGGGGTTTATGCCGACTCACTCGAACGGCTGTCAACTAAAAACTACGCATCCAAAATGGCCGAAACTTTGGTGAGTAACTGTCAAAAGATGCACAACTATATTCACTAGATTTTATTGACGAAAACTGCCATCTTCATGTGTACAGAAATAGCGGCAGCGCCAACTTGCCAAACGTGCATAAATATCAACAGTTCTCACGTGTCAACCGTAAATAAATATCAACCATCTATGTCAACGAATGTCAACCATGCACAAATATCAACAATGGAAAAATATCAAAAATTGACAAATATCGACAATGCATAAACGTCAACCATGTATAAATGTCAACCGTATACAAATGTCAACCATGTACTCAACTGTGTACAAATTTCAACCAAATACAAATGTCAACGATTTACGAATTTAAATTTTTCTGACTATTCGCCAATGCTGAGTGGGTCAATGATGCTAGTTTCTCAAATAATTATCCATAGAAATACTGGTAGCACAAGTAAAAAATAAACAAATGTTTCTTCCAGTATGTGGGGAGGAGAGTGCAATCCCACACATTCCATAAGGGTATAATAAATATAAAAAATAGTATAAAAAATAGTATTAGTATAAAAAAATGTGATTCACAAAAAAATTTCAAAAAAAACATAAAAATTTGGATAAAAAATAATGATAGTGCACTCACCCAAATTCGAAATTAATACTGAACCAATGCTGTTATTATTGTACCAATGTTATTGTTATTATTAATGCAACCATTCTATTGTGTGATTTTATTCTAATGTAAGTGTAGGTATGTTCACAGTATAATAAATTGACATAAAATTACTGCCTCAACACAGGCTAGCCTAGTGAGGCAGGTTATGAGAAACCTAAATTTATAATTATAAATCTCTATTCTTTAATTACCTACTGTATATACGTATTTTGTTTTTTGATATTAACTTTCGTACGTATGCAACTTTTAAACTATACTTTTACTGTACTTATGATGTACTTTTTGTTTTTGTAGTTATAAATCTTCATTTTTTTTTGTTCAATAAAGATATATTATTATTATTATTATTAATATACACATACATACGTAAACTATTTGAAAGGAAAAAAGAAAAAGAAGGTGGATATGAATGTACACGAAACATAAAAAGATAATAAGTTAATAGTAGTAAAAGGAAAACCAAAGAAATATTAATATTAAGCTTTCAGGATTCTGTGAGCTCTTAAGGAGCCAGTATTTTTCTCCAGTGTGCATCATGTATATATACATACCTTGGGATGCGATAAATCCACTAGCTTCAGGCAGTTGAAATTTTTGTGCAGTATAACGTAAGGCAAAAAAATGCTTCGAATTATGTTTACCAAAATTAATTGAATTTTTTCTCCGAGTCACAATTTTACTGTAATCTAGAATTAATTGACAATACTCGAGTATTTCGAACGATATGCGCGCAGTAACGAGAAAGATTACTTCATAAAAGCTCGTTCTTGTTAAAAATTTGCATTTAAAAGCCTTCGTAGAACTGAGCTTGAGCTTTCCCCGATGCACATTCGCTCACTGATTAACGTCGGCTGTATATAACACGAGAATGTCACTTTTGAAGGCTTTGGTGAAATAAAACCTCGTGTATAAAAATGAATTGCAGTAATGTTTGTGATGTAGACACGTGTTTTTACGTGATCGACATACAAGAGTGTCAATTACCTGGAGCCAGTATAACTATGGCACTCTCAAATTTGAGTTTGGTCTGATTTTTCTGACTGATTTTCTTAACGCTGAAATTAAGTATAACGCCTGTCTGAAGCCGGTGGAAATGGCAGCTTAAAATTTAAATAACTTTTTAAACTTTTTAAATTCACTTATTAACATTAGATTTCAATGTGTCAAAAAAACACAAGCTGCAGTGATGGGTACAGATTGATCGACCGAATTTGTAATGAAATTTGTATTATGTACTAGCGAATACCCGTTGCACATGCGTTGCAATGCAACAGTAAAAACTGTTTCTTCCCGCGTTTCCTTCCCCTCCTACGTTTTTCTTCAAACTCTCTGCTTTCCCCCTCTCCCCCCTCCCCGTATACCCCATCCACCTACTTTGGGAAGGGGGTATTCCCTCATTTCGCCTCGATATTCATAATTCTAGACCTCATCATAATATACAGCAAGCTTCGCGGGCGTGCGCACAACAACTCACCAAAGTTTCATCGCAATTGGATAAACGGCATAGTAACGCATACGGGACAAACAAAGAAACATTCATTGAGGTAGTGCAACACGGCATAACACCCCAAAAACAAATAACGAAAAAGAAACATTCATTTTTATAATAGAAAGATTTTACTTTAAATGCTTATGATCTTGTGCAATTCTTCATATATAGATATATGGTATCCTTAATATACTACATTAGTTTTTAAAATTAAAACTTAGTTTATTGTTTTGGTTTTTCTAAAACTAACTTTTGAAAAATTATTTTCGATGAATCACGTTTATAGTTATTTTCAACATTATTTTCGTTATTTTGTACGTTGAATTAATTACGTTTGTTATTTTTTAATAAGTCGTTGATTATTGTTTACATATTGTCCTTTAAGCATTATTCTGTAAATGTGTAAAAACTCTTTTTTTAATTTAATTTAATTTTTTTGTAATAATGTTTGCGTGAAGTTTTGAAAGTATTTTAGTTTTCATTTTTATTACGGCTGTTTCGGCTTACAATCCCCTCTTCAAACTGTCTGACAATTTGTCTGTTTATGGAACTTGATAATAATATTAAATAATTAAATTAAAATATACTTTTTATTAAATGGTTCAAAAAATTAATAACATGTAAATACTCCTCCCATTGCATGGAGCTACTGAATCTCAACTTACATAATAGTAGAATAATTAGGAAAAAAACATTGTATGATTTTGCACATTGCTGTAATCAGAAATGTAGTATTTTTTGTAATAAACAAACGTAAACAAAACAAATTATCGAACAATGAATTCTCAACCCGATTTCGAATAGTAAAATGACTGAAATGAACTCAATAATACAAAACTGAACCTTGTAATACAATAACTAAGACATTTATTTATTTATTTATTGTAAGAAACAAACAGCAATTTATATACAGGATGAGTTATACAAGAGGTTAAACATGAGGTAAGCCAAAACAGTTTCTTATGCTAATGCTGGTTATTATGATATAATATAATATTGTAATTGGTAATAACCATTAAATGAAAATGAAAATAACAACAACAACAAAAAATATATAAGTATATTAGAAGGAAGAAGGAATAGGAAAGGGCAAGAGGCAGATGAAGGTGGGATGGGGACAGGAGATGCTCATGCTGTACCTTTTCTATAGTTGTGCATTAATTTAATTAACATTTGTGGTCGTACGTTTCACTTCGTTTCGGTATTTCACAAGAGTATTATTAAGAATATCGATATTGTTAAATTGCGTGTTATATTGCGCGCATATACGGGGGATTGGAGAATTTTTTCTACAGGTTGGTTCTGCACGCTGGCAAATGAAAAAAATGGTTTAGTCTGGTTGGTCTTGTAGGTATGTGAATTCTATTCCCTTCATAATTCACATCCCTTGGATTATGGTGATTTTTAACATAAACCGCGTTCTACAAAATATCCAATTATTACTATTTTCCATCATAATTGATACTTTAGTTAAAACATGCGTAAAACTACCCACTTCTTTCTTTCATCAACTACTAGAAAAGATAAGCTTTTCCAGGACTCTACTAGTTAGAAACACATTTTTACACAAAATGAACAAGAAATTAATATTAAAAGAGTTAAACGCTGTTTGACCTATCAACAGACTCCTCTTTTAAACGCGATAGAATAATGTTAAACATTGACACAGGTCCAGTGAAACCTTCGTTACTGCAAAAACATTATTATTACATCCTGGAAGGGAAGTTTTCCTTCACCTCTTTCTCAGAGCTCCTATAAACCCGTTTTGAGAACTCTGCACTTTCTGAGAATTCATCTCTTTGTTCCGGATGAACGGTCTAAGAGAGCGTCAGCATAGATTGTATTGTATTATGTTTTCTGTTGGAAGAAATAACCTGTCAGTGGGCTTATATGTTAGGACGGTTTATTTATTGCTGAGTTGCTCACAGAATCGACATATTTTATATCATTGAGTTGGACTTATGGATTATAATGTATTCTTTTCTATTTTTATCAGGCATCTATACACACAGCTTGGTTGGTTATTTAATAAACATAATAGAAGATAAACTAACTAGCTAACTAACTAACCATCACGCCGTTTCCCCGCAGGGGTAGGCAGAGAGGACGAACCGCCAAACAACTCGGTCTTGGCACACACTCTTTGCCTCACTCACATTCATACATCGTCTCATACATACTCTTCTATTATTCTGACTTTTGACATGGCCCGTCTCAAGTATCTTATTTACTTGATCGTGCTATGTCTTCCTCGGGCGTCCCCGACTTCTTCTACCATTCACATACCATAATATATTCTTTTAACACTACTTTCTTCGTTCATTCGCTCTACGTGCCCAAACCATCTGAGGGTCCCTTTCGTAATTTTGCTCATTATACTTACATCAGCCTTACATTCTTTGAGGATATCCACATTTCTAACACGATCATACATGGTTTTACCACAAATACGTCTCAGGGATCTCATTTCAACAGCATTCAGTTTACTTTCATCCTTCCTCTGCCAGTTCCATGACTCACTGCCATACATCAGGGTAGGTACCAGGACTCTATTGTGGACTGCTAGTTTCGCTTTTATTGAAAGTTTTTTTTAATAGAAGATAATAAAAAGATTAGAAGATAGAAGATAGAAGATAGAAGATAGAAGATAGAAGATAGAAGATAGAAGATAGAAGATAGAAGATAGAAGATAGAAGATAGAAGATAGAAGATAGAAGATAGAAGATAGAAGATAGAAGATAGAAGATAGAAGATAGAAGATAGAAGATAGAAGATAGAAGATAGAAGATAGAAGATAGAAGATAGAAGATAGAAGATAGAAGATAGAAGATAGAAGATAGAAGATAGAAGATAGAAGATAGAAGATAGAAGATAGAAGATAGAAGATAGAAGATAGAAGATAGAAGATAGAAGATAGAAGATAGAATATAGAAGAAAAGAAGATAAGAAGATAGAAGATAATAGAAGATAACTGATATTATTTGGCAGAGTTAAGGTTTTTTATTCTGTGTACCTAAATATATTGTTTACATGTGTTAGGAAGAAGACATATAGGGATGTGTACGTATATATGTGTATATGTACGTGTATGTATGTATGCATGTATTTGTGTTTATATTGTTTACATGTGTGAGGAAGAAGATATATGTGTGTTTGCGTGCAAGTATGTACGTATGTATATATATGTACGTGTTGGTATTGCGTATATGCCTGTATATATATGTATATATGTTTGTATTCATGTACGTAGGTGCATATGTGTGTGTGTGTGTGTGTGTTTATGTGTATATGGATGTGTGCACCTGTATATAGTGCACGTACGCAAGCACACATATAAAAACACACACATACAAATAAATATAAAAAATTTGATATTGTTATGTATATTTTCATAATCTTATCATTACGCACTTCTTTTTCTCTTTTCTTTTTTTATTATAACTTTTCCAATTATACCAAGTGTTTACACCAGACTTCACTCAAAGTAACTATCTTTAATTGATCACCATGAAACAGGCAGCCGCCTAGTATGGTGATTTAATAAATCTAATCTACTTAAATGTCTAATATATGTTACATGTATTTTATAAATAAATAAATTAATTAGTTTTACATTTTTTTCCAACTTGCATTTTTAAATAATTTTTGCTATTTTCTTTTATCAATCACGTGTTCTTTATTTATTTTTTGTTTCAAATAATTTTACACAAAACGTTAAACCATTTTAACATGGACTATTTAAGCTCCACGCAGTGGAAAACAATTTACCTCAAGGCCTATGTCGTCTTTGCGGATGCTATGTGACGGGTCTTTGGGAAAGGAAGTTCAAGTAAAGAAAACGGTATGTGGGATGGGTAGGAATCTTCAGTTAAATGTGTCCAGGTGTGATGGACCAATGAATCTATCCCTCCTACTGCGGTAGAAGACGATGTGTCGAGAGAGTGCGGAATTATCAAACTGTCAAAGTTTTTATAATGCAGGCAGTTTGATAATACTTTCAGAAGGCGAAACAGCTGTCACGCCTAGTAATAATAATGTAGCAGAACTTCTTTCCACAAATTAAATAATAGTATCGTCTTTGATCCCAAACTGACATTCTCGGATCATACAATCACGGCTGACTCCAGCATGCTACAGACTCCTGGGTTTCATCATCAGAATATGTAAACAATTTGATGTACCAGATGCAATGAAAGCCATGTTGAATGGCGTCATAAGAAGTAAGCTGGAGTATACTAATGGTGTGTGGACTCCGCACCAAACTAAATATGGAACAAATTCAGAAAAAGTTCCTTAGGTATGACTACATGCGGATGCAAATGAGATTCATGCACCACATGGAATAACTTGAGGCAACAAATAGATTTAGCTTAGAAACTAGACGTTATGCAAATCTTTCAATTCTTAGTTTTAACATAATCCATAACTGTATTAACAGCCAATTCCTCTTGGAATGCTATGACTTAAACGTGCTTGAAAATTTCAGGCATAGTCGTCGACACTACTTGTTCAAAATACCGTACGGCAGAACAGATATTCTAGCACAGCAAAGCATGACAGGAGGAATGGTGCTGTTAATTGAAATATCGGAAACACTATATATTTAACTCTTCTTTAGATAGCCGTAAGATTTTTTTGTGTAATAATCATCTTCCTAGGTGTTAAGACGCGAGAAAATTGTACGGTAATTGGATAACAATCTGTTGTACAATTAAAAAAAAATTGAATTGAATTAAATACACGGAAGAAATAAACAAATAAAATGGAGCTCTTCAAATTAAACTTGAAAACAATGAACAAAATTAGTTTTGATCCACAGAATTCAAAAGAAAAGTCTTTAAAACAAATTATCTGTGTAAATTATAGTTATAGAAGACCTTAAAAACTATTTTCACATTATAATTTAGTTAAGTACACGATTTGTTATTAATCTCAATCACGCGTCGAAGACTTCCTATCATCCCTTGGTATCAATTACCAACTTCCAGGCTCTGAAAAACAATAGATCCTTTGTAAGGAGGCAGGATCTATCCCAAGGTATTGAAACTTTCCGATACGTGACATCCTCCGGGATTGTTAAGATGCTTCCTACCTTTTCGGGTATCGTGTTTAACTTTGTTTATCTTACGTTTTGCAAGTCTTCGAAATCGTTATAAGGGAGAATTCATTTTTTCGTTATTTGTTTTTGGGGTGTTACGCCGTGTTGCGCTACCTCCTTCTTTAGCTAACGTTTCGGACATCGTTGCAGTGTCCATCATCAGGGCAGATCAGGCAGATCCGGTAGATGTGTCTACATCACATCTACCGGATCTGCCGGATCTGCCCTGATGACGGATACTGCAACGATGTCCAAAGTTGAAAGTTGAAGTCCGAAACGTTGGCTAAAGAAGGAGGTAGCGCAACACGGCATAACACCCCAAAAACAAATAACGAAAATGCTGTTGGACGTGAAAATCTTAAAACTTATGAGAATTAATTTATTTAGAATTAATGAGAGGTTTGAGATACTATTAACCAAGGACGGTTTTCTGTAAAGTTCCCTTAAAAATTTAAGAAAATAAGACAAACACTTTGGGAGGCGGGTATGAGGAACCATTTATTGGATAACCAACAACTTTGCCATAGGTCACCCCAAGTGGTTCGCTATGTTTGGTGACTTAGCAAGGATGCCCGGGTTCATGGAGTGAGGTTTGTCAAGGTCTCGATGAACGATGTGTCTATCCACCTGCTGCATGGCTGGCCGGATCGAGAGAGAGTGGTTGAGGAGATCTTTTGACATTTTCAGTCGGAATCCCTCGACCCATCGCCTTGCACCGCTGTTGAAGGGATGGATTCATACGTCCGTCACTCCTGGACACACTGACCTCCAGATTCCTACCCACCCTTCTATTTCCTTCCCAGAACTTTCTCTTCTTTCCTTAAAAAAACCCTCCCCACAGCATCCCCTAAGATGACGTTGGCCCTGAGGGGAATAATTTTCCTCAGGGCCTCCTGTGTGGCGTTTCAGTAAAAAAATATATTATTTTACCACACTTTAATTGCGCGTTATACAAATTCTGTGCTAAAAAATCCACCCACCTGCCCCGCGCGCCCAAAAGAATACCATTTGTGCGTTTCAAAATCAGCAACTATGGCACTTTTTGTTCTAAGAAATAGTTCAATGGTAAACAAGCAAGTGTGAGTATGCAAAACTTAGGAATATGTAAGCTGCATGGGTGCGAAGTGACTACGAGATTTTTAAATATAAAATTTGAACGGAAAAGTATTTTTTTTTACGTGAATATCACAAAAAAGTCCCCACTGCTCCCATCCAGATCCAGTGAGTCTATGGCATCCCCAATTGGGGTATGTTGTGAGGCTGAAGGTAGTGAGAGGAGGAAGGAAATGGGAAGAGGAAGATGGAGAAGTACCCGACTATTCAGATCTGATCACCAAACACGGGTAAACCCATTTAAAACAACGATCAATTCTAAATTATGGTCTTACACCAAAGCGGTACTGAGAGTCTATTCCACTCTTAGAACGAGCCGCAAATATACCATGTCTGCTTTTAATTAATAAAAAATAAAAAATATATATTTTTTAAACTTTATGAATAATGACAGCGCGTTCGCCCGGAAAGCGAGAGGTCCTAGGTTCAAGTCCCTGAGGTGCCAATATCTTTTTCTGATTTTCTGTTTCAAGATTTTCGATCGAGTTTCGCTCACAGTGTCTCTTCATTTAATGAAATTATCTGACGGCCGGCTTTGTCCAGCGGTAAGGCTGGTAAGTAGTAAGATCCAGTGAGACTAGCACTCCGAAGGTCGCGGGATCGAATCTCGGCGTGGCAAATAAATTTTATTTGATTAATTTGTGTTATTTCACAATTTATTCATTTAAAATAACATATAGTATATTTGCGGCACGTTCCAGAGTGGAAGATACTCTCAGTATCGCCCTGATGTAAGACCACCATTCAGAATTGAAACGTTGCTTGAAATGGCTTTAGCCGTGTTTGGTGACCAGATCTGAATAGCCATGTACATCCCCACCTTCCTCTTAACTATCTCATTCCCCTCCACATTACATTCAACCTAACAACATACCCCAATTGGGGATGCCATAGTCCCACTGGCTCCAAACGGGAGCAGTTGGGACTCTTGTGCGGTATTCACTTAAAACAAAAAAAAATAAAAAAAAATTATTTGCGCATGCTGGGATTTGAACCCGCGACCCTCGAATTGCTAGTCGAGAACCGCACCCCTAGACAACGGAGGATTGACTTCAAATTTTGCTAAAATCTTAGGATTTTTTTTATGATAATCATGTTATAAGTTTTAAAAAAAGCTAAAATATTGAAAATGTTAGTTTAAATAAACAAAATTACGATTTTATAACCCACGGTTTTATGTTATTCATTAGAGCGAATGTGGCTAATGAATAATATAAAATCTATCTTGTTGCTAGGTTACTAATGTATGGCATAGTGATAGGATGAATATCATTTAGAAGTAGGAAAAAAATTGAATATCTAATGGAAAAGACCAAAGATATTGGGACTGCGTTTCCGGGTGTCGCCGATATTGTTTACCAATTAATAAATAAACTAAACCAACGAATAATTAACGAATGAACCAAACCAACGTTAAACTAAATGAACGAATTCTTTCCGTATTCAAACCATATTCTTAACCGATACTAATGAACATCTTTAAAAAATTAACGAAATGAATAAATTCTTTTCGTATACTCTAATTAGGTCGTAGTCCGTCGACAGTTGCGCGGACACCATACCATATCTCTTTTGTATTTGAATATCTTTGGAAAAGACCAACGTAGAACTTATGGATGGGAGAAAATTTTCCCCCCGTTTTTAATCTCCGATTGGATATTGCTACGACCGCTACGTTGCAATAGTGAACGCCTTGTATGTGCGTAGATCATAGATATGCATTCTGTGAAGTGCCTCTGTAGTGTATTTATTTACTGTTACGTAAAGAAACGGTATCGAACCGTGTTGGTAGAAATTATTAGAATTTGACAAATGTATAAATTCTCTTGTACCACTACTATCTCATTTGGCCAGTCATTTGTCGTTTTTGCAGTTCGTTGATGGTTGATTTGAAAAACACACTCCACAGAAGTTGAGAAATGAAAGATATACATGGATGATTTGATAAATGGAATGAAACCACTCATATTTATACGGATTTTAGTAAAGCCTTTGATAAGGTTTGCATTAAAATTCTTATAAATAAATTGTCTAAACTAGGAATAAGTGGTAAATTATTATGCTGGATTAGGAATTATTTATCAAAACGTGTACTAACTGTCTCTATTAAAGAACACTTGAATTTGAAGCAACTAGTGGTGTGCCTCAGGGTTCGCACCTTGGTCCAATATTGTTTATACTATTTATAAACGATGTCACTTCCATATTCTCTGATGCTAACATATTATTATTTGCTGATGACATGAAAATTTATAAAATCATTAAAAATATACACGACTGCTTGTCCCTTCAATCCAATTTTGTAAAATTCGCAGAATGGTGTACCATTAACAAACTTACACTTAACATTAAAAAATGTCAAATCATGAGTTTCTTTAGAATAAAAAACCCCATCAAATACAGTTATTCACTTAACAATCACAGTTTAATGTCAGTACCTGTAATAAGGGACCTCGGAATAACCTTCGACACTAAACTACTATTTATCAACCACATTGATATCATTACTAATAAAGCTATGAAAATGCTGCGTTTCATTCTAAGACTATGTAAAGATTTCAAAAACATTCATACATTTAAATTACTATATACAACTCTGGTTAGGAGTCATTTGGAATATAATTCCCCCATATGGAACCCTCTCTACAAAAGCCACGCAAACTCCATTGAAAAAATCCAACGCAAATTTCTCCGATCAATTAATTTCAAATTAGGAATTCCCGCGGATGACATAAACTACGATTCTCTATTACAAAAAATGCGACTCTTATCGTTAAACGATAGAAGAATACTCAATGATCTTATTTTTTTATTTAAAATAAACAATAACTGGTTTGACTCCCCTGAATTGGTATCGTTAATAAATTATCATGTACCTAGTAGAACAACTCGACTCAAAACACCTTATTATTGCAACAACACTCTCAGTAATGCAGAACCAAATTCAATAATACATCGTTTACACATTTTAGGTAATGAATTTGCTCATATCGATCATGCCGAAAGTCTGTCATCATACAAAAGATGCATTAGACAAAATTTATCTGCTAGTACTACATAATAAATAATAAGTATAATCATGTAACCATAATATTATGTCCTACCAGTATGCACTCTAATACCTATGGCTTAGAAACATATCATAGGTACCTATTTTTCATATCGCTTTGTATACTCCGTAATACCTTCCTTTTATTTATTATATATTTTTTTTTAAATTTTGGTTATCTTCAATATTTGGCTCCTAAGAGCATTTCTTACTGTTTACTTGTCATACTTTTTTTATATTTATAACTTTTGTACTTTATATTATTTACAAAGGTAACTTATAGTTTATATTATTTCCTGCCTTTCAACTTTTTATCTTAACTTTTTACTTTTACATTATACTTTATATTTTATAGTTTACACTTTTACTTTATACTTTCATTTTATACATCATAATTCTATTTACTACTCATTACCTTAACTCCTTTCTTTTACCCTTTGTTTTTATATTTAACTTTACATTTATATGTCACTTTCTTATGTTATTGTATTATAATATATATAAATATAATTATGTCAATGGCACATGTTGTGCCGTATGTTTTGAAATAAATAAATAAATATTTACAAGTTTTTTCAACAATATAAAACAGTAATAATTTAACTTTATAATAGAGATTATATTATGGAAGGTGAGAAGCAAACATTGGAGCAGTTCGCGGGCAGTTAATTCTATGGCAATCGGAATCAGAAATATTCGCTTTTTACAGAGAGGCGAAATGCAAAACGGTCGAGTTAAAACAACACTATGCTACTCTTAGACAGTTATTTTACACAAATCAGCTTTCATCAATTTCAATTAAATTCTATCATTAACTATGGAGTTTTTGAAAAGGTTTGCTTTAATTTTTGTAAAATAAGACGTACGCCAAAATGTTTATTTTATTTTTATTTTGCATGTTTGTTCATTTAGAAAGAAAAAAAGACCTTTTTCCAAACTAGACCTTTTTTATATAAGCTACGCAGGAGGTCCTGGGGGAAAAAATCTTTCAGGTCCTGTGTCATCTTCGGAGATGCTGTGTGAAGAGTCTTATAATGAAAAGATAGGACGGGAAGTTCAGGGAAGGAAAAGGGTATGAGGGGACGGTAGGAATCTAGAGGTCAATGTGTTCAGGAGTGATGGACGTATGAATACACCCCCGCTACTGCAGTGCAAGGCGATGGATCGAGAGAGTCCGGTTGGAGAGCTCTAGCTCAGGTCTCCCTCGGGCGGTGGGAAAACTCATTCGCCGCCAAGACCTAGGAAAACCCTCCCCATGAACTGGGGCACCCCTGGTAAGTCACCAAACGTATTGAAACTCTTGGGATGACCGGGGTTGTTGGTTATCCAATAATTGGTTCCCGGAGCGATGGTACCCACACCCTGGAAACAATTGCTCCAATTGGCCTTAAAGACTATTTTTTATTATTTTTTATTTATCTATAAAAAGTGTATTTACATTGGTTTTTTTATGCCTGTTTCACTAGGATATACCTGTGTCGAGACAGGCTACAAGTATATAAAGGTAAAATACATATTAATTTGAATGGAAATTAAAACAGAAAGGTGATGATAAAGGGTTGGTAAATCTTTTAAAGAGAGTTATCTTATATTTGTTGGAGGAGATGAAGTAAAGAAGTTAATTCTGTCTGTCTTTTCTGTCTAATTAGAGTAATTGTTTTATATTTATAGTTTGCAAATAAAAAAAATTCATTTACAACTTGCTTCATGTGAATTTATATTTTAATTATCCATTGCGATTAAATATATGCAACATGACTTTACGTCACTTATAAAATGGTCACATGACGCAGGTCTAATCATTAATACCAAAAAAAACAAAATTGATGGACATACGATCTTCACATGCTTCATCTCACAAAACGCCTAAAATAATATCTCATGACTTTACATGTATTCATCAAAACATTTTGCAGCCCTGCATGTGTGATAGTATTGAACTTGTAAATGAATATGTTTATTTGGGAGTGACTGTTGATTGTAATTTTAAATGGGATGTACAAATAAACAAAATTTGTAAACGGCTGAGGGCGATAGTGGGTAGGCTGTACAAACTGAAATGTTTCGTTCCGGTGAATATTTTAAAAATCATTTACTTATCACTCGCAGAATCAACTTTACGGTATGGATTAACAACTTGGGGACACTCTTGCAAGACTAATTTGAGCTACCTACAATCAGTACAAAATTCTATGGTTAAGTTATTAGTTCAAAAACATATTTTTTCACAGAGACGAAACATATCACTGTTGTATGGGAATTTAACAATATTACCGGTGCAGGCCTTATTATGGTACAAAATACTGATTGGCTGCTAAAAAGAGATAGTTTATATTAATTCATATGTGTTAATTGTTATAATCTGTAAGGTTATAGTAATAATATTATGTAATGTTTAAATTGTAACTGAACATTAACATCCTGTTGACGAACTGCTATATTGCGGTTTAACGGGATTGTACCTTGAAAACCAATAAAAAAAAATAATAAAAAAAAATAAGAAAATCCAAAAGATGATAACTTTAAACTACCAAAACGGTTAAAAACTTTAAAATATTAATTAGCGTCCAGAATAGGTAAATTGTCACCCATAAATAATCGGGGTCTAAAATAAAAACAAACTTTAACATATTGCCTCTAAACTTGGAACATATTTCAACTTTATACCATAGCAACTTAATTAATTAAAACTTAAATAACTTTCGTAAATTTTAGCAGGAAGATAAGCAAGGGATGTTTTTAAAGTTTTAAATGAAGAAACACCCTTTTTTAGTATTAAATAATGATTCATTTACCTTTGTTACGCTTCACAATTTTATTAATAATTTACCTTTTCAATTTTACAATATTAGGGAATTTTTTAGGATGTATTGAACAATTGAACAATTAATCAGATTTAAAAAATTATTTTCAAGTTCTGTGGAAAGCACTATGTATAGTTCTGTTAATATTAAATTATTTATAAACAACTGGCACATCCATACTAATATTATAAATGCGAAAGTGAGTGTGTTTGCTTGTTACGCTTTCACGACTAAACCACTAAACCGATTTTAAAAATTCTCTCACAAATAGAATGCTGCATTATCAGCGAGTAACATAGGTTATATATAATGGTAAGTTCTGGCGTTATGAAATTTGTATAAATGAAAATGTGTGTTATTCATATACTTCAGCGGCAGGCTTGGTGGTTCTTAATTGAGAAATGATATCAACACCTTGGCGCAGCGGTTAGCGCAGTGGCCCGGAAAGCCTAAGGTCCTCGGTTCGAATCCTAGAGGTGCCAATATCTTTTTCTGATTTTTCTGTTTCCCGATTTTCGATTGAGTTTCGCTAACATTATCTTTTAATTACATATTACAATTTGAGGTTTTACTCACAAAGTTTAAAATAAAAATGTATATCTGAAATATGATTTTAAAGATTTAAAGGTGCCGGTAACCCGGGCGTATAATATCAAGAGTTATTTTCATGTGCGCTACCCGACTCACTAGACAATATCTGTTCTGAGCCGGGTAGCAGTATCTATAAATACATATATCAATAAAGATTAAAGCAAAAAAATACAGAAGATAATAAATAAAAATAAAAAGTACAAAAGAAAAACATAAATAAAAATACAAAAGATAACCTACATACAGGGTGCGGCAGGGAAACTTGCTGATTTGAAAAGTCAATAAAAGAAAAAGTACTTTATACATATATCGATTTAATTCTTTTTGTATCGTAAAGTACACATTCTGAATTTTTGTTTTAAGTAGTTTTCAAAATGACATCGGGCAAATGGCGGCCCTCATTAGTGATACACTGATCTACCCTAGATTTGATGTTTCGCTCCACTCTTTCGAGCAAATCGACGGGGATGTTGGTGATGGCTTGGCAGATGTTGTCCTTCAGGTGTTGCAGGGTCCGGGGTTTGTCGTTATAAACGATGGATTTGAGTTATCCCCATAAAAAAAATCACAGGGTGCCAAATCGGGGGAGCGCGCCGGCCACGGTACGTCACTCCTCAAGGAGATAAGGCGTTCGTGGAAGTGTTCCCTCAAAAGCTCCGTCCTGCTGGAACCATACGTCCCCAAGTTCCATTTCTTCAAGTTGTGGAAGAAAAAATGTGGAAGAAGAAGAAAAAAGAGCGCAAAAACGACTCCCTCACCCTCCCGACGTTTTCTGGAGTTCTGGAAGTCCGTTGACCTCCTGGGCCTTCTCTTGCCACACTCTCACTTTCCCTGAATGTGTTCACCCACGAAACAATTGATTGTCGCCTAGGAACAAGACCCGCGGGATGAATATTGAACCGAGTACGGAAGGCACGTTGGGTGGCGACCACCGAATGACCGTTAGAAAAGTAGGCCTCGACGGCAAACGCACGCTGTTCCTTTGTCCAACGCATGACGACAACTGGCTTGTAATGTAACAAAACTTCAGGACCCCTTCTTTCCAATGAGACCCTCCCCACCCCTTTCTGACCACGCCTCGCTCGTCGGCGTCCAATTCAAATCAGCAAGTTTCCCTGCCGCACCCTATACCTATAATAATCTAAATATAAAAAAATTTACAAGCAAAATAAAAATTAAATTAAATTTATGAAGTTATTGAACATTTTCAGTGTGAAAGTTCTTTTTTTTAAATTTTAATATATGTTTAAATAATAATATACAACGTATAAAAAATAAACACGTTCAGTTTGCAATATCGATTCAAATATTAAACTGTCAAGTCCTTGTGATACTTTTATTCCAATAACAAAAATATTAACCAATAGGTAGGTACTGGTAAAACGAAAATGTAATAATAATAATTATTATTGAAATATCTATTTTTATTTTACTTCCCTCAATATAATTATTTTCTCAATTTCGCAATAATAATATTCGTGACGTGGAATTAATCAAGAACTTATCCGAAATATCTCCCATCAAAGAGGTCTTAGCCCGTTGGACCTGGACTTAATGAGAAAGTGGATGTACTTTCAGTAGGGCAGATCACACAGTATATCCCTTCGGAGATTACATGTACCCGGTTAAGATCTTCACGGAAATAACTTGACAGACAGAGGCGTAGAAAACAATCACCAAAAATTTAGCCATGTTTTTATTTTATTTTAAACATAATGAGTAATATAAGTCAAATTGTAATATTAATTATTACTATCGTAAATATTTTAGCTAATTAGAATCAATTGATACTTTATTTTTCTTGTTGTATTACTTTTTAGTTGGTCTAGTACTTTGTATTTTATTTTAAATGATCTGTTTTGAATACCTTACTTTATATTATTATGTAGAAAAAGTTCTTTCCACTTTTATATGTACAAAATTTTTTTGTTTTTTTTCTTCGCACTGAATGTTAAGTTATAATTTTTAGTTATTTTTTTTTCCCGTTTACACACGAGTTTTTAACACTCATAAAGGTATGAGGGAGCGGGCCAGATCGGCAGAGACGGGGCGTGAAATAAAAGGCGTCAGTCGGAGTAATAAGTCAGTCTTTATTTGGGCTACGTAGCGAGGGTCGAGGCGGAGGGGAGTGACGGTGGTGCCGTTAGTGTTGCTGCTGCGTGATGATGTGTGAAGAAGGTCAGGAGACTACGGCGGTGAAGATCACTGGTCTTCAGGGAGCCGGCGTGTTGATCTACACCATGGCGGTGTAGAAGTGACCTTGGTCCAGGCGGTCGATCGTCGTCGTGCTGACGAGATATGGCAGCTGTGTGTCCTTTGAGTCGGCTCACACACGTGACGCAGGAAGGAACCTTGAGAGGCGATGAGGATGATCTCTGGCAGCGGAACGCGATGGGTTTCGATTTGCCAGAGAACGGGTTGCATCCCAAGCAGAAAGCACGGTGGGCTTAATGTGCTGCGGACGGAGACATCTCATGTCGAGGCGCAAATGGGCCGGAGAGCGGATGGTGGTTGGAGAAAGAATCCTCGAAGGTGTTTGAAAAGTTCCTGGAGTCACACTGGACAAATGTTATTTACTGCTGTTGACTGCGCGGACAAGTGCCCCGCGCAGGCACGTACTTGGTCGCGGCACTGGTCGGGCTGTGTTGCTTTACTCGACCGATGAATGGGAACTAGACTTGAGACTAGGAGGTTGCCTACCACTTTCCCACGGCGTTCTAAGGAAACAGATGGTTTCCTCCTTCACCGTACACGTCAGGACTCTATTTTTTTATTTATAAAGAAGCTATTTTTTTATTAAAATGACTCTAGACCTCCAATGTCCGGGCACACATTGTTAGCAGGCAGTATGCAAGTGCGTACATGGTATTAGTTATTTATTTCACAGTATCACGTCTTATCTCCGCCACTTGATATAGCTGAAAACAAAGTTTATTAATAGAAAAGAGGAAAAGTTACGAGAAAAAAAAAACCTTATTATGATGAGATTGTACGACCTAACCAAAGCAACTGAGTTGCAGTCGTCCGGCAGTCCCGCCGAGGATAAGCGGAGCCATCAGTCCAGTCGCAAGCGGGACTCGGTGTCCGCGCCCCTAAGCCGGCTTCCCGGTACGCCCTCGAAGAAAGTGTTGGAATTAAAGAGTTTTAGAAAAAAATAATAAAATGAAAATAGCCAGTGTAGTATATACGGGTAAGGTTATTAATAATATTAAGTTAAGAGAGAGAAAACAATGATTAAAAAGCAAGAAAAAGAGACAAATTTTAGATGTTAAAGAGGCTGTTGAAGGTGGTACCTAAGAAAGCATGATACATAAATACATGAATAAACAGTTTCAGTGCGAAATAATAAAAATCCGGGCAAAAGTAGTAGTAGAAGTATAATAAAAGGGTGACCATGGATTCCAGGAGCAATTACACCTGGATCCTACACACAATGAAGTTAAATTTATTCATCGACTCTAAGTTCATGCCATTTCTCAACCCAGATCCTTGTAAATTTCCTCAGACATTCGAGATTCTCCTTGTTCGACACGAGATCTGCATTCCATGCTGGTCTCGTAGTTACTTTCAGACCTTCCAACATTTCATCTCTTGCGTCCGTCAAAATCTCACAGTGCCACAGAATGTGCTCGGCTGTTTGGTTTGTGTCACCACACGTACAGTTTGGATGGGGAGACAGGGTCAGGCTGTGCAGTCTTCCCCTGAATTCTCCATGATCTGAAAGTATTTGTGTTAAGTGATGATCCAATTTGATGAACGCCCCTTCCATTCTGGCTTTAACTGACGGGAAGAAAGAGAAAGTCCATCTGCGCGTATTCGATCTATCCCAACGTTTTTGCCATTCATTAAGAGTGAGTTCACGCATCTCTTTCAGCAGTCGAGGGAGAGGTACTGCCCCACCTGGTGTTAGTTCAACCCCAAGATGGACGGCTGACCTTCCTCTAACTAGTTTTGTCTTAGTTAACACTTCCCTTATTTCTAGATCAATGCGCAAAATACCGGCCAGAACCGGCAATGCGTCCGAAGCTACAGTCCTGTATGCGCCCGAGAGCGCCAGCAGGGGAGTTCGCTGGCCCCGCTTAAGTGCCGAGTGGATCAGTACGTTGTCTAGGCGATGCTCCCATACAGAGGCTGCGTACGTGACTTGTGCCACGTACGCTCCCCTATACAATAGGCGAAGTGCCGGAGAGCGTAATCCCCACTCCGTAGTTGAGATTCTTCTCAGTTTCATGAACAGGGCCTGGGCCCCGCTGGATACACTCTTGACATGCGCCAGGAAAGATGAAGAGCGATCCAAGATAACGCCTAGGTATCTTGCATTTTCCACAAATCGGATGTTGGAGTCACCCATTTTTATAGTAGGATTTCTTCCTCTATCGAGGAAACCCTTCATAAGGAGACCCATGGTCTTTTAGGGAGCGAAATTCAGCCTGTTTCTCTTACCCCACTCAAGGATTACTCTCGACCTTCTTCAGCTTTGCTTTCAACTTCTCTCCTGCTGTTCCCCGAGACCAGTAATAATTTGTCATCAGCGTAGTCGACCGAGATACATCCTTCAGGCAAGGGCAGCCTGGAGGAATCGTCGAAGAGTATATTCCAAAATTCTGGGCCAAGGACTGAGCCTTGTGCGCAACCCATATTTACTTCCCGGTTGATGGTGATATCACCATATGTTAAGGAGATACTTCTGTTGTTGAGATAGTCAGAGACTATCTTAAACAACTTACAAGGGCAGTTACGTTTTTTTAAATTTCGACAGTATCACCGGCCACCACGCATGATCGAAGGCACCAGTGATATCTAAGAAGACTCCAATCACGTACCTCTTTGGACAAACCCTCACCCATTCAAGCGCAAACTTTATGGCGTGCTCCATGGATTTACCCGGGACGAAGCCAAATTGATAGTCGTCCGCTGGAGACAGGGTTTGGTATAGGAGGTTTCGTATAATTTTTTCTAGAATCTTCCCCAGAACAGGAAGCAGCGTAATAGGTCTATAGGCCTTGATATCCGTCTTTGGCTTATCGTTTCCCTTGGGTATAATACGGAGCACCCCTTTCTTCCACTCTGTGGGGAAAACCCCTCTTTGCAGATACGTATCCATGACTTGGAAGAGCTCCTCCTTGGCATGGACCAATACTTTCTTCACTATTACTCCGTTCAATTTGTCAAAGCCAGGTGCCTTCTTAGAACCTAAGCCCTTAATTATTACCTCCAATTCCGCTTTACTTACAGGTGTAATCTGGTCCTCCTGGGAGAGGTTTCTAGGAAGAAGCCGTGAAAGATTTTGAATCTGTTGGTGGTGGTCGCTTTCCCCAATGACTGAATCTAAAGGAACTAATTTTTCGAGAAATGTTTCGAGAGTGGAGGCCACGTCAGCAGTCTCAACATTCCTCTCATTATTTTCAATAATGACGCTAGTTAGAAATCGGTCAGAACATTTACCCGTTTTTGCAATAGCGCTGTGGATTTCCCACGGGTTGGCGTTACACATATCTTTAACCCAATTATGCCATGCAGCTCGTTTCGCCGAGAGTACAGCCGACTTGAAGGCATTACGGGCTGATCTGAGAGTGCTCAGAAGGGCAGATGTCTCCTCCACCGTACATCTACCCTGCTTGGACAGACTCAGGGCCCTGTGAGCCCTCTTGTAGGCTCCCTTCATTGAAGTCAGCTCACTCGACCACCACGGCGTTCTTATAATCTTATTTGGGTTTGATCTTCCCAAGGAACGATCTGCAGCTGATACCACGGCCGCATTGAAAAAGTTCCCCAAATTGTCCGGATCTCTAGCAGCTACGTCATGAAATCCCCTTAAAGCATCTCGTAGCGCTTCCCGAAAGCTATCCCAGTTCGCCTGTGTGGTTTTGAAGTTCCAGGAGGATCTTGGAATTTCGGTCTTCTTGACACCCACTGTAAATGTAATTAGCCTATGGTCGGAGGCAATCGCACGATCATGAACCATCCACTCAGATATCTTGGCCCCAACTGATCCAGAGCAAAGAGTTAGATCTATGTTGCTCTCGCTTTGGGTGCCAGAGAAGGTAGGTAGTCTACCTGGCTCATTTAAAATAATTAGACCTTGCGCAGCAATAAGGTCTTCGACGGCGTCTGAGAGTTTCGTCCGAATTCCTCTATTGTCATACCACAAAGGCAAGCGAGCGTTAAAGTCTCCTCCTATAACTATGTTACGACCTTTAAGCGCGTTTAGGGCACGCGTCAGGCTCAAGATATGTGGTCCGACAGGGTTCGGATCACATATCTTGAGCCAAGGGGTGGTCGTATATCAGGGTTTGGCTCAACCTAGATCACAACAATCTCGGTTGAGCCAAAGTTAAACGTTACCCAGGTTTGATACTCATTCGATAGCCCCTCAAGAAGAAGGGGGCTGACCAACGAAGTGTTAACCAGAACACCCGCCCCCAGGGAGCTACCTACTTCGAGCACCGCTCCCGGACTAATAGTAGGCGTTTTACCTTTCCAAGTGTATTGCTCCTGGATTAGCAAGATGTCGATGTGTAGGTCAGTCATGACTCGCAGCGCCTCGATCGTGGCCAGTCGGGATCTCTGCAAGTTGACATGACCTATGGTAAGGGTGTCTTTAGTGGCCATAATCAGTTCGTCTCATTTGGGCTTCTATAGCAGCTTGATGGGCCGGACAGGACCTGTCGCCGGTGCAGTAAGCAGATGGTTTCCTGAATCGCTTGCAGGTCGCACAGACAGCAGGATCCGCCTTCCTGGGGCAATTCTCTATGTCATGACCATTCTCGGCACAGTGGCGGCAGGTGGTGGTGGTCATTGTACAAAATTTACTAACGTGGCCATATAGGTGGCATTTGAAACATCTAGTTGCTCCCAAGAAGTCGCGGAAGCGGCAGGCGTTCCAACCAAGGAAGCAAAGCTCGCTGTCTATGAGAATTTTCCTGCTCTCCGGGTGGCAGGTCACAATCATATTCATTGTGTTGCCTTCCCTTTTACCAAAGAGTGAGACTCGTCACATGGTTCTAAGGTGATCATCCTTAGAAAGGTTTGTTTTACCTGAGATATTGTTAATAAAAATTTCCTCAAAAAGGGTTTGGCCACCATTTGAGTCTGCCTTAGGCACATCGTAAATCACTATCCTCGAGAGGTTCCCTTGAGGGTGCACCATCTTGAAACCACTAGCCTCGATTTTTGCAGCCGCTTTTTTTATATTATCTAACCCACCCGTGCTAGAGGTCTGCAGCAACACTCCCGCACCTTTAATTTTTCTCGTTCTGACAGCCTGGAATCCGTCCTTGGATGGATCCAGAACCTTCATGAGGCTCTTTTGGGTGTCCCCAGAAGTTTTACCCTCTGGCACGGTTGGGTAAAATAATACCATTGGCTGCAGCGGTGGCACCCTTCTCTCCGATCTGTTGACGACTGGGAGGCGGGGGCCTTTGAGGCCGCACTGGCATATGATTTTGCTAATGGATCCTGTTGGTTGACAAGGGGGGGTCTGTTTATGAGAGTATCAATTTTGTCCGTTAGACTTTTTTGTACCTGTATGATCTCTGAGAAAGCTTGCGCGCGGGCTATAGCCGCTGCATGTGAGACTGCTACGGCAATTAAGTTATTTTTTAAATCATCCAGGTGGTCGAGAATGGACGTCCTGTCTTCCTTAGTGATTTTACTTTTTCCAAGGGTTCCAACTAATATTTTTCAATATAGGAGTGAGGGTTTCTATATCGAAGGAACTGTCGCCGCCGCTGGGAAAAGATTCCTCTCCTCGCTGTCGTTTGCGATTTGCCTGGTTGGGGGAGGTTCTAGTTTTATTACTAACCTGAGTTTCTTCCATGATACATACAGGTTCTTGGGGTGCCTCGCTACTAGACCCAGCCTCCAGATCCGATGCAGCCTCGAGTAATAAATTGCCATGGACATGACTAGTGTATGGTGATATAGGTTGTTCCCGGGAAACGTTGGGGGTTCGGGGGTCAAGTATTGACATGCGAAAGCTATCAGTTTGAGACAAAAACATAAGGCCTCTGAAGATGGACAGTGTGATCTGTCCGAAACGTCAGGAGTTAAAAAGTCCTTTTAAGGACTACGTTACGCGGGTAAACCTAGAAAATTGTTTTACATCTTACACCCGTGAAAACCTTAATCATAACATATATATATATATATATATTTTTTATGTCTTTCTGCATTCTATCTAGGTACATATAAGCTTTTTTTCCGTAAGAATAATGAAATAAATAATTATGCTCCTTAAGACATGGGTCTCTCTTTTTAAATAAATGATTTAATAAGTTAATGAAATAATTAAAAACACTTTGTTTTTACCACAATAAACTTTATTTAAAAGTCAACATGTTTCAAGAACGATGTTCTCTTCATCAGGACATAAAATGTACTCATCGAGAACATCGTTCTTGAAACATGTTGACTTTTAAATAAAGTTTATTGTGGTAAAAACAAAGTGTTTTTAATTATTTCATTAATAAAATGGTGCCACAAAGTGAATTTGCTAAATTTGAAGAAGTGATTTAATAAGTGTTTAAAAAGCGAAGGTTACTGACCTCTAGCGTAACATTTCGAAGCTTGTTTATTATTGCAGAATCCCTACTTGCAACGGATGGCTACACTGATTGAAATGATAGTCGATAAAGCAGATTTCTGTATATCACGCTATTATAGTGGTGTGTCATTCGCCATTGTTTATTTTTGTTTGTGTGAGGTTTTTTGGCTTATAAATAATGATTTCTTTAGGCAAAAGCTCTCTATCTCTCGGAAACAGCTAGAATTAACTAGTAAATGGTCTGATGACCAGTTTTTAGTGCTTTGTCGGGTCGGGAAAAAGTTATTATTGTGTGCTTATAAGTGAATAAATAAGTTGGAATTCGCCATTCAAGGAATATTGTTTTTATTGAAGTTCTTCTGCCACAAAAAACTTTAACAAATAGTATCTCTCTAAATTTTTTCTTTAAACCATCTTTTCATCTTTTTGAACGCTTACGTAGGCGTTGTTATGTCCAAACAAAAATACCATGAGGTAATTTAAATTGTGCTTAACCATCGTTCTGCCTTTATAAAAGCTGTACATCGCTAATCCTACGTTTCCCGGCTGATCACACCTAAATAACTCATTATCTAACGCGACATAATCCTAACTGCATGCACTTCAATTTTACAACAAGTATTACTAAAATACACTACACCAGTGTTTCTTAAAGTGTGGTCCACGGACCACTGGGGGTCCGCGAATAATGCTACCAAAAGTTTCTAGTAATAGTATCCGGATTATTTTCCAGTATCCGACCAAAATAAAAATTGGATATTAGACCGTTTCAACACAGATGTTACTGATATTACTGGCTTGACAACGGCACAGGAAAACATAATAGAAAATCTTGTGAATGTAAAGAAAAATTATAAGGAAATATCAGAAAAAATACTGAAACATTTACTGCTTTTCTCAACCACATACCTCTGTGAAAAGGCATTCTCTGCTCTTGTATATATACTAAAAACCATCACCGAAACAGATTACAAGTGGAATTCGATTTGAGATTATAACTTAATAGAAAAAAACACAACCTTCGAAAAACTTAACCGTTAAATAGTGTGAACGTTGGTGTTGCTGTTGAACGTTAATTATTATTAACGTTTTTCTTAATAAAAAAAGGATTTTTTTTGTATTTTTTTTTTTTTTACATGAGCTTCACACAGAAGGCGCTGAGGAAAATAATTTTCCTCAGGGCCTATGTCATCTTTGGGGATGCTGTGTGGAGGGTTTTTTTTAGGAAAAGGAAGGAGAGGAGAGTTCTGGGAAGGAAAAGGGTTTAAGGGGAGGGTAGAAATCTGGGGTTCAGTGTGTCTTGGTCATCCGCCTCCAAGACCTAGACAAACCTCACCCCATGAACCCGGGCACCCCTGCTAAATCACCAAACGTAGCGAACCACTTGGGGTGACCTATGGCAGAGGTGTTGGTTATCCAATAAAGGTTCCCGGGGCGGCGTTACCCATTCCCGCCTCCCAAATTTGTAGTACTTACTAAAAGTATAATATGTATATATCAGAATTTGGCGATAGAAGTGAGGGTAGATAGAGCCTACGAAGAGAGACCGTTTTTACCCATGGTCGTCAAACTGCTGCACGCGGCGGATATTTATGCGGCCCGCACAAATATCTGCCGTTTTCTTTTTAAATATATTTTGTTATATACAATTATACTATCCGTTTTTTTCAAATATTTTGTGTACTTATACCTTTATGGATTTAATTAATTGACATTTGATTATAAAACGCCCAGCTGGTTTTTGAACACTTCCTAAGTCGATTTTGAACGCACGCATAGTGAATGTATGTCATAGGTTCTCAACGTGGGCGATATCACCCCCTAGTGGTCGTTTGAGACTTTTAAGGGGGCAGTAGAAAACCCAGAGAAAATTAGACGTAAAAAAAAATATTGTCTAAAAAAAACCAAAAAAAAACACGCTTATCACGTACCAATAAAGCAAATAAAACTTCAATATTGGTTATTTTTTATTATTGTATGCATTAAAATCATTTCTATCATGTGTGCGAAAATTCACACATTTTGATAGTTCGGGAAGTGGATGAAAATTGAACTGAAAAATTCCATTACAGGTCTACATAATTTTTATTTTATATAATAATTATTAAGAATTGATAATAATATACCTTGAACACAAGAAAGAAGAAGGTAGCAACCCGGTACTTAAATACAAAAGAATTGCTTTTTTAATTTTCTAAACAAAAAGGTACATTTTTAGTTTCATCGAGTTTCAAATCACAATGTTGCTAAAGAAGTTTTCACTTAAAAAATGGTTCGAAATTTATTGTTGGTTTTTTACTAAAGGGGTCCGTGAAAATAATGCTCGATTTCTTAGGGGTCCGTAGCTGAAAAGCATTAGGAAACGCTGCACTACACAATCAATAATTTATTATCTGCATTAAATTCTGCTTAAGCTCCTGCAATTTTGTTCGTACGCCACTGCTTTTCCCAAGGACTAAATTGATTGAAAGAGAGATTATGTTTCCATACTGTTGTCCGTTACGAAGCTTTCCCCCAAAGTTGCTATTAATTAGGTCCACGTCACGCCAAAAACTCTGCCAAGCAAAAACCTTGCCAAAAAGCTACTTTCATTATTATCTCTGTAATCAGTGATTTTTTTACATATTGATTCTACCTTTTCACGATAGGATTTTAATTATGCTGTACTAATCTTAAGTAAGGTGTTTAACCGATTTCATATCAAATAATTTGTGATAATATTAACTAAATTTGGAAAGACGTTAATAAAGAAAATATTAATTTTATGAAATATTGAAATAATATTCACTCCTTAATAGGCAAATAAATACTTATTACGTACTGAATTTTCGTTTTATATATCAATCACGTAAATTTGAAATGCTGTAAAGGACAAAATGTTCATTTCTTCTTCAAATTCACTTTGTGGCACCATTTTATTAATGAAATAATTAAAAACACTTTGTTTTTACCACGATAATCTTTATTTAAAAGTCAACATGTTTCAAGAACGATGTTCTCTTCATCAGGACATATAATGTACTAAAACTAAATGATCGAACATAGAAAGACTGGCGTGGGTAGAAATGGAAGTAGTGGGGGAGGAGAGAGGTGGAAAGGGGAGGTGCTTAGAAGATCAACAAGGGGAGGGGGGGAGAGGTGGAAAGGGGGGTGCTTAGAAGAACAAAGGCAAAAATTACAATGGAAATATGTTTAAGATAGGGTTATTCACAAAATAAATTTGATTGTTAATGATATTTAAATTTCTATTGACATTTTTCCTAATTTCTAATATTTCTAAAAGATCTATGTGAAAACCACTTACGTTAGTGTGTAAAATTTTAAAACCAGTATTTATATCAAATGAACGGTTAAATTCAATTAGATGGTTTGCAAATTCCGAATAATTATTGCTATTTAGACATCTCAAATGTTCCTTAATCCTCGTTTCAAAATTTCTGCAAGTTTTACGTACGTAAAAATGGTTGCAGTCACAATTCAATTGGTAAACTCCGGATTTTTTCATTGTTTGGTCTTTGTCCTTGTTATTTAAAAACACTAGATATAGCTTATTTTAAAACATACCTTTTACAATAGTTTTCTTTTTCAATATAACCCATGTAAAAATACAGCATTCCGCTATATACAACCTACCATCGAAATGTTTATCAAGTAAATTACAACTTTTAACCATACATTTGCGATTTTTCAAACATGTATAATGTTATTTTAAGGTTACTTTAAGTCATAGTTTTAAATATTTTTTGTATACAATCAATGTACAATGATTTTACAACCAGCGCTTCTAATTACGCACGACTGGTAAAATAATTGTACTAGCTCTGTACATAGTTCATTGAGGCAACAAATTTCAATGTTCATACATTAATTGAAAAACAATCAGCTGGAATCATATCTCAAATTCCATGTACCACGCTATATTATGTACACCAATGCTCCGAACACCTAGTTCGTCGATGCGTTTAACACTGTAAATAAAGTAAAGAGTTCATAGAGCTTGACAAGTTTTAAAAACATTATTTAAAACTAACTTGTAAATACTCACACCTAAGAATTAACTGATTTCAGCAACAAATAAAATGGTTTATAGGATACAATAGTATAGTAATCTCAACATTACGTTCCATTGTTACACACTTAATTTTATGATTTCATGTATTAGAATTAAGATTTTCAGCTAAAATTTTTTTTTTTGGTTAAACCTTTAATACCTTCCAATGTGTTCTTGAAAGTATAACAGCAGTCTACTTCCAAAAAATAACTAATCATTCTACTCTGCTCGAGTAACCCTCACAATTTTCCGAACACATTGGAGACTATTCTTGTTTTGACTGAAGGTGCCGCAGTCAGAATAGGATTAGCATCACTGGTATAGTCTCCTAAACGATTTTCTATTGTTCATGTTTATCGTTAGCACTGGAGGGGAGGCTATGGAAATGCGATTAAGTACCCGATTAATTATTCCTTTAAACCTATAGTTAAACCATGTCGTGGCAACATTGGTCACGTGACCAATGTAGTTCATCCAACTACCGCTGAGACAGAAGCGACATTCCAGTTACGGGACCGGGCTCGAGAACACGTTCTAAAATATTAATTAATCTCATTTCCATTTCTACCCGCGATGTACAAATTTGTAAATGTGTCTGACAAAGACGAAATAAATTATAAAACGTGGAGAACTCTTTTATTATTATAAATTCACGCAATATCCTTCCCTGGAGTTGAGTAAGTATATCGACGACTCTAAATAAGCAACCTCCACACTGGTTTTAAAATTTTACACACTAACGTTAGTGTTTTTCACTTAGATCTTTTAGAAATATTAGAAATTAGGAAAAATGTCAATAGAAATTCAAATATTATTAACAATCAAATTAATTTTGTGAATAACCCTATCTTAAACATATTTCCATTGTAATTTTTGTCTTTGTTCTTCTAAGCACCCCCCTTTCCACCTCTCCCCCCCTCCCCTTGTTGATCTTCTAAGCACCTCCCCTTTCCACCTCTCTCCTCCCCCACTACTTCCATTTCTACCCACGCCAGTCTTTCTATGTTCGATCATTTAGTTTTAGTACATTATATGTCCTGATGAAGAGAACATCGTTCTTGAAACATGTTGACTTTTAAATAAAGATTATCGTTGTAAAAACAAAGTGTTTTTAATTATTTCATTAATAAAATGTTATTGTTCTGGACAGCGAAAAGAAAATTTTTATTTTATTTAAAATTGTTAAAAATCTTATCTTCGGAATTTGTAGACCTATTATTATGTTTTTTCATAAACCGTTTTGATCTTTCAGAGTACTTAACATTTTTATAAATTTCTTTGATAACAGTATTAAATTTTTATTTAATTTTTAAAAAATGCACAACATAAAAGATGCACTTATTTTATGAGAAATATTCCGGCAACGCAGACCGAAAAAAGAAAGAAAATGACGCATTTAACTAATTTTTGGATTTATCGTCCTGTACAACATTTTAAATTTTTGCTACAGATATTATATTTTTTACATTAAACCCACACAGGAGGCCTTGATGAAAATATTTTACCCTTAAGAGCGTTTAACCAGCCAGCGGACGAAAATCCACATTTCGTCGAAAGTTGTTCTTCCGATCATGCTAGACGGTTACAATGAGAAAGATTAATTATTCTCCGTACCAGCTTTTTTAAATTATAACTCAATATCGAATTTATTTCAATCCAAATTAGCTTTAATTTATACCTTCATCCAAAAATGCTGAAAGGCGTAATGATAAAACTATTAAAATAGTGTACTTTTTGTAGTTATTTTTTGATTATAAGTATTTATCATTTTTCAATAATGTCTAAATTTAATAAGAATGTTAAAAAAATCTAAAATATATTAGTTTGTAAGTGCGCAAATAAATACACAAATGGACCAATTTTCGTCAAGAAACACATGTACGTACATATTTTTTAATGATTTTATTGAAACTAAAATTAAAATTCTAATACATAACTTTACTAGATAATGTATTGATTTATTTTACTGCATGATTACATTATTTGAAATGGGTGTGGTATAATCCAAAAACTTTTTTGAAAATTTAACAAATCTGCCAACGACCTATGGAATAACCTTATTATACTAAAAATTAAAAAAAATTCTAAAAATTTATTACATACGAATGCTAGATAAAAAAACAATCTTTCGAAATCCATTTATAATTTTTTGTGGAAAAGAATCAATACGTCTAAAAACTTTTTTGAAAATGACGTATTTCAGGCTTTCTCTGGTAATGCCCTCTTAAGGCATATGTCATCTTTGGGATGCTGCGTAACGAGTCTTTCCGAGGAGAGGAAGGAGTGAACATTTGGGTCTTGAAGAGAGCCATATTGTAGGAGAGAGGAAACGCAGGGGCCGGCAATTCGTTCCACAGCCGAGTGTTGAACTTAAGAACGAGTCGTAAAAACAAAATGTCAACCGTGTACAAATGAAGGGCATTTATTTACAGTAATAATCTTTCAATTATTTATTTTGACACATTCATTTAAAAAAAAATTAATATTCGGTAAGAAAAGGTCACCCATGCAATCTTAAAATTGTGCAACATTAGCAAAGTAATTTCATTTCCTTTATGAAGCGAAAATAAGCGATATTTCACCCAAAGTACAATTTACTTTAATGGACTTACCGACAAACATATTATTAACTTAAATAATCTACTCAAGAGAGCTTTTCGTACTCAAAATGACTCCCAAAGTGATACTTACTTAGAATAAACAACCCAAAGTGCAGTTTGTTTGCTAATAATAGTCAATTTATCAAAAAGTTTTTTTTCTTATTTTCCTGGATGATATTGCGTTTAGGAATGTGTAAATTATTTAAACGTAAAAAATTACGCCTGCCACGCCATCAATCTTTGTAACCACATACTTAGGCTTAACCAATCGAATCAACCCTTAGAAAATATGAAAATAAACCTACTTAAAGGCAATCAAAAGGTTTCGGTCAGGATCAATACGAAAGGTTCACATTTTTTAATTTAAAAAATACAAAAAGCAAATTATATAGCGCAGGAGCATTTATAGTGTCTACATATCTGTAATTTATAGTGTCTACATATCTGTAATTTATAGTGTCTACATATCTGTAATTTGTAGTGTCTACATATCTGTAATTTATAGTGTCTACAAATCTGTAATTTGTAGTGTCTACATATCTGTAATTTATAGTGTCTACAAATCTGTAATTTATAGTGTCTACATATCTGTAATTTATAGTGTCCACATATCTGTAATTTATAGTGTCTACATATCTGTAATTTATAGTGTCTACAAATCTGTAATTTATAGTGTCTACATATCTGTAATTTATAGTGTCTACATATCTGTAATTTATAGTGTCTACAAATCTGTAATTTATAGTGTCTACATATCTGTAATTTATAGTGTCTACATATCTGTAATTTATAGTGTCTACAAATCTGTAATTTATAGTGTCTACATATCTGTAATTTATAGTGTCTACATATCTGTAATTTATAGTGTCTACATATCTGTAATTTATAGTGTCTACAAATCTGTAATTTATAGTGTCTACATATCTGTTATTTATAGTGTCTACATATCTGTAATTTAAAGTGTCTACATATCTGTAATTTATAGTGTCTACATATCTGTAATTTAATTGGATTTTTTGGTTAATAATACTAATTTTTTAACATTTTTTAATGTGAATACCTCACAAGAGTCCCCACTGCTCATGTCTGGAGCCAGTGAGACTATGGCATTACCAATTGGAAGCAAGAGGAGCCAAGAAGAGACTATGGGGTCCTAGAGACTAACTAACTAACTAACTAACCATTACGCCGTTTCCCCGCAGGGGTAGGCAGAGAGGACGGACCGCCAAACAACTCGGTCTTGGCACACACTCTTTGCCTCACTCACATTTATACATCGTCTCATACATACTCTTCTATTATTCTGACTTTTGACATGGCCCGTCTCAAGTATCTGATTTACTTGATCGTGCCATGTCTTCCTCGGGCGTCCCCGACTTCTTCTACCATTCACATTTGCATCATATATTCTTTTAACACTACTTTCTTCGTTCATTCGCTCTACGTGCCCAAACCATCTGAGGGTCCCTTTCTTAATTTTGTTCATTATACTTACATCAGCCTTACATTCTTTGCGGATATCCACATTTCTAACACGATCATACATGGTTTTACCACACATACGTCTCAGGTATCTCATTTCAACAGCATTCAGTTTACTTTCATCCTTCCTCTGCCAGTTCCAAGCCTCACTGCCATACATCAGGGTAGGTACCAGGAATCCATTGTGGACTGCTTGTTTCGTTTTTATTGAATGTTTTTTATTAGCTCCAACGGCATTCATTCCTCCATTAATGGAGTTACCGGCATTTACCCTCCTTTCAATATCTCTATCAGCCTTCCCATCTCTCGTAAACATACTACCCAGATAAACAAACTCCCTCTTGGGTCCTAGAGGATTCAAGAAAAGGTAAGAAGAGACAAGGAGAGCCAAGAAGAGGCGAGAAGAGATGATAAAAAGCAAGAAAAGCCGAGAAGAGACAAGAGGATTCAAGAAGAGACGAAAAGATTAGAGAAGAGAGGCAAGAAGGCACAAGCAAGCCAAGAAAGTTGTGAGAAGAAGGGTTTGTCTTGAGGATGAAGGATTTTTTTTTACATTAGCTCCATACAGGAGACCCTGAGGAAAATATTTTTTCCCAGGGCCTACGTCATCTTAACCTCCACACAGCATCAATTAAGACAGGGGATGCTGTGTGGAGGTTTTTTTAAAAGGAAAATAAGGAGAGGAAGTTCTGGGAAGGAAATAGGTATCAGGGTTGGGTATGAATCGGGGTGTTAGTGTATCCAGGCATAATGGACGTATGAATCCAACCCTCCAACCGCAGTGCAAGGCGATGGGTCGAGAGATTCCGGCTAGAGAGGATAAAAGACCTCCCTCAACCAGTCTCTCTCGATCCTACTCACCACGCGGCAGGCAGGCACACGCATTGGTCGCCAAGACTTGGATAAACTTCACCCCATGCTCCCGGGCACCTCTGCTAAGTCATCAAACTAAGCGAACCACTTGGGGTGACCTATGGCTGTGGTGTTGGTTATCCAATAAAAGATTCCCGGGGCGGCGGTGCCCATAACCGCCTCCCAAATTGGCTAAACGAATCTGGCTAAAGCCATTTCATGTCGGTCTCCATGGCCGAAGATCACGAGTTCATTCATTTGGGTTGTCAAAATTTTATCATTTTAAAATATTATAAAGTTTATTTGCTGTATGTTTCAGAGTGGAAGATACGCTTAGTATCAGCCAGGAGGAAGACCACCATTCAGAATTGAAACGGTGCTTGAAATGGCCTTAGCCCTGTTTGGCAACGAGAATTGATAAGCCAGGTATTTTCCCACCTTCCTTTTTCCCATCTCCTTATCCTCCGCACTTAACTTTAGCCTCGCAACATACCCCAATTGGGGATGCCACAATCTCACTGGCTCCGGGCGGTTGGGAGCAGTTGGAACTCTTGTGCGGTACGTTTATGGTAATTAATATTCGGAGATGATTTTTTTAGGAGGGTGATTCAGTTCATGAACAATTTATTAATCGTGATCAAAAATTACACATACAGAAGCAACACTACAACATTTAGTGAACATTTAGTGACCTATGGCAGAGGTGTTGGTTGTCCAATAAATGGTTCCCAGGGCAGCGGTACCAATACCCGCCTCCCAAATTGAATAACATAAAAAATAACAAGCGATTTCCAAAAAGGTGCAATAAATATTTATATCAAATTAATTTTAAAACTTAATAAATAATACCTAAACTAAAATGTATGAGCAGTGTGAATACCTCATCGCAGGTTCTCCCAGAAAAGATTCTAATTATAAGAGTGTATCTACACACCCGAAAGATTTTAGCAAGCTTGGAGTAAAAATGGTGAAGTCATTTTGCTGTCCGTTGATGTATTTTTTTCATCACACCACTATTATCACACATGATATGAAATGCGTCTCGTTATTACAGTGATGCTGGAACGAGACGGGGCGCGTGTCAAGCGATGCGATAGATTCTACCTAATCATGACCTGTAACGGAAAAACATATTTGTGTTAGTGTAAAAATAATATATTCAAGAAATTCTGAAAATGGATAGACAAAATCCACGTGTATTTCGTATAAAATTTGCCATTTCACAGCCATTTTTGAACTGAAATGTTTACGACAGCTTTCAATTTTTCGACGAACCGTGCAAAATTAAACACTACGCTGGCAGCTACCTTTTAGACAGCCTTAATATTCATACCGACTTCGGAATAACTTCAGCATAGTGTCGTAAGAGCGGTGCAAAAAGCTACAAGAAATTTTAGAACGTTTGAATATCGCATTTCTCTCTTAAGATGAGTTTTGAAATATGGTAAAAATAAATGTCTGAAGATGTTAAATTTTTCTGTAAAATTTTTAAAGTTTACACTTATTTAGCACCTTTGTGATTTGAAACTGGGTGAAGCAGAAACGAGTGACACTAAAAAAAGACAAACACATACGTCTATAGGATGTAGCCTGCGAGACAATGAGATAGAAAGAAACCTTACCTACGTATAGTACCTACGAGGCGTCGTGCTCCGTCAATCTGAACGCATTGGCTGCTTTGATTATGAGCAAGGCTCCTATTATTTGAGATTGTGTAAGTGGAGGTTTCACTTCTACCACATGTGAACTGCACTCGATTTTCTTGTATTTTTGGAAGGCTAAACTAATCATGTCAATATTGTGCCTATTGTGATCCTTTCTTATCTTTTTTTTTTTTTTTTACATTAAATCCACACAGGAGGCCCTGAGGAAAATAATTTCCCTCAGGGCCTATGTCATCTGGGATGCTGTGTGGAGGGTCTTTTTGAGGAGAGGAAGGAATGAACATTGGTCTTGAAGAGACCCATGTTGTAGGAGGGAGGAAACACAGAGGCCGGCAAATCATTCCACAGCCGAGCTGTTGAACATAAGAACGAGTCGAAGAAACGATCCGTTCTCATGTGACAAATGTCAACTGTGTACAAATGTTGGGCACGCGTTTGGCGTGTTTCCCGACTATGCACCGGTGCCGAAGGGATCAATGATGCTAGTTCCTCGGAGCATCTTCCATTGTAATACCGGTAGAACAAGGATAGCATTCCCACCCGACGCCTGTGCTCTAAAGATTGCAATCCGTCTGTTAAGATGGAAGAATCTATCAAACGGACCGCCCGTTTCTGCACAGAGTCGAGGGTATTTTTCAGGTATTTTGGAGCTCCAGACCAGAGGTGGCTGCCAAATCTACTTATATATTCGAATCCAGTTTTTAATTTAACAGCAAGTGAAACTATGACTTTACAAATATTTGAAGCATATTATTTTTTTCATAAGCTCCACACAGGATACCCTGAGGAAAACAATTCCCTCGGGGGCATCTATTTGGGGATGCCGTGAGGAGGGTCTTTTTGTGAAAGGTAGAAGAGGAAGTTTTGGGAAGGAAAAGTGTATGAGGGATGGGTAGGAATCTATAGTATAATCTAGTAGTGATGGAAGTATGAATCCATTCCTCCCACTGCGGCGCAAGGGGATGGGTCGAGAGAGTCCGGTTGGAGAGATCAAATAGTCTTCGTTAACCAGTCTTTATCGATCCGGCCCGCCAAGACCTAGAAAAACCTCACCCCATGAACGAATGCGTTTACTGGTCCGGATCGGGAGAGACTGGTTGAGGGAGACCTTTATGACCTCTCCAGCCGGACTCTTTCTACCCATTGCCTTGCACCGCAGTGGGAAGAATGAATTGGAGAACCATGACCCCCAGATTCTTAAGCACTCCTCAAAACTTTTTCCTTCTCAAAACATTCTCTCCTTCCCTCCTACAAATAATGGTCCACACAGTATCCCCAGCGGCACCGAGGGAAATTCTTTTCTTCAGGGCCTCCTATGTGGAGCTAATGTAAAAAATTTTATCAATTTGGCTTGGTATTGGCAAATTTGCTTCATTATATGTTTCAAGCAACACTTCGAACCTGATTAGTGTTATTATTATTATTTTTTTTTTAAATTTATAAACTAACGTTTAGACAAGATTTTTATGCATAGCACAAAGGGTAACAATTATTACAAGCAATAATTGTCAGCCTGAAACACTCATTTACATTGAAAACTTGTTTTCAGGTGGAAAAAATATAACAAGCAGTGATTGTTGAATGAAACACTAGTATATATTGAATTATTTGGCGGGTATTTGATAAGCCCCCATAGCTCAGTGGTCAGAGCATTCGACCGGCAACCGGAAGGACACGGGTTCAAGTCCCGTTGGCGGCAAGTATCTTTTCTCGGAAGATTTTTCAATGTAAATGAGTGTTTCAGGCTGACAATTATTGCTTGTAATAATTGTTACCCTTTGTGCTATGCATAAAAATCTTGTCTAAACGTTAGTTTATAAATTAAAAAAAAATAATAATAATAATTAATATTTAACAAGTTTAAGTATTTCCCCAATAAATGCAGACATAATTTGTCTCGACGCCACCTAGCGAGGGATTTAACACTAACAATGTCTTCCTTGCAAAAATAAAGTTGGTTGTTTTCAGGTGGAAAAAATATAACAAGCAGTGATTGTTGAATGAAACACTAGTATATATTGAATTATTTGGCGGGTATTTGATAAGCCCCCATAGCTCAGTGGTCAGAGCATTCGACCGGCAATCGGAAGGACACGGGTTCAAGTCCCGTTGGCGGCAAGTATCTTTTCTCGGAAGATTTTTCAATGTAAATGATTGTTTCAGGCTGACAATTATTGCTTGTAATAATGATTAGTGTTATTTCATTAGGCCGATACTAATAGTAGTACTCTGAATATAGTTCCCATTTATGAGACCATTCGTTTTTAACGATAAAAAGAAATGGGTTATTATTTGCAATTTTTTCGCTAAAAGCGATTTTAGTACTTAGCAGTTTTGATTGAAGAATTTGATAAAGCACGCTCGGTTTTGATTGATGAAAGCTGCGAGTGTTACTTATCCCGTCACAAGGCACCGCACAAAACCAATATTTTAGATAGCATAAAAGAGTTCTGATTTATTACGTTTAAAATGAGTTTAAAAAAATCAGCATTGTATAATAAAGCGCTGCCTGATTACTCGTGTAATGATGCCATTATTTTTACGGCGAGAGTTATTCTCCATTAGAGCAGATGGGGGAAATAATGAATGTATTTTCTAATTAATATTACAGTACTTTACGATGAAAACAAAGCCTTATAAGCTATCTCGCAGACTTAATAGGGTTTTATTTAATAATAATAATAAACATGTTTTATTCCAGGATGTGGGGAAAATAGTGCAAGCCATCACGTCATGATAGGCATAGATAGGCAGAGAGGACGGACCGCCAAACAACCTGGTCTTGGCACACATTCCTTGCCTCTTATTCCTACCTTGCCTACATCGTCTCATGCATGCTCTTCTATTATCCTACTCTTGACATGGCCCGACTCAAGTATGGCCACCTCTTCATTTCTTCTACCATTCACATTTGCGTCATATATTCTCCTTACACTCCTTTCCTCGTTCATTCGCTCTTCATGCCCAAACCATTGGAGCATCCCTTTCATAATCTTACACATTAACGCTTACATCAGGATTGCATTATTTACGGATCTCCACGTTTCTCACACGATCTTACATGGTTTTATCAGGGATGTAATCTTTCAGTTTACTTTCATCCTTATCGTAGGTACCAGTACTCCATTATCATTATGGACGGCTAGCTTCGCTTCTTTGGACAGGTTTTTGTTGGCGTCAACGACGTTTAGTCCTCCGTTATTGGAGTTCGTTCGTTTACCTTTCTTTCAATATCTCTATCAGCCTTCCCGTCTTTTGTAATGTCCTATATAGTTGTTCATATTAATATGGTAATACGAGAATACAGTAAGTTTACAGAAAATTAGTAGAATAGTTAAAAAAGTTAGTAGAAACATGAATAATAAATAGCCAATTGTGTAGGGGTGGTCTTGAGTGACCTCGGGGCCAGCACTCATTCAGGAGTTGCGCTAAGTGCTGGAAGGCTGCCTTATGGTATTGTCGGAGGACATTAGCGGCATCCTGACTCCAGTGACCTGGTGTCTAATCATCGTTATGTTTCTTTTCCCCTTCTGGGGGTGTGCTAGAGCTCATCCCTGCGTCAACAGGAGTCGGTCGAAAACGGCACGGTACCCTCTAATATCATTTGCGCCATCCCCAGAAACATGTGCTGGCTTGAGGTTTGGGGGTGCGACCTCGACTCTCTTTCCATTGCCTATGGCTACTCGACGCTGAATTCCTTAGGGTCGTTGGGCATTTCCCCCCAATCTCCCATTTACTTTTCTTTGAGGCATCACCGAGGAACCGGCTAAGGGGCGCGGAAGCTGAGTGTGGTTCACGGCTAAACCGAATGTCAGGCGCATTCTTGCTAGAACTGCCAATTGATTTTAGAGGACTCCCAACCATTTGCCATGCCCTTATTATTTATGTACTGTGTCTTCCTCTCAAACAGTTGCTTGTAGGATACACTGGATACAATCACCCAGCGCTTGCCACCTCGTGGACTTTCACCAACCTGTCCCATTGTCTTGTCTATATTTTGTCATACTAACACATATTGTATCTTGTATTTCCCCCTAAGCACTTGCATACTGCTTACTAACAACGTATGCAAGGACATTGGTGGTCTAAATTCGTTCTAAACAAAATGCAGAATCGTTCTTTAAAAAAAATTAGAGTCCTTGCGAGAGCCTTGAAGGAGTAACCATTTGTTACTTATATCAGGGCGGGTTTGTGGTAAGTGGTGGATAACCTCCAATGTTGTTTCATCAGACCGGCGAATCCATCAGTCCTAGTGCCGTAGACATTGTTGATGCTATACCTTCTGAATCCAAAATACAATTCTGAATTAAGTATTTGTTTAACATGTTTAAACATGATGGAACCGATTTTTGTCTCTTGAATGAATTATGCTGAATTAGAATTAATGCGCAAAGTTACTGAATAGATAATTTACTTTAGAAATGCCTTTAGATTTGAATGGAAATCAATATCGCCAATGACTATCTTTTGGTTCAAGCCTATTTAGTTACTTAGTTTTTGACATAGTTTTAAGCCATATCATTTGAATTAGAATTTTTTTATGAAACACAGTTCTGTATTTGAATGTTGGATTAGTCAGACTTATCACGAAACTCGCCCAAATCGGATTTGGTTTATTATATAGGAAAATACTTATTTAATAACCTACCAGTATAAATCAGAAGGATTAATGATTAAGTACAATTTATTGAACTCTATCAGAAAGTATTTTAGAGAAATCATCAACGGGAAAACTGCTTCGCTTATTTCCACATGAATGTCACACTAAAAATTATCTACACCAGTTTTTCTTCTTATTGTATTTATTTTTATTTATTTACTAGCTGGTACCCGGCATGCGTTGCTATACCATTTAATAAAGAAATTGTTTTTCCCTGGTCCTTTCCCATTCGTCCCGTTCCTCTTCAGCCCCTCCCCCCCATTCCTCTCCCGCGTCCTCTTCCCCTCTCGCGTTTCCACTCCGCCTCCTTCATCTTTCCTCTCCCTCTCCCCCTCCCGAGTTCCCCTCCCCCCTCCCAGATTCCCCTATCCCTCCCTGGTTTCTCTCCCCCCCCCCCCGCGTTACATAAATTAATTCCCATTCCCAGTACATTTAGTTTTCAAACAGCCCTTGACAATTTTTTATACAAATTTCATAATGCCAGAGCTCACCAGACAATAAATAACACAACAAAATAAGAATTTCCAATTTGTTGCAATCGTTCGGAAGTTATGCGCATAAATACATTTCGGCGATTAATTTTTACACAAATTTCATAATGCCAGAACTCACCAGTAGATTCATACGAACCTTGTCCTGATAATAAAGAACACAACAAAAAAAGAATTGTCCTATTTGGTGCAGTCGTTCGGAAGTTATGCGCGTACATACATTTCGGCGTTTCATTTTTATTTACATGGAAGAGAAGAAGATACATAGATAGATTTACTTAAACGCCCATTGGGCTTTTACATAGAATGCAGTACATGTTTTTTTTTTATTACAGTGCAAAGAATGAGTTTACAAAATACAAGTAACACAATATATGTTGAAAACAAAAAAAAAGGTTACATAAAATATAAACGTTAACAAAATACAGGTAACTTAAAATATAAGAAACAAAATATAGTCCATAAAATATAGGAGTTGACATAAAGTAGGTAATGTTTAATTGTTGTTCACATTAGTTTATGGGATAGGTAGAAATAAATAGTTGGCACACATTATGGCGTTTGAAATTGCTAAATTCAAATTATTGTCAAATACATCCAGATTGTTAAAGTATTTGTTACCAAGACTATGTAAACATTGTGTTGGAGAATATAAATCATAGTTCGAATGAGATGTACGTATATAAAATTTTAATATTTGTCTAGTTGTTACTGAATACATGGATGTTTGTGTCTTTTAGTTAAGGGTCTTGATCGCGATGTAATTTAACTGTATTTTTTTACATTAGCTCCACACAGGAGGCCCTGAGGAAAATAATTCCCCTCAGGGCCTATTTCATCTTTGGGGACGCTGTGTGGAGGGTCTTTTTAGGAAAGGAAAGAGATGAAGTTCTGTGATTGAAAGGGGTATTAGTGGTGGGTATGAATCTGGAGCTCAGTGTGTCCAGGAGTGACGGATGTATGAAACCATCCCTCTTACTGCCGTGCAAGGCGATGTTTCGGGAGAGTACGGCTGGATAAGTCAAAGGGGACTCCCTCAACCACACTCTTCCGATCCATAGTGTCATAGATCCAATCTTCCGATCTTGTGGGCAGACGCATCCGCCGCCAAGATCCGAACAAACCTTACCCCCATGAACCCGGGCACCAGTGCTAAGTCACCAAACGTAGCGAACCACTTGGCAGAGGTGTTTGGTTATAAAATACTCGGGGCTAAAATAATATTATGCGTTTATGTACTTGCTTTATGACTTCAGAAAAGAAAAGAAAATTAGTTTTTTTTCAGTATTACGTTAAAACTATTCGGTAGGTGTGAACCAGAGATTTTTTTCAATTTGAGATACCTCCGCCCCAGGATCAATATATTGGTTCATGGGGTGAAGTTTTGATATTAGATAACCTAAACCCCAGGTTCTTATCCACCACCCATACCTTTTCCCTTTAGAGAACTTCCTCTCCACCTTTTTTCTTTAAAAAATCCTCCACACAGCATCCCCAAAAACGACGTAGGCCCTGAGGGAAATAGTATTCCCCAGGGCCTCCTGTAAGGAACCAATTTTTAAAAAAGCTGTTTCTCAGTGACATTTCACAAAGAATCGTCAAAAGTGTGTACATTTCCGCCAGTACTCCGATGTTCATGTTATTCGGGTCAACTATAATTTTTTCAACCATCATAAAGCACCTTCGACGTTTAAAAAAATATGTTATTATAAAAAAAGATTGGATATTAAATTGCATGATCTGTCTCTACGACCAACGACAGGCAATTCTATACTTTTATCTCCTGGGAAAACTGTTCCCTGTTAACTTTTCTTTTGCGAAATCAACACGATACCTATCTCCAGGATGTTTATTTTCGTTGTTGGTTCACATTTTCATCCCCTTACATTGAAAGAGAAATTGTATTTTTTTAGATTGGATTACATTTTGTGGAACCGGCTTCTCGTCCAAGATTATAAAACTAAGCGATATTTGTCAAAGCAATGAGGAAAATAATGCAATTGTGAACAGTGATTTTCCCAATGTGATTTCACAAAAGAAATAATAAAATCAAAATCAACAGTTATAGAACATATTATAGCTATATAAAATACATCAGCAACTCAACTACCAATTTTCAACAACTGTAGATCATTTTTATTTGGTACAGGATAATCAAATTAGCCATATATTTTTGTAATGTTTTGACTGTACAACTAGGATGAATTTCCATTTTAGGACCGTCAAATTTGGAAGAATTAACCCGAATTTGTACAAAAAAAGGATAAGAGAGAAAAAAAAGAGAAGGCATTTACCCGTCTACCTGGTTCAATATATTCGCACCTCACAATCCGGAAGCCTGGATTTCGCGCGTAAATTCTGAAACCATCACTTTGGATCGAGATTGTAAAATATCTAGGCAAGATAGCTTTCATATTTCAAAGACAATAAGAAGCATTATTTCGTTCTCTTTCTGGTTAAAAGAAAAATACATATGTTTGCATGAGAGGAAGAGAGATATACAGAAAAATATAAAATAGATGTCCTAAGGGGGACTGATTTGCGAATTCTATAAACTTTGGTAAGGTTTATTTAGAAACTTCTATGGAGATATTTTTAAAACACTATATCCGATAGTTCCTTAAGCCGAGATTTAATATCTTTACTGTATTTATTTTTTGTTTTAATTTGTTTACTACTATGTGAGAGTTTTTTTATATAATTTTATTGCTAAAAATTCAGAGCTTCTTTGTCTAAAGATTGAATTACGTATTGGTATGTTTAGTATGTCTGTATTTTTTGCTCTGGTTTTATGATTGTATGAGGTGTTTGCTTCTGTTTTTTTTTCGAGGTGATGAACCAGTATGTTTCTGGCATATATTTTTTTAAACTTGGAACACCTAACTGTTATAAATTTTTGTTTCCTTACGGGGACCTTTAGTATTGTCTTTATGATGCAATTCTGAGTTATCTTCAGTTGTTTTAGCCCCATCCTGTTATTCCATACTGCATTAAATGTGTGGTGGCATAAATATAATGTAATTTCTTTAAATCCCTAGTTGACAAGAAGTTACGTAATTTTTTGAAGAAGTAGATGAGTTTTGTTGACTTTTTTGAGGTTGGATCAATGTGTGAATCCCAATACAGTGTGTCGTCAGTTTCGATCCCAAGATATTTAATAATTATGATTTGGTTTACGCGCGGGCAAGAACATTGAGGAAAATTGTTTTGACATTCATTTAATTTAAGTGTATACTCGTTCATTGGTTGTCTTCTATTGTTTTTTTAGAATGTTTGACTTTTGTTTTATTCACAACTAGCTGACCCGACGAACTTCGTACCGCCTCAGAATTAATAGCTGTTGATATCTTGAATGAAACTATTCCTTTGTTAAGAATATTATGAACTAAATATACAATTTGGCTGTCCTGAAACGGGTATTCTGCCCAGTTGGACAGACAAATGTTCACATTGTAATGTATTGTTAATATTTATGCATATGTAAATAAATATATAAATAAATAAATAAATAAATTAAATTCAGTTTTTTTATTAAGTTAAAAATTACGCAATGAAGCAATTAACAATGCACAACTCTCCGTGTTTTGTTTCTGTCATTATCAGAGATGGCATTGTGTACGGATTTATATTTTTGTGATTTTCTTACTTTTACAATTACTTACGGGAATTTATTGAATAACCAACACCTCTGCATTAGATCACCCCAAGTGGTTCGCTACGTTTAGTGATTTAGCAGGGGTGCACGGGTTCATGAGGTGATTTATGTGCAGGTCTTGGGAGTTGATGCGCCTACCCACCTGCTGCGTGGCGGGCCGGATCGAGAGATACTGGTTGAGGAGAGGCCTTTTGACCTTTCCAGCCGGACTCTCTCGACCCATTGCTTTGCACCACAATTGGAGGGATGGATTCATACGTCCGTCACTCCCGGACACACTGACCCCCAGATTCCTACCCACCCCTCATACCTTTTTCCTTCCCAGAACTTTCTATCCTCCCCATTCCTTAAAAAGATCCTCCACACAGCATCCCCTAAGATGACATAGGTAATGAGAGAAATTATTTTCCTCAGGGCCTCCTGTGTGGAGCTTATGTAAAAAAATGCGTTTCATTTCAGAGATTTATTATAATTATTGTATTTTTCCTTTGGAGGTGTGCAGACATGCGTTTGCCATTTTTCTCATTTTCGACTATGGACATTGAGTGTGTAAGAAAGAGGGGCAGCATTATATGATAAAAAAAAACCAATGCACAACAATCAACGCATTGACATTTGACGTTTTTGAATGTTTGGAATTCATGTACAGTTCAATACTATACCCCTCACAATATTGCTGCAGTTCTTTCAAAATAGGAGAATTCGTTCCATACAAAATGTATGCGGAAAATAATTTTCTTTATAACTATTTATTTCGTTAACCTTTGTGATGTTTTAATAGTTATTATCCTATCCGGGGCGGAGAAAAATCCAACAAATCAAAGATCATCAAAATCAGCCCAGCCGTTCTCGAGTTATAAATAGTGTAACTAACCCGACTTTGTTTTATATATTAAGATTAATGTATGTGAGTTTACTTTTAACTAGTTTTGAAGTACAGTCAGGCCATGCTCCGCCATCTCATAGGAGCTTGTTCAAACATCAAATTTTGTTCGTGAAATATAATAACAGATCTAGTTGAAAACCTTACCCCTCGACCAAGTAGGCAGTTAAAGGAAGAGAACAAAAACTTAAAATTCTTGAAAACATTTCGTTTTTGCGGGTACTACACGCTACAAGACACTCTGAATTTATTTCATCATTCTATCCTTCGACCAGGAATTTCAGAATAAAGTACCAAAAAAATACTTTTCGCAAAGAAAACGTGTTTTTAATGCCAGCTCTAAGTCACTGAAAAGCCATAAAGGCCATCAGCTTCTGAAAATTCACCAAAACTTCTGATTGATGAAATTTATTACAAACTTAAAGCTAAAAATAAATAGTGAAGTTCACAGATTAAGTTCACAATACTTGTGAAGATTGGAATAGTTTGAAGGTATGTTAAAAAAAATTTGAACTTTCCAGGGGAATTTATAGTCCTGACTTCATTATTTAAGGCTTACCTAAAACTATTCAAATAGTTTTAAAATTACGTCGTTAAATTTGTTAAGTAAGTATTTTTATTATGTTAACTTAGTAAGCCGATATACATTTACGATGGATAGAGAAAGGAATTTTTAGATTAATTAGTCGGGGATACTTCAGGGATATATATTTTGATAGTATACAACTTCTAACTCTGTACAAATCACAAGTGTACGACGACTTTGGCGGGCACCTCTAGTCTGGAGCACCTAATGCCTGAAAAAAAAACCATTGGCCGTGTAGAAAAGGTTTAATTAAAACTCCTGTCCTAACAAAAGGGCCGATACTAATATTTTATTTTGTTTTGTTTCAGGTATGTGATGTTTTCCGTAATATTTCCTACACCGTGGATTCAATACGTAAGTGACTCTGCTGTAATAAATATAATATAAATATTTTAAAAATAAATAAATATCAAATTTGTAATGTCGATACCTCTATCGCATAGATTCTCAACCTTTTTTTGCCCACTCCTTTTGGGATTTTTTTCCTAGCGCCCGCCAACTCGTAAATCTGAAACGGCAATTGTCACGATTATATTTACCACAACGAGAGGTGGGGCATAATGGGATGGGATGAGGCAAGATGGAATTTTTTATTGTACATTTTATTAACATAGTTATTCATTTTATTTAGTTATAAAATGTTTAATCTTATGCCTAATATATTATGTTCTAAAACAACTTACTATAATATTATTTCCTACCTACTTACTAAAAATTGTTAAGACATAATCCACGAAAAACTGCAAGACTTTTAGCTTCCTTAACATTTACCGGGAGTTCATTGAACATGTTAAAACATTTATAATAAATGTTGTTTTGTGTTCCCGTTTGTGTTTCTCCCTGAATGTCCTTTCCCGTGCGTCCCCGTTTCCCTTCCCCTTCCGCGTTCCCCTTCCACCTTCCCAGCCTACCCTCTCACCTCTCCCGCTCCGCAGTCCCGCCAACCCCCCTCCCGCGTTCCATATATTCAGTCCCAGTACATTCAGTTTTAAAACAACTTGCGTGCCAGCTGTTACAATGTTTTTATTCAAATTTTAATTTTTCATATATTACAAATATTCATTTTAATAAGAACAATCAATCAAAACTGGTACCTACCGTAGGTACCTACTTAAAATATCAGAAATTCAAAAAATCCATAGACAATTCTTTTGTTACCAAAAAAAAACAGCTGTCTGATAAATTCAATTTCATCAAACGCGCCAACTGTCAAACGTGCAAAGTTAAAATAGTCGTTAAGTTTTCTTAAATTATCCAATTTTCTTAATCTTTCTCTCCATGAGAACCTTCTACAAAGTAAAAGAAATATTTAAAAAAAAAAAATTAATAACTAACTAAGTAACCATCACGCCGTTTCCCCGCAGGGGTAGGCAGAGAGGACGGACCGCCAAACAACTCGATCTTGGCACACACTCCTTGCCTCGTTCACAATCATACATCGTCTCATACATGCTCTTCTATTATTCCGAGTCTTCTTATGGCCCGACTCAAGTATCTGATTCACTTGGTCGTGCCATGTTTTCCTCGGGCGTCCCTGATTTCTTCTTCCATTCAAAGTTGCGTCATATATTCTCCGATTAATGAAATAGGTAAAGTCGTTATGAAGTTATTGCGTAACCAAGGGAAACAGGGATTCCATTATATATATATGTAGATTAGTTATAGGCATTAGTTCATTTACTACTGTTTTCAGATGGCCTACTAGTTCATCGGCTTTCCCGTCCAAATTTCCTTGTTTATCGCAGATCCGCTTTTTGTTTTGTAATGAATAATTACATAATTTATCCTTATTACAGTTCTTTTTATTCCTGTACGATATACTTCGTGTTCCCTGAGGCTTTAGACTATTATATCTAATTTGTGTAATAATTGTTTCGTGATCAGATATTTTGAGTTCTTACGCAACATTAACTTCGGCGTAAAAGTCATTTGAAATTACCAAATCAATCATGGTTTTAGAGTTTATTCATATTCTTGTATATTTTTTGACAAGTTGCTTCCAACCTGGGCAATTTATGATGCTTTGTAATCTTTTGATTTTTGTATTGGTTTTCATAATATTAATATAAAATCTCCACAGATGGTTTTATCATGTCTCTTGTATTTTTTATTTGCTTACGGCACCATTCTTCAAAAAAATCTAAGAATTTTTTATCATTTTGATTTGGGGAATGATAAATAGCTGCATAGGTTCCCAGCTTTAAATCCTTTTGAATTTCAATAGCGAGTATCCAGGTAGTATTTTTTATCTAGTACCGCATTTATTGTGACTTTGTAAGAGATATTGTTTTGATAACTCTATCAGTATGCCATCTTATTGTCGAATAGCCTTGAAATATTATTTCATTTTGGTTAATTTCTTCGGTAATACAGGTTTCGCTCATCATCACCGTGTGCGGTTTGTAATATTTTAGTCTTGTGCTTGTCTTGTCTTTAACTTCTTCGATATGTGCTATTAAACTAGCTATGGGTTTCTCTGGGTCTCCTGCTGCCCCCCTAAAAGTTTGAAACGCCCCCCCAATTTTCTCTTGCCTTCTACCGCCCCCTAAGGGTCTGAAACGCCCCCTCCCCCCAGGGGGTGTTATCGCCCACGTTGAGAACCTGTGCTCTATCGTATTATGCTAGCGAAAAACGAATATTTCCTTTCAACCTCACTGTTTTAAGCAAAATATCCGCTGGTGCGTTTTTGGACACATTTTGGCCAATTTTCAAACACCCTCGAGCGTTAGCTGGCCAAAATGTGGCCAATTTGATGGAATATTGTAAAACCTTTACTGGAACCATTCCACAGTTCATTAATTACAAAGATAATTTAGTAGTTCCACTTTTAGACAAGAGATGTTGCTGTCATTTCGCGAATCAAAATTATTGAAATATAATTTCTTACAAATCGTCGATCACGTGTTTCAATAATAAAAAATACATGTTCAAATTTAAATTTACATGCATGATTGTCAACTAGGCTAAACACTACAAATAGGAGTCTTAATGGTAAATATTCTCCAAACAGGTATTAATTACGCCAACTTTAAGGTAGATAATATACAGAATATACGCGTTTATAAATTTAACCATTTTTTAATAATTTTTTTTAAATACCCAAAAATATGGGTTAAACGGTTAAATATATGTGAATCTAATGACTCTCTAACACTGTGAGCAGTTTATACATAATTAAAATGAATGAATTAATTAATCATATTAAAATTCGGAGGAATGATGTTTTAGAAGAGGGCGGTTAATGTCCAAAATGGAAGGTTTAAATATTCTCAGGCACTCAAGGTTGAAATCGATTATTTAGCGGAAGACTCTGGTGGATAAAAAAAAACCTTATTATTTTTTCTATGATTTTTTTAAAATGAGTATTTAGACTATTAGAATACTATTTTCAAAATGTGCTCAAAGTTTTTGTAGGTGAAACACTACAGCAATAATTTAATTGAAAACTTTTTAAATATTCACGACTAGTTTTAGAGTTCCCTTCCTTTAATAAGCGTTGCTATTTCGGTAACTGTTTTAATATGCACGTGGGCGGCAGTTAAACACGTGGGCAGAAATTGTCGTGTGGGCGTATAATGAAACCCCTCACATTAAATATGCATACCCATATAATGAAAACTCTCATTGTTTGTATTTCTGATATTCACACTACGTTAAATTTCAAAGAAAACGATGCCAAAGTAATATCACTCTCAAAGCGGAATAAATTTATTAAAGAGATTCTTCAAAAGCGTTCGTTAAGGGATATTAAAACTGCGAGAAAATTTTCTGAGAACTTTGCGAAGTTAAAAGGCCTTTTAACTGATTTAAACGGTAAAGTTTGGAACCTTATCAAAAACTCGTTTCCTTGTTTGAGCGTTGCAATATTCCTGAGTTTCCACTATATTTTCAAAAACAATTTCTCTAAAAAAATAACATGGAGCTGATCGAATCAGAGCGTAGCCAATATGGGAAATTTTATGAGGCTGATGGACGAGATAAGGGAAGAAAAAGGAAGTTTTTGTTTATGTGGGTTCCGCACAAACTGCACTCAACGTATCGTGATGCGTTAGAACGGTATCGGTTTCATACATTTAGTTCTTTTTCTTTAGTATGGTGAGGTTTATATTACATACATACGTGTGTCGCTATGTGCCGTTATGCGTTGTATCGTGTCGCGTCAGAAGCGATCTCTTTTTTCTTCAGAGCGTCAGAATGGGAGGGTGAGGGAGCGGCCGTGTCACGACAGATGAAACAAGTGTGCACGAGCCAGTGATGTGTTGTGACGACTGTATTGATTCAGAGAGCATCAAAAGGGGTCAGAAAGCCTCAGAGAGCGTCAGCACACGACATATAGATGTGAAAGCTGGACCCACCATTATTGTGAATTTATAATTGTCCGACGTGTCGTGTCGTGATGCTTTAGAATGGTATCGGTTTCATGCATTTAATATGGTGAGATTTATATTAGTGTGTAGCGTCAGAAACGATCTCGATTTCCGTCACAGCGGTGCAGGTCATGAGTTTGTGAGATTGCGGGATGCGGGATTACAGGATTGCGGGATGCGTGATTGCGGATTGTGGGATTGCGGGATTTCAGTATTGCGGGATTGCGGGATTGTGAGATTGAGGGAATACGGGATTGCAAGCGTAGCCACGATTCTTCAAAGGAGTTTTAAAATAGATCTCCATAAGTTCAAACGGGTTTCCTGGTCGTGACATGGCTGTCTGTGAAGTTTGCAACCATCTTAAATAAAATTTTGCTGTTCATATACATCAAAACATAAAAAAAATATTTCCGAGACGAAAATATTATGTTCTAGACACTCCTTTTTGATCAGACATAAAACCGCGAGCAAACTCACCCCTGTCATACCAATAATTTAACCGTCGATGACTCAAATTTCAAGCACAAAACTTTTATATCCGACATGTTAAGGAATATTCGATATCCGACATGAAGAAAACTTCTTAAGGAGTTTGTTTCTTAACATGTTCTTTTAGAATTCCGAGTGGATATAGAATAAGCACAACCCGAGAAAAACTTTGGAAAACCATCACATATATATTTCTATTTTTACTGTAATGTACATCAGTCGTACTTATGTTAAAACTTTTATGGAGAGGTAAGATCATCGAACGGATGATTTCGGTTTTGGGTCTGTTTGTGAGTCGTTGTACCTCTGGATAAATGAACTCGGATTTCTTTTGAAGTTTAAGATCATTTCCAAAACTGGAACTAATTGTGTAAATAATTCAAACGAGCGATAAAATAGGTAGTTACACACCATAGACATCCAAATTTAATAGACGAGAAGATACAGGTGAGGGGTAAAACCAAACTATGTGGGGACGAAGAGGGGAAAGATGACTGTGATTCGTTAAAAAAACAATCTAACAGTATATAGGCATCTCGAATTATAATATCACCATTTAGTTCAAAGCAAAATCTGCTTTTGAATGAATAGACCTTTTTACATGGGAGCGCAAATTGTTCGCCACGTTATTAACACATTTGCGAAGTCCAAATACGGCAAAGTAAAGTTCGCCACTTTTCACATACGAATATTTTATTGCCGTATTTAGTTTAGACACTTTTACAAATGTTTCATAATTTACTTACCCCTGTAAAAAGCGAGGAGCTCACTGGAGAACCGCCCACATTCATTATGATCGACATATTTTAGGGTATAATGTATAGCACAAGCTAACATTTTTGCCGTTTTAATTCGTAAAATGTACGATCAGAGCTCGACGCTGGTCCGGACAAGAATGATGACGTCACATTTTTTTAGATTCAAGCGAGGCTCTTGTAAGCCCAGCCGGTTCCATGGAACCGGTATGTGGAGGGGGAAATAATACGCTTTTATCACTTAGGGCAGGTCTATTTATATTTATATGTCTATGGTACATACCAACAATATTATAGTTTAACAGAAAAAATAAAACTGTTGTTTTCATTATTGGAACTAAATGTTGTAGTGTTGCTTCTGTATGTTTAATTTTTGATCACGATTAATAAATTGTTCATGAACTGAATCACTCTCCCAAAAAAATTATCTCCGAATATTAATTACCATAAACGTACCGCACAAGAGTTCCAACTGCTCCCAACCGCCCGGAGCCAGTGAGATTGTGGCATCCCCAATTGGGGTATGTTGTGAGGCTAAAGTTAAGTGCGGAGGATAAGGAGATGGGAAAAAGGAAGGTGGGAAAATACCTGGCTTATCAATTCTCGTTACCAAACACGGCTAAAGCCATTTCAAGCACCGTTTCAATTCTGAATGGTGGTCTTCCTCCTGGCTGATACTAAGAGTATCTTCCACTCTGGAACATGCAGCAAATATACTTTATGATATTTTAAAATGATAAAATTTTGTCAACACAAATGAATTAAAAAAAAAATATTTTCGCACGCTGTGATATGAACTAATGATCTTCGGCCATGGAGACCGACATGAAATGGCTTTAGACAGATTCGTTTAGCCAGTTTGGGAGGCGGTTAGGGGCACCGCCGCCCCGGGAATCATTTATTGGATAACCAACACCACTGCCATAGGTATCCCCAAGTGGTTCGCTTAGTTTGATGACTTAGCGTAGGTGCCCGGGATCATGGGGTGAGGTTTGTCTAGGTCATGGCATGTTGGAGGGATGGATTAATACGTCTGTCACTGCTGACCCTAGATTCTTACTCATCCCTCATATGTTTTTCTTTCTCAGTACCTTCTCTCCTTCCTTTCCATAAACATACCCTCCACACAGCATCCCCTAAGATTCCCTAAGACGCTTGGAACCTGTTGAAACTATTTTGCGATAATCACACAACAAAAGACGTTAGGTAATATAATTCTGACACAAAATCTCAACCTATACGTTCGAACTACCATAAAAAATATGCCGTTCAAGATGTCAGCCACCAACACAAAACACAAAAATAGCATAAAATTCGAAAATTCAATAAAATTGGCTAAATTCTGAGTATCAAAAAGACAGATAGGTGCAGAATTTGGCTGATAAAGGTGCTTGACACCTTCCTTCGCACATTTACCTACAGAGATATTTGAACTGCGGCGAAAAGCTTTTACAAAGAAAAGTAAAAAAGACGTTTATCACAAATTCCATAAAGCCTTGCGGAAGAAGGAAGTGGAATTTCTTTTGGAAAGGTTCCCCAAAAAACGCTTTGAAAACAGTGTCTACTTTATCAAATAGAGTTTGACTTAATAATAACATAAACTTTTAAAACTATTTTAAGCCTTTGGCGTTATAAAAACAGTTCCAAAATTTAATAAAATAAGCTGAATTTAAATAGCTCATAACACCATAAATCATAACCCTCTTAACAAACTTATTTTTTTCACAATATTTCCTTACGGGTGGCCCTGAGGTAAAAAAATTCCTCTGGTCCTATTTCATCGTTCTGTGGGGGTTTCTTTTATGTAAAGGAACGATAGTAAGTTCTGTGTAGTAAAAAGTTATGATGGGTGGGTCGGAAACTGGGATCAATGTGTCCAGGAGTGACGGACGGATGAATCCATCCCTCCCACTGCGGAGCAAGGCAATTAGTCAAGGGAGGTAGAGGTCAAAAGGTATCCCTCAACTTATCTGTCCCGATCCGGCTTGCCACGAAGTCGGTAGACAGATTCCCTCACTCTATGTACCCGGGCACCCTCTTATAAGTCACCAAACATAGCGAACCATTTGGGGTAGCAGAAGTGTTCCTTATCCAATAAGTAGTTCCCGGGACGGCGGTACCCGAAGGCCCTCCCATATTGAAGTATTTTTTTTATAATACCGTCACTCCTGGACCCACTGACCTCCAGATTCATAAACATCCTCGTTCTTTTTTCCTCCCCAGAATTTACTCTCTTTCCTTTCCTGAAAATACAGCATCCATAAAGACGACTTAGACCCAGAGAGGAATTATTATGTTACAATACATTACAAAATGATGCTTTGTCTGTCCAACTGGGAAGGGTTTCCGTTTCAGATCAGCCAAATTGTGCATGTATTTAGTTCCTAATATTCTTAACAAAGAATTGATTTCGTTCAAGATATATCACAAAAATGAGATTCTTTCAAGGTCATTTTGGTGAACATTAATAATTGCATTCAGAAAAAATGAATGGTTTTTCTAGAGATCGCAAGTAAGACTCTTGACTCACAATCCAGAGGTCGCGGGTTCGAACCCGGCATGCGCAAATAAATTTTATTTGATTAATTTGTGTTATTTCACAATTAATTCATTTAAAATAATATATAGTATATTTGCGGCATGTTCCAGAGTGGAAGATACTATCAGTATCGCCCTGGTGTAAGACCACCATTCAGAATTGAAACGTTGCTTAAAAATGGCTTTAGCCGTGTTTGGTGACCAGATCTGAATAGCCAGGTACTTCCCAAACTTCCCAACCTTCCTCTTCCCCACCTCCTTCCCCTCCCCACTACCTTCAGCCTCACAACATACCCCAATTGGGGATGCCATAGTCTCACTGGCTCCAGACGGGAGCAGTTGAGATTCTTGTGCGGTATTCACTGTAAAAAAAAAAAAAAAAGAAATTCTTTCCAGGTCATTTTGGAGAACATTTACAATTGCATAATTAGAATTTACACATTTATATACCAATATATGACCATTTGTAAACCAATATAATATTTAAAAAAAAAATCTTTCTTTACAACCACAGTTAGTTTTTCTAAAAGCTTTTGAAGAAAAAATGGCCTAGCTCCCGCGACAATATTTATCCGGGTCAACGAATACCTGCTTTTTGCTATTTATGGGTATTTCACTCCAGAGAGCAAATGATAAACCTACCCCTTTTAATACGGTCTGCGCTCAGTGAAAACCTTTACTCTAACTGATTAGAAATCAAAGTTACCTTTAGGGAGAATGTTACTTATAAAGGGAACAGTTTGCACGGCGCACATTTCTGAACAGGGCCGCATCAGTTATAATAGCAGACAGAACGTAACCCAAGGGCGGATTTTTGAAGGCGAGGTCTAGCATGGACGATCGATAAAACCCTATATCAATACGATAAAGACCAAATCCGTCATATATAGTAAGTTATCAATATTTGCGAGCATGGTCTATGATTTATTTTTTTATTTTTTATTTAAGTACATAAAACAGGCATGTTGCCCAAAAATTTATTTACATGGATGATTTAATGCAGTGTAAAACAGAAATTTGCCGTTTCTCTCTATCATTAGCTACTCTTGTCCATGTACCATCCGCTATGGCTTTGATGTCGTCAACCCACCGTCTAAATGGTCTACCTCGTTTTCCTTTCTTGTCAGTTGTGAACCAATTCATGACTAATTTTGACCCTTTTCACTTACTCTGAATGTGTCCTGACCACTTCCATTTAAGTTTTTTATTGTTTTTGTGACATATTTTGTTTTAGTTTGTTTCTTAATGATTTTTATTCTATCATTATTTTTATTTTTATTCTATTATTTTAATTCGACAGTTGAATGAGGCCTTTGCCAACTAGTGACATACAAACAGGGAGTCGATGCATGATAAGTATTATAAATGTTATAAATATTATAAATAATGTAATGTAATTTACTGTCTTCTTCTTCTTATTTCGTATGGTGGGGGGTCAGAGGGGGACATCTGGGTCTGCGATCCAGTATAGGGCCTCAGGCGTTGCCCTGTGGACCTCATCAATCCCGCCGGGGAATGAATGGAGCGGGCATTCGTTGACCACATGTTCGGTGGTGTACCACCGCATTCACACTTCGCCGACTCTTTAAGGCACCATCTATGCATCATGTGAGCACAACGGCTATGGGATCACCTTATCCTATTGATGGCAGTCCAGATTTTGCGAGGCAATAAGAACCCAGGCTGTCTCTCAGTGGGGTCTTGCACGAGATGGGCGTTTTTGACGTTGGCTGATTGCCACTCAAGCTTCCACCTATCTTCTGGGGTGAGAGGTGTTCGAAGGAGTCTTTCTCCTTCCGTCCAGAAGGGTTTTCGAGACTTTAAGCGGCATGCCGGGTGAGAAATGACATCATCGTGCAAGGGTATTTCGCTTTTTTGCAGCGCCTTCTTGTATTCCCTCAGTGTTGCAATCTCTCGCCTGATATTTGGCGGGGTTATATTTTCAAGTACGGGGAGCCAAGGAAGAGGAGTCGATTTTAAGGTTCCGCTGATGGTTCGCATTGTGGCGTTAAGCTGAACGTCGACCATGGAAGTGTGGGCGCTTCTGGCCCATACTGGAGCACAGTATTCAGCTGCTGAGAAAACCAGGGCAATGGTTGCCGTTCTGAGCGTGTTGGCGTCGCATCCCCAGCTAGTACCAGCCAGCTTATTGACTAAGTTTAGTCTTGTCCTGGTTTTTTTGCCCACTGTTTCCATGTGTTTCCGGTAATTCAGGCTCCTGTCCAAAGTTACTCCAAGATAGCGGGGATGGGGGTCATGTGTCTGAATAAAGGCTATTATTATTATTATAACAGAAATCATAACCGAAATAGCAACAAAAATAATTAGCTAAATATGCATTAATGAATGACAAATATGAATGAGTAAAGGCTAGAATACAAAAGTATCATCAACAATTTATTATTGTCACCTGTGCATTGGGACAATGATTTGGTAGGCACAATATTGCCTGTCTTTGAATAAAAAGCGTCATCACAAATGATTAAGTGGATCATTAAAAACTTCAATTTCATTATTAGAGCAGTGTATAGTGTTGTAGTAACCAGCCTTTGCTACGTCACGCTTTGGATTGCCCCCGAACCGTATCGATGTTTCTGTCTGGCATGGACGGTACGCGACTGAACAGTAGGTACCTAGTTCATCGAAACAGAGCCGCAGACTTACCTACCTCTCACGCATTCCAGAAAAGGTACGAACCATTGTACGCTTGCAATGCATAGTTCCAGCGCTTTCGAGTAACTAGCCGAGTGATGATTTACTACCAATACTCCACTCGTCTGGCCATATAAAACGCGCCCAACAACAGCGAAAGGACCAGTGTGTTCGTTCAACTTACCGAGTAGTCGCCTCTTCTATCCGCAATCAACCTTGACCCAGTGTGTAACTTCGTTAGTACTATTTAATATCGTAAGACTGTTACGCTGACCGTGTGTGTGTGATTACAAATTATAATTATTGTGGGAACTCATTAAAGGTTTTTTTACCAGGCAACCTCGTTGTTCTTCATTTAACCACAAGCCAGTCAAGAGAACCCACAGTGTTATAATGTCTTAATATTCGTGTTATAGGGCTAAGACTCTTGACTCACAATCCGAAGGATGCGGGATCGAATCCCGGTGTCTCGGAGTGGGCAAATAAATTGTATTTTTGTAAATTTGTGTTATTTCACAATTAATTCAATTAAAAATAATACGTAGTATATTTGCGGCACGTTCGAGAATGGACGATACTCTTAGTATCGCCCCTGGTGTAAAACCACCATTCAGAATCGAAACGTTGCTTGAAATGGCTTTAGCCGTGTTTGGTGACCAGATGTGAATAACCAGGTACATCTCTACCTTCCTGTTCCCCATCTCCTTCCCCTGCCCATTTCCTTTCAGCCTCACAACATAACCCAATTAGGGATGCCTAGGTCTCACTGGCTCCAGACGAGAATAGCTGAGACTCTTGAGAGGTATTCACATAAAAGGAAAAAATCAGAGTGTGTAATTTGCACGCGGTAAAAGTGAAACTAGAAAGTCGCTAGATATCGCTTTCTTTTCTTTTGCCTGTTTATTTTAAAGTGGTTTGAAGATTGGATATTGATTTCACAAAAATAAAAATGTTATTTTTTTTGGACTTCGTAGGATTCGAACCTCCGTTCGCTTGATGTCTGCCTCTCGGGCTGCTGAAATTTGTCAAGCGCCTTGCCCACTGCGCTATCGAAGGCCCGCGCCAATTTACCGCATTATATTAGAATCGAGTATTCTTGTAGAACTGAGTTATGACGCATTTTCGTTTCATCCGAATTCCAAATCACTAACTGGGCTTAAGAAGTTACACTTAAAAAAAAAATCTGAGAATGAATAGGATTTTCATTACATTGACTTTTATACCAACTGCACTGGGCGTTAGTGTTGCAAGTCCGGCTCTGTTTCCAGCGAGAATATTATTTTCCACATTATATAAAACAGTTTTCAGTTAAACCTCCTCAAGGGTCTGCAAAGAAATTACTTCCTTTCAGAAGAAATTTTCCTCAGGTGTATCGGAATAATGGCTAGCTATAAATAAACGGGCAATATAAAGGAATTCTTCTAATTAATTACGCAAAGGTGAAATATTATGTTTTGGGAAAAAGGGTTATTTGTATAACTCAAAAGGAATTGATAAGAATAATTTAATTTAATGTTGGAAAGTACCATTAAATTAGTCATTTCAAGTAACGTTTCAATTCTATATATTTTAGGGGTTCCACGACCAACTCAGAATGAAACCAATTCATAAATACCTCAGAAAGGCTACGAAAAAATCATTTTAACCCTTCGAATAATAAGAAAATAATTTTCCGTCAACTTTTTTTGCCTGTCAAGGTTTGCGCGCAAAATTCCTGGTTCATCCCATGCATTTTAAATGTTCCTATTTATTGTTTTTTTTAAACGCTTTTGCAAAAACAAAAATTGTTCTAAAATAAAGATAAAATAATTAGAAATCAACATTTTTGTTTCTAAATATTAAAATTTTAATATTGGAAATGTAAATTGGCTAAAAAATGCACACCTGCGAATATTTGAATTAAAGTAATTAAAATAGAATAAATCCAAATTTTAAATACAGATTCCTTTTCTAAATAAAATTTGTAATAAAACTGTCACCTCACTTTTTATCACTTTCATACAATTTTATTTTAAAATTAAATGTTGTGATACGTCACAAATTGGCGCAAAATTAAACCGTCACTTTTGATCGGGTTTTTAAAATATCTGAACAACCTAGCTCATATAATTCTAAAACAATGAGAAGCATTATTTCATTCCGTTTCTACCATAAAAGAAATCACAAATATTCGCATGACAGAAAGAGAGATATCTAACTTTTAATAATGCACGTTCGCTCTGGGACATTCTGGGTCTCCTGTTATTATAACGGCATATGATGTTTTGGGACAACTTGGGTCTCCTGTGATTAGACGGGTTAAAATAGCCGGTAACCCTAACCCAACTGTTTAACCATTTTTTTAATATTTTTTTATCATCACTCTTAATGCTGAGGTGCTTCTGAGTTCTGGTTTCATTCTGAGTTGGCTGGTCACCCTTTTAGGTCTTCCCTGTTGTGTAGTTTTCCAATTATTTTTACCTGTGCTACTTTTTTTTGTGAATATCGCACAAGAGTCTCAACTTCTCTCAACCATCTTAAGCAGCGGCATTCCGAATTTCTACCGTTTCATAATAAATTTCTCATTAACACTTTTTACGTTTCTAAAAAAAATATATGGAAGGTAATCTTTAAATTAAAGTCCGCCGCTTCTGTCTTTCTGTTCGCGATTAACTCAAATCAATTGAACGGATTTTCATGCGGTTTTTACCAAAAGATAGAGTGATTCATGAAGAAGTTTTGGGTGCATAATTTGTCAAGGAATATAATTTGAAATATATAATTAAAGTAGAATGTCTGTATGTGGTAGACGAGCGGCCTGGCAAGCGGGCGATGTGGATTTGATTTGTATGGCGGTGAGAGTTAAAGGGTTGGTAACCATCCAGTAGCAAACAGCAACACGTGGCCGGGTCAGCTAGTATCAATGTATTTGCAACGCCGAAGCGGTAATCATATGAAATTCCCTCGAGAGATAAAAATTGCAGTTTGTTCCAATTATTATAAACGCGTTTTTTCTTTTATTTTACAAGTTTCATGTTTAAAAAAATTCACAGTATTTTTTTAAAGCTATTTAAACATTTTCGCTTAAATATTTTCGTTTTTAATATTAGCGCGCTCCCTCTAACATTCGTTTTTACATATTACGTATATATTAATGAGCAAAATTAAAAAAGGACCCTCAGATGGTTTGGGCACGTAGAGCGAATGAGCGAAGAAAGTAGTGTAAAAGGAATATATGATGGAAATGTGAATGGTAGAAGAAGTCGGGGACGCCCGAGGAAGACATGGCACGATCAAGTGATTCAGATACTTGAGACGGGCCATGTCAAAAGTCAGAATAATAGAAGAGTATGTATGAGACGATGTATGAATGTGAGTGAGGCAAAGAGTGTGTGCCAAGACCGAGTTGTTTGGCGGTCCGTCCTCTCTGCCTTCTCCTGCGGGGAAACGGCGTGATGGTTAGTTAGTTAGTTAGTTTATATATTATCCTCTTCTTCTTCAGCGCTTTTGAGGTGATTTTTCACAATAACGGCGCTGTATAAATTAGCCAAATATTATTATTATTATTCTTCTTTTTGAGCGCTTTTGAGGCCTTAAGGCCCGGTAGTAAGCATTCAAAAGAAGAAGAAAGGGAGATATGTAAATACGAATGTAAGAGGGAGTGCGCTGATACTAAAAAAAAATTTATAATTGACCAAAAATTATGAAAATATTTAATAAAACATTGCTCGTTTAAAATAGAGTAAAAATCTCTCGACAAAAAATGCTCGAGCCCCAAAATACCTGAAAAAAAACCCTCGACTTTGTGCAGAAACGGGCGGTCCGTTTGACAGATTCTCCTAACTTAACAAACGGATTGCAATCTTTAGAGCACAGGCGACGGGTGAGCATGCTATCCTTGTTCTACCGATATTTCAATGGAAGATGCTCCGAAGAGCTAGCGTCATTGATCCCTTCGGCACCGGTGCGCCAAACGCATGCCCAACATGTGTACACGGTTGGCATTTGTCACATGAGAATGGGTGTCTTCTTCGACTCGTTCTTATATTCAACAGCTCGGCTGTGGAACGATTTGGCGACCTCTATTTTCTCCTTTTTATAATATGGGTCTATTCAAGACCAACGTTTCTTTCGTTTCATTCCTTCCTCTCCCCAAGAAGACCCTCCACACAGTATCTCAGACAGATGACAGAGGCCCTGAGGGAAATTATAATTTCTTAGGATCTCTTGTGTGGAGTTATGTAAAAAAAAAGTTGCATCTAATGATACACTGTATTTTCAGAGCTATAACGTGTAATAAATAACATTAAAAAATGTGTTTTCTCGTACTTCCCGATTTAAATGTTACCTAAAAGGTGGACATATAATAAATAGGTCCCGACGTGGCCTGCAATATGTGACCCGAGTGGTTATAAAATTCTTTAAAGGTTTATTTATAATTTAAGTATGAGATTAGGTAATTCCGAGTTTTTAAAAATATTTTAATTATACCTTTAAGATGGTAAAACGCATTAACATTGTTGAAATTTCAGTCTTCAAATACCAAAGTAGGTAATAAGCCCAAGTTGTAATGTTCTTTATAAATAGATTAAACTGTTCAAATATTTAACCGCCCCAAATTTAAAGCAGTTAGTACCTATCTGCTGAGGTGTTCGTCCAAATTAATATTTATTATTTGGTTTATTTGACCTTGTTTTTTATTCTGTTGTTTTAACGACCCCGTCGTAAAATAAAACGTTGATTTAAAAAATTATCAAGATTTATTCTTTAAAAAAAGCAATCCGTGAATATAAATCTTTTTCGACATTTACAGAGATTGACGGTTAGTAGCCGGTTTCAGAGTAAAATGCACGTGTGTGCGTGTGTGCGGAGTGCAACCAAAAGATAGAAAATAGGTTCTCAACGTGGGCGATAACGTTTCCCAATGGGCGGTAGAAAATTAGGGGGCGTTTCAGACTTTCAGGGGGGGGGGTGGGGATGGCAGAACACCCAGAAAAACCCATCACACCTCATCCCATCTCGCCCCATCTCATCCCATTACGCCCCCCCTGTTGAGGTAAATATAATCGCGTCAATTGCTGTTTCAGATTCACGACTGCATATGGGTGCGCTAGAAGAAAATATACTCTCAAAGTGGGCGGTGGGCAAAAAAAAAAGATTATTTTTGAAATAGAATGTATTGTCATCGACAATAAGTCTATTTGCGGAGTTTCAGCTCGATCGGATTCCGAAGAGTGGGTTAATTTAAAAAAAAAACATATCGATTATCAAATAGATATATTTAAAAAATCCTTTTACCCATGAGAACTGGTTGTTTTTACTACTCGTTTAAGGGCTGAAAAGGTCGGTTTCGAAAAGGTTTGCTGGTTTTTAGTGTTTTCTCCCTCTTACATAATGGATGTCTTCAAAAACAGTTACACGGCATTACCACAGGTGAAATTTGGTTGTAGATACTATTAATATTGCCCTGGCGAAACACCACCGATCGTAGGTTGAATAGTTTAATGATCAAACATCAACAACCACGTACCTCATAAACATCCCCTTGCTCATCTCCTTCTCTGCACTCCTTTCAGCTTCACAACAATATCAATTGGTACCATAGTCCATATTGGTTAACAACGTCTTGAATCAAGCGTGTGATTTACTGGATTAAATAATATCCTTTTTGGACTTTCCTCAACTTCTTTTCCTTCCATTTTTGTCTCATTTGTATCTACTCAACAAATCTTCTCAGCGTTTGTATCAATCTTGCCATTAAGCTAACATTGACCTTCCCGTCTTGTAAAGTCAAATAAATTGTAAAGTTCCACGAGAAATAGCGAACATTTTAGGCTTAGAACGACCAATTTATCAGAAACCAAAATATTTTAATTATTTTTAAGCATTTTAATTTTGTTAGTGAACTTTAAATTAATTAAAAAAGCAAGATAAAACATTGATATTTCAGACGATTATTCCCAAATTATGACGAAAAGCTATTAAACGGCCGTTTGCAAGAAAAAATAATCATTGTTGTGGTATTTATAAGATTTTCTGATTTTATTCTTCTAGATAACATAAAAACGTGTTTGTATTTTTATTATTTGTCTGGTTTTTTATATTTATTTACTTAATATCAACTGTATAAATGTACCATCATCATCATCATTATCATCAAACAGTATTATAGCCTTGCATCTGCGTGGTTGAAATTTAAGAACCCGGCTCTGACTCCGCACCATACGCGACGCGCCATATTAACATCTGTGTACGTGAAATTTCATGCAAAGCTACCGTTGTAATTCGGTTTGGAATGCAAGAATTCGTCAAAGGATGGCGCCACTTCCACTAGTAGGTCGCATGAGAAGTCCCGCCCTGGCTATAAGTACTACGATTTTGTAAATTTGAGTGTCTCTCCCGATAAGGAAAGATTGACGATAATACTTAGTTGTGAATAATAGTATCACGCGGCTGTATATTACATATAACGTCATTGCCTGGCTCGGTTACTTTGCCCCAGTGACTAGCTATCACTGGATCACAGTGGATCTGAGGAACGGGCCATCTTTGGAACCAGTTCCTATCGGATTTATAAAACGGTCACCAACACTCTAACTGGGCGAAGTCGAGCTAAAAGCCGCCACAATGTCACAATTAAATACAAGCAAATAGAATACAAGAAAATACTCTAAAAGCCAATGTATAATGGTCGTACAATGATATCAGAAAGTATAAAACGAAAATAAGTTCAAGAAGGATATAAAATTAAAAAATTCAATTACGTAAATATACAAATAAGTACAAATATCTTTGTTACAAATCATATGTTAGATTTAATAATTATGCAGAGGCAGCTTCATACTTTAAAATTGATTCATTGAGTGTACGAAGGCATCATATGGATGCAATATTCCTGTATAAATTAGTTAACAATAATATTCAATGCCCAGAGTTGCTAAATAAAATTCAATTTAATGTACCTGCGCGTACAATACGCTCTTCTGTCCTATTCAGGGTTGATCAATGCAAGACAAACTGTAAGCAAAATTCTTGTCTGAACAGACTATGCAATAGTTACAATAGCATATTATCCAAGGTGGACATTTTCAATTCTGAACTTTCCAAATATAAGGGGTACATAAAAGAGTATTTCTCTGATGTTTCATGAATATGTTATGTGTCTATGTTGATCTCATACTCCTTTATTATAAATTTTATTATTTAAAATTTGTTATTATGCTGTTTAATCAGAGGTAAAGTCACATGGAGGAAATCCATAATTGGTTTTATTTTGGCTACACAAACATGTACAAATTGGAAAAATGTAAACTGTTGATTTCCCGAAAATAAATAAGTAAAAAACATGTCTTTTTTTGTTATTAGTTTTTGGGGTATTATGCCGTGTTAAGCTACCTCCTTCTTTAGCCAACGTTTCGGACAGCGTTGCAGTGTTCATCATCAGGGCAGATGTTTAATAGTTAAAAACATGTCGTATAAAAAGACGTTGGTTATACAAATGTTGGAAGAAAATTACATACGATGGTATTTACAGGAAGTTTTGAGACTAAATTTTGACCACTGGGTTGTCAGTGTTAGCAAAACCCAAGTGTATCTGATTTTGGCAAAGAGGGAGATCAATGACTGTCTGATGCAATTTGGTAGAAACGCCCTCCCCAATAAATACTCCATTGAAATTCTTGGAGTAAGTATAACAGACCGGCACAAGTGTCTGGGCTCCACAGAAGCCTGAGTAAATCTGACTTCCATGATTCTGGGCGGCATATTCAAAGGGCTAGCAGATTCTTCAATAGTGACCAGCTACTAAGCCTTTTACAAATATCGTGTTCGCCCACTAATTAAAATTGGGAGCCACTTCTGTGTTGGAGCATCACAATACTTGATAAACTTATTTTATTCTTTGCAACGAAGGGCGGTCCGTCTGATTGTCTATCCGTTGTTAACAGAAGAATTGCCATATCTAGTGCAATGTATGGATAATGATGTATAGACGCAATGGCTTGCTGAGTCTATTCTACAGGCATTTTAATGGGGTGTTCTCTAAGGTACTAGCAGCATTCATCCCCAATTCGATGGTGACGATTGGAACACCCGTTCACAAGTTGATTTTGGCTTCATGAGAACTTACAACCGTAAGTCGGCTCTTATTTGGAATGAGCAATCGGCATTTATTCTTCCGTCTTATTTATTGGATAGCCAACACCCCTGCCATAAGTCACCCCGAGTGGTGATGCCCGGGTTCTTGGAGTGAGGTTTGTCTAGGTGTTGGTGGCAAAAGTGTTTCCTCACCTACTGCGTGGCGGTCCGGATCGGGAGAGACTCCTTGAGGCAGAATCATAACCTCTCCAGCCGGACTCTCTCGACCAATCACCTAGCACTGCAATAGTTGGATTCATTCGTCTCTCACTCCTGAACACATTGTCCCCCAGTTTTCTACCCACCCCTAAAATTTTTTCCCTTCCCAGAACTTCCTCTTCTTCCTTTCCTTAAAAAGACCATCCAAACAGCATCCCTAAAGATGACACAGGCCTTGAGGGATTTTCAGGGTCTCCTGTGTATGTAATATATTTAACTCTCCCGCAGCCAACTGGGGCCGAAGGTAGACCCCAAAATAACTATCCTTCTTATATCTAGTTAAATACATAAAATATATTTTTATTATTTTAGGTTTTCCTGCGCAAACGATTAATACATAATATACCATTTAAAAAAAAATTGAAAAAATCGTTGATCGCAGGAAAAAATATTTTGTCAAATATAGGTAGGTAATATTCCCTGCAAAAACATAAATAACAACAAAAAAATACCAAAAAAAGAAAAAGTGATTTCTTTGGTTTAAAAGTTTAGAAAAAAAATGCATGGGGTCATCAACCGACCTGACGTCATGTTTGGCATATTGGCCTGTCGAGAGTTAAAAAAAAAATCTTGACTTTTATTAGTTGGTATTCAAACCCTATAACTTAAAAAAACGCATATTTTCAATCTTAACTGTAGAGTAGGTACCATATTTATTAAAGTTATATAAAAAAAATACCGTACAAAAAAAAAAGTACAAAAATAATAAAAACTATACGGTACAAAAATACGGTACAAATAAGGTACAAAGATTGTAGAACTTAGCGAATTAATTTAAAATTTTGACATAAGTATAAATATTTTAGCGGTTGCGTGAACATGATATACGTCTCGTATGTTTGTCAAAACTCAAATGTCTCGCATTTTGTAAGCCTAAGGGAAAACGACAAGAAGCAAGTTTTACCAAAATACTTTTCAAACAAAATTAAATTCGACAATGATATTCACAGACATAACACAAGGACGTGAAATGGAATCAGTCTACCAAAGAAGGACAAGACCAATACGAAAAACAGTTTGTCTAACAAATTGTTGAAATATTAGTATGCGCTCGCGGAAATCGTAAAATCTACAACTGGTTAGGCATCAAAATATTTTTTAGATTTTTTGATCTCGATTATAAAATAAAAACTAGTTTATATCGCAAAAACGGTATCATGGCGATCTCTGTGGGCTAGTGGAGACACTTATTCGTATTGTGCTTTTAAACTGCTCAATAACGTAAAATTAAATTTGCCGTATCATTGTGATCTGCCTCATTGTGAGGTTTACTTTCTCCGAATGAACAACATAACCTATTCCGAATGACCAACATAACCGTTTTAAATATGACTTTTGCGTATTAGGGGGAAATTACTGCATAAAGAATTTTCCAACGGTAATGAAATGTGTTTTCCGGGACAAAAAGTAGCCTGTGTCATTTCCCAGTCCTCCTATTATCCAGATGTCACCAGTATATATATAGAAATCTTGGCAGTCTCGCTAACAACAACTCACCGAAGTTTCCTCGCAATTTGATGAACGTTTTGCAACGCATTTTCATGACGCCAGAGCTTGCTATTATATATAGAAACCATCGCGGGCATGCACTCATCAAATCCCCAAAGTATCATCGCAATCCGATGATCGGTTAGCAACGCATCATTTCATGATGCCAGAAATCACTATACATATAGAAACCATCGCGGGCATTCACACCATTCCACACACCAAATCCCCAAAGTTTCATCGCCATTGGATAAATGGTTAGCAATTCATTGTTCCATGATGCCAGAACTCACTATTCTATATGGAAACCATCGCTGGCATGCGCACATCAAATCCCCAAAATTTCATCGCCATCGGATGAACGGTTAGCAATGCATAATTTCATGATGCCAGAAATCACTATACATATAGAAACCATCGCGGGCATTCACACCATTCCACACACCAAATCCCCAAAGTATCATCGCAATCGGATGAACGGTTAGCAATGCATAATTTCATGATGCCAGAACAGAGGTGCCAATATCTTTCTGCTGATTTTTCTGTTCATTTTCGATTGAGTTTCGCTAATATTGTCTTCTTTTAATTAAATATCACAATTTGCGGTTTTACTCATTAAGTTAAAAATGAATAATTTGTACATAAAAAAAAGATTGCAAGAACCGCAATAAACAACGTAAAATGTAATTAATTATATGTTAGTTTTAATTGACTTCAATAATTGACCTTGTGGTAATTGACTCTAGGTTGAGAGCCGTTACCGAGGACACCAGAGTTTTCAGAGTTTTGTTGAAATGAGATCCCTGAGACGTATGTGTGGTAAAACAATGTATGATCGTGTGAGAAATGTGGATATCCGCAAAGAATGTAAGGCTGATGTAAGCATAATGAGTAAGATTAGGAAAGGGACCCTCAGATGGTTTGGGCATGTAGAGCGAATGAACGAAGGAAGTAGTGTAAGAAGAATATACGACGCGAATGTGAATGGTAGAAGAAGTCGGGGACGCCCGAGGAAGACATGGCACGATCAAGTGAATCAGATACTTGAGTCGGGTCATGTCAAAAGTCAGAATAATAGAAGAGAATGTATGAGACGATGTATGAATGTGAGTGAGGCAAAGAGTGTGTGCAAAGACCGAATTGTTTGGCGGTCCGTCCTCTCTGCCTACCCCTGCGGGGAAACGGCGTGATGGTTAGTTAGTTAGTTAGTTAGTTAGTTTAGTTTTAATAAGTTTGTAAACTCGAATGTTCAACAATCTAGAATAAAATTAATAAATTAAACGCTTTTCGCAGATTTCACGGTGCCTCGAGTAGAGAATATCTTCAAGAAAAATGCAATTATCCAAATTTACCAAGATAATATCATCAAAAAATTTTAAACTTACCAATCAAAAAGATATGAAGACAACATCAAAAAACCAAAATTTAATACCAAACTGATGCAAAACAATTATATCTATTTAGGAATAAAGTTTTTCAACACTCTTCCCACGGAAATAAAAAAAAACCAAAGACATCAATATACTGAAACTTAAACTGAAGCTACACTTCATCAGCAATAATTAACTAAATAATTACCTGTTTTTCTCTTTCTTTCTAATCTCTATTTTATTTAGATTTTTCGAATTTCTCCTAAGTGCACAATATTTTAGTATGAAAACGTATCTTATGTATGTACACCTACATATATAGATGATCCAGAAGTCTCAATTGATCCTATTATATACTTATCTATTGCATAATGTTATTCTATTTCAGTTATAATTAGTGTAACTCGCTCATCAAGCACAAGAACTAGCTTCTTCTTTGGTGAGATTGCAATTTTTAAATAATATCTGTACCGATATTTTGTAATTTATATAACTCCACTGTACAATTATATATCTAAATATTAAATAAAAAAATAAAAAATGAAAATTCTAAACTTTGTATGTGCATATTTGTCTCTCTAAAAATTTTTACAAAATAGGGGTAGAGACTTTCTTGCTACATTCATCTAAATATTTTAAGCCATCTATTTTTAAAGTGTACTTAAAAAACAAAAGTTAGAAAGTCACTTTGACAGATGGGTTAGAGAACGAAAACCGAGTTAAGGGTGGGAATATAATGGGGTGATGCATGTAAGATTGATGCGAAGTTCGCAGAGTTTTTGGTTTCTAAGACGATATGTTTTTAGAAAATGGTTTTTAGAGGTCATTTTAGTACCACGGTTTAGCATACAGAAATGTTCATGTTTTGGAAGTTTCAAGTCGCAGAAATTTTATATAATTAGTGTCTTAAAAAACGAGGCATTTAGATTAAAAAAAATCGTTACATCTTTTTGTTTATGTCTGAAGAACTGTGCTGTTTTAAGTAAAACCAGCCATCAGCCATCGGATGATTAAATCAAATTTAGCTTGCTGACTTTTAAAATATATACGAATTGTGTCTCTTTGATTTTCCATTTTGTTTTGCGGGATGAATTAATGCCAAACCTGGAATTTGAATTAAACCCTCTTCCCGATATCCGATAGAGCTGAGAATCGACATGGACTTAATGTCGATGACATTGTTTTCAATCTGTTGATGACCCTCACGCACACACACAGGCATTTCACTGAAGTTGTATGAAATTATGGCGCAACTAGGTCATGTCGTTCTATCCGTAGGAACGTTGCGGAAAATTGAAACCTCCAAATTCTCCTGGCGTGGAATTTTAAAAGTGATAATTACTGAAAAATAAGTTTTCGCATTAAACAACGATTCCGGGCACCCTTGCTAAGTCACCAAACGTAGCGAACCACTAGGGGCGACCTATGGCACGGGTGTTGATTTAATCCAATAAATGGTTCACGGAGCGGCGGCGGTACCTACGTATGCCCACCTCCCAAATTGATTTTAAACTCCAGCTAATATCTCTAAGTTGTTGAAAATCATATAAGTTTTTTTTTACATTAACTCCACACAGGAGGCCCTGAGAAAAATAATGTCCCTCAGGGCCTATGTTATTCGAGATGCTGTGTGGAGGGTCTTTTTGAGGAGAGGAAGGAATGAACATTGGTCTTGAAGAGGCCCATGTTCCAAGGCCCAAAAGCCCAAGTGGGAAACACAGAGGTCAGCAAATTGTTCCATAGCCGAGCTGTTGAACTCGAGAACGAGTCGAAGAAGCGACCCATTCTCATGTGACAAATGTCAACCGTGTACATATGTTGGGCACACGTTTGATATGTTTCCCGACTACGCACCGGTGCCGAAGGGATCAATGACGCTAGTTCCTCGGAGCATCTTCCATTGTAATACCGATAGAACAAGGATAGCATTCCCACCCGACGCCTGTGATCTAAAGATTGCAATCCGTCTGTATCTTATTAAGATGGGAGAATCTATCAAACGGACGGCCCAATTCTGCACAGATTCGTGGGTATTTTTCAGATATTTTGGAGCTCCAGACCAGAGATGGCCACCAAATTCAACCGTGGGGCGCACTTGTGATTTGCACAGGATTAGCAGTTGTGTACTATTAAAGTATCTGTGGGCCCTGTACAGTACGCCCAGTTTTTGGGAGGCTAACTTTACTCTGGCTTCAATGGACCCCCCATATCTGAGCTGATCACTTAGAGTTAACACCTTGGTTCTCATTTCCATAACACAGTAAATCTTCAACAGGTTAATCATTAATTGTACCTAAAACAAGCACTTAGATTTACAAATCTCATTCCCTTTACTCCTTTCATCTGATTATAAATCGAAACCCCGATGCTTTAAGCTCACATAACTAACAACTTGTCTCGGACGAGAACTTAAACTGAACTTTTAATCTGTTTTCTTCATTACTCTTGGATAATAATAACAGTTGGGTTTCTCCAACATTTAGCCGCTTATTCGGTATAAACTTAGCCACTTTGTACAATTAATCATCTTAATACATGACTTATTGCCGGGAATTAATCACTATGTTTGTATATCTTGATACTGTTGGTCTTGATGATAAATTTCGCATGAATAAATTAATAACTTTAATTATTTATTGAACTATCTTAAACCTCGATTACATTGAACGTGTTTACAAGCTTCTAGCCGGTAAGTTTGAGAGCGGGTGAATCGGCGAATGAGATTGCCACGATGACACACAAAACTGTCTACTCGCTCGGTGGCGACAGTTGCAGCTAAAATAACGACTCAATTCTGCCGACATTATGTAAGATACTTAAGCTCGCAGCTGGCGCCACACGCTAGATAGTAGCGAGAATTACGACTCCCGCCAGAACAGTTCTGATAGTTACGAAATCAGCTGTTCGTGGGCCGCCATCTTGAGCGAGTAGCGAGTAAAGTAGACTACCTTTCAACTTTTTTCGTGGATTCTCCACAATCTGCTTGTTAGCTAGTAATACGATTACGCTGAGCGAGTTAACTAACATATAGAGAATTTCCCAGATAGTAGCTTGTAAACTCGCTCAAGACTTTAACCACAAATCTGAATACACGAAAATGGTATCCATTAAAACATCTCGTACGATAAGTTCTGGTGAAAATAAATTAGCACAGCGTTTTTTTTTTGTAATTTCAAAAGGGCCACAAACTAAAGTGTGTTTTTTGTGTGCCATACGTAGCCTCGATTATAGGTAACTGGGGTCCTAGCACGGTCGATCGGTGAGGATTGTATCAATAATTTTCGAAAATTTCTCGTCGTTCCCTAGCATGACTGCAGATCGCCAACGAATAAATAGTATTTTTTAATTAAATGAATACAATATTAGCGAAACTCAATCGAAAATCTGGAGACAGAAAAATCATGAAAAGATAATGGCTCCACTGGGACTCGAACCCAGGACCCTTTGCTTACATGGCAAGTGCTCTACCAACTGAGCTACGGAACCCATATCAAATTCGATCACTTTTAACTGTATCATACTTCGACTAAGAACTACCAAGATTATTTTCATTTTCTTAACGCCCATATTATTGGCTGCTATCTTTATATACAAGATTATGTGCAAGATTCAACTCGAACTAAATGCTACCTAGATAGTGTCTGGAGAAATTTTTATCAATTTTATTTTTAATATGCGACATCTATTGACTTTTCTGCAAGTCTAGGATTAACATTTATTTTTAATTTTGAACTTTATGAGTAAAATCTCAAATTATAATATTTAATAATATGAAGACAATTTTAGTGAAACTCAATTAGCGAAACGTATTAGCGAAACGTATATAAAGATAGCAGCCAATAATATGTGCGGTAAGAAAATGAAGATAAAGTTGGTAGTTCTTAGTCGAAGTATGATACAGTTAAAAGTGACCGAATTTGATATGGGTTCCGTAGCTCAGTTGGTAGAGCACTTGCCATGTAAGCAGGGTCGTGAGTTCGAGTCCCAGTGGAGCCAATATCTTTGTCTGATTTTTCTGTCTCCAGATTTTCGATTGGGTTACGCTAATATTGTCATCATTTAATTAAGTATTATGATTTGAGATTTTACTCAAAGTTCAAAATTAAAAATAAATAAATAGTAGTTCACAATGATTAAGTGTTCTTAATATATTCGACGTCAACTGTTGTTTGTGCGTACGATCTGCAGTGTCCTAGGGAACGATGAGAAGTCGCCGAAAGTTATCGATACGAACCTTATCGATCGACTGTGCTAGGGGTCCAGGCATAAGGATCGCTTGGCGTGTGGAGTCTGGGAACGCTCGAATTCAGGAGCAAAAGCGTGTGTTTTTTAAATTTATTTTGTTAATAATTTAATAAGAAAGACAAATTTTATTCAAGGGAAACTGTCACAGATAACCTTAACTCTACTATTATATTTTTTAAAGTTGTTTCTTACGTGAATTCGCACATTTCAAATGAAAAAAATTTTTTTTTTAGTAGTTCAAGAATATATCATTACATAGTATAAAATGAAGTCGCTCAAAATGTATGTGCGCGTTAATCTTTTAAACAAAGCAACGGATTTTCATACAGTTTTCACCAATAGATAGAGTGATTGAAGAGGAATGTTTATATGTATAATACATGTAAATTAAATGAGAGAAAAGCTGAGAAATTTAAAGAAAACATATATTTGTGTGATTTAAAACGGCTGGCGGGCCAGGAGTTTTAAATTTTGAAATTCGTTCTACGGAAAAAAATGGAAAATAGATCTCCTAGAGTAAGTAGATATTTGATTTGAATTATTTTATTTGATGAAGTCGCTCATAATGTATGTGCGCATAGATCTTTTAAACTACGCAACGGATATTCATGCTGTTTTCACCAATAGAAAGAGTGATTCAAGAGGAAGGTTTATATGTATAAAACATGCTTATTATAGTAGAGAAAAGTCGAGAAATTCAAACATTCAATTCAGGCAGCGGGCAGCTGGCAAGCGGGTGGTGTGGATTTTATAAAGGTTGGGTAATGGCGTTGTGTTTCGTTAGCCACAGCAACGTGTGGCCGGGTCTGCTAGTTTTTTATAAAACAATATTTTTTTTATAATTCTATTCAAACTAAACGTTAGTAAAAACTCTAGTTTATCTAAAACATTTTTTGGTATTCATACTCTTAAGTTGAATGAATTGATTGTGCGGCCCATCGCAAAAACTCAAGGATAAATACATCAAGAATGAAGTATTTTAATGGAAATAATCTGACAGTATTAATACCCTAGCGACTGTGAAATTTAAGAACTCGATTCCCAGTACAACTCTGACGCTGCTCCATATGAAACTATCAATGAACGTGAAGTTTGTGGCTTAAGTTACTTTTTTTATATGAATACCGCACAAGAGTCCCAACTGCTCCCGTCTGGAGCCAGTGAGACTATTGCATCCCCGATCGGGGTATGTTGTGAGGCTGAAGGTAATAGGGAGAGGAAGGAGATAGGGATGAGGAAGGTGGGGAAGTACCTGGCCAGAACGGGTCACCAAACACGGCTAAAGCCATTTCAAGCAACGTTTAAATTCTGAATGGTGGTCTAACACCAGGGCGATACTGAGAGCATCTTCCACTCTGGAACGTGCCGCAAATATACTATATATTATTTTAAATGAATAAATTGTAAAATAACACTAATTTAATTAACCAAATAAAATTTATTTGCCACGCCGGGATTCGATCCCGTGATCTTCGGATTGCGAGTTAAGAGACTTACCGCTGGACTACGCTGGTCATCTACCGTCGTAATAGAACCGAAAAGTGGCTAATAATGTCAAAAGATGGTGCCACTTGCGTGAACAGCTAGCATGCGGCTGGCAGGCGTAAGTACCTACTCTTGAATTAGCATTTTCATTTATCTTCCAGTCTGGATATGCATGATAGTTCGTGACTTAAATAGCTACTGTCGTGTCGCCCGACGCCCGCAGGGTCTAGCAGCAAAAACCTGCGGAGCGGGTTTTTTAACTAATAAATAAAAAAATAAAATAAAATTCATCAGACCTTATATGCCCGGGTTAAATCTTCCCCACAGAAAAATCTAAACCCTTTCACACACTTTTCCACAAATGATCATCTAGTCAATTCACGCTATGCAATTGCACTATATAAGTATAATAAATATAAAACAATACAAGAACGACATGTCAACCTACCAGAGACCAAATGGGAAAATAATTCACCGACTCCAGATATTTTCATATCAGAGGGTTCGGTTCGGTAAAACTCCTAATTGGACCTATAAATCCTAATGATCCCTCAATATAAATATTTAAAAAATCTTTTGTATTTAAAATGACTGATTTTTGCATTTTTACATATAAGTTCTTTGACAAATCAAATATTATTATTATAACGTTTACATTTTGGGAGAATATTTTATTTATCAAATTGATAAATTTAGTTTATCAAATCTTTCCATATTTTCCTGGAATCCTAATTCATCTTCCGCCTTTAATTAATAATTTAATATAATACGCTTTGATTGATTTCAAGGAACATTTAATATTAGTTTAGTGTCAATAACTGCTGATATTGGAACAATATTTATTGACAGGTCTCTGGTTAAATGGTTCATAACACAAATATTAGGAAAGGTTTGAGCAAATCTTTATTATATCAATAGGCAATAATTAATTAAATTGAGAGACAAATTCGCAATTTGTAATTCTAAATTATTATCAACACTAGCTGACCTGTCGAACTTCTTACTTTTCATTAACTTACGGGAATTGCGTTTCATTTTCTTTACACGTGTGAGGGAGATTTATAATAATTATTGTATTTTTCCTTCGGAGGGGTGCAGACACACGTTCACTGTTTGTCCCATTTTCGACTGTTGACATTTAGTGCGTATGTAAGACAAAAGCAAAACAATTAGTTATTGACATTTATTATTTTTTTAATCCACTCACTACTCAATATTATATTAGGGCGGTGAGAGAGTGGGAGGGTGGAGCTGGAGGAGGCGGAGTGGGAACCCCCCCTTACACCATACGAGCGAAGCCACTTGAAAAAGCTAGTGTATATATATTTTTTAATGGCTTACCTTACGTTTTTCTAACTAAAAAAAAAAAAACACGCATTCTTAATTTTACAAATTTAATATATTATTAACGTTACCGTGAACTCAGTTTTTAGTGGTTTCATGTAAAAGCATATATTTTTTTAAATGTCAAAAGTTTCATAACGTTTTTTCAAATTGCGGCCAGAAACTTTGGTTACGTAAAGGGCGTAAAGGTTTAATTGTTTTGCGGTTAATTTTTAGAGTTGAATGTAAAGCGTGGTGTGTTCTCTTTTTAATACTGTTTATATCATAGGTTCTCAACGTGGGCGATAACGCCCCTCTAGGGCGTTTCAGACTTTCAGGGGGCGGAAGAAGACGCAGAGAAAATTAGGGGCATTTCAGACTTTCGGGGGAGCGGTAGAAGACTCGTGAGATGGCATAGTGAGGGTGGGGTGTATAAGGTAAAAAAATATGTTATGGTAAGGGTGGGGCGTGTATATATAAAAATATGGTAAGGGTGGGGCGTGTATAAGGTAAAAAAATATGGTCTAAAAAAAGACAAATAAATCATTTTTCTAATCAGGGAGACGGAAGGATTTCCATGATACTTCCTAAAACCGAACAAATTAGCCTGAAGGGTTTAAGTTTTGACACCGCCGTGACTTGTTTTTGCAATATACAAACGTCAGTTGTGATGGCGATTAGGTACCTGCTGAATTATAATTTGCTATCTTAGTATAGAAAACTGCAAATTGAATCTATTCAATAAGGAACTCCAGTCCATTTCTTTTAAATGAATAATAACCTTCTAACTTAGATAACTGCATGTTATTTTTTTTATTTTTAGAGTTAATTTTAAAAGTTAAAAGAATTTTCAAAGTTTTAATTTCTCAAGATTCATCGAAAATCACCGGATGTATGGTAAGTCGTGTGATGTCATCTACCACGCGCTTCGGAACGACCGAGTCCCGCGCCACTTTAGGTCGCGCCGCGCCGCGCAGGAAAGTCTCACAGTGAACTACGCTATAAACCTATCGGTCTTTACTCGGCGGCCTGAAGTGGCACGGCAATCGGTCGCTTCGAAGTGTGCGTGTGGGAGATGCGGCGCCGGATCAGCTGTTCGACGCCCGCCATTTTGGAATTCGAAGTTTGAAGGATTGGCCGTGGAACTAGCATTACGATTTTTTTTGTACAGTAGTTTTTTAATACTTTAAATAATAGAGATTTCTACCTCTATTTTTGAAACAGAATTGTTAAGGCCTTAATAATGTTTCAATAAACACAACAACTAAATATCTACAAACACTATGTAAATAAACGAATAAGATGAAATATTGTTAATACGATGGCTTGGATCATACATTTCCATACAATGACTTGATAATTGTGGTGAGCACTGACGTCAGCACTAAACATTCAATAATACCAACTTGACAGTGTGTTTCAATGACACGATTAAAAATGGACTTTTAATATATTTTTTAAAACTCTGCGTTTAATATTAGATATTTAATAAAACCTATATATTCAGAATCAGCGTTTATCCGTCTGCACGAACATACTTTTTTAAAGCCATAATATTTTCACTGGAGTTCCTTATTGTCTATCCATTACCCAACATACAACAACATATTATCTAAACGACCCAAATTCATCAGTAAATCTCAGCTTCTGATTACCCCATAATATATAAGATCCCGGGAAATCAATGATTCAGATAAAACAGTCCATACGGTTCGTTGAATCTTCGAACAGGTAACCCAATGTAATCAATCTCTTGGATAAATAGGGGTTGGAGATATGGCCTCCAAGGTGAAGTTAATGCTAAGACATTGAAGAAGAATCTAAATTGTAATCTAAACGAAAATTTGAAAGAGAATAAGATACAGAAAAGACAATGGTCGCAACTGGGACTCGAACCCAGACCTCTCGTGTAACCGCGACGTAAGCGTTAACCAATTTCGCTATTGCCACCTTCTGTCAAATCTCATATTTCAAATTTTAAAATTAAAAATACTATCTTCAACTAATTATTTTTGCATATTACGGGCAACTACCCTTATTATTGGAAACAATCATTCTCAGAATTGGTTTGTAACTTGGATAGCGTCTCGGATAAATACATCCGAATTTATTCATATGGAACCATCGACTTTTTATAAAAGTCTAAATGAATATTAAATTTTTTTATAAGAAACACTCTCTTTTACAACTTTAGAAGGTTATTCCCATCAATGTAATATATATCATTGAAGAAGAAGATAATAATAATAATCAAAATGAAAATATGAAAGAGAATAAGACACAGAAAAAAAAGGAAAAAAGACAGATTTTAAAATTTAAATAAATGAAGACAATATAAGCGAAACTCAATCGAAAATCTGGAAACAGAAAAATCAGAAAAACATATTGACACCTCTGGGACTCGAACCCAGGACCTCTTGCTTTCCGGGCAAACGCGCTAACCACTGCACCACGGTGTCGATATGAAATTCGGTCATGTTTAACTGTACCATACTTCGACTAAGAACCACCTTTATTATCTTCATTTTCTTTAACGCATATATTATTGGCAACTATCTTTATGTATGATTGCAAGATTCAAACCCAAACTAAATGCTCTCTAGATAGTGTCTGGATAAATCTTTATCCATTTTATTTAATATGCGACATCTATTGACTTTTCTGCAAGTCTAGGATAATATATGCGTTAAAGAAAATTAAGATAATGTAGGTGGTTCTTAGTCGAAGTATGGTACAGTTAAACATGACCGAATTTCATATCGATACCGTGTCGAAGTGGTTAGCGCGTTTGCCCGGAAAGCAAGAGGTCCTGGGTTCGAGTCCCAGAGGTGTCAATATGTTTTTCTGATTTTTCTGTTTCCAGATTTTCGATTGAGTTACGCTTATATTGTCTTCATTTATTTAAATATTATAATTTGAGGTTTTACTCATAAAGTTAAAAATAAAAAAAAAAAAACAGATTCTAAAATTTAAAATATGAGATTGACAAATTTGACCACAAAATTGGTTAATGCGCACGTCCCGGTTAGACGAGAAGTCTGGGTTCGAGTCCCAGTTGCGACCATTGTCTTTTTCTGTGTCTTGTTCTCTTTCATTTTTTTTGTTGTTTATATTATTATTGTTATCTTCTTCTTCAATGATATACATTGATGGGAACAACCGTCAAAAAAGTTATAAAAAGAGAGTTTTTTTTGTAAAAAAATTGAATAATGCTAAGACTTTAGAATGAAGTGCTCGGTCGATGATTTGATTGAAAACTAAACATTTTTTACATTAGCTCAACATAGTAAGGAAATAAATTCCCTGTCTTTGGAGATGCTGCATGGAATGTCTTTTATGGAAAGGAAGGAGAAGAAGTTCTGTCAAGGAAAATAGTATGAGGGGTGGGTAGGAATCCGGGGGTTAATGTGTCCGAGAAACTAGAGTCATAGATCCTTTCCACACCGATGCATAGTAGGAAACACGCAAAACGTGCGCGCAACATATGTACATTCTTGTTGGTGTGCCCTGACGCGACGCGACGCGACGGCCATCACTCTGAAAAATATCTTTCTGCATTGCGCTGCCCGGAATAGCTCCTCCACACTTCTAATGCTAGTCCACTCTCGTACATTTCGCAGCCAAGACATTTGTTTCCTATCAGACCCTCGGCGATCCTCTATCTTGTCTTTCAATATTAGTTGGAGCAAGTGATACTTCTTCCCTCGAATTTTGTGACCCAGATATGAAATTTTCCTGACTTTTATTAATGTAAGCTGTTTTCTCTCTGCTCTAGCTCGCCTGAGAATTTCTGTGTTGGTGATCGTGTTGGTCCATAAGCCCTTGAGCATTCTCCGGCGAAGCCACATTTCAAAAACCTCTAACCTGTTCATGGAATTTACTTTCACGGTCCATGTCTCACATCCATACAGCAAGACCGACCACACATAACATTTTAATTTAGTTTTGATTGATATTGTCATTGCAGAAGAGGGGTTTCATTTTACTGAACGCAGTTCTTGCTGCTTCAATTCTGCACCTAACCTCTACATGGTTGACATTAATTTGTCACATGAGAACGGGTTCAACAGTTCGGCTGAACGATTTGCCGGCCTCTGTGTTTCCTCCTCGTACAACATGGGTCTCTTTAACACCCGTGTTCACTCTTTCATCTCCTCAAAAGACCCTCCACCCAGCATCATCTTGAATGAATAGGCCCAAAAACAAAATAATAACAACAATATCTTCTAATATATAAAAATCTCGTGTCAAGGTGTTTGTGGTCGCACTCCTCCGGAACAGCTTGACCGATTTTTATGAAATTTTTTTATGTATATTTGCTAGGTAGGTATAAGAATAGGTTTTAAAGTATATTTCATACCGCTAGGTAATTAGGGTGTCCGTATCTAGAAAAAAAAAATCTCAATTTTTTTTTATTTGTCATTAAAAAATACCTATAACCCCAAATTTTAACCCTCCTACCCCATTTAACCGTCTTTCGTATTTCAAACAGAACGAAATTAATTACGTTATTGAATGACAGATGGAGCTACGTCCGCCTCATCGAAATTTCATCCACAAGAAGCGTCGCGTCATTTTGATATTTCATTCGGCATCATGTTCTGGCGTGGGAAAACCATCGTGCTTTTTTGTGTTGTCTAAAGTCGGACTGGCAAAAAAAATCGTACACTCAATTGATCTTCAAAATTCATACTGATTTTCTTTATTTCATTTTACTACTTTAGTTGGTTTTTTTGTTTTTGTTTTTTTATCGGTGGTCATCGTCTACAGCGCTCCATTCCTTTTTCTGTCATAGATCCCATCCCCACACACTTATAATACATTCATTATTTTTTTTTTTTTTTACAATTAAAACATTCACTAGAAATAATTTATATGGCAGAACAACGTTTGTCGGGTCAGCTAGTATTATGTATATTTTTAGGAAGAATTTACTAATATTTCAACAGAAAACAGATGGAACAAAGGCTATCCTAGTAAAACGTTATCGGTATAAGGCCTAGAAGAGATTTAAACAGAATGAAAAGGTTTTCTCTTTAAATCTCCCTTCGCAAGAGACATGTTGATAGCAAAGTAGCATCTCCTTTGTTGTAGGAATCCTGCTTATATCTTTGTAATGGAAAGAATCCACAGCGGATTTTCCCAGAATTGGTCGAAATCGAAACACGTTATTATAAAATGCAATCACTCTGCTACAGACTTAATATTGAACAAAAAATGTACTCAATTCTTTGTAACATGAAAAACAAGCAATCCCCAAGAATACTATTTGTTTAGGGTTACGAATCCTTTTTATTAACGCTCTCAATAAAAAGAACATATTTACATATATACATTACACATTACAGAGTGGAAGATACTATCAGTATCGCCCTGGTGTAAGACCACCATTCAGAATTGAAACGTTGCTTGAAAATGGCTTTAGCCGTGTTTGGTGACCAGATCTAAATAGCCAGGTACTTCCCAACCTTCCTCTTCCCCACCTCCTTCCCCTCCCCACTACCTTCAGCCTCACAACATACCACAATTGGGAATGCCATAGTCTCACTGGATCCAGACGGGAGCAGTTGAGATTCTTGTGCGGTATTCACTGTAAAAAAAAAAAACACATATTATGCTTTTTCCCGCGGCTTCGCTCGCATGGTATTAGGGGGGTTACCACACCGCTTCCACCACCTTCCCCCCTCCCCTTCCTCCCCCCCTCAACCACCCCCACTCTCCTCCTCACCCCTCCCGCATTTTATACAATAATTCCCGGTACATTAAGTTTTCAAACTGTTCGCGCGCCACCTGTTGCAATTTTTTAAACAGATATCATAATGCCAGTGCTCACCAGTAGTTTAATACAAAGAAAATATCTAATTTGGTGCAATCGTTCGGAAATTTTGCGCGTACATACATTTCGGCGATTCATTTTTAGAGATAGATATAACTAATAATATATATAATAGACAGGGAAGAGTGGAAAAAACGAATAATTGCTGCAAACCAATCCCAGGATTGAAACCAGAGAGAGATAACTACGACGCCAACATCATTTCCACGGCAACCGTTTGTTTTTATTTTCTTCTGACGTTTGCAATAACTCGATTTTAACATACATATGTAAACGTACATACATCCATACAAACTTTTGCCTTTATAATATTAATAGGATTTACATTTTATCATTAATATGTATATCGGGATTAAATCACATAATATGTTCCCAATTATATCCTCTGCATGCGAACTGTATCTAATTTTCTCTAAATAAACAATAAACCGTGCTAATCTCAAGTGACTCCACAGGTTAGTAGGGTCCTGTTTATTTTCTGTCTGTAGATAATATAAATAAAACTAAACACATACATATATATTTCTAAGCAGAATCGCGTTCATTGGTCAAATGCATTGCTTTGTATCGGTGATCGGTGAACTGGAGAATGCAATTTTTAGCCATTAGTTGTTTTAATGGTTTGTCGAGTGTGTATTTGGAAGTGATTTTGATTGTGTATTTGGAAGATGATATTTGTATTATAAGTTTGTACAACGCCATTTGAGGTGATTTTTTACATGCCCCTTTTCCTCCCAATTACACACTGGGGAACAAATTCACCTCAAATTTACAAGTATTTAACCACTCCGGTCTATCACCTTTATGCAAGTTTTATATGTTAAACGAACTGCCAGTTTTTTTTAGAATTGTGTTATTTCCCTTCGCAATTAAAGCTTTATAAATTAAATATTCCTGATCAAAGCCGAATAATAAAAACTGTTTTTGAAAGTTTATGAAATATTAGTATTAAATATTATTATTACGAATAAATACTAACATTTGTAAATATTAAATTTAGAATGCTAACAAAAAAAAAATTGTAAAAATGACTCACGTCATGTTTTTATGTGAAAACGGTAGGTACTAAAATCACGAATTATGTAAAAAAAACACTCATTCTGTCAGATACGATTTTAGATTTTCACGGCCAAAAGTATTTTTGTTGTTAGTTTTTGGGATATTATGCCGTGTTGCGCTACCTCCTTCTTTAGCCAACGTTTCGGACAGCGCTACAGTGTCCATCATCAGGGCAGATGGACACTGTAACGCTGTCCGAAACGTTGGCTAAAGAAGGAGGTAGCGCAACACGGCATAATATCCCAAAAAATAATAACAAAAAAAACTCATTCTGGCGTATAAAAGTATAATAAACAATTTTATACCTTACTTTTTTACCATTTCATACAAGATTATTTGATAAAAAACATAACAAAGTCTGTGGGTGTCAATTTGGTGGGTGAAAACTGTTTCTACAAAACAAGTCTTTTTTATGTATTTCTATGGACAACTTTGAATAGAGCTGTGAAGTTTGATTTAATTTGTATTATCTACTTTGTATTTTAGAGTTGTCACTAGGACAATAACGGAGTTATAATGTTTTCTATGAGAACACACGCTTTCGCAAACAAGCTTATTGTACTTGACTGCTATTGTTATATTGTCGTAGCTTAGGGATCGGAGTGGTTAAGAGATTTGTGAATATATGAATTGTATTACATAGGAACGATTGCATATATTTTTAATTCTTCTTACTGTCTCTTACTTGTAAATTATGTTCAACGAACTAATATTATTATTTTGCTTTATTCTTACGTGTCTCAAATTTATTTTTGTAATGTTGTTTTCTTTCTTACTCTTTTCTGTATTTTTTATAAATACTAGCGAGAACCCAGCATGCGTCGCAATGCTCAAAGAAATAAAGTAATTGCTTTTTAATTCTTTTATTGAAGTGTTTTTGGATTGCATGGTTTTAGGTATGGTGCGTACACGAATAAATTAGAAGGTTTTTGAGAGGAAAGGTTTGCCTTTGGAAGGCGAAACATCTGTCACGCCTAGTAATACTTAGATCAGAGCTTATTTCAATTTTATAAACTTAATTTAATAATGATTTGTTAAAATGTTATGTGTGTCGGTCTTGCTGAATGGATCATGGATCAATGGAACATGGATCTTGAAAGTAAATACCATGAACAGGTTAGAGGCTTTTGATATGAGGCTTCTCCGGAGAATGCACAAGGTCCCATGGACCGACATGATCAACAACACAGAAATTCTCAGGCGGGCTAGAGGCTCTAGTGGCGGCTCGTGACTTTTGGGTGTGCTAGGGTGCTAATACAAAAAAAAATGGCATCATGGATGTTGTCGTATGCGAAAAATATATATATATTTTTTTTTTAATCGGTGTTTTGTGCGAAGATTTTTCAGGAAATCGGTGCGGCGCACCGCCAAACTGAAACTTCCTGAAATTTTTCATACAAAAAACAGATTTAAAAAAAAAAAAAAAATTTTTTTTTCGGCTACAACAACATCAATAATGCCATTTTTTAAATATCAGCACTCTAGCACACCAACAAGTCACACTATAGCAGATAGAGAACGCTTACATTAATAAAAATCAGTAAAATTTCATATCTGGGTCATATACATCGAGGGGGTAGATCACTTGCTTCATTTAATATTGAAAGGAAAGATAAAGGGTCGCCGAGGGCCTGGTAGGAGACAAATGTCTTGGCTGCGAAATATACGAGAGTGGACCGGCATTAGAAGTGTGGAGGAGCTATTCCGGGCAGCGCAAGACAGAGAGACATTTTCAAGAGTGATCGCCAACGTCGCGTCGGGGGTTTGATATTTTTAGTTCATCAATATTGCAATATCAGCCGATTTTACTAGGATTTTATTTCATTTAGTAGAGCTGATTTAATTAGCGAACCTGTTTTAACTTGGACATAGAAATTTGGGAGGCGAGTATGGGTACCGCCGCCAAGGGAATCATTTATTAGATAACCAACATCTCTGCCATGAGTCACCCCAAGTAGTTCGCTACGTTACGTGACTTAGCAGAGATACCCGGGTTCATGGGGCGAGTTTTGTCCGGGTCTTGATGGCGGATGGAAAGAAATGTTTTTGCATTCAAAATTCGTTTTTGAAAAAAATGAGGTGACAGAATTAAGCTTCACAATATTAATTTTATTTTTTTAGGGTTCATGAAAACAAGATTTCACACCGAAGTACAAAGTATATCGGTACAACATCGCAAAATGCATTCCTTTGGAAACTTATTCGGTTGGACAATAATTCAGGAAACTATTGACTATGGACATTGTTTGACTGTGCTTAAGGTACACAACGGAATACCGCAAATGTACACAATCAAATTTGTATACGAACCAATGCACACATTGTGCACAAGTAAACGGTCTCCAAGGATATCTGAAGCCGGATAATTGTAACACGGAATAAGCATGGAGTAAAACAAACTAAACGCTGCTGTTTCATGTTAGAGAGACGATAAGCCTCGGTGATTTTAAATAATATATTGTAAAATTATAACAGTTTGCAATTACAATGCGAAGTAAGCACACAATAATTAAGTTGGTGGCTACGCATCAATTCAAATTAAAATTTTAATTCCTAATAGGAAATTTAACTTTGAACAAATCGAATCCTGCTTTTCCTTTGTTGCCCAAAACATACTAGGAACAAGAGAATTTTTCATCTTGATAGGAAATCGGAGAGTCTGGACGTTTGTTTCGATGAGAGAAGACACATACTTCGGTGAAATCGCCATTACCTGTGAGCTAAAACTTCGGTTAGTTTTGAGTTTATTGATTTACCATTTAATATTCCGTTAGTAATTTTAACATCTTGATCATCATTTTTAAAGCATTTGATTTTGTTTCTAAAACACGACAGGCTATCGATTTCTTTATTAGTTTTTTAACTATTTAGTTTCTTTTTTTTAGGCTAAACAGGACCCTGTGTTTTAAAGTATTAGAATATTATTATTTTGTTTTGAATTAGAGTCTCATGTTCTGGTTTCATTATTATTTAATAATGTAATTTAATTGTTGCCACAATTCTTTTAGTTGTAACTATAATGTCTTATTAAGTGTTTTATTCATTTTCATGAGCATTACATTGGCGACGAACGAGTTTTAATTAATTAAAAATAACCGTTACAAAATGACCTGCTTGTAAAATGTAGACATTGGCGCATAATTATAAAATCATAAAACTTTTAATGATGCTTATTTTTAGATGAAAATAAATGTTAATGTTTCAGGCCAAATTCAGTAAAAACACACTTCTTTTTGATAAGTATTCTGAAATTATTTTACGATAACACGTATACATGATGATTTTGCACATTTCATTTCGACCCAGTTAAATATTGACTCGGCCCTCCTGCTTTTTTAAAGGAACTGCTCGTTCCTTTAAATTAGAAAGAAGGAGGATTCCAGGAATCCTGTTGTGTTTATAAACAATGGGTTTAAAAAAACTTACACCACGACAATTAGTCTGTCAGTGTTTTTACAAATAGATCACAATAACACTCTTCATTTCCGACTGAGAGAGAGAAAGATCTCTTTGGTGTAGCAAGTAATTAACATAAATGTAAGTAGGTTTTAGTCAAGTTCCAAACCTCATGCCTTTAAGTTTTTACTCTTCAGAGGGCAATGGTAATTGGTTTACAAGCGTATTGATAATTATACAAATTGTTGAAACATAAGAAAATGTTCCAAAAAACACAGAAATCTCAATGATAGAGTAGCAAGTCTATATGAGTCGTTCAATTTCCATATCCGCTTTATCAACATTCACTGATTCGGAGAAAACCGAAAAAATCTGTCACAAGTCTTGCATGAATAAAAAAAATATTTTTTTATGATATTTAATGAATTGGAGTAAATAAAAAATTGCATCTTATTTTTTTTTATGCAATGAATTGGAGTAATATACATTCGAAAAGTGTTCATTTTTCAATGTACGTCTAGAAATATTTACGTAATATTAAAGTAAATAAAATGGATGTAGCGTATTTTGATACTCCCTTCGTGATTTATGTGGAATATAGAGGCTTTTGAAACTCAACTGACCTGGGGGGCGTGTTTCTACACTCGCCATCTTGGAAAAATAACTGTTCGTGATTGGTTGAATTCCGATATAGCTGGTTTTGATAGTAACTTCGTGAATGATATCGCGGGTTTTGTTTCTCACTCGCAGTTTTAACACGTTTTTTGGTCGTGATAAGGAAGGTTTTGAAACTCAATTTTAGGTTAGTCTTGTTCCTCGTAAAAATGTGAACAAGATGTCATACTCTAATAATGTTGTCAAAAAATCGGATATAGCTAGTATTGATATTATAGGACTCATATGTGTGTCTAGGATAAAACTCTGGAAGAGGGAATTTAGAGCTCCTAAAACACTAACAGTCTTTTGTGTTTAAAACTTTTTAGGTTAGGTCACATATTTTTAGCACGCAAGATCATTTCTACAATGTCATTCTACTCTAAAAACTTTAACATGACCAAATCAATATATATTTTTTTTACAGTGAATACCGCACAAGAATCTCAACTGCTCCCGTCTGGATCCAGTGAGACTATGGCATCCCCAATTGGGGTATGTTGTGAGGCTGAATGTAGTGAGGAGGGGAAGGAGGTGGGGAAGAGGAGGATTGGGAAGTACCTGGCTATTCAGATCTGGTCACAAAACACGGCTAAAGCCATTTTCAAGCAACGTTTCAATTCTGAATGGTGGTCTTACACCAGGGCGATACTGATAGTATCTTCCACTCTGGAACATGCCGCACATATACTATATATTATTTTTAATGAATTAATTGTGAAATAACACAAATTAATCAAATAAAATTTATTTGCGCATGCCGGGTTCGACCTCCGGATTGTGAGTCAAGAGTCTTACCCACTGGACTACGGAGGTCGTCAAACCTTGATAATTATCAACAAACAAAAAATATTGTCATATAGCCCAATCATGGATTTGTTCCCCTACCCACCCACTCTACACTAATACCTACCCACCAAATCTACATTATTAACTAACAACGGCTCCACCCCTACCCTAATAAAACATTGTTCTAAACTGTCAAATTAGTATAAGCTTTCCCTGACGAAGGAACGTTTGTTCCGAAACCGGTCGGATTTGCACATTTGATAAGTGGTTTATACAAAGTTGCATTGTTTCATTTTATTATAATGGATAACCACAAAGTAATAGCTACATTCAAAAATATATGTATATTTTACTTTTAACTATATTATTTCCTGCCTTTTAACTTTTTACTTTTACATTATACTACATATTATTATATAGTTTACACTTTAATTTTATACATCTTAATTCTATTTACTACTCATTACCTTGACTCCTTTTTTTCCTTTTGTTATTATATTTATTTTTACGTTATTTATACGTCACTTTCTTTATGTGTTATGGTACGCCCAAACGACAAAGAATTCAAACTCCTAATTCGCCGCAAACTACACAACACCCTGCTCCCCCCCTGTTCCCTGCTTCCTACTTCCTATCCCATCCGCCCACCCGCACGCGATCCCTTCCACCAGTTGAGAATTGCGAGCCGCCTCGGGCACACGTTAAGCCCGCGCGTGGATTCCCACTGTTCGCGCCCGGCGTACTATCGCTCGAATTGTACTCAAATATAACCTGCAATGTTAATTCAATAACCTACGGGTTTAGCGCTGATATTTCACCATGCCTGTGTAAACTTCGGTCCTGTCCTAAACTCGGGAGGTCCCCCTGGAAGCCGGAAGACGAAGACCCCCAACATCATGTAAGCTGTACAATTGTTTCCTCATTTGATTGTGTCCTTTAACGATAGACTGTAAACTCCCGCGCAAAGCCATCACTCAGAGAGTTTCGTTTAGGGATCTTGAGGTTATAAACACGATAGCTAGGATTGTGTAGTATGTATTTCTTGTGTTGAATTGTACTGTAATGACCTATGCACTGTGTTTTAAATTTGCAATACATGAATCTAGTTAACTCAATCCTGTTATTATTCTGCTACGGCAGGAGGGTTTCCTAGAGAGGGAGTATCCTGCCAGACGACTGAGATGCGAAGGAATTTCTGAAGCCTCGAGCGACCCACCACCTGAATAGAGGGTAAATCATGCCTCCCCTGAGAGCTAGCTTGGGACATGTTTGGGGGCCCGCTCCTAACACTGGCGTCCATAGTGGGGCCCAGAATTTTTTTTTCATTTTTGCCATTGTCTCAGTCGCCTTACGGAGTGCTCCCTGTCGAAATCTTCCCCGCATAGGAACTGTTTGTAAACATTGATTGTACTGTGTCTTGGTGTTTTATACCCAGTGAATAATGAATTCTGTGGGAAACCACAGAAATCCATGTGCAAATTGAGTCCATAACGCAGATTTGATTGCAATTATAAAAAAATTGCGTCAAAATTGAAAACATGGCCATTTTGTATTAACCAGAAAGACGGCAGCATTTAAACCGCGAATCTGACTGCGCACGCGCCGACCCCTTTGTTCACAAAGCAGCGGACGAGCAACAGTAATTCGCGCCAAATCAACGGCCCGATGTTTCACGCGGTAAATACATACCTAATCTCTGAGTTGCGCGCGCACCCACGCGCATCGAAGCATAAAAGTGCGTTTATCGCGCCAAACTCCAACGGCAAAAATCCGTTTGAATCAGGCAGAACAATTCCCTGTCACTATGCAGTGTTTTGAATAATAAAATCGCCCTTCTGTCACTAAGGTCGGAAGCAATGGAGATCGCTATTGTAAATTTGGTTTTGGAATTCCAATTACCTTGTGGATTCTTTAATTAAAAAATCTCACACTCACGTTTTTCTTGCACAATATACCGATCGGCCCACTTGTTGTGTCTGTCAAATTAGTACCACGTATATTTCACCAAATGGACAAAATAATGACTTTCTTTCCACATTCTACGTTATAGGTACCGCATTTTTTTCAGCATAAGTGTAAAGTGAATTGTGTTTTTTTCCTTACATAAAAAAAGTGAAATAATAATAAAACCAATGATTGGTTCCATGAAAAAATAAAATAATTTTAATGTGGTTTCGTAACAAATCCCATATTCAGTTATTTTCATCCGGAAGTTTGTCCTTATTTGCCAGAAGAGTGCCTTTTGTGAATTTTAGTGCCTTTCTCAGTGCAAAGTGGTTTGTGAAAAATAAAAAACCCGTTTTCTAAAGGTCAGTCCTGGCAAAATTTTTTGGAAATAAATAAATACTTGTGAATTTCACAGTTTTCTCAAAAGTGGTTTGTGAAAAATAAAAAACCCGTTTTCTAAAGGTCAGTCCTGGCAAAATTTTTTTTGGAAAAAAAAATAAATACTTGTGAATTTCACAAGTTTTCTCAAAGTGGTCAGTGAAACACAAAAACCTTTACTACTTAGGTCTTTCCACGCAAAATTTTTTCTTGTGCCTTCCTTTGACAAAGATTCTGGTGTCATATATACCAAATTGTAGTATGGAATACAGTTTTCTATAACTATTTTAGAAATACCAACCAGTGATTACCAAGTGAAAAGTGCCTCACAAAATTAATTTTGCGTTTACTAAAAGAAGACCCCTGGCAATTTTTTTCACCACCTGGGAAACTCACAATGGAAAACAATCAAGCTATGGCATCATCCAATTTGGGCATCATTCCCAACGTGCACAACTTATCCAAAACTCACTTACAAACTGCTTTAAGGGATAGAGGACTCTCGCCATCAAGCAAATCTAAATCTACATTAAAGGCTTATGCACTTTTATTCAACAAAAAGTACATTAAGAGAATAAACCTCGCCCCCTCAAGCGAAAATAATTCACGCTCGGCTACGCAAGTTTTGAATAATCTTGTTCCTAACGAAGAACCTATGCCACAAGTAATGATAAAACAGGACATCGCACCCACCTTGACACAAGATAAAACCTACGATTTATCCTCGTGGAAAATCAAATATAATGGCGTCTCCGATGTACTGGATTTCATTGACCGTATTGAAGAAACGGATACAATCAAAAATATCCCATTCGAGATTCTACGAAAAAACTTCATAGAACTCATCTCCCCAGAATTGATACCCTGGCACCGCATTCAAAAAACTAAATGCAAAGATTGGAATAAACTCAGATCTGCCCTAATCTCGAGCTTCGGAAAAACGGAAGCCCAGCACCGGATCAAATTATCTTTACTATCTATTAAACAGCTAGTAAATGAACCTGTAGCAACATTCATAGAAAGGGCTGAATCCATTAACATCAAGCTTTCACATCCCGTTTCGGAAGCTGAACTATTACCAGTCATAACTGATGGCCTTTTAAGCAAATACGAGAACATCATTACCTCACAGAAAATTGCATCCCTAGCCCAGCTAAACGAAGTCTGTCTCCTTCTGGAATCGTACCAGGATAGGAAAAACATAAAGAATGTGTCAAATAATGTAGTTGTGCCAAGCCGTTCGTCTGGTTTAAAACCAGAATTCAACAACAAAAAAGTGTGCTCTTTTTGCAAAAAAGTAGGCCATCTGGCCACTACTTGTTTCTAGCAAGCAAGGTTTCTGGAATCTAAGGAACCCCGAACTTTCAAGAGGCATCACTCTAGGGACCGCTCTCCTCCAAGCGACGAACTGCGCAACATTTTCAAGAAATCAAGGCACAACATGGAAAGGTTACAAAACCCAAGCGATGTCAGACCTCAGGTGGATTTCTCCAAGCCCCCACCAAATTTCTACATGAAGAGGCCAAAAAACTAAATAATAACCTCTCAGGCACCCATTCTGAACCAAGGTCTAAAGAATGGACTGATTGGTTAGCACACATTAAGTATTTTAACCAGACCTTAAATGTTTCTTCGGTTTGTTGCAAACAAGCTAAAGATGGGAGACCCTATGCTTTTTTCTCTGTTAACAATGTGCCCTTTTCCGGATTACTTGATAGTGGTGCATCTGTCAGCTGTCTTGGCAACAATGCTCACCTGCCTTTTGTTAACAGTGATTTTAGAATTTCGCCCCAATCAACACACCTGACGACTGCGGATAATGTTTCCCAACCGGTCATCGGTGCCCTTGCCCTGCCAATTAATTGTAACAATAAAATAGTTACAATCAATTTTCTAATAGTGCCCTCTATATCCCAGAATTTCATCCTTGGCGTTGACTTCTGGAAGGCATTCAATGTTGCTCCCCAAGTATTTAATACTCTTGGCGAAACCTCCACTGCTGCTCAAATTAGTGAGATCCGCACAATAATACCTCACGAAAATTTAAGCACGGACCAGGCTCTCCAACTGAAAGAAATGGTCAATAAATTCGAGTCAATATCTTTCGAAAAATGTGGATTAGGTTTGACAAATTTGGTTGAACACCATATCAAAACCAATGGCCCACCCATCAAGCAACGTTATTACAACTTAGCCCCCCAAAAACTTAAACTTTTAGAAAACGAACTTGATGAAATGTTAAAAATGGGTGTGGTGGTTCCCAGCAGAAGTGCATGGACCAACCCAACTCTTTTGGTTTCTAAAAAAGACGGCTCTGCACGTTTCTGTCTCGACAGTAGACGTTTAAACTCTTGCACGGAAGCTGATGCGTATCCCTTACCTCACGTTCACGCAACCTTAGACAAGCTGCGTAACGCCAAGTTCATCTCTTCTGTCGATCTCAGCAAAGCGTTTTGGCAAATACCCTTGGACGCAGAATCGTGCGAAAAAACTGCTTTCGTTGTACCTGGTAGGGGAATGTTCCATTTTAAAAGATTGCCCTTTGGTCTAAAAAACAGCCCCGCCGAGTTACAAAGACTGATGGACAAACTTTTCGGTCCTGAAGTCGATAACAGCCTGTTTTGTTACCTTGACGACCTCATCATCGTCAGCGATACCTTTGAAAAACACCTATTAATGCTGGAAAAAGTTTTTCAACAACTCAAGTTCGCTGGTTTAACCATCAACTTGAAGAAGTCTGAATTCTGTAAGTCCCGTCTACGTTATTTGGGATTCATTATCGACGAAAAAGGTCTAAGAACAGACCCCGCTAAGGTGGAAGCCATGGCAAATTTTCCCCGACCCAAAAACGCGAAGGAAGTCAAAGGTTTCCTTGGACTTGCAGGTTACTACAGGAGATTCATCAAAGACTTTTCCACTATCGCAGCCCCCTTAAATAAAATTACCGGCATCCGTAAAGGTGTCAGCAATTTCCGATGGTCTGTCGAAGCTGAAGAAGCGTTTACAACTCTAAAAAATGCCCTTCAAAAAGCTCCCGTTCTGAACTGCCCGGATTTTGCACTCTCTTTTACCCTCCACACGGATGCCTCCAATGTAGGAATCGGTGGAGTCCTTACTCAAGAATTCCCAGATGGCGAACACCCTGTAGCGTATTTTTCCCGTACATTAAACAAACACGAGAAAAACTACGGAATTACCGAGAAAGAGTTATTGGCTGTATTGGATTCTGTTCACCATTTCCGCGGTTACATAGACGGTAGCAAATTTACTGTAGTTACAGACCATAGTAGTTTGAAATGGTTGATCTCTTTAAGTAATCCCTCCGGTAGGCTCGCTCGTTGGTCCTCCCGTTTGTCTCAATACAATTTTGATGTTGTTCACCGTAAAGGCGCGGACAATATTGTTCCCGACGCCCTTTCAAGAATTGAACTGGCTTCATTAAATGTTGACACAATTGCCCCCCCTCCATCTACAAAAGATGAATGGTACTTGAAAATCTTCGAAGGTTGTAAAAATAACCAACAAAAGTTTCCTAATTTTATCATAAAAGAAGGACAACTATACCGTAATTGCAAGGTACCACTATCCATCCTCGAAGATTACTCGTGGAAACTTGTCGTTCCCCTCGAAGGTAGAGAACAAATAATTATTGACAATCATAGTGCTCCCGACTCCATACACCCAGGAAATTTCAAGACGTATAAAAAGATCTCCTTGAAGTATTACTGGCCTGGTCTCTTCAAGCAAATTCGCAATTACATCTCTAAATGTGAAACTTGTAAAGCCTATAAACATAGCACGGCAGCACCTGCCGGCCTAATGGGTAATCCCAAACGTGCCGACAGACCCCTACAATCATTGTCAATGGACCTCGTCGGACCCTTTCCCCGAAGTTATGCCGGACACATGCACATACTTAGTGTAGTGGATGTTTTCACTAAATTCTGTTGGATCTTTCCTTTAAAAAGAGCCAACGCGTCCGCCATCATCAAACTTCTGGAAAAACACATTTTTATACCTTACGGAACACCCAGAACCGTAATTGTTGATAACGGAAAACAATTTATTGCCCAAGAATTCAAAGATTTTCTTGCCAAATACGGAATCAAGGATATTTACTATAATACCTTGTATACTCCACAAAATAACACCGTCGAACGTTATAACCAAACAATCAACACAGCTCTGGCTATTCTAGTTGATAAAGATCAACGTACTTGGTGTAAAAACCTAGATAAAATTCAGGCTGCAATGAACAACACTGTTAATCTGGCCACTGGTTACACACCTTTCTTCTTAAAACACGGTATGGAACAAGTTGTTCATGGTTCTCTACATAGGAACACAAACTTTCCTACGTCAATTGCCACCACAAGCAACCCTACCGCGGACTATGCCCATCGTCTGGAAGAACTGTCGGCCATCTACAGTGAAGTCACTGATGCTTTGCTCCTGGCTCATCAAAAGAGTGCGGACAGATACAACCTACGTAGGAAACATGTCACCTTCAATACAGGAGACATAGTTTGGAGAAAGAACAACACACTTTCCCAAGGAGCCATGTATTTCTCTGCCAAGCTGGCACCACGTTTCGTGAAGGCCAAAGTTCTAAGAAAGATATCAGATCTAGTGTACTCCTTGTCTGACTGCTCTGGAAAACACATTGGTAATTACCATATTAAGGATATCGCAAAATCTGGAAGTGAGGAGTCAAGTAAAACTGCCCCCACTATCTCAGCAAACTTAAAATGATCCAGTGTGTATCACCACAACCTTTTTGTAAGCACACCAAGTCTTACAATGGCTGGCGTGTAAAGTGTCAATTACATGCCCACCCTTTCGTTGATAAAACGAATATTGTTAAAAAATCATTTTTGTAAATTTATGTACAATCCACGGTGTAGTTGCCCCGTTCATGTTCGTGAATTGGCAACCACCGTAATTTTTGTCTCACACGTTTTTTTATTTTTATTTTTTTCTTTCTTTTTTCTCACCTGTTCCAAAATTGATCACTTTAGAGCAGAGACACCCCTCGAGTGACAGTGTTCGGGAAGTCATGAACCCAATCATTGCCTCTCAACCCCTCACACTACGCAACGTTCATGCCATGGCACGCTTTGCCATGTAATGCAATATTGTAATTTTCACCATTTTTGTTTGTTGTTTTTTTTTCATCATATCGGAAGGAATCTCTTCAATTTTTTCCTTTTTATGTTCTGTAAATACTGGAGCGTCGTTCTAAAATCGATTTGGTAAACTCCAAAGCGTTAAATCACGACCCAGGACTAGTAAACCATCTCAACATGCTCCATATTTTACCCATCATGGTAAAGATAAGTGGTTACTCACATAATCACATTCCTTGTGTATAGTAGTTTTCAATTTTTTCTCAAATGTCAAAAATTGATGGCGTCCTACCCGAGCTCTTTGCTAACAAATTGGATTTTGACACATCCATTTTGAAATCATATGTATATAAATAAAGGAAAAGCCTTTAAATTGGTCTTTCCATCCTTGTACAAATCCTCATGGACTCGTTTCAACTAAAGTACGTAAAACCAAATACTCGGTCTTTTGTTGTTATAAGAAGTCCTCGATTTGTCCCTCTTCACAACATGTATGTCTTGTATTACATGCTTCAACCCTTACGGAAAAGGTTAATAAAACCTAACGGCAGCCCTGATTTCCGTACATAAATAACCGCAGTTTAACGTAAATCATCAATGTTTTGTTTGATCATCGTTTTACAAACATAGGCATTCAACTCCTGTTTCGCCATTTAACCAAGTATTTGCAACCTAAATTGCACATGACCTGGTATGTTGTAACCGCACAAAGGGTATGTAAAACCACAATTGGTCCCTTTTATTTGTCCCCACTGAAGTTTGCTGCAATAGACAGTATGTAAAACCATGTAGGTCTGTCTTTGTTTGTCACATGGTGTAAACAGAAATGTACTCTGTCATCACCCCGCCTTTATAACATACGAAGTGACATTAAATTGTTTACCTCCTTGTTATCCTATCGTACGCTCCTGGGCTACGGAGTTAGTTAATCTAACAAATCTTTATAAACTGTGTTAAAACAAGCATAGTTAACGTTTATTGTGTTGTATTTAAACGTAACCCTGTTACATTATAGGAGAGATCCTTAGAACATCCACCATTATAGGAGGGATCCTTAAAATACCTGCCGCGATACGAGAAGTTCGTCATAATCACTTTTTTCTCATAGCTAAATGTTATTGAGCTGGTCGTGTGCCATTCATTTGTCATGAGAACCATTTTGTACATTCTATTTTGGTCGTGTGCCATTCATTTGTCATGAGAACCATTTTGTACATTCTATTTTGGTCGTGTGCCATTCATTTGTCATGAGAACCATTTTGTACATTCTATTTTGGTCGTGTGCCATTCATTTGTCATTAGAACCATTTTGTACGTTCTATTTTGGTCGTGTGCCATTCATTTGCCATGAGTACCACCCTTTTCGTATAACCTGTTCCGGTCGTGTGTCATTTATTTGTCATGAGTACCGCTTTTATGTATAACTGTGTATAAACTCTGTACACGAGACGTGGAGACGTAATAACAATACTTACCGTGATTCGTGTGAACGACATAATATCGGCTTTGCTATCTTCTTTAGGATGCATTGTATAAACTCTTTGACTTCTGTCTATAATTGAGTTATATCTTGTATGTACTTACATATTTTGTACACTATACGTGGAGACGTTAAAACACTTACCATGAGTCGTGCGAACGAAATAATATCAAACCCTTTGTGTGCGATCTACGAAATGTAGTCCACAACCCTTTGTTGTCATTCAACGCCAACGCCCGTGGACTTCCTGTTTTTTTACTTCTTTGCAAAAAGGAAAGAAGCCCAGGAATATCTACTATCCCAAAAGGACTAGTTTTCAGCTTCACTGTCAATTATGGGGCATAGTGCTGTGGGAGTTAATCGATTGAGCACAAAAATCACCTAACTCGTTGTCTGGAGAACGAACAAGAAAACCCCCAGGTTTGTGAAATTGGAGCAAGGGTCTGTCTTTTCTCACAATCATGTAGAAGTTTTTAAAATGACCCCTAATCTTTTGCCCAATACACGCGAAAGATTAGCCTCTTTGATATAATGTGTATTCAAATGTCTCCTCATCCTTTTTGATAAATGTAAAGAGTCAGGAAATCTGCTGGTTGATTATGTTTCATTTTCACATAGAGTTTGAATCGGAAATTAGTCCAGTCTCTAGCAAGTTTCGCAACTCGTCTCCCTTCTCCCCTCCTCCTCCCATTCCCCATGTTTCAGACTTATGTTATGAAGTGAAAAATCTGTCGTTGACCATATCTCGCCCTCACTTGGAGTTCGAATAGGTAACTGTCCGGTTATCTACAGGTTTTCCCCCTCAATCTCTGCATATGTCTCACCAGTTTTTTTCTCTCTTTTCTCAATTCCACGAAACACATTCATGAATGTTGGATATGTACGATATGCACTTGGCGTACCGTCTGTCTCCTTTTGACAACCTTTATTCATGAATTGGTTTCCCTTTGCCGTGACTAGTTCACGATTCTTTGTCTCGTTCTTTGAAATTCTACGAAAATGTTACCATCTCATGTTAGCATAGGCCATAGAGGGCCGGTTGTTTTTTAACCAAGACATATTGTCACTAGGCAAACGCCAAGTCATCCTGGCAAAGGAAAATGTTCATGTAATCACAATTTAGTTAGGAATCTCTCTTCGTCACTCTCTGGGTCGGTGGTTAAAATTTCGTTATTTCATTATCTGGACACATTTTGTTTCTCTCCAAACCTTTTCTTCATTGGTCCCTAGGCAGGTAAACTTCAAGAATTTTGCTCTAATAATAATTCCTCCCGGATTTAAAAAGAAGCCCAGGCGGATGTCATCACCAACAGCCAAGCTGAGCTTCACTTCCTGACAGCACGCGCTGTGGTTACAAGGTCTCTCCTGCTGCCATTTTCTACGCAATTGTTCCTGAAAGCACAGACCATACCGCCCATACGTATGTTGTCTTGTCGTGCCACAGCAAGCTGAGTTGTCCCACTATACTTTATGACACTCTAAACTACCTTTTGGGCACGCTAGCTCTTAGGTTTGTTCTTACTCTTGCTATCAATGCCAACCTTGTCGTCTCTTGCTCTGTCATGCAGTGACGCATATATCGTCATGTGTAAACCATCATTACCTTGACCCACCAGTATTCGCTGAATGCGCACCAATACAAGTTATCTTGAGCTACATTATGCTTCAATAACCATTATATACGATCCGTGTTTACCATAATAACACTTAGGATTCGCACTGGCATGTCTGCAGATACTGGATTCTTCTCTTCAATGACCTCTGTAACCATAGTCGCGGCACAGCAACCACAGTCTCCACTTCGTGAACTTCGACGTCTTCGACAAAACCAAGTGTTTTCTAAGGCCCAAGTGTACTCCTGAGCGTTGTCTCAAATGGGTCCGATTACAGTGACAATGTAATCCTTAGAATCCGTGAAGTCACGTCCTTTTCTTCGAAATTCTCCGAAACCAAACAAATCCACGCTTCACAAACTTAGCTCCAAGACCAATGAAACCTTAGAATCACACACTTTTTCTCTTCTCTTGTACAAATGTATTGTCATTCTTTCAATTGCTTAACCATGTGTATTGTCATTCTTTCAATTGCATAACCATGTGTATTGTCATTCTTTCAATTGCATAACCATGTGTATTGTTATTTTCAATTGCATAACCTTGTATGTTGTTTTACACCATGTACTTTTCCCAAATTTGTCTTTTCCAAACATTGTATGTACCCCCACCCATTCCCTACAAACATTGTGACCCAAACTATAGCATAAAACTGTATGTTCTAGCTAGGAAATCTCTCAAGCAACGAATCTCTCAAAAACCCCGATGGAAGCATAAGAGGATTTTTTTTCCCTACAGCTCCATTGCCACGTCGCTTTTTTTCCAAGCGCGGGGGGAAGTGTTATGGTACGCCCAAACGACAAAGAATTCAAACTCCTAATTCGCCGCAAACTACACAACACCCTGCTTCCCCCCTGTTCCCTGCTTCCTACTTCCTATCCCATCCGCCCACCCGCACGCGATCCCTTCCACCAGTTGAGAATTGCGAGCCGCCTCGGGCACACGTTAAGCCCGCGCGTGGATTCCCACTGTTCGCGCCCGGCGTACTATCGCTCGAATTGTACTCAAATATAACCTGCAATGTTAATTCAATAACCTACGGGTTTAGCGCTGATATTTCACCATGCCTGTGTAAACTTCGGTCCTGTCCTAAACTCGGGAGGTCCCCCTGGAAGCCGGAAGACGAAGACCCCCAACATCATGTAAGCTGTACAATTGTTTCCTCATTTGATTGTGTCCTTTAACGATAGACTGTAAACTCCCGCGCAAAGCCATCACTCAGAGAGTTTCGTTTAGGGATCTTGAGGTTATAAACACGATAGCTAGGATTGTGTAGTATGTATTTCTTGTGTTGAATTGTACTGTAATGACCTATGCACTGTGTTTTAAATTTGCAATACATGAATCTAGTTAACTCAATCCTGTTATTATTCTGCTACGGCAGGAGGGTTTCCTAGAGAGGGAGTATCCTGCCAGACGACTGAGATGCGAAGGAATTTCTGAAGCCTCGAGCGACCCACCACCTGAATAGAGGGTAAATCATGCCTCCCCTGAGAGCTAGCTTGGGACATGTTTGGGGGCCCGCTCCTAACATATGTTATTGTATTATTAAATATAATATAATATTCAAGTTTTGTTAGGTACATGAAACGTCAAACGTATTTTGAAAACCTCTACAATAATAAACCTAAAAGTGTGATAAAAAGTGAAGTAGACCATTACAATCAGTGCAGTCCTGCGCAGTTTTGAACGCGCTATCGACGGGTGTTTATGCCTTCAAATTTTTCCACACGGAAATATCAAAATATGTGTTTTTGAAAAATATAAAACGGCACGCCAAAGTTCACAGTTTAATTCTTTCAAAGAAAAAAACGTTGCTATTTTCTGAAGACTGGTGGAAGTAAAATTAAATAAAAGTTAATAAAAGTGAACAATCCAGTTACGGTGTTTTTTATTTTTAAAAAAAAGTTAAACAAGTTGCAAAAACATTCTAGTGCGACAATAAAGACAATCAATAAATCGACGCGCTGTCCGCGTGAACCGTCACACAAATAAATACGAGTGTTCTTCCCGGTATTGCGAATAGAGCCCGTGGCCTTGTGGGCCAACGCGTCGGAACTGCTTTTTGCCCGAAGTAACAGAATATTGCCGCGCTCGGTTCGAAACTCACAAATTTTTTAAAAACTCGCGAATTTTTTAAAAATTTTTATTTGTTGAATTTTTTGTTTTTGTTTTTGTTTTTAATAAACGATGTAAATTTAATTACCAAACATCCGAAGGAGTGAACAAATCTAAATATGGAGGAATTTATAGAAGACATAAGAACTGATATTAATAAAATAACAACTGTTAAAGACTCTAAAATAAAACAAAGTTTAGAAAACAATATTAAAAAGCTGGAAGAAGCGATAAAATGCGAACATTTAAAACTACAAAATAAAATAATTCAATTGCAAGAACAAATAATTCAAAATAATGAAAATTACTGTCAAAAATTAGAAAAAATAATTACAACAAATCAAAATGTTAAAACATACGCTGAAGTTAGTGCGCAAAACAAATCCCCGGTTTTATATCCCATCATTATAAGTTCAAAAAACGAAAAAGAAGATATCAAGGAAATAATAACTAAGAACGTAAAGATTTCTAAAACTGGCGTTGGTATTGCTAGCATCAGAAAAACATCGAAAAACCAACTTATTATCAACCTTAACAAAGAAGAAGATAGGATCAAGACAAAAAACGAAATTGAAAAAATGAACCTTGAAGGAATTAACGTGGGCGAATTAAAGAAGAAAAGTCCGTGTATGATCTTCAAAGGAATCGACGAGAACTACAATAAAGAATAATTTTTAAATGACTTAATCCTACAAAACGAAGACATAAACATATTAAATGTAGAAGAAAAAATCAAAATAAAAGGAATAATCAACATTAAAAAATATAAACATATTAACATTATTATCGAATGTAACGGAGACATTAGAAACTTACTACTAAAAAAAAAAAAAGTAAACCTGGGTTTCTCCCAAATTAAAGTGGAAGACTGTAACCCGTTAATGCAATGCTACCATTGTCAGAAATATGGCCACACAGCTACGCGCTGTCTAAGAATAAACGAAAAACCAATCTGCCCTCACTGCGCTGGAGATCACGGACTCAAAGACTGTCAAAACAAAAATGAAGTGCCAAAATGCATCAACTGCACAACTAACAACCTATTTAAAAAGAGTTCTTATCCAACAAATCATAAAGCCAACAACGAAGAATGCAAACAACGCATAAAAATGTTACAATTTGCAAAGGAACGAATCGACTACAACTAAACATGGATGATTACATTACAAAAAAAATCGACCAAAACTACAATATTACAGAAGAAATATGCGAAAACGTTGACGAAATTAACAAATGGTGTCATAATACTGATTCCACTTTTCTAGTGCTAAACATGAACATAAGAAGCCTTTCAAGAAATCTAGATGAATTATTAATAAACATTAATAATTTAAGCACATCACCGGTGTGCATAGGGTTAACTGAAACACACTGCAACAGCGATCAATACATAAGTGCGCTACCCAACTACCGAGGAATTGCAACCAAAATATCTATAAACAAAAATAGTGGAATAATTATGTTCGTACGCGACGATTGTGAAGTGTTAAACACAGAAGAAGTGAACATTGAATTTGTCAACTGCTTAAAAATAGATATTAAATTTAAAAATTGTATTTATAGAATTATAACAATATACCGTACACACAAATCAAACATAACGAATTTTACAAACGAACTTTATCTATACCTAAATAAATTAACAAAGATTTTTACGATTGTATGTGGAGATTTTAACATAAATATTTCTAATAACCATAATTCAATTGAAAAAAATAACTTCTTGAACATGATGACTCATCACAACTTCAAATCGTGCATTAATAACTATACCCGAGAAGTACCAAATCAAACGCCATCTTGTCTAGACCATATTTGGTGTAATGTAAACCTGAATAATATAAAAAATGTCAAATCTACGATTTGGAAGATAAACATAACCGATCATCACGCAACACTTTTTAAATATGAAACTAAAAATAAAAACAAAAGCATACATAAATTAAGTACCACAAAAACCACATTAAGCTACCAACTATTAGAAAGATCACTCTCAACAGAAAAATGGACTGAAGTAATTAACAGTAAGTGCGCTAATGAATGTGCATATTTTTTTGAAAAAAAATTATCAGAACACATTATAAATGCCTCTGAAATTAAAAACTTGCATCAAAACTCAAAAACAAAAAAAATTAAACCCTGGATCACTAACGGATTAGTAAAAGCAGTTAGAAAAAAAAATAAACTTTTCAAACTAGCTCATCAACCGAATGTTAAAAAATCAATTATTTCATATTACAAAAAATATAAAAACATATTAACAACTTTAATTCGGAAAACGAAAAATAGCTACTACTCCCAACAAATTATAGAGGCCAGAAATAATAATAAAAAAATTTGGACTACAATAAACGAAATAATAAATAAAAATAAAAAGAGAAGTTGTATATCCGAAATTTCAGATGGGAAAAAAACTTACAATGTCCAACTCGACACTAAAAAATGCTGCAATATTTTAAACAACTATTTTGTAAATGTTGGAAACAATCTGGCAAACGCTATACAAACATCTCCCAACAATAATAAAAATAATCCCCACACTACCCAACACCAATATAATAATTTCAACAAAATAACAGAAACTGATGTTGGAAAAGTTATCGACGATTTAAAGGGGGGCTCTGCTCCCGGTTATGACAACATAGATGTAAACATATTAAAAACAATGAAACAATATCTAATTTTCCCATTAACTCATATAATAAATACAAGCCTTATAAAAGGTGTATTTCCAAATAATTACAAAAGAACAATAATAACACCGATATATAAAGCAGACTGCCCAAAAGACCCACAAAATTACCGCCCTATATCCCTTTTATCTAATATATCAAAAATATTCGAAAACATTGTAAAAAACCAAATCTGGGCCTTCTTAGAACAACATCACATTATAAATTTTAAACAGTATGGTTTCAAAAAAAACACCAGCACCCATGATGCCATTGCGAAAATAACAAACTATATATATACCGCCCTAGACTCAAATGAAAAATGCATTGGAATATTTATTGACCTTAAAAAAGCATTTGATAGTATATCTCATACTAACTTAATAAAAAAAATCAAATCAATTGGAATAAATGGACTGGTGCTATCCTGGATTATAAGCTTTTTGGAAAATAGACCACAACAATTAAAAATATTAAATGAACTAAGTGATTCCGAAAGTAGTAACTTCTCAATACCACAAGGCACAGTTCTAGGACCACTTTTGTTCATATTATATGTAAATGATATATTTGAAGTTGCTAAATACGGGAAAATTATCTCATATGCAGATGACACAGTGCTATTTCTAAAAGCAAACACATGGTTAGAACTGAATAAAAGAGCTAACATAGACATGAATGAATTAAAAACATGGTTTGACAATAACCTACTAACATTAAACTCTAAAAAAACACATTACATACCATTTTTCATAAAAAAAAAACAAACACGCCGAATGAAATAAACATAAGGATCCATTCTGCACCACACACTCAACAACACCACTGTAACTTATTGTGTATTAATATTGAAATGAAAACTTCAACCAAATATCTAGGAATCACTATTGACCAATGTCTAAAATGGATACCGCATATAACCATTCTTAAAAACAGAGTACGAAAATTGACATATATTTTTAGCTGTTTGAGACACATTCTAAGTAAAGAACTACTGAGAATGACGTACTTCGCACTCTGTCAATCCATAATCCAATATGGTATAATAGGATGGGGTGGCGCCTATAAAACTCACACACAATCTCTTTACATTGCGCAAAAACTAATAATTAAAATAATACTAAAAAAATCATTTCTATATCCATCTGAACTCATATTCAAAGAATTTAAAGTCAGAAAATTAAATACTCTCTTCCTGTATCATTCAACCTTACAAGTTTACAAAGAGGATATCCTAAACAAATCCATACCCTTCAAAAACACAGTAAATTTTAGGCAAAAATACACGTTACCAATTCCCATTTGTACAAAAACTTTGGGTCAACAAAACTATAAATACTTAGGAACAAATTTCTTTAATAAATTACCAGAAAATATAAGATCCCTTAAGGACAGTTACAAAAATTTCAAAACACAATTAAAAAAATATACTGAAAACCTTAACTAAAAAAAATAAATAATAATTAAAAAAATATATACATATACACACATATGTTTCTCTTATTCTTAATATATACTAAATAAATAAAAAAATCAAAATAACCTAACAAATAATACTTCCTCCCATACACACAAGCATTTGCTTATTATGGGAGTACATTGAAAAAAAATATGTATATTTGTATTTAATAATTGTATTAAGTTTTTTTATTTTTTATATACTTTTATTATATTTATGTATCTATTGTATGTACTGTACCAAAAAAAAATAAAAAATTTCAATTTCAAAAAAAAAAAAAAAAAAATTATGTCAATGGCACATGTTGTGCCGTGTGTTTTGAAATTAATAAATAAATTGAAAAAATCACATATTTTTTTATAATAAACTTTCATAATAGATAATATATTCAGAGTTCTCCTTACTATCGATTCATATCCGAGGTGGACGGTAGGTTTGTGACGTTATATAATTTTTTGTGATTTCTTCATCTTCATGTTCATCGACTTTGGGTTGTTAGCGATGGTAGTTTGTTATGATTTTCTCGTTCTCATGTTTATTTTATTTTATTTGGAAAACCAACAGTTACATTATTTACTTAGGTGTATTTACATATGAATATGTTATTGAACCAATAATAGGTTTTCAATGGTATGTATTAATTAGAGAGATTAAAAGTTATAATGGTTATAATAGCTTATTGGGATGGGATATGTTATATGGTATATGTTTAGAAGTTATTTATTGTTTATTTTTTTTAGAATTTGGGGTGCTGTGTTGAATAAGTAGAATTCATTGTATGAATTGTTAAAAAAGTGTGAAACGCGGTTAATGAATGTGTTTTGTTTAGAGTATTGCATCGAGGTGTGTTAAGTGTGTGATTTAGTCTAGTTTGTCTGGTGGGCACTCTTAATTGAATTCTTTCAAGTAATTCCGGGCAATCTATCGCAGAGGTGGCTATCTTTTGCAAGAATATTACGTCTGCAGAATTTCTACGATTTTTTAGTGACGAGATTTTGAAAAACGTGGCTGACTCCACATAACTTAGATGAGGACGATATCCCCGAAAATCAAGGTATCGTAGAAAACGATTTTGTATTTTCTCAATCCTTTCTATGTATGTTGTGTACCTGGGATTCCAGACTTGAGAGGCGTACTCCAGAGAACTGCGTACATACGCAAAGTATAGCATTTTCATAGTGTTTACCTTTTTAAAGTGTTTGCCGATTCTGAGTATGAAGCCAAGTACCTTGGAAGCTTATACCAACTATGGATTCGATATGTCGGTCAAAAAGTAATTTTGGGTCTAGCACTATATATTTGTTGGCTTTATATCGTAATTTTTATTATGATTTACTCATCTTTACATTTGTTGACGGTAAGTTGTTGTATCAGTGTTGTTGACGATTTCGTAATCTCCATGGTATATTTAAACTTCATTTTTTTTTTTACATGAGCTCCACACAGGAGGCCCTGAGGAAAATAATTTCCCTCAGGGCCTATGTCATCTTTGAGGATGCTGTGTGGAGGGTATTTTAAAGGAAAGGAATCAGAGGAGAGTTCTGGGAAGGAAAAGAGTTTAAGAGGTGGGTAGGAATCTGGGGTTCAATATGTCCTGGTCATCCGCCTCCAAGACCTAAACAAAATTCAACCCATGAACCCGGGCACCCCTGCTAAATCACCAAACGTAGCGAACCACTTGGGGTGACCTATGGCAGAGGTGTTGGTTATCCAATAAAGGTTCCCGGGGCGGCGGTACCCATTGCCGCCTCCCAAATTGTAAGAACATTGGAAGAACATAATTTTGTGAAGTAATTGTATGAATAATTTTGTTTCTTAGCTATGTAGCAAAAGTCTTATTTGTAAAATATTTTTTCAATGCCTTAAAAAACTGGTGCATTGTCAAAACGTTCACGCGTAAACTGGAATATTTTTTCACATGCAATAAATTCGTCTAGGAGCAGACCGAAAATAATGTGTCTATACCGTAAAGTCCTGTTACAGGTGATCTCTCTGCCTATTGCGTCTACGGCCCTACCGTGCTACGACTCTATACTGCTACAGTCACTGAAGATGTAAATTGATAGAAGTGTGTTGTGGGTGTGTCTGTGTACATGACCGAATTTCAATTTTCTCTTTAAAAAAATGTAAAAAAGCTAAATTTATTAAAAAATGTTTTGAAGAAGTTCTTTTACTTTTTTATGTGAATATCTCACAAGAGTCTCAGCTTATCCGTCTGGATCCAGGATGGAGACTATGCATCCCCAATTACGGTATGTTGTGAGGCTCAAGGTATTGGGAGGGGAAGGAGATGGGGGAGAGCGAGGTGAGAAAGTACCTGGGTATTCACATCTGGTCACCAAACACGGCAAAGTCATTTCAAGCTTGTTCAAATTTTGAATGCTGATCTTACACCAAGGCGGTACTGAGAGTATCTTCCATTCTGAATACTGAACAGAATATCAATTCCATGTTTCTGTCTGGGGCCTATGACTCAGTAAGTCTGGTGTAAATGAACAAAATTCGTTTTCTTTCGCGTCAGTATGGCTCACACCAATTAAAAGTGCCATGGATATTCCTTACATGGAAAAGTATTCTGAGGGAAAATATTTTCCGCAGTGCCTTCTTTGTGGAGTTCACGTAAAGAAAAAACTGAGAGGCGTCACAAAAGAAGCAAAACGCTTTCACACTTGAAATAGAGAAAGCCGTTAAAACCAAACCCTAATTCTTAATAATCAATTAATGCTGTGTGGAGGGTATTCTTCAGGAAAGGAAGGAGATGAAGTTCTGGGAAGGAAAACGGTATGACGGATGCATTACCTAATGTCCTAAAACTACCAGAATCAAACAAAAAATATTGGCAAAGGCTCTAAAAGGATATTTTCTCAGCAAATTTATTAACCAGTGACGATTTTAGCTGTCTTCCTTTGTAACTCTTGTATATTCTTCAATTACCTGTATCAAATACGTCTAGTCCATTTAAAAATCTATGTAGTGTTCATTGATTTCCGTGTTCTTATGTAAAAATAATTTTCCTTTAGATGCATAATATTGTCCTTCCCGAAATGAGTTTTATTAAACTCATTGGGAGTAATGTATTATAAATTTCATGTAATCATTTTTTAATACATAAATTATCTCTAATAAATAAATAAAATAAGTCAGCAAACGTAGCAAACCACTTGGGAAGACCTATGGAGGAGGTGTTGGTTATCCAATAAATGGTTCCCGGGGCGGCGGTACCTATACCCGCCTCCCAAAATGTGTTCAATAGACCTATATTAGAGATTTTCCCATAAACTCAACCCCAAAAAATATATATTCCTATATTCCTTAATCACCTGTTCACGTGATGTTTTGTCTCTTTAGACATACGAGTAATATTATAGTAACCCATTTTATACACATCTGTATTTTTCTCTCCATTATCATGTAAAATTTTAAATTCATGATTTCTCACCGTTCATTTATTATTATTGTACACTGGTGATGCTTGTGTTAAGCGAAACCGGTCGGTATTAATTAATTAAATATTATTATGTAGTTATAAACAAAGTTTTATTTAACCAAAATCTTTCAGTTTTATACTGACCAAACTTCCATCGATGACCTGTTCGGTGTCTACGGTGCTACGCAACCTGGGTAGACCGTAGAGGGTAGACAAATCGTAGCTCCTTCAATGCCTCCCCAGGGAACTATTCCTCGCCAGCTGTGGATACGCTGCTAGCATATAATGTGGAGTACAATAAAGCAAGGGCTGCAAATAAGGGTACATATTGATTTACGTATTACCTTCTACGGTCTCCCTTGACATCCTGCGTCGATTGAATCAGGCATGTTCGAATCCAGTCGACTTTACCTGGAGATTAATTGGTTCATATTAGGGGTCAGTTTTTAATAATATTATTTCTCCACAAATAAATATTTATATAAAAGTTTGAAATGCTAATTTAAATTGTGCTCTTATACAATCATCACTTGAATATGGTATTATCAGCTGGGGGAGTGCCACAAATACGCCGTCATTAAATATTAAAAACTTATTTTGAAGGTTATTCTTAAAGTCCCGTTGAGAACGAGCACTGATTTTATTTTTAAGACACTTAATGTTCCTAACCTGCAAAAATTGTATCAAAAAAATATCCTGCTTCATCAATTTAAAAATGCACACATGTTTGAAGAACGAATAAGCACCATAGCATTAAGAGAGTCAAATGATAAATCTTTTAACATCCCAGTTTGTCAAACCTCTTATGGGTAAAGAAGTTTTAAATATAATGCAACAAAGCTGTTCAATTCAGCTGTGAAATTAGAAAAACGCAATCCAAAAATGCATTTAAAAGTAAAATCATTGATCACCTCAAATAAACATTTCCATCACGAATATTTAATAACATACATACCTTTATACCTACTGTATGATATATGTAACCATGTACCTACTGCAATCTTCTATATATATGTAACATACTTGAATTGTATATTTAAAGAAAAAAAAAAGATTTTATATCAACCTTTCACCTTCATAATATTTTTCAAAATACTACTTAAACAAAATCATAGAAAACCACTCTGTAAATTGCCATCTCAACACAGGCGTTTCACACCTAGTGAGATGGGCAATACGATATTATTATAACCAAATGTAATATGAAAAAATAAAATAAAAATGCACTTTTTAGTACATGTATCGCGCTATATATGGATGAATTTTCTCATAGCTAAAAAGTATTGTTTAATATTTATAAACGTTTTCCTGCATGTAGAGTTTGTACTTAAATAATAATAATGTTTTTTTGCAGGATATTGGGAGGATAATGCAATCCCACAGGTCCCGTATGGTTATACGATTAACATAGTAAATTTTAAGTAAAGTAACAAACAACCTTCCTCTTCCCCACCTCCTTCCCCTCCCCACTACCTTCAGCCTCACAACATACCCCAATTGGGGATGCCATAGTCTCACTGGCTCCAGACGGGAGCAGTTGAGATTCTTGTGCGGTATTCACTGTAAAAAAAAAAAACAGAATAGAAAAAGACTAAAAATTTGTGTGCAGTTCACACAAGGTAGAAGTGAAACCTTAAAAAAACTAAAGTAGACAAGAGTGGGGAGGCTACGAAGCACCGCAGAAAGAGGAGACCGATTATTCTATATCATACTCTCGCAGGCTAAGTCCTATAGATATGTGCTTGTCTCTTTTTAATGTCGCTTTTTCATTTCATCGAGTTTCAAATCACAACGGTGCTAAAGAAGTTTTCACTCCAATAATATTTAAAAAAATATATAAATAAATAATCAATTATGTACGGCGTCGTCTTATTGTCGGAGGCCATTAGCAACATCCTGGCTCCATCCTGACCTGGTGTCTCATCAGACTGGCGAATCCATTCAGTCCTAGTTTCGTAAACATTATCGATGCGCTGCTGTAGCTATTGTATCCAAATATAATTCTGCAGACGTTATTATATTGGATCCGGAGTCGTCCTGGTACAACTATTCCTTAAACTATGGTTTATATTTATAACATTTGGGTAAGGGGTATTGACAGGGGTGGTGTGCAAGGATATTATATAAATTAGATGGATATTCCCATATTTGTTGGGAGGTCGTGTTTGACGACTGAAATTCCACAAGAAATATTAAAAAGTGTAACTAATAATTCGGATACCCATTGTATGAATTCATATGGCACCTAATTAACTATGGCAAAAAGGATAAAACTACCTCCACCACGTAGTCTTGATCTACAAAGTCGTGTAGAAAGTCAATCATGTTCAAATTTGACACGAATGAGATTTGATCCAATTTTCAAGACCGAATCAAATTTACCAATTTGATTTACATTCAGCGTTGAATATTTTCTCACGTCGGATAAATGTAGTTGAAAATATTGAGAAGAGTTTTCAAATATTGAGTAACAAGATTAAAGGTACCTTACAGCTTAAAGAGTTTGGGAAAAGTTGGGCTAGTTTAGAAGGAGTGTTTTTATTGGCATCGTTCACCAACAAACACATTATGAAGCAAACTATCTATTTTGTTTACGTAATAAGTGTTGTTAATAATTTATTATTTTATTTATGTTTACCTAATAACTGCTGCCGTCCATAGCCAGTAGGACTATGACATTTCTTATTGCGGGTGTGTCGTGAGGCTGAAGACAGTGCGGAGGGGAATGATATGGGGAAGAGGAAGGTGGGGAAATACCTGGCTCTTCTCGGCCGAGATATGCTATCAGATTTGTGTGATTTTATATGGCTTATACTTTTATTATATAAAATCACACAAATCTGACAACAAATCTCGTTCCCACAAAAGATATAGAATAACTCGTCTGGTCTGAGACATAAAGCCATTTTAAGCAACGTTTTAATTCTGTACGGTAGTATTACACCAGGGCAACATTGATCGTGTATTCGTGTCTTCCACTCTGGAACGTTCCTCTTATAACTATATATTTTAAATAAAAAAAAATTGAAATAACACCAATCAATCAAATAACATTTATGTTCATGCCCACGCCGGGAATTGAACCGGCTTCCTTCGTATTTCTGTTCAAGAGCATCAACCCTTAACTCGGTGGTAAGACATAGTTTACACACTAATATGTAAAAGATTTTTAGATATGTTAGCTTGACAAATTCGATATATCATACCTTACACACACACAATTTCGATATCACAACGTTAATTCTAATTATTTTTTCATTGCAAAAACTTTCATGAAAGTTGTTACCTTTTTACGTAAGTTCCTACCTAGTGTAAAAGCCCCATGTGCGCAGCGCCGAATTTGCCATACGTTCAAAAACGTGCAAAAACCTGGCGCCAACTCCGAAGGGGCGCCGTGAGAAAATAAATATTGTATTAAAATTTAGTAATAATATTCCCTGAATCGTTTCAAAATTACCCATAGTACGAAATAATTATTACGCTCTAGCAACACTTTCACTTAGCATAAATAAACCAGTCATGCGCACGCATCACGTTGGTTTACGGCTTACGAATTTATAGTCAGTTACAGAATTTTTTTACAAATTCCATATATTTAGTTTAAACGTTAGATCTATTTTTCCATATATCTTTTACCGTCTTTTACGACGAATGGGTGCGATCCAAATTCAATAACCAATCACAGCGCCATGTTTTTTTTCAAGAGAACAAACAAACCGACCGCCTTTCAAGTTAGCGTACGCTCGCTATTGTTTTATTTTGTACGATTTAAGTCTCTAGGAGAAGGTAGTTAACGACCATTTTCTTATGAAATCTTCAGTAAATTCCATTAACAAAAACATCGCACGGTTTGCAGGATGCAACGTGTTACGTGTTGACAGTTTGACCATTGCAGATTGTAGATCATTGATTTGACATATTATTTAAAGTTCGTTAATTAGATTTGTTGGATCTGTTATTTTGCGGTGTCAGTGTAAGCGTCTTTCGTAAGCCGTTGATACCATACGTCAGTGTTAAGTGTTTGTATGGTGTTTGTTCGCTCAATTTGGTGTTTGTTCGCTCAACACGGGAAATGCAAGGTAAAAATTTGAAGTTATATTTTTATTAATCAGAAGCTGTAGATGCTATTCTTGTGTTGTACGTTGCCATGAGAACGTTTTTGTATTTGCTTTTTCTACTAATATTCGCGTTGGGTATATACGTAAATCTCAAGAATGTCTAATGGATCTAGTTCAGCTAAACCACCCGCATTGTCTCGTAACCTATATTTTAAATCATGGTACGGGCACAAACAAACAATTCGTTGTATTATTTTAAAGCATAACTTGCAAAAAGAGTTTTTCCTAAAATAATTAAAATAGCACCATAATTTTATGTTTAGCCAATAGATTCAGAGAGTATAGGGCTCCTGGCGATTCTCTCTTTAAAAAAAACGAATGTGAGAGCTACCGCCAGGTCACTTGGAAAAGTTACATCCTTTATATGTCTTGATTTTATTTGATAAATTAGTTTAAAAAAAATAAAATTAAATAAAAAAATAAAAAAAATTGGGGTGAACGAATTTTTAATCAAAATAAAAATCTAGGCGGGGGGGCGCCATCGGTACCTACTGCACAGGGCGCCAGATTTCGTAGATCCGGCCCTGCATGTGCGTATGAAATATAAAATTAAAGTATTATCTCTACATATTATACATTAAAGTCCTCCGCTGCGCCTGTCTGTCTTTTCGCGATAAACTCAAAAACTACTGAAGGGATTTTCACCAGTAGACAGAGTGATTCATGAGAAAGGTTAAGTATATAATTTGTCAAGGTTTTGTGTAAATTAGTTGAATTACATATTATATAAAGGAAAATGGACAATCGGGCGGGCAAGCGGGTGGTGTGGATTTGGTTTGTATGCAAATTAACAGATGGTGGTGGTTATAAAGGTTTAGTAACCATTCAGTAGATGGTGCTGTGTTTCGTTAGCCATAGCAACGCGTGTCTGGCCGGTCAGTTAGTTTGAAATACAAAATGTCGAGGGTCTTAAAAATAGAAGAAAATCCATGCGACTGAATTCATCTGAATGTGATTGGAGCGAGGAGTACGTCGATATGATTTTTATAATATTATCATACTTTTCGGAAAAAGCCTTGCATCAAATTTCAACCACGTCTGTTCTCTGTTCTCCAAAAACTTTATATGCGTAACATGTAACACCTCACCTTTCCCCCATTTTATGGCCTATCATCTACGTCTACATTCTCCATCATTCCACATTGTCCACAGTTTCAGGTTTCATAATATATCTCTTGTTATTCCCAACTAGACCCGCTTGTCATCATTTTTAACAATGGAATTTCTCGCTAGATGAATCGCTAACAGAGCAATACAGTTCATGAATAATAATGAGGGATTTATTTATTTTTGTATCTATTTATTTATTAACATTACAAATACCTTTAAATAAAGAACAAAACTATTTTTACGTGAACATGAATAACACAACAATGATAAACGGTTCCATGCCAACTGAGAATAAAGTCAACTCAACACCTTCTTGAAAAGTCATTTATGAAAATAATAATTTTAAAATAGCCCATAACCCTAACCTAAAGTTACCTATTTAATTAATTTTGACTTTTCTGCGGTGGTTCTGAGTTGGTTTCATTCTGACTTCGGTCACCAGTGTAAACATATGATTTAAATTAACTAAAATTTATAATTTTGGAAACAAACTGTAATCTTATATATTAATTATTTCTTGTGTTTAATTGGTTGAACTCAACTAATTTATTAGAAAATTATTTAAATTAAATTTAATAATGTTTGTATTAAGTTCTTATTTTTTTATAAATATTTAATTAAATGATTATTTAATATTTAATTAGTGAAACTCCATCGAAAATGTGGAGTCAGAAAAATCAGAAAAAAGATATTGGCATCTCTGGGACTCGACCCCAGGACCCTTTGCTTACATGGTAAGTGCTCTACCAACTGAGCTACAATATAACCTATATACAATTCGATTGCTTTTAACTGTATCATACTTCGACTAAGAACTACCAACATTACCTTCATTTTCTTAACGCACATACTATTTATTGGCTGCTATCTTTATATATGATTGCAAGATTCAACCCGAACTAAATGCTATCTAGTGTCTGGATAAATTTTTATCCATTTTATTTTTAATACGCGACATCTATTGATTTTTCTGCAAGTCTGGGGTGAACATTTATTTTTAATATTTAACTTTATGAGTAAAATCTCAAATTATAATATTTACTTCTTCTAACACAGCAAACTTATTTTGTGGCACCATTTTGATTCAAATTAATAAAATACTTAGTTTTTACCACTTTTATTGTTTACAAAACCAACATGTTTCGTGAGCAATGCTCATTTCTTCAGGGTTTTTTATCAGTATCAATAAAAAACCCTTAAGAAGTGAGCGTTGCTCACGAAACATGTTGGTTTTGTAAACAATAAAAGTGGTAAAAACTAAGTATTTTATTAATTTGAATTATAATATTTAATTAAACGAAGACAATATTAGCAAAACTCAATCGAAAGGGAGCCAATATCTTTTTCTGATTTTTCTGTCTCCACATTTTCGATTGAGTTTCGCTAATATTGTTTTCATTTAATTAAATATTATAATTTGAGATTTTACTCATAAAGTTAAAAATTAAACATAAATAGTTTAAAGCCGCTTCATTGACGCGAAATGTGCAGTAATCTTACTAACTGTTAACTCTTTATTTATGCAAAAAGAATAATTTGATTCCAAAATGCGTTTGAAAAATAATATTCAAACACCTTAGGACCTTAGGTGCTCCTTAACTCTAATACGAGTACTAAAATTTCTAGAAGTCTTCCCTGTATAAACAAAGTTTCAACGGATAAGTTTTAAGATTTTCACGGCCAAAAGCATTTTCGTTATTTGTTTTTGGGGTGTTATGCCGTGTTGCGCTACCTCCTTCTTTAGCCAACGTTTCCGACATCGTTGCAGTGTCCATCATCAGGGCAGATCCGGCAGATCCAGTAGATGTGTAGATGTGCACTGCAACGATGTCCGAAACGTTGGCTAAAGAAGGAGGTAGCGCAACACGGCATAATACCCCAAAAACAAATAACGAAAAAAGTTACAACGGTTAAAAAAAATTACATTATTTTATCCAATTGTAAACTACTGTAGGTAATGTGATAAATTATTATTATTTTTTTTTTTTTTTCAGGTTCTCCATAAAACAGTTATACACCAAATTATTACGGAGAAGATTATAAAATATATGAGAAAAAAAAGGCCGAGGGGGCAGTTTCACTATGTTGAGACATATGTCAAAAGATAGTTACTGAACTCTCTATAGGTAACATTGAAGATGTCAATGCTCAATGCAGAATCGTTAAGCAGTTGAATTGCTCTGATTAATGGGGCATTCTGAAAGGAAGAAGTTCTCGCTTTCGGAGCATAAAAAGGTGTGTGGGATCTCCCACGAGTATACGCGTTAGGGACATATAGGTTATAACTAGCCCTGCTGTAAAAAAATGTAAGTATTATATTATATCCAATATAAAGCCCAATGGGCGTATGAAAGAAAAATAAATAAATTTTTAAAACCTCTCCAAAGTATTTTTTCTTAGATTTTCAAATTAAATAATAATTTTGGTTTTGACATTGGGTTTTTACATTTTTTTTACATTTAGAAATATTGTGAGTGTTTTTGGGTATTTTATTTATTTTTATTTTTATTTATTTAAGGAGAAAACACAGATACAGACAATAATTAACAAAACAATATTATGAACAATAACTTGAGAATTCGCACCCCAACTATTTCTCACTGATTGACTTGATAAATAAAGATTTTCAACACATTTTTTAAACATGTTTAAAAATAATTCATAATTAATAATGAATCGAAATTTTTTTTTTTTTTTTAAGTTTCTTTATTTATAGGAAAACAGCCTTCAATTTTCTACCAAAAGTGCTATAAGTATCAAAAAATATATCGGAATCCTTAAAGTTGTGGTTTTTATTAAACAATTCGCACACTCTTCTGATTGGATCCCTGACACCAGCATTTGTACGTGTCCGGTTAATATGGAATAAGTCGTTAAGCCTAGTTGTTCTGGGTGGTGTTTTAAAATTAATTAGTTTGAGTAAGTCAGGACAGTCGATAACGTTGTTGCAGATTTTATACAGGGTCATTAGGTCAAGGTATGTTCGCCGGTTAGATAGATTGGAGACATTATATTTCGAGAGCATATTTGCGTATCCCCGTTTAGGTGCGCTCATTCTGTAATTGAGGCAACGCAGAAATTTATTAAAAATATTTTCTTTATAGATACCGTAAAGTGGAGTCCATATGGAGGTGCAGTATTCAAGTTATCTAAGTTCTTTTAAATATTTAATAACGAAGCTATAAGAAAGCTTCAAACCCGTTCTCATAAAATAAGAGATTTGCCTATCTCACAAAATAACAGTGGCGGCCCTTCCATAGGGGTCATTAGGTCAATGACCTCCTAATTATTTGGATCGAAAAAACTAGGCAATTCTCTATTTTAATGCGCCCCAAAGTTTGTTCAGACATTGGAAAAACAATACTTCATTTGTGTATTATACTGCCATCTCGTATCCAAATCAGAAGCTATTTTATTTTATTTTATTTAAAAAAATAAAATCATAGCGCACCTACTAGGATTAGCGCCATCTTGCGTCCAAATGAGAAGCAATTGTGCGAATTCATCGTAGGGTCAGTTCAAAATTTGACCCAGGACGATCTACTATCTCTTTCTTTGGTATACAGACAAAAGAGGTAAAACGATCATGTCTAACGTACGCCTAGAGTAATAGCAAATATTTTTTCAAAGAAGCTTAGGTCATGTCCCGGGCGAGACAGAAGTTAGTTTATTAAGGATGTTAGAGTGAGACGTCAAAAAATGTCAGCTGATATGTGATTTATTTGTTTGACTTGTGACAAGGGCAAGGCCATCTTGGATTCATTAGTCAGCAGAAAGCACGTTTCATTGTTGACGCGATTAGCATTGAATAAATTAGAATGTCGAATTCCGTAGTTAATATTTTGAAAGAAATATCGGATAATTCATTGAACCATGAAAAACGTATTCAAATTAAGTGTCTCGGCCGACCAAAACCTCAAATGCAAATCGTTTCTGTTACCAAAGATAAAAACAAAGATATTAAACGTTACTTTAATTTCAAAAGTTATAATAGAGAACTCCAGTCCAATTTTTTTATTTTTTTTAATGAATAAAGACCTTCAAACTTAAATAACTGCATTTTTATTTTTATTTTTATAGTTAGTTTTAATAGTTAAAATAATTGTCAAAGTTTTAATTTTTAAAGACTCCCAGAAACGCACCGTATCTATGGTGGTCTAATTTTTTTACTTTTTAAGTTGTCATTTTGAATCAGTGATGTTATGTCGAGGGAAATTTCCCTAGATCTAGGGGAGAAAAATATTTTTTAGGGATAAGGGAAATCAGGACAAAATCTAGGGAAATTTCGAACTCTGGCCAAAATTTTATTACATATGACAGTATTACTGGTATTATTTATATATATACGTATATATATTTTTTGGAATTCCTATGAATCTTAATTATTTTTCATGTACTTACATGCCATGTTATTTTTAACACTGACAACTCAAAATGATATTAGGGAACGTACCCATACTACGTGACACGTTCGGGGGGGGGGGGGGGGTCTTCAAAATACCACGCTTGGTACAAATGAGCGGCGGGTTGCTTATGATTTTTATTTTGCAAAGTGTTTTTTTTTAATTTGGAATTCAGTTTCTAATTCAGTGGTGAGTGTATTCGTACTTTTAAATTATTACTTCACGTAGCAAAAAGTGTTTTATTTGGAAAATCACGGTATTATTAGTATATTTACCAAGTTCCGATATCTTTCCAATTAATTATCATATTAATTAACATATAACAGGATTAGTGTTACACAATCAGGTGGCTACGTAGGTAATTGCGTAAATGTGAAATTCTAGGGAAATTTCACTTCTAACTGTTGGCAACACTGTGAATAATAATCATGGCGGATAATGACTTTTAGGTGTGAGGTGTGTTTTTTATTCAAGATTAACTGCTTTTAATATAGAAAAACATTGGTAAAATGTCCACATTTCACCGCTACTGTTATTGTATTTAATCAAAGTGCCATATAAAAACAATAAATCATCTCTTTCATTGCAAATACATGTAACATCGTGTTTTGTGTCAGGTGTTACTTTGTAGGTACATTGTTTTATGTATAATACATACAGAAACACTGGTATTTATAATACACTGATCATGACGAGAGTGTAACAACTTGTATAAAAAGCCCTATACTAAAAACAATTTGAAAATACATAAAAACAAACGTCAAAATATGACACGACTTTAACCTCAAATAGACAACATTTATTGCAGATTGTCCGCAAATATAGCCCTTTTCGTAAATTGTTGAGGGCCTAAATTATGTTTCAATAAACACAATAACTATTATTTATCTAAATCTCTATAAACAGTATGAAAATAAACCAAAAACACGAAATGTTGAATTGCATAGGTACGTGTGCACTTCAAGTCATTTAAAATGTCAATACAATACAATACACAGGTGACAGGTTAACTGTGACGTCACGGTTAACCATTTCAGTAATGCCAACTTAACGCTGTGTTTTCCGAAGAGGTTTAAAAATGCACTTTTTAATAATTTATTAAAAACTCTGCATTTAATATTATGAAATAAAACTTATATATTCAGAATCAGCGTTTCTTGGTCTATATGAACATATTTTTTTAAAGCCATAATATTTTTCACTGGAGTTCCTTATTTCTGTGAATGGATTTGCGGCTGTAACAAAAGAAACCTTTACTTTTGTTTTAACTGTTTGTTATTTGATTCAAGTGATACGCAATGGACACGGATAGGTGTCAGTGATTTGAAACATTTGAAAGAAAAAATAAAAAAGCATTCTAATTCTATATTGCACATTAATAATTCAATGAGTTTTGTTTTGTTAGGAACCATTGGTATTCGGATTCAATTAGATAGTGCATATCGTAAAGCACTCGTGGACCACAATGAAAAAGTGGATAAAAATAGATGTATTTTAACAAAAAAATTTGAAATGCATACAGTTTTGTGGTTCTTTTGAACTGGCATTAAGGGGTCACGATGAGACAAAAGAGTCAGGTAATCCGGGTATATTTCGTGGCTTGATTAACTTTATTCAGGAAATAGACATTGTATTAAAAGAACATTTAGAAAGGTCTTCGAGTTTTAAATAAAACCATATTGTGCTACCGGCTTCGGAATAGGTGAGTACTGGCGTTTTTATAATATTCCCTACGCATTAACAATAACTCTGATAAAAAAAAATTCGATTGACCTTCCACTTCTAGACCCCTAGAGCCGCCTCTGCAAAATAACATTTGGATTTATGTAGTAACTCCTTTATACTATTATTATAGGCAGTGGTTACAATCCGATATCCCCTTTTTTTATTTAGGTTTTAGAAAATATAAAAATGCGTTATGGTTAGTATTATTTTAACAGGCACGGAAATTTTAAAGCTGCATTACTAAATGATCACCATCATCATCATTATCGCTCTTGGCTCTACAACCCCTGGTGGGTCTTGGCCTCCTCTAGAGTCTTTCTCCACTCATCTCGGTTTTGGGCCAGCTCTCTCCAGTTTAGAAACTCCAAGGTAGATTATATCTTTGAGGATGTTGTCGCTCCATCTTAATCTTGGCCTTCCCAGGCTCCTTCGCCCTATCGGTCTGGAGTTTGTCTAGATGCCCGGTCATTCTCTCCATAATGACCCAGCCACCGAAGTCTTCCCATTTTTATAAATGTTGTGATGTTTAGCTCCTTAAACAGAGCTCATTATTGTAATGGTTGCGCCAAAATCCATTTTCTAAAACCGGTCCGAAGATGCGCCCCAAAATTTTCTTTTTAAAAACGCCCAGTGCTTGCTCATTCTGCATGTCTCAGCTGCGTACGTGAGTACTGGTCTAATAATTGTTTTGTATACTAATATCTTCGTGTTTCTGGACAGAAGTCTGGATTTTATTTGGTTTTGAAGGCAAAAATAACAACGGTAGGGTACAAAAAATAATATATATCCACTAATAAAATAACTCTAATCAAAAATGATTGATTTAAAAAAATCAATGCTTTTTAATTATAAGAACTGTAGTCACCGAGAATCACTCTATATTTATTCAAGGTCTAAACACATTTTTAAAGGCAAAACAAATGATTTTTTGCGGTTGGATGATGGATTTGCGGAGAGAATTTTGACGCGTGTATTAAATGATATTGAAAAGTGTTGAAATTAATTTACCATGGTGATTTACTTTGGTTGAAATGTCTGAATAAAATTTTTCGGTTTTTCTTAGATTAATTAGCTAAATGAATGAAATTCTTGAAATTTTTATTAAGAGAATCTGAAGTATTTTATCATTGAAGAAGAAGATTTCATATGTAAGGACCTAACATTTTATTTTAGGAGATCGAACACGTTGATGCGATCAACGAAAGTCAATTATTAACGAATAATCCACTAATACGCAATCTATGACTATCATCTATGTAGGTATTTTCATTATTGCCCTGATGAAAGACTACCACTCATTCATTAAAATGTAATATATGGTATATTTACTGACCAGATTAGAACAGCAAGGTTCTTCTCAACCTTCATATCCTCTAACTCATTTCCCTTCCCCCAGTCTCATGATATTGTACACCAAAATCGAAATTCCACGGTTCCACAAGTTCCGGACAGTTGAATCTGTTATTCCTTAAGAATGCAAGTTTATTATTGTGTTTACAAAGAATATCTACTTGATCACAAGCAACCGTTCATATCGTTACTAGAATGGTTTCAACAATTGCTGCGGCGAGAAGATGGGCTCGCTCACCTCTGACTACCTAGGTTCGACTAACTTTGTAAACATTCAGGGCAACAAACAGAGGCATCTGTTTTTTTTAACTTTAACTCCACACAGGAGGCCCTTAAAAAATCTCTCAAGGCCTATCTATGTCATCTGGGTTCTGGGAAGAAAACATATATGAGGCGTGGTTAGGAATCTGGTGAATATGTCCAGGAGTAACGAAAATATGAATCAAGCCGATGCGATAGGTCGAGAGAGTACACCTTGAGAAGTCTATACTGGTCCCTCTCAACCAGTATCTCCCTACCCAGCTCACTGCGCAGTTAGTGGACGTACGCGTACGTATTCGATACCTTGACGGGGACCCCTGCTAAATCACCAAACATAGTGAACCACTTGGGGTGCCCTATGGCAGAGGTGTTGGTAATTAAATAAATAGTTCCCGTGATAGCGGTACCCATACCGCTTCCGTAATTGAAAAGACCAGACTGAACAACGTCCAGTGCATTGTGAAAGAATAATATCAGGACTTTGTCATAATATGTAGGTCTGTGGAGTGTAAGTAATCCCAAAACTTAACCTTAAAAAATATTGATTATTGAATGTGCTCGCGGACAAAAATACACATAAAAAACGGAAATCAGCACTGGTCTCAATAATAATAATATTTGGATGATTTATATAGCGCCGTTTTTGTGAAAAATCACCTCAAGGGCGCTGTATATAATATATATACAGCGCTGTATAAAGTATATAATATAACCTTATAAAGCGACGTCTTCCGCACAGGTGGCCATTATTAGATCCTCACTTTAAATACCAACACGCACAATTACAATATGTGTAATATTTCGTAACAGAAACAAGTTAGGTCATCAATACATATCGATCCGATAAGAGTAAAATTCACAATGATTTTGCAGGTTTGCGTTTTTCGTGTCGCAATAACATTATTTGAAAAAAATCAAATCATTGTTCATAAGAACACTTGCACGCCATCTGTGGTCCCTTCACAGTTCAACGGGCTGAATAAATTTTAATGTCCTTGATAATACACAGAGACCGCCAAACAACCATTTATGATGAAATAAATATTTTTAATTATAATTATTTCGAGATCAAAAAGAAATGTATACCATGATGCCTAATCAAGGACCATCCGATTTCTGAATGATATACATAGCGTTAGATGAAATTCCACCTTTGCTTCACGGGCAATACAACTTAATTTAGGCAATTTCCAAAGTTGAACTCACTGAGGTACATATTAGATTCCACAAACCCTTTCGAATATTCGAAATAAAGTTAGACTTGGTAAAGGGCAACCTTTTTTAGACCGAAATCCACATTCCACAGTTGTGTGTTTATATGGCATAAGTTTCGGTTTAATTTTCCCGATACAAAAGTTTGGAACTCGGTTTGCCGAGGAATCAATGAACTGGTAAAAGATAAATTATATTTCAAGTTGAAGAAAGTTGGGTGAAGTAATGTAAAAAAAACTTTTTTTAGATGAGATATTGTCATAAGAAATGTTTAGAAGTTGGGGACTGTGGCAGTTTTGCAGAGAGTCTTTTTCAGTTTTGTTTTTCGATTTTTGAAGAATTTGTCTATTTTATAACAAATGTTCACAATCATTTCATTTTCACTGGAATTGGAATACTTATTTCTTTGACTGATGTTAATATTATCTTCCCCGTTGATTAATTATAACAGTGAGGTTTGTAAGCTTCAATAAAAGTGTATTTATTTATTATATCTTTTTTTTAAAAGTCCTCCGAAAAATCGCCAATTTTCATTTATAATGTCTCAAACGAAATGACATTTTACGAAAATGTTGTGTTATTATCGCTTCACAATTAAAGCTGTATAAATGAAACATTTCTGAACGTAGCCGAATAGTAAAAACTGTTTTAAAAAGGTTACAAAATAGGCTTTCAAATTGTTATATTAAAAATAAATATTAGCATTTGTAAATATTAAAATTTAGAATGCAAACATTAAAAAAATTTTAAAATGACTCACGTGATGTGTTTATGTGAAAACAGTACTAAAATCACAGATATTGTAAACAAAAATACTTATTCTATTGTATAAATATATAATAAACACTTTTGTCACCTTTTTGTCATTGCATATAAAAATATTTAATACAATTTCGAGCGCGGTCGAGCCGCCCGGAGTAAATTTGGCGGGTAAAATACACGTCGACCGTGTGACTTGACAGATTAGGTCTGTTTACGTATTTCTATGGACAAATTGAATAGGGATGTACAGCTTGATCCACTATCGACCTTTTACTTTTTGTGTTAGGGATGTCACTAGAACAATAACGCAGTGAGAACGATTTCTATGGAGACACACGCGTTGACGTATAAACACGCTTATTGTACTTGACTGCTATCGTATTTTAACGCATATATCTGCTTAAGTTGCTGACCGGTTATATACATTTTACAATGATTACTGCAGGGTCCCAGGGTCTGATCTCCAGACAGTCTACCGTCAGGTGTAAGTTGAGCAGCTTTGCTAACTTCTTTCGTTTCCCAAACAAAGGGATTCCGTAGAGGTTATGATTTGAGGTTATATGTATCCTTTGTTGATAAAAATACTTCTGTAGTTTTGTACTGGATATTGGTGTAACTTTAATATTCAGATGAATAGCAAGTTTACATAGTTTAGATTCTAATCTGAGCACTGAGGTTTAAATTTGTAGAATGAATTGCAAGATAGAAATTAAGACTTAACACAAAAGAAAAAGCTGACGGGTGACCACAGACAAATGCGTAAATAGACAAAAATTAATAAGTTAGGTGGTAAAAGAGGCTATACATGGATGTTAAGAAAATGATTAAATGTGAATTTAAATCTAAATGAATTTAAATATCTGATATAGGACAACACAACACACTGCAATTACAAGTTTATATAGTAGTATAAAAAATGCTAATATTCAGTAGCTGCATGTAAAAAGGTTAGCTGTAGCATTTTGTGAGAACCTGTGCTGAGGTGTTGGCGTATTTTGGATTAATTGCTATTTTGTCGACCTAAGTACAAATACCGTATCTTCCTTGATATTGTCAAGAAGGGCACTGTGGGTCGACTCGTGGCGGCAGTATCGTGTACATAAATTAGTAGCAGTTAGAGCTAGATAAATTGTTGTCTTGATTAACAGGTAGGTATATTTTTCTACGGACCACACGCCACCGGCATAAATAATATTTTGGTAATATTTTCTGTCCTGAAACAAAGTTTTTTTTAAATGTTTGGGTTGGGTTATGTTTGGTTAGGTTTTTTAAAGGGAATGCCTTGTTGTTTAATGCAATCTCTGAAATGTTTTTGTGAATAATTGTATATATTGGATATTGCAATGATTGAATTGGCTGGTACAATTTTTCGGATGACCAGCTTCCTCGTTCTGAAATTCGCTCGAATACTCGCTGGCCAATAAAAGTTACTTTTTTCAGAAATATGTTTTGAAATACAAAAACGTTTAAAACGACTTATCCACCTTTGTAAAATCACCTACAAATTACATAACCTTAAATTAATAAAGCTGTAAAGATTGGTATCGGAAAACATATTTCTTATTAAAATTATTTATTGCATTATCGACCTCTGTGCAATAGACAACACCAATTCATTTATTGAGTCCTATAATTTCAAAACCCGCTATATCCGATTTTTTGACAAAATGATCTGAGTATGACGTCTAGTTAACATTTTTGCGAGGAACAAGACTAATCTAAAATTGAGTTTCAAAAGCTCCCTCATCACGACCAAAAACCATTTTAAAACTGCGAGTGAGAAACAAAATCCGCAATATCATTCAAGAAGTTACTATCAAAACCCGCTATATCGAATTCAACCAATCACGAGCAGTTATTTTGCCAAGATGGCGGAGGTACAAACACGCCCCTCAGGTCAGTTGAGTTTCAAAAGCCTCTACATTCTATATAAATCTCGAAGGGAGTATCAAAATCCGCTATTTATCCAAATTACTTAAATATTTCAAGACATACATTGAAAAATGAACATCTTTCGAATGTGTATTTCTCCAACTGATTATATAAAAAAATAAAATGTTACTTTTTATCTACATTAGAGATGTGACAGTTTCTCCGAATCGGTGAAAGTTGGTATAGCGGATATAGAAATTGAACGACTATTATAATATGCCGGTGGGCATAAATAATATTGTGGTAATATTTTCTATCCTGAAACAAAGTTTTTTTAAATTTATTTTTTAAATGTTTGGGTTGGGTTGTGTTTGGTCATGTTTTTTAAAGGGAATGCCTTGTTAGATAAGTTTTAAGATTTTCACGGCCAAAAGCATTTTCGTTATTTGTTTTTGGGGTGTTATGCCGTGTTGCGCTACCTCCTTCTTTAGCCAACGTTTCGGACATCGTTGCAGTGTCCATCATCAGGGCACATCTACCGGATCTGCCCTGATGATGGACACTGCAACGATGTCCGAAACGTTGGCTAAAGAAGGAGGTAGCGCAACACGGCATAACACCCCAAAAACAAATAACGGGAATGCCTTGTTGTTTAATTCAATCTCTGAAATGTTTTTGTGAATAACTGTAGATGTTTTGTTCAAACTAAGCAAAATCACTTTTTGGCGTCATTTTTAATTAAATGGAAACAAAAGTTGAAAAAGGGATGAATCGGGTAAAACAATGGCTTGATTCAAATTCACTAACACTAAGTGATACAAAAACTAATTATATTAAATTCAAAATCCACAACAAACAGACGGATAACCTCAATACAAACCTAAACATAAAAATTCATAAAGACTGTATAAACGTGAACCGAGAAACTCCTTGCAACTGTCCAAAATTGAATGAAATACAAACAATAAAATATCTTGGAATAATAATTGATCAAAACTTAAATTGGAACTCATAAGTGGAAAATGTGAGAAATAAATTAAAAAACTAACCTTTTTTTTCAAAACAATAAGAAACATTTTAGATAAAGAACAGCTAATTAAAATCTATTATGCCTTAGCCCAATCTCAACTACAATATGGTATTATCGGATGGGGAAGCTCATGCGATTCCACTATAAAACCAGTCCTCATAGCACAAAGGGCAATTCTGAAAATTATACTTAAAGTACCCATCAGAACCCCTACAGACTATGTTTTTAAAGCGCTGAATTTAATGTCACTGAAACAATTATATACAAAAGATATTCTAATGTACGCATTCAAAAATCAGGATAACTTTACACAGACAAACTCGGGCCGATTCACAAGATCTACATTACAACTTACATTCTACCAACCTACAACCAAAACGACTTTTGGACAAAGAAATATGGAATACTTCTCTGTAAAATTATTTAATTTACTCCCTCTTGCAATGAAAACCACAAAAAAATAACCGCCTTCAAAAGAAGCATAAAAATATGGATTATGGACATGGGAAGGAAGAAAATAGATTCAATTTTGCAACCCAACAAAGAATAATGCTTGTTTTGTACTTTCTTTTAGATCTAACTTCATAATTTTGGCAATATTCTAACAAAGATTAGGTATTTACTTATAAAAAAAAACACACCATTATCAAATAAATACTGCAGCTCACATATATTTATGTACAATTAATTATTTAAGTACTAACTTATACCTAACTAATAACTAATAGCATTTATGTACACTCCCCTTCCATACACAAGCAAATGCTTTTAATGGAAGGGTAGTAAAAAAAAAACCTGTAAAAAAAATATTTAGTTGTAAAATTGTAATTATAATAAATGTTTCAATAAATAATAAAAAATAAAAAATAAAAATAAAAAATAAAACTTGTACAATGTGTCCTTAGAACGGGGTACCTCAGTTAGGACATATTTTCTCTAAAAAACTGTAAAAAAAATATATAAAAAAATAAAAATTACCTTGTGTAGGTGGTGTTCTACAAAGTGATTGGTTTTTCATTTATTTGAAGATGTATTTGTAGTTAGGGGTTGTTTCAGTGTGGTAGGCACGCCGTTATGGAGTTTGGTTGCGCAGTGCTTAGTTTCTCTGTCCTTGTGAGGTATGAGTTATCGATACATTTAGTGTTTTTTATAGAGACCCTGGTTTTAATTGCAGTTTGAGGATGCATCAAAATGTGGAATTTATGTTTGAAGAAGTATAGTAGTACAGATTTGGCGTAAAACATAAAATTGCACCTTATAAATTGAGTAAACAATCTATGATTAAAGTAACTTAGCGAATATTTAGTCGAGAGTAGATTACTGAGATCTGGTAAATATCTGACTGAAAAAAAAAACTGTCAGTAAAGTCAATTAAAAAAATCTCCACTATCACAGGTATGACGGTAATCAGTGTAACTTTTTAGTACATATTTGTAAAAAATCCTGGCTCTAATAATTACAGCAAATTTACAATTTATTATAAATTATTGATTTAATTTAAAAATTTCAAACTATTCGTATTCAAATATGAAAGGTTTCAACCCCCAGTGGCTTTGAACAAAGGCTCGGCTTAATATATGGAATAGAGTTATTGCACCAATTCCTCGAATAGCTTATTGGCCTGCTGTAAAATTCCTGGAAACACTCTGAATACGTACAGGTATTTTATTTTATAGACCTATAAAGAGCATTCCTTACATAATTCATCGGCCAATAGCAAGTCTAAAAAGCACCACATCACAAAATACAGATATGAAATTATTAACCTATAAGCTTGTTAAACAAGCTTCTAAAACTTAAGTGAAATTCGTTAAGTTTATGACAAGTGTATAATTATGTTATTTAATGCGTGATATATAAAAAAAAACACAAACAATTTACAAATCACAAAAACTAATAATAAAAACAATTTTAAAAAAACCCTACTCATATTCGTCAGAACTTTTATTCAAACAATTTAAAGTCAGAAAATTAAGTGCATTGTACTTTTATCATGCAACATTACAAATTTATAAAGATAATATTAAAAATCAAGTTGCACCATTTAAAAATAACAGAAGTCTTAGACAAACATCAATACTTCCCACTCCAAAATGTAAAAAAAAAAATTGGACAATTGAGTCATAAATATCTCGGAGCAAAATTTTTTAATTCATTACCAGAAAAAATTAGAAACATGAATACCAATATAAAAAATTTTAAAACTCACCTTAAAAATTATACTGAAAACTTCGTTTAAATGGTAAGTTAAATGTACTGAATGATATAAAAAAAGCAATACAATAACACCCCCCCATACACACAAGCCTTGCTTAATTATGGGGGTACATCAAATATATCTACTATGTAATTAATTACTGTATAAAATTTATTTGTAATCTATGTACCTTCTATTATTAATAAAAAATAACAATATATATACTCGTAGATGTTTGCTAGAAAGAAATGTTGTTTTTTTATCGATTAGCCTTTTTGGCCACATTTTGGCATCTGCGAGCGTCTGCTGGTCAAAATTTGGCCAATTTGAAGACAAAATTTTGAATAAACTTTCAAACATTTTTTTTCATTTAGAAACGGATGCGAGCGACACTAAAAAGAGTCAAAAACATACATCTAATTGATTTAGTCTGTGACTGAATGAGATAGCAATAAAATATTATTTTTTTGCGGGTACTGGGTTCCAATATAATACGATAAATCCACGGTTCCACCTAAGTTTCCCTTGGTCTAGTGCTATAAAGAGCCTGACGAACCTCAGCTGCTGGACATTCAGCGGACCAAGGATCGAATGCTACTGAAACCAAAAATTAAAAAAAGTGTATTTTTGTAAAATCAAAATCCAATCTTTAAACCAGTCCAAAATGAATAGTTAAAAGAAAACACAAAAGAAAGCGATTCCTTAGAAGAAAAAACAAATACTAATAAGATGACCAAATCTATAGGAAAAGGTGCAATGGAATTCAACGACAAAAATATGAAAAAAGTCATCCTTCACATTGTTAAGGAAAGTGCTTCGTTGTCTCTCCAACTCTTGCTATTTTAGTTTTCTGGAGGTTTCACTTCTACCGCGTGTAAATTGCACCATCAGATTTTTATTTAAAGGAATTATTTAATTTAGAGATGGTCGATATTCGTGTCCGGTAACTCTCGTGAGTGCATCACTTTTTGCAGATTTTATTTAAATACTACATCGTCGATATTGCAGTGATCGAATTGGCCGGTACAATTTTTCGGATGATCAACTTCCTCAACCTGAAATTCGCTCGAATACTCGCTGGCCAATAAAAGTTCCTTTATTTACAGAAATATATTTTAAAAAACCAAAGCCTTTAAAACGACTGATCCACCTTGGTAAAAACACCTACAAGTTACATAATAGTCCAGAATTTCATTAAAATCCTGTATTGGTTCCAAACAGCAGAAATAAGACATGGGAATGAGAGATCTAATGCAATTGCCATTCAGCGTGGAGTACGACAAGGCTGTATCCTGTCGCCACTATTGTTTAATCTCTATTCCAACTATGTCTTTAAAAGAGCCCCAAGTAATACTGATAAGGGTCTGAAGATCAACGGAGTTGTCATTAATAACATAAGATATGCAGATGATACTGTATTACTAGCTGACTGTATTGATGACCTCCAAGACCTATTAAATCTTGTTAATAATGCTGGTGAGCAACTGGGCCTAACAATCAACGTCAATAAAACTAAATGGATGACATTTGGAAGACTAGATCACTCTGAATCAGTGATACTGTTAAATGGTTGCAATTTCGAAAAGGTGGAAAGATTTAGATACCTCGGCAGTATTCTCACGGAGACTCTTGACCCAGATGTGGAGGTTAGATGCAGAATTGAAGCAGCAAGAACTGCGTTCATTAAAATGAAATTTCTCTTCTGCAATGACAATATCAGCTTAAAACTAAGGCAGAGAATGCTAAAATGTTATGTGTGGTCGGTCTTGCTCTATGGATGTGAAACATGGACCTTGAAAGTAAATACCATGAACAGGTTAGAGGCTTTTGAAATGTGGCTTCACCGGAGAATGCTCAAGGTCCCATGGACTGACATGATCACAACACAGAAATTCTCAGGCGGGCTAGAGCAGATAGAGAACTGCTTACATTAATAAAAATCAGGAAAATTTCATATCTGGGTCATATACTTCGAGGGGAGAAGTATCACTTGCTCCATTTGATATTGAAAGGCAAGATAGAGGGTCGCCGAGGGCCTGGTAGGAGACAAATGTCTTGGCTGCGTAATATACGAGAGTGGACCGGCATTAGAAGTGTGGAGGAGCTATTCCGGGCAGCGCAAGACAGAGAGACATTCTCAAGAGTAATCGCCAACGTCGGGGGGACCTGATACGGCACGCAAAGAAGAAGAAATTAATAAAGCTGTAAAGATTGGTATCGGAAGACATATTTATTTTTTAAATTATTTATTTCATTGTCGACCTCTGGCATTAGAGAAAATAATTTCATTTCACGATCCTGATTTCTTTTAGTATTTTACACCAATTCATTTATTGAGTCCTATAATTTCAAAACCCGCTAAATCCGATTTTTTGTCAAAATGATCTGAGTATGACGTCTAGTTAACATTTTTGCGAGGAACAAGACTAATCTAAAATTGAGTTTCAAAACCTCCCTCATCACGACCAAAAACCATGTTACAACTGCGAGTGAGAAACGAAACCCGCTATATCATTCAAGAAGTTACTATCAAAACCCGCTTTCTCGAATTCAACCAATCACGAGCAGTTATTTTGCCAAGATGGCGGAGGTAGAAACACGCCCCTCAGGTCAGTTGAGTTTCAAAAGCCTCTATATTCCATATAAATCTCGAAGGGAGTATCAAAATCCGCTATATCTATTTTATTTATCCAAATTACTTAAATATTTCTAGACATACGTTGACTTTTCGAATGTGTTTTACCCCAACTCATTATATAAAAAAATAAAATGTTATTTTTTATTTACATTAGAGATGTGACAGTTTTTGCGGTTTTCTCCGAATCAGTGAAAGTTGATATAACGGATATAGAAATTGAATGACTCTTATAATCTCCCTTATATCATGCACGAACATCTTTGGTAACCAATATAATATGGGAACCGCTGCCCCGTGAACCATTCATTGGATAACCTGCTATAGGTCACCTCACGCGGCTCGCTACATTGGTGATTTAGCAGGGGTGCCCGTGTTCTTGGGTGAGGTTTGTTCGGATCTCAATGGTGGATTCGTTTGCCCACCTACTGAGTAGCTGGCCGGATCGGGAGACACTGATTGAGGGAGATCTTTTGACCTCTCCAGCCGGACTCTCTCGACCCATCTTCTTACATCTCATTGGGCGGGATGGATCCGTACATCCGTCACTCCGGGACAAATTGACCCCCAGCTTTTTACCCACTCATACCTTTTCTCTACTAGAAGTTTCTCTCTTTCTTTTCCATAAAAAAATCTTCCACACAGCATCCCCGAAGATGACACAGGCCCTAAGGGATTTTTTCCTTCATGGTCTCCTACGTGAAGCTAATGTAAAAAAGAGGTAGCAGATATTTTTGTTTCACTGTTTCCAAGCAACAAATGCTTTTTTATTTCTTCAGGGCGTGAATTTCCAATTTTCAATGTTTGCATTCGATCTCTTCCAAATCATCGATGATTCCAGCGTTGTGTACTGAATTGTTCGCATCTTGAGGGAGATAGTTCTTTGAGGTGTTCTGAAATAAAAAAGCTGGTCAAAGCTTGAATGAGTTCAAATTATTCTCCTATTCGGTAACTACGGATAAATAGTTGATTGTAAGGGTTTCGTTATTATTGAAGTATTTTTTTTAGAAAAATGAAACAATACAACTTTGTATAAACCACTTATATAATGTGCAAATCCGACCGGTTTCGGAACAAACGTTCCTTCGTCAGGGAAAGCTTATACTAATTTGACAGTTTAGAACAATGTTTTATTATGGTAGGGGTGGAGCCGTTGCTAGTTAATAATGTAGATTGGGTGGGTAGGTATTAGTGTAGAGTGGGTGGGTAGGGGAACAAATCCATTATTGGGCTATATGACAATATTTTTTGTTTGTTGATAATAGATTCATTATTTTTAAGGGATTTTTTAATTTTCAAAGCTTCTAAGTTATCTGAACGAAGGAACGTTTGTTCCGAAACCGGTAGGATTTGCACATTATATAAGTGGTTTATACAAAGTTGAATTGTTTCATTTTTCTGTAATGGATAACCACAAAGTAATAGCTACATTAAAATTTTTTATTTTTTTTATTGTCATGAAAACGTATTGTACTTGTTTAGCTCTGAAGAAGTTTAATAGCTAATAGCTTTCCTTGGAAGGAGGAAGACAACGACTTATTAGGAAAAGAAGAAGATGTTTTCATGCTTACGTGGAACCCATCTACAATATTGGCACCAAAATTTAAAATTACCTACTTGTAAGAGTTGAAAAATCGCAGTGACATCGGTCACATCTCGCCATTGAAATCTCGCTAATTAATCATAAAATACTAATTAACGAACCTCAAAGTATCGGTAATTGTGACCAAGTTGTGCAGTTATTGAAGTGAAGTGCAGCCATCAACAAGATCGGTCTAGAAACAGCGGATGAACCCATCAAAAGGTAGGGACTTATCCTTACATTTGCCATTTCCAGTGATTGAGTTAAAAACGCAGTCAATTGTCTTGTTATCGCAAAATTCAGATTTACAGTCCACATTTCTCTCGTGTCACGGCATTGGTCGTGACAATAGTCTTATTTAAAATTTTAATAACGGCAGTAAAATTAGTTTTTAGATATCTCTGAAACCAACGACGGTTTGGGCTTAACTAACTAACTGTGGTAATATTGAAGCTGGAGATCCGACTTTACAGAAAACCGAATTTAGTATTTTTGATGATATAACTTTATTCATATATCCCGTTTAATCACAGGAGACCATATTTATCCCAGCACACATAGGTCTCATAAAAATCGTTGTGTCTCCCGTACATCATAGTGAGAAGCATGAACTAAACGGTATTGGAAAGAACAAACAACACGCTTCAATACGCTTCATTCAAATCTAAAAGTTAACCACAAATAAATTAAAAATGTACACCTTTATGAAACCAAAGTTTCCGACCACAAATTGAAAAAAAAAAGTTGTGAATTTTTTTAAGAAAGTGTCAATAACTTTTTTAATTCATTTGTCTAAATCAAATATGTGTGTTATGGTAATTTTAGTTAGAAAAAAACATAAGGTTAGACATCTTTTAAACTTTTTAAAATTTGCATTCAAAATTTTTATATTAAACAAATTCACAGTAATTTTAACACGTTATTTTATCACTTTTCAAAAACAGTTTTAGTTTTCGGAGACGTACAAAAATATTCCATTCATTTGGATTTTATTGCAAAGCGGAATTATTTTTGCCTTCTGTAGTGTTCTGTTATTTGATAGACACTAACAGATTCTCCAACACACTTTGGATGAAGATTACGTCTTGGGAATAAATGTATTCTGGTTCGTTTATCTGTTTTTTTTTTTCAATACTTCGCGTATTACAATATTGACCTCGTTAGTCTTCCTAACTAGGAGCTAGCTAAATTGGTTCTAACGAGTGTTTACAGAAAACACCGACCCTCTGTCGGACAACTTAGGTACTAAGCTACCTGCCATCTAGCGGAATCTACTGACAGTTCATATCACCGCCATCTATGACTAATAGCCGGAAGCTTTTTAGATACACAACACCTAATGACAAAATACGCCCGAATATTGAATGAATATACCTACGTACATTTGTAATAAGTAAAATACATACATAAAATGATAATAGAAAATTACTAGAAACTCTTGAACAAATTGGAATTACAGGAAACCTACTTAAATTATTTGTTAATTACTTTGAAAATAGAAAGATTTGTGTAAAAATTTTAGATTATTATAGCAAAAAAAAGAACGTTTTCGCAGGCGTACCACAAGGGTCCATACTAGGCCCTACCTTGTATATTATATATGTTACTGCAATGAAATTGATTTTCTCTCACGTAAAACATTATGTTTATGCTGACGACACTGCATTAGTTATTTCACATGAGGATTTATTAATTGCAAGTACTTTACTGCAAATAGACTTTGCCACTCTTCAAAAATGGTCACATGATGTAGGTTTAATAATCAATGCTAAAAAAACAAAGCTTATGCACATCAGATCCCCTCATGCCAACATCACCATAACTCCTAAAATTGTTTCTCATGATTTTAATTGCATCCATAATTCTGTGATACAACCATGCTCATGTAAAAATATTGAACTAGTCTCTAAATACGTATATCTAGGCTTAACAATTGATTGTAATTTTAAATGGGATATACATATACAAAAAGTTTGCACACGGCTTAGAGCTATAGTGAGCAAACTTTATAGACTGAAGTTTTTTGTTCCACTAAATACTCTTAGATTAGTATATCTGTCATTGGCGGAATCCCTAATAAGATATGGAATAACCACATGGGGACATTCAACAAAAACAAATCTTCTTTCAGTGCAAAACGTACAATATTCTTTGGTAAAATTATTATTAAAAAAAACTGAATACAAACAAAGACATGATATACCAAAATCATTATTATACAACTCTGTAAATGTATTATCTGTTCGTGCTATATTGTGGCTTAAAATTGCGAGTCAGCATACATCTCAATCTGAATATAATAAACTAGTGGTTCATGTTCATAATACAAGACTAACTGCAAATGATGGACTAATAATTCCCAGATACCTAAATAAATACGGTCAAAGAACTCTAGAATACCTTGTTCCAATAATTTACAACATGTTACCCAACGCAATAAAAAGCTGTGAATTGAGTTTCAGAAGGAAATGTGCGCTAAAAAAATGGTTAAGTGAAAGAACTTTTTTGTACTAATTTCTGTTATTTTCCGCTTTTCGTTTTAATGTTTTTTCCATTATTATTTTCTCTTGTCTTTTCTTTTATTTCTTTCATTTTCTCTGTTCTGTATTTCTAATAAATTTTATTAACAATTTTTTTTTCATGTACCTGTATATTTTATGTACCTGTCTCTTCGACTTGGTCGAAGACCTGTCTCAATTTAAAAAAAAGTAATTGTCAAAAGAACCCGTTGACAAACTGATATCAATCAGTTTAACGGGACTTAATTTAAAAATGTAAATAACTGTAAATAAATAATAAAGGAATTTTATTAATAAAAAAAAAAAAAAAAAAAAAAAAAACGGGTTAAAAAATACAAATAGTCCTTAAGGCGCCGCATCCGCACTCAAAAGAAGAAGATGGAGAGGTATGTAATTACGAATGTTAGAGAAGCACGCTTATATTTAAAGCGATAAAATCGATGCAAAACTTGTGAAAATGTTTAATAAAACACGACTCGTTTAAAATAGAGCAAAAATCTCATGGAAGGCGTCTTAAGGCTCTGCAACCGGGCTCGAAAAGAAGAAGGAGGAGAGATATTAATTATATATACGAAATTACGAATGTTAGAGGAGAGCGCTAACATTTACAGCAACAAAACACGACTGGTTTAAAATAGAGCAAAAATTTCGCGGGCAATATCTTAAACAGCATTTAAAGAAACACTGTGATTTTTTTCATACTTATAACTTGTAAAATAACTGAAACAAACGTGTTTATAATAATTTTCGGAGCATACTTTGCGATTTTTTTCTATCGAGAGAATTTCGTATAATTTTGCATTTCGGCGTGGAACGCGTCTAGATATCATTTTCTAAAATAACATATATTTTTTAAGAGCTTAAAAACTTCAAATGTTTAAGGGAGATAAGTAATAAATTGGGTAGAAATTCGGGTAGCTCCGGATTTTTACGAAAAGTGTACTTTTTTAACAAATTACCCAATTCGATATAGAAAACTTCTTGTGTTTGAATTAGGGATATCGGGGTAAGATATATTATACTTTTCTTGACTTCTTTTCAATTTACTAAACACTTATAATCTTCCAAAGTGGGGACTTTATTTTCCGCTCAATGTGATGGCTATTTTCAACCAAGCAACACGGTGTTCCCATTGAAAACCTTTTGTATCAACTAATCCCCCTTCGTATCCTTTAATCCTTCACCCTTTCCATCCTGTACGCCCTCAATTTGTGTGCGGAAGGGACTTCAGTGATGGATTTAGGAATTTGGGATTCACATCATCGAAAAAATATAATGATTTGGTCGATGATAAACGAAAAATGGTTTTTGAAGTATTTTAAATTCTTTCTTGTACGGTACGAGTAAACTGTATAGCATGTACATGAAATTCTGAAAATTCGTAAGACAGACAATATTTTCCTAAACATAAGAAACATATACAAAATACAACAAATGAAAACAATATATTTTTTTCTATGTCAGTCTATAATAGAATATGGAATAATTGCTTGGGGAGGAGCAACAAACTCAGCTATCGAACACCTGGTAATTGCGCAGAAAACAATCTTAAAGGTAATACTTAAAAAACATAGACTTACTGATACAGACCAAATATTCAACCGTTGTGACGTACTAGACATACGACAATTATACGTAAAATCGCTACTAAATTACATTTTTGACCAAAAAAACAACCTTCAACAAACACAAAATATCACAAACAGACCAGTTAGACAAGCATACAAAGAAAACTTAAGAACTCCGACGGTAAATACAAGCTTTGGACAAAGACACTACCAATATCACGCTATAAAAGCATTCAACAGTCTAACACTTGAAAATATAATTGAGGAAAACAAAAATTAATTCCGACACAAAATTACAAAATGGATTACATGAATTACAAAATGGAGACCAAAATAGACAATACTACCAAAATATCATGGCATAAAATAAAAAAAAAAACACACGAGTAACACACAAAACCAACATAAAACACAAACACACAACACTTAATATTACTTTAACCGCATATAATATTATTTATAGAAAAATGCAACAATATAACTTTGTAAAAACCACTTATATAGTGTGCAAATCCGACCGGTTTCGGAACAAACGTTCCTTTTTTTGCATTTTTCTATAATGGACGACCACAAAGTAATAACTACATTCAAAAATATAATATTATTTATTTTTAAATTTACGTTAATTTTAAATCTCTACTTTTTAAGTAAAATTTATCTTAATCGTATGTTTTTTATTAACTTTTTTCCGTTTTTTCACCAATAATATATGTATATATATATATATTTATATGTATTGTATATAATTTTGTATATGAAATGGAGGCCTCAGAACGGGTAAACCACCCAGTGAGGCCAAAATCATTGAATTGTGTATAAAATGTAAATATATTGCATCAAATAAAATAAAATAAATAAATATAATAAAGTGGTTAAGAGATTCAGCTTCGCGGCCTTCTTCTTATAAAACTTAATTGTGGATTTAAGGCCAAAATAGGGCATATCGTATTTGAAAAAAACTTACAGAATATTGTTGGTACACTTGTTGACTATTTTTCCACATAATCGTTTTCCCGTTCGATGCATGTGGTGAGCCATGGCACAAGCTTCTTTACGTCTTCCTCGAAGAACTCTCCCGCCAGCTCCTTCCCCACTTTAGAATCTTAATTAATTAAATCGGTTTAAAGTTTATTTCGACACATGTGTTCCTTCAGGGAGGTGATAACATGACAATCTGAAAGCGCCAAGTTAGGGGAATACGGGGGGTGGTTTAAAACATCCCAACCAAATGAGTCCAAGAGTTCCTTGGTGACCAAGACTGTGTGAGGACGGGTGTTATCGTGCAACAAGTACACTCTTCTCATCAGAATCCATCTGCTGTTGTTTTGAATACTCTTTTTGTGTTTTTTTTTACAATATCATTTTGCATTGATGGTCTCCCAGGCAGAAATTTTGCCAAAATTGTGCCTTTTCGGTCCTACAACACTGAGGTCATGATTTTTTGGCCCGAAATTGGGTTTTTTAATTTTTTGGTAGATGGAGAATCGGTGACACACTCTGACGATTGTCTTTTTGTCTTGGACGTGTAATGAACCACCCCCGTTTCATTTCCAGTCACAATAGAGTTAAGAAAATCCTTATCTTCCAATTCTAGTAGAGTTATTTCTTCCACGAGTAGGAAGCGGATCACTGCACACAATTGGCTGAATTACTTACCGATATCTTTCTCGCCACTGGACACTACAACGTGAATTTACGTACTATCGTGTTCTGCGATACTTGATCTGGTCAGGAGATCTTCCTCTGCCACTTAATCCTCAAAAAATAAAAAAACCACATTACACTTACTTTCTTACCATGCCATACTTACATACATAGTACATTAATCAAAACGTGTAGCAAATATCTAGTAATAACACTCTTAGGGTGAATCGCCTTAAACAACAACAAAAAAATATCTAGTATGGACATGTGCTTCTTTATTTATTTGTGTTTTAAATTACAAAATATAGGCCAATAAAGAAATCTTTTTTCATGATTTTGGCATGATCTTGGCATTTATCGAGTTTGACGGCCGGCGTAGTCCAGCGGTAAGGCTCTTGACTCGCAGACCTTGTCGCGGGATCGAACCCGGGGTTTCAAATAAAGTTTATTTGATTAATTTGTGTTATTTCACAATTTATTCATTTAAAAATAATATATAGTAAATTTGCAGCACGTTCCACAGTGGAAGATACTCTAAGTATCGCCCTGGTGTAAGACCACTATTCAGAATTGAAACGTTGCTTGAAATGGCATCAGCCGTGTTTGGTGACCAGATCTGAATAGTCGGGTACTTCCTCACCTTTCTCCCTCCCCACTACCTTCAGCCTCACAACATATCCCAGTTGGGGATGCCACAGTCTCACTGGCTCCAGATGGGAGCAGTTGGGACTATTGTGCGGTATTCATATTTAATTAACAGAAGAATACCAAACTAAAACCTCTAGTTAGATACTAACTTATCCACTAGCGTTTTTGTCCACAATTTTGCAAACTGTTGCAAAAATGTGGCCAAATTGCAAAGATATTTTAAAACATATTTTGGATATTTTTTAAATTCCCGCGTTATACCTACTGTACTCTGATAATCACAAGGCCTACTTACAAGTTTCACATTTTAACAAGAGATGTCTCACACCTCTTCGTAATTATTTGTTTTTGATATTCAGCGATCCGAAATTCTTGGTACGAGTATATATTTTCTTACAATTTATTGACATGTTTTTATATATTAAATGCATTTTTGAATTTAAATTTATAACCGTGATTATCAACTAGTCTTATCTTATTTTCGTGCCATGTCCGTTCTACGGACGTTGGTTATCATATATCAACTTTATGCTGATGACACAATATTATTCTATCATAATACTAATTTAAACGAAATGGAAAAGGACATGGAAAGAGATTTGGCTCATCTAGCCGAGTCGTTGAGAATTAATAAACTTAGTCTTAATATTAAAAAGACTCACTATGTGCTATTCGGGAATAAGAGAGAACAATGCCTAAACATTTCCCTTGGACTAAACAAACTGGAACAAACAGATGTCGCAAATTATCTAGGACTTTTAATTGACTCACGGCTTTCATGGAAAAATCATTTTGACCATGTTAAATCAAAGATTGCTCCGGTGACCGGTGTAATGTACAGGCTACGTAGATTGCTTCCCACATCCATACTGCGATCATTGTACTATGCTATGATTCACTCCCACTTGGCATACCTTTCGGGTATCTGGGGTTTTGCTACCAAAAAATTGATATCGGAGGTACAAATAATCCAAAATAGAGCCCTACGTAACATTTTTGGCTTGCCTTGGGATACACATGTTAAAGATATTTACCGTCACGCACTTGTATTACCATTTAAGATTGTTCCTAGCTTTGAGATAACAAACACCATCTTAAATATTATTCAGTGCAACACCCACACAAATATAAAACTGAACTATAACAACGACGTTCACCAATATGATACACGGCAACACAACAAACTACATATATCAAAAATACACTCAACAAAGTTCGGACTGAAATCATTAGAATACATTGCGTACACTAACTATAACAAATTGCTTGAAGAATTAAGACAGGCCTCTAATAAATCTCGAAACGATATATTGAAATCCTATTTTTTCAAATGTTATTTGGAAAACGAGTCATAAGTAGGTACAAACTCTGTTCTGATAGCTATCCTGATTATCTCCAAGTATCAAACTTTGTACATCCAGATATGATGGGCGCAGTTTATATCCTTTTAAAATATTATCATGTATTTTTTATGTAAACATCTTGTATTAGGTCTGTGTATTTTTGAGCATGTACCTTTTACTGTATTTTTCCTGATTTGTTTTTTATGCATTTCTATAGTCCATCATGGAGGATACTTGATTTTAACTTTGTGACACCAACAGTACATAAATCAAATGAGTGGTTATAATATTATTCATAAAATCTTATAAGACATGTTTCTGTGAAATATTTGTAAAGTGATTCTTCATATGTTTGTGTCTGTATGTTGCTTCTGTAAAATGTTTTGTTAATTTTTTCTTTATGTATTGTGTCTGCATATTGGGTTGGGTTGGGTTTATCTTTTCAAATGTACCAATTGGCGATTCCTTAATGAGTTTTGATAACTCATGGGAATGCAACTTCGTTGTATGTTTTATTTAAAAAAAAAAAAAAAAAAAAAATATTGGCTATGCGGACTTTGTTTACTGTGGCCCGGAACAGCTCTACAGTAGACTGGCCAAACCACTGTCTCATGTTTTTCGGCCATGAGGTTCTCCTTCTTCCAGGGTCCCGTCTTCCGGCTATCTTTCCCCGCATTATGAGTGCAAGATCTCGTACTTCTCTGGATGTCTCATCGCATGTTCTAGATATTGAAGTTTTCGGATTTTATAGTTTTAATAACTTCTATTTCTATATTCATCCAAACAATAACATATTCATTCGTAACTCTGTCCATTCAGCTTATTTTGAGTATTCTTCTGTAGGCCATAGACAACATTCAGAAGTCATAATATTATTTTCCAAATGGTTACCATGTATTGCAATTTTAACTCTCCTGCAGCCAACTGGGGCCGAATGTAAACCCCAAAATTACTTTCCTTCTTATGTCAACTTAAATACATGAAATATGTTTTTAGTATTTTAGGTATTCCTGCACAAATGATTAATACATAATGTACCGTTAAAAAAAATGTTGAAAAATCGCTAATTGCAGGAAAAAATATTTTGTCAAATATTGGTCCCTCCAAATAAATGGACAAATAAAATTTAAAAAAACGAGTGTGCTTTAGACCACACGACTGAAGTAAAACTTCTTTAGCTCCATCTATATGATAGGAAGAGAGAAAGAAAATGTGCTCGCGCACTGCTCTCTCTTGCTCCTACAGTGTGATACAGACAATAGGCCTGCACTGTGTCTTAGATATACGAAAAGCAACTGGCTATGAGAGAAAGAGAGAAAGAAAATGTGTGCTCGCACCTCTCTCTCTTGCCCCTACAGTAATATACGAAACGTAACTCTCTTTTTCTATCTTCACTTACTTAACTCTTATATCTCCCTCTCAACTGCCATTCGCCTCGCTTTTCGAAACGCTCTCGTCATGCATTCACCAGCTTACTCCCCAAATCAAGCGTGCGTAAAGAAGTTTTACTTCAAAAAGGCATTTCTATGGTTTAAATGCCCATAAAACAGATAAATGCATGGGGTCGTCGGCCGACCCCCATGGTTACGGACTTTATGTTTGGCATCTTGGCTTGTCGAGAGTTAAGAATACGCAGAATTCAATCGCTTATAAATTTATACAATTTTTTTATATTTTTTTATGAATCCTAAAAATACGGGTTAAACGACCAAACCAAACAACAGTGCGTTCAATGATTTTTTAACATTACAAGCAGTTTATATTTCTCCGTTTTAAAATTTGGATGCATGATTTTTTAGACTTAGGCATAGTCATTTTGAGGCGTATCTTCGGACCGGTTTTAGAAAATGGATTTTGGCGCAGACATAATAACAACGAGCTATATACTCTGTTTAAGGATTTAAACGTCACAAAATTTATAAAACTGGTCCCTGCTGAACTCAAGACCAACAGGGCGAAGGAGCCTGGGAAGGACAAGATTAAGATGGAGCGATAATGTCCTCAAAGATATATTTACCTTGGAGCTTCTAAACTGGAGAGAGCTGTCACTAAGCCGAGATGAGTAGAGGAAGACTCTTGAGAAGGTCAAGACCCACCAAGGTTTGTAGAGCCAAGAGTGATGATGATAATAACTGGACTTCAGCCAGATGTCGTCAGAAAAGTGACGTTGAAGTCTTATTTTTTGCGCAAGTAAAAAACAGTATTTACCAAAGGAAATTACATGGAACAACATTTTAAATAAGTAAAATGAGGTCATATTTTGACATTTTTAACTCCACACCACACTCCTTAAAGTCATACAGGTAATCTCTCAATACTTCATAGCTATAGATACTGATCGAAACCTACCACCATTCAACGAACTTCATATCTAAACGTTCCAAAACGATAACTGGACGTCACAATATATCAAAAGACATCACAAAATTTATTAAACTGGGAAGACTTTGGTGGCTGGGTCGTATAGAGAGATTAACCGAGCATCAAGCACCAAAGTCCCTGCTGAACTCAAGACCGACATGGCGAAGGAACCTGGAAAGACCAAGATTAAGTTGGTGCGACAACGTCCTCAAAGATATATCTACCTTGGAGCTTCTAAACTGGAGAGAGCTGGCACTAAACCGAGTTGAGTGGAGGAAGACTCTTGAAGAGGGCAAAACCCACCAGAGGTTGTAGACCAAGAGTGACGATAATGATGATTTTTAGATGAAGGCGTGAAATTTCCAAAACGAAGGCTTAAAAAATCCAAGCGCTCTAAGCTAAAAGATATCATTTTGCAGAATACTACAGTGGTTATTACCATTTTGACGAAAATTGATCACTGCCAACTCCCCACAGAAATAAACTAAGCAGATTCTTGGAAAAACACATTTTTCTCTAAATTTTCTCCTCTGTTTTAGACAGGCTACGGTGTCATAAAGAAAACACGGAAATTCGTAAGAAAATGCGGCTACGTTAGATGAATCACCTCTTCAAACGTAAAATAGAGTTACCTTCAAAATAGACAACATTTACTTTACTGAAAAATATAAGTTCTTCGAACGCAAAATGGATAACTTTAGCATAATTTTGTCGCATTTTGTATGGGTTAACACCACACAAGAAACCCCGAGGAAAATATTTTTTGAGTGTGTATGTCTCAGGGCCTAAGTCATCTTTGGGGATGTGATGGGGGGGCTCTTTTGTGGAGAGAAAGGAGTGAACGAGCATCTCGATGAGACCCATGTTTTGTTAAACTTGAGAATAAGTCGTAGAAACGCCCCTATCTCACCTGAAAAGCACCTAATGCCAAACGTGTTCAATAAATTTTGATATATTTGGTGTGTTTCTCGTCTTTGCATTTTTTCCCCCTCACAGTCTAAGTCATCTTTGGGGAAGCTGTATAGTAGGCCTTTTCAGGAAAGGAAGGAGTGGAAGTTCTGGGAAGGAAAAGAGAATTAGTGGTAGGTAGGAATCGTGAGATCATTGTGTCCAGGAGTGACGGACGTATGAATCTATCCCTCGCACCGCGGTGCAAGGCGATGTTCCGAGAGAGTACTGCTGGAGAAGTCAAAGGGACCCCCTCAACCATTCTCTCCCAATTCGGCCTGCCTTGCAGCTAGACGGATCCGCCGCCAAGACCCGAACAAACCGCACCCATGAATCCGGGCACGCCAGCTAAGTCACCAAGCGTGCGAATCACTTAAGGAGACCTATGGCAGGGGTGTTGGTTATCCAATGAACGCCTCCCATTTTGTAGGTGTATTTATTTTCCGTTTTCTTTACTTTCATGTCGATAACTTTTATAATTGAATAAATAAACACATTCAAATATGATGACAATAAAATCTGTTGCGAAAGCACCCAATTTCGCGACAATATTATAAACGACGTGTTTTCCTACAATTTGGCTTTCCATTCACGCACAATCACACGCGTGCTCATGTATTTCAAATCAACATGTTTTATTAAACATCTTTCAAAGGAAGTACTAAAGAAAAATTTATTCAGGAAAGCAACCAATTTACGAATGTCGGATTCTAAGCATCTATTTTCAGAAAAAATAAAATGATTTGATGTATTCGCGAAGTTACGAATAAGAATGAATGGATGATAGCGTCGATATGGAAGCTACCATTCAGAATCGAAACATTGCAGGAAATGGTTTAAGCTATGTTTAGAGACCTGCTCGGAATATCCATCAGGAACTTAATATTCCTTCTTCTCCTTTTCACCCCTATCAGTCTCAAAATTTTACATTAAGAATGAAGAATGTATCTTGATATTTACCGAAAAAAACATCATATTGTCTTAACATGACGCTCATTAAACAGGTTAAATAATATTTTTGTTTGGGTATTATTATTGACTGCTTTTTCAAATGAGATTTACAAATAAATAAAGTCTGTGAACGACTGCGATCTATTGTTAGTAGATTATATAAACATAAAATCCAATTTCCATTACACACATTTCGAATAATTTATCTATCATTAGCTGAATCTATTACAAGGTACGGAATTACGGCTTGGGGACTTTACTGTAAAACAAAAGTAAATCATGTTCAATCAGTTAAAAATTCATTAGTTAAATTATTAGCTTATAAAAGTTTATACGAACAAATGCGTAATGTTCCGTACTTTTACCAGAATCTCAAAATCCTACTTTCAAAACACTATATTTCTCATATGTTCGTAGTATCCTTGAATACGCATCTCAAGTGTGGAACCCAGGCTATGCAGTGCACAAAAATAGAATTTAAAGCGTTTAAAATAGTTTTTTTAAGGTACTTCAATTTCCGCTCTTTTCGATCTCATGTTAGTAATGAAGACTCTGCAAAGTTTTTCAAAATACAGACGTTAACTTGTCGAAGAAATATAGCAGATTCGGTATTTTTATTTAAAATTACACATAACTTAATCGATTGTCCTGATCTTCTTCAACGCCTATCATTCAATGTTCCAAATCGCAACAGCAGGCAGTCGCTTACCTTTAATCTCAATCTTTGCAAGACCAACTCCAAACAGAACTCATTTATCTACAGATCCACACGCTCATTTAACATGAATTATCACCAAATTGACATTTTTAACTCGATTTTACGTGGCATAAAACGAAAACTCACCAAGCAACATGACTCAAACTAGAAAGGTCAATCCCTATATATTCCCGTCCGTTGCCTCCTAATCCTATTCCTATGTTCCTTCCCCACTTCTAAAATAAATAAAATAAAAATAGCTTCCTGTAGAATGAAGATCTGGTCCAGTTGTGTATTCATTGTAAACCTTACGATAACGTAAATAAAGCAACTTGTAATGTTCCGAATCTCGATATTTATCGGAATTTTCTCGAACATATTTCAAATAATGGCAACCACTAAGAACATCACAATACCCAAAAAAACCTGTGAAAAAAGTGTTTTGAAGCAAAATGTTAATTATTTTCCCCCACGTTAAAATCTTTCCCTTTTTCATGCTTTCACCAGCCAGACGAGCTATGGACCGTTTCAAATTTATAGTTTTATCAAGTTAATAATATGCTCGCGAGCAAACGCCGGCGTTTTCAGCTTTTTCATTTTCATGTTAAACCGAAGAGAAAATTCTAATAAAGGACCGCAAAGCTAAATAAAATTATGAGACTTAAATTTAATTTCACCACGCTTGAAATAAATATCGTTGGTTGTTTATAATGAAAAAAAACAATCTAAATGCATAATAAATTTGTAGCAAATGGCGTCAAGCGAGAATGCTGTTCTTGTTCTATCGGAATTACAAAGAAAGATGCTCCGATGACAAGCGTGATCGATTCTGTAGCCGTCCCTCTCATCAGACTTTTCAAGACCACTGTTGACGTTCATTCCTTCCTCTCTTCAGAAGACCCTTCACACAACATTACCAAAGATGATATAGGCCCAGAGAGAATTATTTTCCTCAGGGCATCCTGTAACGAGTAAATGTAAAAAATAAAATAAATACTTTGAAACTTTTGGCATTGAAAATATTGAGTAAAACATAATTTATTACGAAATAAAAAATAAAATAAAAAAATATTAAGTGTTGGCATCACGCCGTATCTTTTGATTCATGAACCTGTGTGTTTGGATTGGTGAATTTGAAAAAAATATACATGCTTATTTGTTTTGGTCCCCAACTACTCGCGTCTAGAGTCAGTGAAACTATGGTATCCCCAATAGGGGTAGGTCGTGAGGCTGAAGGTAGTAGGAAGAGGAAGGAGATGGCAAAGAGAAAGGTGCGTAAAAAAGTACCTGGCTGTTCAGATCTGGTCACCAAACACGGCTAAAGCCATTTCAAGCAACGTTTCAAATCTGAATTGTGGTCTTACACCAGGTCGATCTTCTTCTTTGGAACATGCCGCAAATACACTATAAACTTCCGGATTCCACTACGTAATACTAGAAGTCAGGATTTATTTCAGAACAAAAATTCTGGGACTAACTACCATATGTTTTCCTCTTTGCCCAGAATACTAATGGAGGGAAACAATTATACCAAGTCAGTGGACATCTTCAATGTATGTTGAAACACATATTGTTTCTGGCGCACTTCAGTTATGTAAAATAAATTCTAACAATTATTATAAGCAATAATTATCAGCCTGAAACACTCATCAACATTGAAAAATCTTCCGAGAAAAGATACTTGCCGCCAACGGGACTTGAACCCGTTGGCGGCAAGTATCTTTTCTCGGAAGATTTTTCAATGATGATGAGTGTTTCAGGCTGATAATTATTGCTTATAATAATTGTTACCATTTGTGCTAGGCATAAAAATCTTGTCTAAACGTTAGTTTATAAATTAAAATTAAAAAATAAATTCTGTATATTTCTAACTATTTATATATAAAAGACCCGAAAGAGGGCGTTAATTAATAAATAAATAATGTACTATATTAATGAATAAAATTGTGAAATACCACATACTCGTCAAATAAATTTGTTGGCCCACGCTGGGATTTGAACCCTCAACCTTCGGATAATTAGACGGGAGCCTTACCCCTCGGCCATGGAGACCCTCAAATAAAAAAATTAAATTAATCTGATAATTTTGTGAAAAGGGATAGGATAAGCTGCTCCCACAGCCGCTGTGCCTGCATGAACTATAGATGGGCGATGTGTGAATGACCACCGAACACGTGGTCAACGAATGCCCGCTCTATTAATTCCCCGGCGTGATTGATGAGGTCCACAGAGCAACGCCCGAGGCCCTAGACTGACTAGACGTTCCCCTTTGACCGTCTGCCCTCCCCGCACCATACGGAATAGAAGATTTATATATGTATATTTTTTTTTTTTCAAATCTGTCAATAAATTTTCAGCAAACTTTCAAGTTTGTCAACACATTTTGAGGGCGATATATATTTTTTTACATTAGCTCCACACAGGAATAAATAATTCCCTCAGGGCCTTTTTGTCATCTTAGAGACTGCTATGTGGAGGGTTTTTTTAAGGAAGGGAAGGATAGGAAGTTCTGAAAAGGATAGTAAGTTCTGGAAAAAAAGATATGAGGGGTGGGTAGGAATCTGGGGGTCATTATATCCAGGAGTGAAGGACGTTTGAATCCATCCCTTCAACTGCGGTGCAAGGCGGTGGGTCGAAAGATTTTGGCTGGAGAGGATAAAAGACCTCCCTCAATCAGTCTCTCTCGATCCTGCCCACCAAGCAGCAGGTGGGCATCGGTCTCCAAGACCTGGACAAATCTCACCCCATGAACCCGGTCACCCCTGCTAAGTCACCGTAGTGAACCACTTGGGTAGTGGTTCACCCCAATTGGTTCACTACCACAAACGTAGTTAACCACTTAAGGGTGACCTATGGCAGAGGTGTTGATTATCCAATAAATGGTTCCCGGGGCAGCGGTACCCATACCCGCCCCCAAAATTATACAGAAACAATAAAAAAAAATATTTTGATTTTCATTTACATATATGGTTTACTTAATAATAAATGACCGTTTTAAAGAGAATAATTTTTCTTAGTACCTTTATCGTATTTGAGAATGCTGTTAGGAGGGTTTTTTTGGAAAGGAAGGAGGGGCAGTTCTGGAAAGGAAAAAGGTTCGGAGGGTTAGTAGGAATCTAGGAATCTAGAGGTAGGAGTCCAGGAGTGACGGGCGTTTGATTCCAACCGAGTGTTGAAAGGCGAAGGATCCAGAGAGTTCGGTTGGCGAGATCAGGGTCACGCTCAAGCGGCTTTTTCCGAATCCGCCTGCCACGCAGCTGGTGAATTGTACCTGTAAAATTCTCACACCATGAACCAGAACGTGACAAACCACTTTTTGGTGATCGGTGATGACAAAGGTGTTGGTTATCCAATTAATATATCCCAGGGTGGTGGCACCAATACCCGCTCCCCAAATTGGGTTTTGAACTTTGCTAAGCTTTGACCACGACTAGGCCCAGAATTACAACACCACTGTGCCTCTAAGTTTAACAATTTAGACGAAATTTTCATTAGGATTATTTAAACACAAAACGAAACAACAAACAAGGATTATGCGGTAAGGTTTCATCAGTTGCATACAATGCGGTCATTGCAACTGTGCTATATTCTCGTGTACTTGAAAGTAGCTTGAAGGTTTAGTCGACGAATTCTACGGTATTGTGCGTTTTCATCCCGACATATCAAAATATCCCAACAAAATAACCTCCGACAAAATATACTACGGACAAAACATCCCCCAACAAAATATCTATTAAAACTTAACCTAACCTAACCTAACCTAAACTAATCTAAGGGGCCGTTCAAGTATTACGTAACGCAATTGGGGGGGGAGGGGGGGTTTTGTGAAACTTTACTGTGCGTTACGGGGGGGGGGGGGGTTCAAACAACGCGTTACGTAACATGTTTTTCTTTTTTTAGATTAAAAAAACTAAGGAATTAAAATCTTCTAAGTTGACAATCCTTTTCGTTCTCAAAATCTCTTGTTTTATTTATTACCGCAAACGCAATTAAAACAAGAAAAAAGGTATTTAAGAAACTTTCCAGTACTTAATTGAGACTTTCAGGTAAAAATTTAAAAATTTAAAAATTGTCACTTCGGCGTTACGTAACGTTTAGGGGGGGGGGAGGTGGTGCGGAAAAACGTTACGGCGCGTTACATGGGGGGGAGGGGGGGTCAAAAATCTTCAAAAATTGCGTTACGTTATACTTGAACGCCCCCTAACCTAACCTGACCTTAAAATAAATTTACAAAAATGGTACAGACAATAAATTATTGTTCAAAAATAGTAAAATGGCACAAAAATAATACAGACATTGTTTAATGACAATAAACTATTCAGGAGGTCCCAGTGGCGACCATTGTCCTTTTCTATTTTTTGGATCTTGTTCTCTTTCATATTTTCGTTTAGAATATTATTTTTATCCTCTTCTTCAATGATATATTACATTGGTGGGAAAAACCTTCAAAAAATTCAATAAATTATTGTTCAAAAATAGTAAAATAAAACAGATAAGAATAATTTATAGTTTTATTAGATATTTTGTTAGGGGATGTTTTGTCTTTAGGATATTTTGTCGGAGAATGTTTTGTCCTTAAGATATTTTGTCGGAGGATGTTTTGTCCTTAGGATATTTTGTCGGAGGATGTTTTGTCCTTAGGATATTTTGTCGGAGGATGTTTTGTCCTTAGGATATTTTGTCGGAGGATGTTTTGTCCTTAGGATATTTTGTCCCAGGATGTTTTGTCCTTAGGATATTTTGTAGGAGGATGTTTTGTCCTTAGGATATTTTGTCGGAGGATGTTTTGTCCTTAGGATATTTTGTCGGGAATATTTTGTCACGGGATGAAAAGTCGCGGAAACGAATTCTAACTTCCGAAGTGCAGTAAAACCCCCTCAACCGATAAAGTGGGAATTAAAGTCACTGTAAAGAAAAAACGCCCTTATTCACAGTCTCTAAGCGCAGTGTGATTTAGCTGATAACGAGAAACAGAATGAGTTGTAAAGACTGCGCTGAACTTTTAACGCTTGTTCACTGGAGCGACTAGATAAATAAATAAATTTGGCTCGATTCCTGAAGATTTCCCAGATCATTTTTTTTTTAATTTTTCGCCAACATTAAAAAATTCATTCGTTCGAACTTTAACATGAAAGCATAAAAAATATTATAGTGCTATATAGCCATTGAATTATCCTGTATTTTACCGTTTATTACATATTTGTAGGATTTACAAAAAGAATATTAAAAAATCGTTAAGTTTATAACCGCGCGAATGCTGCGTTTTGTTACTTTGAAACTTCACTGAGGGGTACTTATTCGTACTTCTGACGATTGGGACTTCTGGGATAAGATTACTTTAAATAAAATTTAATAAAATGAATTGAACTGTTTGAAAATAATAATTATTATAATCGAGTTATAATATATTTCTTTAGTGGCAGAAAAAAATTTCATTCCTTTTCTTTTACTCACTTTTCTTTTCTTTTCTTGCACGCATTCCATTTTTCCGACATTTTAATTCTGTCGATTTAGCAGGAAAATCGGAGATACTTTCAGCTTCACCCAGTTCAGAATTGAAACGTTACTCGAAATGGCTTTAGCCGTGTTTGTTGACTAGATCTGAATGGCCAGGCACATTTTCTCACAACATACCAAAATTGGAAATGCCATAGTCTCACTGCTTCCAGACGGTTGGGGGTAGTTAAAATTCTTGTGTGGTATTCAAATAAAATAAGTTATATTATAATATGCAAGTATGAACCTTTAGCTGTTTTTTGCTAAGCCGACTGCACAAATAAGGGCCGGTTTTATAACCATCCGTTCGTCACGCTTGATACCATTTTTAACTAATATTTGGTCTACCGCTTAATTTTGCCGTTTTATAAACATTCGCAAGGCTACCGGTCGGTTATGGTTAGCGGTTAATGCTTTACGGACCGATTTTGGTCAGTTAAATGGATAACGACCCGTTTGCTGACGTTTTTTGACAGTTGTAAGTTGGAAGTTGTTCTCGGCGCTCGGTTATTTATTTATTATCGAAATCAGTCAATAACCCCAGTCAAACTTATTTCTTAGTTTTAATTTATAAAAACAGTTTATTTATAAACAAGTTCTGCTATGTAATTATTATTATGCGTGACAGCTTTTTCGCCTAGTTTGATAATGCCTATGTAATTATTAATTATTATTACGCGTGACAGTTGTTTCGCCTTCTGAAAGCATTATCAAACTAGGCGAAACAACTGTCACGAGTAATAAAAATTAATAATTACATAGATCAACTCGTTTTCCAGTTTATAAATAAACTGGTTTTTTTAAAAATTAATATTAGAATATATAAAAGAAATTAAAATTAAAATGGGGTTCAACAAATTAAACTTAATAACAATAAATAAGTTATTATTAACACCACGTTTCAAAGCTATGGGATCAATGCTGCAAGCAGCTGGCATTTTTACAGGAATCTCCAAGTCGACGCACCCGTATAACAATGCAAGTAGTGCATTGTTACACAGAGAGTGACCCAAGTAATAAAACTTTGGTACTAAATGTAACCGATGACCGCTGGTAATTCACATTTGTTTATAAGACGTAAAATAAGATAACCGACGGATAGCGGTCCGTTAAAGAAAAACGGTTCGTTACGTAACTGAAATTTGGTACTTCGTTTATAAAACCGGCCCTAAGTATATCATATTTTGTTATTCGGGCGTATAGCTATGCGGTGAGCTATAAGACGCCTGCAAATATAAGTATATCGACTTTTATTGTACGGTCGTCTATCTTTTTTGCATACTTACTTGAAGAAATAATCTTCTACTTGAAGGGGATCGATTGGCAGAGGGATCAATTGTCCGGCGGGTAAACTGTCAATCATGTAACAATTTTTGTCGTATCTATTTTTCTTTTGAAATTTCTTGATCATTTTCTCATTTCCTTTAAAAATTACATTACTTCCGCTACAATTCTGCCACCTCTTTGAAAATACTAGGCTTCATATTAAGAACAACTAAACAAATTAATTCCATACAAGCCATTAAACTATTAGACGTTTGTCTAGTTAGAAACCTGATTGAATATAACTCTGTAGTTTGGTCTCCACCTTACGAAATTCGCATTAATAACATTAAGCGAATATAAAAGAAAATTAAGACGGGACCTTATACTTATAAATATTTCAATTTTCGATTGTTATTATTATTAGATTTTCATTAACCCAAGAAAAACATTTATTCGTGCTTCGAAAAATGTTTTTGTTGATATTTAATGACTTATTCCTACATTAATCAAAATAAAATTTGTAATGTGACCTTTCAACCATTAAAATTGGCTCATGGACCCGAAAAATAATTACTGCTTTTCAATCCCAACTTTTAAATATTTGAAGATAAGTGACCTTTTGGTATAGTACGCCGCTGTTCAAAATGTCAAGAAATCGGTTCTTGTTAAATGTCGATTGAAAACGACATAATTTCTTCGTATCGTTATTCGCTGAATCCGTATTTCAGCGAATGTTTAAATCAATTTGATTTAAATATTTGCCATACATATCAAAGAATTTATGTACGAGTTTGGGGAATAATAATGAATACTTCACAAGAGTCCCAGCTGCTCCCGTCTGGAGCATATAGCAGTGAGTCTATAGCATCCCCAATTGGGGTATGTTGTGAGGCTGAAGGTAGTGGGGAAGGGGAGGAAGGTATGGCTAGTCAGACCTGGTCACCAAACACGGCTAAAGCCATTTCAAGCAACGTTTCAATTCTGAATGGTGGTCTTACACCAGGGTGATACTAAGAGTATCTTCCACTCTGGAACGTGCCGCAAATATACTATTTATTATTTTAAATGAGTAAATTGTGAATAACACAAATTAATCAAAGAAAATTTATTTGTAACGCCGGGATTCGATCCCGCGACCTTCGGATTGCGAGTTAAGAGCTTACCGCTGGATTACGCCGGCCGGCATATACCATATATCCCATAAAATATTACACACGCCGGGATTTGAACCTGCGACCTGTGGATTCGGAGTCAAGGATCTTAACCGCTCGAGTACGGAGGCCGTCAAACTTACGTGTTACCCTGATGTTACCCAACCTCTGACATAAAAAAGGCAGGAAACGAAGAAAAAATTTCGCGTCCTTTAACTAGATTCATTGAAAAGGATCTTAAAAATACACACCCTTAATTTTCTTCTATCTTCTCGCAGTCGGAAGGGCTGTAAGATATTTAGGCCTTCTTTGAAAATGCTTTCAGGCACTTCCGTCGGGGCAGAGTAGGTGTCTTCATCCGGTTCCGGCTTAGGACGGCCTTAATTTCCGCTCCGCTGGGTGACACTCCATATATTATTTATTTCCACTTCCGGTCCTGTCTCACCTTTCGAGAGGAGGTTCGTTGATATCAAATAATGAGAACTTTTGGAGACTCACTTCCGTTGGCATTTCTGACATAGAGAAAACGCAAAAAATTGGTTATTCTCTACTTTATTGTTGGTTCGTGTCTGATTCGTTCAAAAAGGTACTTACTATTTAAGAGGAAATCACAAGCCAAACAGGATTCTTAATGTGCCTTATTTTGACACGAATATAATGGGCATAAAAATCTCTTGGCAAACGGAGTCTAAAAGTCACGATTTCAACTGCAAAACTAGTTTTAACTTGTTTCGTGAATAATTTTCAACGAAAAAAAACTCCATGCTTTATAATAGAATCTAGAATTTAACCATAGAAATAATTAAATATTTCGGTTTGTATATGTAAAACTATAAAACTTTGTTAAATTGCAAATAATTAATTATTTGCAATTTAAGAAAGTTTTTTTTTTACATGAGTTCCACACAGGAGGCCCTGAGGAAAATAATTTCCCATAGGGCCTATGTCATCTTTGGGGATGCTGTGTGGAGGGAACCCGGGTACCCCTGCTAAATCACCAAACGTAGCGAACCACTTGGGGTGACCTATGGCAGACGTGTTGGTTATCCAATAAAGGTTCCCGAGGCGGCGTTACCCATACCCACCTCCCAAATTAAATTATGAATCAAATTTGAAGTTTTTTTTATTCAAGATAATGTATACTGTATGATCATAATTATTTGAAATGTGTGTTGTATAATACAACATTTAATTTGAAAATTTAATACCAGCGGTATAAAGTTATTATAATAAAAATAACATATTTTTCAAAATTAAAAAAAAAAATAGATAACATAAAAATCTTTCGAAATCTATACGTACCTACTCGTATAATAATCTTGTGTCATGGTGTTTGTGATCGCACTTCTCCGAAACGGCTCTACCGATTTTTATAAATTTTTTTATGTGTATTTGGTAGGTATGAAAATAGGTTTTAAAGTATATTTCATACCGCTAGGTGATTAGGGTATCCCTATACGGAATTTATTTAAATATTTTTTATTTGGCATCAAAAAGTACCTATAACCTCAAAAAGTGCCTATAACCTCAAAAAGTACCTATAACCTCAAAAAGTACCTATAACCTCAAAAAGTACCTATAACCTCAAATTTTCACCCTCCTACCCCCACCCTCCCATTTTTTAATCGCGATTTTAGAATTTTTGTACGAACAAATTTTACCTTCGTTCGTATTTTCAAACAGAATGAAATTATTTACGTCGTTTAATGATAGATCGGCCTCATTCACAAGAAGCGTCGCGTCATTTTGATACTTCGTTCGGCATCATGTTCTCGCGTGGGTAAATCATTGAGCTTATTTGTGTTAGCTAAAGACGGACTAACAGAAATCGTACACTCAATTGCTCTTCAAAATTAATATTGATTTTCTTTTTTTTATTTTACTACTTTAGGATAAAAAATATATTCCTTTTTTCACTTTACATTTAACTTTTATGAGATCAAACAATGAATATGTTCGTTACTTTAATGAAATACATTGAATTGATAAAAAAATGATTGCTGTTTTTTTGTTTTTATCGGCGGGCATCGTCTACAGCGCTCCATTCCTCTTTCTGTCATAGGTCATATCCCCACACACTTACAATAAATACATTCGTTATTTTTATTAACAACCAAAATATTCACTAGAAATAATTCATATGGAAGAACAACGTTTCCCAGGTCAGCTAGTCAATTTATATTTTTTTGTGGAAAGGGTTCAATATATAGGATAAATAAAATAAAAATGTGTTTCTTTATGAAACACATTTTGTCACCACAAATTGATTTTAACGAGTGCTGGTGCATTTTCCACACCTCTTTCGATAAACATAACGATGCATTGTTAACCTGTAGCAGACCTACAATCTGAAACACAATAGCAAAGATATACATAAACAAAACAGACCAAAGCAATGTCGTTAAAACTTTGCAAACAAACACAATAGGACAAAAATATTATTCGATTCGAAGTCACCCCTTTCCCAATCTGCAGTCAGATTAAATATTTGTTCTGCAATAAGTCGTGTTGTTCAAACAGTCAATCACTTCTGAAAACGGCAAACTTTCGGCCTTTAGCCCGTCTTCTCTTTCTGTTACGAAATAACAGCAGGGATTTTAAAATATGTGCACAAATTACCATAGTTTTGTCTGCTCAAGCTTGGAATAATTCATATTTATGTAAAGTCGTCACTTTTCGGCATACGAAATTATCAGATTTTGGTTGAATTATTCAGATCAATATCAAGTTTGTGGAGAATCATTTGTATAAATAATAGTATGTTTCCAATGAATGTAGAATTAAATCAATGCGTATTTTGTAACGATTGGAGTGTAAACCACCTTCGTGGATGGTGAAATAACTTATTTTTGTTTTGGAAATCAATTCTACCTACAAAAATATGTCCATTTTTTTAATGTTCTCTGGTGTTTTTGCTGAAATGTGATTTTTTCCATCTGGACGTTTATGTTAACCGTTTGAAGAATTGTTATGTCCAATTGCACGTTTATTTTATTCATTTGGACAATCATTTTGTAAATTTCGACATTTGTCCGCTTGTGCGGTCATTATTTCGTCGGCTCGGACAATCATTTTGTAAATTTGGAGTTGTCCGCTTGTACGGTCATTATTTTGTCGGCTTGTACATTATTTTATAAATTTGTACACTTTTCTGCTTGAAGAGTCATTTATTTCGTCTGCTTGGACAGTCAGTTTGTAAATTTGGACATTTGTCCGATTGTACGGTCATTATTTCGTCTGCTTGGACAGTCATTTGTAAATTTGTACACTTTTCTGATAAAACAGTCATTTATTTCGTCTGCTTGGACAGTCGTTGTGTAAATTTGGACATTTTTTCCGCTTTTACGGTCATTATTTCGTCTGCTTAGATAGTCATTTGTAAATTTGTATACTTTTCTGCTTATTTGGACATAAATTTGCTTGTTTCGTCTGCCTGGACAGCCTACCAGCCCATTTATTTTGTCTGCCTGGACAGTTATTTTATAAATTTGTAAATTTATCCGCTTGAACAGCAATTAAATTTGTAAATTTATTTTGTCTGCTTGGACAGTCATTTTGTAAATTTGGAAATATGTCCCCTTGTGAAGTAATTTATTTTATCTGCCTGGATGGACTGTCATTTTGTAACTTTCAAAATATGTCCGCTTATATATATTCATTTATTTTATCTGCCTGGAGAGTTATTTTGTAAATTTGGAAGTTTGTCCGCTTTTACAGACATTTATTTGGTCTATTTGGACAGTTTTTAGTCCAGTTAGACATGCATTTTGTCCATTCGACCATTTATTTTACAGAGGAAATTAACATACTACAGGCTCTCCTATTCATAAAAATATTAGATTTTAATTCTGCAATCTTAACTTGCTAAACTAAATACCAAATATTAGTAATTCTTGCCAATAATATTGAATGCCCTCAAAACCGTGAAAATAACTTGTAATGTAAGTCCTCTGTATTACGCTTTGTAGCAATGATGTCAATTTTCTTAAGTCTTAGTGAATCTGAAATGACAAAATGTTTCTGCAGTCGTAAATATACTGCAGTGGAGATTGGATGAGCAACTCCGAATCGAAACCAAGTTTTAAACCACACGCCACGGATACCTAGTTAACCTAGGTACCACTAATAACCATACTAATAAATGTATTTTACATTTTACACAATTGATAAACAATCATTTACCATACATTAAGGGTTGTTTATCAGCTGTGTAAAGTTAAAGGAGGTTATCAAGAAGTAAAATACTCCTTGTATCGCACTGGTGTGAGACCAATATTCAGAATCGAAAAGATGCTTGAAATGGGTTTAATAGTGTAGATCTAAATAGCCAGGTACTTCCTAAACCTTCCTCGCTCTTATCTTCTTCTCTTACCCGCTCCCTTCAGCTTCACAACTTACACAATTGAGGATGCCATAAATAATACCGCTACCTCCGGACACTTGGGACTCTTGTGCGGTACACTTTTTATGATAGTTTTAAGAGTAATAAATTCGGTACACATATTTAAATTTGGGCTGAAATGTTGACAACGAAGAAATAAATAAAAACACAAAGAAAGATAAGGTATCGTCAAATTATTCTCTGAATTTAAAGTGATTATTCAAATTATATCTTTTTCTACTTCTCCGTTACGCTTGTCACGGTTATTTTGTACCGGTGACTATAGTGGAGTTGTTGACACGGTATCGCTTCCAAGTAAATAAGCACACATTTCACCACTAAAATTTACACATCTACCGGATCTGTCGGATCTGCCCCGGTGATGGAAACTGCAACGCTGTCCAAAACGTTGGCGTAAGAAGGAGGTAGCCGCAAACGGCATAACTGCCTAAAAATAAATAACGAAAATTCTTCTTTATTATTTAAACTTATATTGCTTCGTTACTGTTAACTGTACAAAGCTCAATTTGGGCGTAAATAAATTTGTCCGTTTATAATTCCGCGAGACTATCCGGATGCAAGGACCAAAAGATTCAAGTGCCTCGGGAACTTCCTTAGGGCTTTTTGTTTTTCCGATCGGCCGGAGATTTATCTATTGCGGGGAAAGGAAATCACCCAAACAAATTGTAGCTGGGATGTTTATGAATCTTAATTTTTGGTTTCAAATACAGTATTAGGAAATTTAATTTACTGTTTAATTTGTTTGAATTCTATTAATTTTGTTCGATGATATCATTTTTATCAATTGAAATAAATTTCTTTCGATTTCATACATTTAAAATTTTTTTTATACAAATTCAGAAAATCTCTTTTAATTTCGCTGAATCATATTAAACTTCATTCAAGGTTTTTCAATTTCATCTAGTTTTTTGTTACGTGGCTCCACACCGAACGCCTTGGTGGAAACAATTCCCCACAAAGCCTATACCTATCATCCTTGGGGATGCTGCGTGGGGGTCTTTTCAGGAAGGGAAGGAGAGGAAGTTCTGCAAAGGAAAAACGTGTGAAGGGTGCGTTGATATCTGGGGGACACTGTGTCCATGTGATCTGCGGCCAAGACCTAGACAAATCTCACTCAATGAAACCGGCACCCCTGGTAAGTCACCGAACACAACGAACCACTTGAAGTGTGTACCCACTGTACGCCCACGTACAGGCTTCATCTTTTTTGTTACTCTCTTATATTTTATGTTATTATGTTTGCACCTATTCCCATGTATCAAAAAATTTTGCTAATAAAAAAAAATTTAAAAAGCCACAGAGTTTCAATTCTGAATGGTAGTCTTACACTAGGGCGATACTGACCCAGGACCTCTTGCTTTCCGGGCAAACGCGCTAACCACTGCGCCACGGTGTCGATATGAAATTCGGTCATGTTTAACTGTACCATACTTCGACTAAGAACCACTTACATTATCTTCATTTTCTTTAACGCATATATTATTGGCAACTATCTTTATGTATGATTTGCAAGATTCAAACCCGAACTAAATGCTCTCTAAATAGTGTCTGGATAAATCCTTATCCATTTTATTTTAATATGCGACATCAATATGTTTTTCTGATTTTTCTGTTTCCAGATTTTCGATTGAGTTTCACTTATTTTTTATTTTATTTTTTTTTTTTTTTTTTTTTTTTTTATTTATTTATTAAAATACAATACAGAATATAGTATATTATATAAAGCATTGTACTCCCAAGAGTTAATAAACTCATTGCGGGAATGATACGCATTACATGAAACATATAGCTGTATGTATTAAGTGGACATATCATAGGACATACACAACATTATTATTTCAGATAGTCATTCATAAAATGAAGTTTGAGCATGTTAGTTTGGGTCTTTTTACATTGACTTGCACATTTGATCTCGTTGGGTAGTTGATTATATTTTGTGTAAGCTATGTATTCTAGGGATCTTAGTCCATATTTTGTTGATTTGATTTTTGGTATATGAAGTTTGTTGTGATTTCTTGTGTTGTGTTGGTGTACGTCGCAATTGTAATTGAGTTTAGTGTTGGAATGTGCCGAGTGTTGAATTACTTGTAATATAGTTTTTGTTATTTCAAAAGTGGGAATGGTGTTAAAAGGAAGTATTTGGGTGTTTCTGTAAATGTCTTTGACGTGTGTATCCCAAGGTAGACTGAATATATTTCGCAGGGCTCTATTTTGGACGACTTGGACTTCTGAAATCATTTTTTTTGTAGCAAATCCCCAGATTCCGGCAAGATATATTAGATGTGAGTGAATCATAGCATGGTAAATCGATCTTAATAGAGAAGGAGGAAGTAACCCGCGAAATCTATATAAAACACCAGTTATAGGAGTAATTTTGGATAGAACATGTTTAAATTGGTGATTCCATGTGAGTTGTGAATCAATGAAAAGGCCAAGATATTTTGTAACATCAGCCCTTTCAAGGCGGTTATTATCAAGACTTATATTAAGACTTACATTTTTTTTATTTGCAAACAATATGTAATGTGTTTTTCTTATGTTTAGGCTAAGTTTGTTTAATCGCAACCAGTTTGCCAGGCAAGCTATATCCCTTTCCATTTCCTTTTCTAGTTCGTTTAAATCATTATTGTGATAAAGAATCACTGTATCATCTGCATAAAGTTGTATTGTACCCTTAAGTCCCCATTTAGTAATATCATTTATATATATTAAAAATAGTAATGGTCCAAGTACGGAGCCCTGAGGCACACCACATTTTATCGTTCCCATGCTGCTTGTCCCTTTTCCAACAAAGGTCTGACAGTGTCGGTTAGAGAGGTAACTACACAGTAACTTCAGGGGAGTGCCTACTATGCCTAGGTGTTCTAACTTCTTTAGTAGTATCCCGTGGTCAACCGTATCGAAAGCCTTTTTTAAATCTATAAATAAGCCTGCAGTATGCTTACCCTGGTCTATATGTTTTTGGAGGGCATATACAAAATCGAAAGCAGCACATTTTGTGTTAGATTGGTTTCTGAATCCATACTGTTGGGATGCGAGTAAATTGTTTGATAAGAGATATTTAGTGAGCCTAAGCTTAATAACCTTTTCAAAAACTCTAGAGAAAACAGAGAGGATGGATATAGGACGATAATTAGAAGGATTTTTTTTTGCAATCATCTTTGTAAATCGGAATTATTTTTGCTATCTTTAGTTGATCTGGGAAGATTCCACTATCCAGGGATTGATTAATAAGAAAAACAAGGTGGTCAGCTAATACATCTTTGCAAAAGTTCAGGTGCACGGGTGTAATTCCATCTAAACCTGGAGATGCATTAGACTTTAGTTGAGAGATGATACTGAGAACTTCTGTTTTATTTGTTTTGGCCATATATAGGGACTGGATTGCTTTTTGATCCGTGTTTATAGTGATAGAATCATCTGGATATGATGCAATTGTAGCTGCTAAGTTTTCCCCAACTGATATAAAGAAGTTGTTAAAAGTTGAAGCTATCTGTGTTGGGCATGTTATTTCTTCATTCTTAATCAAAAGACAATTAATTTCATCTTTCTGGGGTGTCGAACTATTTGTAAGAATTGCATTTATTGTTTTCCATGTCTGTCGCGGATTACGCAGGTTTTCTTTAAGTATATTCGTGTAGTATTTAGTTTTAGCATATCTTCTATAATTGGTAACTTGATTTCTTGTTTTATTTCTCAGTGCTGTGAATATATCACTTTGCTGATTTTTGTTCCAGAGTTTAAACGCATTGTTGCGCTGTTTGATAAGTGCATTTAATGTTGCATCAAACCATGGAGTATTACCCCTCCGTTGGTCTCCTATACGTAACTCAGATTTATGTTGGGATGATTTTATTGCTGTTTTGATGTATTCATTAAAATTATTAAAGTTTTCATTGGCATTACTGGTGGTTTCGTGTGGAAAGTTGTGGGATTCTAAATATGCTTTTAACATGTTTTTATCGGTTTTGGTGTTGTTTGAAGAAGAATGTATTCTATTATTAGTGTGATGTTTCAAGCTGTTTTGGTAATCTAATATCAAAATGTTATGGTCACTTAGGCAGGTATCTATATTTGCAGTAGTTGAGGAGATATTTTGTCTGTTTGAGATGATATGGTCTATTAGAGAAGTAGAGGTATCTGTTACTCGTGTAGGATAGGATGTGTTACATATAAAACAGTTGTAAGAGTCTAGCGTGTTGATGTATTTAAGAGATGTGTTATTTTTTTGAAGAATGTCAATGTTGAAATCACCAAAAATAAGGGTATCATTTCTACAGTTATTTAAAATAGATTCAAGATACATTAAGAATTCGTTAATGTTTGAGGTAGGCTTTCTGTAGATAACATAGATATTTAACGGTTTAAAATTTCTATTGCGGATATTAATTCCTAGGAAGGAATTTTCACTACAATGTTTTTCAATAGTTGTAGCATTTAATGAATGGTGTGTGTAGAGAATCACCCCTCCTCCTCTTTCATTGGTGCGAGACGCAAATGCACTTTGGTAGCCGTCGATGTTGAAGAAGCACTCCTCACCATCTTCCAACCAGGTTTCGGATATTGCAAGTACGTGTACAGTCGGTGTGATGCTCTTTAAAGTTTCTTCAATCTCGTCAATTTTATTTCTGATACTTCTCGCGTTAAGATACATTATTCGAAGGCTATTTTTTTTTGGCTTATAATCTTCAATTTTCTCATATTTGTATTCATTTATGCTGGCCTGGGACCCGGATGCTGTAGTTACAGTTGAGTTAGCCATAGTCAACTCTCTCCATTGTGCGTAACATCATTATGGTACGGTAGGGGCAGTCCCTATCGTTTGATCTATGTTTTGGTGCCTCAATTTTGCCTTTGGCCATTTTAAAGCAGTTCCAGCAACGGAATTCTTCTTTTTGTTCCTTCTTTGTGCAGTCAGATGATTTGTGTTCGCCAGCACAGTGTAGACAACGATCTTTTGATTCAGTACATCTCGCGGCGAAGTGACCGTATCCCATGCATTTATAGCACTGCATGATTGGGCAGCTGTCTTCGACTCGGACTCGCTGGAAACCTATATTTATTCTTTCTTGTTTTAACATAGCCGAATGCACTTCTTTTTTGACGATCAGAATAACATTTCGTAGCCTATCGTTTTTCCTGCTGTTGGTGAATCTTTGAATTTTAATAGCTTCCTTATCATTTCCAGTGGCTTCGTAGATAGTATCATTTTGTTGCAAGATCATGTCTATTATTTCGGAATCTTGTGTTTCTTTTTCGATCCCCTTCAAGATAACATTAGGTCTAAGACGTTTGCCCTCATAAGCAACCAAGTTACCGTTGGTCAGCCCTGGAATTGCAGCTCTGATTTTATTAGCATCGTTGGAGGTCTGACACTTGATGATAACCTTGTTGTCTTTAGCGGCAATAAGGGAATTAATGCCTACCTTGAGCTCAGATGGTTTGACATCCTGTCTTAATATGGCCTTGATGTCAGAGGTAGATCTTGTCTTATCGGTCGCACTGATAATGACCGCATGTGATGACCTTCCAAAAGCCGTGATTCCTGCATAGCTGTTTAAAGGGGGGTTATTCTGATGATAACCAGCTACTGGAGTGGTGGCCGTTTTATGCATCAGGGCCATTTTTTCCTTTAAGATATCTTTTTTAATTTCATCGTTTTTAGCATTCATATTTATGACGAGCGATTTGTTTTCTTCCATTATTTGTTTAAACTCATTAAGATTTTGGGTAATTTTTTTTGATAGCGGCCGGAGTATTTTCAATTCGCCCTTTATTAAATTTTTTTCAGCCACTAAGTGGGCTATAATATCGAATAATTCATCCATTCCTTCGATTATTTTTTCCTTTTGGCTAATGGATATTTTTCCTTTATTTTCTGTTAGTGTTTCACAGAATTTATTATGGTTCTTGAATTAATTAGTTCATTATTCACTAATTGGTCAGGTTCTATCGATATAGATTTCTTTTCTTCTTTATCTCTCTCATTTTCCGAATCGGACGATATAATATCCTCATCGTGTTCGTTTGGCGATCTTGGTGTCAAAAATGATTTCGTGAAAGGGTATGAATTTTCATTTCTCGGTGTTTTATTATCTTTTTCCATTTTAGAATATTAATCAAATTATTTTTGTTATTTAAACGCCTAGTGCCATCTGTTAAACAAAAGCGGTAATTAATTAATTATGTATTATCATCTGTTGACAGGTAGTGGAACGTTTTTATTAATTTTTTCGTTTAATGCTTGTAGGTTATTGTATACCGCCATCTATGGACTAGTAGTGATGAGGGTTTTTAGTTTTGTAGATAGGTGGTGCTGTTATTATTTACAATTTATTCTAGTAAATATAACAAAAAATTATTTTGGATTCAATCAGTTTCGAACTGGGGTCGACAGGAACCAAAGTCAGAAACTCTAGCCACAGGGCCAAATGCTAATGTACTGGTACCGAGATTAAATCACATAATAAACTGTAATGATTCTGGAAATGTCAAAGAGATATGTGTTTTTATAATTATTGTTTGTTTTTTACACACGATTCACTGTATTTATTTATAAATTCACTATAGATATCTGAGTTTCTGGATATGATTTAATATTTTCACAGTCACCAGTGTAATAGATAATTATTAATTACTGTATCTGCAAAATATTCACTCACTGGCGGTAAACTATGTGTCAATTTTTTTGGTAAAATCACTTTTTGAGCATTTCCCGGTAGAATACCGGGAAGACAAACACACCGGGCGATAGCCCGAGAAAAAATACTACACTTCAGCAATGAGTTCGCTTCGATTTGCTCACTATTTCAATGTTTTTATTTTTAAGAATCGGGAGCTAAGAAATGAGCGACAATTCTCAGAACTTATATATTGTCTTCATTTATTTAAATATTACAATTTGAGGTTTTACTCATAAAGTTAAAAATTAAAAATAAAATATTCATCCTAGACTTGCAGAAAAGTCGATAGATGTCGCATATTAAAATAAAATGGATAAGGATTTATCCAGACACTATCTAGAGAGCATTTAGTTCGGGTTTGAATCTTGCAAATCATACATAAAGATAGTTGCCAATAATATATGCGTTAAAGAAAATGAAGATAATGTAAGTGGTTCTTAGTCGAAGTATGGTACAGTTAAACATGACCGAATTTCATATCGACACCGTGGCGCAGTGGTTAGCGCGTTTGCCCGGAAAGCAAGAGGTCCTGGGTTCGAGTCCCAGAGGTGTCAATATGTTTTTCTGATTTTTCTGTTTCCAGATTTTCGATTGAGTTTCGCTTATATTGTCTTCATTTATTTAAACAGAAAAAGATAGCCAATATCTTTTAGAGTTTCACTAATATTGTCTTGATTAAATTAAATATTATAATTTGAGATTTTACTCGAAAAGTTAAAAAAAAATAAATAAATATATATAATTGTGAAATCAAACAAATTAATGAAATTTGCGCACGCCGGGATTCGATCCCGCGACCTTCGGATTGTGAGTCAAGAGCCTTAACCCTCAACCATAGCGGCCGTCCAATTTTATAATTATCTCATTATTTTTCTTGTTATTATCTTGAATATACAATAGGAAAACATATCTATAAAGAGTATGTATCTAGTAGTACTGAGCGATGACGATAATTCCATCCAACGCCAACGTCGTTATCGTTGGCGATTTTTAACTGTTGAAAATAACTGTTAAAAATAACGTCGACGTTGACACAACTATAATAGGAGATCGACATGATTCTAACAAAAACTAGATCAAAATCGTATTAGGGATTCCCTTTTAACGGGTGGTTTCCCGGATCATTGATGTATTATTATTATCTCTATGCCCCACATACGTAATAATAATCATATAATAACGTTGAAAGTTGAAGACCTTGGTTTCGGTGTTGAAAATGAAAAGACGTTGAAGATATATTTTTCTTGTCACTGATAAATTCACTTGTTGCTTGGCGCTACGGATCGTGGATGGGAAAATAAAAAAAGTGCAGTAGGTACGTACGTTACCAAAAGACCATTTCAAATTACGTATAATATCGTTCGCGAAGTGTGATCTCTTGACCCTTTTGATTTAACAGGCCAACACTGTTGAAAACAATAGTTACAAAATGTAACTGTTAGGCGGCCGATATTGATAATTATCAATAGGTTATTTTTTGCTTGTCGTTGATAAATTTGATTGTTCCCTGGCGCTGCGTATCGGCCATATTGGATGGGAAAAAAACGTGCAGTAGGTGCGTACATTACCAAAAGACCATTTCAAATTACGTATAAGATCGTTCACGAAGTGTGATCTCTTGACCCTTTTGATTTAACAGGCCAACACTGTTGAAAACAATACGTACAAAATGTAGCTGTTAGGCGACCGACATTGATAATTATCAATAGGTTATTTTTTGCTTGTCGTTGATAAATTTGATTGTCCCCTGGTGCTGCGTATCGGCCGTATTGGATGGGGAAAAAAAGTGCAGTAGGTACGTACATTACCAAAAGACCATTTGAAATATCGAGTAATGTTGTTCACGAAGTGCAAACTCTTAACCCTTTTTATTTATTAGGCAGTTGAATCGTTGACTGCGTTGAATAATATTCGCATGTAGGTATTATATTTCAACTGTTGGCGCTAATTATTATCAACAGCGTTGGACGTTGAAACAATATAACTAATGTTTCCAAAGGCTAGTTATATTTTGATACAGTACTAGTATCTAGTAAGGTAATTACAAACACTTGAAAAATGTTGATATATACGTTAAGAAAATTTTACGCATTCATTTGAACTTATGCCAAAAGATAAACATGAAAGCTTTTTCTAAAATCGTTCCAGAAAAGACGACTCTTTTCACGTCTCCATTTAGAATGTACGAATGGCGGGCGGGCTGTCGTAGTATCGGTTCGCGAAGTGAAATTTTATTTAACGACATTGAAAATTAAAATGCATTATTATCCGCCGGCCGTGATGCAAAAATTTTCCTTTTATAGTGATTAAGGTGAATCTAAAGTTTTTTTTTTAAATTATTCGTAATAGCCATGGACACTAATCCCAAAAATTTTTCAAAATTCATCCGCTTGTAACAATTACTTTCTAAAATTTTGAATTTAATTTTTGTCTAAAAATTTAATTTAATTTTTTTTTTATTTACATTTACTTTTTATTGTTACGTAATTTAAACAGTTATAATTAGTATAAAGGAATTTATCGTACAGTAGATTGATTACATTCATAATTACAATTTTATTTTGTTTATAATAATTTAGATTGATTAACTTTATAATCAAATTACTTCATCATTTATCTTGACATAATTTTTAATTTTCTTGGTGTACAATTTATTATTTTGCAAGCAATTATTTCCGGTGAATTAATTATTAATAATCTTAGAACTTTGAATTCATTTTCGGGTTTGTTCTTAATCATTAAATTTAATAGAATTTCATAGATTTCATAGAATACCTTACTTTTGGGTATTGTGCCTGTTACGGCTTTTCAAACTTTAGTTAAAATATTAGGATGATCTACAGTTATTTTTTTGTTAATTTGGAGTTATTATATTTTTAACATTTTCACCGTTCTCCATTATTTCAAATTTATTCATGAATAATAAACTCAAATAATATTAATAATTAAAGTATTTAGAAGCCACACTTTTACTCGAGTATTATTGGTTAAGGCGATCGTTTGGTTTAACATACCTTATGGGATTTTATTGTCAATCGAATGGCGGTTGTTTTCTTTATTCTATTTCGGTAAATTTATAATGCTTTGTGATTTCATTTCAGTTCATTTGTATATTAATACTTTAACTTAAATGCTATTCTGGTAATTATTTTCATACACAGTTCTTTTTCGGTTTGTGCATTCGCTAATGATTTTATTATTATTACGAACTAGCAGACCCGGCTTAACGTTGCTGTGGCTAACGAAACACAACGCCATTACCCAATCTTTATAAAATCCACACCACTCAATTGCCAGCTTCCCGCTACCCGCTGCCTGGATTGAATATTTAAATTTATCGGCTTTTCTCTACTATAATATAAACTAATTAACTCGCCACTAATTATGCAATGCTTGCAATGCAACACTGGATATTTGAAAAGGGAAAATCAAATACCTACTTACTCTAGGACATCTATTTTCCAATTTCTTCCGTAGAACGAATTTCAAAAGTGACAGTAGTACGGCCCGCCAGCCGTTTTAAATCGCACAAAAATATGTTTTCTTTGAATTTCTCGGCTTTTCTCTAATATAATTTACATGTTTTATACATATAAACATTCCTCTTCAATCACTCTATCTATTGGTTAAAACCGTATGAAAATCCGTTGCGTGGTTTAAAAGATTAACGCGCACGTACATTTTGAGCGACTTCATTTTATACTATGTAATGATGATGATATATCAATGACATGATATGAATGACATCAATACGTTGGATACTTGTAATGTGGTTTATTATTTTATTAGCTTCTTTTAAATTAGTATGGTTTATCAACTTAACTAGTTATTCAAGTTTTCCTATAAATCTAAAAATAGGATGGCGCTCAACATTCCATTTGGCCGATTAGTTTCCCTAAAGTATTTAATATGTGACATTAACCATAGTTTTACGTAACCTTGGCTCTTCGAGCGAAGGCACGCCTTATAGATTTTAACAATATTTCATAACTCCAGTCTGTATTTATATCAATAAAATATGTCTTGCAACTAAGAATTTCATTATGTTTCATGCTCTGGATATTATTACCTTCATACTAACACATGCAATTTTTTCTGAAAATATTGTACTCAGTCCGTAGATAAGAACGTACGTATATATGAAATCTGTGTCACATCGACGACCCAAAATTTACCGCAATAAATACAAGAACGTTCACATTTTCCGATAATTTTCAAAAGTAATCTTCTCCCAAAATTTTGCGAAATGCGCTTAAAATATATAACACCATTTTATGTATATAGTACTAGTATACCGGCATGAGTTGCAATGAGTATTCAAAGAAATAAATTGTTTCTCCCTGTATGTCCTAAACCGTGCGTCCCCGTTCCCCTCCCGCAACCCCTACCCTCCCGCCTTCTCCTTCCACCTTCCCCGCCCACCCTCTCCCCTCTCCCGCTCTCCCGTCCCGCAACCCCGCTCCCGCGTTTCTTATATTCAGTCCCTGTACATTTTCAAACAGCTCGCAAACCGCCTATTACAATTATTTTTTTTTTCAAATAATCATTTTTCGTATATTACAAATATTCATTTTTGTATATTGTAAGAACAATCAATCAAATTTGGTACCTAACATAGGTACCTACTTAAAATATCTGTAATATAAAAAAAAATCATAGACAATTCTACGCGCGAACTGTCAAACGTGCGAAGTTAAAAGAGTCGTTAAGTTTTCTGAAATTATTCAATTTACTGCGCAACTTTCTTAATTTTTCTTTCGGTAAGAACCTTCTACAAAGTATTAGAAATCTTAAAAAAAAAAAGATTAATGAAATAGGTAAAGTCGCTCCGAAGTTATGACGTGACCAAAGGAAACAGGGATTCATTTTTTATATATATACCTATAGATTATACTTTTTTTTATACAGTGCTTACAAAAAACAAATTCCTCATTATCGTTACATTTTGGCACCTCACCCCGGCCCTAAAAGTCCAATTTAACTCGATTTTTTGTGTTAAGTAGAAAAAAACAACGAAAATGTCACCGGATACCAAAATTTAATTATATTTTGGTAGAAAGCAGTCACTTTTTGGTTTGAAATATTAATTAAAGGAAAACAATCACTTTGTTTGTAACCACGATTTATTGATTTAATTTTTATTTACCGACCGGTTTCGCTTAATACAAGCATCTTCAGGGTATAAATTAAAACTGATGAAAAAATACATTGTGTGAGCTTATATATACATACAGACAGAGACAAAACATAATATAAAGTAAGAGTGAGAGAGTGTAATTAACATCCTACATAGTGATAGAGAGAAAGAGACGGGTATATCTAATGAATACATTTATTTTTTCATCAGTTTTAATTTATACCCTGAAGATGCTTGTTTTTAGCGAAACCGGTCGGTAAATAAAAATTAAATCAATAAATCGTGGTTACAAACAAAGTGATTGTTTTCCTTTAATTAAAATTTAATTAACATTTGTTTCTCCAAATGACGTCAGGAATCACTGGTTACATTTTTTTTTTTTTTTTTTTTTTTTTTTTTTTTTATTATTATTATTTATTGAAACATTTATTATAATTACAATTTTACAACAAAATATTTTTTTTTACAGGTTTTTTTTTACTACTCTTCCATTAAAAGCATTTGCTTGTGTATGAAAGGGGAGTGTACATAAATGCTATTAGTTATTAGTTAGGTATAAGTTAGTACTTAAATAATGAATTGTACATAAATATATGTGAGCTGCAGTATTTATTTGATAATGGTGTGTTTTTTTTTTTTTTTTAAGAAAGAATGTTATGGAGAACTAAGATATTTGTAAGATTAGTTGACAGTAGTTTTTTTTTTAAGAATATTTTTAAAATGTCTCTTGACAGAGAGCAGTATTTGGGTTTTATCATTGATGCTTCTGATTTCTTCTGGTAGACGATTGAAAAAAGTTCTTCCCTGATAAGTATAATGATGCTGTGTAAAAGACGTATTTAGTTTTGGGCATAGAAAAACATGTTTAAGTCGAGTTCTGTTTTCATTTAAAAATGGATATTTATCTTTTTCTTTTATTATTTGAATTACTGAATTTTTAATATATAGATCTTTAAATGTGGGAACTTGAAATTCTTCAAACAGGCGTTCAGTTGGGTAGTCTAAGGATTTTTTTAATATAATTTTAATAATTGTTCTTTGTACAATTTCTATTGGAAGAAGGTTACATTTATACGCGGATCCCCAACTAATAATAGCGTATTGTAGAGTGGATTGAACTAAGGCATAGTAGATTAAATATAGATTTTTTACCGACAGAAAATTTCTAATTCTTAAAAATATATATATTAATTTTCTGATTTTGTTTACTACTTGACATATTTGTTCCTTCCATTTCAGATTTTTATCGATAATTACGCCAAGATATTTAATTTTATTTGTTTAACATCTAATATCTATCTCAGGGTAGCATTTTCCGAGCGAATTCACATTAAGTTTTCCAAAGTCAGATGAAGACATCGATCAAGACAATATATTATTATGTATCGATGAATGAAGGCATTAATTTCCTTTTATGTTGAACGTTGAGCGTGCAAAATTTCATTAAAGAAGGTTAAAAATTCAGCTTTCGTGGGTGGTAAATGGTGATGCGAAGATTTTTAGAAACCTCACGATGACTTTCCTCTTGTTTTGAAGATAATATGTGCAAAATTTTATCAATCGGAATAAAACTGTACTATTATAAATATTATAAATGCAAAAAGCTTTATAAGCTTTCACATCGCGACGTAGCTACCGATCTACGTTATTTTTTGCATCGGAATAGAGGGTGACATAGGCAACTTTTAATCTTGAAAAAATATTTCGGATCTATCCATGGGAAAATACTTTTTACAGTAAATTTTCCCTGAAACCAGGCGAGCGAAGCCTCGGGTAAAAAAAGCTTATGTTTTGCCGCAGACAATATTCTTTACATAAATTGATTATGTTTGTATGGATATCTAGGTCCTTCCAAATTTTCTCTTATTGTTAATATTTGTCAGGTTCCTTTCTTTTATAATAAACACTGAGAGAGAACTGAGTCATTTATTTACACTTTTAGATTAAACACGATAGATGCTTTAAAATGGTATAAACTTTCTTGGGGCCGATTAGCGCTTTATTTGTTATTCGATTATGTACAGTAAAAAAGAGTACGAATTTAAAGGAGCCGGTCTTTTTACAACAATGACAAACACATCTTGACAAGACAATTCACCAGAAGCTCTATCGGGACGCTCAACAGATCCCTGTATTATCGACATATAACCTGTCGGTAAATAAAAACAGATTAAAACAGATAGAGGGCAGTAATCATACAATCTCAATTAGAAAAATGTACACTTATCTCTTCGCCTTTCATTTCCCTTGTCTTTATTTATAGTTCCATTGATTCACTGGTTGGGAGGTATTCAAAGTTTTTTTTAACATTATTTCCACCCTGGAGGTCCGGAATGAAATAACCTCCGAGCCTACATCTTTGGGGATGAAGTGTGGAGGGTGTATTAAATAAAAGTATAGAAAAGTTCTGAGAAGAAAAGGGGTATAAGATATGGGTTGGAATCTGGGGGTCAGTGTGTCCAAGAGAAACAGACGTATAAATTCATCCCTTTCATTGAAAGATTCCAGCTAAAAGCCAAATGATCTCCTTCAATGTGTCTCTCCCAATTCGGCCTGCTACGCAGTAAGGCACCAATGCACTCACCTCACCATGAACTCTGCTTGTGTATTGTATTTCCAATAATTACTGAAATTTAAAATTCACTCCAATGTGCGAGTTTGAATAAATTAAATCTCAATTGATTGGTTCTAAAACACGAGTTTAATAAAATTCCTTAAGCCATTCAAAATCCAAGTATTTACAAAATGTATTCCAATAAATTAGCAATTCGCCAAGTTTGTAACTTGTGGGAAAATAAATTTAAAATGTGTAACTAGGCAGATACCTATTTTATCCGTTTGAATAAAGTCTTCGTGAAATCAACGAAACTCTTAATTAAATATTTCTCTTTTCGTTTCTCCTCTCAGGAATAATTAATGAACTTCTGAACAGCGTCAATATCTCTAACCACACCCTTCTTAAATATTATTTATTCAATGCACGATGTTTTCATCACAGTTCATTGAAACGGTTTATTCTACTTTATTAACATATTTCCGTAAAATTAATTATTTATTCTGAATTGTTTTCATACCGAATAAACGTAATTATTGTACTAACTAAAACTAATTAACTAACCATCACGCCGTCTCCCCGATGGGGTAGGCAGAGAGTACGGACCGCCAAACAAGTGAGTGAGTCTTTGCCTCACTCAGATTCATACATCATCTCTTACATACTCTTCTATTATTCTGACTTTTGACATGGCCCGACTCAAGTATCTGATTCACTTGGTCGTGCCGTGTCTTCCTCGGGCATCCCCGACTTCTTCTTCCATATACATTTGCATCATATACTCTTCTCACACTATTTTCTTCTTTCGTTCGCTCTACATGCCCAAATCATCAGAAGGTCCCTTTCTTAATCATACTCATTATGCTTACATCAGCCTTATATTCTTTGCGGATATTCACATTTCTTTTCTATTTACCATTGTACTTTTTTTAATTAGCTTCTTGCAAGAGGCCCTGAGGAAAATAATCAGCATTTTTAGGAACGGAAGGAGATGAAGTTCTGGGAAGGAAAGAGATATGAGGGGTAGGTTGGAATCTGGGGGTTAACATGTGCAGGAGTGACGGACGTATGATTCTATCCCTTCCACTGCGGTGCAAGACAATGTTCTGAGAGAGTCCTGCCAGCAAGATGAGAAGGTTTCCATCAGCCAGATTCTCCCGATCCTGCCTTCCACGCATTTGGTGGGCAGATGCATCCGCCGCCAAGATACGGACAGAAAACCACCCCTTGAACCCGGGCATTCCTTTTTTTTACATGAGCTCCACACAGGAGGCCCTGAGGAATATAATTTCCCTCAGGGCCTATGTCAACTTTGTGGATGCTGTGTGGAGGGTTTTTTTAAGGAAAGGAAGGAGAGGAGAATTCTGGGAAAAAAGGGTTTAAGGGGTGGGTAGGAATCTGGGGTCAGTATGTCCTGGTCATCCGCCTCCAAGACCTAGACAAACCTCACCCCATGAACCCGGGCACCCCTGTTAAACCAAACGTAGCGAACCACTTGGGGTGACCTATGGCAGAGGTGTTGGTTATCCAATAAAGGTTCTTGGGGCAGCGGTACCTATCCCCGCCTCCCAAATTGAAAGTTCCTGCAGTCATTAAACGTTTGGGTGACCTACGGCAAAGGTGTTGGTTTTCCAGTAATTGGTTCCTGGGGCGGCAGTACCCATACCCTCCTCCCTAATTTGCATTTGCATTTCTTTAAAAGAAATAAAAATATTTCTAGGTAACCAAAAAAGTTATAAAATTTAAATTACCCTTACTGCTATAACCGGAGGAGAATCGATCCTTACTAAATCGATCCGCCATGTTATCTGGGAATGTCACGAGTGTTTTAAAGTAATAAGTAGAATTTGAGTTTACTGACTTTTATGTATTTGTATCTCACATTTATTACACGAAAATAATCTCTACCTGAAGGGTAAAATATGAGGATAGTGAACCACGCAACACAAGCAGCCCGAACCAGGGAATAACCAAGAATAATATTAGAATTTTTGCCTTTCTGTCAGCAGCTGGTAGAAGGCACTAGAGTACCAGTGTTGCCATACTAAAAATAATGTTTTTTGGCTGTTGTTTGTTGTGCGTAGGTACTGTCCACACTGCCATTATGACCGATCGGTGGCTGAGTTGTCATCGCGTCTGGATCCCACCAAGGGAGTTAACTTTCTCGGCCGGATAAGTCCGCCATCACGACAAAAGCAACACTTTCCGCTTACTGTGGTGGTAGTAAAAAAATTTCAAATAATTGTCCGGTTAGTTTTAGGATTTTCACGGCCAAAAGCATCACCGGATCTGCCGGATCTGCCCTGATGATGGACACTGCAACGATGTCCGAAACGTTGGCTAAAGAAGGAGGTAGCGCAACACGGCATAACACCCCAAAAACAAATAACGAAAATTGTCCGGTTATTCGTAATCCAGGAGTCTTCATCTTTCTTTTAAAAAAAATATTATACCGGAATAATGTGAAAATTTCAATGACACCCTGGGTCAACAGAATGAACCTAGATGGGCACCAGACGCATTTGTTACATCGCCTACTAACCGGACCATGTGAAACGAACGAATGCTGTAAGATAAAAAAAAATTGTGTGTTATTTTATTCCCTAAGGTAAGGGGTAAGTATATATATGACACGGGTTCAAGTCCCGTTGGCGGCAAGTATCTTTTCTCGGAAGATTTTTCAATGTTGATGAGTGTTTCAGGCTGATAATTATTGCCTATAATAATTGTTACCCTTTGTGCTACGCATAAAAATCTTGTCTAAACGTTAGTTTATAAATTAAAAATAATAATTAATATTTGACAAGTTTAAGTATTTCCCCAATAAATGTAGTCATAATTTGTCTCGACGCCACCTAGCGAGGGATTTAACACTAACAATGTCTCTCTCGCAAAAATAAAGTTGGTTGTTTTCAGGTGGAAAAAATATAATAAGCAGTAATTGTTGAATGAAACACTAGTATATATTGAATTATTTGGCGGGTATTTGATAAGCCCCCATAGCTCAGTGGTCAAGAGCAGCTGACCGGCAATCAGAAGGACACGGGTTCAAGTCCCGTTGGCGGCAAGTATCTTTTCTCGGAAGATTTTTCAATGTTGATGAGTGTTTCAGGCTGATAATTATTGCTTATAATAATTGTTACCCTTTGTGCTATGCATAAAAATCTTGTCTAAACGTTAGTTTATAAATTAAAAATAATAATATATATGAAGCGAAAGTGAATGGTAGAGAAAGTCGGGGACGCCCGAAGGAATCATATAGTAATTAATTCATAAACCAATTTTTTTTTATTTGAGATTTTCATGACAAAAAGTATTACCGCTCTTCATTTTGGGTTATTTTGCCGTTTGCATTTTATTTTTCTTTAGCCAACGTTTCGCTAACATCAGATACTGCCCTAATGATACCATAACGCTATCCGAAACGTTGGCTAAAGAAGTAGTAAGCACAACACGGCACAGTTGCCCAAAAATTAATTACAATAAACTATTTAAATTCTTGTTAAAACTAAAACAGACCTATAAACATTACTTGATATAATTGTTGGATTGATAATGGCATTTTCGCTATAAAACCGAGACCCTTGAAAACTGACTTTACTTGTCAAGATTAAAGCTAAGAAATTTATACGTATTAAATTCAATCGTCAAATTTTGTTAGTGTTTCCCGAAAAAAAAATTATTAGGTACTTTATCGCTTATCTGAATTCTTGACAAATCAGTTCCAATTTTGAAATAGTTCATTGAACCAGAGTTACAATCACAGACTGACCAACAACAGAAATTAATATTTTGAGGATTTATTGATGATAATTCAAACTAATTTTTAAAAAAATGACAAGTGTTTGAATTTCAGAAAACTAAAGTAGATAAAAGTGGGGAGGCTACGAAGCACCGCACAACGAAGAGACCGATTTTTCTTTTTCATTCTTTCGCAGGTTAAATCCTATAGATGTATGTGTTTGTCTCTTTTCAGTATCGGTTTTTTCGTTTCATCGAGTTTCAAAATCACAACGATGCTAAAGAAGTTTTCACATCAAGAAATCACGCGGTAGAAGTGAAACCTTCAGAAAACTAATGTTGGCAAGAGTGAGAAGGCTACGAACCATGGCACAAAGAGGAGACCGACAGGCTACGAAGCACCGCATAAATAAGAGACCGATTGTACTATCTCATTATGTCGCAGGCTAATATAGACAAAAGTAGACAAAAGTGGAGAGGCTACGAAGCACCGCAGAAAGAGAAGACTTTCTGTCTCATTCTTTCGCAGACTAAATAATAATAATAATAATAATATTTGGATGATTTATATAGCGCCGTTTTTGTGAAAAATCACCTCAAGGGCGCTGTACAAACTTATAATACATTTCTAAAATCTAAAAAACTACAAGCTAGGCAAACAATTATAAACAACTTATGGCTAAAAATTGCATATATCGGTTCATTGATCACCGATACGAAAATATGTGTACAATATTTTGACCAATGAACGCGATGCTGCCTAAAATTTAATGAAAACAGGACCATACTTACCTGGGAGGTCGCTTGAAATTAACTCTGTATATTGTCCGTTTAAGGAAATTTAGATAGAGTTCGCACGCAGAGGACATTATTGTGAACACATGTTATTTAATCCTGAAAAATATTTTAATATTAATATGTAATGTATTCTTTGACGAGTGTATTTTGAAAAGTAAAAGCAACACCTATAGATGTATGTATATGTCTCTTTTTCGTGTCGTTTTTTCGTTTAATCGAGTTTCAAATCACAACGTTGCTAAAGAAGTATTCACTTCAAGAAATCACGCGGTAGAAGTGAAACCTTCATAAAACTAACGTAGACAAGAGTGAAAAGGTTACGAACCACCGCACAAAAAGAAACCCGATTGTACTATCTCATTATCTCGCAGGCTAAATCCTATAGATGTATGTATTTCTTTTTTAAGTGTCGCTATTTTTCGTTGCACCGAGTTTCAAATCACAATTTGTGCTAAAGAAGTTTTCACTTCAATAATCTTCGCCAAAATCGACTTTGAAACCACTTTCTTCAGATGTGAATTCGGTATAGATGAGCCCAATTTCTATCTAGATGTATTTTAGTATTCCAGACATGAACTGTAAACATCGGCATATTAATGGGCCAAATCTAGTCGGGCCTGCGAAATTCACGCGTGAAAAATTGCCGAAAAAACGACGTCAAAAGTAACGAACCAGGTTTTTGCGTGGCCAAGGCCTTATTTCGTTGTTCTGGTATGTATTTCAAGTAAGCTATGGTTTTGGGTATGGGTGTCACGACCAATGTCGTGACACGAGAGAGATGTGGACTTTAAATCTGAATTTGGCGAAAACAAGACAATTGACTGCGTTTTTAACTCAATCACTGGAAATGGCAAATGGAAAGTATAAGTCCCTACCTTTTGTTTCATCCGCTGTTTCAGGATCGATCTTGGTGTTGGCTGCACCTCACATCAATAACTGCACAACTTGGTCACCATTACCGACACTTTGGGGTTCATTAATTGATAATTTTGCGATTAATAGCGAGATTTCAATGGCGAGATGTGGCCGATGTCACTTCGATTTTTCAACTCAACAAGTAGGTAATTTTAAATTTTGGTGCCTATCTTGTAGATGGATTCCACGTAGGTATGAAAACATCTTCTTCTTTTCCTTTTGTAGGCACTTTTGAGGAAAGGAGGAATACAAAGGAATAAATGAATGAATGAAGGACTTGGGATCATGGGTTTAGCTTTTAAACTGTTTCAGAACTTATCAATGGGTAATGTTAAGAACGGAACATTTAATTGTTTTTTTTATGAAATTATCATTGTAAAACAAATCTCTGTTGGTTTTTAAGCAACATTTTTAAGTGACCAGTTCAGGTAGAAGGGGCTCCATCGAAGCCAGAGTTAAGTTAGCCTCTCAAAAACTGGGTGTACTGTACAGGGCCCGCAGATACTTAGTACACAACTGCTAACCCTGTACAAATCACAAGTGCGCCCCACGGTTGAATTTGGCAGCCACCTCTGATCTGGAGCTTTAAAATACCTGAAAAATACCCTCGACTCTGTGCAGAAACGGGCGGTCCGTTTGATAGATTCTCCCATCTTTAGAGAACAGGCGTCAGGTGGGAATGCTATCCTTTTTCTACCTGTATTACAATGGAAGAAGCTCCGAGGAACTAGCGCCATTGATCCCTTCGGCAACGGTGCATAGTTTGGAAACACGCCAAACGCTTTCCCAACATACGCACATGTCACGTAAGAACGGGTCGCTTCTTTGACTCGTTTTTGTGTTTAACCGCTTGGCTTTGGAACGATTTACCGGCCTCTGTTTTTATTCCTTCCTACAACATGGATCTCTTCAAGACCCTCCACACAGCATCTTCAAAGATAGGCCCTGAGGAAAATTATTTTCCTCACGGCCTCCTGTGTGGAGTTAATGAAAAAAACGAGTGTGGCTTGGGCCACACGACTGAAGTAAAACTTCACTAACTTATATCTCCCTCTCAACTTCCGTTCGCCTCGCCCGATCACACTTTTCATAACGCTCTCGTCACGCATTCACCAGTTTTCTCCCCAAGTCAAGCGTGCGTAAGGCCCGATCAATTATAAAAGAATTATCATTATTTTAGAATATTTTTAGCTGGACCAGATGCATTGTGCATGTTGAAATGCAGCACTTGAACAACAATTTGAAATTTAAGAAAAAAACTGTTAAATGAAAAAATCACCTACAATTCTTGCTTGTGAATTTTGCTCTTGTTGGATCAACTTGAGAGTCCTAATCTATTAATAAAGAAATATAATTGTGTGAGGTGCCGTTTAATATATGGAATCTAGTGAAAGTTTGATGAGCCGCTTTTGGAGGTAGACATTTGCTTACAGGTTGGTACCATTTTTATGCATTTAAGCAATTTTAGGATCACAATTTTTGAAATCTTTTGACCGCGAAGTAAATTCATAAAATTATATATTATTTTTAATTAAATGAAGTATTAGCGAAACTTAATCGATAATCTGAAAACAGAAAAATCAGAAAAAAATGCCTCCAGATAATGTTAGCTGGTCTGAGGCTATTTTCACGCCACATGCTAATACTTGTATTATTGTTCTTCAAATAATAGACTGTGTACCATTTGTACAGGATGTTCAGAGACCCATCTGACATACTTGTTCAGTCAAAAAGATCTATTTCTTTTGAGACACTCATTGCTTTCGTGCTTACTCGTAATTTTGTTGAATAATGATTTTGGTGATTTTAATGGTTTTGAACAACTTGTGCTAAAAAAATATAAGTTAATAAAATACATACTTTTTTCCAAACGTTAACCCAATCTCCCTTAAAACTGTACATAAGCATACCATCCATTTATGATCACAGAATGTTAAAGTGCCTACATCACTTCATAAAAATTGTCTACTGTCAATTCTACAACCAAGAGGATCCACAAATTATGTTGCAATTTCCACTCCCTTAGATCTATGCTTAACTTGCAAACACTAAGATGTGTTTACTTTGCAATTTTTCAATCAATTGCTACATATGGTATTATGGGATGGGGAGGTTTTCCTACATCAATTCTTTATCCCATGGTTTTAATTAAAAAACAATTGCTAAGGATCATCAGATCCCTCAGAGCCATTTTTGATTAAATTCACAAACTTAGATATTCGACAATTACAGAAAAAGTATTCGATGAAAAACACACAATAACACATTTACACCCGTTACTCATAATACCTAAAATGCATAATTCCTCCAACAAAACAGCTTTCGCCTACCGACAGTTCTCTTACATATCTGCCAAAACGTTCAACTCACTTTGCAGCCTGTTCAACTTCCAATGCACCACTCACTAATGGACTCTACTCGACCGTAATATGAACACCTTTCAGTCGAGTGACAAGTTTCTAGCCACTCTACTAAACTACTAGCCTTGTCCGATCAAGCTCTTTCTTACTATGCATTAAATTGCAAGTATGTGATTAACTGGTTCCATGACAGTTGGTCCGGCGACAGTTGGTCCGGCGACAGTTGGTCCGGCGACAGTTGGTCCGGCCGACAGTTCGTCCGGCCGACATTTGGTCCGGCGACAATTGGTCCGGCGACAATTAGTCCGGCCGATAGTTTAGAAGATGTTTTATTCAAGTAAGTTTGCAAAAAGGATATATACGGCCGTACAACATCTTGAGTGCATCTTGAGCGAAGGCATCTTGAGTGAAAATCCGCGGTAAAAATATTTTTACTAATGAATTTTGCCTCTCCGAAGTAGCATGCGGCAATCACAAAATACGACATACTAATACGTGCAGTCGGCTCAGCAAAAAAAACGCTCAAGATTCCTACTTGCATATAATATAACTTTTATTATTACAAGCAATAATTGTCAGCCTGAAACACTCATTTACATTGAAAAATCTTCCGAGAAAAGATACTTGCCGCCAACGGGACTTGAACCCGTGTCCTTCCGATTGCCGGTCGAATGCTCTGACCACTGAGCTATGGCGGCTTATCAAATACCCGCCAAATAATTCAATATATACTAGTGTTTCATTCAACAATTACTGCTTGTTATATTTTTTCCACCTGAAAACAACCAACTTTATTTTTGCGAGGAAGACATTGTTAGTGTTAAATCCCTCGCTAGGTGGCGTCGAGACAAATTATGTCTGCATTTATTCACTACACAACTCAAAATCTACTCCCCCTAAGTCCAGTAATCCTTCCCATAAAACTGTTAATATGGTTCATTTGATAAAGTATGTTGAAGAAGAAAAATGGGAATCTACCCTGCTTTCTGAAAATGTCAACGACGCTCTTGAAAATTTCTCTGCATCACTAACTGCCCACATTAACCACGCTACTTTCCCCATTATAATGGCATCAAACAAAAAAAAGAAACTAAAACCATGGATTACAAATGGCCTTATCTTCTGTATACGTAAAAGAGACAGACTCCATAAACAATCCGTAAACAACCCAGACCCTCAACTCTTGCGCTTCTATAAAAAATATCGTAACATTTGCAATAATCTCATAACAATAACCAAACAAAACTATTACAAAAAAAAAATTGAAGAATCGGGATATGACAGTAAAATAATCTGGAACGTAGTCAATGACATCTCAGAAAACAATAAAACCTCATTCAAAATGCAATCACTCGCCATAAATGGGAAAAATATCCAAGTCCATGATGACCCAAAAACCTTAGCTGATCATGCCAACCATTTTTTCAGTAACATCGGCACGAACTTAGCCAACAAAATTCTAAAAGCAACAAACAAAACACAAAATCTCTTAACCTCACGGGTAAGACAACAGAGCTCTTTGCACCCGGAACTAATCCTAGCCCCTACCTCCAATAAAGAAATAGTTGACACAATACTCACCATTAAAACAAACAGTGCTGCTGGTAATGACAATATTTCTCCTTATATAATAAAACACATAGTTCACTTTATTACAATGCCGTTAAAACATATCGTTAACCTAAGCTTTAAAAGCGGTTCTTTCCCACACCGACTAAAACATGCAACAGTTATCCCAATCTATAAAGGTGGCGATAAAACAAATATTGAAAACTATAGACCCATTTCTTTGCTAAGTGTCCTGTCAAAAATCATTGAAAAAATTGTTAAAAGTAGACTTGTCTCCCATCTTGAAACCCAGAAGTTTCTCTCGCCTAATCAGTTTGGCTTTCAAAATAATTTAAATACAGAATCTGCAATCTTAGACTTGACGAATAAGATCACTAACAGCCTGGACGAAGGTGATTCCTGCCTAGCCATATTCCTAGACTTAGCCAAAGCATTTGATACGGTTTCCCACCCCATACTTCTAGAAAGACTATCTCAAATAGGCATCCGAGGTAGAACTCTTAACTGGTTCTCATCATACCTAACCGACAGATCGCAAGCTGTGAAAATTAACAACATAACAAGTAACCCCTTACCAATCCACTTCGGAGTCCCACAAGGAAGTGTTCTAGGCCCTATTCTGTTCCTCATCTACATCAACAATCTCTGTAACCTTCCCATAACCGGGAAACTAATATCCTTTGCAGATGACACTGTACTGATAACTAGACACAAAACCTGGAAAGGAGCATTCGACATAGCTCAAAACGACATACGCCAGATAAAGAAATGGTTAGATGATAATCTCCTAACCCTTAATGCTGGAAAAACAAAATTCTTAACCTTCAGTCTTTCTGCTGCAACCCAACCTACCAACAATCAGAATATAATAATTCACTCCTGTCTAAGAACTTGCACTTCCTGTAATTGCCCAAACTTGGAACACGCCACCCACATAAAATATCTGGGGGTCATCATTGATCAACACCTTCGTTGGGATCAGCACTTGGCCAGTCTAACCACACGCATCCGCAAACTCTCTTATGTCTTCCGAACCCTAAGAAATATCCTTACTACCTCAACTCTTAAAACTGTTTACTACGCTCTCTGCCAATCTCTATTAGCATACGGCATTATAACTTGGGGTGGCTGTGCACAATCTATCATCGAACCTCTACTAAAAGCCCAAAAAATGGTAATACGTGTCATTAACAAGCGACCGACAAGATACCCCTCCAAACGACTCCTCATCGAGTATAACGTCTTAAACATACGGCAACTCCATTTAAAATTTATGCTAATACATTTCCTGTTCAAATACAAAAACAAAACTCTCTTACAACACAACTACACCACCAGAACAATAACCAACAGACACTACAATGTACCTACACTACACACCACGTCAGCTCAAAGACAATTTTTCTTCCTAGCTCCTAAAATCTTTAACCTTATCCCTGAAAACTTAAAAACGTTGAGTCAACCCCATTCCTTTAAAAAACTAATTACGAAATGGATCCTTTCACATGGGATACATTACAATTTTAACACCCATTCACTCTACACTCTATCGATTTAATCACTTTTCAGACAAAACATAATATATCTCTATTTTCTAAATTAGCGGCATGTATGTACAAGATTATTTAGTATGATCTATATCTAACAACTCCTCAAATTTCTCATTTTATAATAATTCTCTAACTTCTCCATCTTCTTCTTGTAACCCAATCTAACTATAAGTATATCATTTTCTTACTATAGAGCAGGCAAAACATAAAATATCTTTATTTACTATCTAAGCAGCATTATATGTATAAGACTGATTACTGTGAACTATATATATATATCAATAATTCCTTAATTTACTAAAAATTTCAATCTATACTAACGAATGTATATCCACTAACTGTAAACTTCACCCGCCATAACACAGGGTCATCCCTAGCATGGAGGGTGAAATATCACAAAAAACTATATGTACTGTTGATAATTCATGTATTAAATAAATAAATAAATAAATAAATAAATTTATTGGGGAAATACTTAAACTTGATAAATATTATTATTATTTTTTAATTTATAAACTAACGTTTAGACAAGATTTTTATGTATAGCACAAAGGGTAACAATTATTACAAGCAATAATTGTCAGCCTGAAACACTCATTTACATTGAAAAATCTTCCGAGAAAAGATACCAAAGATACTTGCCGCCAACGGGACTTGAACCATGAAACACTAGTATATATTGAATTATTTGGCGGGTATTTGATAAGCCGCCATAGCTCAGTGGTCAGAGCATTCGACCGGCAATCGGAAGGACACGGGTTCAAGTCCCGTTGGCGACAAGTATCTTTTCTCGGAAGATTTTTCAATGTTAATGAGTTTTTCAGGCTGACAATTATTGCTTGTAATAATTGTTACCCTTTGTGCTATGCATAAAAATCTTGTCTAAACGTTAGTTTATAAATTAAAAAATAATAAATAACTTTTATATCTGAATATAACACTGTATCCGAATAGCCAGGTACATTTTCCACATCTCATTCCCCTCCCCACTACCTTCAGCATCACACCATACCAAAATTGGGGATGCCATAGTCTCACTGCTCCCAACCATCTCGAGCCAGTGAGACTATGACATCCCCAATTTTGGTATGGTGTGATGCTGAAGGTAGTGGGGAGGGGAATGAGATGTGGAAAATGTACCTGGCTATTCGGAAACAGTCAACAAACACGGCTAAAGCCATTTCAAGTAACTTTACAATTCTTAATGAATACTGATCTGCTGACAAGCTACTTAGAGTAGCTTAGCGGGTAATACATTCCAATTGTATGCAATTTTTATACAATAAAAAAGATTTTAACACCCTGCGGATGTGTATTTATTCAGACTTATTATATATTGCTATTTAAATTTATAGTAAATGCTTTAAATTATGGAATATTTGTAGTCTTCACCATCCTAGGCATAATTCGTAAAAAAACAATTAGAAAGTGCATATTATTCTGTTTCCTGAAATACGAAGAGTTCCCTTTCAGAACGTATTTTGAGTAGGAGGTAGAATGAACGCTAGAGGTAGCACAAACTTCCACCCTAGTAACCACGTCACGTGTTTCCGGCTGGAATTTAAGCGAATGCTCATTTAAATTTTCTAGAAAATTTGTATAATTTTATTATAAATTTTCCGCTCTACTATTATCGTTGCGATTTTTGAAGGGGTATGTTTTAAAATTAAATTAAACAGGTATTCAGTAAAAGCCCATATTTTAGTGGTTAGTTTTATGTACAGCCTACCAACACTTACATTGACTGCGGAAAGGCATTACTTTTATTTCATAACCCTACTTAATACAAATTATAGAAGTAATTAAAACGAGTTAAGAATGTTGTACACACGGCACAATTAGCCCCAATATATTTTTATAGGATCCCTTTTTAATGTCAGAGAATGGCAGATGCCGACTGCCAATTTATGTATTAAAGTCAGTGTATTTCAGCTCGACATATTCAATTATATTAATTTGTACGTTTAGCAACATCGATCCATAGACTATACTCGCCAGTTCAGCCATAGTAGGGCGATTTTGAAGTAAAACTTACGAAAAGTGGTGATTGTTACGAAAAGTGGTGATTGTTACGAAAAGTGGTGATTGTTACGAAAAGTGGTGATTGTTACGAAAAATGTCATGTGAACGGTAATCGATGCGAACGGTTATCGATTGCTAGGCGAACGGTCGGGCCTTTACGCACGATTGACTTGGGGAGTGATAAAGATAAGTATAAGGATAAGGATGGTCACCCCAATGTCGTAGGTCACCCCAAGGTAGTAGGTCACCCCAAGGTCGTAGGTCACCCCAAGGTAGTAGGTCACCCCAAGGTCGTAGGTCACCCCAAAATTGTATGTCACCCCAAAGTCGTAGGTCACCCCAAGGTCATAGGTCACCCCAATGTCATATGTCACCCCTAGGTCATAGGTCACCCCGTTCGCTAAGTTTGGTAAATTAGCAGGAATACCTGGGTTCATTGGGCGGGGTTTGTCTTTTTTTAATATTTATTTATTTATTTTATTTTGTTACAAATAAAATATTAACAGTATAAAGAAGCTTTGACTGTCCAACTAGGAAGGACTCCCGTTCTAGGACAGTCAAATTGACATATTTTATGTCTTGTAGCTTTACTTCAGTCGTGCGGTCTAAAGCAGTGGTCCCCAACCTAAGGGCCGCGGCCCAGTAATGGGCCGTGGACTAAATGGTAATGGGCCGCGCAAGGGCTTGAATAAAATCAAAATACTTTTGAAAAAAAAAATTTAAGCTGTTATTATCGTTGTTCTTATGTAAAAAACGGCCGGCGTAGTGCAGCGGTAAGGCGCTTGACTAGCATTCCGAAGGTCGCGGGATCGAATCCCGGCGTGGCAAATAAATTTTATTTGATTTATTTGTGTATTTCACAATTTATTCATTTAAAAAATAATATAAAGTATTTTTGCGGCACGTTCCAGGGTGGAAGATACTCTCAGTATCGCCCTGGTGTAAGACCACCATTCAGAATTGAAACGTTGCTTGAAATGGCTTCTGCCGTGTTTGGTGACCAGATCTGAATAGCCAGGTACTTCCCCACCTTCCTCTTCCCTATCTCCTCCCCCTCCCCACTACCTTCAGCCTCACAACGTACCCCAATTGGAGATGCCATAGTCCCACTGGCTTCAGACAAGAGCAGTTGGGACTCTTGTGCGGTATTCATGTAAAAAAAAAAAAGTTAAATTCGGATGAAGATTATTAATTAATATAAGATTATTAAGTAATATAAGAAAATTCTTTAATTATCTGTTGCTAACTGACCAAGTAATGAAGATATTTTCAACTATAGCCGCGGCCCACTGGGGGGCGGTAAAATTATCAAACAATAACTGGGCCGCAGCGACAAAAATGTTGGGGCCCACTAGTCTAGAAGCACACTCGTTTTTTTCATTTCTTTCGTTGTCTACTGACACGCTATCGACACGTTTAAATGTGCATATCTACCTCACAAGAGTCCCAGCTGCCCCCGTCTGGAGAGATGGCAGTTATGGCATCTCAAATTGGGCTATGTTGTGAGGCTGGTAGTGGGGAAGGGAAGGAGATGGGGTAGGTGAGGAAGTAACTGGCTTTTCAGATATGGTCACAAATTACCGGTAAAGCCATTTCAAGCAATTCAATTCTTCCACCAGGGCCATACTGAGAGTATCTTCCACTCTGAAACATGCCACAAATATTTATACCTGCTATTGATTATTTTAAATTAATTAATTGTAAATTTCCACAAATTAAACAAACAAAATTTATTTACGCACGCCGGGATTCGATTCCGCGATTGCGAGTCAAGAGCCTTTGCCCTCGACAAAAGGAGGCCGTTGAAACCGAAGCTTATCGATCCGATATTGTTATCGATTTAATCTTATTAGTTTTCGGTTCCGTGCCAACTCAGAATAAAGTCAACTCAACACCCCTTTGAAAAATCGTTAAAAGCTTTGTAAAAGAAAAAAAATATAATAGCCCATAACTCTAAAATAAGGAAACCAATTTTTATGTTTTTTTTCATAATTTTTAATGATTTTTCAAATGAGGTACTGAGTTGATTTCATTCTGAGTTGTCCGGTCACCATTTATAGCGTATAATTTGTTCTGTATTTAAAAGAAATTGATCGCTCTCAGACCAAATTTCCTTTGTTCTTATTATTGCAAAGTGTTGGGCAGATCTATTTTCCTCTATGTCACAGATGCCTGTTAATTTTCTTCTCCGCCCAAATTTCATATTTAATATGAACCCACGCGAACAAGCTGCCCCTACTGTGCATGAGAGCATGAGAATGAACCGGGTGCTTGCTACGACAAAACAATTTAAGGCTATTTTAAAAATGAAGGCTTTTTGTTTAAGAGTGACTGCGCATTGCGACAATGTGTTTTCTATGAGAACCTTATTATATCGTGGGGGTAATTTCTACACTAGGTAACTCTGAAATACGCTTTATCGGAAAATTAAATTATAAGATGGTAAACAATCTGTTTTGTTGTACCGCCGCCCCGGGAACCTTTATTAGATAACCAACACCTCTGCCATAGGTCACCCCAAGTGGTTCGCTACGTTTGGTGATTTAGCAGAGGTGCCCGGGTTCATGGGATGAGGTGTGTTTAGGTCTGATGACCAGGACACACTGAACCCCAGATTCCTACCCACCCCTTAAACCCTTTTCCTTCCCAGAACCCTCCTCTCCTTCCTTTCCCTAAAAGACCCTTCACACAGCATCCCTAAAGATGACATTGGCCCTCAGGGAAATTATTTGCCTCAGGGCCTCCTGTGTGGAGCTTATGTAAAAAAAAAAAAAAATATTTATTCTGATAAGTATTGTTACATCGTAGATTCATATATTGGAGGTGGGTATGGGTATAGCCGCTCCGGACACTATTTATTGGATATCAAACACATCTAACATAGGTCACTTAAAGTAGTTCGCTACGCTTGGTGACTTAGCAGGGATGCCTGGGTGCATGGGTGAGGTTTGTTCGGGTCTTGGTGGCGTTTGCGTCTGTCACCCGCTGCATGGCAGGCCGGATCGGGAGAGACGAATTGAGAGAGTTTTTTTTACTTTTCCTACCATACTCTCTTGTAACTGGGCCTAGCACCGCCGTAGGAGAGATGGATTCATACGAACGTCACTCCTGGACACACTGACCCCCAGATTCCTAATCACCCCTTTTCCTTCCAGAACTTCCTCTCCTAACTAACCGCCAAACAACTCGATCTTGGCACACACTCTTTGCCTCACTTACATTCATACATCGTCTCATACATACTCTTCAATTATTCTGACTTTTGAATTTGCGTCATATATTCTTCTCACACTATTTTTTTCTTTCATTCGCTCTACATGCCTAAAAAATCTGAGGGTCCCTTTCATAATCTTACTCATTATGCTTACATCAGTCTTACATTCTTTGCGGATATCCATATTTCTTCCTTTCCTAAAAAAACCCTCCACATAGGCTCTGAGGGGAATAATTTTTCTCAGGGCCTCCTCCGGTGTGTAGCTAATGTAAAAAAAAAATCGAGTACAGTTCACACGCGGTAGAAGTGAAACCTTCACCCACCCAATATCAACCAGTACGAAAAGTGTGCTCTTAATCAAAACGGCCAATGCGCGCACTTAGGCCGTTTTACGCAACACTTTGATTGGGGAAACAGTGAAAATAACAGTTTGTTATATTCAAAAAGAATGCCAAAATGCCCTGCGAATTTTTTAAAACCTGTATAAAAGACAGCTTGACAGAGCGTGACGCTTTGAAGGTACTGTACAAAGGTAAGGTTTCATTCTATCTCATTCCCTCGTAGTTTAAATCCTATGGATGTAGACGTTTGTCTCTTTTTGCAATGCTGCTAAAGAAGTTTTCACTTTTTAAAAAGAATCCTGCATTCTGCACTGGATTGCATTCGATTTCTGTATGTTCCACTTTATAACAGAATTCTTCGCGCATCCTGTGCGAGTTACGCGCAACTTAAGATTAGTAGGTACTCTTCCCTTAATCTTGATCCTATTTCAACTGCAATTAAACTTCCTGATCTAGTACATAGCGTCACACCTGTCCCTTGACTTAACTCGCGAAACCTAGCATCGAAGCACCGTAGCAGCGTACCACCGTAGCACCGTAGCGAGGAGTAGGTGCTCCTGGTTTATAATTAAACTCGCTTCTATGAAGTATCTACCCAACCGATTGAAGTGTGAAAGTAATTGCTCCATGTAGCTACCTTCACTTCTGCTATCCTGGTACCTATATGCCAGTAGCGTTAGGCTGTGCGATAGTTTCAAAATCTATATAATATCTGTAACGCACTAAATTATAACAAGTTTCTAAAATACATCACAGTATTCACCATCAAAACTTAGGAATAAAAAACATTTAATAATATTAATTAGTAGCTGTATCTACGATTTATCCTCAGAAGCGTCCCGTTATACATTATACAATCGTGTTCAACCTTGAGCGCTCGGGAGTTTTGAAAATTCCCGCTCTCATTCAAAAATCATGCCTCCGAATTTTAAAACGGTGAATGTAATTGTATGGACCTACATTTAACATTTTATCCCATATTTTCAGAATTCTTAATAAAAATTAAAGTGGTTTTCTTTATAAACGCACAATTTCTGAGTATTAATCACTTTAAAATTGGCGCACGTAGTGTCTATTTGGAGAATATTAAATATTAAAATGTAATAAAATATCTGTTCAAAATGACCATATGTTGGCCAGTGAACGCTCGAGGGTGTTTGCAAATTAGCCAAAACGTGGCCAAAATGCTCCGAGGGATAAACGTTTAAAAATCTAGAAGGCTTCTTCGGAAAAGATAGAGGTCGCCGAAGATGTGGCAAGATTGCAGAATGAAAATGTTTTTGGTGATTTTTGGTGAAAAATTTCCTGGAAAATATGCAGATTTTCTAACTTCTGTAGGTATCTACATAAAGTAACACTAACTTCTTTAGGTACCTACTTAATGTAACACTAACTTCTGTAGGTACCTACTTAATGTAACACTAACTTCTGTAGGTACCTACTTAATGTAACACTAACTTCTGTAGATACCTACTTAATGTAACACTAACTTCTGTAGGTACCTATTTAATTATCACTTACTTCTGTAGGTACCTACTGAATGTAACACCAACTTCTGTAGGTACCTACTTAATGTAACACTAACTTCTGTAGGTACCTATTTAATGTAACACTAACTTTTGTAGGTACCTACTTAATGTAACACTAACTTATGTAGGTACCTACTTAATGTAACACTAACTTCTGTAGGTACCTATTTAATGTAACACTAACTTTTGTAGGTACCTACTTAATGTAACACTAACTTATGTAGGTACCTTCTTAATGTAACACTAACTTCTGTAGGTACCTATTTAATGTAACACTAACTTCTGTAGGAACCTACTTAATGTAACAAAAATCTAATAAAAACGCCAAATCTTATGTCTTCAAAACCCACGTGTCTGGGACGAGAGCAGTTCCACTGAGTTGTTTCAGGCTGCATCTTTACATAATGTGTATCAAAGTCGCGCCTGCTGTCTGTATGCTGAGATCTTTTAAACTATGAAAACGGATTTAGGTGCCGTTTTCACCAATAGAGTGATTCGTGAGGAAGGTTTATAAGTATAAAATTTGTCAAGGTTTTGTGTAAATTGGTTGAAATATATAATACATAATAGTGCTGGTAAGTGGGCAGCAAGCTGGCTAACGGTGGCTTTGATATGTATGCAAATTAACAGTTGCCGTTGCTTATAAAGCTTGGGTAATTGCGTTGTCAGTAAATGGCGTTGTGTTTCGTTAGCCACATCAACGTGTGTCCGGGTCTGCTATTTTGCAATTAAAGGGTTGCCCTGAAACTCGCAAATCTTTATCAGAAAAGGACTGCTGAATAATGATGAATAAATTAATACAATAAGGGATTTGCGTATACATATCTTCATTCAGTCAATACAAGTCATTAGTCATGCACATAAAAACCATTTCTACGTACAGCACGCCGCTGCTTCATCCACTATACCTCCTTCAGTACTCATCCTATATACTCTACAGCAGTGTTTCTCAATGTGGGGCAATTTGAATATTTTGGGGGGGCATGTGTAAATCATAAATAATTTTAAAAATGTTATAAAAAATTCACCATGGGCGATTTGTTATTGTTTTTTAATTTTTCTGGCTATCACCCTTCAGGTCTAATCTAGGTCATCATTTCAAATTATGGGGAGTGGAAAGATGAATTTATAATATTTCAGTTGGACATATCTCAAAATTATATGGAAGATTGGTCGATACAATTAATAGCGTTCCAGGAACTATCTACCAAAGACCTTTAATTTCTGAAATCTCCTTGATGAATTAATTCTAGGTATTCTCATACGCAAGGATAGAAAATTGAGAAATATTTGAATATGTTATTAAAAATAATGAGAAAAATTAATATTAAAAAATTTAACACATTATTATTACACCGATATTAAGTCGTTAAATCCTTCAGTTTAAATTATTTTGCATGAAAGTGTAGTTTCAGAACTTGTCAAATCGTTGCACCGAAAGAAAGTGTGTCAATGTATCAGTGTGCACAGCTCGTGGATGAGCTTATTTTCTATATTGACACATGCCCACTGAAACTTCTGCAGCGCCCCCTAAATGCTAAAAATTAAAAAACGCCCCACCAGACCTCCAAAACGCCGACATGGGGGCGCTGGCGGCCCCATTAAGAATCACTGATCTAACCTAACGTAAACTATTTAACGATTTTTTTTTCAACACTTTTAATGGAGGAAAAGGTGTTGAAGTTCCATGATTCTGAGTTGTCCGGTCACCGGTCCATAAAGCTTAAACGAACTCTAGTTTGGACTAGAAATGTAATGTAATGCAGTTGCATATAGAAAATTTATTGCAACTTTAGAAATCAACAAAAAAATTAAATCGAAAATTAATTTAGTAAATAAAATACTACCACCCTGTTAATCACCCCTACTTATGATGTTTCCATGTGTTTAAAAAGCGAAGGTTACTGACATCTAGCGTAACATTTTGAAGCTTGTTTTTTAATTACAGATTCCCTGCTTGCAATATAGGCTGACATATGTAATTTATTGTTTGTTTGTGCTAGGAATTATGTTATAAATAATATGCTTTTTAGGTAAAAGCGCTCTCTTATCTCTCTGATCTCTTGGAAACAGCTAGAATTAACTAGCAAACGGTCTACTGACCAATTTCAGTGCTTGTCGGGCCGGGAAAAGTTATTGTAACATGTGCCTTATAAAGTTAATAAACAAGTTGAAATTCGCCATTGAAGGAAGATTGTTTTCATTAAAGTTCTTCTGCCACAAAAAACCAATCTCTAACACCATGTAATGTTGAAAATCCCCCCTCCCACTACCCCCCCCCCCCCGCTTATTAATTTTTGTTCTTGTATAGAATTTTTAAGTTAGTTTTAAGTTTGCTCGTGAATGATACGGGCGTGTCTAAACTGGTCGCAAAAAAATTTAAAATTAAAGTATCAAATGTTCAATGAAAATTAAAAACGAAATGTCTAAAAATTGTAACATAATTAATGCCCAAGAAATATAAAAAAAAATTTTTTTATTTTTTTTTTTATTTAGTAACTATATAATATTTTTTACATTTTTATATGAAACATGTTAGTTAGATGTATATATAAAATATATTCGTAGTCCTCCTCACTAGGAGATCCTGTGCTGAGGGGGACTATGCTTTGGATAAGTTTTTCAGCGACTTCTATGGTTTAACTTTATTGATTGGATAAGGTTTTCCAGAAACTTCTATGATGTTTTAAGTATATTAGTAAGTTCATTTTCCGATAGATTCTTCAGCCAACATTTAATGTCCTTAATGTAGCTATTTTTTATTTTTATTTGTTTGATACTAAGTGGGAGTTTGTTATATAACTTTACTGCTAAAAATGCAGAACTTCTTTGACCAAATGAAGAGTTACACTTTGGTATATTAAGTATGTCTGTTTGTTTGGCTCTGGTTTTATGAGCGTGTGAGGTGTCTGCCTCTGAATCATTTTTGTGGTGATGAGCTAGAATGTTTTTGGCATAGATTTTCTGTATGCTTGGAACATCAAACTGTTTAAAAATTTCTACTGTTGACGTCCTTATGGGGACCTTTAGAATGGTCTTTATAATGCAATTCTGAGTTATCTTAAGTTGTTTCAAGTGATTAGATGCTGCTGAGCCCCATCGTATTACTCCATATTCCAATCGAGAGTGGCATAAAGCATAATATACTCTCTTTAGATCCCTCATCAATCAATCAATTGAACAGTATGTATGAGACGATGTATGAACGTGAGTGAGGCAAAGAGTGTGTGCCAAGATCGAGTTGTTTGGCGATTCGTTCTCTCTGCCTACCCCTGCGGGGAAACCGCGTGATGGTTAATTAATTAGTTAGTTAGGAGAGGAAGTTCTGGAAGGAAAAGGGGTGATTAGGAATCTAAGGGTCAGTGTGTCCAGGAGTGACGTTCGTATGAATCCATCTCTCCCACGGCGGTGCTAGGCCCAGTTAAAAGAGAGTATGGTAGGAAAAGTCAAAAAACTCCCTCAATTCGTCTCTCCCGATCCGGCCTGCCATGCAGCGGGTGACAGACGCAAACGCCACCAAGACCCGGACAAACCTCACCCATGCACCCAGGCATCCCTGCTAAGTCACCAAGCGTAGTGGTTGTCCTCTTTTGTTTTTGGAGAAAGTTAGATATTTAGTTTTACTAACATTAAATGTAAGGGAGTTTACTTTTAGCCAGTTTTGAAGTACAGCCAGGCCATGTTCCACCTCCTTGTAGGTTCTTGTCCAATCTTGTTCGTGGAATATAATAACAGTGTCATCTGCAAAGCTCATTATGTTTCCATTAATGGGAAGATTCATAAGGTCATTTATATATATCAGAAATAGTATAGGTCCTAATACGCTTCCCTGGGGGACCCCGAATTTAATTGGAAGAGATTCGCTCTTTCTTTTACCAATGTGTACAATTTGTTCTCTTCCAGTTAAATGACTTCTAAGTAGGTTTAGAGTTGTTTCGGTTATTCCATATTTTTTTAGTTTTAAGTACAGTATTTCATGATCAATTGTATCGAAAGCTTTTTGAAGATCAATGAAAACAGCTAAGCATTTTTTTCCTTCATCCAGTTTTCTAATAATTTCAACTTTGAACGAAAAATATGTTCACCTGCGTAGCTTACACCGCTGGGGCAGATTTTTTTTTTCAGGTGCATGGAAAATTTCAATGCATTGCTGTGGGGAAAATAAAGTTGAGAAACACTGCTATGCTCTACAGCCTTCAGGCTTCAGGTTCCATCCCTTAGTGCCTTGCCAGTCCATAAGGGGGTGTTTTTACACGAGTGCCTCTGCCTGATTGTACCTCCACGGGATTTATGTTTAGCGGATCGCGAATCCTCGCTCTGATAACCACAGGTAGAAATTCGACTTGCTTTTGGTGTTAGGAAGCATGAAACTCGATATCGTAATGATAGCAATTTGAACAATTTTTATCTTGAGTCATAATAACTACAATTAATTTTTGAAGTGAAACTTCTTCAGCACCGTTGTGATTTGAAACTCGATGATACGTAAAAGAGTGACATTAATAAGAGAACAAAAACATACATCTATAGGATTTAGTCTGCGAGAAAATAAGATAGAATGAAACCTTCCTTGCGTACAGTTCCTACTAAGCTTTGCACTCTGTCAAGCTGCGCGCATTGGCCGCTTTGATTATGAGCTCACTTTTCAAGGCTCCTATTGGTTGATATTGTGTGGGTGAAGGTTTGACTTCTACCGCTTGTGAACTGCACTCGATTTTTTTTTTAAATTTGAGTACCGGATTAGAGTCCTAACTGCTTACAACCGTCTGGAGCCATTGATACTATGGCAACGCCAATAGGGGTATGTTGTGAGGCAGAAAGAAGGTTAGAAAGGAGAAGGGAGGAGGAAGATTAGAAAGTATTCCGATCTGATCAATAAACACGGCTAAAGCCATTTCTAGCAAAGCTTTAATTCTAAATTATGGTCCTACACCAGGGCGATAATGACGGTATCTTCCAATCTGGAACATTCCGCAACTGTATTTTGTATTTAGCTGGTACCCGGCATGCGATGCAATGCCATTCAAATAAATAATTTGATTATATCTGCATGTCCTCTCCCGTGCGTCCCCGTTCCCCTCCATCTTCCCCGCCTTCCCCCAGCCACGACTCTTCCCTCTCCGCGAACCCCACCTCCCCCCTGCCTTTCCACCCTCCCGCTAAAATATATGAAATAAACACATTTTCATTTTTACAAATTTCATATCGTTTGAGCTTACCAGTACATACAGCCTATTAAATACGTTTTAAGATTTTCACGGCCAAAAGCATACAGTATCTAAGTATACAGTAATACCAGCTCGTGGAAAACCATTTTGTTTTATACAACCTACCTTTTTATCCTTTTATATTGGCTAAATTCGCTTTAACCATTGTAATTTTAATTCTATTAGTCTTACCATTGTGATTTCTAATTTTAAAATTCGTTAAAAGATGGAGCCACTTCCGTCGGCAACTCGCAAAGGGATGCGCCCCAGGCTAGCATAAATACCACGATTTAGTGAAATTCCTATTCCGCTCCGCGGCAATGACGCCACTGCTAGTCACGGTTATTTTGTACCGGTGACTGTAGTGGAGCTGGCGACACGGTATCGCTTAAAAGTAAATACGCACACATTTCACCACTAAACTAAAAATTACACATCTATCGGATCTGCCCTGATGATGGACACTGCAGCGCTGTCCGAAACGTTGGCAAACAAATATCGAATAAAGGCTATTTACTTTTCTGATGTACCGCTATATTATATGTAGTAAAGTTTCATTAAAATACATTCAGTATATTTTGCGTTAAAGAGTAAATTTCGCGTTTATAATATTAGTAAGGTTAATAAATTGTGAAGAAACACAAATTAATCAAATTAAAACGCCTCCGAATTGCTGGACGAGAGCTTTAAATTGCTAGTCGGAGGCAGTTAAACAGATTTCCAATCAAATTTTTAACATCTTTGTGATGAGAATTGTTTACGTTTCTTTTTGTTCTGTAGTTTTTGTACTGTTGATGTGAACTTGATTTTATAAAGTCATGCTACCAGCACGTTTTAAGTTATAAGTTACGCAAATTACTTAATTAAGGTTTTGAATTTTATGTTTAATTAGAAGTACTTTGATGGGATACCGAACTTTTTCTATTTGATGACACGAGAAATTCTTTAACACGAAACTTGGCTAAGGCACTATAAAGTTAGTTTCTTTGGTTTGAGTTGGGATACTGAAGTAACGAACTCATTTTATGCGTGTGATGTTTTTTGCGTTTTATTTAATTTCCAATTTTGGTGATGGTTATGGGTACCGCAGCACCGGGAACTATTTATTGGATAACCAAAGCCTCTAAGCTATAAGACCGCCCAAGTGACCTTCATGGTGAATGCATTTGCCCACCTAATGCGTGGTGAACTGGATCGGGAGAGACTTTTTTTTTACATTAACTCCACACAGGAGGCCTTGAGGAAAATAATTTCCCTCAGGGCCTATGTCATCTGGGATGCTGTGTGGAGGGTCTTTTTGAGGAGAGGAAGGAATTAACATTGGTCTTGAAGAGACCTATGTTGTAGGAAGGAGGAAACACAGAGGCCGGCAAATCATTCCACAGCCGAGCTGTTGAACATAAGAACGAGTCGAAGAAACGACCCGTTCTCATGTGACAAATGTCAACCATGTACAAATGTTAGGCACGCGTTTGGCGTGTTTCCCGACTATGCACCGGTGCCGAAGGGATCATGATGCTAGTTCCTCGGAGCATCTTCCATTGTAATACCGGTAGAACAAGGATAGAATTCCCACCCGACGCCTGTGCTCTAAAGATTGCAATCCGTCTGTTAAGATGGGAGAATCTACCAAACGGACCGCCCGTTTCTAATTGAGGTAGACCTTTTGGCTTCCCCAACCGGATTTTCACGACCCGTAGGCTTGCACCGCGGTGGGAGGGTGGATTCATACATCCGTCACTCCTGGACACATTGACCCCCAGATTCTTACCCACCCTTCTTACCTTTTTCCTTGCCAGAACACCCTCCCCTTCCTGTTCATAAAAAGACCCTTCACACAGCAACTCCAAAGACGACATAGGCCCTTGGGGATTTTTAAATTTTTTTTCATATTCATAAACTTTCGAAAAACAGCTTGCGCTTCCTCTGAGGGGACCAAGATTTATCTTGATCGCCAAGTTTTACTTTGAAATGTGCAAATAGAAATGAAATGTGCCCGACTATATTGCACTGGTATTGTATTCAATATCAATGATTTTTAAAATATTACAAATGTCGTTCACAGAAAAAAAAGCGAGAACTTCTGCGTACCTATCGAAATGCGCCATTAAACAGAGTAACTCAACTGCTTAACGATTCTGCATTGAACATCAACATCTTCTACGTCACCTACAGAGAGTTCAGTTGACATACGTCACAACACAGTAAAACTGCCCCCCATGCACTTTTTTTCTCTTAAATTTTGTAATCTTCTCCATAATACTTTATGGAGAACCTGTTAAAAATAAATAAATAAATGAAAGATAAATAATGCAGGTCCAATGTGGGAACCTTGAGGAACACCGCTGTAAAGACAAAATAATCGGATATGATGAGAGCACCCGTGCTCCGCTAGATTCTATGAAGTAATCACACTAAGATGAAGCCTCAACCCAAAAATGTATGCATTCTTAGTGTGCCTTATATCGCCACATGTGTAGATAATAAGTACAAAAATCAAAGTTCAATCAAAAAGTTAATTTATTTTAATATATTAAACTTTACGAGTAAAATCTCAAATTATAATATTTAATTAAATGAAGACAATATTAGCGAAACAGAATCAAAAATCTGAGACAGAAAAATTAAAAAAAAATAATAAAAAAAGTTAATTAATAGAAACTGTCACGAATAATTTTAGCCGTAAAATCGTAATAAAAAAGACGTTTCTTAAAAGCGTTCGTACATTGCTAATGAAAATATAATTTTGTTGACAGTTTACGTTTATATTTTTGTTAAAGTAATTGACAATTTTATTTTAATTCTACTCGATGGAAACGGTATAAAAATTTATTCAATGCACATATTTTTGTATTTATAATACAATGGCAACAAAGTATAATGGTAGGAAAAACTCACGGAAGATACAAGGGAGCAGGTTCATCTGGAATGTAGTTGTTTGCTTGATGAAATCACCATCTAAGTTGCAGTTCAGTTTTTTAAACTGAATTATTGTTAATTCGAATATTTTTTGCAATAATGCGCTGCGACAAGATAATTGCGGTAGTTTTATGCGAGTTATATGTATAACTAGGACTGCGTCCCGCTGCGATGATTGTCAATAATAAAAACTTCGAGCACCGAATACTTGCGAGTTGATCGAAATCGTGACATCAGGGAATCATAAGGGGCGCGGGGGAAGGGAGATATTCATTGCCATAGAAAATAAATAATATTATTTAAATCCAAAATAAATACAAAAGCAATCCCCCGACCGCAGCCAATTACAATCGGCGCTTACACCGATTACGTGAAAAGATTGATCTGAAATAGCGATTTAGCCATTTTGTTCTGAAGAGTTTTTTATTTCCATGTACGTTTGTCGTTTAAATTTTAATATATCTATTACCGGTTTCGATACATTCGTGTCATTCACTAGCAAACAAGTAACAAATGTTCATGGAAAGTAAAACTCTTCAAAACAAAATGTTTAGAATTTGTTACTTGTATGGGCATCACTTTTATTTATTTATGCGTATGGTATCCCCACCACGCAAGGAAGCATCTCTGGATCGCTCCGGCGATGACCGAGCGATTTATTCCGTCTCCAGTACTCGATCCGAACGGCCACTCGCGTTTTGTACCTCTCTACCCGTTTCATACGTGAACACTATATCGTGTAAATATTAAATCTCAATAAATGTTTATCCCTCGAACATGAGCAAGTGTTATCAATCATCATCCAATATAATTATTGAACATCGCGGATCGCGGCCTAGATGTACCGTGATCCCCAGGAGCCTGCCTATCCCGTATGGTAAAGTATTGGTAGTACCTCGTCTGATATGGAAACGGAGCACCAGGTCAAGTATTTTCCTCAGCACCTCAACCCTTCAAACAACACTTCTAACACTTGGTTAATACATAAGAAAAACAAAAACAGAGATTTTGCTTGGCCTTAGGATAAGACGGAGAAAAGAAAAACTGACTTGACGGAAGAAAAACTAGCTGCAGATTTGAAATAAGCATGCTTAACCTATTTTAAACAGCTAAAAAAATCAAACTCAATAGAAACCCTGTTATAAATAGTTTTCTGTGATATTTAAAACTATGTAGCTCTTTGTTAAAATAACATTATGAGCGCAACACTTTCTAAGTAACCAGCCTGAAAAATCAACGCCAAGAACTTATTTAATTAAAAAAAAAAATTCTGCTATGTAGATTACTTAATTTAAACAATTATTGGCCTGCTAAACTCAACATTAATCTGTAATCACAATCACTCAGTTAAAGTACCCACTAATCCGGAACGAGGATATAATTCAACGAACTTAATACGTACTTATAAACTTATCGCTTAATCCACTTATCTCGTTAAGGATAAATCCAAAATAACTTTAGAGGAACTTAGTGATGTCCAAATGCGATTATCTTGAATTCAAAATTTAAGTTTCTATTCAAATTCATTGAATCCGATACCTGCAGTACGTTTGTATGTATTGATGTACAATACACACATGATCGCACTGTCTTATTTCATTTATTTATTTATTTAAACCCCCAAAGGGCTTTTAGATCGAAATTTGACTTGTGTGTGCAATTATGTGTAAAATTGTACCATCCTTAGATAACTCATAAAAAACACCAAATCAATCATAATACAAAAAAAAAACATAAATTGAACTAAACAAAAAATGATGTTTTCTGCGTTATATTATAATAGTAAATTTTAAAATATACTAATGTACCGGACCATTACGCTTCCCAATGTTATTTTACAGAATATTTAATAAACGAAAATTGCTTACCTTATTCCCTCAAAACTAAGTATTTTGAAATAAATAAGCGCAAATAAGATAGGTAAATTTCCACATTTCCTAAAATAATCGAAAAAAATACCCGAAACCCCTTCTAGCAAAGTTACAAGAAACATCATATTACAATCTAACGATAAAATGGTGTCGAAAAAGCATCCAAAAATACCCCAGTTAAAATAAGCTTCTCACGTGTAAATTCTGCTAGTTTGGCAATGTCGGGTCTCGCAAAGCTCCGAGACGAGTTTTCAGCCTTCCAGCTTAAACTTCGTAAGCGACTTGCAAAAATGTACAAAGTAGAATAGTGATTTTTTTGTGCTTTCGTCGAGTATTTTCGAGCTTTAAAGTTTCAAGTGCCGGGAAAGTTTGGCCGTTGTGGCTTTAATGGGAAAACTGTTGAGATCGAAGTTCTAACCGCGTTAAGCAGTTAATGTTGTTTTGATAATGGACAAACAGAACTTGGATTTAGATTTACGATAATTAGTATTTACTAAGAAAAGGGGTGAAATAACTACGTATTTACCGAAAGTTTTCATTTTTAATTAGTGCCTTCTGTTGTGTGTTGTGTTGTTCTATATCAAATATTTATTTAAAACTAGCTGGTTCCCGGCATGCGTTGCTAAATCATTTAATAAAGAAATTGTTTCCCGCTGCGTGTCCTTTCCCATTCCCCTTCCGCCTCCCCTTCCTCTCCCAAGTCCACCTTCTCCCGTCCTGCGAAACCCCCTCCCGAGTTACCCTCCCCCTTCCCAGGTTCACCTCCCCCTTCCCAGGTTCACCTCCCCCTCCCCTCCCCCATTTCCCTCCCGCATTCCATTTATTCAGTCCCGGTACATTCAGTTATCAAACAGCTCGGGTGCCACCTATTGCAATTTTTTTTATACAAATTTCATAATATCAGAGCTCACCAGTAGTTTTATACAAACCTTGTCCTGGCAATAACGAACACAAAAAAAGAATTATCCAATTTGGTGCAGTCGTTCGGAAGTTATTCGCGTACATACATATCGGAGATTCATTTTTATTTATGTAGAAGAAGAAGATAAAAGATAGAAGATAGAAGATAGAAGATAGAAGGTAGAAGATAGAAGATAGAAGATAGAAGATAGAAGATAGAAGATAGAAGATAGAAGATAGAAGATAGAAGATAGAAGATAGAAGATAGAAGATAGAAGATAGAAGATAGAAGATAGAAGATAGAAGATAGAAGATAGAAGATAGAAGATAGAAGATAGAAGATAGAAGATAGAAGATAGAAGATAGAAGATAGAAGATAGAAGATAGAAGATAGAAGATAGAAGATAGAAGATAGAAGATAGAAGATAGAAGATAGAAGATAGAAGATAGAAGATAGAAGATAGAAGATAGAAGATAGAAGATAGAAGATAGAAGATAGAAGATAGAAGATAGAAGATAGAAGATAGAAGATAGAAGATAGAAGATAGAAGATAGAAGATAGAAGATAGAAGATAGAAGATAGAAGATAGAAGATAGAAGATAGAAGATAGAAGATAGAAGATAGAAGATAGAAGATAGAAGATAGAAGATAGAAGATAGAAGATAGAAGATAGAAGATAGAAGATAGAAGATAGAAGATTGAAGATAGATAACTGCTAACCCTTTATAAATTTCAACTGTCCCCACAGTTGAATTTTGCTGCCACCTCTGGACTGGCGCACCCAAATATCTGAAAGACTCTGGGGCAGAAACGTCTGTTAGAACAAACGGATTACAATCCTTTGAGCGCAGGCGTCGGGTGGTAATGTTGTCATTGTTCTACCGGTATTTCAATGGACGATGCTCTGAGGAACTAGTGACATTGATTTCTTCGGCACCGGTGCACAGTTCGGAAACACGCCAAACGGAAGCCCAACATTTTTACATGGTTGTCATTTGTCACATGAAAACGGGTCGATTTGACGACTTGAGTTCGACAACTCGGTTGGGGAACAATTTGCTGACCTCCGTATTTCTTCCTTCCTACAACATGATTCACTCCTTCCTTCACAAAGATACTCCACACAGCACCCCAAAGATGACACAGGCCCTGAGGGAAATTATTTTACTCAGGGCCTCATGTGTGAAGTTCAGATTTAATTAAATTTTGTTTATATAATTTAATTTAAAAATTTCAATTTTATTGCCATCATGCAGTAAAATAAATTCCTTAAAACAAAGGAATAAACGCAGAGTGAAAATTAACATTTTGCTGCGCACCGCATGAAAAAATTTGCACTCAAAATTGCAATGAAAAAGAGAGAAATTTCTGATAATTTATTTTACAACAATATTGAATTCTTCATTTATTAAATCCAGAAATTTCGTAAAAATTCTTTCGAATTTGTATTTAATGTTATCAATTTTGTTTTTTGAAGAGTTTTATTAAATGTACATTTGTTACTTAAATTAAATTTTGTCGGCGACTGGTTTCGATACAACCGTATCATTCACGAGCAGAATTAAAACTAACTTAAAAAATAAATGCAAGTACCAAAGATTAATTAGGTGGGAGTAGTGGGAGGGATGATTTTGGGGGGAGGGGGAAAGCGGTGGGAGGAGTCAATATTATACGGAAACATGGTTAGTAAAGGAGATTTGCAAGGCGCTATTATTTTATTCACTAAATTAATTTTAGATTTAATTTTTTTGTTTATTTCAAGCGTTTCTAAAGCGCAAAGATTAAAGTATGAATTTATATTGCAATGTTTAAATTTTGTTTTTTCTTTATTGAAGCTATGGCCTGACTCTATTAAATGATTCGCAAATTCGAAAAAATTAATATTTTTTAAACAAAGTTCATGTTCCCTGATTCTAGTTTTGAAATTTCTAGTTGTCATACCTACATACTGTGCGTCACAATCGTTACAATCTAAAGTGTATATCCCGTTTTTTTTCAAATTTATTAGAAACATCCTTATTAGTTATCAAATTTTTTTATTTTAGAATTAGTATAGAAAGCTGGAGAAATATGATCTGGTAATAAACGGGATATTTTTAAGGATAAATCGCCTGTAAAAAGGAGTTTTTTTATATATTGGGTAGTTACCAGGTTTGCTCATATTAGAGTAACAAATGTACATTTAATAAAACTCTTCAAAAAACAAAATGTCTAGAAATTGTTACATAGTTAATGCCCAAGAAATACAAAAAATAAAATTATTAAATTTAATTTGTAGAACCCTTTTTATTTTTTATTTCTTTTATGTATTCTATAACTAGCTGATTCCCGGCGTGCGTTGCAATGCCATATCCCCCTTCCCGTTCCCCTCCCGCATCTCCTACCTTCCCGCGTTTCCACCTTCCCCGCCCACCCACTCTCGTCTCCCGCTCCCCCGTCCCGCGTTCCATATATTCAGTCCCAGAACATTCAATTTTCAAACAATTTTTTTATTAAAATTTTCATTTTTCGTGTATTACAAATATTCATTTTTGTATATTATAAGAATAATCAATGAAATTTGGTACCTAACATAGGTACCTATTTACAATATATATAATTTTAAAAATCCATAGACAATTCTTTTAGTACAAAAAAAACAGCTGTCTGCTAAATTTATGTCATCAAACGCGCGAATTGTGAAACGTACGACGTTAAAATAGTCGTTAAGTTTTCTGAAAATAATTCAAGTTTCTGCGTAATTTTCTTAACTTTTCTTTCCGTAAAAACCTTCTAAAAAGTATTAGAAAACTTTAAAAAATATGAATGAAATAGGTAAAGTTGCTCTGAAGTTATGGCGTGACCAAGGGAAACAGGGATTCATTTATAAAACAAAACTTGTTTTTAAATAAACTGTTATCTACGTATATAGATTATAGATTACAGTTATATATATAGATTACTGTTTATTTAAAAACAAGTTTTGCTATGTAATTATTATTATGTGTGCTAGCTGTTTTGCCTTCTGAAGGATTATCAAACTAGGTTTTAGAACTTTAGACGATATATTTATACTTTTTGTAGATAGGTACCTACTTGTGATGAAAAAATTATTGCTTTTATTTTTATTACGTACGCCCTTATTAATTTCCGAGTAAAATTACGCAAATTATTAATGGTTATTACCCCTTTGAAGTTTCCACAATTACTGCATTAAGTTTGACTGAAGGTCATTGGTCCAGTATTTATGTGAGTTATTCCCAAATGATGACTCAATGAGGTCCATTTTCCAGCATAATTAAGTATTTGGAATTGGCTCAAAAATAACTAAGATTGGCCAGCGAATTATCTTTTTTTGTTTATTTAGCTGTCACGCGTAATAATAATTACATTGCAAAACCAGTTTATAAATAAACAATTTTTGTAAATTGTATAATAAATTATTGAAATATATAAAAGAAATGAAAATACTCTTGAAGTTTTTTTAATTTATCTCTGTAACTTCTGCGCTTTGTTCTGAACCTTCATTTGAACTGTTCATTTATCTGCTTTAAAATGATAAATGCATAATATTTTAAAACCCTGCAAGCTGCAGTGACCAACTTTCTGTTCCGAAAGATAGTGTCAAATTTAGAGTGATAAATTAATAAAGCCAACCGGAAGACAGGATAACATCTTTTACCTGCAGCACTCTGCGGTTTATCAGCGTCGGAATTATGAGCAGTTAATTTTGAATGTATACTAAAACTAGACCATTTGCTAAGCCAGTGAAATGGGGACAGCAGTCGGATTGATGTAGAGTTTTATTGATCGTCAGTTTTATTGATTATCCTGGGAGATAATTTCAGAGGCAGGTACCACCGCCCCGCGAACCATTTATTGGATTACCAACACCTCTGCCATAGGTCACCCCATGTGTTTGGTTCTGAAACAGTTTTTTAAAAACTTAATCCATATTCCCCAAGTCCTTCATCAATCATGTATTCCTTTCTCTTCCTCCTTTCCTCAAAAGTCTCTACCAGGAAAAGAAGAAGATGTTACTACCTACATGTGGAAAAATTAAACAATATTGTGACCCAAGTTTAAACTACCTACTTGGGCAGTTGGAATTTCGTAGTGATATTGGTCACAACTCGCTAGTCGAAATATCGCAAATAATCGCATAATTTTATTTTTTATGAAATCAAAGTGTCGTTGCTTAAAACCTGGTGTTAAGTCGATATATTGGGAACCCAGGATCGATCCTGAAACGCCACAAGAAGCCGTCAAAGCTAAGAGACTTCCTCTCATAGCCTATTTCCTATGATCAATATTTCAAAACACAATCAATGGTCTTTACTCATCAAAAATAAGGATTTACAGTCACATCGTCTCGTGTCGCGGCATCGGCCGTTACACCATGTGTATCTCTACGTTTGGTGGCTTAGCCGGGGTGCTCGGATTCATGGGGTGAGTTTTCTCCAGATCATTGCGGCCGGTGCGTCTGCCCACCTGCCGTGTGGTGGGTTGTGAGAGGACTTTTATCCTCTCCAGCCGAAATCTCTCGACCCATCATCTAGCACCGCACCAGGGATGGATTCATACTTCCGTCATTCCTTAATACAGACCCCCAGATTCCTACCCACCCCTCACACCTATTTCCTTCCCAGAACTTTCTCACCTTCCTTTACTTAAAAAAACCCTACACACAGCATCCCCTAAGATGACAAAGGCCCCGAGGGAAATTATTTTCAACAGGGCCTCATGTGTGGAGCTAAAGTAAAAAAAAAAGAAAATTAATGTTGTTTATTCCAATATTTTTATTTATTGAGACTCAAGACGTAAATGGGATGCTTTCTACAATTTTTTTTATATTGAATATCTATTTATTTGTGGATTCTTAGTCTCTGTACATTTTTATCTACTTATTTTATTTTATGATTTTTTGTTAAATTGTTTTTATTATATTTTTAAATTTTTTTTAATTAAATTTTAATGTAGAAGCCCATTAGGGCATGTAACAGAAAAATAAATAAATATTTCCATTCAAACTACCACTTCTTCAATCCTTACCTACCATAACTACAGCCTCCGATTAACATTCAAAATGAAATAACCCCATTCAACTTTTCATTCACGTGACGAAAATGTTTCATGTTCAAAACACGTTCATTACATATTACATCCCCAAGTAGACCGCATAGTATAGGGCAGTAGTTCTTAACCTGTGTTCCGCGGGAACATACGAATACTCGAGCTTGTTGCAAATGCTTCGCGAAGTTATAAACCGAAATGTAATGATGCCTTATCTACTTACACGCTGAATTTATTTATTTATTACTAGCTGGTACCCGGCATGCGTTACAATGCAATTAAAAGAAATAAATCGATTCTCCCTCCACGTCCTTTCGCGTGCGTCCCCGTTCCCCTCCCGAATCCCTTCCCCTCCCGCGTTCCTCTTCCAGCCTCCCCACCATCCAACTCCCTCAAATTTTCTTAATTTTTCTTTCCGTAAGAACCTTCCACAAAGTATTAGAAAACTTTAAAAACAGATAAATGAAATATGTAAAGTCGTTCTGAAGTTATGACGTGACCAAGGGAAACAGGAATTCATAGATTTTTTTATTTTTTATTATGGCGACTATATAAAAAAATTTTACATACAAAATGCAATGTGAAATTAAGTATAAAATATTGTATTCCTTAGTCCTCCTCACTAGGGGGTCCTGTGCCGAGGCGGACTAAAGTTATTTAAATATAGTTCATTTGTCTTCTATGTCGTTTTTAGCGTCTTGGCTAGGGTTTTCTCATTGACCTCTCTAAGCCATATTTTTATTCTTGATTTGTATTCAATTGGACTTTTTATTAGATTTATGTCTTGGGGAAGGATGTTATGGAGTTTTATTGCAAAGTATGTATAGTTTCTTTGTCCAAATGTGGTTTTATAAATTGGAATATTTTTAATATCATTTTTATTCGATCTAGTGTTATGCATACACGGTCTAGTAGAGGATTCATTATTTACACAGTCTAGTATAGAATTCATTATTTTTGAAGAGCTTCAATAATATATTTTTGGCATATATTTGTTGTACATTTGGTATGTCAAAGTTATTGAAAATTTCAATTGTAGGCGTTCTAATTGGTACTTTCAATATGGTCTTTATGATTCCTTTTTGAATCGTATTCAGGCTGTGTAGGTACGTATTTGCAGCAGATCCCCATCCTATGATTCCATATTCAATTCGAGAATGATAGATGAGGTACATTTATATAAGTAAGGCTTACACATATTTTTATTGTGCCTGACTCGCTATGGATTTACTGTGACGAGACATGCTAGTTTGCCAATTTTAAATTTTTTCAATAGGTCATTTTATTAGTGAGCTTAATTTCAATAGATAGGCACATTTCTTTGATAGGTTGGTTGCAAAAATGTCAGATAAATCATATAAATTTGGGAAGGCGGGTATGGGTACCGCAGCCACGGGAACCTTTCATTGGATAACTAATACGTGTGCCGTAGGTCACCCCAAGTGATTAACTACATTTTTTTATATAGATTCGAATTAAGTATGTAGTTATGTATATGTAAAAGTACACCCTATATCTGGTACAGCACTTATATTACACACAAACACTACCAAATCAATTAAAATGTAGTAAAACTTGTAGTGAATTACACAAAATGTAGATGTTTTCTGGATCACTGGTAATAATATTTGGAAATGCCATACTTCTTTATTCATTTATGTTTATTTATTTAAACGCCCATGTGTTTTTTTAAAATTATATTGAAAATAATGAGTTTACAAAATGCAAGTAACATAATATATTATGTTAAAAACAAAATGAAAGTTACGTAAAATATAAGTGTTAACAAAATATAGGTTATATAAAATATAAGCGTTAACAAATAATAATAATAAAAATAATTTTTATTTTAGTAATTTGTACATTTAAGTTTACAAATTTCTAATTGATAATAATATTTCATATTCACTATATTTTTTCAAGTTTTATGTAGCTCTTACAATACATCTTGAACTTTCCAATTGGTGTGGACTTTAAAGTTTCTGGTAGTGTGTTATACAACTTCATTCCCTTATACAGTAGACTGTTCTGCGTATTCGCTTTGTCCTTTTTTTGTAGCCTAATTTCCTTGCACGTTCTTGTGTTATATCTGTGAATGTCTTTATTGTATAAAATTTTATTTGAGAAGTATTTTGGTAACGTGTTGTTCAATATTTTGTGGATAAATACCATCGTGTTCAAGGTCAGCATCTGTTTCACGGTCAACCAATTTAGTTCCTTTAACATTTTAATAATTTTTGAAAATCTGTTTCGTCGAAGAATTATTCTCATTGCCCTGTTTTGGAGAATTTGTAACTTATTTTGTTCTCTTTCGTTACATAGGAAAAGTATACTTGAGCAGTAGTTGAAAAAATACATTAACATAAAATATAAGAAACAAAATATAAGAGTTGACATAAAGGAGGTAATGTTTATACAACGACTTCGCAAAAGCCTTTGACTCGGTAGATCCGCTTATTCTCCTAAATAAACTCGACCAATTTGGATTTTCAGCGAAACTTCTACGTCTATTTCTAAGTTATTTCTCAAACAGACAGCAATACGTAACTTATGGTATATTTAACTCTTCCAACTTCATCACAAACTCTGGAGTTCCGCAGGGGTCAAATCTTGGACCCTTACTTTTCTCTCTATTTATCAACGACATTTATCATTGCATAAAATTTTCTAAGTTTCTCTTATTCGCGGATGACCTTAAATTATTCCTTTTAATAAAATCTTTGGAAAATTGCTTGCAGCTACAAAGTGATATAAATTCTATCGTCGAATGGAGTCACACCAATAAATTAGGATTTAATATTAAGAAATGCTCTATCATGTGCTACACCAAGGCGAACAAAACGATTTACTATAACTACAAAATGGCTTATTCGTCTCTTCAGCACATCGTTATTTTGAGAGATTTGGGAATCACATTTGATGCGCACCTAACATTTCACGTCCACATAGAAACGATATGCAGCAAAGCTCTAAGAATGCTAGGATTTGTGCTAAGCAACTCCAGACACTTTTGCAGCTCAGCCGCGATTCGTTTGCTATACTATAGTTTAGTACGTAGCATTTTGGAAAGTGGTTCAGTAATATGGGGACCAGTGGATTTAACATACTCTCAAATGATTGAGAAAGTGCAAAAGAAGTTTCTGAGATATTTATATCTTAGAGACTTCGGATATTATCCCTGGTTATATCCATCAGCCTTTTTGTCCGGCATGCTGGGTATTAATAGCCTCGCCGAAAGAAGGAAAACTGCTTTGCTGACAACAGCATATAAACTTTTAAACGGTAACATCTGTGTTCCCGATATATTACAAAAATTTGAATTTTATGTCCCCGACAACTTCACAAGAGCGCGCAGACACAGAACTTTTGTTGTTCCGAGATGCAGAACTAACTTACCATTAGTAATGCCGCTCGGAAAAATGATTATTTTACTAAATTTCCTGCCCCCTGACATAGATATTTTTAAACTAAATATTCATCAATTCAAAAACGCTATAATTACTTAATAAAATAAAATGTATGTTTATTATTGGTTATGTATAACTGTAAATGTGCATTTAAAATAAAATAAATAAATAAATTATTGTTGTTCGAATTAGTTTATGGGATAGGTAGATATACATAGTCGGCACATATGGCGTTTGAAGTTTGATAAGTTCAAATTATTGTCAAAATACATCCATATTGTTTAAGTATTTGTTACCAAGACTATGCAAACGTTGTATTGGAGAATGCAAATCATATTTGGAATGAGATGTATGTATTTAAAATATTAATGTTTGTCTAGTTGTTCGTGTAGGTGAATGTAGATTTATTAATTGCAGGAGTTCACAACTGTCGAATTTAGTGTTTAATAATTTTAATAAAAAAGTTAGGTCGTTTATTTTTCGTCTGTTTTCTAAAGTTGGAATAATTTTGGGTTGGTTTTCTAATATCCATTGTGATTCCCGGTGTTTTGTAGCATATTTAGTATGAAAAACACAGAAACATGTAAATAATATTTTATTTTCGATAAGCACTCGAATATTGCTTTCCAGATTATCCCATTACTTAGTATTTGAAGATCCGCATAAGTTATAATTACTGCCTAGACCTCTCCAGCCGAACTCTCTCGAACCATTGCCTTGCACTGCAGTGGGAGGGATGGATTCATTTGTCTGCCACTCCTGGACACATTGACCCCCCAGATTCCTTTCCCTCCCTCATACCTTTTTCCTTCCCATAACTTTATCTCTGTTCTTTCCCTAAAAAGACCCTCCACACACCATCCCCAAAGATAACACAGGTACGGGGGATTTTTTTCCGCAGAGCCTCTTAATGTAGTTTTTATTTTTTTAAATTAGATAATTAAACATCTTACTTAAATTTCTTTAAAATCTGCCAATAAGCTCTTACCACATAGCGTCGATAAGTATTGATAGAATAAATTTTGGTAACTTCTCACAGTTCCCTAGCGTGACTGCACATCGCCAACGAATAAGTTACTGTTCACAATGTCTTAGTGTTCTTAATACGGGTATATTCGACGTCATCTGTTATTTGTACGTTAGCGATCTGCTCATCTTAGGGATCGATGAGAAATTACCGAAAGTTATCCTGTCAATCCTTGTCAATCGACCGTGCTAGGGTGCCAAGTATTATATTAAACGATTTTAACCTCAAATAAATTTCACACGAGCACACGTTTTTTTAGTGTGTGGTGAAAAATTGCCTCGTTTATTTTGGTGCCCCGATTTTCTAAGATCTAAAGTGGTCCCTGACTTACCAAAGTTTAAGAACCACTGGTCTACAGTCTGGAGTGGAGAACAATGGAGATGCTTGACGCAAGAATAGAAGAGGAAAACATTCCACTGCCTCCGCAACACAATGCAGCGAGGTGGACGGACTACTTTTCCTGCATGAAAAGAGTTGCGAATTGCGTCGTGGCCTGTTATTCATTGTTAGACATGAAATTGTGGAGCAGGGACTCACGGTTCTATTTTTTTTTTCATTTACTCACACAGAAGACCCGGAGAATTATGTGCCTGTGTCTTTTTTGGGGATGCTATAGCACGGCTGTGATTTGGATTTCGGATGAAATGGAAATGACGATTAGCGCACCTGCGACGCATCATCTGCGCTCATCGGCCGCTTTGATAATGATTTCACTTTTAAAGGCTCCTATTGGTTGAGATATGAAACGGAAATTAAGCGAGGTCTGCACTCATTGGTTGCTTTGATTATGACCTCACTTTTCAAGTAACAAAAATTCCCTCGAGGCCCATGTCATCTTTGAGGATGCTATGTAGAGGGTATTTTTATGGAATGGAAAGAGAGGATTTTTTTACAATACTCCCACACAGGTGGCCCTAAGGAAAATATTTTCCCTCAGGGCCTATGTCATCATTGGGGATGCTGAGTGGAGGGTTTTTTAAGGAAAGGAAAGAGAGGAATTATGAAGAGTGGGTAGGAATCTAGGGGTCAGTGGATCCAGGAATGACGGACGTATGAATCCTTCCCTCTCACTGCGGTGCAAGGCGTGTTTTAAAAGAGTTGTGCATGAGAGGTCGCAAGGTCTCCCTCAACCAGGCCTGGCACGCAGCTGGTGGGCAGACACATCCGCCGCCAGCACCTAGACAAACCTCATCTCATGAATCAGTTCACCCCTGCTAAGTCACCAAACGTAGCGAACCACTTGGGGTGACCTATGGCAGGGGTGTTGTTGATTTTGAGAGTGTTGAAAATCAGGTGAAATCCTGTATAAAATAACTAAATAACAACTCGGTCTTGGCACACACTCCTTGCCTCGTTTACATTCATTCATCATCTCGTACATGCTATTCTATTATTCTGACTCTTGACATGGCCCCACTAGTATCTGATTCACTTGGTCGTGACATGTCTGTCTTGGGCGTCCTCGACTTCTTCTACCATTCACATTTGCGTCATATATTCTTACACTCCTTTCCTCGTTCATTCACTCTACACGCCCAAACTGTCGGAGCGTCCCTTTCATGATCTTACTCATTGCGCTACATCAGCCTTGCATTCTTTGCGGATCTTGGGGGATACATAATACATGGGGAGTACCTTCATTTTTCTCCTGCCAAATTTATAGCATATTATATTATACAGGGTGTTAAGGGACGTACTTGACTTACTTTAACCAGTGATTCCTGACATTATTTGGAGTTAAAAATGTAAATGAAATTTTGGTCTCCGGTGACATTTTTGATGTTTTTTTTTCAATAAAAACATTAAAAAATGATAGTTGTTGGATAGTTGGAGGCGGGGTAAGGGGTTTGTCGGACACCCGGCTGAGTGACCAGTGACGACATGCTAAAGAATTTTTTTTTTGTTTGATTTTGAAAAAAAAATTTTTGAAAAAAAAAAGTCATAAAAAAAAGTCACCGGACACCAAAATTGCATTTACATTTTTTACTACAAATAATGTCAGGAATCACTGGGTAAAGTAAGTCAAGTACGTCCCTTAATACCCTGTATATATATATTTATTATTTACAACTTTATCCTTGAAAAAACAAAAAAAAAAAAAATTATTTTAAATCAGATCTCAAAACTATAGTCACCGTAAAAGTCTACAAGTTTACATTAATGTACTACCTCTCGTAGGTACCCATAATCTCAATCTGTAAGAAATACAACAATATTATTCTTTCAATATCTGTATAATTTTGTGTGATTTTGTTTAAATTTGTATAATTGTGAACTTCAACACAGGCTTGTCCTAGTGATGTTACAAATTGTATTGTAAATATTTTACCTGCAGTGTTAAGAAACAATAAATAAATAAAATAAATCGAAACAAAGTGTTAAAATAAAGTATCTTTTAGGTTTAAGGTAATATTGAAAAACATTAAGTTTATTTAAGTATCCTGAAAATTTTCACTGATAGTGTAAATAATACCGTGCATTTTCCACACGAGTTTCAGTTGTATCGTTGACATTAACAAAAAAACGTTTTCCCGGTTGAAAATATCTCTCTTAACATTTTCACAGGATGCTCCCGATATAAAAAAGCCTTTTTAGATGGTTTCGTTTCGGTCCGAATGAGCCTGCTCTCGTATCGGACAATATGTTTGTATTTTTATATTTCCGTCGAAAAATTTACGACGCACAATAAAAAAATATCACATTAAAACTGATGTGGTGTCGTGTCATAAAGCCTCATTCACAGTACAGTTAAATTTCTGCTCTGGTTTTTTTTAATGTGAAAATTCGCTCGTTTATTCACACCAAATTCAAGCATTTTTTTTTTTAATTTCTTCAAGTTTGATCTGAGTAATCTTTTTACATTTCTTCTATTTTATAATGCATACAATATGGCGCCTTGATTTTTAGCTTTACTCTGATATTCTAAATTCCGTAGCACGAGTTTTGTCAAACTTAATCGCATGTTATATTCATGAGAACGGTTCGTTTCATTGACTCGTTTTGTATGAGTGAGTGAGAACGAGCTATTGTGATCTGCTTTACCTCGCTCACAAAATCCGGACCTCTTCGAGACCCGCATTAATAAATCCCTTCTTACAGCACCTACCTTAAACTGCCTTACAAAACCGCCCAACCGGGTGGCGATATAATTCCCCTATCTTTACACTCTACTCTTACGAGTATAAAATAAACATATATTTATAATTATTATAAGCAATAATTATCAGCCTAAAACACTCATCCACATTGAAAAATCTTCCGAGAAAAGATACATGACGCCAACGGGACTTGAACCCGTGCCCTTCTGATTGCCGGTCAGCTGCTCTCCCAATTGAGCTATGGCGGATTATCTTATACCCGCCAAATTATTCAATAAATACTAGTGTTTCATTCAACAATTACTGCTTATTATATTTTTTTCACCTGAAATCAACCAACTTTATTTTTGCGAGAGAGACACTGTTAGTGTTAAATTCCTCGCTAGGTGGCGTCGAGACAAATTATGTCTTCATTTATTGGGGAAATACTTAAACTTGTCAAAATAGAATTATTATTTTTAATTGGGAGAGCAGCTGACCGGCAATCAGAAGGGCACGGGTTCAAGTCCCGTTGGCGTCATGTATCTTTTCTCGGAAGATTTTTCAATGTGGATGAGTGTTCCAGGCTGATAATTATTATTACTTATAATTATTGTTACCCTTTGTGCTATGCATAAAAATCTTGTCTTAAAACCATAGTTTAACAATTAAAAATAATTATTAAACATATATTTAATAAAATGGATGTGTAGTTGCGATCTAAAAATAGTTGCGATGATTTAGGAATTCTGGATAGAAAACGTAATTCAAATTTCAAAACCAGAGTTTACCCTTTTTTCCGCATTAGAAAACAAGTAGGCTAGTACATGATTTTTAATCTCAGCAAAAATTAGATCATACTAACCTAGAATAAGAACGTGAATTACTTATTTGTTTTCGTGGACTTTTTATTCAACAACCAAGTCTGTAATTGAAAATTTTATAAATATCTACATAATATAAGACTTTGTACGACTGGGGAGTGTTATGAAGTAGTTTCTTGAATCTTTACTTTCAACCCCTGTACAATAATTTGCGCTAGGTACTAAATTCAATAGTATTTTTTGTAAGGTTTGCCACACCGAGGTGCCCATTGATTGGCCCAGATTTCGGTGGGAGGGGCCAAAGGGACGAAGCCGGAAGGCTTGGGGGTTTTTAGCAGGCTCTTCTCGTCCCAGCTTCGCTAAGAATCGGTCACGCCACCTGCGTGGTTGGCATAGATCCTTTATATCATAACAGTTTTTTAAAAACACGTGCTTAGAAATTGAAATAAATTCAGTGACGTCTTTTTGACGAGGAGCGGCCCTGCCCAGATGTAAACCGTGCGAGATAATGTACGTAAGCCTTATTTAATTATGTTATTAATTCATTCCTTTGATTGGGTTCTAAAATCATTAACTAATCCGTTCACAAAGAGGTACACGCTTTTTCCTAGTAGCGTAAAATCACCAATAAATTCTTCATAATTTAAAGCAACAAGGAATCTTTTTATTTATTATATTATAACCCTTACCTGCAATAAATGAAGCGACGATCGTTTTGAATCAAATCCGATCGAATTGAGAACACAATATCCCTGGGAAGAGCTAGCCGAGGTTTGTATTATAATTTGGTTTTGGTAAGTATTTAAATTGAACCATTGTTGTTGAGTCTTGAACATTGTGTTATTTAATTTCAAATTTGTTATAAGTTCGTAATCAGGCGGTTCGAGCCTGTCGATACGCAACACTGTCGCCTTTCAACGTGGAGCTAGATTTGGTTCATTATGATATGTCGCTTTCCTTGATTTTTTTTTCATAAACTCCATGCTGTTTTTCGTGATGTATGTATAAATATGTAAATAATAATAATTTTTCCCCTTTAAATGTATAGCTAAATAAGTGATTGTGAATAGTTTTAAAAAAGTTCAAGCGTGTTTTCAAACGCCGCCATTTTGATCCACGTGTTTTTTCAACACGTGTTCGAGAAGTATTTAAAAAAGTTCACGCGTGTTTTAAGGATCTGCCATCTTGTCGGCCGCATCTCCGGATTAAAAAACCATCACGTGTTTTCGACTGTTTAAATCAAGTTTTTTTGTCGTTAACAACCACCATTTTGGAAGCATCTCAAATCGCCACGTGTTTTTGACCGTTAAACCAAGTTTTTTGTCGTTAACAGCCACCATTTTGGAAGCATCTCAAATCACCACGTGTTTTTGACCGGTAAATATTTAGTCATGCCGTATTTTGAAAAGATTCGTTTTGTTTTACGCGATTCTTGAAACAAAATGGTTACCGGAAATCTCAGAATTAGATACCTCAGATTAAAATCTGCTAGCGTAGGTAAATGCATTGAAGGTACGGTATACCCGCTCAAAAAGGGAGATAGTGAAATTCGAGTAAAACCACAATTCGGAATTTAAGCCTTGCTTGAAATGGATTTAGCCATATTTGGTGCATATTGTGATCTTCTGCTAAAAAACGGCGTTGTGGTTATTTGTTAGTTAGTTCTTTAACCCGTCTGCTTGGTTCAATATATTTGCACCTCACAAATCGGAAGCCTGGATTTTGCGCGTAAATTCTAAAACCGTCATTTTGGATTGAGATTGTAAAATATCTATGCAAGATAACTTTCATATCTCAAAGACAATAAGAAGCATTATTTCGTTCTCTTTCTGGATAAAAGAAAAATACATATGTTTGCATGAGAAGAAGAGAGATATTGAAGCTATATAGCTTTTAAAATGTAAGGTCGCTCGGGACGTTTTTGGTCTTATGAAAGTATAACGCGATTACGTGTTTTGGGATGTATTTATTCCTAAACAAGCAAATGGGTTAACAAATTTTCCTTTAGTAAGTGCCGCTCGCATAGCACGCCAATTTAAATTGTGTGACCTCAAGTTTAGTTTGCTTGACATAGGTTTTAAATATATTTGAATAATTTTAAATCTACGTAATTTACTTGCCATGTTCGAGTTTAAAATTTTACAAAAGTTAAATGGTCGGGGTGCAGGCACCTAAAAGCAGGTAGAATTCTTCAAAATATTTTTTGGAGACCTTCATAAAATTTAAGGTTCGTTTTATCACCGGGTAGCGGGAATAACGATTGTATGTTGGGTTCCTTTGGAGACAATAACTATTGTCTTTTTTCATAGGCAAAGAATTTATTTCAAATATCTGAAAGTACTTACCTAGTAGATGCGATTATTTTTAGAATAACGGCCATTAGTTTGAAACAGAAATTGACCAGTCTCAGAGTGTGTTGAGACCATATTTTAGCGTTATTTTCGTTGAAACGAGCTGATGATTTAGAGTGGTAAAATAGTATTTACCTATTTAAACATAGATTTTTAACAGTTAAAAAATAAACGAACGCCAAAAAAACTTTTAATCGAGTTCAATTCTCGTGATTTACCAGTGAGATATAATTTTTAGTGTTCAATGATACCGCCTTCCTTATGGGATATAAATACCTACCAGTTCGAATCTGGAATGATAATAATGCAACGCACTCCGACGTAATTACCTTACTTCAAAATTCAGTCGCGGGTTCGATTCCTTGCGAAATTATATATCTCCGTAACCATGCCGATCTCTCTATCGAAGAGTAGAAACCTATTAACGATTAGATAAATATGTTTGTGCCTATGATATTTTAGGGGATACTGTGTGGAGTGCCCTTTAAGGAAAGGAAGGAGAGGAAGGAAAGAGGGATGAGGGGCGGATATAAATTTAGTGGTCAGTGTCCAGGAGTGACAGACATAGGAATTCCTTTCTCCAAATTACGGTTCGACGACAGGTAGTCAGTCCGATTTTACCCCATATGGACTCAGGCACTCGTAGCGAACGAAACACCCAAGTGTAGCGAATCCCTTAAGAGGATTACCTATAACTGAGGCGCTGGTTATACAATAGATAGTTCCGGGGCAGCGGTACCCATGCCCGCAACAACAAATTGATACGACAACGAAGTCTATGTAACGGAAGTACGATAGCTATTTTTTAAATAGATGGATATAATCGGTATCTGTTAATATTAATGTATAGGTATTACTATTAATTAATTATTTTACGGAAAAGTGATAGTGGGTTCGATTATTACTTTTGATTTTCGAGATTTTGCTCAGGATAGAACAAGTGTCTAGATTTATTCAACTAACGGTGTAGATTGATTGCATAGAAATCAATAGATGTTAATTGAAATTAAAGTTATTATTTGAAATAATAAAGATAAGAAACGAACTTATTTACAGATATTTAATAAGTTGATAGAAGAAGATCAAGACGGAATGCAACTATAATGTTGGCCCATACCAATTAGAAAATAGTTATTCAAAGAAAATCAAGATGGAATCCATCTTAGCCAAGTGGAAAATTATTTCTTCAAATAATTTTGAAATTTATTTGTTTGAGTAGAGTTTCGCGCTAAGCGACGGACGTGAATCGTATTTTGACTGATTTATCACTCAAATGGTTTTGTAGGAACCGGAGAAATCAACGTATTGTGAAAATAAGATATGAAATTGACACCACACCCTTCCACACATACCTACACTCATCGTGCTGTTTTCGAAAGGACGCTTTTGGGATAGTGCATACACGTACATTACAATCGCTTCGGAGTAATTAACCGAATGTGATAACCACTAACATTCGCCACGCACACATACACTAACCTTGACACTGTTTTCGAAGGGGCCCATTCGAAGACAGTGTGTACACACCTTACATACACACTACACTTGTATTTTATAACTATTCATGTACATCATTCGACATTCGTATTGTATTTCATATATAACTAGCCTCTGCTTGCTATTATTTTCACCTCTCTTTCAAGCTCGAGAATGAATGTCGTTGGTGATTAATAATTGCGATTTGATGGTTTGCTCGTTCCGGGAAAAAACTAGCTGGCGCCCCGCGGCACAGCCCGCGTAAATGAAGTGGAAAAGTCCCTGACTTCTGAATTATTATTTCATTATTATTATTTTTGTCATCATTAAAAAAATACTCTAATGCGCTGACTAAAATAATAACTTTAAATTATTGTTGTCATCATTAAAAAAAATAATATAATGCGCTGACTAATAACTTCAAATATTGCCTTAAAACGCGATATATCGACGACAATTATATTACAGTGAATGTGATAAAACCTGAGGTATTATTAAGGTGTTTTCTTGAAATGTTTGAATGGTCCTGAATTATAGGACGGTGTTTGAATGGTCCTGAATTATAGGACGTTGGTTGAATGGTCCTGAATTATAGGATGTTGTATGAGTGTTCCTGAATTGAATTGATGCAGGACGCTGTTTGGGTCTATAAATGACTCTGATTTTTGTTGTCTATTTTGTTATCTGTTTTGTTTTAATATGTCATTAACCAGTAATCCGTACTGTTAAAAAGTGGATACTGACTTAACTGAGCCATTACCCGTTCTTTAAAAGGGGGTTAAATGTGCTTTTTGTTCTACGATATGTCAATACATACATCACGACATCTAATGTGGAGTTACCTTACGCTTTGATCTCTTGTTGCTTATACATTACCATTCCGATAGTTTTGTTTACTCTTGGTGTTCGTACTTTTCTAATTATGTCATTTTTTTGCTTTCATGTTGACGTTACTCATTGAGTCGTTCCCTGCTGCTGAGAATCATTACTGTTGCTGTAGACGCCCTGATGGACATCACTGCCTCGAAAGCTGAGTTTAACGGTGTTCCTGTCAGCCGCTTGGACGTGTTGATTTTGCTGTTTTTTGATATTTTGTCTAAACTTAATAACTTATCATGTGTCTGTAAACTGTACAACTTTTTGCCTAGGTTTTTTAATGCAGAATCTCTTTGTGAATGATGTTTTTTTTGTAAAGTTTATTGTGGGAATTCTTTGAAGGGTTAAAGTCAAAAAACCTTCGTTACAACGGCGGTTTTTTGCTGGTGTTTTCGGGGATGTGTTATGAAGTAGTTTCTTGAATCTTTACTTTCAACCCCTGTACAATAATTTGCGCTAGGTACTAAATTCAATAGTATTTTTTGTAAGGTTTGCCACACCGAGGTGCCCATTGATTGGCCCAGATTTCGGTGGGAGGGGCCAAAGGGACGAAGCCGGAAGGCTTGGGGGTTTTTAGCAGGCTCTTCTCGTCCCAGCTTCGCTAAGAATCGGTCACGCCACCTGCGTGGTTGGCATAGATCCTTTATATCATAACAGTTTTTTAAAAACACGTGCTTAGAAATTGAAATAAATTCAGTGACGTCTTTTTGACGAGGAGCGGCCCTGCCCAGATGTAAACCGTGCGAGATAATGTACGTAAGCCTTATTTAATTATGTTATTAATTCATTCCTTTGATTGGGTTCTAAAATCATTAACTAATCCGTTCACAAAGAGGTACACGCTTTTTCCTAGTAGCGTAAAATCACCAATAAATTCTTCATAATTTAAAGCAACAAGGAATCTTTTTATTTATTATATTATAACCCTTACCTGCAATAAATGAAGCGACGATCGTTTTGAATCAAATCCGATCGAATTGAGAACACAATATCCCTGGGAAGAGCTAGCCGAGGTTTGTATTATAATTTGGTTTTGGTAAGTATTTAAATTGAACCATTGTTGTTGAGTCTTGAACATTGTGTTATTTAATTTCAAATTTGTTATAAGTTCGTAATCAGGCGGTTCGAGCCTGTCGATACGTAACAGGAGGTACTATAAAATTATTGTATTTTTCAGAGAGTTTATTTTGTATTTAAGGCTTCACCGCACCTGTTAGTTATATTCTGAGCTTCTGCCGGAGGCTGTGCACATTTAGGTTTTAAAGAATAAACTTTATTTTATGCCATGTGGGTAGATTCCTGCTGGGGATATTTTTAGAATATACCTACGCAGACCTTTATGTTTACAGGGGGTTTTATTTAAACCATATTGATGAGGTAAAAGTTTTTAAAGGTTGTTTTCATTTCTTTATTTATATTACAGTAACAAAACAGTACATTGGTTAGAGTGATGAGGCAATATTACACATTAAAAGAGTGTGCAAATTACAAGCGATAGAAGTGAAACCTTCAGAAAACTAAAGTATAAAAGAGTGGGGAGGCTACGAAGTACCATACGAAGAGGAGACCAATAGAAATATAAATCCCACAGATGTTTGTGTTTGCCTCTTCTTAGAGTTGATATTTTTCGTTTCAGTTTTTAGAAGTGGGTATGGGTACCGCTTTCTCGGGAACCATTTACTGTATAACCAACACCCCTGCCATAGGTTACCCCAAGTGTTTCGCTACGTTTGTTCTCTTTGCAGGGTTGCTCGGGTTCTGTCTTGGCGGTGAATACGTTTACCCACCGATTACGTGGCGGGCCAGACCGGGGGAGACTGGTTCAGTGAGATCATTTGACTGAGGCAGATCTCCAGACTGAGTCTACCCATCGCCTCGCACCGCAGCAGGAGGGTTGGATTCTTACGTCGGTCACCCCTGGACACACTGACCCCCAGATTCCTATCAAACCTTCATACATTTTTACTTCCCAAAGCTTTGTCTATTCCATTTCCCTAAAAAGAATCTCTCCACGTTGAGCTAAATTGTACATTGCGTATTTACTGGATGACGTGTATGGTATACAAGTGTGTGCATGTGTGAGTGTGTTTGTGTAGGTGTGAGAAGTGTCGTGATATGTTTGCGCTTTGAACAGTTCGTGCTTTAACACGAACCTTTGCTCCTTTTAAATGTGGGTGGTTCATTAGAAAAACTGTCGATGCTGGAGTTTAGACAAATATTATTGAAGACGTGAAGAGCACGGTTAATTCAAAACTGAATACAGAAAAATAATTAAGAGGATTAACGACCTTCATGGTCGAGGGGCAAGGCTCTCAACTAGCGATCCGGAAGTCGTTATTTCATTGATTTGTATTTTCTCAATTAATCTCCTCTCATGATGGACACTATAACGCTGTCCAAAAAGTTAGTTTAAGAAGAAGGAAGCACAATAAAATGGCATAATAACTCAAAAAATAATCACGCTAATATAACAGTTGTTGTAAAATAATATGGGACCGTCCTGTTTACATGAACAACGTAGAGTTTTTTGGGGGTAACGCACTGAACATTGTATCCAGAACTGGCCCATTAAAGCGAGTTTTAGTCCATCCGTATCATTTGGTACATTTTAATATTCAGGAAATTGCCAGATCTTTCCTGCGTTTAAATGTGAGCTTTTTTAAAAATTGGTCTCAACAGTTTTTTGTTAATATCTCCGTTGCAAAAAAGAAATAAACCGACTTTCAAATCTTTTTATTCTGGATTTTCACTCAAAAATAATATAGCTCTCAACTTCGGAGGCGGATGTGGGTACCGTCGCCCTGGGAACCTTTTATTGGATAACCAACACCCCTGCCATCGGTTACCTCAAGTGATTCGTTAGATTTAGGTTCATGGGGGGAGGTTGGTCAGGATCTTGACGGCCTATGGTTTTGCCCAACTACCGCGTGGCGGACCGGATGTGAAGAGAGGTTGAAGGAGACCTTTTGACGTTTCCAGCCGGACTCTCTCGACCCATCGCCTTGCACAAAAGAGGGACGGATGGATTCCAACTTTCGTCACTCCTGAACATATTGAACCCAGATTCCTACCTACTCCTCATTTCTTTTTCCTTCCCAGAACTTCCTACTTTTCCTTTCTTAAAAAGAACCTTCACACGATGTCCTCAAACATGGAGAAGATTTAATTAGTTAAAAAAAAGAAGCAGAAAGAAGGAGGTAGCTTAACACGGCATAATACCTCAAAAAATCAAGATAATCTGTGCCCCTTTGTTATTCTGAAAGATCAAATCATTTTAATATTAATTAAAAATCCTGTTTTGCCTACAAAATCACCATTACCAAAACTTTTTGCTGTGAAAATATCATAATAGAAAAAAAGCTCGCAGCCTTCCATCTATCTAAAAGAAAATAAAATGTGCAAATCATTTCCAAATAATAACAAAAAACAATAACCCAACCTTCCATCGATGACAATATCCGGACTAGAACAATGTATTTTTCCAGCAGATATTCTATCAGTTATTTGTTCCCAAGCCCATCAACTCACTTTATTAATAATTTTTGTCGCACGCGGCCATAACTCAGTCTGTTTCATTATTTCATTTATATTTTCACGTTCAAATTTATATTTTTTCACTGTGATGTCATTGCTTAAGCTCAAACTAGATTGTTCACATTTTTTTAAAGTGAAAACTTCTTTAGAACCGTTGTGATTTGAAACTCGAAGAAACGAAAAAGCGACACAAAAAAGAAACAAACACTTACATCTACAGGATTAAGCCTGCGAGAGAATGAGATAAAATTATCGGATTTATCTATGTGCGGTGCTTCGTAGCCCCCTCCCCACTCTTTTCGACTTTAGTTTTCTGAAGGTTTCTCTTCTACCTCGTATGAACTGCTCACATGATTTTTTAAGTGAAAACTTCTTAAGCACCGTTGTTAGCTCGATGAAACGAAAAATAGTGACACCATAAAGAGACTTACTCATACTTTTATAAACCCGTGAGAGAATAAGATAATCGGTCTCCTCTTCGTGCGGTACTACGTAGCCTTCCCAGTTTAATTTATTTTTCTGAAGGTTTCACTTCTACCGCGTGTGAACTGCACACAATTTTTTTTAATGAATACCTCACAAGAGTCCCAGCTGCTCCTGTCTAGAGCCAATTACACTATGGCATCCCCAATTAAGGTATGTTGTAAGGCTGAAGATAGTGTGGAGGGGACGGGGATGGGGAAGAGGAGGTGGGGAACTACTTGGCTATTCAGATCTGGTCACCAAGCACGCCTAACTAAAACCATTTCAAGCAACGTTTCAATTCTGAATGACGGTGTTACACCAGAGTGATACTGAGAACGTATTTGTGCATTTGAAATATGTTGAGCTAAAATATCGGCTCAATAAACGTATATCTATCTGCCGGATCTGACCTGATGATGGACACTGCAACGCTGTTCTAAACGTTCATCCATATATCCTTCAGGAAGGTGAAAAGACGTTAATCTGAAGACGACAAATCTGGGGAATGCGGGGGGTGGTTCAAAACATACCAACCAAAAGAGTCCTCTGTGTTTCCTTCTTCCTACAACATGGGTCTCTTCAAGACCAATGTTCATTCCTTCCTCTCCTCAAAAAGACCCTCCACACAGCCCAGATGACATAGGCCCTGAGGGAAATTATTTTCCTCAGGGCCTCCTGTGTGGAGTCAATGTAAAAAAAAAAGTCCTAGAGCGTATTGGTGGCTAAGGCTGTGTGAGGACGAACGTGAAACAAGCACACTTCTCTGATCAGCATTTCCCTCCTTTTGTTTTGCAGAAATTCGACAAAAATAATGCCTTTTCGGTCCCAAAACACTGAGGCCATGATTTTTTTGCCCGAAATTGTCGTTTTCAATTTTTTGGCAGATGAACACTGCAACGCTGTCCTAAACGTTGGCTAAAGAAGGAGATAGCGCAACACGGCGTAACACCCCAAAAACAAATAACGAAGAAGAAAAAAAAAGACGTATGTATACTTGTTTAATGCTTTTACTTTGTTTTATTGATATTTACAAATATGTTTCTATTAATCTGACTGACTAACACAGAGATAATTAAATTGCTTTATAAGAACGCTTTAGTGGAGTGGTATTATTATAAGGGAAGCGTTTGTCACTTTTAAACAGTCTCCATTCATTGAATTAAGTGCTCACCCATAATTATGTTCTGATACTTACCTTAAAGCTATTCTAATAGAACGCAACGTAAACCGATGATGTTAAGTGTTTGCAAAATAATAAACTTGTTAAGTTAAGTTACACTGTCATCTTCTAAACTGACCACTTTGCTATTAGGTTCGGTTGTAGCAAACGCTTTAAAAGGGCTAATAAACATTTTTAGTAAGTAGGTATGCGAATTTGGATGTAATGACGAATAATATTTTTGTAAAATTGTGTTTCGTGTAACAACGGTAAGGCGATCCAATAGTCCAGGAAAAAATCTACATCGGAATTCACGCCCCTTTAAGGGAGGAGTTTGAAAATGCTTGAGAAAAAGCTTTTGAAAAGGTTGGAAAAGGTATTTGAGAAATTTTTTTTACAGGTTAATTTCGTAAAAACCTGCAAAAAAAACATCAACTCCTTTTTTACGCATTGATCATTGTAATAATACGGAAATTTAAAATTGATTTCACGAAATCAAGCGACGCGGAGCCACACGTCTATTTCCCACTCCGGCCGGGGCGTGACTGATAAGAAATAGGTGTGGCGTGGGTAGAGTAGTTCTTCGGTGGATGCAGAGGGTTCACTTTGAGAAACCAAATTTGTCGACTAGCGGCCGTATTGTAAAATAACAAAGCGAAAATGCATAATATTTTAATTTGGGAAGTTCGGGCGTAAATATATTTTTTTTTTGCGATTATTATAAAAGAAACTGAATTTTCGACATTATACAATAAAACCATATCCGAAAAGGGGTTTATAAATAGGAGAGTTTGGAATTGAAAGTGTTTTTCATAGACTTTATTTTTTATAGGCTTAAAAAAAATGACCGAAATTTTTAAGGGCCAAGGTATGTTCTACACGCAGTATTTAATTGAAGCATCTATAATACTTCTAAGTAATCAAATTTTCAAAACAAAAACATATGATTTTGTAAGATTTTGTATTATTTAGCATGGCTTCTTCTTTGTTATAAGTCATACTGGCACTCATTTCAAACTTTAGTACCTGAAACACATTAACGGCCTCCGTGTTTGAGTGGTTACATTGTCAGCTACGAATTCTGAGATCGCGGGTTCAAGTCCCGTCGTGTGAAATAAACATTTATTTGATTAATATGTGTTATTAAGCAATTTATTTGTTTAAAAAGAGTAAATTTGCGGCACGTTCCAGACTACAGGATATTGTTGATTTATTTTACTACATTTTTATTTTACTTGTTGACTATTTTTCTTCATAATCACTATCCCGTTCAATGCTTGTGGTGAAACGTGGCGCAAGTTTCTTTATACCCTCCTCGAAAAATTCTCCCGCCAGCTCCTTCCCCAACTTCTGAACCACTTTCTACACCTTCTCGTCGGTTGAAAATTTATTTTCATCCATATATGCCTCCAGGAAGGTGAAAAATTGATAATCTGACGATGCCATGTCAGGGGAAAGCGGGGGGTGGTTCAAAACATCCCAACCAAATGAATCCAAGAGCGTATTGGTGGCTAAGGCTCTGTGAGGACGAACGTTTTCGTAAAACAAGCACACTTCTCTGGTCAGCATTCCCCACCTTTTGTTTGTTTTTTTTATTTTTTTTTATTTCATAAATGTTTACGTGTCACAGTTTTTGCCATTTTTTAACTACCATACTAGGCTGTTGCCCGTGTTGTTTTGAATGCTCCTGTAGCAATCAGACGTGCTACGTAAACGCGTAAAGAAAAAAACTGGAATTAAATGTTGATCGTTTATTAATGAGAATTAATAATTCAAATATTACACGGATCGTGATAGTAGTAAATAACGGTACAAGTTGTTTGGCTTGCTATTCTATCGACTGACTGGGTCGAACCATTACTCCGGCTTTTATAATGCCGCGGCGGAGGTAACGGTTTAATAATTCGGCTGGTAATATCGAGAGAATACGATACGTTTCTCGATGGTTCTGACGCCTAATGTACAGGGAATGTGAATGCTCGGGTACTTTCCATAAAGTGCGACGAGATTCCAAATATTTCAGCGCAGGTAGGTAGGTATTCTTCGTGTTCCGTTCCCAGTTGTACCATGCGGCGACATCACCATGCTGCACAGGTGCAGCACCTGAGTGTTGGCTTCACTACACTCCTTTTGATTTTTTTAGGGTATTTATTTATTTATTTCAAAACATACGGCACAACATGTGCCATTGACATAATTATATTTATATATATTATAATACAATAACAAAAGAAAGTGACATATAAATGTAAAGTTAAATATAAAAACAAAAGTTAAAAAAAATAAAAAGGTATCATAATATTGTTTTGCATTGATGGTCTCAAAGTCTCAACCTGAGGCAGAAATTTTAAAATGATGCCTTTTCGGTCCCAAAACACTGAGGCCATGATTTTTTTGCCCGAAATTGTGGTTTTGAATTTTTTGGCAGATGGGGAATTAGTGTGACGCCACTTAGACGACTATTTTTTTCCTTATACATGCAATGAGTCACAATATAACTCAGAAATCCTTACTTTTTTTCTTATAGCTGTTATTCCTTCCGTGAGTAAAAAGCGGCTCACAGCACTTGCCGGGATTTTTTGCGTACATCTTTCACGCAACTGGACACTACAACGTGAGTTTACCTACTACAATGTTCCTGCGATGCTCGCTCTGGTCAGGAGATACCCCTCTACCACTCAGTTTTGTGTTCGCACTTTCTGAACATGTTAAGTATATCAGCTCGGCTTCTTATTGACTTTATAATTTTAAACGAAGATGTCAATTTCTCACTAGCTCCTGGCAGCTGAAACTCTTTTGCTATAATAAAAAAAAAGAAATAAAAATAATAATTGCAAAAAAATTTCCTTATCTTATTTACAATTATTTTTATATGTCATTTTCTCAAAGCCCGGCGGCATTTGGCAAGGCAGTTGGAAAGGCAAGGAAAATGTCATTTCAAAGGGAGGAATATAATTGAGGCAACAAATGATCCGTGACCGTCCCATAAAAGGATTTCCTTCCCCGTGGAAGCGAGCCTTCTCCACAAAGGAAAAGCAATGATCCAAAAAGAAGTCTGCAACATTTCTAAATGTCTTTTCCTCTCTACTAGTTTTGTGTTGGAACATTTTTGAAGTGATTTTAAAGCAGTGGTAGAAAATAATTTTAGATGTAGACAATTAATTCTCAAAGTTTTAAAAGCATCCATCTAATCGCAATTCTGTTTCCTGTTTCAGCATTTTTCCTTTTATACAGGATCATTATTTGGTCAGTACTACATTTTTTTAGTTCTCGTGCTTTGAATTATTGTTGGCAAAGAGTAAAAAAAATTTAATTTGTTGAAAAGGCTTAACGGCGTAAACTCGGTTTTTGCACATAACAAAATATACTACTCCAATGGTCGAGGTATTGAGGCTTTCAACAATATCGATAATAATATAACGTGCGGCTGGAAAACTACATAACTCGTGTTCAATCAGTTTAATTGTTTTTTTTTTTTTTTTCCAATGTGCTGGACGGAGTATTTGTCTGCTCTTTTATGTCTGCTATTTTTATTTTTTGTCTATTATGTCGGGTGAAAAATATTTAGACATTTAAATATTAGAGGGGAAAATCATCGTCAGGTTTTGAATCATCATCAAACTTTCTTCAATAGTAGCTCTATGACAAAATTCAGCGCTTTTCCATTTGCAATTCGGCAAAAACTTGTTTATTTTCTTTGGTCTTTTGGCAGCCAAAACAATTCACGTCCTGAATCTAGTTTTCCTTGCTGGCGGTACTGGTGTCTTAGCATGAGAAGAGAATGATGGAAGAGATGGTAGAGGCTGAATAAAGGCTGAATTTGGGAGGTGGGAATGGGTACCGTCGCCCCGGGAAAGTTTATTGGATAACCAACACCTCTGCCATAGGTCACCCTAAGTGGTTCGCTACGTTTGGTGATTTAGCGGGGGTGCCCGGGTCCATGGGCTTAGGTTTGTCTGGGTCTTGGAGACGGATGACCTGGACACCCTAAACTCCAGATTCCTACCCACCCCTTGAACCCTTTTCCTTTCCAGAACTCTCTTCTACTTCCTTTCCTTAAAAAAACCCTCCACACAGCATCCCCAAAGATGACATAGGCCCTGAGGTAAATTATTTTCCTCCGGGCCTCCTGTGTGGAGCTTATGTAAAAAAAAAAGATGACAGTCAACGAATATTATCATCATTAATGTTGCTGAGAAAATTTCCTATTCCATTAGTCAGCGGAAAGTCTTTGGTTAGATCTTAAGGCTCATTTTGCACTTCGTAGTATTCAGTTTGTTCGTCTAGGTCTAGAGCACCATCAGCCTCGGAACTGCTGAATAGGTGAAGAGGTTCTAGAGGAGTGTCAAGAGAAGGTGAAGTTGTAGAAGAAAGGTTAGTTGAAGAGAGAGGTCCGTGCTTGTCATTCTCATTCTCGGCATTGGAAATAATATCCCTAGTTTTGGAATACGCCTGCCTCTTGGTACCAGGGCAAATACAATAATATAAATAATATAATATAATAATATAATTGGAAACACAGCGACCACTGATTTGAACATAATTGTTTGCCACACTAACCAATATTTTACAACGGTTGGGTCTAACCTTGCGGAAAACATCCTAAGTGTCACTAAGGAAACTGAAGATTCACTGGCATCTGCAATAGAAACAAAACACAATTCTTTTTCATTTCAATTCCCACCTACGACAAATGAAGAGGTTCTAAAAATTATTGACAATCTTAACAACACACATTCGAAAGGTCCTGACGGTCTTAACACTCATATTCTAAAAATTATTAAACACAATATTGCATCACCTTTATCGAACATTTTTAATAAAAGTTTTACTTCAGGGGTTTTCCCCGACCATCTTAAAAAGTCTTTAGTAGTACCAATCTACAAAAATGGACCCAAAAACCAAGTGGGAAATTATAGGCCAATATCCCTGTTGAGTGCAACCTTAAAAATTATAGAAAAAAATTTTAAAAACAGATTAAGTAACTATTTAGAGAGCCGAAAACTTTTAAGTAAAAATCAGTTCGGCTTTCGGCCGGGGAGGGGGACGGACGATGCGATAGCGCAACTTACACAACATATTTCTGAAAATATAAATCGCGGAAAGAAAAACATTGCACTGTTCTTAGACTTAGCCAAGGCTTTTGATACAATTTCTCATAAATTACTCCTCAAAAGATTAAAAAATATTGGCATTGTAGGTATGCCCTACGAATGGTTAAAGAGTTACTTAACGGGTAGAAGCCAGCAACTCAAAATGGGCAAAACAGTGAGTAAATCACTAGAGACTAACTTTGGGGTACCGCAGGGAAGCACATTGGGACCTCTTCTATTTAAAATCTACATAAATGAATTATGCGAGCTAAAAGTAGGCGGAAAAATTATTACATTCGCTGACGATACGGTAGCTCTATTTGAAGGAGACGACTGGACTCAAACACATAAACATGCTGAAAGTGGAATCAAGGCGATAAAACAATGGCTTGACAAAAATCTACTCACACTAAATATATCAAAAACTAAATACATAAGATTCAGCTCAACTATAAAAGGGCAACCTAGTACATCATTTACAATTAAAATACATAAGCGTAACTGTAATTCCGATAATATTAATTATATCTGCAATTGTGAAGTTTTGGAAAGTGTGAAAAACATCAAATATCTAGGCGTTATTATAGACAATCACCTTAAGTGGAAATATCACATTGACAACCTCACAATAAGGGTAAGAAAATTGATCCATATATTCTTTGTATTACGAAATATAATCAAACAGCAAGATCTAAGAAAAATATATTTCGGATTATGCAACCCCATCTTAACGTATGGTTGTATTGATTGGGGAGCGTCAGGTAGAACAATTTTAGATCCACTAGTGAAGGCCCAGAAATCCATAATTAGAGTTATTATGCGTAAACCCTATAGGTTTTCTAGCGATCAGCTACACAAATTTTTTTATGTAGTTGATGTTCGTCAAAACTATATAAAAAAGGTTATTATCCACGTACACAAAAATCTAGAAAAACTTGATAAAATTGATCATAAATACATCACAAGAAGTCACACCAGAAAGGATCTTGTGGTCCGAGGGAGCAATACGTCGAAGTTCCAAAAGACATATACATATCTGGGACCGAAATTATATAATAAAATCCCTCCAGAATTAAATATTAAAACATGTAAAATGACATGCATCGGTTCAATAATAAATAAATGGTTGATTGGCTTAGGTAGGGTTGAGTCTGAAAAATTGTTAAATAACGTCACTTAAAACTTAAAATTTTAAATGCTTAACTATTAAATGCCACAATCAGTAGGAACTTAGTATATATTTAATCTACAAAAAAAAACACTTTGTTTTTTTTTCTTCAGAATACATTTTTTGCATTTTTCACCAGCATTTGGTTCCTTAGAACGGGCAATCTGCCTAGCTAGGAACTAATATAGACAAACAAGACATAATAACACTTGTACCCATTTTAACATTTACAGTTATTTTGAAATATTATTATTATGTTATTTTACTGTATAAATGTATCTTATGTAATAAATAAATAAATAAATAAAAAAAAATTAAAAATAAAACGAACCTTGTATCTTCGCGCCCCGTCCTTGGGTCATTGGCAAAGGTTGGCAAAAAAAAAACAATAGTAAATTAATTACAACAAAGTATCGGATTTTGCATTGATGACAATGATGACATCAACAATGACATCGATGATCAACTGCATTACACGAACAAAATTAACGCTTCTGCTGTTTGGGCCTCGTACTAGCAAAAACACATAAAATTATTGAAACAAATTAAAAAAAATTCTTTCTAAGGTATCTTTATACGACAATTCATGGTGAATACCTCCGATTTATACATCACACGGATTTGCTCTCTGAAAAGCGATACGAAAGTCTCCAATTTAGGAGGAATGGGACCCTTGCAGTAACAGCTTTTAAAATTATAAACTACTAGCTGGTCCTGGCATGCGTTGCTAAGCCATTTAATAAAGAAAATTTTCTCCCTGAGTGTCCTTTCCCATTCGTCCCGTTCCCCTTCCGCCTCCCCTTCTTCTCCTGCGTCCTCTTCCCCTCTCGCGTTACCACTCTGTCACCTCCACCTCTTCCCACTCCACTCCCCCCCTTCCCCCTTCCCCCTTCCCCCTTCCCCCTTCCCCCGTCCCGCGAACCCCCTCCCGAGTTACCCTGCCCCCTCACACGTCCCCTTCCCCTCCCGCGTTCCCCTTCTACCTTCCCCGCCTTCCCTCTTCCCTTTCCCGCTCCCTCGTCCCGCCAACCCTCCTCCCACGTTCCATGTATTCAATCCCAGTACATTCAGTTTTTAAACAGCCCGCGTGTCACCTTTTGCAATTTTTATTAAAATTTCCATTTTTCATGCAAGTATATTAATTTTGGTACCTAACATAAGTACCTATTTAAAATATCTGAAATTCTTCATTCGATTCACACTATTATTACCTACTTTAAATAAATTTATCAACCTAAAGATTTTCAAAAATAGATCATTCTCAAACACGCGAACTGTCAAACGTGCGATAGTCGTTAGGTTTTCTGAAATTATCCAATTTTCTGCGCAATTTTCTTATTTTTTCTCTCCATTAGAACCATCCTCGTACTTCAAGGAATATTCTAAAAAAATAATTAGCGAAATCGGTTCAGCTGCTCTCGAGATTTGCGCTTAGCAACACATTCAGCGATTCATTTTTATATATAAGAAGATTACATACCTAGATAGATTACATAGCCCATACCTTTTGGAATGCAATAAATTGTTCGTACCGAACAACTACCGCCAGCGTTGGCCCAGTATAGCATTACAAGAGATATGGTGCTGCTAAATGATATCTCTAGGTCTCTTGACATCTTCAACACCGGCCTTGAAGTTTTAAAGAGTCATTTTATGCAAGAACTCTAAAATATATATTATTGTAAAATGTTTCATTTAAAATTATGTTTATAATATGGTGTGTATTGTAATAGGATAAAATAAATAAATTGTAGATTTGCCCCCGGCTTCGCTCGCATATTATTAGGGGGTTTCCCACTCCGCCTCATCCACCTTCCCTATACCCCCCCTCCCTCCACCCTTCACCACCCCCCCTCCCCCTTCTCACCTCCCTCCACACCCGTTACATTCATTTTTCAAACAGCTCGCGTGCCACCTGTTAAAACAAGTTTTGAATTTATAATATTAGTTCCTATAGACATTTATAATAGTAGCTTAATATAATATTACTAGTTAATAACAATAACTTGGCAACGCTTTGCTTTTCGTACGGACAATAAACGTATAATAAATAATTTCATAACGCCATTTCATTTTTTTCACCAACTTTCTTAAAGATTAGTATAAATTAACATTATTGAAAAAAAATCCCAATTATTACTATTATAAAGCTTAATATGGTTACGTGAAACGAAAACTCGACTATTGCAAAGCATCATCATCAATCATCAAACAGTATTAATATCCTTGCATCTGCGTGGTAGAATTCCAGAACCCGACTTCTATAGCATGTCTGACACCACGCCTTAGCGCCGTGCCACAAATAACATCTGTGTTCGTGAAATTTCAAGCAAAACTACCGTTGTAATTCGGTTTTTAATTCAAGAATCTGCCAAAAGACGTTTATTCCCTAGGTATAATTGCTACGAATTTGTGATATCAAAAGATTGACAGTAATACCTACATGTTGTATCAAATGGCTTTATATTACGTATGACGTCATTGCTCTCACTTGGTGACTAGCTACAGTGGATCCGAGGTCCGAGAAACGGGCTGTTTTTGGAATCAGTTCGTATTTAATCTTGAATCTATAATATGGTCATTAACACTAACTGGGCGAAGCCGAACCAAAAGCCGAATATTCTAGAGCTTTATATGGTAATGCTGGTACGAAAACTCCAGTATTGTATAGTTTAATATGGTAACCTTGGAACTAAAACTCGACTATTGTAAAGCATAATATGTTAACATGGGAACTAAAACTCGACTACTGTAAAGCTTAATATGGTAATTGGGTACTAAAACTCGAGTATTGTATAGTTTAATATGGTAACCTTGGACTAATACTCGATTCTTGTAAATCTTGATTATTTATTGTTGGTTTCGAAGGTTGCGTACCTCTGATTTAAATCATACGAGACGTAAAGGAAGCGCTAGGAAGAAGATTATTGTATAGGAGATATATTGTATTACGGGAGAATAAAGGATTACGGAACATGGTTGAAATGAATATCTGTGGAATAAAAAGGGAACTTTCATTCACATCTTAATTTTGAAATCTTCGATTGAAAATTTTACATATTAATGTTATTATCCGATTGGTTCCTACTTGACACTGAAAAAAAAAGTAGGCACTTACATAATACCACTTTTTATGCAAATACCGCACAAGAGTCCCAACTGCTCCCTGGCGTCAGTGAGACTGTGGCATCCCCAATCGGGGTATGTTGTGTGTCTTAAGGAACCGTATACCCGCTCAAAAAGAAGAAAATGGAAAGATACATAAATGCGAATGTAAGAGAGCGCGCTAATATTAAGAACTATAAAATTTGAACGAAAATTGTGAAAATGCTTAATAAAAAACGAGTCTTTTAAAATAGAGCAAAAATCTTGTGGCGAACATCTAAAATAGCATTTAAAGAAACAGATGTGAATTTTTTCATAGAAAAATTCTAAAATAAGTGAATAAAACGTATTTATAATAATTTTCGGTGCATACTTTGCGATTTTTTTCTATCGAGGGAATTTCATATAATTTGCGTTTCGGCGTGGGGAACGTCTAGATATTATTTTCAAAAATAACATATAAGAGCTTTAAAACTTGAACAGCCTTAGGTAGTAATAACAAAACGCCTTAACGATCGTTCAAATGCATATTTGTTGCTTGCGCGGTGATCTGCGTTTTTACTTCTTTACTTATAACAATATCACGTACGTTATGACTTTTATGTTGGTCCCCTTGAATCTCACATATATCTGCGCAGGCGCTGCGGCCAAAAACTCTTCGCGGTAAAACTTAATGTTTGACACGTTGAATAGAGAACTCCAGTCCAAATTTTTTTTTTTTTAATGTATAATGAATGACCTTCTGACTTAAATAACTGCATATTTTAATTTGTTTGAGTTTGTTTTAATAGTTAAAATAATTTTTAAAGTTTTAATTTTTCAAGATCCCCCGAAAAACACCGCACGTGTCATGAATCGTGTGACGTTATCACTCCTGAAAAGTTTTTTAACAGGTGTTCATTTTGTATGATAGTTATACGGAAGAAAGTATGGTACTATTTGATAAGTTAAAAAAATTATTTAGGTGGAATTATTTATTTAACATATTTTATATTTATTAAGTTATTATATTTTTCAATATTATTATGGGAGAGTGGTATAAAAATTGTTTGAAATTATTATTTTTTTAGCTTTTTTAATCAAAACTATCTCAAACGAAGCATCACCTGAACACAACAAAATTGTAGGTAAATAAGATAAAGCGCCGACCAGCTGATCGGTGATGGCCATTTTGAATTTGAAGCTCGTAGAGAAGTGAGTCGTTCGCGAATGAGTCGGCTCAATGACCCGGATCTTCATACGGATCCGTAAGATCCGGTTCCGTAAGACCGATCTTCAAAGCTACGGACACTTTACGGATCTTTGCGAACCAGTGAGCGGGTAGAAATTGCTACTAGGTGGCATGCTCTTTGGCTTCTAATGAGTAAGTGTGTCCGAAGCTTAATTCAGTCGTTCAATTGAGCCGATTCACTGAACCGGATCTTTTCATTCTCGTTCAACTGAGCCGCTTTGCCCGTCTCCAGGTAGCATTTTGACGTAGCATATTATACAATTTTTTCGTACAATTTAAAGTTTTTTAAATAATAAAGATAAAGTAATAGAGATACCTCTATTTTTGATACTGAATTATTTAGGCTTAAATATTGTTTCAATAAACACACCAACTAAATCTCTATAAACGGCTTGTGTCATACTTACATAATCAAAGATTACAATACAATGACTGGTGGGGCGTGACGTCAGCACTAACCATTCAATAATACCAACTTGACGCTGTGTTTTGACGAGAGGTTTAAAAATGCACTTTTTAATATTTTTTAAGAACTCTGCTTTTAATATTATTAAATAAAACTTATATATTCAGAATCAGCGTTTATTGGTCTGTATGAACATATTTTTTTAAAGCCATAATATTTTTACTGGAGTTCCTTATTGTATTTGCAGTTAATTTTATGTTTTTGTAGATAATTTTTGTTTAATGATCAATTCACTGTGATATTAGTGTAATTCAACTTAATTACCAATGCTGGCGTTACTTTTTTCAGTTTTAGTCCTTATAATGTTTTGTTGATGATTTAGTTTCGTTAACGATAGGTTTTAGTTTATTTGTGAAATTTTATATTTTTAATGACTTTCCGCGTGAATTTAATAAAACTTCCGTAATATTATTTAATAATGTAAAAGCCTTATGAATGTGTAAATAAATACAAATTCGAGAAATCATCATGTTAATTGCGTAAAAATGAATCCAAGATGTCAAAATTTTCGAGTTATTTTTTCGGAATTATTATAATATTTTTTTATGCTTTTTAATTGTATGAACGAGTTAAAAAGTGAAGTGACAGTTTTCTTCTTAATTCATAAAATAAGAGGACAGTATTTTAAAAAATTTGAGTTTTCCTAAAGTTTTTGACCATTTAATAGAATATGTTTACAAACAGCTGTTTTTTTTTCAAAAACGATCGTATATTTTAGATACAAAAATCTTAAAGGCAATTCTATCTTGTTTCTACAAAGGTATTCGATTTTACGACATCTTCAAAAATAAGAAATATATAAGACATTTAAAATATGTTGGAAAAAATTCCAAACTTCGTACAGAAATTATGAACAGTTGGATTTAATGGATAAACTACCTCCTCAGGCTGTGTAAGCATTGTATACATCTTTTCATGAATTTTTTTTTTAAATTAGTAATGTTTTTACATCCACGGCCGTTTGTCAATTGAATAAAATTTTCACGAGGTTTTTTAGTAAGGCTGGAAGTGTTTTTTTTTTTTTTTACATGAGCTCCACACAGGAGGCCCTGAGGAAAATAATTTCCCTCGGGGCCTATGTCATCTTTGGGGATGCTGTGTGAAGGGTTTTTTAAGGAAAGGAAGGAGAGGAGAGTTCTGGGAAGGAAAAGGGTTTAAGGGGTGGGTAGGAATCTGGGGTTCAGTGTGTCTTGGTCATCCGCCTCCAAGACCTTGACAAACCTCACCCTATGAACCCGGGCACCCCTGCTAAATCACCAAACGTAGCGAACCACTTGGGGTGACCAATGGCAGAGGTGTTGGTTATCCAAGAAAGGTTCCCGGGGCGGCGGTACCCACTCCCGCCTCCCAAATTGAGTAAAATATGTAATAAATTGGAAGAAATGCGAGATGCGGCGACTTTAAGGTAAATAGGGGGAAGGAGATAGGAAAAGAGAAGGTGGGGGAAGAATCTGTCTATTCATATCAGGTCACCACTTACATTTCAAGAAACTTTTCGCTTCTGAAATATTGTCTTGTGATAGGCAATAAATAACCGCAAATATAAAATTTATTATTATAATGAATTACTTAATTACGAAACAACACAAATTCGTAAAATAAAATGTACATACGCACACCGGGATTTGAAACCGTGGCCTCCGAATTCGTAGCTGAGGACCTTACCCCTCGACCAAGGAGGCCGTCAAAGGGTTACTGTTACTGTCCTGTCTACTGTTCCCAATCTTATACTTGAAAAAAAGTTATAAAAAATATATATTTTTTTTTTTTTTAAAGTGTTTGCTTACACCATAGCCATAGGTCAACCCAAGTGGTTCGCTTCGTTTAATGACTTAGCAGGAGTGCCCGAGTACATGGGATGAGATTTGTGTAGGTCTTGGCGAAGAAAGCATTTGCCCACATATAGTGTGGCGAGCGGTATCGGGAGAGACTGGTTGGGGGAGACCTAACCTAAACCTTTACAGCCAGCGTATCTCGACCCATCGCCGTGCATCGCAGTGGGAGGGATGGATTCATACATCCGTCACTCCTGGAAACACTGACCCATATTCCTAGACATCTCTCATACCTTTTTCCTTGCCAGAATTTCCTCTCCTTCCTTACCTTAAACGAACTAAACGCATAGCATCCCCGAGAGAAATTATTTTCGTCAGGGTTTCCAGGGTGAATTTAATGTAAAAAAAGAGAGAGTTTACCTTTCAAGGATTGTCACTTGTTCAACACAAATTTCATAAATTATTTTCTGCATTATTCTTTAGTTAAAACTAGCTGACCCAGCCGCGCATTACTGTGGCTAATAAAACACAACGTCATCTACTGGATGGTTATCCAACCTTTATAACCACCGCGGTCTTTGAGTTTATCGCGAAGAGACAGACGGATGCCGCGGAGGACCTTAATTTATAATACGTAGAGATGGTGTGAAAGATTATAATAATGTGCATGAAATGCTTGGGGTAACTAACGTATTTAACATGTAATAAGGATTAATACTGTATCCGTCTAAATAACTTTTCAATTACCGCAATGTACGTGACCATTTTTTTAGAAGATAGAGTGGGTATAGTAAGCTATCCTTAAAAGATAGAAATATGCCTTCGTGGACTTTTTTGTAGATCTATAAAAGAGGAATATCCCACCACGCACTGTTTTGTTATATCACAAAGGGATTAGGGAGCGTTTTCGATGAAAGCTACCAGGCGGCTTGACTTTTTCCGACACTTCTAACAATTATCGTTATGTTTCAACCAATTTACACAAATCCTTGACAAATTACATATCTAAACCTTTCTAACGAAACACTCTATCCATTGGTGAAAACCGCATGAAAATCCGTTCACTAGTTTTCGAGTTTATCGCGAACAGACAGACAGACAGAAGCCTCAAATCACGGACATATGAATATACATGGACCTGCCCTAAGTGATAAAAACGTATTATTTCCCCCTCCACATGGCGCCGGCTGAAGCTCCTCCTTGGAACCGGCTCGCTCCATGGGGAGGGGATAGAGCCTCGCTTGAATCTAAAATGTGTGACGTCATCATTCTTGCCGTGAACAGCTAGAAGGTAACATCCATACATTTAACGAAATAAAACGCGAAAACGGTAGCGTATTCTATACAATATATCTACATATCAATGTGCACATAGCGAATGTGGGCGGTTCTCCAGTGTGCTCGTCGCTGGTTACAGGGGTAAGTAAATTATGAAACATTTGTAATAGTGTTTTAACTAAACACGGCAACAAAATATTGCTATGTGTATTGGGGCGAGTCTTTTTGGGGCGAGCATTTGGCCTTAGCAAATATGTTATTATCGTGGCAAGCAATTCGCGCTCCCATGTAAAAAGGTCTATTCATTCAAAGCAGATTTTGCTTTTAAGAACTAAATGGTGATATTGTAATGCGAGATGCCTATTTACTGTCAGATTGATTGTATAACGAATCACAGTCATCTTTCCCCTCTTCGCCCTCCATGGTTTGGTTTGACCCCTCACCTGTAACTGCTTGTCTAGTCATTTGGATGTCTATGCCTCAAATCTATTTTATCGGATGGTGAAAATATTTCGGCTTTCCAATAAAATCCAAATGAATGGAATTTTTCTGATTCACATCCTAAGGGTGGGTTTCTTCATTTACCGAGAATGCTAAATGCAATGCTAATTGTAAAAGTAAACGGTAAAATGCACAGAAATGGGTTTTTTCATTTGACATTTACCGTTTACTTTCACCTTACATTTTACAGGCCCACAATGGTGCTGCAAATGCGAAAGGAAAGGTAACCAAAATGGCGGCCGTTGTCTAAATGTCACTTTGGTGACAGTTGAGAGTTTTTCTTGCTATCTATTTTACGGTATTTGCTAGTATTTTATCATTATGTTCGCAACAAGTGATGGTTCATCAGGTTCTGACGATGAACTAATAATTAATTATATGACACGACGTGTAAAGCGACATAATAAACGCAGGAATTTCTATCTAATGGAAGACGTAGATTTCGCGTTAATAAAGAAACTGCTCGACTTTTGACTACATTAATTGCAGATATGATATGTTATTCGAAAGAATTACTCATTGCTAATAATTTTATTACAATTTAAAACGTGATTCCTGAGACGTATGTGTGGTAAAACAATGTACGATCGTGTGAGAAATGTGGATATCCGCAAAGAATGTTAGGCTGATATAAGCATAATGCGTAAGATTAAGAAAGGGACCCTCAGATGGTTTGGGCATATAGAGCGAATGAACGAAGAAAGTAGTGTAAGAAGAATATACGACGGGAATGTGAATGGTAGAAGTCGGGGATGCCCGAGAAACACATGGCACGATCAAGTGAATCAGATGTTTGAGTCGGGCATTTCAAAAGTCAGAATAATAGAAGAGAATGTACGAGACGATGTATGAATGTGAGTGAGGCAAAGAGTGTGTGCCGAGACCGAGTTGTCTGGCGGTTTCTCTGCCCACCCCTGCGGGGAAACGGCGTGATGGTTGGTTAGTTAGTTAAAACGTGAAACAAATATCAATGCAACCGTAGATGAAGCAATTCGCACACAATGTTTGACATTTATTGTGTGGGTTGCCTCATGAAAAAAATATATACATAGTTCCCAATACGAAAATGTGGGAATTAGGTTAGTTTTTATGCTGTCATCCCTATTTACTTTTACCTAAGCAGTTGGCATCGTGAAAAAACCCATTTTGCCGTAAATGTCAAATGCACTGCGAAAGGAACTGTAAACTGCTAAGCTAAAGTAGAGTGCAAATGAAGAAACCCACCCTAAAACTAAAAACTCGTTTTGAAAGGTGATAAAATACGCTTTGAAATTCAAATAAACATATAATAATTTTTGAATCGTAAACACACTGAATGCAAACATAAAAACGGTTTTCTTAACTAAGATTACTGGTGACGAAAAAAATAAAAACATGCTTGCATATTTTATCAAGCAAATGTATTATCGTTAACTCACTTTTTGTTATATGTAAAAATAATTAATAAAAAATTAATTCAAGTTTATTATTTTGTTTTTAATTTGCGGCGGGAAACCTTGGGTTCATAAAGTTGTAAAATTTTATTATTTATAAAAAAATATACATATATTTTTACATGAAACGTTAAAAGAGTGAGGCGATAGTGATGATAACGTTTGTAAAACATTTGTCTAATAAAATACGTGTTTTAATTTTTTTGTTAGAATAAACGTATGGTGAGTGGGAAACATTCTTAAAGTTTGCATTTAAATTTTCGTATTTCAAAATTCACATGATTATTTCTAATAATAAAATTCGAATTCGTATTTTATCATTATCACCTTTCAAAAACAGTTTTTAGTTTTTCGAAAAGTTCGAAAATTTTCCATTTAATAGGATTTTAATGCATTGTGGAAATTTTCTGGCCTCCTGGCGGAATATTTTTTTTTTTTACATCAGCTCCACACAGGAGGCCCTCTACATAGGCCATCTATGTCATCCCCAAAGATGACATAGATGGCCAATGTCATCTTTGGGGATGCTGTGTGAAGGGTTTTTTAAGGAAAGGAAGGAGAGGAGAGTTCTGGGAAGGAAAAGGGTTTAAGGGGTGGGTAGGAATCTGGGGTTCAGTGTGTCGTGGTCATCCGCCTCCAAGACCTAGACAAACCTCACCCCATGAACCCGGGACACCTGCTAAATCACCAAACGTAGCGAACCACTTGGGGTGACCTATGGCAGAGGTGACCTATGATCTCGGTCACGTATTATGTATTTACGAATAGGTATAAAAAAAATTTTGAATTTTAATTTTAAAATTACTTTTTTGTTTCATTTTATTTCCCGCAACTTTATTGCCCTAGTAATTTAAATAGAGCATTTCCATTCCACCCTTGTGTCATCTAAGGAATGATATTTCGACTATTTCGTGCATAAAAATGCACTTTTTTATGAGGCCCAATTTTTGCATACAATTTGTGAATTTCAATCTAGAAAAAATCTATTTAACTTAGGTACCTGTCTGACGACGTCAGTTTACTTTCAAATCGATATATAACACATTTTTTGGAATATCTGTTCCGAAGATTGGATAACTCCTGCATTTTAAGATATTATGATAATAATAATAATAATAAATGAATAGCCTGGAAAGGTGGAGAAAGATTCTGGAGGATAATGGCCTAAAAATTAGCAGGAAAAAGACTGAATATTTGTATTGGCCATTTGAAGACACAAATGCTGTAACTCCTTCGATGCAACTCGATGGAGTAACATTAGCCAACTGTGATTCGTTTAAGTATCTGGGCTCACTAATCCACAGAGACGGAGGATGTGCAGCGGATGTCATCCATAGAATAGGTGTGGGATGGATTAAATTTATATCCGTAACAGGAATATTGTGTGACTCCAAAATGCCTATAAAACTTAAAGGAAAGATATACCAGACTATCGTAAGACCCGCAATAATGTATGGCTCCGAATTCTGGACTATGTACAACTCCTACTCTAGGCAACTCGAAACAGCAGAAATGCTCGGCAGGAGTATCACTAAAATATAAGATCAAAAGTTCACGCATTCGTGGTAGCCTGGGTGTCACAGACATAAATAGTAAGCTGGAGGAACGACGGCTGAGATGGTATGGACACATAAGACGGAGACCATCAGACCACACAGTGAGGCAGGCAATGTCTATGGAGCTTCATCGACAGTCATCCAGAGGAAGACCGAAGAACTCCTGGGTGACTCAATGCTCCAAAATTCTTCAGAGAAACGCCCTGGATGAAGGCGATACCCAGAACAGAAGATATTACAACCTGAGAACGAGAAGAGCCGACCCCAACAGCCTGCCTAGTCAATGAGTTGGGACAGCGCAAGGAAGAAGAAGAAGAATAATGATTATAAATGGTTACTAGATTTAGGCAGGAGAGAGTCAGAAATATTATCAAAAAATGTTATTTGATAATTATGTGTTTTGAAAAATTTTCTTTCTTTTTATTTTCTTTTCTTTTACTTACTTTTTTTGTTGTTTAATCAATTCAAACAGACCTTTTCTTCTTAATTAATTGATTCTGGAACCCATTACTCCACCGTATAATAAATTATAATTATTTAAATGCAAATTGTGAAGCTTAACTTTACTATTTTTTATGAATCATAATGTACCTACCAATCTAATAAGAATATGTCAATTTGACTGTCCTAGAACGGAAGACCTTCCTAGTTTGACAGTCAAAGCTCCCTAAAATGAATGTATTTTGTAACAAATAAAATAACTAATGAAATATTTGTAATAACCAGTTTTATGTAATTTCACGTGCGCTTAACTATAGTTAACTTAAAAATAATCCTACAGTGGTCCTTACGAATACCAAATATTTTTCAAATAATGTATAACAAAGAATATACAAATCAATATATACAAAGCAAAGAGAATAAAATTAACACAATGGTGCTGTTTTTGTGCATGATAATAATAAAAATAAATACAGTTAAAAACCCACTCCGCAGGTTTTTATTGCTAGGCCTGCGGGCGGCTTTTGGTTTGGCTTCGCCCAGTTAGTGTTGGTGACCATTTTATAAATCCAATTGGAACTGGTTTAAAAAAATAGTCCGTTCGTCGGATTCACTGTCAACCAGTGTAGCTAGTCACCGGGACAAAGTGACCGAGACAGGCAAAGACGTCATATCTAATATAATGTAAAGGCGCTTGATATAAAACTGAGCATTACCGTCAATCTTTTCATATCCGGAGAGATACTACATATTCACAAATTCGTAGCAGTTTTACCTAGGGGGACACGTCCCCATCCACCTGCTGATGGAAGTAGCGACATCATGTGACGAATTCTTGTAATTCGAAACCGAATTGCAACGGTAGCTTTGTTTGAAATTCTACGTACACAGATGTTATTTGTGGTGCGGCGCGTATGGCGTGGTGTCAGAAATGCACTCGAAGCCGGGTTCTGAAATTCAACCATCAAGACGCAAGACTATTAATACTATTCGATAACGGTAAATATAAATGAAAAAATGCAAAAAAAAGTTGTAATAAGAAAGTAACGAAACCTCACGGAATTTTTTTACCATTCAACGATAGTTTACTTTAATATTTTTCGCATTACAAAATTCCCAGGAATTTCTATATATTGTCATTATTATTCAGCAATTTACAGGAAAACGTCTGTTAGTTACGAAAACAGTATTTCTTCAGTCTTCAGTTCAACTGTCTTCTGTCACCTTTCCTGTCAGCTGTCAAATAATTTTTCTTCGTTTTCATCGTTGTATTTATAAAAATTCTGTTCATGTGAAGTTTGAGTCGAGCAGTAATAGTTTTCTTGAAAACTGTTTAATTTTATCACTCATGGCAATATCTATTCTTGATAATAGTCATTAAACGATGCCCAGTAACTCATAGTACATGGTTTTAAGCTCAACCCATAAAATAATTTATCCTCACGTACTTACCCTTAAAAATTGAAAAAAAACGGTTTGCAAATCCTGCTGATACAGGTGAATTGTCTTGGGCTGTGCATTGATAAGCATTTAAGATTTAAACAGCATGTATTATAATATGCGAGCATGGGGTGTTTAAATAACCCCAGAAATCTCTGGGGGGTAATACTCAATAATATGATTATGAATTTACATTGCGCGAAAAATATCAATAAATCTGACAAATCTCAAGGGAAAAAACAGAAACACCAACCTTGTGTGTTGAACTTTGCAACGTGGGAGGCCCCCCAGTCATTTCAAATCACTTAAATTAAGATCAGTACAGTTTTTTGTAATTTTGAATATGCACTAGTCAGACATCATGTCAAGATGATGTGACAGTTATTCCCACATGTCATAGTAATATTTTTAAACAAATACATTTTAAACTGCACTATTTATCCAAATGGACAAGTGAGCGCCATCTATGATCCATTGTGGCCGATCATGATGATTTAGCAGTTTTTTTCAAACAATACATTTCAGTGTCTCTGATAATCCAAAGAGACCGCCAAATCACCATTCTTGCAAAATAAATATATTAATTATTATTTCGATTAATCACAAACCAAAAACAACATATTATAATGCCTAACCACAGCATGTACAAGATATTAAAGAAAATCACCCTCTTAATTAGCGCATTAAAGCGGTTATCATATCAGTTAGCAAATAAATTCAAAATAGGTTTATATTTATAGTCTGGTAAATTCACATTTAAATTACTTTACTGAAATCTTGTGAAACGCGTATGTAACATTACTTGCAACAGAAAAAAGACGGATGTTGTATAAAAGAGTATCGTTTAATGCTTCCTTCCAGCAATCGTACATTGGAGGACCCACCACATACCCGCCCTGGTATAGGTAACAGATGGTTACCCCTTCAAGGCTCTTGCAAGGACTCTAATTTTTTGGTAAAAACGACTCTACATTTGATAACGAAACTAGACCTCCAATGTCCTTGCATACGTTGTTAGCAAGCAGTATGCAAGTGCTTAGCGGGAAATACAGATACAATATGTGTTAGTATAACAAAAATAGAAAAGACAATGGGACAGGTTGGTGAAAGTCCACGAGGTGGCAAGCGCTGGGTGATTGTATGCAGCGTATCCTACAAGCACCTGTTTGGGAGGAAGACACAGTAGATAAGTAATAAGGGCATGGCAAACGGTTGGGAGTCCTCTCCAATCGATTGGCAGTCCCAGCAAGAATGCGCATGACGTTCGGTCTAGTCGTGAACCACACTCAGCTTCCTCGCCCCTTAGCCGGTTCCTCGGTACGTATCGTACAGAATCAAGAATGATCTATATTCGAAGTACGGAGGCGGTAGGTACTACCACACTACGAGTTTACAGTTACCCTGTATACGTATTGAGCGGAGTAGCACTTTCCTGCTAAATTTAATATCAATTCTAAATAATTCAAGTGGATTGACGACAAAATTACACAGGCGAGAATTTCACATACCAATATTACGTTGAAAGTAATACATACGAACGAAATTATATGTAGAGAGATTCACAACTTTAAAAAATCAGAGTGTGCTATTCACATTAAACGAAATTAGTAAACGAAGTATTTTTTATCAATTTTTCCATATTTTCGTAGTCGAATTCCAGTGCACCTTTTGCTGTACATTTGGTAATCTTATTAGTATTTGTGTTGTTTTCGTCGGACTCGCTAGATGTCGCCATATTTTGTATTGTCTTTTACCTGTTCATTTTGGAGTGGTTTGAAGATTGGATACTGATTTTACATTTTTTTTTATTTCGTAGGCTGCGTGGGACTGAGATTTATCGTTTGTATTGAAACCGAGTACCCGTAAATTAATATTCAATTACTTACTCTCGCAGGGAAAATCATATATATGTATGTGTTTGTCTCTTTTTAGTGTCGTTCGTTTTCGTTTCCTTGAGTTTATTAAAAGGTTTACATAAGATATGTTTGGAGTGCTTTTAATAAAGTGCTACATACATTTGGTATTTAAAAATCAAATTTATAATTTTTTTTTTTTGCAAAGTACTCCTCTTCAATCCATAAGTAAATGCTTCTAATGGAAGACTAGAATAAATATTAAAATATAAAATAATTAGTAAATAATACTTTTGGTTACGCCCATACACATACCTACACATACACACACTTACATAGCACGCATACATACTGTCACTGTTTGGAATTGGTATTAATATTGTTGCAAGTTCCTTTTCCTACCCATCCCTATTTGCCTACCCAACAATATTATTCAGTCTGCAATATACTCCCGCCGCATATAGCCATTTTTGTGCTTCCGCTCTCGGTTAATCCGCTATAAATAACTCCGCTGTGTACTATAAAACTAAACGAACATTCACTCCTATTGTGATCGTGCCTCTTGGATGGGAAAGAAATCATACAAGTGCATTGCCAGCCTACAAGTTTTATACTTTTCCGGTGAGTCCTGTCCTTTCTATGCAACAAGTGTTTTTATCATTTTTAAGCAGTGATAGTAACACAAAATCAAGGTCCTTCGCCAGTCATTCTTTGACACAAACACAAATCCACTCTCACAACATAAAATACCATCCAACTTTTAAGACCTGAACATTCAAGGAATTAATTAAAAAATACAAATATTTTATGTAGGTACTTGTTGAGATGCATTAATTAAATAAAATTGAACGAAAATCTTCAGTAGGTTCATAATTAACTTATTATCATAAATGTAAGCCCGCAAGTAATTTTAATCTTTTATTTATTTTTAACTTAACGAGTAAGACGTCAAATTGTAATATTTAATTAAATGAAGGCAATATTAGCGAAACTCAATCGAAAATCTCAAAACAGAAAACTCCGAAAAAATCAGTTGGTTGAGTTGCGCCCCGGTAAGGCGAAGGTCCTGGGTTCGATGTGACCGTACATTTTTCAAGTAAAACTTCTTTACGCACGCTTGACTTGGGGAGTGCGTGACGAGAGCGTTATAAAAAGTGTAATCGGGCGAGGCGAACGGAAGTTGAGAGGGAGATATAAGTTAGTGAAGTTTTACTTCAGTCGTGTGGTCAAAAGCACACTCGTTTTATCTGATTATCGGATTTTTCTGATTTCAGATTTTCGATTGAGTTTCGCTAATATTGTCTTCATCTTGAAAATGTATTTGTAAGAAGAAGCTGTAGCACTTTTAACAGATTATGCCCAAATATCGATGTGTTTAATACAAACCTTGATAAATTCACAGCATGCATAAAAAAATGACACTATTGAATGCCACATGTTTAACTAATAACTTAATATTTCATTGATTTCTGTATTTCTCTTTTTTATTTTTAGTATCACCATATTTTCTCTCCTACTTTTAGCAGTTCCAATTCAAATAAAATCACTTCCTGAAATATATTATTGATATGCATCAAAATTTAACTGTAATCCCTTGAAAATTTTCAGTTAATTACTTTTTGTAGATTTAAGTAAGAAGATATTATCATAATTGTTTATATCAGGTGTAGGTATTGTATATTTTTGAATTATGGTTCTAAATTGAAATTTGTCGTTATTTTATTGGTCTATGACATACTTATTTTTATCACTGTCATTTATGAATTTTGTACAGACTGTTTATAACGCTAATAAAAAATAAAAAAATAAAATAAAAATAAAATTTACTTAATTAAAACAATATATTTTATTGAATTGTCTTATTTCACAAGTTAATAACAATATATAGTATATTTGTGGCATATTCTAGTGTGGTTGATACTCTCAGTATCGCCTTGGTGTAAGACCACCATTGAGAATTTAAATGTTGCTTGAAATCGATTAAGCCGTGTTTTGTAAATAGATAAGACAAGCCAGGTACTTTCCCACTTTTCTCCTCTCCTTCGCCTCCCCCCCCCCCTGACCATCGGCCTCACATCACACCTCATTTGGGCCATAGTCTCACTGACTCCAGGCGGTTGGGAGCAGTTTGTACACTTGTGCTGTATATGAAAAAACAAGTTTGCGAACCACTCTATTAAATTGACATTTGACAAAAAAATTATTTATACCTGTCATCATCATCACTATTGGCTCTAAAACCCCTGGTGAGTCTTGGCCTCCTCAAGAGTCTTCCTCCACTCATCTCGGTTTCGTGCCAGCTCTCTCCAGTTTAGAAACTCCAAGATAGATATGTCTTTGAGGACGTTATCGCTCCATCTTAACCTTGGTCTTCCCAGGCTCCTTCGCCCTGTTGGTCTTGAGTTCAGCAGGGACGTTGGTGCTTGATGCTCGGTCATTCTCTCCACATGACCCCGCCACCGAAGTCTTCCCAGTTTTATAAATTTTGCGACGTTTAGCACCTTAAACAAAGTATAGAGCTCATAACGCTTGCGCCAAAATCCATTTTCTAGAACCGGTCCGAAGATGCGCCTCAAAATTTTCCTTTCAAAAACGTCCAGGGCTCGCTCATTCCTCTTAGTTAGTACCCAAGTCTCAGCTGCGCACGTAAGTACTGGTCTGATAAGTGTTTTGTACACTAATACCTTCGTGTTATATCTGTACAGGTTATTATTTCATCTCCAAAACCTCAAATTAACCAAATTCATTTGAAAAATAATCTCATCAAATGTCACGAGCCTCAAGCTTAAGCAAAATAAAAATAATAATTCTCATTACACAGACACAAATCTCATCATGGCACTCCAGTGCTCAGAACATTATCAGAACTCATTTCTGTTGGGGAATAAATAATATCAACGTTACAATTATAATTTCATCAGATGACTCCATTGCCGAAATTTTTTGCCGAGTCATTTTGATGGCAAATAAGAGAGGTTGCAAAAGTGGTTATGTGGACGTCAGAGACATTTTGGATGCCATTTTAAATAAATAATATGGATTCCACATGAAGAAAGACATTTGTTTCTCCCTACGTATGCGTCACCTTCCCCGCCCTCGTTCCCTCCCGCGCCCCCTTCCCCTTCCGCGTTCCCCTTCCACCTTCCCCGTCTTCCCCCTTTCCCGCGCCTCCCCTAACCCGCGAACCCTCTGCTCCTTCGTTCCCCTCCCCCTAACTTTAATTTGGGAGGCGGGAATGGGTACCGCCGCCCCGGGAACCTTTATTGGATAACCAACACCTCCGCCATAGGTCACGCCAAGTGGTTCGCTACGTTTGGTGATTTAGCAAGGGTGCCGGGGTTCATGGGGTGAGGTTTGTCTAGGTCTTGGAGGCGGATGACCAGGACATACTGAACCCAAGATTCCTACCCACCCCTTAAACCCTTTTCCTTTCCAGAACTCTCCTCTCCTTCCTTTCCTTAAAAAAACCCTCCACCCAGTAAGCATAAAGATGACATAGGCCCTGAGGAAAATTATGTTCCTCAGGGCCTCCTATGTGGAGCTCATGTAAAAAAAAAAAACTACTTCCCTCCCAGCCGTCAAACAGTATGAAATACACACAACTCGCGCGCCATGTATTGTAATTTTTTGTACAAATTTCATAATGCTAGAGCTCATCATTGTTTATAGAAACCTTCTCAGGCGTGCGCACAACAATTCGCCAAAGTTTCATGGTAATCGGTTGAATTGTTTCGGGACAAACAAAGAAACCTGTACTTTTATACATTAGGTCCTTACATATGAAATTGGCGTTTTGCCGTAATGGCAACTTTGATCTCAAATATCTTCTCTTTGGTTAGGAATTCAAAATTCAAATTTATACAGCTATTTATTTACTCATGTATTTGTGTATCGAAAATTATAAATCATTTGTGTTGTTTTTTTAACTTGAAATAACGCGTTATTTACGAGTACGAGTTCCACCGTGGCACCAGTGCTGCAGAAACGGCCCGAAGGATTAATGATGTGTATGGCGACGGTGCCGCAAAAGAAAACACAGTTGTGTTTTGTTTTTTTTTTCCTTTTTTTTTCTTTTTTTGTGTCGTTCACTACGCTTTCTTAAATCTGACCAAACGATTACGGCAGATGACTATTATCAGCAACTGCAAACCATGATGGAAAAGCTAACTGCTAAACAACCGAGGCTGGTTAATCGCTCTAGGCCACTGCTGCTTCATGACAACACTGCACAACAGACGGCTACCAAATTAGAGGAGCTTCAATTGGACATCCACCGTACTCTCCGGACCTTGCCCCAACAGATTACCATTTCTTTTGAAATTTGGATAACTTCTTGCAAGGGAAAAAATTCAACTCCGATGGGGCAATCCAAACCGCCTTCAAAGATTTTATTGATTCCCGTCCGAATGATTTTTTTAGTAAAGGGATCGATGAACTACATATAAGATGGCAAAAGTGCGTAGATAGCAATGGTACATACTTTGATTAAATAAATATATTATATTAAAAAAAAAATCGACTTTATTTTCTTCCCATACAAAACGCCAATTTCATATGTAAGGACCTAATATCAAGATTGATTAGTAGGGCTTTGAAAAACATGATACCATGTGGAACAGTGAAAAAGAAATTTTGATTAATTTACCCTTCAAAATAATTGTATGTTTTCTCGGTCACCAAACTTTGCACAGCCAGTATTATAGTATCCGAGAACTGTACGTTCCCAAGCAATAAAAATATAATTCAACTCATGTCATAAAATGAAATAACCATTACAAAAAACAAAAACAAAAACTTTGATAACCAAAACCATAAAAAATTACATACGAAAGAATGAAAGAAGAAAGCAGCCAAGTGCTCTTTATGAAAGGTTCGTCCCTTTTCAAATATTCAACTCTGAATACCAACAGCAAATTAGAACAAACAACTGGATGGCCTGATGGATTTTAGAGGTGGCGAACCAGAATTATTGACCTTGAGCTAATGTGGTTCTTGTCTTGGGGTTAATGTTATTAAGTTATTCACTAATTTAAATAGTAAAGAAATATCAGTAATCATTCTCCGGATAGAAAGTACCCGTAGTTTTTTGAGAAAACGTGCTTTACAGCACATATATACAGGTTGACTCAGCTTATATTTAACTAATCTAAAATTTTCTTCTTAAAATTTCAACCTTCTCCCAATGGTGTTAGTTTCAAAAGTATACCTACGTAAGAGACCATTCTAAAGATGCAAAATATTCTAGCTGCAAAGAGAGCAGCAAATAAGTTTAATCGGCTCAACGTTATATTATGTATATAAATTTTATGTTGTATAATATAAATTTTATGAATTTTTTATAAAATTATGAAAAAAAGCTCGACATTACGAAAAAAAGTCTTCGTGTTTATTACGAGACCTAAAATTTGCATGGTCTTATTGGAAATTGTTTCGCAATGATGATCAACGATTGCGATGATCAACATCAACATATTATCTATGTTTAAGAATTGTATTTTTTTTACACCAGCTATCAAGTCTGTCCATTTTTTTCTGTAGGAAAAGTGTATCATTTAAAAACTTCTGATGTTAAAAATCATTAGGTTATATGCAAAAAGAATGAATTTTATATAATGGAAACAAAGATAAATCATCAATTAATGTAATGAATAGGATTGGGCACACATGAGAGCCTTGTGGCACTCCCAAAATATGAAATGCTATACTAAACGTTATCATTCAATTTGACAATGAGTTTGCGGTTACAGAGGTCATTATTCAGCCATTTTTATGAATTATCGTAATAAATTATGTACCGATTTTTTTTATATGAATACCGCACAGGAGTCCCCATCTGCTCCCGCCTGGAGCAAGTGAAACTATGGCATCCCCAATTGGGGAATACTGTGAGACCGAAGGTAGTTGTGGGGAGAAAGAGATGGGGAAGAGGGAGGTGGGGAAGTATCTGGCTATTCAGATCTGGTCACCAATCACGGCTAAAGCATTTTTAAGCAACGTTTCAATTCTGAATGGTGGTCTTACACCAGGGCTATACTGAGAGTATCTTCCACTCTGGAACGTGCCACAAATACACTGTATATTCTTTTTATTTAATTAATTGTCAAAAATCAATCAAATAAAATTTATTTGCGCTCGCCGTGTTAGAACACGTGACCTTCGGTTTGTGAGTCGAGTGTCATTCCTCGGGACCACGGAAGCCGTCAGAATGCTTTTAGTTTCATAAAAATATCTTAAAGCGCCCTTGAGGTGATTTTTCACAAAAACGGCGCTCTACAAATTGTCCAATTATTATTATTATTATTATTAATAACGTATAGTTTATTTTTTTTTATGTTGTGTACTGTAGGTAAATTAATGATAGACATACATTTCGTCGTACCTACTTGCTCCATATCGGACTTGCCTAGAATCAGTAATGATTTTAGTGCAAGTTCTCAGATTTATTTCCTTATCTAAATTTGTTATTATTTCCAAAAAAAAAAAACAAATGTGCTTTAGACCACACGACTGAAGTAAAAAATCACTAACTGTAAAAGAACATATGACATTTACATTGACATTGACATTGGGGTGACATATGACCATGAGGTGAACTACGACCCTGGGGTGACCTACGACTGTGGGGTGACCTACGACCTTGGGATGACCTACGACCTCGGGGTGACCTACGACCTTGGGGTGACCTACTACCTTGGGGTGACCTACGACCTTGGGGTGACTATCCTTATCACTCCCCAAGTCAAGCGTGCGTAAAGGCCCGACCGTTCGCCTAGCCATCGATCACCGTTCGCATCGATTACCGTTCGCATCACACTTTTCGTAACATCACACTTTTCGTAACATCACACTTTTCGTAACACTTCACCACTTTTCGTAACACATCACCACTTTTCGTAACGCATTTACCAGCTTACCCCCCAAGTCGAGCGTGCGTAAAAAAGTTTTACTTCAAAAATAACAATGTTTGTTTCCCCTTTATATAAGGTTTATTGGCTAAAAGGACCATCGAATAAGAATTATTGAACAAACGTACCCCTCTGCTGGGTTTGTCATCCTTCAACCTAAATCTCACATCTTTCCAACCTTCGTCAACCGCCGATCTCCATCGCATCGAGCCTTCCGAGAAGATTGGATTTTATTGAAGTTTAATACGAAAGGGTGGGAGATACGGGGGTAGATATGTCCCACCCCTAATTGTATCATCTACCCTTTTCACGAATTCTCCACAATAATAATAATAATTCTTTTCGACGTTTTAATGAGATTTTGGTTTCGTTTGTGGGATTCGGCTTTTAATATTGAGATATCGCATTAGGGGTGGATTTTTTCAGGGTACAGTTATTGAATTATTTCCTCCAAGATGAAAATAGATTAAGAAGGTACCTACATATAAGAAAGCATGAATTAAAAAAATAATAACGAATACCTAACCTCGTTAGCTGCAAAGTGGAAGTATATAACTTCAAAATTCAATCATTTTCAATTTAATAACCAATTTCTCTAATTTTAAGTTGTGAAGTTACTATTTGTTTCACAAAACTCAAGGGTTAATATTGTCGCTAAAATAGGTAGCTGTGAGATGTGGAAGTTTTGTTTTTAATTGATTTAAATAAAAAAATCCTCCTTAAATGGGGAATAAAAATAATATGGCTGTATTAAAATTCACAAAAACACTGCACTTTAAGTTAAAATCACTTTAATTTCTAACAAATGTCAACCGGTTTCAGAATAAACATTTTGTGTTTTTATAATGTTAACAAATATAATAAATATAGAGTGTGGTAAATTTTTTCGCTATCACCCTGGTTAAGTAGAAAAAATGATCATTGAAAAATCGAAACAATGCTTGAAATGGCAAGAGTTGTGTTAAGTGACTAGAACTGAATAGCTAGGAAATACCCAATCCTCAGCCTCCCCATCTTCTCCTTCCTCTTCCCACTCATATAAGCCTCATAAAATACACCAATATTGGTGTATTGGGGATTTTTTTTTTTACATCAGCTCCACACAGGAGGCACCGAGGAAAACAATTTCCCTAGGGGCCTATGGCATCTTTGAGGATGCTGTGTGAAGGGTTTTTTAAGGGAAAGGAAGGAGAAAAAGATATGGGAAGGAAAAAGGTATGAGGGGTAGGTAGGAATCTGGGGGTCAGTGTGGCCAGGAGTGACGGACGTATGAATCTATTCCTCACACTGTGGTGCAAGGCGAAGGGTCGGGAGAATCCGGCTGGAGAGGTCAAAAGGCCTCCCTCAATCAGTCTCCTCCGATCTAGCCCGCCACGCAGTGATTGGGCAAACGTATCCACCACCAAGACCTAGACAAACCTCATCTAATTAACCCGGGAACCCCTGCTAAGTCACCAAACGTAGTGAACTACTTGGGATGACCTGTGGCAGGGGTGTTGGTTGTCCAATAAATGGTTCCCGGGGCGGCGGTACCCATACCCGCCTCCCAAATTGTAAATGGGGCTGTTATAATCATCCCACTAGCTCCGGGCGGTGTGGAGACTGAGAATATTAAAAAAATATCTCGTGTTCATCGTTTGAAAAAACCAACTTTGGTAATCATTTGTTGGTGCCAGATCAGCCCAAGAAACCCTCTACGTTTGGTGAGTTAGCAGGGGTGACCGGGTTCACGGGGTGAAGTTTTTCTTGCAGTCCAGCCGGGCTTTCTCGACCCATCATCTTGGAGGGGTGGATTCATACGCCCGTCACTCCTGGACAGATCTACCCCTCAGATTTCTGGCCACCCTTCATGCTTCTTCCTTCCTAGAACTTCCTCGCGTTAAAAAAAACCTTGCACACAGCTTTCCTCGAGACTTCTTGCGGGGAGTTAATCTAAGAAAATGATAGTAATAAAACCGTCGTGGCGGCAGTTCACTCGGGTTGAAGATCACTCGCAGCAGGTGCCAGAAACCTTATAATGGTGACATTAAAGCTGCCTTCAGATGTAAGTTAGAGGCTTCGGTTCATGACTCGTGCATTGGGGTGGTGTGGGTAGTAATGGGTGGTACAGTGAAAACAAAATGCAAAACAAACTACCCTTCACCACTAAAAATCCATTCCTTGCACCGCTCATTTTGTGTCTTTCACGGTTATGTGCATTTAGACTTCTGTTTCAAGTATAAAAAATATGAGCAAGCTGAAATGCTTCTGGGGTTCTAATATAACGATAACTTTACAATATCGGGTCGATAGGCGTAATTATCGATAAATTTAAGACGTTTTCCCGAGCACGGCCGCATTATTGATAGCCAGACCGATGACAGGGAATAAATAAAAAAATCGATATGCGATGTCAACGCTGACAGATCTTTCTATGGATTTTACATGCGTAAATTTCAAACAAAATAGTAAATATTAAAAACGCAAATAAATTGACAATTTCGAATTGAAGTATCAACATTAATGTACATTGGCATTTCGCATGTATTTTTTATATTAATTAGTAAGTTAGTTAATAAGGTTTTTATTCATATTTTAACCACTTTCATTTCTCCAAGGTCGAACGGAATAAATTGATCACGTCTTAGAATTTAAGATCCACACGCGAATACGATTTCTTTCGAATCTGAGAGCTTTATTACTTCACTTCCATTCGTTAATCAGCAAGTTATTTTGTGTATCGACAGCTTATCTGACACTCTCTAGCTAATAAGATCTTTAGTCATATTTCAACGACCAAAATAAATTGATCACGCCTTAGATGAATTATTTAGGTCTATGTATCGCGAATATGATTTCTTTTGAATCTAAGAGCATCGCGAGTTCGTCGTTAGTTCACCTCCATTCACTAATTAGCCAATTACATTGTACATTGACAGCTTATCTGACACTAAAGAAGCGGCGCTAAAATTTGTCAATGGTCGGTCGGAACATTTCTTAACAATTTTTGATCGTGCGTAAATGGATGACAGATTTGGTCAAAATCGTGTTGATAAAAGGTTTTATAGATCATCCATGCTAGACTTCCTGAAGTGGAATATTCGAATGTAAGCTGAAAATTAATACGTATGCGAACAAAATGACCTTCATAAGGGCTCCAGGTGGAATGTGGAAGTGACGTACTACTAAGCTATACCATCTAATATCTATTATTATAAGCAATAATTATCAGCCTGAAACACTCATCCACATTGAAAAATCTTCCGAGAAAAGATACATGACGCCAACGGGACAACGTCCGTTGGCGTCATGTATCTTTTCTCGGAAGATTTTTCAATGTGGATGAGTGTTTCAGGCTGATAATTATTGCTTATAATAATTGTTACCCTTTGTGCTATGCATAAAAATCTTTTTTTAAACGTTAGATTAACAATTAAAAAAATAATAATTCATCTAATATCTAATCAATAAAAATAATGACTAAGTTTTAAGGCTTTGTGGTTTAAAATAGCTTAAGTCTTGAAATATAAAAAGTGGACTCGCTCAAGTTTATGAACACAGCTCGTGAGCTTTGTTATTTTTAAACGACTTTGAAAAGGAGGAGGTTCTCAATTCGACTGCATTTTTTTTTTAGGTTTTCCCTCCGAACTTTCGACTGGGTTAACCGATATTGATGATTTTATTTGAAAGTTGGTGCTTCCCGTGTGGTCCCATTTTAATTTGGTCCAGTTCTGACAATGGCATCCATGAGAAAATCAAAATCACGCCAACCGATTTCGATGATTCTTTTTTTTGGAAAGGATGTACTTCAAGGGTAGTTTGATAAGAGTTTGGTTAGGTTCTGATTATCGGATCCATAACGAAGTAACGGAACTCTCCAATTCTTATGAGCAAATCTACCCAAGCCAAGGTACCCGGCCCGGCGTGTTCACTTGACAGCTCCCTTCCCGCCGCGGCCCGCTCTCGCCTCTCACCTCGACAAGTCGCGCGTGTGACACAAGCACATCTCACCTATAACTATGTATGTAGTTACAAACCTACCTTGGCTGACACCGACTCCAAAAATAACAATCCTACCTACATATGGATGAGTAGAAAAAATAAGTTGACTATTAATTTGTCTGGTCAGTGGTTGAGTGGGTATAGCGGTTGGGTCCCACCCGAGCGTCGCGTGTTCGATTCCTCGACTGGCTAAGTCCTCCATCACAACACAAGCAACATTTTCGGCTTTCTGTGGTGGTAGTAGGAGATTTTCAAACATTGTTGGGTTATTCGTAGCCCGGGAATGTTTGTCTTTCTTTATAAAAGTTAAAAAAAAAAAAAAAATGTTGTAGAAGAATACGAAATTATTTTTTTTACTTTTTAGTGCATTTTTTTAAGTTGTTTTTTGTTTTGTTAAATTTTTTGTTTATTAAACAGAAATGAAAAGAATTCTCGAGGAGGGCGCAAAGAATGCTTGAATATTGGATCATACTGCTCATTTTTATTAAAATTCAGGACTCGTTGTGATGTACAATGTACACTGCAAAGCGTAGGTAAAATTGGGTCACCCAATTTATTACACCTACGTTTTATAAATATAACCCAGGCAAAGGTAACGTACTACGTTTTGACACGTAGATCTACGGGCTTCGCGTATCGCTCATTTTACCCTGTAAATAAGAGAGGCCTTATCGTCACGAGCGAATGAGAGAAAATTGAATGTGACAAAGTAGATGAACAGTAAGAACACTTTGAAAATAAATGGATAAAAATAATATAAAGTAATACTTCTTTATTCTGCTGTAGGGGTGTTATTCTGAAACGTGTGTTGTATCTTTCAATGTTGATGGGTACAGGGTATGATTGTATTTATTTATTTGACTAGCAACACAGACCAAAATGATAAATTATTAAAATTTAGGGTTTTACCACGGACATATGAATATATATGGACCTGCCCTAAGTGATAAAAACGTATTATTTCCCCCTCCACATGGCGCCGGCTGGAGCTCCTCCTTGGAACCAGCTCGCTCCATGGGGAGGGGATAGAGCCTCGCTTGAATCTAAAATGTGTGACGTCATCATTCTTGCCGTGAACAGCGAGAAGCTAACATCCATACATTTAACGAAATATAACGCCAAAACGGTAGCTTATGATATACAATATATCTACATATCAATGTGCACATAGCGAATGTGGGCGGTTCTTCAGTGTGCTCTTCACTGGTTACAGGGGTAAGTAAATTATGAAACATTTGTAATAGTGTTTTAACTAAACACGGCAACAAAATATTGCTATGTGTATTGGGGCGAGCATTTGGCCTTAGCAAATATGTTATTATCGTGGCAAGCAATTCGCGCTCCCGTGTAAAAAGGTCTATTCATTCAAAGCAGATTTTGCTTTTAAGAACTAAATGGTGATATTGTAATGCTAGATGCCTATTTACTGTCAGATTGATTGTATAACGAATCACAGTCATCTTTCCCCTCTTCGCCCTCCATAGTTTGGTTTTACCCCTCATCTGTAATTTCTTGTCTATCCATTTGGATGTCTATGGGTTTTACTCAATAAATTATTACAATAATCATTATAAAATATAATTATTTGTGTAAGACTTGAAAAGTCAATTTTCTTTGTGTATAAGAGAACCAACTGCTCCCGTCTGGAGCCGGTAAAATTATGGCATCCTCGAGTTGTATTCTTGAGACTGTAGGTAGTTGGGAGGGAATGAGATGGGAAAGACGGAGGTCGGAAAGTACCTGGCTATTCAATTCTGGTCAACAAACAAGCCTATAGCCATTTTGAACAATATTCTTTAAAGTTTCAATTCGATTCGGAATGGTGGTCTTACACAAGGGCGATATTGAGAGTGTCTTTCACCCTGGTACGTGCTACAAATATACAAAATATTATTTTTAATTAGTAAATTGTGGAATAATACAAATTGTTGCGGCGGGTAGCAAATGATCCCTCTCAAGATCGAGGGATCAAATGCTGCGTTTTGTGGACTGTAAAATTGCGGTTCTTAATTACCTATTTTATTATATTTTCATCGCACTTACCCAGACTGCTTCCCTCTTCGTTCAGTGTTCACTGGAAAGGTAGGTATGTTAGTTTGGGAGAGATGGGAGAGATGGAAGGGAATGGCGATGGTACTTGCGAATAGCTGCGAGATTTAAAGTTCACTTTGCGGTTTGATTACTAAAAACTGTAAAGGCGGTGCGGTTTTAGGACTTCTGTCCTGTGCGGCGAGGTAAATTCAACTGAGGCAGAGGGCACCAAATAGGTAGTTTCAAAAGGCAACATGTAACAATAAAGGCGCGAACATGCCCCCCCGCCTTGACCAAGTGGTCAAAAGAAAAAGACAAATACAAAAAGAGAAACGCGATGCGATAGGATTCAATGAACAATTGCCGTTTGAAAATAAAACAAATTGAGCATAAGCATTCAAAAATATAAAGAAATATAATAACAACAATAGAAGGCATAGACCCCAATGGTCGCCAAGAAAAACAAAAAAAAAAAACAAAAAAAAAAAATTGGAGTAGGTATCTCTATTTTAGATAAATATCTGTATCTGTTTAGATATACATGTGGTAAATCAACCATTAACGGAGGTGGTAATGCTGAAGATTTTATCTTATGATAAACAATACATTTCGAAAGTTGTGAAGGAATCTTATTTCGTAACGCTATTATCCAAAACTTCCGCTGAATAGTGAATTGAAGGCTTCGCGGGTCAACATGAGAATATAGTATATGATTATAATCTATAATTAAATAAGCCAAATGACAGATTTTCGGAAATAAGATGGGAAATTTGTTTTCGTATGACAGATCTGAGTATTTGAGTCGACCGCGCACCCTGATAATACCGCGGCTATCAAGAAACGGTTTCAAGTTTAGAATGCGCGTTGAACATGGAACGTTATTTCGCATGTTACGTATATAGACAGAAAAATAGGTTTCCTGTTCGATGCGTATGATTTTCAAAAGCGAGTCATTTAATTCACGAGAGCTAAGATAACTCGAGTTTGCATTACCCGTACCAGGAAGTTTACGACAATTGTTAACGAAACGCATTATCCATGCGACTACGCCTTGCAATTTATTAAACGAAGAATATTTGCTAATAATTGAATTAGGTACAATTTGAGATGATACAAGCGCTTCAAGGTTGCGAGTTTTGATTTCTGGTGGATCAGCTACGCGAGAACACATGCCAAAAGTAATTGGCGGTTCATACTGATTGGTTTTCAATTCCGGTAACTGTTCCGAATTTGCGTGCTTAAATGGCGCAATAGGCCACTCGGAATACGGCTGGCAAAGCCATTTTGGACTATTCCACCAAATATCATTTGCCATCAATTGTGATGATAGCATACCTCTCGACAGACAGTCGCTAGGGTTCTCAGCACCTGCGACATGATAAAAATGACTACTATGCAAATTTTCGTGTATTTTTGCTACACGATTGGCAACAAAGGTTTGCCAGCGGTGAGGTGATGAATGAATCCAACTTAAAGTTACAGTCGAATCAGAAAAGGCAAATATTGAATGAACAATAAAACTCGCGGAGTAATTATCAATTACCCTTTTCAACAGTTGCGATAACAATAATGCTGCGCATAATTCTAAGCGTGCTAAGGACACGACCTTTAACGGTGCTACCCTTGATTTGGCGCAAACTAATTGAACCTCAATTCGGTTATCAGGAGTGGTCACCTGAGCGTATATCACTGCTCCGTATGCCTTTTCGCTCGCATTCGCAAACCCAAGGAGTTTTAACGTGCATCCTTCAGCGACTCCTACATGACGTGGAATCCGAATTGACGATATTGACGGCAATTCTGCGCTGAACTGCTGCCACTGGCGTGATATACTCGTGGGTGGGGTTTCGTCCCAATGATTTTTAAAATCCACAGCTCCTTTATCAGAAGCTTGGCTTGTACAATTATAGGCGCCACCAGACCCATCACGTCAAAGAGTCTAGCGACAGATGATAAAATATTGCGTTTGGTACAGTTCGATTGTCTGGAGTGACTTCAAATGCGAAAATGTCATCCGAAGGATGCCAGCGTAGGCCAAGGATTTTTAGCGATGCATCACTATCGAAAGTTACACTTTGCGACAAGCGAAGTTCCAATGGAATGTTTTCTAATACTTTGCTGGAATTGGATGCCCACTTAGTGAGTTGGAATCCTCCTGACTGGAAGAGCTCAATCAACTCTCCAGCCGCGCGGATAGCTTCTTGCTCATTTAAAGCAGAGCTAGCGATGTCGTCTACATAAACGTCACGATTGATAATATCCCTAGCCATAGGGAAGCGAGCGCCTTCATCTAACGTTAACTGTTTGATTGCTCGAAGGGCTAAGTACGGGCTGCACTTAAGGCCAAATGCCACGCGAATGTATTGATAAGCCTGAAGCGGCTTTTGCGGATCGAATCTATATAAAATTCGTTGATAACGACGATCTTCTTTGCGAACATTTATACATAAATACATTTGACGAACGTCGGCGGAAATTGCGATAGGAAAAAGGCGTAAATTCAGAAGAATGCAAAATAAATCATTTTGTAGGCTTGGTCCCGTGTGTAAAATGTCATTTAAAGATAAATCATTTTTTGTTTTTGCGCTTGCGTCAAGAACCACTCTCACTTTCATTGTCATTTTATCCTCACGTCTAACTGCGTGATGCGGAATGTAGTACGCGTTTTCTGACGGTAAAGCTTCTACCTGGGATAGATAACCTTTGTGAATATGTTCTCTGATCACTTCATCATAGAGCGGTTTTAATTCTGGCAGATGCTTAAATTTTCTCTCTAGTGCATAAAACCGATTTTGCGCAGCTTGCAATGAATCACCTAAGTCACACGGGTTGCCTTTGAATGGCAAAGCCACTTCATAAGAACCGTCCTCAAGGCGAGTTGTGGTGCTTTTAAAAATGTTCTCAGTTTCCTTTTCTTCAAGGCTGTGAACCGGTTCCGAACCGATATCTTCGATTTCCCAGAATTTTTTAATTAAATTCTCAATTTCGTGCGTAGCGCAGAAAGTTAAAGTGGTGTTTGATTGAGAATTTACTGGAGCGTCACCCATGAAAACATAGCCTAATGTGGTTTGAATTGCGACTGGAAAACCGGGGGTGATTACCTTATTTGGTAACAACAGTTGAGAGAACAGACTAACGCCAATTAGCAAATCAATTGGACCAGGCATTGCCCAGGTGTCGTCTGCCAGCGGAATATTTATGAACTTATATGACGTCAAGTCCACTTTGCAAGTAGGTAAATTAGCGGTAATTTTATCTAAAACTAGAGCGGTTATGGAGTATTTGAAATAGGGATCAATCCTAGATTGAATTGTCAATGTGACACTTCCTTTTATTGATTGCGTTTTGCCACCTAAGCCCTGGACTGCGAGGCGCGTTCCTGGTCTAACCGCCAGGCCTAATTGTTCACAACAATGTGATGTTATGTAATGCTTTTGTGAGCCTGGGTCTAAAAGACAGCGAACGGTATTCTCTTCACCGTTTCGATCAACAGTGTGAACCTTGGCTGTAGCAAGTACTTCAGTAGTTGCACCTTGTCGAGTGGTTGCTGACATGGTACATACCGAGGGTTCTGACTCGTTAGGTTGAGTTTCTACTTTGGATGTGTTGGTGTTCGCGTGACTGGATTTCTCAAAATGAAGGAGCGTATGGTGCTTGCCATGGCACTTATGACAAGTGCCTTTTGATTTACATCTTGTAGACGTGTGTTGCGGGCTTAAACAATTAAAACACAAAGATTTTTCCTTTACGAAGGAAAACCTTTCCTTTGGTGATAATTTCAAAAATTGTGTACAAGTGTACAGTTGCGTATGGCTCTCATTTTGACAATAAAAGCATTTCGATTGCGTACTTATGTAAGTATGATTTGTGCGGGGTTGAGTTGTGCGTGCAGTTCCACCGGAACTGGTTGTATTTATATTAGCGGTGTTAGGTCCACGAGTTGTTGATGTTCGTTGCAGAATTTTGACCTGATCTTGTACAAACGATACCAATTGCTTGCAGGTGGGAATTTCAATTTCTCGAACTGAGAGCTCAAATGCTTGAGCAGTTTGCGACTCTAATTTTTGTAAAGCGAATTGCAGTAATATAAAATCCGAAAGATCCTCTATTCCTAATTGTTTTAGCGCGGCGATGGATGCTGAATATTTTTCTATAAAAGCTGTCAAACTATTTGCGTTGTGTGTTACGGTTTTGGAATGAAATATATTATTCAGGTAGTGCGTGGCAAGTGATCGCTTATCTTGATATTTATTAACTAGCGTATCCCAGATTATTTTGTACGTGTCTCCAGTTGGCACTAAACCTGACGTAACATTTTTCGCGGTTCCAGTTAATTTTCCAATCAAATATTGAACGCGTTGGGAATCAGATAATTGTTGATTTAAATGAACATTTGTTTTAAACATCTCATAGAACAGATTCCAATTTTCGGCGCGACCGTCAAAGGTGGGTAGCTCGATACAAGGTAGCTTAATAGAATTATTATTATTAGCAGCACATGCACTTGTAGACGCTTTCGGCTCTGTAGCTAAATTTGTTTTTAAATTGTTTCTTGTGCGTAGAATACGTGTGTATAATTCTTCAAATTGCTCCCAACTCGAATAATCTGGTTCAGAATTTGGGTTTAACGTAGCCGTATTCTCGTTAATTTGATCAATAATTAATTCAAATGTATTTTTAATTTCCGTTATACTCTCAGATTCTGACATAAAAAATTCAAATGAACGCGATGCTTCAAAACTGGCTGGCAAGTTTTTTGCAAGCACAGCTATATTTTTAACCCTTTTTAGAATAATTTCGCTTTTACCTTTTAGTAAAACTAATTGTCTTTTTAATTGGTCCTCCATTTTTATAAGTATTTGTAAAACTAAAAAGTTTTAATTATTTATAAAATAATGTGCAACAGTCACAAGTGGACTGGGCGGTTTTTGGCTTCGGGCCAAAGTATGCTGAACGATGATAGAACACAGTAGACAAGTTATTTACGAAATAATTAATTATATTGTAAATATCTTAATGACTCATAAATACGCGATGTTCATAAGTAAATACGTACGTTGGTATCTATGTAGATATTTGTGACTATTCCAGTGAGCACGTAGTTACCAGTTAGCAATAGTACCTAGTTAACTATACCACAATAAATCGAAAAGATAAATAATAATGGTAAGTTTATGCGATATGCGGCGTATAAATTTTCGACAACAATACTTGACAAGAATAAAATAATGACCCAAAATATCAAATGAATAACTTGTAGATATTGTGATAATTTTGGATAGCGGGTAGAAACTATAAGTTCAAATGGCAGGTAGGTGTGACAATATGACACTGACAATCTCAAATTGCGGGTAGGTATTGTAATAATGATTTCAAACGAATATTGCTCATTGAATCCTTCCGTAAATATAATAAAATAAATACATCGATGTTATGCGGCTCGAATGGCCAAATGTTGCGGCGGGTAGCAAATGATCCCTCTCAAGATCGAGGGATCAAATGCTGCGTTTTGTGGACTGTAAAATTGCGGTTCTTAATTACCTATTTTATTATATTTTCATCGCACTTACCCAGACTGCTTCCCTCTTCGTTCAGTGTTCACTGGAAAGGTAGGTATGTTAGTTTGGGAGAGATGGGAGAGATGGAAGGGAATGGCGATGGTACTTGCGAATAGCTGCGAGATTTAAAGTTCACTTTGCGGTTTGATTACTAAAAACTGTAAAGGCGGTGCGGTTTTAGGACTTCTGTCCTGTGCGGCGAGGTAAATTCAACTGAGGCAGAGGGCACCAAATAGGTAGTTTCAAAAGGCAACATGTAACAATAAAGGCGCGAACACAAATAAATCAAATAAAATTTACATGTGCAACCCGGGACCTTCGGATTGCTAGCCGAGAGCTTTACCCCTTAATCGTGGCACATATTAACACTAGAGTACACGCGTGGGCTACATATGTAGCCCAGTGTATTGTTTTTGTTCGTAACTTCGTGAAATTTAACTTCGAGTCTCTAGCTAAGCTTCCATTGGTTGTTGCTCGACGCATTCAGTGTGTCGTGAGCGATCGACGCTGGCGCACGTGTGAAAAATAACGATTTAAAGTTGTTGGGCTACGTTTGTAGCCCGTGCGTGCACTGGCGAAACACAAGAAATCACAAAGAAAACTGTATAAGTCGTATATGTAATGATCACCAAATTTTAATTTGTCCTTATGAATGATCACCAATTTTTTTTTTGTCCTTCGCGTAATGAAAATTTTAAAAAAAGTTTAAAAAAAATATAAGCATTAAACCAAAAGTTAATTGATCTCAAATAAGTAAAAATTGTGTGATTTTTTGAGATGTCTGAAGTTTTGTTAATATTTTAAATTTAAGAATGAGAAGATGTTTTTTTTTTATTTCGGTTTACTTGTTAAATGTAATTTAATATAATAAAAGTGTTTTATTTAAAAATTAAACGATTATCTTTTAATACACTTCAATTTAAAATGGGCTACAAGTGAAGCCCACGCGAGCACTCATGAACGTTTTAGAGGCGCGTGTACCGTAGTGTTAAAATAAAAATGCATAGGTATATTTATACCAGATACCTATTATAAGTATCACCTTAAATTGCAATTTAAGGTGATACTTAATTGCATTTATATTTATTTAATTTACATTAATTGTGATAAAGTCTAAATCTGCTATATCATGGATGGTGCCTGTTTCGTTATGTAAAAGAAGAAGAAAAAAAACTTTTAACAAGTTGTGCTTTATATGAAGATGAATTAATTGTTTGAATCCGTGCATACACAATAGGAATATTAATAAATACTTTCATCCATAAATAATTCAAATCTTTCAAGAAAGGCTTACAAATACAAAATTGGACGGAATCACCGACACAATATTGTTTTTTTATGTATATTTTTTATTGTTTTTTCAAAGTAGGTACAATCCAGGATGTTAAGAGCGTTTAACAAGCTAGCGGACGAAAATCCACATTTCTTCGAAAGTTGTTCTTACGACCGTGCAGGGCGGTTACAATGAGAAAGATTAATTATTCTCCGTACCAGCTTTTTTAAATTATAACTCAATATCGAATTTATTTCAATCCAAATTAGCTTTAATTTATAACTTCATCCAAAAATGCTGAAAGGCGTGATGATAAAACTATTAAAATAATGTAGTTTTTGTAGTTATTTTTTGATTATAAGTATTTATCATTTTTCAATAATGTCTAAATTTAATAAAAATATTAAAAAAATCTGAAATATATTAGTTTGTAAGTGCGCAAATAAATACACAAATGGACCAATTTTCGTCAAGAAACACATGTACGTACATATTTTTTAATGATTTTATTGAAACTAAAATTAAAATTCTAAAACATGCGTTTGCTAGATAATGTATTGATTTATTTTACTGCATGATTATATTATTTGAAATGGGTGTGGTGTAATACAAAATCTTTTTTGAAAATTTAACAAATCTGCCAACGACCTATGGGATAACCTTATTGTACTAAAAATTTAAAAAAAATCTCAAAATTTATTACATGCGAATGCTAGATAAAAAAACAATCTTTCGAAAACCATTTATAATTTTGTTGTGGAAAAGAGTCAATACGTCTAAAATCTGGTTTGAAAATGACATATTTCTGGTTTTCTCTGGTAATGCCCTCTTAATCTTCAATTGCAACTTAATTACACATACATAATATTATTACTATAACTATACACATTGTCACAATTAATACACAGACTTAATATAAATCATCTCTCTTTAGTAACCATATTTTCAGCATATATCTCAATCTATTTGTAGAATTACAATTTTTCATATAACTTGGTAACATGTTAAATATTTTGGGCATAATATATTCCAGGGTTCGCTGTCCGTAGTTACTGTTACATTTTGGAATAAGCATTCCTTTATTCTTTGTGTACCTAGTATTACGTTCATGTTCCACTTTCCTTTTATATTATTAAGACTCAGATATATTATGCTGAGTCAATGTTTTGTACCATAATAGGGCCTGCACCGGTAAGATAGTTAAATTCCTCCACAACAATGATATGTTTGGCCTCTGTGAAAAAATATTTGAACTAGTAATTTAATCGTCGTAATAATCGTTGGTGTAAGCCTTTCTTCAAAGATTTGAGTTATTGACAAAACTATTTATTCGTATTCATTTTGCGTTAGTACGGGCGTTGACAATTAATTCATATTAATATTTTAAAGCATAACCTGAAAAAAGTGTTTTCTTAAAATATTTTAAAAATTTGGGAAGTGGATATGGGTACCACCGGGAACCATTTATTGGTTAACCAACACCCTTGCCATAGGTCATCCCAAGTAGTTCATTACGTTTGGTGAGGTTTGACTAGGTCTTGGCGGCCAACGCGTTTGTCCGCCTACTGCGTGGCATGCCGGATTGAGAGAGATCGTTTGGGACCTAAGAGACCTAACCTAGACTTCTAGCTGGTCCCTCTCGACCCATCGCCTTGCACCGCAGTTTAAGGGAAGGATCCATATGTCCGTCACTCCTAGGCATGCTCCCCCAGATTCCAATCCATCCCTCATACCTTTTTAGTTCCCAGAACTTCCTCTCCTTCCTTTCCCAAAAAAAATCCTTAACACAGCATCCCCGAAAGTTGTCATAAGCACTGAGGGAAATCATTTTCCTTTTAAGTATCTCCTAAACCGGGTAGAATATTGTGTGTAGGTACTTTTAAAACCCATCTTAAACATCGATAAGAGTTCAGACAAGAAAAAAACTATGGATTTGTAATCCTTGAAAAATATATTATCATTATTTATTACGTAGATATTTTATATGTTGCCTGACAGACACTGATCAAGAGCTTCTAAGAACATTATTAAAGGGATTAATAAAAAGAATGAGGATTACTTCTTCACAGAAACTTTATCTCATAACCAAGGACACGAAATACGAAATAAATTCATAATACAATAATGAAAAGAAATAATTTTTCCTTTGATATTTGACTGGAGAGACGTAAAATATATTTTACGTCCGTGTTTCAGAACACGGTTCTTTTGATGAAAAAAATTATTCCTTTTTTACTCCGTCCAAATGAAAAATATTATTACCTAATTTGTTAATCTTAATCACCTCTGTAATATTATTTATTTTGTTGTGATATTTAACTTATTAGTTCGATCATGCGTTTACAAGTAGTTTCTGGTAGCCAAGGATATTACAGGGACAAATACGATCATACACAATAATAATATTAACTAGCTGTTAAAAAGGCCCTGTTAGGCCCTGCGGGCGGCTTTTGTTTCGGCTTCGCCCAGTTAGTTTTGGTGACCATTTCATAAATCCAATAGGAACTGGTTCCAAAAATAGACCGTTCCTCGGATCCACTGTCATCCAGTGTAGCTAGTCACCGGGACAAAGTAACCGAGATATATCAATGACGTCATATGTAATATATATCCGCTTGATACAATATGTATTACTGTCAATCTTTTCATATCCGGAGAGATACTACATATTCACAAATTCGCAGCAGTTATACCTAGGGGGAGACGTCCCCATCCGACCTGTTGATGGAAGTAGCGACATCTTGTGACAAATTCTGGAATTCGAGACCGAATTATAATAGTAGCTTTGTATGAAATTCCACATGACAGACGTTGTTTATCAGACATGCACTCGAAGTTGGGTTCTGAAGTTCAACCACGCAGACGTTACCGTATTAATACTGTTCAATAATGCTCTTTACTCCAAAATGTGGAAAGTCAAGTGTAATTCCACACATCCCGTAGAGAGTATTTTACGAACATATCTACATAAGGGATTCAAGTAAGAACAAAGGTATTTATAAGAATGTAAGGCTGATGTAAGCATAATGAATAAGATTAAGAAAGGGACCCTCAGATGGTTTGGGCATGTAGAGCGAATGAACGAAGGAAGTAGTGTAAGAAGAATGCTTTCTTCAATTCAATTCTGCTTTGAGTTAGAGTGGTTCCTTCCGCCTTTGAAAACAGACGTTCAGAAGCAACACTTGTTGCCACAACTGGTAGATGACTCATTGTCGCTTTAAAAAGATTGGGATATACACCTTGCATCCTTTTTGCTGTATGGAAACCTACTTTACACATTTATAAAAAAACCATAGATAAAATTGCGAGAAACAATTAACAAAAATTCTGCCTCAATACAGGTTCACCTAGTGAGGCAGGCTATGCACAACTAAAAATACTGTATAACTATACTACTCCTGTGTAACCTTTCTTACTTACTTTCTTTCTTACTTTTAACTTTCTGTTTGTTAATTTTTCTGTACTGATTGATGTAATCTATTTGTAAACTACATTGAGCATGTAATTTTTTAGTTATATTTCTGTTATTTCATTGAATAAAGATTATTATTATTATTATTATCTCTTGCCATGTTTCAAGAATGTTGACTTTTAGAGTATTGACAAGAGCAGAAAGATATTTTAATTTGGGCGGGTTTTCCGATATTTCAATACGATATATCGAGTTTTTTTATATTGATAAATCGATATTGATATAGCGTATCGTCAATATCGATACGATATCGATATTTATCAGTTTTTCGATATATCATTGCATCCATAGTTATGCCTGTCTCATCACAAACTCCTGTGTTGAGAGCAGTTTAAAACACATTTGAGTTTATAACAAAAACGCTAAATAAACCCCATGTTATGTTTAAAATAAAGGACAATCAGAATAACACCACTAGAAATGCATACTTATAAGTGGAAGTACAGTTAAGAAAATCATAAGTCTGTAATAAAAAATACAAGTAACAACACATTATTAAAAGACACAGTTTTGATAAAATCGTTGATGTTAGATCTGTCTTGGGCGAGGATCCTAGATTTTTGTCTGGTTTATATTTAAATAAGTTGTGTTCCGTCTAATGGCTAGATAAAGTCCAATATATAACTTTGTTGCATAATATCTAAAATGTATTTTGCCTAAAATTGTTAACCAAAGGGATAATTAAGTTTCAGTATAAAGAAGGTTATCAAAAGTCGTTTTGAGTTTGTGTAATATTATTTTTTTTTAATATTATTATTCATTGTTTTCATATTAACCTAATAACTCGATAAAAAGGTCATGATACTCCCCGTCTTCCTCTTCTATGACTTCCAGCAACCTATACCTGGATTTTTATTTTATTTATTCCTCATAACACAACCAAGAAGTTTCCTTAAATCAGCGTTAACGTTTTCCGGTGACAGAGATGTTGTAAAAAAACAAATTAGAGTACGTACCTACAAAAAAATTGAAGCAAATTACTAACCCAAATTAAGTTGCAATATTGAACAAGATAGGTTACTGTTACACGTGGTTTACACGTAGGTTGCTCCACGTGGTTCACCAGGTAATTGCTTTTAGTCACACAGCCATTAGTTTAAGGGTAATTTAAATTGACGTAGGAAAAGCCGCACTTGAGAGCCATCTTGGGTACAGAATACACAGTGGGAGGGAAAGCACTTGAACATAATGAGCAAAATAATCATTTTTGTACTTTCAAGAGACTGTTCAAAACATTTTGGATTTATGGGACAAACGGCTGCCTGGTCATTAATAACGAAAACAACATCGTTAACTGCAATAAACCACATCAATTTTTGCCACAACAACATGTGGTTGCAATAACAACACGCAATAACCACGAGCAATAACAAGGTATCACCATCTGGTCTGAAAAATACTCATTTTGGTTCTCTGCGCTAGTGTTGGGTGAAATCTGGTTCAATGAAGTGTTCAGATTAAAGTGTCATTTTAAAAATTGCAACTGATTATTTAAAGAATTCGGACAAGCCATTAAGTACCCACCTATAATGTTTTAAACGGAACATTATTTTAAACCCCGTACTCCGATATCTACAGAAATATAGCGTTGTTCTACTGAACACTATAAACTATGTTTTATTTTTTATGTTATCTCTATATATTTGATGAGTCGAAAAAGTAATTATACGAAATTCCCTCGATTGGAATAAAAAAAATCGCTAATTAAAGCTCCGAAAACTACAAAAAACACATCAAATTCTGTTTTTAACGCGTTGTAGATATGAAAAAACTCATAGTGTTTCAGTAAATGATATATACTCTACTCTAAATATGTCATTTTTGATTAAATATTTTGGTTTACGCATGTTAAATACAGTCGATTTTTTTTTTTTTTAGCTCGCTCCCTATAACATTCATATTTACAAATCTTTTTCTTGTTTTTCAAAATGAAAATCATTCGCCCAGAAATACTTAGGACGGGCTGTTTCAAAAAAGTTGATGAATTCATCAAATATCTGAACTTAATTTTCACGCTCTGTTTAAGTTCTATTGAAGTTCTGTTATTATTTCAGTTTCATGCAGCAGCTGATAATGATATTTATTTATTTATTTATTGTTTCTTTACACTGCAGGTAAAATGTTCACGATACAATTTGTTACCTCACTAGGACAAGCCTGTGTTGAGGTTAACAATAATTATACAAGTTAACAAAATAACACAAAATTATACAGATATTGAAAGAATAATATTGTTGTATTTCTTACAGATTGAGATTATGGGTACCTACTGGTACCTACTAAACTGATGGTGCTAGGTAGTACATTAATGTAGACTTTTAGGGTGACCATAGTTTTGAGATCTGATTTAAAATAAAATTAAGTTTTTTTTTTGTTTTGTTTAAGGATTAAGTTGTAAATAATAAATATATGTATATAATTTAACATGCTATAGGTTTGGCAGGAGGAAGGTGAAAAAAAAACGATTTAAACAAAAATAATATTATTATAATTATTTAGCTAATAATTTAGAAAAGACGTAATAATAGAACTAATAATTTAGAAAGGATATAATAATAGAACTTGAATAGAACAATACACATAACTTAAAAATTATCTTCAATTTCAATTTCAGTTTCAGTATTTTATGAGTTCATCAAATTTTTTGAAACGAACCGTCCTTAGACTATCCCGTGAATTTTCACTAGTCTGCAGTAATAATAAGATTAAACTAAAACGCCTGCACTTTTATCAAAATATTATTTACCAGTTTTATCATTATTATCCCTAGCAGATTTCGCTTTTGTCGTATTCGGTTGGCAACCCATCGCTACACCCTGAGGAGAATAATTTCTCTAAGGGCATTTTGAGAAGCTGTGTGGAGGGTATTTTTAGGGAAAGGAAGGAAAGGAATTTCTTTGAAGAAATAGTATGAGGCGTGCGTGGCAAACTCGAGGCCAATGTGACCAGGAGTGACGGACGTATGAATCAATTCCTCCCATTGCGATTCAAGGCGTTACAGATTATCCGGCTGGAGGGTCAAAGGGTCTTCCTCAACCAGTCCCGCCCGACCTGTTCTGCCACACAGTTGGTGAGCAAACGCATCCGCCACCAACACCAAGATCCCGGGCACCCCTTCAAGTCACCAAACGTAGTGAAGCACTTGCGGTGATCTATGACAGAGGTGTTGGTTATCCAACTAATGGTTCCTGGGCCCTTAGCCTTCCAAATTAATTGATTTACTGATGTAAGAGTAATGAATATGCAATAAGATTACCGTATGTGGTTTGAACGTATAAAGCAGATACACCAAAAAGGAGTGTCAGCAGTTGAAGAAAAAAATGAAAGTCTTGATTTATCACACGTCCCGCTGTGTTTTTAGATTTTTTAAAGTACCTGTAACGAAATGCGCCTAGTCTGTTTGTTAATTACATTTATTAAATTTTCGGCTACAGATTGAGTTAAAATAAAAATTAAATCATTAAAGAAGAAGATAACAATAATAATCCAAACGAAAATATGAAAGAGAACAAGACACAGAAAACAGAAAAAAGACAATGGTCGCAACTGGGACTCGAACCAAGCCACTCGTCTTTCGCTATTGCTCCCTAAAAGTCAATAGTTCCATATAAATAAATTCGGATACTTTTATCCGAGACGCTATCCAGGATACAATCCAATTCTGAATGATTGTTTCCAATAAAAAAGGGTAGTTGCCCATAATATGGAAAAATAATTAGTTGAAGATAATATTAAGAAGATTATATACAGCGCTCTTGAGGCGATTTTTCGCAAAAACAGCGCTATATAAGTTGTCCAAATTTATTATTATTATTATTATTGTTAATTCTAAAATTTAAAATATGAGTTTTTTTTACATTAACTCCACACAGGAGGCCTTGAGGAAAATAATTTCCTTCAGGGCCTATGTCATCTGGGATGCTGTGTGGAGGGTCTTTTTGAGGAGAGGAAGGAATGAACATTGGTCTTGAAGAGACCTATGTTGTAGGAAGGAGGAAACACAGAGGCCGGCAAATCATTCCACAGCCGAGCTGTTGAACATAAGAACGAGTCGAAGAAACGACCCGTTCTCATGTGACAAATGTCAACCGTGTACAAATGTTGGGCACGCGTTTGGCGTGTTTCCCGACTATGCACCGGTGCCGAAAGGATCAATGATGCTAGTTCCTCGGAGCATCTTCCATTGTAATACCGGTAGAACAAGGATAGCATTCCCACCCGACGCCTGTGCTCTAAAGATTGCAATCCGTCTGTTAAGATGGGAGAATCTATCAAACGGACCGCCCGTTTCTGCACAGAGTCGAGGGTATTTTTCAGGTATTTTGGAGCTCCAGACCAGAGGTGGCTGCCAAATTCAACCGTGGGGCGCACTTGCGATTTGTACAGGGTTAGCAGTTGTGCACTATTAAAGTATCTGCGGGCCCTATACAGTACGCCCAGTTTCTGGGAGGCTAACTTTACCGTGGCTTCGATGGAGCCCCCATACCTGAGCTGGTCACTTAGGGTTACACCAAGCATATCAATGGAGGCCTGTTCGGAAGATTTCTTCCGTTGAAAGAGACTAGATTTTCATTTCGATCCCTTTTAGACGTAATCAGACAAGATTGGGTCTTTGAAACATTAAATTCAACGTGATTATTTTTACCCCAAGAGAAAACACTCTCAAGGTAACTATTGAGATTGACTATTATGACGATTTGACAGAAGGGAGCAATAGCGAAATTGGTTAACGCGCACGTCCCGGTTAGACGAGAGGTCTGGGTTCGAGTCCCAGTTGCGACCATTGTCTTTTTTCTGTTTTTTGTGACTTTTTCTCTTTTATATTTTCGTTTAGATTATTATTGTTATCTTCTTCTTCGATGATATATTACGTTGATGGAAATAGCCTTCAAAAGTTATAAAATAGAGTTTTTCTGATAAAAATTAAAAAACGAAATATTTATTTACGGATGTCTCGCAGTAGTAACGTTAACTTGCAGCAAAAATAATAAGTTCTTGAAAGGTTTAACTTATGATTCCATTGGAAGAGAGTTCAGAAATATTTTGCAAATAGAGTTATCCCTTTGAGAGCGTAAAATCTCATTAAAATTCCGAGAAACCTGCCATTCGTCGTTTGATCGAGAAAATTGCTAGATATTCTAAAATCGTCCTGTGATATTCTCAGTATTCAAAGCTTGTTTAATATTTCTATTTTTGAGAGTGATAATTCCATTATAACATATTATAATAAAACGTATATAAAACTTTATTTCACTTAATTTTATTTGACCGAAACCGGTTAATTTATAAATATGACTAATTTACTCCTTTATTTATATAATTGATATATTTTCCGTGTTTTTTGTGGTTTTTCATAAGTTTTAGTCAAGTTATAAAACAATACTCGTACTTTGAAAATTGAAGTGTCAAAAACTATTTTATACGATACATGAATATTCAAATTTACATGGATTTTATTTTACGAGAATTTTATGAAAGTGGTATTTTTTTAAATAATAATATCTAATACATGTGTTCCTAAATGTATCAAAGAAATTAAGGTCTTTAGAGATGCAAGAAAGCTGTTATAAAAGCCCGTATAATTTTTAGGTTAGTTTTTTAGCAATAAAAAAAAAACTTTGAAATTTTTTATTATTTTTTATTGTATGCACGAGGAAAAACTGAGGTGATAGTTTCCTTCCAAATTTATTACATAAAAGGACTGTGTTTTTGAAATTTTGATTTTTTTTTAATTTCTCTACATTTTAGTCAAAAAAAATTTGGTAAGAAATTTGGTAAGAAATTTTTTTCCATTTATTTCCGAGTTTGAATATGTCAGTTTTTGAAAAATAGACTGTATTTCAAATACACAAATCTAAAAAGACACCTTCAAAAATAAGAAATATATAGAACATTCAAAATACTTTGGAAAAATTCCAAATTTCGTTCGAACATCAATCGTTAAAACAGAGATAAACTACCCTCTCAGGCCGTGTAAACCATGTGTATTTCTTTCAATGAACAAATTTTTAATTAGTAATGTTTCCCATCCGCGGCCGTTTATCAATTGAATAAAATTTTCACTGGGTTTTTTAGTAAGGCTGTTAGCGTAATACCCCCAACATTGGACCCGCGGTCTCTTAGTTGGGTTGAGGTTTCCCGGCAAGTAATGTCCACTAGGGCGCTGTTACTTGAATTCCCAAGGAGGACCCAGAGGGCTCTCTCGACTTGGTACTGGTTTAGTTAACCGAGCACTGACCACTAGGATGCAGTTGATTAGTTCAACCAGGAGACCGGCTACTTTGATTTCATATAGGCCTGCACTGTATTAAATACCCCTTAGGGCAGGGTAGTGCCGGCTGGCGATGGAGGAGAGGGGGTAGCTCGGCCAATGGGGTGTCTTCGCGTCCGGGTGGCGAGGCGAAAGTTGCCGAGCGAGACGGCGCTATGCGTGTGACGGAGAAAGTATTCGGATCCGTGCGTCGGACCGAATACCAAGCGCTACAAGGTCAGTTTGTTTTCAGCAATTAATTTCATGAATAGTGCACGACTCCGAATACGATTTAAAAAAGTATCCTTGCATACGGAACCAGTGAAGTGGGGCACTTTAAAATCCAATAAAAATCAACCCGTAAAAATATTTCAGGTTTATGAAATAAACCGTCGTCGTTTACATTTTCAAACGTAGCGATCTACCGTTGACAGTATAAATCATAGAGATGGTGACTACGGTGACAACTCAAAATCAAGCCATATTAAAAATATATGAATATCAAAGTCAACTTGACCGGTCAGTCTTTGAGTGGGCACCGCGTTTGGTCCCACCCGGGCGTTCCGTTATCAATTCCTCGGCTGGCTAAGTTCTCCATCATTTTCGGCTTAATGTGGTGGTATTAGAAGATTTTCAAATATTGACGGGTTATTCGTAACCCGGCAAAATGTTTGTCTTTCTTTAAACAAAAAATTCAAGAACTCCTTTGAAAAGTCATTAAATATTATAAAAAAATTGTTAAATGGGTTACGTTAGGATAGGTTTTAGGTTTTGGGATATTTTTCATTTTTTATTTTATTTTATTTTATTTATTTATTTGGGAGACCAACAGTTAACATGAATAACAGCATTTAGTAATTGAGTCACAATAATCGAACCGTTTACAGGTTTCCACATAGGTATTGTATACAAGTGTGTGTTATTCCAGAGATATTTACTAATGAAAAAATTACATTTTAAGAGCCGAGTTACTTAGGTAGGAATAGGGAGGGGGAAGGATGGGGGATCGGTTAAGTTGAGGTATAGTAATAAAAATATGCGTGACAAAAAATTAAAGGGGAAAAAAAAAAAAAGGAAGTTCATTGAGTGGTGGTTGTATTAGAGGGTATCTATAGTTATTGTTATTGTAGAGTATCGACAGAGCGTCTGCGTGATTTTAAGGAGTACAGTGCAGAGTTAAAAATGACAAATTGTGTATAGTGTGAGTTGAAAGTGTTGGATGCGCGATAGATGAAAGAGTTCTGCTTAGAATTTGTGTTGCACCGAGGGAGGCTAAGAATCGTGTCTGATCTGGTTCGTCTGTTAGGAACTCGTATCTGTATTCGTTCTAAGAGTTCTGGGCAATCTTCAACAGATCTGGCTATTTTTTTAAGAAAAAGTACATTGGCCGAGTTTCTTCGAAAACTTCTTCTTATTCATAACTTTTAATGACTTTAACCCGTCTGTTTGGTTCCACAATCCTGAAGCCTCGGTTTCGCGCGTTAGTGCTGAAACCGTCACTTTGGATCGAGATTGTAAAATATCTATGCAAGATAGCTTTCATATTTCGAAGACAATAAGAAGCATTATTTCTTTCTCTTTCTGGTTAAAAGAAAAGTACACATGTTTGCATGAGAGGAAGAGAGATATATAGCTTTTAAAATGTAAGGTCGCTCGGGCTGGTTTTGGTCTTTTTTTTACCCCTGGGGTCCTAGCACACTGAAATCGTTATCTTTTATTATCCAATTACTGTACAATTTTCTCATTTTGACAGTTTTAACACCTAGGAAGATGATTATTATAAAAAAAATCTCAAGGCAATCTAAAGAAGAGTTATATACATCTAGTGTTTCCGATATTTCATTCAACAGCACGTATATAAACCACCTTCGGGCAAAGACACTCTAAATACATAGCTTGCAAACTATACAATACACTACCAACTACGATCAGACAAAGTGACTCCTTTACAAAATTCAAACAAGATATTAAAAAATGGATTATAAGTATTGGACGCCACACTATCACAAATATCTGTAAAATAAATCACACATAGACAGAAATAACTATTCACATACAACCTAACCCATATAAAACAAATGAAAATAATGGAATCCTGTCAAATTTAACCAACCTATAAATAGACTAGGCAGAATTTATTTCATTACTCCATCTCCAACATTTATAAAATAACTCTCTTTAAAAGATTTACCACCCTTCCAATCACCCTTCTGTTCTAATTCTATTCATAATATGTATTTTACCTGAAATATCCTTGTAACTACTATATGCATTTATGTACGCCTGTCTCGATACAGGTTGACCAAAACCATTGTAAATATATTTTATTATAGATAAATAAATAAATAAATAAATAAGCCATAACATTCCAAGAGGAATGCGCTGTCAATACGGTTATGGATTATGTTAAAACTAAGAATTGCAAGATTTGCATAACGTCTAGTTTCCAAGCTAAATCTATTTGTTGTCTCAAGTAATTCCATATGGTGCGTGAATCTTGGGTACATTCCATTCATCCGCATATAGACATACCTTAGGAACTTTTTCTGAATTTGTTCCAGCATATTAATATATTTAGCTTGGTGCGGAGTCCACACACCACTAGTATACTCCAGCTTACTTCTTATGACTCCATTGAACATGGCTATCATTTATTTATTTATTTATTTATATTTATATACATTTTTTTTTACACTTTTTTGGAGAAAATGTGTCCTTACTGGGGTACCCCGTTCTAAGGACACATTGTACAAGTTTTATTATTTTAATTATAAGTAAATACCTAATCTATGTTAGAATATTGCCAAGGGAAATTATTAAGTTATATCTAAAAGAAAGTACAAAACAAAGCATTATTCTTTGTTGGGTTGCAAAATTGAATCTATTTTCTTCCTTCCCATGTCCATAATCCATATTTTTATGCTTCTTTTGAAGGCGGTTATTTTTTTTGTGGTTTTCATTGCAAGAGGGAGTAAATTAAATAATTTTACAGAGAAGTATTCCATATTTCTTTGTCCAAAAGTCGTTTTAGTTGTAGGTTGGTAGAATGTATGTTGTAATGTAGATCTTGTGAATCGGCCCGAGTTTGTCTGTGTAAAGTTATCCTGATTTTTGAATGCGTACATTAGAATATCTTTTGTATATAATTGTTTCAGTGACATTAAATTCAGCGCTTTAAAAACATAGTCTGTAGGGGTTCTGATGGGCACTCTAAGTATAATTTTAAGAATTGCCCTTTGTGCTATGAGGACTGGTTTTATAGTGGAATCGCATGAGCTTCCCCATCCGATAAGACCATATTGTAGTTGAGATTGGGCTAAGGCATAATAGATTTTAATTAGCTGTTCTTTATCTAAAATGTTTCTTATTGTTTTGAAAAAATAGGTTAGTTTTTTTAATTTGTTGCTCACATTTTCCACTTGGGAGTTCCAATTTAAGTTTTGATCAATTATTATTCCAAGATATTTTATTGTTTGTATTTCATTCAATTTTGGACAGTTGCAGGGAGTTTCTCGGTTCACGTTTATACAGTCTTTATGAATTTTTATGTTTAGGTTTGTATTGAGGTTATCCGTCTGTTTGTTGTGGATTTTGAATTTAATATAATTAGTTTTTGTATCATTTAGTGTTAGTGAATTTGAATCAAGCCATTTTTTTACCCGATTCATCCCTTTTTCAGCTTTTTCAAATACAGTCTCCCATGACTTTCCATGGAATAGAAGGACTGTGTCATCTGCAAAACTAATGACTGAGCCGTGACAGTTTAGTTCACATAAATCATTTATATATATCAGGAATAAAATCGGGCCTAAGACACTGCCTTGCGGGACTCCATATTGGATTTGTATTGGTTGACTTGATTCATTTTGAATCCTGACTAACTGTAACCTTTCTGACATGTAGCTTTTAATGAGGTTTAGTTCACGTCCTGAGATTCCAATCTTTTTGAGTTTTTCTAGAAGATATGTGTGATCAATTGTATCGAAGGCTTTACTTAGATCTAAAAATATTCCGATACACTTATTTCCGTTATCGAGACTATGTTTTATACTTTTTACAATAGAGGCGATGGCATCGGAGGTTCCTATATTTTTTCTAAATCCGTATTGATTTTCAGATAGTATGAAGTTTGTTTCAAGATATTGAGTGAGCTGCTTCTTTATGACTTTCTCTACTACTTTTGAAAGATTATTCAATATTGTTATCGGTCTATAGTTATTTATATCCGCTGTATTGCCAGTTTTAAAGATTGGTATAACAGAACCCATTTTAAGCGTTTCGGGAAAGATACCCTCCATGATACATCTGTTCACAAGGTGGAGGAGTGGTTGAATTATTTCATCTCTAGTTGATTTAATTATTCTCATTGAGATGCCATCTGATCCTGAAGTTAGTGTTGGTTTCATTGAATCTATAATGCTTTTAATGTCATCTGCTGTAACTGTATTTAATTTAAAGGTGATATTATTTGTAAGTGTGTTGTTAATTTCATTATCAGTATAAGGAGGTTTAATTATTTTTTTAGCTAAATTAGAACCCACCTTGGAGAAATATTCATTCACAAATTGAACTATTTCCTTTGGATTTTCTTTCATATTTAATTTTTGATTTGGTGTATCAAGTTCGGTAATATCACTACTTTTATTGTTTTTAGTGTATGTCATCTCCTTAATAATTTTCCAGACAAGTTTAGGGTCATTATTACAGTTTTGAATCTGACGTTTGTAATAGTTACCTCTGGCAAATTTTATAAGTTTAGAACACATGTTTCTATAATGTTTGTAAAGATTTAGAAACGAAAGATCAAGTGGATTTTTTTTAGTTTTTAAGTGTAATTTATCCCTAACTCTTATACTTTTTAGAAGTCCTTGAGTAATCCAAGGTTTTTTTTATTTTACATTTGTGTGGAGTTTGTATAGTGAATGATTCTGAACATTTATGAATATTTGTTTGAACAATGCTTGTAAATGAGTGCCAGCAATCCTGAAAATCATTAATTTTAAATAGTTCTCCCCAATCTTCCAATTTTAATAAATCCTTTAACCTGTTAATATTAATTCTATTTTTGACTATTGTATTTTTAATGTAAGTATGTGTATTTTGAAGTTGAATGGTAAGTAGCAGTGTAAAGTGGTCAGTAATATTGGAATGGTGAACGGCGGTACCGTATGCTTTGTTTGTTTTTATCATGATGTGGTCAATACAGGAGGCAGATACATTTTGAGCATTTTCGTTATATCCTAATCTTGTTGGTATATTAACTGCACTGATCAGTCCATGGTGCAGTAAGAGTAATTGGTAGTCATCACATTGGGGGTGTTTCTGTCCAGTATTTAATATGTTAATATTGATGTCCCCAATTAAGTACACGTTCCGAACATCTCGTAGTTGGGTTAGCTCATCATCCAGGGAGTGAAGAAATGGAGATATGTCTCTTGTTGAAGGTGATCTGTATATCCCTAATACTGAGATATCATTATTAATGTTTATTAGTAGACAGTTAGCATCTCTGAGTTGAATTTCTTTTACAATTCCTTGGATCTCATTTTTAATATAAATTATCACTCCGTCATTCTGATTTTTATGTTGTGTGGAGTTATATACCTTATATTTATCTAGGTGTTTTGGTGAGTATGTTTCTTTTTTTATACGACACTCTGTGAGTATGATGATGTCGATATCCTCATCAAATTGCTGTAGCATCACCGTCAGCTCTACGAAATTTTTATTGATGCTTCGTATATTTTGGTGGAGTATTTTTAATGTTTTTGCTTTATTGTTTTTTATATAATCATTAATTTCTTGAGTTGTTAATGCTGTAATGGTTTCCGGAGAAGGGTTGTCATATTCAATATCAGTTAATGGATCCATTTCTGGTATAAATGTAATTTTATTGTAGATAGTTATGGATTACTGAGCTTGTCTATATGATTTTACTTTCAAGGTCGTTGTGATTTTTTATTTCAGTTATTAAAGAGTCTTCAGATTTTCTTGCTAGCAATTTTCCATTTCTGAACCAGATGAATTTGAATTTTTTTTCTTTTGCCCTTATTTTCGTGTTCCATAAAAGATTTTTATAATACGGCGTAAGGGCTTCATTCACATACATTTTTTTATTATCATTGCATCTGGGTCATCAAATTGCTTACATATTCTGATGATGAAACCCAGGAGTCTGTAGCATGCTGGAGTGAGCCGTGATATATGATCCGAGAATGTCAGTTTGGGATCAAAGACGATACCGAGATCTTTAAAGCTATTGACTCGGCATAATGTTTTCCCATTAATGTTGTATTCAAAAACTATGGGCTTCTGGGAGCGGGTATATGTCATAGTTACACATTTTTTTATATTGAATTCTAATTTGTTTTTAACTGACCATTCTGCAAAGCATCAAGGTCATCAATGGTAACAGATTATTTCCATCAAAAGTTTGATGTCATCTGCAAAAAGAAGACATTTGCAATATTTTACACAAACCTGGATTTCATCTAAAAGTAAAAGGAACAGCAAAGGACCAAGGTTTGAACCTTGCGGAATACCTGACAACGCCGGGCATTGTTTAGATTCATGTCCATTTGTTATTACATATTGACTTATTATGAAAGTATAACGCGATTACGTGTTTTGGGATGTATTTATTCCTAAACAAGCAGACAGGTTAATGAGTTGTTATGAAACCAGCATCCTGGCAGAGATAGATTAGTTTTTCAAAGAAAAAGAAACACGTTCCTCTAAACGTAGACAATCCGTATAATACTGATTATGTATTATACAGGCTTGGCATCTCTAAAAGGATTGTGTTCTATATTCGCACTGTGCTCGACATTCCAACCAACCCGAACATAAAATCATCTGACATACCGGGCTTTATACGCGGATTATGTGCTAAGCTCCGCGCACCAACCAAGCAATTAGGACTCAAGTGAAAAATATTATGGCTTTAAAAAAATATGTTCATATACACCATAAACGCTGATTCTGAATATATAAGTTTTATTTAATAATATTAAACGTTGAATTTTAAAAAAATTATTAAAAAGTCCATTTTAAATCATATCATTAAAACACACTGTCAAGTTGGCGGTATTGAATATTTAGTGCTGCTGACGTCACTCCTCTCCATAATTTTCCGGTCACCTTGTAGCAAGTAGCTACTAGCTGCGTCTTAAAATGTCAACAACGCCCTTATGTTTCCTGATGTTGGTACATCACAAGCAGCAGGCAATGCTAGTTCGAGTTGTTACCCCAAGCTTCAGTTTGGATTGAGCAAGCCCAGCGGAAGGAGCACGTACCTGTGACGGACGAAACCAACATACCATGGCGCATCGAATTTGTAACGTTAATTTTCATCCTAATTATTTAGATTAGATATATATTCAAGGTTACCACTTGAGTGTTGCAGTTTAAATACTCTGGCGTCCAACTCTTTCTTTTATCTTCCACATAACTTAAATTCTTATTACGCATAATAGTTTGATTGTTGTAATTCTCGAAGAGAATTACAAGCACCCCTTGAGATCATATAGTTTAATAAGAGTCTTTAATAAATACTTCTCTATGTTATTATAATCAATATTCAATAAATCACATTTTTATATATTTAATTTCCTTCCTTTTATTTCATTTGACTTCATATTACATGTTCTACTCCTCAGACTGTAGCTAGCCATACATTAAATTATTTACACAATGCAATTCTAGATATAACCGCACATAGGTAAAACTCTTTTTATTATAACCGTTACAACCTGGTGATAGCATGTTGAAGTTGTACTGAAATGTACGACGGAAGCCATTCAACATTTCATGTTACTGGTTTATTTACATACTGCTTATAGAGATTTAGACATATAATAGTTGTTTTTATTGAAACATTATTTAGACCTAAATAATTCAGTATCAAAAATAGATGTATCTCTCTTTGTTTATCTCTATAATTCAAAATATTCAAAAACTTTAAACTGTAGAAAGAAAATCGTAACTGCTACTCTCAATCTTCCAACTCTGAACTACAAAATGGCGGACGTCGAACAGCTGATTCGGCGCTGAATGCTGTATCTTATCAGTTGCTTATATTTGTGCAGGTGATGCTTCGGTTTCCATAATATTGATTTCGATTCGTAAATCCAAAAAAATAATCAATTCAAATAATTTTTATACCACTCTCCCGTAATAATGTTGAAAAATATAACTAACTATTATTCAATTTGGGAGGCGGGAATGGGTACCGGCGCCCCGGGAACCTTTATTGGATAACCAACACCTCTGCTATAGGTCACCCCAAGTGGTTCGCTACGTTTGGTGATTTAGCAGGGGTGCCCGGGTTCATGGGGTGAGGTTTGTCTAGGTCATGGAGGCGGATGACCAAGACACACTGAACCCCAGATTTCTACCCACCCCTTAAACCCTTTTCCTTCCCAGAACTCTCTTCTCCTTCCTTTCTTAAAAAAAAACCCTCCACACAGCATCCCCAAAGATGTGGAGCCTCTGTGTGAAGCTCATCTAAAAAAAAAAAACTAACTAACTAACTAACCATCACGCCGTTTCCCCGCAGGGGTAGGCAGAGAGGACGGACCGCCAAACATCCTGGTCTTGACACACTTCTCGAAAAATATAATAATAAAATAAATTAATATAATATAATAAATAAATTATTCCACCCAACTAATGTTTTTACATATTGAATAGTTTCTTCCATATAAAATAGCAACACTTATTGAAAATAAATAAAACTTTTGGAGAGTGATGACGTCACACGATTCACCGTTCGTTGGGTGGTTTTCGGGGATCTTGAAAAATTAAAACTTTGGCGATTACTCTAACTATAAAAATAAAAATAAAATATTCAGTTATTTAAGTTAGAAGGTCATCATTCTAAAAAAAATAGACTACAGTTCCTTATTGGTATACCAGGTCATGACAAAATTCGCTCATCTCCTCTCTTTCTTCTGTCGAACGACTCCATTGCTTTTCATTTGTGCATTCTATGTAAACGAAACACCAATAAAAACAGTTAATCAAAGTGCCTACTGCCATTGCGCGTCGATAAATTAAACAGAAACTGAACGGAATTCAAAGCGAAACTTAAAACTCATTTCTTCAGAAAATGTTATCCGCCGATAAATGTACAAATAAAATTTAAAAAAAAAACCTTATTTCAGAGATAAGACTGGAGAGAATTTCTTTACGAGTTCATCGAGTATAGGATGGTTGAAATCAATATAACTTTTTTATAAGAAAAACTCTCTTTTTATTACTTTTGAATGTTATTCCCATCAATTGTAATATATCATTGAAGAAGATAAGAATAATATTCTAAACGAAAATATGAAAGAGAACGAGACACAGAAAAATAGAAAAACATAATGGTTGCAACTGGGACACGAACCCAGAATCTCTCGTCCGGGACGTGCGCGTTTGCCACCTTCTGTAAAACCGTCATATTTGTCAATCTCATATTTCAAATTTTAGAATTAACAATATTATCTTCAACATTTTTTTCATTCTTCCTTTTTTCCATATTAGACCCAGTTGCGACCATTATCTTTTTCTATTTATCTGTGTCCTGTTCTCTTTCGTACTCTCATTTAGATTATTGTTGTTACCTTCCTCTTGTAAATAGTAAAATTAGTTAGAACCTAAGCATTCCTAATAAATTGTACAGCGCCCTTGAGGTGATTTTTCACAAAAACGGCGCTTATTAATTATCCAGTTATTATTATTATTATTCTTTAATTATAATTTTTATTTATTAATATAAGTAACCAACTGAAGTCTCGATGTTGCCCGGGCTTTGCGTGGAATTTTTCGAAATAAGGTCTAAAAAATACTTTTCCTCCTATTTTAAATGTGCAAAATGACATCAAGAAATATCAAAATCTTGCTTAAAGGGGTGGGAAAGGGATTTACCGAAATCTAGTATAAATAGTAACCTTGTTCTTGGTTTGAAGGTCAAGTGTACAAATTTTCGGCAGTTTCTGAATAAAACTGTTTATTTATATTTAAAAAAAAATAAAGCCACCCACGGACAATCTTCTTTGTATCTTTTTATATGTTAAAACTTGGAAATACTATTAGAGACATCTATATGTATGGCCACTGTAGTTAATTGATTTATGTCATTGATTTTAATTACCTATTGGCATCTTAATGTTGAGCGCTGCCGTTAGAGGTATCCAAAGTACCTACTGACCCTGCTTACCGACACCTTGTGTTGTTGTTTCTTTGCAGGGTTATTGTCATGTTTTTTTTGGTATTAAAAGTCTGGTGCCCCAAAAACTATCTCTCTCGCATTAGAACTCGCTCGCATTAAACAATCCCTAGGGTACAGTTATTTTAAATTCCCCAAGGCGAGGGCCGGGCCAGATTCTTCATAAAGTGTTAATTTAATTGTTGTTATGAAAAGTGATTGTAAATAAAACGACTCCATACTTCAAAAGTGTTTTACAATATAAAAAAGTTCACTACCCCGATCATGAAGCGAAGCTATTAACATTATACTTATACAAATTAATTAAAAAATAATCTTTCTTTGTTTGTCCCGTGTGCGTTCATATACCATTCATCCAATTGAGATGTATGTAGTGAGTTATTGTGCAAACGTCGGTAAAGATTTCTACATATAGTGGTGAGCTCTGGCGCTTTGAAAAATGAATCAAATATTTACAATGGTGGCGCGCGATTTGTTTAAAAAATGTGCGTATTTTATATAGTTTAGCGCTAGGCAGAGGGAGGGAAACGAAGGATTGGAAATTCGCGGGAGCGAAGGACGCGGAAGAGTAAAGGTTGGGAAGGTGGAAGGGGAACGCGGGAGGGGAAGGGGACGCCAGAGGGGAACAGGGGCGGAAACCGGGAACGGGAATACATGGGAAAGGACACGAAACGAAGGGGTGACGACAGTAGGTAGAGGTAGAGGCAGTGGTTGTAAAGGAGGTATAATAGCGGTAGGGAATAGAAGACAGTAAATTTGGTAAATCCATTTACTCACAGCTTGCTATATGAGGCTTGCTCATGAGTCGGAAAACTTTCTGCTTTTCCGTGTAAGCACCAGATGGAAAAATAGAATTTGTGAACCTTGAAAGAATTTAAAAAATATTTTCTTAATTGCCTTTCAAAAAAAATCGAGAGACTTCAAATGAACACCGTTATTAAACTTTCAAATTGATTTTGTCAATTTTTGACAAACTTAGTTCTGTCAAAAAATTTATAAAAAATAAACATGATTTCTAATAAACCAAGACCATGGTGAGACCATCATCACCAGGGTCGTAGGATCTCTGGGGCGCTAGTGTGTCATACCTGGAATAAACTCTATCTTACGGGCCGGGGAGGCAATGAAACAACTCGGCTGCGTTAAATATCAGGTGTATTGGAAAGAAACCGTACATGAGACAATAATGGTACATAACACAGTCAAAGGTTGGAACAAGGAGGCGTCAATAATCCTAACTAATTCAGAGGTAATTGGGCCTAACAACTCTCTGCTTCGTTTCTCTCTCTGGGGCAGCTATTAATCTACACGTAGAATTTAAGATGGAACACACGCAAAAAGAGGGGTTATTGGCTCGGGTACTCTCTGCCGCCGGCTGGTGCTGGGAGATCCGTGAGGTGAGGGGTGTTCCCTGGTTACTGGCGTCCTCCCAAAGGAGCTTAGGTGGGCCATCTTCGCCGCGTGTTTCCACGGAGTGTTCCAGAACAATATCGGAACGATTCACGCAGCGCGTGCACTCGAGGCGCTGCCGGAGCAAGGAATGGCCGGGGGAACCGTTGTCGTTCGCCGCTCGCGCGCCGGGCGCGAGGAGGGGGAGACCTTTTGCAAACACAGTGGTGTAGCGTGATTTTGTAGGGCGTATTCGTGCATCGTAACAACGTGAATAATTTTTGGTGTAAAATTATTTTACGGGAACGGGCGGTTTTTACGACTAATTTTGATCACTTCGATTAAACCAAATGTATCTAATCAGGTTCGAGTCACCCTTTACGCCATTCCTTCAAACATCTTCACTTATTTATTATTCAATTGCGGTTTCTTTAACGACTCTTTTACCTAATTAACTGTTTTATGGCGAAGGAATTAGCTGAATAATTATTAAGAGTAATTTAACTTCTTCGTAACTGGATGACAGTCATGAAACGTTTCAACAACAATAATAATAATAATTTATTCTGAAAGATGTGCAGGAGTGGTAGTGCACTTTCAATTTGGGATACGGGTGTGGGTATCGCTGCCTGGGAACCATTTATTGCATAAACAACGCTCCTACCTGGTATTGGTGAGGAATGCCTATGCCTACCTACTGAGGAATGAGGGAGTCGTTTTGACCTCTCTCCAGCCGAACTCTCTGACCCATCGCCTTGTACCATACCTTGTACATCGCCTTTCAGAGATACCCGGCTTCTCACAGTACTATAGAAAGATTTAGGTACGAGCAGGCTTGAGAGTGGATCTGGTTTGGAGCCCACACCAAGTGAAGTATTTCCTCATGTTGGAGAAGGTTCAGAAGAAATTTGTGAGATTTCTCTACCTGGGGGAGTATGGCTACTGGCTATCACCCGTTGCTTTACCCTACCGACTTTCTCTTGGGAATACTCGGTAAGAAACATCTACAGGTCAGAAGGGATGTGCTCATTGAAACACATTTCTTCGAACTGATTAGTGGATGGCTCGAAAACTCGTATATTGAGAGCATTATTATTATTGTAGAAAGCAATCACTTTGTGGTTTGACATATTTAATGAAATAAAATACTTTTTTGTTTAAATTTATTCATTATTTTTCTATATCGGTAAGACAACACGTAATGTCAATATTAGGATAAAGGAACATCTCCGTTGCCTCAATAATAACGGTTTTTCAGAATTCGCAAATCATTTGATCGATAAAGATCATACGTTCTGTCATAGCACCGGTGCTAACATCTTACACAAAAACAGGCATGGTAACAAACTAAACAATCTAGAGGCGCTAGAAATAAAAAAAGCTGTAAAAACCAAAAGTCATATACTTAATAATCAATTCGGAATCAAGCCGGACTCTCCCTATCCATCGCCTTGCACCGCAGTGGGTGGATTGGATTCATTCGTTCGTCACTCTTGGACACTCTGATCCCCAGCTTCCTACCCACCCCTCATACCTTTTCCTTCCCAGACCTCCCTCCCCCCACACCCCATCATAAAAATATTTAAAATCATGACAACACAAACAACAAAAATTAACATCATTACAGCGGCGAGTAGTAGGCGACCCCGGCGCAGGCCAAAAATGTTGGTGAATTACACCAACATTCGCGGCCTGCATACCAATTTAAACTCCGTCCACCACCACCTTTTTTCTCAACGCCCCAACCTACTATTCCTGTCTGAAACGCAGATAGCCGAGCCTATAGACGCCTCCTATCTGGACTGCCCGGGCTTCACCCTCGCAAGCAAGTTCAGACCTAAAGGAGGTGTCTGTCTCTATAGTCGAGCTGACGTCAACTGTGTGCGACTGTTGAATCTGGAAAACTCCAGATTCGACGTAATGTGTTCTTGCCAGTACGGTAAGATTCTACGCGTGTTTATACCGCTCACCGAACCTTAGCGAATCAGACACGTCCGAGCTCTTCAAACATTTAAGCGACACTATTGATGACCTCTTGCCCCGCTACCCTATGGCAGAGTTTGTGGTCCTGGGGGACTTCAATGTTCATAACGAACCTTGGTTGAAGTTCTCAGGATCAACAGACTCGGCTGGACGCCAAGCGGAATCCTTTGCCCTTTGCTACGGATTGGAGCAAATGGTTCAGGAGCCTACAAGGGTTCCTGATGTCCAGACTCACCGTTCCAATCTGTTAGACCTTTTTTTAACTACTGTGCCACACGGTTACAGTATTGAAGTCACAGCGCCTTTAGGATCGTCCGACCACTGCCTGGTGACGACATCAATCCCTGTAAACTTCAGACCACCAAACGAGAGGCTGAAGAGAAAAGTGTGGCACTATAGGTCAGCAGATTGGTTCGGTCTGCGGGCACATTTTAATGCTTTCCCATGGTCAGCTGTCTGTTTTCGGACTTCGGATCCCTCAAGATGTGCCCAGGAAATTGGTGAGGTCATCACATCCGCGATAGATGGCTTCATCCAATCTACTGTTAAGGAAACTGGTGTAGGCTCAAAGCCGTGGTTCAGTCGACAATGCGCTGAAGCAGTGCGACGAAAAAACGCGGCTTACCGAGCCTACAACACATCTAGAACATCCGAAGACAGAACAGCTTACAACAAAATGGCAAAGGAAACCAAGAGAATCATAAATAGGTCAAAATTCGAGCACGACCAGCAGATCAGCAGAAAGCTGACTGCATGCCCGCATGGCAGCAGGCAATTCTGGTCGCTTGCGGGCTCAATAGGTCGCAATTTCTGCAAATCCAGTCTGCCACCTCTTACCAGAACTGACGGCTCACTAGCAAACACCGCCACCAAAAAGGCTAACTTACTAGGTAAAATGTTTGCGGATAACTCTACCCTCGATGACCAAGGTGCTGTCCCGACGTCGGTTCCTCACTGCGGTTTTCGTATGAAAAAGCTGAGGATCCGGCATCGGGAAGTACTCCATGTTTTACGAGGGCTTGATGTTAATAAAGCTAGTGGGCCTGACGGAATACCTGCCCTGGTACTGCAAAGGTGCGCTGCAGAAATAGCTCCAATTTTGACGAAGCTTTTTAAACTGTCCCTGAAGACTGGCTCTGTGCCCTCTGGTTGGAAAAAAGCGGTTATCCATCCTATTCCAAAGAAGGGTGACCGCTCCAACCCGGCCAACTACCGCCCCATAGCGATCACATCAGTTCTGTCTAAGGTGATGGAACGTGTGATCAACGACAAACTGCTCACATACCTCGAGAAGTACAAAATTATTAACGACCGTCAATACGGATTCCGGCGGAACCGCTCGTGCGGTGATCTTCTCGCGTATGTGACGCATGTTTGGGGGCGATGCCTGGAACGTTTCGGTGAGACCCAAACGGTTGCACTGGACATATCCAAGGCCTTTGACCGGGTTTGGCACCGAGGACTTGTCAACAAACTGCATTCTTACGGACTTCCCGCATCCTTGTGTACGTGGATTGCCGACTTCTTGAGGGAGAGGTCGATTCAGACGGTAGTCGATGGTTTCACCTCTTCCTCTCACTCGATAAATGCTGGCGTCCCGCAGGGATCGGTTCTGTCTCCAACTCTGTTTTTGTTGCACATCAACGACCTTTTGTCATGTGCACCAATTCACTGCTACGCGGATGACAGTACAGTTCATGATAGCTTTTTGTTTGACAAGCCCCTAAAGGGCTCACAAACTCCAACAGCTCGTAAGGCTTTGAAGCAAAGAATGGACGGTTACCTCGAGAGTGTTTTCTCTTGGGGTAAAAATAATCTCGTTGAATTTAATGTTTCAAAGACCCAATCTTGTCTGATTACGTCTAAAAGGGATCGCAATGAAAATCTAGTCTCTTTCAACGGAAGCAATCTTCCGAACAGGCCCTCCATTGATTTGCTTGGTGTAACCCTAAGTGACCAGCTCAGGTATGGGGGCTCCATCGAAGCCAGAGTAAAGTTAGCCTCCCAAAAACTGGGCGTACTGTACAGGGCCCGCAGATACTTTAAAAGTACACAACTGCTAACCCTGTACAAATCGCAAGTGCGCCCCACGGTTGAATTTGGCAGCCACCTCTGGTCTGGAGCTCCAAAATACCTGAAAAATACCCTCGACTCTGTGCAGAAACGGGCGGTCCGTTTGATAGATTCTCTCATCTTAACAGACGGATTGCAATCTTTAGAGCACAGGCGTCGGGTGGGAATGCTATCCTTGTTCTACCGGTATTACAATGGAAGATGCTCCGAGGAACTAGCATCATTGATCCCTTCGGCACCGGTGCATAGTCGGGAAACACGCCAAACGCGTGCCCAACATTTGTACACAGTTGACATTAGGCACATGAGAACGGGTCGTTTCTTCGACTCGTTCTTATGTTCAACAGCTCGGCTGTGGAATGATTTGCCGGCCTCTGTGTTTCCTCCTTCCTACAACATGGGTCTCTTCAAGACCAATGTTCACTCCTTCCTCTCCTCAAAAAGACCCTCCACACAGCATCCCAGATGACATAGGCCCTGAGGGAAATTATTTTCCTCAGGGCCTCCTGTGTGGAGTTAATGTAAAAAAAAAAAAAAAAAAATTAAACATATCAAGTAGTCCTATATTAGGTCTGTTTCCAATAAACCCTTAAAAATAAAAATTCCCAGTGCTCCTTACCACCATGCCAGTTGATGCTTTGTTTCTCCAAATTTATTATTATAACCCATTAGTCTACATAATTATCTTTTTGTTTTTTCCCATTACTTGAGTACTTATGTTAATGTATTTTATGACCGTTATTTGTTTGTAATATTTGTATCATGTTGTCTCCCTCTATATTTTGTTATATATAAGCACACAGTATGTACTTCTTGTTTAGTATTAATTTGTACCCTGAAGATGCTTAAGTTAAGCGAAACCGGTCGGTTAAAAAATTAATAAATATCGTGGTTTTAACAAAAAAGTATTTTATTTCATATGAGAGCATTATTTTTTATGTTCCCGATGGTTATCTCCATAACCGATAGCATGGACTGTTTTATCTCCCGGCTTGCAGAACTAACTTGCCAATGGTCATGCCAGTCAGGAAGAAAAGTTGTTAAATAGAATCACTTCGGAAATCGATACAAAGCATCAATGAAGCACAATTTAGACGGCAAGCTTTGTTGCTGTTAGTCTCATTGTGCTTCATAGATGTTTAAATTGCTTAATGCTGCTTATCTAATCCTAATATTTTCTCTCTTTTGATATTTTAATTTTGTAATGTTGTTAAAACGAATAAATTGAGTTGAATTGAAAAATTGAATTGTACCGCAGAGGGAGGGATGGATTCATACGTCCGTCACTCCTGGACAGATTCACATTGGACAGATTCCTACCCATCCTCATATCATTCTCTTTCTCAGAACTTCCTCTCCTTTCTTTCAATAAAAATACTCTTTACATAGAATCCCAAAAGATGACATTGGCCCTGATGGATTTTTTTAATCAGGGCCTCCTGTGTGTACAAATTTAAAAAATACATATCATTAGGATCAAAATTGTTACTCAGATCGTCCATCCCATTGGTTACTGAGTGTGCTCGATATTTGGGTTGATCCGCTAACAATTGACCCCACAGCATATTATATACGCAGTCGCAGTAAATATGCAGTCGGCTTATGGAAAATACGGTGTTCCTAAGTGCACAAAATATAACTAAGTAATCCGAGGGGATGTGCAGAGAGGATGTACCGCCGAATAACAAAATATAAAACATATTTTCATTCAATTACAGCAAGGAAAAATACTTCTTATCAATATACACCAATATACTGTCTACTACAAAAAATCGTCAATGTACATAAATTTGTTTCATATTCATACCAAATTATTATTATGGGTATTTTTGAAGTCCATTTTACGTTTGAAATTGGTAAATAATGGACAAAAACTTATAATTTTATAATAAACTAGCTGGTTCCCGGCACGCGTTGCAATGCCATTTAATAAAAAAATTATTTATCCCTGCGTGTCCTTTCCCATTCGTCCCGTTCCCCTTCCGCCTCCCTTTCCTTCACACACTCTTTCCGGCACACCGCCTTCCCTCTCCCCACTCCCCTCGCCCGCTCCCCCGTCCCGCGAACCCTCCTCCCGAGTTCTACCCTCCCGCATTACATTCATTCAGTCCCGGTACATTCAGTTTTCAAACAGCTCGCGTGCCACTTATTGCATTTTTTTATACAAATTTCTTAATGCCAGATCTCACCAGTAGTTTTACACAAACTTTGTCCTGACCATAACGAATACAACAAAAAAAGAATTATCCAATTTGGTGTAGTCGTTCGGAAGTTATGCGCGTACATACATTTCGGCAAATCATTTTTATTTATATAGATAGATATAATTTCGGGGGCCTAATTGTCGGCGGATCAATTGTTGGTCACCGGTATTTGGTTTTGGCTTTGTTGCAGCAAAATGTTGAATTTTGTCACGTGTTTCTCATCGTACACCTACTAATAGTTTGTTTGTTTTTTTTTTTTCAGGAGTAAGGTGGCAGCTCTACTGCTGGACAAACACCTGCAAATCAACGGTATCGGAGTGGGTCACGGGCGCGGCAGTCTGGCACCCCCGCCCGCCACCTGCAACAGGATGAAGCGGGAGAGGAAGGCTGCCAGGACGCTCGGCATCATCATGACGGCCTTCCTGGCCTGCTGGCTTCCCTTCTTCTTGTGGTGAGTTCATACAATGAGTTGGTTAGGAGTAGGCTTGAGATCGGATCGGTGTTTTGGAGCCCACACCAATTGTACCCTCATTTTGGAGAAGGTTCAGAAGAAATTTCTCTACCTGTGGGAGTATGGCTACTACCCGTGGTTCTACCCTACCGAATTCTATAACAGTATTCTACCCTAGTGGTTCTACCCTACCGAATTCTATAACCACCGCTATATTTCTACCTTGTGTTGTGGTGCAAGACGGTTCCGCGACTTTTCATTCCGCGACAAAATATCGAAAAAAGATCCCGTAACAAAAAATCCACTAAAACCTAACCTAACCTAACCTAACAAAATCGATATTTTGTTGGAGGATGTGTGCCTGGGATAATTTGTCGCAGGATGAAAACGCGCATTACCGTGTAAGACGTCGAATGGTATTAATAGGCTTGCATCTGCGTGGTTAAATTTCAGAATCCGGCTTCGAGTGCAATTCTGACGCCACGCCATACGCGCCGCGTCACAAATAACATCTGTGAAGGTGGAATTTCAAATAAAGCTACTGTTATAATTCGGTTTCGAATTCAAAAATTCATCACAAGATGTCGCCACTTCCGTCAGCAGATCGGATGGGAAGTGTCCCCTCTAGGTATAACTGCTACGAATTTGTGAATATGTGGTATCTCTCTGGATATGGAAAGATTGACGGTAATACTTACTTGTAATCACGCGGCTATATATTACATATCACGTCATGGCCTATACTTTGGTGTCTAGCTATCACTGGATGAGAGTGGATCCGAGGATCGGGCTATTTTCTAAACCAGTTCCTATTGGATTTTTAAAATGGTCACGAACACTAGCAGGGCGAAGCCGAATCAAAAGCCGCCAGCAGAGCTCAGCAGTGTTTAGCTGCGGAGCGGGTGTTTAACTGCTAGTTCAAATTAAAATAGACTGGCCGCGTCAAAAGATCTGGGTATCATTTTAAGGAGCTGGAGGCCAACCACGTGATCATATTTTAGCCATCAGGAATTTCGACTACCCCGTGATTTTTTACGTGTCTGCCTTAGTAATGGGCATATTAGACGTTTCAATTCTGCCTCGCAATTAGGTTTTAGATACCAAATTGCACCGTGTAAACAAGACATTGAATGTTTCCATGTCATTGCGCGTCATCTTTCCACCGCATTGAAAATATTCAACTTGTTTAATATTTTCAATTCGATTGGTTCTGTTGTCCTTCGTGCGCATGCGCGAATGCGGCGTTGCATGCGCGCGCAGCACTGTGCGCGCGTATTGAATTGTCAAACTGTGACTGTTTATTTTCTAGTGAGTTGTCAACATAGAAAATGGTTTTTAAATGGAGGGAAGAGCATACGCCTCTGTTCTTAGAGCACTTTAAGAACTATCCAAGCCTGTGGAACATTAAATCAGAGGGATATAATTCCCGCGCGCACGACCTGTTTCGAAGACATTCTAAACTCTATGACAGCAATGTGATTGTATGGTCCAGTTCTGTCAAGTACGTCTAAACAGCACACCCTTTCAATTTATACGCCGTTCAACCAAATCGCATCAATGTGGTTGACGTGTGTAATATCGCCATAAGTTACTAATAACCAATTCGCCACCTTTCTATCCCCCATTCACAATACTTCCCAAAATGAGAACGCCATAGTTCAACTGACTTGGAGCGAGAAATCACATAAAAATAAATTCTCGTTATTTAAATTAACTCCGTAATCACATTATTTTTGAACCGAGCGGAGTCGGGCAGTGAAATTTTTTCTCGTAATTTTTTTTGGGTCACGGCTTTTAATTTTATACTGCTCGCGGTTGAGACCTGTTTGGTTAATTGAATTAAAAATTTGAAAAATGGTGAAATATTAAAATTTTCTGGTTTACCTCTTAATGATTAGAATTGAGGGAAATTTTGACCTTTTGCGAGATGGTTAATGTTGAATAATTATATTGTACTATTTTTACTTCAGAGCGCCAAAATACTAGCGTTATTTAAATCTCTGAACTTTAACGAAACACTGATAATAAATTGTATTATTTAAATCGAAGCAATTTAATATTCATAATCGTCGCCTTTATCAAAGCTTTGTATTGGTTTCAATAACACAAACGACGCGTTGTTTCACAGAAATTTAATAATTTAATTTTGTAACATTATCATCAACTGGCCATTCAGTGTATTTTTATTTTTTGACAATTGAAAGGTTCCCATTTACTGCCGATTATAATAGAGAACTCCAGTCCAAGTTTTTTTTTTTTATGAATAAAGACCTTCAAAATTAAATAACTGCATTTTTATTTTTATTTTTATAGTTAGTTTTAATAGTTAAAATAATTGTCAAAGTTTTAATTTTTCAAGACTCCCAGAAACGCACCATATCTATGGTGAATTGTGTGACGTCTTCACCCACCGATAGTTTTTAACTTTTTAAGTTGTCATTTTGAATCAGTGATGTTATGTCGAAGAAAATTTCCCTAGATCTAGGGGAGAAAAATATTTTTTAGGGATAAGAGAAATCAGGACAAAATCTAGGGAAATTTCGAACTCTGGCAAAAATTTTATTACATATGACAATATTACTGGTATTATTTATATATATATTTTTTTTTTTGGAATTCCAATTATCTTAATTATTGTTCATGTACTTACATGCAATGTTATTTTTAACACTGACAACTCAAAATGATATTAGGGAACGTACCCATACTACGTGACACGTTCGGGGGAGGGGGGGTCTTCAAAATACCACGCTTGGTACAAATGAGCGGCGCGTTGCTTAGGTCTTTGGTTACGGTGGGGGGGGGGGGGTTAAAAAGTGCAAAAAGTTTGTCACGTAGTATGGGTACGTTCCCTATGCATCTAAAAAGATAAATGGGACCTCTGAAAAAAAAAATATTTATGTTTTAAGTTCCGTTTTTTTCGGTGATTGCGGTTGATTTTTATTTTGCAAAGTGTTTTTTTTTTTTATTTGGAATTCAGTGGTGAGTGTATTCGTACTTTTAAATTATTACTTCACGTAGCAAAAAGTGTTTTATTTGGAAAAGCACAGTATTATTAGTATATTTACCAAGTTCCAATATCTTTCCATTTAATTAATTAACATATAACAGGATTAGTATTACACAATCAGGTGGCTACGTAGGTAATTGCGTAAATGTAAAATTCTAGGGAAATTTCACTTCGAAATCTAGGGAAATAATTTTTTGGGCAGAACATCCCTGTTTGAATGAAGAATCCAGAAAAATCAATGGCGGAATGTTTGGGATGACTTTTAGGTGTGGGGTGTATTTTTTATTCAAGATTAACTGCTTTTAATAAAGAAAAACACTGGTAAAATGTCCACATTTCACCGGTACTGTTATTGTATTTTAACAAAGTGCAATATAAAAACAATAAATCATCTTTTACATTGCAAATACAAGTGACATCGTATTTTGTAAGCCTCGAATTTTGTGTTCAGGCGTGACTGTACATTGTTTTATGTATAACACATACAGAAACACTGGTATTTATAATATACTGATATGACGATTGTGTAATAACTTGTATAAAAAGCCCCTTTAGTAAAAAAAAACAATTCGAAAATACGACCGATGTATCGTAAACCACATGTCAAATATTAACCTTAACCTCAAATATAGCCCTTTTACGTCATAATTTTAATTGTTGAGAGCCTAAATATTGTTTCCAATAAACACAATAACTATTATTTATCTAAATATCTTTAACAGTATGAAAATAACCAAAAAAACATGAAATGTTGAATGGCGTTCGTGTATTTCGTGGCGTAAGGCGTAAGATTTCAAATGTCAATACATCTTGATACACTTCGGTGAATTAGTTAGCAGGTTAACAGTGACGTCACCGTTAACCATTTCAGTAATGCCAACTTGACACTGTGTTTCGAGGAGAGGTTTAAAAATGCACTTTATAATAATTTTTTAAAAACTCTGTGCGTTTAATATTATGAAATAAAACTTATATATTCAGAATCAGCGTTTATTGGTCTACATGAACATATTTTTTTAAAGCCATAATATTTTTCACTGGAGTTCCTTATTCCGTTTCAGCTTTTTATTGCATTGTGATCAGCAGAAGAGGACAGCTATCATGTTCTCAGGCAAGTCAGCTTAATACGATTTGATATAAAGTTGTATTGAACCTACAATCGGCGTTTAACGGGGATCTTTAAAATGTAAAAAAAATGGTGCTGAATGGCCATTTGAGGACTATGTCACAAGTGAATTTCCGCGCAACGACTGGGCCTAATTTAAATAAATAAATTTAAAAAATGACTGTTTTAATCGGCATCGTTCATTAATGGTTTATTCGATTTTAAAACATGATTAAAATATACCTTTTTGAAAAACTGATCAAAATTGAAACAAGCATCTGAATCCTGGTCTCAAAACTGTTTCAATTTTAATTTTGTTTGACGGAGTTCTTACGGATACATTTAGGATTTTTGGTTATGTTTTAATGATTTGCTTTAGGTGGGGAATTGAGGCAGATCTCCATCCAATAATCCCATATTCTATACGTGATTGGCAAAGAGCATGGTAGACAGTACCCCTATCTTTTTTATTTAGCATATTGCGTACGTTTCTAAAGAAGTACAGAGCTTTGTGAGTTTCTTTGCAATGCTCTTGATTAAAAATAAGAGCACACTATTCCACATCCCACTCAAAACTGACTACACACAACGTCCATTTCTCAGAAGCACATGCACCAAATAAATCTAATTTTCGTACGCCGATATTTTCCACTTGTTCTCAGGTCACTTAACTAATTGTGTATTGGAAAGAATCAAAACCAATGTTAATTATGAACCCTCCACCCCTACTGTGTATTATTTTATCATTCTCTTTATGTTGTTTTTATATTTGTATCTCTTTATGTTGTTTTTATCTTACGATGTAAGTGTATATTATTTTGATGTAGGTACAAAGTTTAATTTCACATTATCTATCATATATATTTTATTCTGTGTTTTTTGTAGTGAAAACTTCTTTGGCACCGTTGTGATTTGAAGCTCGACGAAACAAAAAATGATCACAATTAAAAGATACAAAAACATTCACCTGTAGGATTTAAACTGCGAGAGAACGAGATAGACTAATCGGCCTCCCCTTTTGCAGTGCTTCATAGCCTCCCCACCACCCTTTTAAATTTAATTTTCTGAAGGTTTAACTTCCACAGCGTGTGAACTGCACACAAATTATTATTTTTTCTTATTTTAAGCTCTTCTTTTTCTACCAACTTCACTTTATGTTTTCTTTGATCAAGAATTTTTCGCGGAAACTTCGCTGATTCATGCAAATCATCGCATTCACATTTTTTTTGGTTGTTTCAGGTACCTAATAACCACACTATGCGGTTCGCCTTGCTACTGCCCCCCGATGGTAGTCACAGCAGTCTTTTGGGTGGGTTACTTCAACTCTGCCCTCAATCCACTCATCTACGCCTACTTCAACCGCGAGTTTAGGGTTGCCTTCAAGAAGACGCTGGAATCCTGCTGCAGGACCATCCTCAGAAGTGACAGCGATAACAACGGCATCATGTTTGGAGGCAGGACTTTCGGCAGACGGGAACTAAACGTTCACTCTAATGCTAGTTCTGAAATCCACATGAATAACTGCCTGAAAATCTCTACTCAAACGGAACCACATTACCCCTTGAGAGAGCATACCACACTAGGGGAAAGCGTTACGTAGATTAATTAATTAGTTAATATCGTATTAAGTATATTGGAGTTGTTTTAATGTTAGATTAAGTATTTTGTGTTAGTTTTGTTGTGATCTCATTCATGTGAATAATATTTGTCTAACCCTTTGAGAGAACACATCACGCTTATGGAAAGTGTTATTTATATCATTTTCCAAATTAATTTTGTATTAAGTACTTTATTGTAAGATTTGGGATCTCACCAATAAGTTTTCCGAATTAATTTTGTATTAAGTCTTTTATTGTTTTTGTTTTATTGTAAGGTTTAGAAGGTCACGAATAACTTTTTCGCAACTGATAAATAACCATACAGGGAATCCGGGGGTAAAGTGCATTAACTTCGGGAGGTGATTCTACATGATAGTACAAGTAAAAAAGATAACTTACTTTTTTCGAAATTCCAACTTAAAGGGTAGTTTTGAGGTAAACAGATAAAATTAGGCAAATCACAATCGAGTTGGACACCCGGCAGGCTCTCAGCAAGTAAGATCGTACCTCACACTAAGGATTTTTAGTGGGTATGTCTTTTCGTATGGGAAAAAAATGATGAGATTTTGGAAAAAGTTGATAATCTTTTTTACTCCTACCATCATGTAGAATCACCTTCCGAAGGTAATGCACTTTATCCCCGGACATCCTGTATGTATGGGATAAAAGGGTTACATATCAGTTAAGTAAAATTTAAAACATGTTTTTTAGTAAAGCAATGCAAGCTCTTAAACTCATATACTAATTTATTGTCTTAGAAACTCAGCGTAAACAGAGCAGCATTATCCTTTCAAAGAACTTACTGCGCTAGGAGAATATGTTAAGAAGATTAATTATTAATTAATTGTTTGTACTAAGTTTTATTCTATTAAGTATATTCGGGTTCTTTAATGTTAGAGTATTTTGAATTAGTTTTGTTAACATCTCATCCATATAATCTCACCGCCAACCGAATTAATTTACCCCTAGAGATCAATAGTGTTATGTACATTATTTGATGGATTTTTGCCAAATTATTTTTCTATTAAGTGTAAGATAGATTAAATATTTTAGTTCCATCAGACGAGAACTGAATTACTACTCCAATGCAATATCTGAAATCCATATGCTTGAAACAACACTTTTTAAGGTAAACAGAGCCACATTACTTTTTGAGACTACTTTTTTTCATGTAGATTATTCGATTGATTTTTTACCAAATTAATTTTGTATTAAGTACTTTTATTATTGGCATTGCTTAAATTTATATTAAGTAATCACCAACTTTGGGTAAGTTTTGTTATGATCTCTAATTGAATCTCACGCTTATTAGAAATAGTATTTTATAAAATGATTTATGTATGCTTATTCTGAGAAAAAAAGTTTTAGTTTAGATTTACTTACAGCCATTCTTTGCAATAGGTGTGAAGAGTGGGTAATAATCTGTGTGTCAATATGTACAAAAGTTATGGATGTATGAATCCATCCCAGATAATGGGTCGAGAGAGTTAAGTTGAAAGTCTTGCTAAGTCACCAAACAGGGTAAACTACGTGGGGTAACCTATGGCATATGGGTAACCTACGTTGGGTAACAATAAATGGTTCCCAGAGCAGCGATACCCACGACACAACAAATTTGTGTTGTGTTGTTTTCCGTTTTGAACTTTAAAGTCACATAATTAAAAATATTAATTACGGTTTTGCGTCTGTTCCAAGAACCCTAGAACCCGGATTTGCGGGTCATTTTCAAAATACAGACAGGCGATAAAGTACAGGTCTGCGCTAATATAAAATTACATTTTTTATATTTGATAGTAATTTTGGTGGGCGGCATGTAACCATATATTCGGTTATTAAAGAAACTAATACCGAACCAAATAAATAACAGCGTGATATAATATAACTTTGAAGAACTTTTGGTGGATGTCTGAATTTCAACGTCGAATTATTTAACGCAATCATTTACAAATTCACCAGAATAATAATGATCCACTTCACGAATAGGAATTGTCGAGTATTCTGAAGTTTCTAGACACTTTCACCTCTCCAACCCTTTAGTTCCAACACATGTGGTTGTTATTTTGAAGTTCAGAGTACCCCTCCACATCACCTCTGGTTTTCACACGCATGTACACAGGTGAAAATTTTATTATAATCGTAGGTAAAGTATGTAACCCGGAGTTCAAAGTTATATTCCCGGAAACAAATCTGGCATCTGGAAATTATGTGTAAAGTTGAAAATTCTTAAATTGCATTTACATATATAAAGTCGTACAATTATTCACGAAAGTTAAAACGAAAAATTATTTTATAAGCTCTACAATATCAGTTGTATATTGCGAAGCATAATTGATGGAATTTAAATAAATTAAATTAAAACAAATTTACAACTCATTTCACGGTGAAGAGAGATTCGGAATCGAAAAGTTATTTTGAAACTGGTTTTAGCTTTGTTCAGATCTACGAAACATGGTACTATCAAGCCATCCTCTTCCCTTCTCCTCCTATTTTCTTAAGCCCCAATATCTATCTATCTATCTTTATAAATAAAAATGAATCGCCCAAATTAATGCGCGTAACTTCCCAACGACTGCACCAAACTTGATAATTCTTTTTTTTTGTGTTCGTTATTGTCAGGACAAGGTTTGTATAATACTACTGGTGAGCTCTGGCATTATGAAATTTGTATTAAAAAATTGCAATAGGTGGCACGCGAGCTGTTTGAAAGCTGACTAAATGTGGGGTTCGCGGCTCGGGGAAAGGGGAGACTGGAGTGGGGAGATGGAAGATAGAGGAAGTGGAGTGTGGATGCGAGAGGGGAAGGGGACGCGGGAGAAGAAGGGGAGGCGGAAGCGGAACGGGTTGAATGGGAAAGGAACGCAGGGAGAAATAATTTCTTTATTAAATGACATAGCAACGCATGCCGGGTACCAGCTAGTTAAAATAACATTTCATCAAGGCATATGTGTCATTTTGTAAGTAGTTGTTGACGACTACACCAAAGCTAAACGCAGAAAACCATTTTGAAGTATATTGTAATTCCAGCTCGTAGAGGAGTTGAGCTGGCGACACGGTATCGCTTCTACGTACGTAAATTTGCACTTCACCACTATGAATTACACATCTGCCGTGATAATGTACACTGTAACGCTGTCAGAAACGTTTGTTAAAGAAGGAGGTAGCGCAACACGGCAAAACATCCCAAAAAGAAATAGCTAAATAAAGGGCCACTACACTCAATGTTGTTTTTTGGCAGTTGAAAGGTTTTAATGCAGATTTTAAACCCGTCTCAGCTTTTGAACAAACTGTGATCAGCAAAAGGAGAAGAAGAATTTCATTTCAATTCTCCTTTCTATCAAATTGTAATAAGCTGACTAGCTCAACAACCCCAATTTGGGAGGCGGAAATGGGTACCGCCGCCCCGGGAACCTTTATTGGATAACCAACACCTCTGCCATAGATCACCCCAAGTGGTTCGATACGTTTGGTGATTTTGCAGGGGTGCCCGGGATCGTGGGGTGAGGTTTGTCTAGATCTTGGAGGCGGATGACCAGAACACACTGAACCCCAAATTCTTACCACCGCTTAAACCATTTTCCTTCTCAGAACTCTCCTCTCCTTCCTTTCCTTAAAAAAACCCTTCACACAGCAACCCCAAAGATGGCATAGGCCAGGGAAATTATTTTCCTTAGGGCCTCCTGTGTGGTGCTCATGTAAAAAAAAAACTGATAGTTATCCTCTTTTTTGCTGATCACGATTTGTTCAAATGCTAAAACAAACTTAGAATCGTCATTTAACGGGAACCTTTCAACTCTAAAAAAAAAACAAATTGGCGCAGAATGGCCATTTGATAACTTTGTCACGCGTGCTTTTCTGTGAAAAAGCTGGACTTCAATTTCCTTGCATATTATTATTATTAGATTTTTCCGCAGTAAAATAAAAACTCACTAACCGTATTACATTTTAAAACTCTTCAAGCCCTTAACAACAAACCACAATACACTTTTAATAGAATAATACAGAAAAGAATTTATGGCATCATTATTTACCAGTACTGTAAAATCATTAATTTTACATTAAAATGTAGTTAAAGCGCGAATAAAACTGATTTCATCAGAATAGGTATTTTATGGTCGATAACTTTAATTCCGGTAAAGCCTCATCTATATTTTATTATTATATCAAATAACCGAAGGATTTAATCCATCGATTTCTGTGCGTTTTTAAGTAAATAATAAAAATGTCATTTTACTGTCCGTTATTTTTTTTTTTCAATCAAAAATCTCTTTCCATGACACGTAACTTTTCGCAAATGATTAGTCGGGATCAAGTGGTAAGCACTCCATCTTGTTCCAGCATCATGGTAGTACAAGAAACAGTGCTGATGTGATCAGTGGCGACGTGCGATTGATTTTTTTTTTTAAAGAAAAAAATATAACATCGGACAGCAAAATGACTTCTATTTTTAGTACTCCAAACATTCTCAGAAATCGCTGGTTTCAGGTTCGTGCTGTTACACCTTGTATAATAGTTTACTCTCTGAAATGTGTTGCGTATAAGTATAATTTATGAACTACTAGCTGACCCGGAAAACTTTGTACCGCCTCAGAATCAATAACCGTTGTTTTAACTTATTAGCTGAATTAAATTCAGTTTTTTAATTCAGTTAAAAATTACACAATGAAACAATTATCGATGCGCAACTTTCCGTGTTTTGTTTTTGTCAGTATTCAGTAGAGTTGTGTACGGATTTATGTTTTTTGTGATTTTCTTAATTTTCCTCTTGCTTACGGGAATTGCGTTTCATTTTCTTTATACGTGTGAGGGAGATTTATTATACTTAATTATTGTATTTTTCCTTTGGAAGGGTGCAGACATAAATTCATCGTTTGTCTCATTTTCGACTGTTGACATATAGTGTGTAAGAAAGAGTGGCAGCATCATATGTTTAAGAACAAAAGCAAGACAATGAACGCATTGACATTTGACGTTTATGAATTTTTGGAGTTCACTCACTATTCTATAATATTCTTATCACAATATTCCTTCAGCTCTTTCAAAAGACGAGAATTCGTTTCATACAAAATGTTTGAGGAAAATAATTTTAATAATATTTTTTTCGTGATTTTTTCCGATGTTTTAATAGCTAGGTATTCTGCAAATCCAACAAATCAAATATTATAAAAATCGGTCCAGCCGTTCTTGAGTTATAAATAGTGTAAGTAAACCGACTTTGTTATAGGTATATATTAAGACTTTTTTATTTTTGTTAGTAATTTCTGGGTTATGATGTCATGTTGCACTTCCTCCTTCATTAGTTAACGTTTTGGTCAGAGTTACGGTATCTATTGTCAATCAGGCACATCTGCCCTTATGATGGACGCTATAACGCTATCCAAAACGTTGGCTAAATAACAAATTACAATGATTTATTAATGTTAATGTTTATAATAATACCAAAAAAGTTTTATATATATATATTTAGTGTACAATTTTCGAAGTACATTAAATACTTCTTTTTACTCTTATTACACTATTATTGAACTTACACTATTATTGAACTTACACTATTATTGAACTTTCTCTATTATTGAACTTACACTATTATTGAACTTACACTATTATTGAACTTACACTATTATTGAACTTTCACTATTATTGAACTTACACTATTATTGAACTTACACTATTATTGAACTTACACTATTATTGAACTTACACTATTATTGAACTTACACTATTATTGAACTTACACTATTATTGAACTTATACTATTATTGAACTTACGCTATTATTGAACTTACACTATTATTGAACTTACACTATTATTGAACTTACACTATTATTGAACTTACACTATTATTGAACTTACACTATTATTGAACTCCTTTTTACAACTTTACATGATAATGAAACTACATCCTTATATTATACTACTTGTATTGTACCTGCTTTTAACCTTCATGTTAAGTTAATTATATTTTGTACTAAACACTTATTCTTATACTCCCGAACAACCGTCTACTAATAATGTGTACATGTAAAAGCCTTCAAGGCTTTAATAAATAAATAAATATGTAATCCAAAAATTAAGTCAAATAAAAAAAAACTTACATATTATTTGGTGTTTGTAAAATATCAAAAATATCCGTGATGATGTTTAAAAACGAAGAGTCAGAACTTATATAAATATATTTAGATATAAAGACGATTAGTGACAAATATTTTAAAGCATTATTTAAGATGTGTTAAATGGCAGAAGTGGGTTAATCTCATTTTATTAGAAAAAAACTAGAGATATTTTAAAAATAGCATACTTACAATTAGTACAGAAAAGAAGGATAAAGTTTTTTCATCATAAATAAATAATAAGTTGAAGCCAAAGGTTATTAATTAATAAATGTTATCCCCTTTTAACACTTCAGTCATTTTGTTAAATAAATATTTATGTTAATGTAAAGTTAGGAAATGTACAGTAAATTAAGGAATATTTTTATATAAATTGAAACAAAAAATGTATCTTTAAGTATTAACAGTCAACCTATAAATTTAAGGATGTAAATGTAAAAAAAGTGTTTTGAGCAGTAACATATTATATCCCTGCATCTTTATTCGTATATATTGGTATGTTAATAATTAATATATGTAAATAGATGATATTAATAATTAATGTGAATGAATAGGTTTGAAGTTATAAATGTACATATCCCCATGTAATATCGTGGGATAATTACTACAACTAGATAACTCCTAAATCAGCGTTTTTCAGTTACACACTAAAAACAGAACTCCATTTCTTCGTCTATGAATGCCACAAACAGAAAAATTGTAACAAATCGAGGAATCATCAAGTTTTATGAATGTTTTTTTTTAAGTGAAAACTTCCTTAGCACCGTTGGTGTGATTTTAAACTCGATGAAACGGAAACGAGTGACACTAAAAAGAGACAATAAGCATATATGTATACGGTTCAGCCTGCGAGAGATTGTGACAGCAATAAAATATTTATTGTATTCAAGATAAATCCTCAGTCCCACGCAAGCCTCCTTTGGTGTAGTGGTATAAAGCGTCTGACGAAAGTCAATTCGCAGACCAACGATCGAATCTTATGAAACAAAAAAAAATTAAAAATACCAACTTTTTTGTAAAATCAATATCCAATCTTTAAACCACTCCAAAATGAACAGGCAAAATAAAACACAAAAGAAAGCGACATCTCGCGACTCTCGAAGAAAACACATATATGAATAAGATTACCAAAGGTATAGTAAGAGGTGCCCTGGAATTCGAAGAAAATAATATGGAAAAAATCATCCTTCACATTGATAAAAAAAGTGCTTCGAAGTCTCCCCACTCTTGTCTACTTTAGTTTTCTAAAGTTTTCACTTCTACCGCGTATGAGTTGCACACTCTAATTTTTTTGTGGGTATCTCCAAAATACGGTTTTAGTTAAGTAACTCTAGTTCCCATTATTACAAATTTCAATTAGGCCACTAATTTCCGCTTGTTGTGGAATCAAAATTTGTGGATTTACTTAAATTGATTTCGTTGCATTTTTGTATGTAACAACTAGGTAAGTCGTAAAATTTTTGAAAATAAATACATAAAAAAAATTATTACCAATTTTATTAATTCCGAAATATAAGTAGGTTATCAACAGTTACCAACACACCAATCTACGATTTAACAATATTTATCAGTATAAATACATTAACAGAGTTATCTGATTGATTACCTCTATAATCTTATAATTAAATTTCCCAACAAAGCTGATTTCAAAGTTACCCGTTTGTAGTAATTACCCCATGATATAAATTGTACTTATATCAAATTTAATAATGATGCAATCATAGAAAATAGTTAAATAAAAAACATGAAATTTGGGGTAACTATATAAATTAGGTTTATCTATGTGTGTTATAAATGTTAAATGTATTCTTAAAATAAAATGCCAAACAGATTATTGTGATAAATTATATCTTTTTTGTTTGTTTGTGATGTTTGTTACTTGTAGAAATAAAACAAAGTTAAAACACATATTGACACGCGAATAAACAACGCTTTTTGTTAGAACTAACTTTTCCAGGCTCTCTGAGATCTATTATGTTTACTTTGATTATATGTATTTAAGAACCAAAGTTTATAACGATAATTATTTATTACAGACGTGGATAAATTTCGCAACGAACCAAAATTCGTTTTTTATGAAATGAATTATTTGAGTTTTGCGTTTCTCCAGAAACTGGATCCCGTTAGTTTCAGACTCGAAGTCGAATTTAAGGACCGTACAGATATAACGGTTCTATGCCAACTCAGAAACACACCTAGAAACCAGAGTTAAGTTAGCCTCTCAGAAATTGGGCGTACTGTGCAGGGCCCGCAGATTCTTTAATAGTGCACAACTGCTAAACCTGTACAAATCGCAAGTGCGCCCCATTTGAACAGCCACCTCTGGTCTGGAGCTCCAAAATACCTAAAAATAACCTTGACTCTGTGCAGAAAGGGGCGGTCCCTTTGATAGATTTTAAAGCACAGGCGATAGGAATCTTTAGAGCACAGGCTTCAGATGGGAATGCTGTCCTTGTTCTACCGGTATAATAATGGAAGATGCTCCGAGTAACTAGCGTCATTGATTCCCTCGGTACCGGTGCATAGTCGGGAAACACGCGCCCAGCATTAGTACACGGTTGACATTAGTCACATGAGGACGGGTCATTTCTACGATTCGTTCTTGAGTACAACAGCTCGGCTGTGGAACGATTTGCCGGCCTCTATGTTTCCTCCCTCCTATAACATGGTTCTCTTCAAGACCCATGTTCACTCCTTCCTTTCCTCAAAAAGACCTTCACACAGCATCTTCAAAGATGACATAGGCCCTGAGGGAAATTATTTTCTTCAGGACCTCCCGTTTGGAGTTAATGTAAAAAAAAAGCCTATTTAACCAAGTTTTTTTTAATTTTTTTTTATCATCACTCTTAATGACCTTTCTGACGTGCTTCTGAGTTGTCCGGTCACCAGATATAACATGATGGACGTCTTAAGGGGACGCACCACCTCGTTCAAAATGTTAATTTGTAATCGAGCTGCTAATAATAACAATCTTTATGTAGATAACGATAAGGTTTATATTCTCGCTTAACACTACCAGCCTGTTTTGGAATATGCAAGAAAAAAACATGGCCAAAAAGTGTGGTTTTTATTTTTTATTTTGCGTTGTTGTGTTTAATTTAAGTTTAGGCACAAATATTTAACTTTTTTACGATAATTTTCTAATAAACTTAATTTGGCTCGTTATAGAATAAAACCATGACCGAATATAGGTTCGTAAGCAGGAGATTATGAATTTTAAGCAGTTTTTACAGGTTTGATACCTTATTTTTTCTGGGTTTGTATATAGGCTTATCAAAGTCACTGCTTAATTATATCCGAAGCAAAGATGTATTGTGCTCGCTGTATTTAATGAAAGCATCTAAAATATAATGTCTAATCCATCAAATTCTGGTCAGTGGCTGAGTGGGCATTGCGTTTGGGTCTATTCCTCGGCTGGCTAAGTCATCCACCACGACACAAGCAACATTTTCCGCTCATTGTGGTGGTAATAGGAGATTTTCAAACATTGTTGAGTTATTCGTAACCCGGGAATATTCGTCTTTCTTTTTAAAAATAAAATCAAAAACCTACGAAAAAACAAAACAAAAAATTTACTCAAAAAACATATGATTTTGTATTACTTCGTGGTATTTTGCCTTATATAAGGAACGGCTCAAGTTGGAATCTAATAGTGGGTACCGTTGTTATTCCAATCAATATACAATTCAAATCATTATTTGTTAAATATTATTGTAGTTCTATGAACAAAAATAAAAAAAAAGACCTTTTAGATCTGCTCTGATGATGAACACTGTAACGCTGTCCGAAACGTTGGCTAAAGGAGGAGGTTGGGCAACACGGCATAGCACCCCAAAAACAAATAACGAAAATACTTTGGGCCGTGAAAATCTAAAATCACACCCTTTCAGATAAATTATTCTTTCCTAAGTTGAATATTTATTAGTTGTTAAGTCTGTTTATTAATAATATCAGGAGTACAAGAAATAGATTACTTATGCTCTACTTTATAAATGTCCCCTAAGATTACCACGATAGTAAAAAGAACCTTATTGCTATCTGCAAGTTTTTTGTCTAATCGTGTTAACTATCCTATAAGAAGCTATTACGTATGTAGGTACTCGTACCTGTCAATTGCCAGAATGGTGGTTGTTTTAAGTACTCCTAACGCAAGAAAATATGTTTTTTGTGGTGGTATTTCAGGGAATGTAAAATCAGTCTTAATTTTTTTTTTAGTTCGCAGAACGCGAACGCTTGTTTGTCCACTATTATTCTTCATTGTAGAACATTCACACAAATTCACAGAATTTTTACACAAAACTTCAAAGGCTTCATAAAATCTTTTGTCTCAGCATATTCTAGATAGTATAGATATCGACTATCGGGCAGAAAGATAGAAATTAATAAAGACATTTTCGAAAAAATATTGTTAATGGATACCTATTTTTAATATATTTTAATGTACTGATTATTTCTAGAAGTAAATGTTTATGAATGCGTGATAATCAAAAAGTATCGATAAAAATATATTGTACCTAATGAAGTTGCGGTAGATACTTTTAACATTTTAAGAGCGATTTATTTTTAAATTGAACAAAACTAATAAATCACAATAATTATTGTTTTGACCGACGGATTTGAAGTGGATAACATACTTATTAATACCAATTTAATAATCTACTTAGCTCACACCACAAAAAATATTTTTTTTTTAAATTATTGAAATTAACGTCAACAATTCTCATTAAAAATATTCTTGTTTTAGTGGGCCGTACTCCAATTTCCACGGTGGTTTGGCAAATAGCCTCTAAAATTTAGCCTCTTCATACTTACCCATTACCAATGGGATAGCCAAGGTGTTTTTTTTTTTTTTTACATGAGCTCCACACAGGAGGCCCTGAGGAAAATAATTTCCCTCAGGGCCTATGTCATCTTTGAGAATGCTGTGTGGAGGGTTTTTTTTAAGGAAAGGAAGGAGAGGAGAGTTCTGGGAAGGAAAAGGGTTTAAGGGGTGGGTAGGAATCTGGGGTTCAGTATGTCCTGGTCATCCGCCTCCAAGACCTAGACAAACCTCACCCCATGAACCCGGGCACCCCTGCTAAATCACCAAACGTAGCGAACCACTTGGGGTGACCTATGGCAGAGGTGTTGGTTATCCAATAAAGGTTCCCGGGGCGGCGGTACCCATTCCCGCCTCCCAAATTGGAATTAGGTGTGTCAGCGAAAATGCAATACATAGGTTGAGGTTCACAGACTCTATGTTTATTGAATATTATTTATACGTCGGATACAAAGCATGACACGACAATAATTGTTTCAGAAGGATTTTTAGGAAATGACGAGAATGCCAGCGAATGGCAACGAGCGACTCAAGAGGGCGCAAGTAAGGGAATGAAATTGCCCGCCAGTTTATTCTGGCGTCTGGCCCGCAAGCGCTGTCAGATGTCAGGGATACCCTTATACAAAAATAATTTATATGGCTAAAAAATGGATTCGCTGTCATTTTCTACAGTGGACAAGGCTCCACCACTCCTCGCGGTTCTGTGCTCCGTGGAGAGCCAAGGACACCGATGTACCGGACACCAGTGATACTTGGTCACACCATCGCATTGGTGATCTTCCTCTGTTTTTTCTGCCTTCCATTATGCCAGTGACTATGAGTTTCTCCAAGTTGGAGTCCTCAGTTTGGCGAGCAACGTGTCCAAAGTATTTTAAAATAAGTTGTAGGCAGATAGTTGAAAGCTTATTTGTGGTTGCCAAGCTCTTCCAGAATGGATACATTTGTGCCTCTGGCTTTCCACGGAATCCTGAGCAATTTTCTTCAGCATTTCATTTTTCACCATCACAGGTAATTTACTAAAAATATTATAAAAATATTAGACACAGAAAATAACAAGGTACCGATTCTGCAACAACTGGCAAAGTAGACTGTTTAACGCTTAAGGTAGTCTCATAATATTACAATATACGAGTATGATCTTGGTCTTTTTTTCCATATCGCTTTCCATACATTCCAATTAGAAAGCTCTCCTGACTAAAACTGGCATTACAGTAATCCGTCTATCAGCGATACTTGCCATTCTATGGTTTCCTATACTAGCCACATACAAAGAAAAACATGTTATCTATCGCCATTAATCATAGAATAAAGAAGAACAATAGAAGTGCCTTTCATAGAAATTTGATTTTTTTACATAAGCCTCACACAGGAGTCCCTGGAAAAAAATTCCTAATCCCTAAATTGGGGATGCTGTGTGGAAGGTCTTTTTAGGGAAAAGAAGTTCTGGGAAGAAATGCAAACAAATTTACCATTTCGTCCATTAGCCCAGCGTTCTGTCTCACTTAAACTTGCGCGACATCGTAGTACTCCATCGCATCTGAAATTCGTAAACACAAATTTGTTTTGTAAACCTAAGTTCAAATTAGACCTATCTTTAAATCACGAAATACGTCCATAAGGCATTTCTTGATTTCTTCTTTATTCCTTATCCTTGTCACAGATAAAATAAAACCAGTCTTATCTGCTACCAAATATAGTCATAATTATAAAGACCAATTATTTTAAAATACCTCTTTATTATTTTTACAACGACATTAACATGAAAATGACGATTTTAGTAAAACAATCAAAATGTATGATATTTTTTAATATATTATACGCATCGATCGATAAAGCCCATCAATGTTATACCTTTACATTTTTTTAATCCGTTGTCATGTTTTATTTCACGTTTTTTGCATATTGAATGTTATCTGAGCTGATTAAGTTATTACCTAACTTAATATATTTTGTATCCCAGTGATCTCTTTACATGATTTGTGTGTAATTTTTAGTCTTTTAAACGTTAATGTATTTGAAATCATTGGGTGAATATTGAACATATTGAACAAAAAATTGAAAATGGTTCCAAATTATTTATTTTTTAATTATTTGAATTCATTGAAATTATTCGAATGATTTTAAAATATAAAAATTTTTGAAATTATTTGAAATTATTAAAATTATTTGAAATAATCGAATTATTTTCAATAATTTTGAATTATTTGAACTTAACTTGTAAACGATTTCAAAGTACTTGATTTATTCTTAATTTGTAAAACTAATTGCATGATTTAAAACTTTAATAATTATTTGAATGATTTAAACTTTTTCAAAATATTTGAATGATTTGAAATTATTTGTATGATTCGAATGATTTAAAATATTTGCTATTATTAAAAGTATATGAATGATTTGAAATTTTTTAAATGATTTGAAACTATTAAAATTATTAGAACAATTTTAAATTATTGAAATTATTATAATCATTTGAGATCAATCGAAAATATCTAGAACCTTTTTTCAGGTTGTAAAATAAATGCTGTCTCCACAAAGACGTTAAATTTAATTTTTATTATTATTAACCGACCAAAATATACAATATTATGTAAGAAATGCACGATTCCGACGAAAAAATAAATTAGATACTGAGATTATTAAAAAAATTAATTTAACAGTTTAATTCATATCTTTTATGGGTCGTAATATATTATAAACTGAATGAATTATTAATTTTGATTACTGTAAAATTATTTCTATTTTTAATAATATGATAGTAAAACTGTACCTATGGAAATTCTTTAATATGTCATAAATTAGATCAATAAATAATATATTAATATAGTTAGATGATATATTAACGATTTCAAAATATATTATAAAAATGTTGTTAAATATTTTAATGGTAATTGTTTTGTTTAAAATAGATTGTAAAAATATTTCATATTTGAGTTAACAATGTTATAATGTACATACATAATTAGTTACAGATGTCAGTTAATATTAGAAACCCTTTTAAAATATCCTATTTTTCATCATCTTTGATGTATGCATAAAACAAACGTGGTAAAACATGAGACAATCTCTTAAAATTAACCAACTCTATCCAATAATTGTTGGTGTATGACTTGTAATTATATAAAAAATAGTAATACATAATTCGACTTCATTTTTAAATCGTGAAGCTGGTTCTTAGTAGATTTGAAGCGGACGCAAAACTGACTGAATGATGAAAGAAAATATACAGTTCATATCTTATGTAAAATCTCTTTAGATGCTCCTAATTAAGAATATTTTCATGCAAAAAATAGTATTTACTTGTATTGTAGGAAAGTCACGATACGCAACTAGTAAAAAAAAAAAATTTTTACATAAGATATGAACCATCCCTTAGAAAAGCTGAGGTGTACTGAAATATTGCATATCGCTAAGAAATTTATTTTAATCGAGTGTTTATGTATAATCCAATGAGTTAATGTGTACTGTTTACGTCATAACATAACATAATAATGTGTAAAATGTAAAAAATAATTATTAATGTATGTTAGTACTTGAATCATAGAAAATACACGGTGTTAAAGCAATCAGTGTCGTTTTAGTAAGCGTAGAATAAATGTTTTAAAAAATTCTCGTAAAAATTTAATAAACAAATTATAAATAACTGTTATGGTAATACGGTGTAATGATATTTTCGAATTATGTAATAATTGAAATGTAAACTGATGTTGAATTTATTATTTGTTATTTAAATAAAGTATGAGAAATAATTATAATATGTTTCATTTTTTAACAAGATGCATATTCAAAGAAAGTCAGAGATGCTCTGCCGAACTTCTTTCCTTCCTCATACAAATTGGAACAACTCCCGAAAGCTTTAAGGCGCCGCAACCAGGCTCAAAAGAAGAAGATGGAGAGATATGAAATTACGAATGTTAGAGGAGTTGCCAGTATTTAAAGCGACAAAATCGATGCGAAAATTGAGAAAATGTTTAAGAAAACACGACTCGTTTAAAATAGAGCAAAAGTCTCGCGGGGGTTGTCTTCAACAGCGTTTAAAGAAGCACTGTGAATTTTTCCTACACATAACTTGTAAAATAACTGAAACAATGAATGTGTTTATAATAATTTTTGGAGCATATTTTGCGATTTTTTTCCATCGAGGGAATGTTATATAATTTGTGTTTCGGCGCGGGGAATGTCTAGATATTATATTAAAAAACAACACATATTTTTTTAAGAGCTTTAAAACATAACCAGCCTTACTAAAAAAAAACCACAGCGCGACCGATTAACTGTGTTATTGCAATAACATAAGTAAAGCTCGTATACAATAAAAGACGTTTTATTACCAATAACGTTTCTTACGTGTTCACGCTGTTAAAACGCATTGAAGATGTGGCAACGTTGTATATGGTTTTAATTTACTAGGAAACAATGTTGTTTTAATTTTTCTCCGCAAGGGGCATTATTGGCGCGCTTATGCATTAGTTCGTCGGCCCGCGACAGTCCGCGATGACAAAACAGCTCGGTGTGTTTTATGGCGGGATATCGAAAATTTTGTGATTTTACTTAATAATTTCTATTGTAGTGACGAATTTACTTTTCAGTTCACATAATTGATATATTTACCATGTTATTTGTGTGGTTTACATCAGTTTAATCAAGTTATTGTACAAACGCCGTACTTTCAAAGTTGAACTGTCAGAATATTGTTTTTTATAGGTTACTTAAAAGATAAAATTTTCATTTTAAGATCTTTATTTTAAGAGAATTTCTTAAAAGTGATAATTTTTTTATAATATTAAAATCTAATACATGTGTTCGTAAACGTATCAAAAATATTAACGTCTTTAGAGATGCAAGAAATCTGTTTTAAATTTCGGTATTATTTCTAAGTTATTTTTTTGGCAATAAAAAAAACTTTTTATTATTTTTTTATTGTATACACGATGAAAAAGTGAGGTGATAGTTTCCTTCCAAATTTATTACACAAAGGACTGTGTTTTTTAAATTTTGATTTTATTTAAATTTCTCTACATTTTGGTCAAAAATGTTATGGGAGGAAATTTTTTTCCATTTTTTTCCGTGTTTGAATCTTAAAATACGGCAGTTTGTGAAAGCTAAAGTGTATTTCAAATACTCAAATCTAAAAGGTAATTTTATCTAGTTTTCATAAATGGTATTTGTTTTTACGACACCTTCAAAAATAAGAAATATATAGAACATTCAAAATACTATGGAAAAATTACAAATATCGTTCGGACATCAATGGTTAAAACAGAGATAAACTACCCTCTCAGGCCGTGGAAACCATGTGTATTTCTTTCAAAGAACAAATTTTTAATTAGTAATGTTTTCACATCCGCGGCCGTTTGTCAATTGAATAAAATTTTCACTGGGTTTTTTAGTAAGGCTGTAAGTGTTTAAGGGAGATACGTATGTAAGAAATCTGTAGAAATTTGGGTAGCGGAGTCTTAACGGCCATAGTTGTAGATACTCTCAGTATCACCCTGAAGAAGACCACCAGAATCTAAGCTTTGCTTAAGTTGGCTTTAGCAATTTATTTATTATGAATTAACGCCGATTAACGGTTTTTACATGGGAATTGTAATAATTTGAAAGAATATACATAGTTACTAAAAAAAAAATTAATATGACATAAAATTAAAGAGCACATATTGAAGTGACAGTATAAAGCAAAAATATTAAGCTATATAGAAACAAACATGAAGAAAACCTTATATGCATAAATGTGTACAAGATATTATGAACTAAAAAATGACTACGTAAAGTACGTAGTAATAAATTTAAAAATTCCCGAAATAAACATTGATGAAGAATATAAACATACAAAGTATATTAGATTATAATCTAACTGAGAAGCGCTGACACAGCTTTAATTAAATAATCTTTCAATATTAATCATATCATCAACAACATATTTGTTACCAAGTATATGCAGGCGATTTATTATGGCATATAATTCAGCATTAGATCCTGTATTATTACAATGGTAAGGTAATTTGTGACGAACTGATCTACTCGGTACATGAAAACATATTAACGAAAGAAGTTGTTAGGTGATCAGAAACATTACGCGGTATTCACATTAAAATTTATTTTTAAATTAAGCAGCGCCCTTGAGGTGATTTTTCACAAAAACAGCGCTCTACAATTTATTCAATTATGATTAATAGCCCTTCATAACACTACACCCATTTGACCCGTATTCTTACACCGTAGTGGAAGAAATGGATTTAACGACCTTCACTCCTGGAGTCACTGACCCCCAGATTCTTACCCTCTTACCCGTCCTCGAACCATTTTCCTTCGAGAGCTTCCTCTCCTTCCTTTCCTTTGGAAAACCTTTCCTTTCCTTTGGAATAAAACATAATTATTTTTTAATAATCATTATAAAACAAATAAAAATTTTAATTAATGAGGACTATATTAGCAAAACTCAACCAAAAATCTGAAAACAATAAAACCATGCGGTAAGAAAATTAAGTTAGTCGAAGTATGATGCAGTTAAATATAACCTAATTGGATAGGGATACATTAACTCAGTTGGCAGAGCTCCGCCCAGTAAGGCGTAGGTCCTGGATTCGAGTCCTAGATGTGACCTATCTTTTACTGATTTTTATATTTTCAGTTTTTCTATTGAGCTTCGCTAATATTGTCTTCATCTGAGGTTTTACTCAGTAAGTTTAAAATTTAAAAAAAACCTAGATTTATACAAAAACAAACCTGTACAGACCCTCTTAATTATGGATTACAGACAGACATAACAAAATGTTTAGAGAGAATTAATATGACCTAAAATATAGGAATCAGTAGAAAAGTGCATTTACGACAAGGTAGCAAAGAAACATTTCAGATTGTTCTGCAATTTACAGCTTAGATTGTCCATTAAATCATACATTTTGTGAAACTTTTGTATAAAACTTGCTCGATCCAATAGTTCAGGAAAAAATCGAAATCGAAATTCACGCCCCTTTAAGGGAGGAGTTTGAAAATACTTAAGAAAAAGCTTTTGGAAAGGTTGGAAAAGGCATTTGAGAATTTATTTTACAGGTTGATTTCGTAAAAACCTGTAAAAAACATTAACTCCTTTTTTACGCATTGTTTATTGTAATAAAACGGAAATTTAAAATTGATTTCACGAAATTAAGCGATGCGCAGTCACACGTTCATCTCCCGCTCTATCCGGGGCGTGACTGATACGAAAGAGGTGTGACGTGGGCACTGTGAGCAGTAGTTCTTCGGTGGACACCATAGGGTACACTTTGAAAAACCGAATTCGTCGACTAGCGGCCGTATTATAAAATAACAACGCGAAAATTCATATTTTATTTTATTTTTGGAAGATCGGGCGTAAATATCGTGTTTTTTTTGCGATTATTATAAAATAAACTGAATTTTCCACATTATACAATAAAATCATATCTGAAAAGAGGTCTATAAATAGGAGAGTTTGGACTTGAAAATGTTTTCTATAGACCTTGTACTTTATTTTTCTATAGGCTTATTAAAAGACTTATAAAAAAAGTTACCAATATTTTTAAGGGCCAAAGTATGTTCTACACGCAGTATTTAATTGAAGCATCTATAATACTTCTAAGCGATCAAATTATCAAAACAAAAACATATGATTTTGTAGGATTGTGCATTATTTACTATGGCTTCATCTTAAAGGACTTGTTTCAAAGTAGTACACGACAAATTACCATATTAAGCTAAAATGATACCGTTACGTGCTAAAGCGCACACTGTCAAACTTAATGCAAAATTGTGCATCGGAGAGAGAAGTTCTGTTAATCTACGATCATATTTACCTGTCAACTCACTTAACAATAAAGTCATGACGTGCAAAGTTATCAATGTCACAAGCAGAAGTCGGTCTTGAAAGCAAGTCAATTAGTCGATATCGACCAGAAAATTGATTTGTCGACAAAATACGATGTATCCAGCGTAAGCGTTATTAGTTATTAGTTATTAGCGATACAAAATTTTGACAAAAGCTGTCTAATACACTGACAGGGAACTGCGCTAGTAACACAACTTCCGTACAGCTGTTCAGAGCCTATAAGTGGAAATTGTTTGTGTCTCAGGAATAGCTCTGAAAATGATTTAGCTATGTTATCCGATCTGGCTTTTAAATATGTTTACCTGCAAGTCTAAATTCACTGTCTTTGAAAGAGAGTACTGGAGAGTGTGAAATGTGGTCGTGAATTACGAAAACTTGGAGTAGGTGGATGAGTTATGAATTTGGAAAGTATGTTTACGAGATTTGGGGAGGTTGATAGAGATATTGAGAGGAGGATAAATGCGAGTAATTATATTAATGGAGTACACTGAACGCGGTTGGCGCAAACAAAAAATTGTCCAAAGAAGCAATGCTAGCAGTTCACAATGGGGTGCTGGTACCTACCCTGATATATGACGGTGAGGCATGGAACTGACAGAGGAAGGATGAAAGTAGACTAAATGCTAGAGAAATGAGATCCCTCAGGCCTGTGTGTGTGTGGTAAAACCATGTACGATCGTGTGACAAATGTGGAGATCCGCAAAGAAAGCAAGGCTGCTATAAGCACAATGAGAAAGATTAAGAATGAGACTCTTAGATGGTTTGGACAATAGGGCGAAGGAGAAGAGAAGGGCAATAAGGAGAATATATGACGCAAATATGAATGGTAGAAGAAGTCGGGGGTGGCCAAGGAAGATATGACACAATCAAGTGAATCAGATACTCGTCAAGAGTCTAAAAAATAGAAGAGGATGTATGAGACGATGTATGAATGTGATTGAGGCAAGAAGTATATGCCAAGACCGAGTTGTTTGACGGTCCGCTCTCTCTGCCTACTCCTGCGAAACAGCGTGATGGTTAATTAGTTAGTTTACAAGTTCAAGCGAAAGTAAAGTTTCTCATGGATTTTCGAAATGTTCCGTGCTACAATTTTTTTTAAGATGTCGTAAAACCAAAAACTAGGTAAAATTGTCATTCAGATGTTTGTATCTATCTATCCATCTATCTATCTACATATATAAAAATCTATTGCTGTTCGTTTGTCTCGCTAAAACTCGACAACGGCTAATTTTGGTTTTGAAATATTTGTCGTAGTCCAGGGAAGGTTTAAACGGTGATAAAATATGGAAAAATTGCGAGGAAGATTGTAAAAACAACAATTTCGTTTACCCATATAAACTGTTCTACTTTCCTGTCAATCATTTGACGTTCGTCCCTTCGATACGGTAGACAACGGGTCCACTCGAATTGAAGCACGTATTAAATTAAGGATTTTTAATCGACAACATATTTCCACATTACTCGGATTATCGCGTATTTAAATTTTAATATTTTGTTGGTTGTCATTGTTGGTTCGTTCAGAATAACAAAATTGCAAACGTCAGAAGACGACTTTTTTTTTTAATTAGGCAATTCACCCTAAAAAGAGTGCTTTGTTGGCGTCGTAGTTAAAAAATAATCGTCGAAATGTATGTATGCGCATAACTTCCGAATGACTGCACCAAATTCGATAATTCTTTTTTTTTCATTATTTTGTATTTTTATACTACTGTTGAGCTCTGGCATTGTAATAGGTGGCACGCGAGCAGTTTGAAAACTGAATGTGTCGAATCCGAGAGGTGAGAGGGGAGGGAGCAAGGTGTGGGGAGGGGGAGGAGGACAAGGCTAGAGGGGGTTGAGAGAGGGAGAGGGGGGAGAGAAGTAGGAGGAAGGGGTAGAAGGGGTTGGGGGAGGGAGGGGGGGAGGGAAGGAGACGGGTGGGGTGTAGGAGGGTGGGGAAAAGGTGGAGGGTTGGTAGTTTGGGGGAAAGGGAGGGGGAGGGAGATAGTGGGATGGGGGGGGGGGATGGGGGGGTGGAGTGGGGAGAGGGAAGATGGAGGAGGCGGAGTGGGAATCACCCTGATACCATGCCATCGAAGCCGCGGGAAAAAGCTAGCGTTTTATGGGCAATCAAGATGCGGAAGTTGAAAGGCGTTGTGCTCATAATTCAACATTAAAACAAACCATTGTCCAAGAACTGCAAACTTTTCTTCATCAGAACAATGATTTAGTAAAAATGTTCAAAATGGCATTAGATCGTTTGCCATCGAACAACCATAATATTAAACGAAACACGGATACATGTGTGTTTGTTACTCTTCCACGCAAAAACTACTGAATGGATTTTTATGAAACTTTTAAATAATATAGCTCATACATCAGAGTAACATATACGAGCTCTGACATCATGAAATTTATATTAAAAAAATTGCAATAGGCACGCGAGCTGTTTGAAAACTGAATGTATCTGGAATTAATGTACGGAATGCAAGAGGGGGAGGGGAACCCGCGATGGCGGGGAACTCGGGAGGATGGAGGAGAACTCTGGAGGGGGAAGGGGAACTCGGAAGGGGGAAGGGGGGGGGGAGTTGAGTGAGAAAATTAAATTTATTATTATTATTATCACCTAATAGTCCATTCAAAATTTTACTAGAGTGAGAATAGGAAAGGTGGAGGAGGTGGAATGGTAACGCGAAAGGGGAGGAGGAAGGTAAACGGGACGAATGGGAAAGGACGTGCAGGGAGAAACAATTTCTTTATTAAATGGCATAGCAACGCATATCATACCAGCTAGTTTGAAATAAATATTGATATTTCTAAACAATAAATTGTTAAAATCAAACTTGAAGGTGTTAACAATAAAACTAACTCAAACAGTTTGTCTCGAAACGACTGTGATTTTGAAAAAAATCCATATTTAGAAAACACAAATCTTGAACTTCATCACTTAACACGATCTTTATCATGTGATTTGCCTCACTTCACCTCCATCACTTGATCTTCATCACTTAATCGTCATCAATCGATCTTCGTCACTAGACCGCATCACTTACCCTACATCACTTAATCTTCATCACTTAATCGTCATCAATTCATCTTCATCTTTAGATCTGCATCACTTGCCCTTCATCACTTAATCTTCATCGTTTTTTTCTGATTCACTTGATCTTCTTTACTTGATCTTCTACACTTGAACTTCATTATTATTTGATCTGCATCAGTTGACCTTCATCACTTAATCGTCATCAATTCATCTTCATCATTAGATCTGCATCACTTGCCCTTCATCACTTAATCTTCATGGTTTTTTCTGATTCACTTGATCTTCTTTACTTGATCTTCTACACTTGAACTTCATTATTATTTGATCTGCATCAGTTGACCTTCATCACTTAATCGTCATCAATTCATCTTCATCATTAGATCTGCATCACTTGCCCTTCATCACTTAATCTTCATGGTTTTTTCTGATTCACTTGATCTTCTTTACTTGATCTTCTACACTTGAACTTCATTATTATTTGATCTGCATCAGTTGACCTTCATCACTTAATCGTCATCAATTCATCTTCATCATTAGATCTGCATCACTTGCCCTTCATCACGTAATCTTCATCGTTTTTTTCTGATTCACTTGATCTTCTACACTTAAACTTCATTATTATTTAATCTACATCAGTTGACCTTCATCACTTAATCTTCATGGTTTTTTCTGATTCACTTGATCTTCTTTACTTGATCTTCTATACTTGAACTTCATTATTATTTGATCTGCTTCAGTTGACCTTCATCACTTAATCGTCATCAATTCATCTTCATCTTTAGATCTGCATCACTTGCCCTTCATCACTTAATCTTCATCGTTTTTTTCTGATTCACTTGATCTTCTACACTTAAACTTCATTATTATTTAATCTACATCAGTTGACCTTCATCACTTAGTCGTCATCAATTCATCTTCATCATTAGATCTGCATCACTTGCCCTTCATCACTTAATCTTCATCATTTTTTTCTGATTCACTTGATCTTCTTTACTTGATCTTCTACACTTGAACTTCATTATTATTTGATCTGCATCAGTTGACCTTCATCACTTAATCATCATCAATTCATCTTCATCATTAGATCTGCATCACTTGCCCTTCATCACTTAATCTTCATGGTTTTTTCTGATTCACTTGATCTTCTTTACTTGATCTTCTACACTCGAACTTCATTATTATTTGATCTGCATTAGTTGACCTTCATCACTTAATCGTCATCAATTGATCTTCATCGGCTGATACTCATTACTTGACCTTCTTCGCATAATCTTTATCGCTAGATGTCCCTATAATGATTTAAATTTTCAAGTAAATGAAAGAGCATACATTGCATTTCGTGAATTTTAGTGAAAACGTTTAAACTTGAGGACAGAATAATGGTGATTTCTTACTTATTTCTGATTAATTAGTTAACCCTCGGGCTTATTTGTTCGCTTTTCAGAACAACTCATATAGGTCTCATAGAAATCTTTGTCTCCCTTACTGTCATGATTTGAAATGTGATGTAACTGGTATTAGAAAGAACACCATGCTTTACAATCAAATCTAAAAATTAACCGCAAAATTATTAAAATTTACAATATGAAAAAAAATATGATAATTTGAGAGTTTTTATTAATTATTTTTTTTATTGCAAAGCGGAATTTTTTCGACCTTTTGACAAAATGTGCCCGAGGCCTGAGGGGTTAATGTAAAACGAGAAAATGTTAACAAAAAACTAACCGAAACATTAATTTTCAAAGATATTTCGAAAACACATACCTTCCATGAACTTCATCACTTAACCGTCATTAGTCATCACTAAACTCTATCACCACAATTGATTGATTCTCTATAATGATTTTAATTCCAATGAAAACAAATTGAGCATAACTTGAGAACAGAAAAATGATAAGATTAGTTAAGTTACCCATGACTTAATAATCAATGTTTCCTCTGAAGGAAAAAAAAGTCGTCATTTTCTTGTATCTCTCTCACACACCGTACCGTGACGTCTCCGTGGACCCCTCCCAATTCTACTAGCCTTGACAATAATTTTGAAAGTATGGAATTTAGTAACAAGGACAATATTGAAGTGTGAGTGAATTCCAAAAATTCAAAAACGTCAAATGTCAATGCGCTGATGGTTTTGCTTTTGTTCTTAAACTCATAAATGATAACAGTCGAAAATGAGACAAAAGGTGAACGTGTGTCTGCATCCACCCAAAGGAAATATACAATCATTTTCATACATCTCCCTCACACGTATAAAGAAAATGAAACGCAATTCCCGTCACAAATGTAGTACTTTTGGGGAAACAGTCACACGTATTTTGTCTGTCTAACCATTATTTAATGTCTAAGAAAGGGTTGTTATAGGTTGTCATATAGGTTGTTATGAAGGTTCTAAAAAGGTTATTACCATTAAATATAAAAGCATCCAATGACGACTTAATAATCAATGGCGCAAAACATATCTACGTGGCTTTCCTTATTATGTAGGTAGGTAGTCGTCAAATTATGCTCCCACCACAAAGTCAAATTAATACCGATTTAATCAAAATAAAAGCATTCCTTCAGAAGGATCTCCCTTCAACCCACACGGAATGAATGACCTTTAAGGATATATTATTTCTGGGTCTTCAGGAATTAAGCCGTAACTTCTTGGAATTTACGCAAAGGACGTCTAAATCAAACACTCAAATCAACTCAACCCTAAGCCTGCCTAAACTTGTTGATCTAATACTGGATTCGCAATCCCTGATACGAGGTGATTGGTTATTGCAATAACCCTATTATAACAATTATAAAAAATAAATTCATTTAAAAGCAATGAGTCGCGTCGTTGAAAACGTCGTTTAAAAATGTATGTCGTGTTTCTTTCAGCCCACCAGTAAAATAATTGTAATAATATTAATATTCAATATCCGGAGTTGCTAAATAATTTAATGTGCGTTCACCACGCTCTTCTGTCCTTTTCAGGGTGGATCAATGCAAGACGAAGTGTAAGAAGAATTCTTGCCTGAACAAGATCTGCAATTGATAGTTAAGAAAGGTGGACATTTTCAATTGCGAACTTACCTAATACAAGGAGTCCATAAAAGATAATTTCTCAGATGTTTCGTGAATAATGTTATGTGACGATTTTTTAAATTAAAATTTCTATTAGGATTTGATTTGTATGTACAACTTGTTTTTTTTATGTTTACAAATGTAATGGTATTTTTTTTGTTTTATGTGTTTTTTCGTTTTAATTTTTTGTTTTTAAATTTAAAAATTTTCTTTGATGTATTTTTTTATTTTGTATAATTTTTGGATTCACATTCCTTTCTATACTGAAGAAGGACATCCATAATTGGTTTTATTTTGGCTATATTAATCATATACAAACTGAAAAAATGGAAACTGTCGATTTCTCGAAAATTAATAAATTATCAACTATAACCAAAATTACACGTTAATTACACTAAATCGTTCGATGGCGCTATATTAAACAGAAACAAGTCCAAATATCCATAAAATAGGTCTCCACAGATGGACTCCACATTGACTCCATTGTACTGATTGGTCATTTGATGACTATTTAAATTTCTAAGTTAGTAGTAAGTATCTCTACAGCTTAGTGATAAGAAAAGCCGAGCTCAGCATCAAGACAAAGTTGGCAGTGTTTAAAACGGTATACCGCTCGACGCTCACTTACGGCTAAATGAACGAACACGCTCTAGAGTCCAAGCTGCCGAAATGAGGTACTTGAGAGGAGTGGTAGGGGTTACAAAATGGGATCATTTAAGAAAGTCGACGATCCGAGATGATCTAAACAATGAACCACTGCTACTCTTCATAGAAAAATCGCAACTGAGGTGGCTTGGGCATGCACTAAGAATGTCTGATGATCGAATTCCAAGGAAGATACTGAGTGCGATTCCAGAGGGTAGACGTCCAGTGGGCCGCCCCAGACACAGTTGGGCGAGGCAACTCCAGAAACTGTGTGAGGAGAGGGTGGGTCTACCATGGACAGAGGTCGAACCATAGACATCAGAATTGAATAGACCAGAACATACAGATGAGGAGTAAAACCAAACTATGGGGGGCGAAGAGAGGAAAAATTACTGTGATTCGTTAAAAAATCAATCTGACAGTATATAGGCATCTCGAATTACATATAATATCACCATTTAGTTCTTAAAAGCAAAATCTGCTTTGAATGAATAGACCTTTTTACATGGGAGCGCTAATTGCTTGCCACGTTAATAACATATTTGCTAAAGCCAAATGATCGCCCCGAAAAGATTCGCCCCAATTCCCATTAGCAATATTTTGTTGCCGTGTTTAGTTAAGACACTTTTACAAATGTTTCATAATTTACTTACCCCTGTAACCAGCAACGAGCACACTGGAGAACCGCCCACATTCGCTATGTCCATATAATATGTGGGTAAAATGTATAGCACAAGCTACCGTTTTTGCCATGTTATTTCGAAAAATGTATGGATGTTACTTCCGCGCTGTTCAGGACAAGAATGATGACGTCACATATTTTAGAATCAAGCGAGGCTCTCTCCCCTCCCATGGAGCGAGTTTCCAAGGGGGAGCTCCAGCTGGCTCCATGGGGAGGGAGAAATAATACGTTTTTATCACTTAGGGCAGGTCCAGATATATTCATATGTCCGTGGGCCGAACAATCAGCACAAGACAGGGACGTATGGAGGAGCCTTGTCGATGCAATGGATCCCCGACCCGAATAGGAGAAGGAGAAGAAGATGATGATGATGATGGTAGTAAGTATAAAAGGTTGTAGTTGAATGGACAAATGCATTGGGTTCACTCAAGCATCGTGGGTGCTCTATTAGCTAAGTCTTTCATCATCGCATAAGCAAAATTTTCCACTACAGTATTGAAAACAGGAGGGTTTCGAATATCTCGACTTATTCACTACCCGCAATGTTATTCTTTCTCTTCAAAAATATATAGCAACAGAATAGTACATAGGTTCATTTTTCAGATGGAATTGAAAAAATATCTGACGGTCTGTCTGTGAGAAATAAAAATACATCTATTTCGTTATTTAAGCCTCACGTCAATTCAGTTGCAAGCCACCGTATTTAGCTGGAGAATCGCTAAAACGAGGTCATCTATTTCAGAACTCTCTCTCTCTCTTCTGAGACTCCAGACGAGTTGGCAGCAGCTCCTAACAAGTTAAACAGGTACCAGTTCTGTAATCGCTGTATACGGGATACACTCTAGGAACCCGAGCTGTATTCGCTATAATATGCAGGGTACTCTCTACTTGCGCCTGTACATGCAGTGTTTCTGTCTGTAATACCAGCCGCTACATACTGTACAGGAAATTGTGGGCAGACCTGTCTGTTACAATTTATTTTAGACACAGTATGATCAGTTTTATCCGAGTTCCGGAAACTCTATTAGAGAATGACAGAGGTTGACTTCAGATATCTTTACTATCAGACTGAAGAGTGAAAGCTATTAAATGTGTTATTTAATTCAAAACTAGCTGCCCGGACGAAATTCTTACCGCCTCAGAATCAATAACTGTTCTGTTAACTTATTAGCTAAATTAAATTCAGTTGTTTTTATTAAGTTCAAAATTACACAACGAAGTTAATTATCGGTGCACAACTGTCCGTGTTTTGTTTTGGTCAGTATCAGTGATTGAGATTTTTTGTGATTTTCGTACTTTTCCACTTACTTACGGTAATTGTGTTTCATTTTCTTTACATGTGTGAGGGAGATTTATTATAATTATCGTATTTTTTAAACATGATTTGAAACTCGATGAAACGGAAGCGAGCGACTCTAAAAAGAGACAAACATCTTAAAGATTTAGCCTGCGAGAGAATGAGATAATATAATCGGTCTGCATTTTGTGCGGTGCTTCGTAGTCTCCCCACTCTTGACTTTTTTTTTTAACAGGAGCTCCACACAGGAGGCCCTGAGGAAAATAATTTCCTCTCTTCCTTTAGAAAGGAAGGAGAGGAGAGTTCTGGGAAGGAAAGGGGTTTAAGGGGTGGGTAGGAATCTGGGGTTCAGTATGTCCTGGTCATCCGCCTCCAAGACCTAGACAAACCTCACCCCATGAACCCGGGCACCCCTGCTAAATCACCAAAAGTAGCGAACCACTTGGGGTGACCTATGGCAGAGGTGTTGGTTATCCAATAAAGGTGTATAATTTGACTATACAACTATACAACTTGACTTGACTTGACTATACAACTTGAGTATAATTCTCCTATCTGGAACCCACATTATAATATACATGTACAAGCTGTTGAAACAATACAAAACAAATTCTTACGTTTTCTAAATTTTAAAATGGGTGGTCCAGCAACTATGTTGAACTACAACACTCTATTAAATAATATGAATATGCTCAAATTGTCGAACCGAAAAATTTTCACTGACTTGGTATTTCTATATAAAATTCTAAATGCTTGAATTGATAAGCTTCCGGATAGTACTACGTAATACTAGAAGTCAGGATTTATTTCATTGTAGAAATTCTGGGACTAACTACCATATTATGTATCCCTCTTTGTCCAGAATACTAACAGAGGGAAACAATTATACCAAGTCAGTGAACATCTTCAATTTATCTTTAAACAAATATAAAATATTGTTATTGAGGCAGTTCAGTTATTTACAATAAATACTGTATATTTCTTACCATTCGTAAGTAAAAGCCCCGAAAAAGGACGTTAAGGTTAAACGTCACGTGCGTTATAATCTACTCAATCACAGATGGCGCTAATTAAATATTTTTAGGTTTTTAATACTTTTAGCACGTTTCGCTTTAAAATATTGAGGTGAATTAATTTTTTGCGTCCGTACAAATTTAATATAAACACAAATAAATAGTTTTGACCATTAACAAACTCAAATCTTTCAAGAAAGGCTGAAAAATACAATATTGGATTGAGTCACCGATACAAAATTCAACTTTTCAGCCTTTCTTGAAAGATTTGGGTTTGTTTATGGTCAAAACTATTTACATATGTTCATTTTACGTACGTACGGGCGCAAACAATTAATTTACCTTATTATTTTAAAGTGTGACGTGCAAAAAGTATTAAAAACCTAAAATAATTTGATTGGCGCCATCTGTGAATGCATAGATTATAACGTACGTTATGTTTAACCTTAATCAATAAATAGATAAATTATTCAGTGTTAATTTCTCAATTACAATATGGTAACTTGAGTAAATTTCTGCATCAACGAACCAGAGATCATTTCTGGACATCAGATATCCATCAAGACGTACGAGTATATATCAAAGATCTATGTGGTCGTATCTATTACTCTAGGGGTAAATAAAGCTCCAAGACTCTATCCATGCGTATCTCGGTTCTATTCGGAAACGTCTGCCTGTTTCGGACGTGCTTCTTGTTAATTAATAATAAGGTACAAACCTGATTTGAGCCATTGATTAGACTGAGGCTGTAAGAGATGAGAAGGGTAGAAGGGACGAATTTAGTACACGTAAGCCAGACGTAGATCCGAATAAAACTTCATGTGATAATTGAAACAATTTTAATTTAATTTAAAATAAAACAATAACTTTGTAAACACCACTTTTATTTTTATACTTTATGCCGACCGGGTTTCGCTACAACCGTAGCTTCATCAGGGCAGTATAATACTCTACTAACATTAGGTTACATTTGTGTTATAATATATATTTTACCAAAAATGGGCTGGGCTGGACTCGTCAAGTGAAGGAGGAAGAGGGAGGCATAGATGGAGAATTGGGAAGGGAACGGACGTGTTCTTTATCAATAGGGAACAATCTTAGTATGGGACTTTTATTTAAATTAAGTTGGTTATTTACTACCTTACTATTAGTGTTTATGGCTTTCCTAAGTTCAAGTGCCTCTAAATTATCCAACCTTACACCGATGTCGTTTTTATGAATAAGTTTGGCGCCAGCGTTTTTGTCAAATTTATGATCGTTTTCAATCAAGTGGTTTGCAAATTCTGAAAATCCAGAGCTGTGTAAACATCGAAGATGTTCTTTGACACGGGTGTTTATGTTGCGCGCTGTTTTACCAATATAAAAAAATGCGCCATCGCTGCATTGAAGTGAGTAAATTCCCGAGTGTGATAAACTGTCTTCCTTATCCTTACCGTTCATTAAACCCGTTCCGTTCATGAAACCCGGTCGGCATAAAGTATAAAAATAAAAGTGGTGTTTACAAAGTTATTGTTTTATTTTAAATTAATAATGTCACATCACAAAGTATCCGCTTCATATGAACAAAAATTTTAATTTAATTCATAACGATCTGTGTTTTTATTTAGTGAAAAATTCTTTATGACCATTGTTATTTGAAACTAAATGAAACGAAAAATAGTGACACTAAAAGAGACAAAAACACGTACATCTATAGTATTTATCCAGCGAGAGAATGAGTCTAATCGGTCTCTTCTTTGTGCGGCCCTTCATAGCCTCCTCACTTTTTTTCGATGTTTACCATTTCGACCGCTTGTGAACTGTGCACATTTTTTTATGTGAACTCTCTGAAGCCAGCAGATTGTGATTTTGTTTAGGTTAGCTCCGCTCATGAAAATAATTTCCCTCAAACCTGTGTCATCTTTGGGGATGCTGTGAGGAGGATCTTTTTGGAACGAAAATAGATGAAGTTCTGAGAAGGAAAAAGGTAAGGAAAGAGGGATGGGTGGAAATCTGGTGTGTCCATACCATCCGCCGCCAAGACCTATACAAACCTCGCCCCATGAACCCGGGCACCCCTGCTCACAAAACGTAGCGAACCTCTTTGGGTGACCTATGGTAGAGGTGTTGGTTATCCAATGTGCTGGTATCCAATGGCTGATAAATACAACGGCCCCGAGTACGGGCGACCCTTAAATGGGGCAGGGGTGCTAAGAATCTCCCGGTCAGCTGCTATCAAGATAAAAAGAAAAGAAGAAATGAGTAAAATAGGAACATGGAATGTAAGGAGTATGCTCCAAGCAGGAAAATAACCATAAAAGAAATGCAAAGATTGAATATCAATATACTTGGTATAGGAGAGATGAGATGGAAAGATACAGGAAAATGTACTGTAGACGACTATACTGTCTACTACTCTGGTGATACTAAATCCCGGAATCGAAATGGAGTTGGCATTATCGTTACAAAGTAGCAGGTGCCGTGACGAATATCATTCCACATTCAGACAGGATCATTATGATACAAATTCAAACATCAACAGTAAATACTAATATTATTCAAGTATATGCACCTACATGTGGTTGTGAAGAAGAAGAATTGGAAAACTTCTATGAAAATTTAACGAAAGTTCTTTCCTTCACAAAAAAACATGAAATAACTATAATAATAGGCGATCTTAATGCTAAAATCGGTAAGGGTAAAGAAGAAGATGTTGTCGGGGAACATGGTCTCGGTACAAGGAATGAAAGAGGAGATCGGTTTGTCCAATTCTGCTTAGAAAACGAATTAGCAGTTACTAATACATTCTTCAAATTACCGGAAAGGCGTTTATATACATGGAAGTCGCCAGCAGACTCAGTCCAGAGAATTGTAAGAAATCAAATTGACTATATTACCATCAACAAAAGATACAAGAACTCGATTAAGTCTGCAAAAATATACCCGGGTGCTGATGTTCCATCAGATCATAATCTACTCCTGGCTGAATTTAGGTTGCGTTTTAAGAAAATTGTTAAAAAAGAACGGGCTTTGAAATAAGATAAAAACAAGCTAAAAAATAATGGTCTGTGTAAAGAAGCAACGCAAATATTAGAAAAACAATTCGCCGACCTCCAGACTCAACTATACAATAGTGAAGAAAATATCGAAAATATTGAATACATCTGCAATTAATCAAAGAAAATCATCACAGAGATTGCAAAGGAAAAATTCAAAGAAGAGACGCCGCAAAAGAAACAGAAATGGATGACAGACGAAATACTAAACCTCATGGAAGTAAGAAGAAAATACAAAAATCGAAACATGGAAGAATACAAAAGAACCCAAACAGAAATTCGAAGCAAAATTAGGCAAGCAAAAGCTGATTGGCATATTCAACAGTGATAAACATTATATTTTCCAAGTGCACAAGAAAATCAAAGAATTGACTGGAATAAATCGTAAAACCGACATAGGGCAACTGGAGGACCGAGATGGAAAACTTCTAACCGATATTAACTAAAAACTAAAAAGATGGAAAGACTACATCTCAGAACTCTTCAATGATAATAGAAGCGCAGAATATGATATGGGAAATATAACAACAGGCCCACCAATCACAACAAATGAGGTAGAACACGCAATTCGTCTCTCTAAAACTGGGAAAGCAGCGGGCCCAGATGGAATACAGGCTGAAATCCTTAAACTTATAGGAAATAAAGGGATCCTAGTATTGACGAGTCTCTTTAACTCAATATATAATACAGGAATTATTCCACTAGATTGGCTTCGATCCACTTTTGTTACTCTCCCTAAGAAAGCAAAAGCAAGAAAATGTAGTGACCACCGCACAATTAGTTTAATGAGCCACTTATTAAAGATATTTTTGCGAATTATACATGGACGCGTATATCGCAAAGTGGAAGAAAAGATTGGTGTCACACAATTTGGCTTTCGAAATGGGTTGGGTACTCGGGAAGCGTTATTTAGTATTCAAGTTCTAATCCAAAGATGTAGAGATGTGAATACAAATGTACATGCATGCTTCATTGACTTCCTTAAAGCATTTGATAGAGTTAGACATGAAAAAATGATTCAAATTCTGAAAACCTCCGGGATAGACGATAAAGATATAAGGATAATTGGTAATCTTTATTGGAACCAGAAAGGAGCAGTAAGAGTAGAGCAATGTCTAACAGACGAAGTAGAAATAAAGAGAGGCGTGCGACAGGGTTGTATTCTTTCACCTATACTCTTCAACTTATATTCAGAAGAAATATTCAATGAAGCTCTGCAAGAGGCTACTCAAGGACTTGTTATAAATGGGAAGATTCTGAACAACCTGCGTTATGCAGATGATACAGTACTTCTATCAAGTAACATTGAGGATTTACAACTTTTGCTGAATCAAGTAGTGAAGACTTGTGAGAATTTTGGGCTGGAACTGAATATAAATAAGACAAAATACATGCTCATAAGCAAAAATAACGCATTGGATGAAAATCTTTATATTGCTGGAACAAAACTAGAGAAGGTACAGAGTATTGTATACTTGGGCTGCAATGTAAATGATAGATGGGATCCTTCAGTTGAAATCAAATGCCGCATTGAGCAAGCTCGTGCAACCTTTATCCGCATGAAAAAAATGTTCTGCAGTCATGATCTCAACCTTGGATTACGAATGCGAATGGTCAGATGCTACGTGTTTTCGATATTATTTTACGGAATGGAAGCATGGACGCTTACTGAAGAACTTATTAGGCGACTTGAGGCATTCGAGATGTGGATCTACAGAAGAATACTTAAAATAAGCTGGATGGACAGGGTTACAAACGAAGATGTTATGGTTCGGATGAATAAAGAAAAGGAAGTAATTAAAACTATAAAAATCCGAAAACTTCAATATCTTGGACATGTGATGAGACATCCAGAGAAGTATGAGATCCTGCATCTCATAATGCAGGGAAAGATTGCCGGAAGACGGGGCCCTGGAAGAAGGAGAACCTCATGGTTGAAAAACCTGAGACAGTGGTATGGCCAGTCTATCGTGGAGCTGTTCCGGGCTGCAGTAAACAAAGTCCGCATAGCCAACATGATAGCCAACGTCCGTTGAACGGACAGGGCACAAGAAGAAGAAGACGCTTATATTTTTTGTTACGTAAATAATAATTTTATTGTAATTCCAATACATAGAAAAGCTAGTAAAAGCTTCGATGTATCCGTAGCATATTTTTTGTAGTTCATACTGTAAGCCGATTCGTCGTAAAGATTAATCAAAATATTATCTAAATAGGATTTCACGTACATATTCATCTTAACTCCTTACAGGAGTCGAAGAAGCGACCCGTTCACGTGTGACAAATGGAACCGTGTACAAATATTGGGCACGCGTTTGGCGGGCTTCCCGACTATGCCGGAGCATAGGTGCCGAAGGGATCAATGATGCTAGTTCCTCGGAGCTTCTTCCCCTCCACACAGCATCTTCAAAGCTGACATAGGCCCTGAGGGAAGTTATTTTCCTCAGGGCCTCCTGTGTGGAGTTAATGTTAAAAAAAAACTTCTTTTGTAATACTACCAGTATTACAGTAGAACTGGGATAGCATTCCCACCCGACTCCTGTGCTCTAAAGATTGCAATCCGTCTGTTAAGATGGGAGAATCTATCAAACGGACCGCCCGAGTCGAGAGTGTTTTTCAGGTATTTTAGAGCTCCAGACCAAAGGTGACTGCTAAATTCAACCGCGGGGCGCACTTGTGATTTGTACAGGGGTAGTAGTTGTGTACTATTAAAGTATCAGGCCCTGTACACTGTACAGTGCGCCCAGTTTTTGAGAGGCTAACTTTACTCTGGCTTCGATGGAGCCCCCATATCTGAGCTGGTCATTTACGGTTACACCAAGCATATCAATGGAGGGCCTGTTCGAAGATTGCTTACTTTGAATTAAACTAGATTTTCATTTCGATCCCTTTTAGACGTAATCAGACATGATTGGGTCTTTGAAACATTAAATTCAACGAGATTATTTTTACCCCAACAGAAAACACTCTGGTTCTGGGTTCGACTCCCATTTGCGACTGTTGTGTTTATATTTTCTGTTTCTCGTTCTCTTTCATATTTTAGTTTAGATTAGTATTGTTATCTTCTTCTTCAATAATATATTACAATAATGGGAATAACCTTAAAAAGTTATGAAAAATATTGCTTTTTGAACAATGATTGTGTGGTAATTTATATTAAATAAAATCCAGTCTGTTACCACTACAGAACCTTTTGATATTCAAAACGCCACCAATACAATCAAATTCTAAAAGTATTTCTATCTCTCGCTACAAAGTTTATTTTTCCTAATTAATCATACTATCACTCCACCTCTAAAACCTGACAAAGTTTCCACTGAATTGCGAATAAACAATTCTCTCCCCTGTAGTAGTAATTAACAAATTGACACGGTTTCCCACAGAGGAAATTCCCCAAATACACCTTCCTTCGACGTGATTTTACCCGTGAATTCTACAAAGGTGGAATTCCTAGGAAATTTCACGTGTTCTGTGCCACAGCTTTGTCGCATTTGGAAACTGTGGTAAGTAATTAGTAAGACTTTAAATTTCCACCATTCTAACAGGTGACCTTAACTTTAAATAAATTTAATATAAAACTTGGAAAGAAGCCAACTTTTTAATGTTACTTTTCTTTGCACCAAAGTAATCGATTTGCCCAGGGTCGTAAATCCTGGACTTTGCGGTGATGACTGTATTTAATCGAAAATGATAATTAGATTTTCCATTTCAACAATCTGCAATATAATTATTATTACGCGTGACACCTGTTTTGCCTTCTGACGGTTTTACTAAACTGTGGTTATACCACTTATACACGATACATTTATATCATTTCTCGATCTCAAGATCTATCGATACTCAAGATAGTAAAATGTATTGTCTGTAAGTGGTATAACCACACTTTGAATATGTCTTCAGAGCACTCTCTTACGTCACTCTTAGACACACTGAACCCCAGATTTCTACCCACCCCTAAAACCTTTTTCCTTCTCAGAACTTTCTTTCGAATTTTATTTTGGGAGGCTGTTTGGCCGCCCCGGGAACCATTTATTAGATTATTATCAACACCTCTGCCACAGGTCATGTAACGTATTAATTTTCGCGAGTATTAACTACACGAGTAGGTACTGTTTTGTTTTTTTTTATTATTTAGTTTGACAATTTGTCAGGAAAGAAGGCGGAGGGCAGAGGGGATAAACATGGCGGCAGACGTGGATTGGTGTTGCGTGATGGGACGGTTTTATTTTGGGTTGAATCCCTTGTTTTTTTGGATTAACGAAGGGGAGTGATATTGGCGATGCAGTTGCATCAAGTGGTTATGACAGTTAATTTGAAGTCCTGTGTCTATTGGTCTCAATTTGAGATAAGGAGGCCCTAAAAGAAATGTGCCGGACATGACGGTTCAGATACTGAAGTCAACGTGACTTTTTACGTTTGGATTTATCCCGATACGGGTTTCAGCGGAGACTGTCTGGTTGCGGAGGTCTTCGGATGTGGTTGGAACGTGTGATTTTGGATGCTCGACCATCCTGTCTGAGGTCTGAGACGTCAAGGCGTGCGCGGTGTTTGGGAGTGAGAATTCTCGCTGCTCGGATTGAGGCTTCATTACGCGGTCGCGGAAGAGCCACACACCTTGATGCTCGAGGTTTTCCTGGGGAAGAAGCCCGTATGTCCGGAGACCTGGCCACGGATGGGAAAGTGTCCAAGACATTCTTTTGAGTCCAAGAAGTTCTCGCGTCGGTTTTGCGGCTAGTTTTGCGAAGCTCTCTTTCTCTCAGGTTACATTTCTCTTTCTCTCACCGTGTAGCATAAGGTATTGCAGAAGATGAGGTTTATCCGGATCTTGATGGATACGTCTGCCCACCGACTACGGGACAGGCCGGATCGAGAGAGAATGGTTGAGGGAGACCTGTAGACCTCTCCAGCAGAACTCACTCGGAACATTACCAACCCGCAGTGGAAAGGTTTGTTTTTCATACGTCCGTCACTTCTGGAACACTGACCCCCAGATATCTTTTTCCATCCCACTACTTTCTCTCCTTCCTTTCCCTAAAAAGACTCTCCACACAGCATCAATTATTTTTCTCAGGGAATCATGACATTGTGTGGAGATAATGTAAAAAAAAAAACTTTCACTCCCCCCTTTACTGAAAAAAAACCCCCACACTCCACACGGTATACGCGAGGTAAAATATTTTCCAAAGGACCTTCTGTGTGGAGTTAATGTAAGAAAAAATAATAATAATAAATAATATTTCCCATTTTAGTTTCCACGTTTAAAAAATACCGTCAAATAAACCTCATTTTACGGTTCCTACTTAGTTATTTGATCTTGAAGGCTGTAACAGATGGTCCAACCTTTAACCTTCATCAAACCAAATATGAATAATTGGCCAAGATGAAATAATAATATTGGTATAATTGATGGTACCTTCGGGAGTCCCGTGAAACTTTATCTCAAGAGTGTCCTAACTAACTATTCGCGCCGCTAAACGGCAGAAGGTTCTATATTGGTCTAAGTCTAAGGGGTGTTGTGAACCTCGATGATTTATTCAGGTAATATCGGATAAATTTTGGCAAGAAATGTTACAATGAAAAGCAAATTATCGCTTGCAACTTTTGTGCGTATAAATAATTTCTTGGGCGATTTCTGGAAATTTCGACAATTTAAAAAAGTGAATTTTTAAATTCTTTGGGTACATATTGTAATTGCAAAATAAAACATTGTCCGAATTTAACTTAATGATATATCTTTAAACTATTAACAAACCGGTTTCGGTTCAACCTAAACCTTCATCAGTGGTGCATAAAACATGTTGGTATGCACAAGAATATACAGCATATTCGCGGCATGTTCCAGAGTGGTAGTTTTATTTTTTTTTAAATTTAGTAACTACATATTTTTTTACATTTTTATATCAAACATGTTAGGTAAATATATATTTTTTTTATTTCAAATACATACATACGACAGATTTACAGAAGGAAAATATATGGTTCTTAAAAACTAATTACAAATAAAGTAATTTGTTGTTAATGAATCTACCCTATATATATATACGTATCATCATCATCATCACTATTGGCTCTACAGCCCCTGGTGGGTCTTGGCCTCCTCAAGAATCTTCCCTCACTCATCTCGGTTTTGTGCCAGCTCTCTCCAGTTTAGAAGCTCCAAGATAGATATGTCTTTGAGGACGTTGTCGCTCCATCTTAGTCTTGGTCTTCCCAGGCTCCTTCGCCCTATTGGTCTTATATATATACGTATATAATAGAAATTATATTTGTAGTCCTCTTCACTAGAAGATACGCAGAGATGTACTGAGGGGGACTATATTTTGGATAATTTTTCAGAGACTTCTATGGTTTAACTTCATGGTTTGGTAAGGTTTTCCATAAACTTCTACGACGATATTTTAAGTTTGTTAGTAAGTTCATTTTCCGATAGTTCCTTGCCAACATATTATAATGTCCTTAATATGTAACTACTTTTTGCTTTAATTTTTTTTATACTAGGTAGGAGTTTGCTATATAACTTTACTACTAAAAATCAGAGCGCTTTGTCCAAACGTAGTGTTTACACTTTGGTATATTTAGTATGTCTGTTTGTTTGGCTCTGGTTTTATGAGTATGTGAGGTGTCTGCCTCTGAATCATTTTTGAGGTGATGTACCAGAATGTTTTTGGCATAGATTTTCTGTATACTTGGAACATCAAACTGTTTAAAAATTTCTGTTATTGACGTCCTTATAGGGACCGTTAGTATGATCTTTATGATGCAATTCTGAGTTACCTTCAGTTGTTTTACGTGTCATGCTGCTAGTCCCGTCCTATTACTCCATATTCCAACTCTCTCTCTCTCTGGTTTCAATCCCGGGATTGGTTTGCAGCAATTTCATCTATTCGTTTCTTCCACTCTTCCCTGTCTTGTGCGGCTCTTTTGAAGTCTGCATATGATAAGCAGCGCACTTCCACCAGCAGGTCCTTCAGGTACTCTCGGCGTGGGCGTCCCCTAGCGTTTGTCCCCTCCGTCATACCCTCCATTATGGCATGCAAGAGGCCTTCTTGTCTTATTGCATGGCCGATCCATCTCGTGCGCCTTTTGGACAAGGTCCTGAGCAGGTGCCTTCCTCCTTCGATTCTTTGGAGAACCTCTTCATTTGTGATGTGGTCTCTCCAGGAAATTCCTAGTAGTCTTCTATAGGACCACATCTCAAAAGCCTCTAGTCTCCGTTTATCTCTTTCGGATAGGCACCATGTTTCGCAGCCGTACATCAAGATACTCCATACATAGGTCTTGATGAGGAGTATTTCCAACTAAGAGTGGCATAAACCATAATAAAATACTCTCTTTAAATCCCAAGATACTCTCCGGTGTAAGACCACTACCAGAATTGAAACGTCGCTTGAAAAAGATTTATATTTATATATATAGTGTTCTGGTATTTAGTGGACACACTAACAGACTCTCCAAATACTTGGATGGAGATTACTTTGTGGGAATAGATGTAATAGATTCTTGTTGTTATCTGGATTTATTTATACTTCGCGTATGCAATTGGTACTGCGGTAGCCTACCTAACTAGAAGCTAGCTCTAATGGTTCTGGCGAGTGATTACTGAAACACACCCTCTGAGCTTCTCCGATCCCCTACCGGAGAACTTAGGCACTACGCTGCCTGCCATCTAGCGGAATCTAGCGATAGATGATATCACCGCCATCTGTGTCTACAAGGCGGAAGCTTTTACGATACACCACAATATGCATCGATCGTCCAGTTGATAACTCAGACATCTTCAAAAAATCTAAATTTGAATTGAATATACAGTCACATGTAAAAGTGTACCGCCTCTCTGGTATATTTCAACTGCTAGGTTATTAGGGTGTCCCTATCCAGAAAAAAATTTAATTTTTTTTGATAATTTTTTTTTTCATCAAAAATACCTATAATCCCAAAATTTGACCCTCCTGCCCCCACCCTCCCACTTTTTATTCGCGACCCTGCCATTTTTTAATCGCGATTTTAGAATTTTTGTATGAACAAATTTAACCGTCGTTTATTTATGTTGCTAAAATAATTTATATGGCAGAACAATGAACTGGACGATCCATTTATTAGTGTTTTTATACAATACCTATGTATACCCTGAAGAAGGTTCAGATTGAACGGAAACCGATTGGTTAATATATTCAAGGTATATAATAAAGATATAGTCAAAAACAGTTATTTTCTAATAATTATTATATTTTTGTACGAGTGTGAAATTGTTTGAGTGTGAAATTTTCATAATATTATTATTTGCATTGGTACCTAATATAATAGGTTTTTTGTGATAAAATGTGTTTTCAACGTTGATAATATTTTTCAAATATTCCCTCGAACGTGCTTGGGCACAAATTGAATAATGTATTTTCGGATGTGATGTACGTGACAATCAAAAATTCGTAATTCTTAGGTACTATGTTCAGTACTTGTATAATATTTTTATGTGAATACCTCACAAGAGTCTCAATCGTTCCCGTCTGGAGCCCGTAAGATTATGGTATCCGGCTAAAGCAGTTTTGGACGATGGTCTTTCACCAGGGCTTACCTACTTACCTGACGTAAAATGACACAATAATGTCACCTCTTGCGGGTTCATTTGTTATTTATGTCTTTAGAATTCTCATGTAATTTACTCTCTGTACCAATTACTATTGCCACATTTTATTTTGTATGTATTTTTTTTGTTTTTACCCTTTCTATTTAACTGTACCTTTATGGATTTAAAATTTGTAATCTTCTCATTGCAACACTATCGTATATAAACATTTTACAGACAAGATGAAAAATCAATATATTATTGAAGAAGAAGATAAAAATAATTATCTAAACGAAAATCAAAGAAGAACAGAAAAAGATAATGGTTGCAACTGGGACAAGAAACTGTGTCCCAGTTACGACCATTATCTTTTTCTGTTCTTCTTTAATTTTTGTTTAGATTATTATTATTATCTTCTTTTTCAATGATATGTTACATTGATGAATAACCATCATTCAAAAGTTATAAAAATATAACTATTCGAATATAACTCCTCGATCTGGTCCCCCCATTTTAAAATACATTCAGATTCAATCGAAAAAATTCAACACAAATTCTTAAGACACATTAATTTTAACCTCGGTATTCCCATTGAAAACATAAATTATAATTACTTGATGAAAGAATTAAATTTACTAAGACTGTCAGATCGAAGAATTATATCAGACTTAATATTAATGTTCAAAATTGTAAATGGTAGAATAGACAGTCCTGATCTAACTGAGCTCATTGAATTTCATATTCCCACGAGAACCACTCGTTCTAAAATCCTTTTTAAATGTAACAATAATCGGACTGAGTATACGAAACACTCACTTTTACCTAGGTTTCATGAAGTTACTAATTGATATGCAGATGTGATAGATCTATTTAACTGCACGGAACATAGGTACAAGACGGCTATGCTATCATATTTTTTTAATCACTATTAATTTTATTTGTTTAATAGATTTTTGCATGTAAATGTATCTCTGGTGTCACTTCCCAATGTATCGTCACAATTAACTGTTAAACATACACTGTTTTACCATTACTAATATTTTTAATATGAATTTGTGACATGTAATTAATGTTTATGGCATACTTATGCCATTTGTACTAAATAAATAAATAAATAAATAGAGAGTTTTTCTTATAAAAATCAATATATTATGTGTATTATAAAAGAAATTGTGCAATGTGCATGCTGCTAAAGCTAAGATCAAGGAGTTATCCATGAAAAAGGTCCCCGTTTTTACCCGAAGGACGTGCTTTTGAAGATATAAGGGCTGGAAGTTTCGCGCTCTAAAAATTTCTAAAACAGTCCACAACATTCCAGATCATCCAGAAACATTCTGGAATGTTGTGGAATGTTCAGAATTAGTCATATCTCGGAACATCATAGAACATTGTTGAACATTCCAGAACACTCGAAAATTGTGGAATGTTCTGGAACAATGTGCACAATTTGAAGCCTTTCTTGTATGGGTGGGGCTACCCACAAAACTCTAATCAGACCAGTACTCACATACGCAGCTGAGACTTGAATACTAACTAAGAGGAATGAGCGAGCACTGGACGTTTTTGAAAGGTAAATTTTGAGGCGTATCTTAGGACCGGTTTTAGAAAATTGATTTTGGCGCAGACGTTACAACAATAAGCTATGTACTCCGTTTAAGGATCTAAACGTCACAAAATATATTAAACTGGGAAGACTGGGTCACGTAGAGAGAATTACCAAGCATCAAGCACCAAAGTCCCTGCTGAATCCAAAACCGAAAGGGAGAAGGAGTCTGGGAAGACCAAGATTAAGATGGAGCGACAACGTCCTCAAAGATATATCTACCTCGGAGCTTCTAAACTGGAAAAAGTTGGCACAAAACCGAGATGAGTGGAGGAAGATTCTTGGGGAGACCAAGACCTACCAGGGGTTGTAGAGCCAAGAGTGATGATGATGATGGGGCTACCCATTGGTAGGGGTATAAAAAGTAAGATCCGTGGTGGGTTGGAACGTCAGTTCAATCTCATTTTAACTCCCTGAGCAAAGCCGGATACACCAGCTAGTAAACAAATAATTGCATGCATAAAATATAGGTAGTCAAAACTCTCCAGCAAAGGAACTAAAATTCTGCAAATAGTATTTCTGTGAACTTGAGTCAAAGCGCATCCGTACAACTGTTTACCTGTATTTATTTTGTCTGTACCCTGAAAGTACCTGTGTCGTCAGCATACACTGGAGACTTGATCAAACATCAGGCTGAATAAACAAAAAATATTCGTTTCCTAAAATCCCCCATTTCATATATGTTCCTTCTTTATAGGGTTCTATCCAAACAATCATATTTCAGATATTTTTGGGAGCTTTATAGGAATGTTTTTTATGGATAAATAGTACGAATGTAAAATACCCAAGGGAGTTATGCAATTTTAAATATCTTGGAGTAAATTTTTTTAATACTTTACTAGAAGATACAAGAAGAATAAGTATAAATAACAATTTAAAAAATTAGATTTGAAATTAAAACACTTTTGCACTTTGTTCCACTTATTTATTTTCACCAGGACCGGTTTCATCCTACTACGGACATTTTCAGACTGGTAGTTGAAATTCTTATGCTCCGGTATTTACACAAACTTGGGCAGAGGTACACAATATTTACTCGTTATACTTTATAAGTTATTTTGTTAATTTAAGGTACATACATATAGGTAATAATAATAATATTAATAACAAATAATAATAATTTTAAACATTTGGAGTAAAGATATAAAACATAATGAGGCAGGTCCCTGGATAGAAAATGAAGAACTCAATGGGGTATTTCCACGTGTTTTTTTATTGCTTAAAAAAATTAAGCAAAAAAATTACGATGATTTCAGCATTTTTATTTTATTTTTATGTTGACGAATAAATTTTCTACAGCGAGTTAAAATTTCCCATTTTGGAATTACCGCTAAAACGATATTTTGGGGCGTGGCTATCGTGTGACGTCATGAGTTAGGACGCTCACTGACAGTGTTTATTTATGCTAGTTCAGCTTAGCGACACTTGTGACGTCACAAACCCATTCCCCAACTATGGGCCGTTTTGATTTGGTCAGTTTTAGATCGTTTTTAAATCAATAATATTGAATGAAAACATAAAAATCAAACATTTTTAGTAGGATTATTAAAGTCAGAAAAATAATCTTTAAATATTCCGTACATTTTCCACAGAATTCCTAGTTTGTTGAAATACCCCATTGTACAGACATTGAACAAATGAGTTTTTCTGATATATCGGTTGAATTGTTAGCCAAAACTATAAAAAATACTCATAATTGGAAAGCCACGGGTTGCGATTGGATACATAATTTTACGTACAAACGTCTAACTACTTTTAAAAAAAACTCTTTTTGAAAAAAATCTTTCAAAACTAGTCAGACAACCTCAAAATTTTCCTAATTTTCTAACTAAGGGCATTACTTATATGTTGCCTAAAAGCGAAAATATTAATAATCCCTCTCAGTATAGACCCATTACATGTCTACCGACAATATACAAAATTTTAACCTCTTCCTGGACAGATTTAATATATACTCATTTGGATGAATATCTTATCTGAACAACAAAAAGGTTGTCACAGAAAACATATGGGATGTAAAGAACAATTAGTTATTGATTCTGTAATTCAAAAACAAATTCAAAATTAAAAGCGTAATTTACATACTTGCTATATAGATTATCAAAAGCTTTTGATAGTGTCCCGTACTCGTGGCTAATCAAAATATTAAAAATATATAAAGTTAACCCAATTATAATTAACTTTTTGAAAAATATTGTGTCCTTTTGGAATACAGAATTTACTAGTTAATTTAAATGGTAAAAAAATAGTAGTACCGGGCATTTCAATAAAAAGGGGGATTTTTCTAGGAGACTCATTTGAGTCCTCTTTGGTTTTGCTAAGCATTGAATCCTCTATCTAAAATGTTAATTAAAAGCATGTTTGGAATAAAAATTAAGAGCAATACAAGAGAGAGTAGTATAGTTTCACATCTATAGGATGATATAAAATTATATCGAATTCTGAATCAAATTTAGAGAAAATGATCAGGATAGTTAAAAAATTTTCAGATGATATTAAAATGACTTTTGGTTTAGATAAATGTAGAACTATCCATATGGAGAAAGGCAAAATTGTAGATGGAGACGAGGGTATATTTAGAGATTTCAAAATTAAAAGTATAAAAGGGGATGAGGTTTATAAATATTTAGGATACCCGCAATCGAATAGATTAGATCATACTAGTATTAAAAATGATATTAGGATTAAATTTCGAAATAGGATCAATCAATGCAATCAATCTGCTAAAAATTTAGTAAAATCAATAAATACTTGGGCAATACCCCTATTAACGTAGATTAAGATAGTTTAGAACGATTAATTAGAACTACGTTAACAAAGATTAATTGCCATCATCCAAATTCAGCTATAGAACTAATTAATTAACCTAGAAATTTAGGAGGTAGAGGTGTAGTCAAAATAACATCTTTGAAACACGATCAGGTAGAAATGCTAAGAAAATTTATCCATAGGAAAGCTAATAGCTCAAAAATGCACAAAATAATTTGCAAGGCAGATAGAAACATTATACCTTTAAATTTATATGACGAGAATGCTAACATTCTTATAAATACTAACCAGGAATTATCAGATTCCTGGTCAAATAAAATATTCAAGCAAAACACTTCAATTATTTCAACCAAACGTATGTTGGCAAACTTTCGTCAAACAAATGGTAGAGTATTGGAGAGTTGAGCGCAGAAATAGAAGGATTTATGCTTGCCATTCAAGATAGAGTCATTAATACTAAAAATTAAGGGAAGCATATAATCAAAGATATTAATCAAATTGATGACTTATGTTGAAAATGTTTGACTTTTCCGAAAACTATAGAACATATTATATCGGGATGTTCTATATTAGCGCCATCCGAGTATACATTTAGGCACAATCAGGTTTTAAAAATAATCCACCAAAGTTTGGTAATTAAACATAACTTGATTGACTGCCGTAATATAGTACCATATATGAACCAAATTCATTTTTATAAAAAGAATTTTATAAAATATATAATGATAATGCTAACAGGTAGAACAATTAGTCATAATATACTTGATATAGTTTTTCATGACAAAATTTTAAAAAAATATATAAAAAATTATAAACAAACACTTTGACGAAACCGGACGATATATAAAATAATAAATTCGTGGTTAAATACAAAGTGTTTGTTATATTTTTTATAATATAATGTCCAACCACAAAGTAATTGCTTCTTATGAAAAACAATAACTTGTTAAAATTAATCTGTTTCTGAAAAAATAAAAAGTATACAGATTTAGGAAATGAGATTAAAAGAATTTGGCATTCTCAGACTATAAAAATATTACCATTTGTTATTTCGGCTACTGGCATTATACCTACATAGGTCTCTCATTCAAAATCAGGCATATTAGATTTGACAAAGAATTTATATATAAAAATGTAAAAATCAGTTATTTTAAATACATGTAGGATTACAAAAGATTTTTTAAATATTTATACTGAGGGATCAGTAGGATTTATAGGTCCAATTAGGAGTTCCACAGAGCCGAACCCTCTGATATGAAAATATCTGGAGTCGGTGAATTATTTTCCCATTTGGTCTCTGGTAGAAAGACATAGTGTTCTTGTATTATTTTGTATTTATAATACTTATATAATGCAATTGCTTAGCGTGGATTGACTAGATGATCATTTGGGGAAGTGTGTGAAAGGGTTTAGTTTTAACTGTGGGAAAAATTTAACCCGGACATTTAAATCTGGTGCGTTTAAAACATTATAATAACCTGTATGTACCTTTAATTAACAAAATAGAAACATTCATTATATAGAGACAATATTGTGTACCCCTGCCTAAGTTTGTATAAATACCCTAGCATAATGATTTCAACTACCAGTCTGAAAATGTCCGTAGCAGGATGAATCCGGTCCTGGTGAAAATAAATAAGTGTAACAAAGTGCAAAAGTGTTTTAATTTCAATTTTTTACATGAGCTCCAAACAGGAGTCCCTGAGGAAAATAATTTCCCTCAGGGCCTATGTCATCTTTGAGAATGCTGTGTGGAGGGTTTTTTTTTTAAGGAAAGGAAGGAGAGGAGAGTTCTAGCAAGGAAAGGGGTTTAAAGGGGGGGTAGGAATGTGGGGTTCAGTATGTCCTGGTCATCCGCCTCCAAGACCTAGACAAACCTCACCCCATGAACCTGGGCATTCCTGCTAAATCACCAAACGTAGCGAACCACTTGGGGTGACCAATGGCAGAGGTGTTGGTTATCCAATAAAGGTTCCCGGGGCGGCGGTACCCATTCCCGCCTCCCAAATTGAGTGACTGAAATAAGGAAACATCGATATTTTTTTTACAGTAGCTCCACACAGGAGGCCCCGAGGAAAACAATTACTCTCGGAGCCCACATCACCTTTGGGGATGATATGTGGATGGTCTTTTTAGAGAAAGGAAGGAGAGGAAGTTTTGGGAAGAAAAAGGTTACTAGGGTGGGTAGGACTCTGGGGTCAATATGCGCAGGAGTGACGGACTTATGAAACCATCCCTCCCACTGCGGTGCAAGGTGCAAGGGGTGATTTGTCAAGAGTCCGGCTGGAGAAGTCAAAAGGTCTCTCCCGATTCGACCCGCTATGCAATAGGTGGGCAAACGCATCCGCCGCCAAGACCAAGATAAACATCACCCCAAGAACCCGGGCACACCTGCAAGTCATCAATCGTGGCAAACTTGGTTGTCCACTAAATGGTTCCCCTAAATCATACCCGCCTAAAAACACTAAAATAAAACATCCTCACTACAAATAAATAAAATAAACTAAGCTTTATCATGGTAGTACATATATATATTACAATATAATATTATTTATTTTTTTAGTGAAGTAACAATATTATTTTTTTAATAAACATGTTAAAAAATATATATATCTCTACATATTATAAATTAAAGTCCCCCACGTCGTCTGTCTGTTCGCGATAAACTCGAAAACTACTGAACGGATTTTCATGCGGTTTTCACCAATAGATAGAGTGTTTTGTGAGAAAGGTTTAGGTATACAATTTATTTTTATATAATTGGTCAAGGATTTGTGTAAATTGGTTGAAATATAACGATAAGTGTTAGAAGTGTCGGAAAAAGTCAAGCCGTCTGGTAGTTTTCATCGAAAACGCTGCCTAATCCTTTTGGGATATAACAAAACAATGCATGGTGGGATATTCTTCTTTTATAGATCTACATTTTAAGGAGGAAGGCACCTGCTCAGGACCTTGTCCGAAAGGCGCGCAAGATGGATCGGCCATGTAATAAGACAAGAAGGCCTCTTGCATGCCATAATGGAGGGTATGACCGAGGGGACAAACGCTAGGGGACGCCCACGCCGAGAGTACCTGGAGGACCTGCTGGTGGACGTGCGCTGCTCATCATATGCAGACTTCAAAAGAGCCGCACAAGACAGGGAAGAGTGGAAGAAACGTATAGATGAAATTGCTGCAAGCCAATCCCACGATTGAAACCAGAGAGAGAGAGATCTACAAAAATGTCCGCGAAGGCATATATCTATCTTTTACGGATAGCTTACTATACCCATTCTAAAAAAATGGCCAAGTACATTGCGGTAATTGAAAAGTTATTTAGACGGATACAGTATTAATCCTTATTAACTTAAATACGTAAGTTACCCCAAGCATTTCATGCACATTATTATAATATTTCACACCATCTCTACGTATTATAAATTAAAGTCCTCCGCGACATCTGTCTTTCTCCTAGCGATAAACTCAAAGACGGCGGTGGTTATAAGGGTTGAATAACCATCCAGTAGATGACGCTATGTTTTATTAGCCACAGCAACGCGTGGCCGGGTCAGCTAGTATTGAATAAATATGGAAAGAAATAGTTCTTAAAATCATTGGCGTAATCATCTTTTTAATTATGAATTAATTTAACTAAAAGTCCGAATCCCGAAGTACACAAATAAATTTTATTTTATTAACTAGCTGACCCGACGAACTTCGTACCGCCTCAGAATCAATAACTGTTGAATGAAATTAAGTTTTTTTATTAAGTTAAAAATTACACAACGAAGCATTTATCCATGCCCAAGTGTCCTTGTTTTGTTTTTGTCAGTATCAGAGATGGCGTTGTCTACGGATTTATATTTTTTGTGATTTTCTTACTTTTCCACTTACTTACGGGAATTTTTGAAAGGAAGCGGGTACGGGTGCAGCCGCCCCGGGAACCATTTATTGGAAAACCAACACCTCTGCCATAGGTCACCCTAAGTGGTTCGCTACGTTTGGTGATTGAGCAGGGGTGCCCGGGTTCGTGGGGTGACTTTTGTGCGGGTCTTGGTGGTGGATGCGTCTGCCCACCCGCTGCGTGGTGGGCCGGATCGAGAGAGACTGGTTGAGGGAGGCCTTTTGACCTTTCCAGCCGGATTCTCTCGACCAATGGGTCAAGGTCAAGGTAAAAGGTCAATTCCGGTCAAGGCAATGGCCTTGCACCGCAGTTGGAGGGATGGATTCAATCCCGGATACACTTACCTCCAGATTCCTACCCACCCACCATGTCTTTTTCCTTCCCAGAACTTCCTATCCTACTCTTCCTTAAAAAGACCCTCCACACAGCATCCCCTAAGATGACATAGGTCCTGAATGGAGCTTACGTAAAAAAATGCTTTTCATTTCCGACATTTATTATTATTGTATTTTTCCTTTGGAGGGGTGCAGAGACATACGTTCACCGTTTGTCTCATTTTTGACTATTGACATTTAGTGTGTAAGAAAGAGGGGCAGCATTATATGATTAATATTGATTAAGAACAAAAGCAAAACAATCATCGCATTGACCGTGATCCGTAATATATTTCAAATTCGCCAATTTATTTTATTTATTTATTTTATCTTAATAATATATAAAACAAAGTCGGGTTAGTTACACCATTTATAACTCGAGATCGGCTGGCTTTTGATGATCTTTGATTTGTCTCCGCCCTGGATAACAGAATTACTATTAAAACATCGCATGATGAATGATGCATTATGAAGAAAAATAATTTTTCACAAATTTTGTATGGAACGAATTCACATATTTTGAAAGAACTGCAACAATATTGTGATAGGTATAATATTTAACTGTGCGTGAATTCCAAAAATTCAAAAACTTCAAATGTCAATGCGCTGACTGTTTTGTTTTTGTTCTTAATCATATAATGCTACCCCTCTTTCCTACACACTAAATGTCAATAGTAGTAAATTGAGACAAACGGTGAACGTATGTCTTTGCACCCCTCCAAAGGAAAAATACAATAATAACAAATCTCTGAAATGAAACGCATTTTTTTGTACGTAAGCTCCACTCAGGACCTATGTCATCTTAGGGGATGCTGTGTGGAGGATCTTTTTAAGGAAAGGTAGGATAGGAAGTTCTGGGAAGGAAAAAGGCATGAGGGGTGGGTAGGAATCTGGAGGTCAATGTATCCGGGAGTGAATACATCCCTCCAACTGCGGTGCAAGGCCATTGATTTGACCGGAATTGACCTTTTACCTTGACCTTTCCAGCCGGACCCATGGTCGAGAGAATCCGGCTGGAAAGGTCAAAAGGCCTCCCTCAACCAGTCTCTCTCGATCCGGCCTGCCAGGCAGCATGTGGGCAGACGCATCCGCCGCCAAGACCGCCGGGAACCCCTGCTAAATCACCAAACGTAGCGAACCACTTTAGGTGACCTATGGCAGAGGTGTTGGTTATCTAATAAATGGTTCCCGGGGCGGCGGCACCCGTACCCGCTTCCTTTCAAAAATTCCCGTAAGTAAGTGGAAAAGTAAGAAAATCACAAAAAACATAAATCCGTACACAACGCCATCTCTCATTGTGTCATTTTTAACTTAATTTAATTCAACTGTTATTGATTCTGAGGCGGTGCGAAGTTCGTCGGGTCAGCTAGTTTGTTATAAAATACATTCAGTATAAGGAAGCTTTGACTGTCCAAATAGGAATGTCTCCCGTTCTAGGACAGTCAAATTGACATATTCATATTATCATTCATAAAGGATTCAGTAAAATTAAGCTTCACAATTTGCATTTACATAATTGTACAGTGGACTAATAGGTTCTGGAATCAATTAATTAACAAGAAAAAAGTATTCGAAGTAATTAAATACAAAAAAACAGTAAGTAAAAGAAAAGAAAAATTTTGGAAACAAAAATATATAAGGTGCTCGTCTTCTCTTCTCTATCTCTATCTTCTCTCTCTACATAATATTATAAAGTAAAGTCCCACGCGCCGTCTGTCTGTCTGTCTGTCTGTTCGCGATAAACTCGAAAACTACTGAACGGATTTTCATGCGGTTTTCACCAATGGATAGAGTGTTTCGTGAGGAAGGTTTAGGTATGTAATTTGTCAAGTATTTATATAAATTGGTTGAAACATAATGATAATTGTTAGAAGTGTCTGAAAAAGTCGAGCCGCCTGGTAGTTTTCATCGAAAACGCTGCCTAATCCTTTTGTGATATAACAAAACAGTGCATGGTGGGATATTCCTCTTTTATAGATCTACAAAAGAGTCCGCGAAGGCATATATCTATCTTTTACGGATAGCTTACTAGACTCACTCTATCTTCTAAAAAAATGGTCACGTACATTGCGGTAATTGAAGAGTTATTTAGACGGATACAGTATCAATCCATATTAATTTAAATACTTTAGTTACCCCAAGCATTTCATGCACATTATTATAATATTTCGCACTATCTCTACGTATTATAAATAAAAGTCCTCCGCGGCATCTGTCTGTCTCTTCGTAATAAACTCAAAGACGGCGGTGGTTATAAAGGTTGGAAAACTATCCAGTAGATGACGTTGTGTTTTATTAGCCACATCAACGCGTGGCCGGGTCAGCTAGTAATACATATAATAATATTTTTGACTCTGTCCTGACTAAATCTTGTAACTATTTTGTTATTTTTTTACCAATAAATAAATCAGGGTTTCCGCATATAATAATAACGCAGTACCCAGTTCTCCCTCATACATATATCAGTGGGTATGATGTGTGGTGTGTCCTTGTGTCCGTATGTTGGTGTTTAAGAATGAAGGTAGGGTATCCTCTCGACCACACTCCAAACACAAAGCAAACTTATTTGTCCACGAAGCTTCTACTGCATTATTAGAAACTGTAGGTGAAATGACGAAAGAACAACCGAGCTCGAGTTCTTCCTTTTTTTTATATTATAATATTTAATCGAGGCTTCTGACTTGCATACTGCTGTCATTTTTTGCCTCATCTGTTTTATTTATTTTAAGGTTTCATTTTTTTTTTTTTTTTTTTTTAAGTATATCCTATATATTAATATTGCAATATTAATTTATGTATGTATCTTTATAAAACAATGTATCATATATTTTCCATGTTGCACCATCTAATGAATTTCATGAGTCTTGAAATGGCATAGTAGTCGGTTGAAGCTATCAAATTATGAATTTCTGATGGGTTTGAGGTCATCAATATTGTTACTCTCTGTTGTTCAAATTTAATGCACTTTGTGAGAGTGTGTTCAATGTCTTCAAATTCTTCACATATAGAGCACATTGGAGAATCAGAGAGGCCTAACAGAGACAATATTCTTCCCATTAGTGCATGTCCGGATCTTAATCTAAAAATGACTCTCATTTCTGATCTCTTCAGATTGGTTTCAGTGAACCATGGTGTTTTAAAGGGTTCTTTTTGAAGCTTTCTATACCATACGCCCTTATTGGCAGATAAATTTTCAAAATGCTCATTCCACATATTATTACATAGTAAATGTATTTTTTGGGAGTAATCTTCGTTATCTGGCGTCCAGTCATTGCTTCAAACTAATGAATTTTACTGGAAAAGCAAACACTTTTGTAGTATTGTATTAATGGTTGTTCATTGTAAAAGTAATGTTTTAAAGACCCGATTTCTGATTTCATGCTAGTCTAGGTACCGCGACTTTTCATCCAGCGATAAAATAATTAATAATTGGACTTACCTGTCTGTCGTACAAAAAAAAATATAATCGTCATCATCAATATCATTACATAGTATAAAATGAAGTCGCTCAAAATGTATGTGCGCGTTAATCTTTTAAACTACGCAACGGATTTTCATACGGTTTTCACCAATAGATAGAGTGATTAAAAAGGAATGTTTATATGTATAAAACATGTAAATTATATTAGAGAAAAGCCGAGAAATTTAAAGAAAACATATTTTTGTGAGATTTAAAACGGCTGGCGGGACAACTATAGTCACTTTTGAAATTCGTTCTATGGAATAAATTGAAAAATAGATGTCCTAAAGTAAGTAGGTATTTGATTTTCCCTTTTCAAATATCCAGTGTTGCATTCCAAGCATTGTATAATTAGTGGCGATCGCTCAAATTGCATTACATAGTATAAAATGAAGTCACTCAAAATGTATGTGCGCATAGATCTTTTAAACCACGAAACAGATTTTCATGCGGTTTTCACCAATAGATAGAGTGATTCAAAGGAAAGGTTTGCATGTATAGTACATGCTTATTATAGTAGAGAAAAGCCGAGAAATTCAAATATTCAATCTCGGCAGCGGGCAGCTGGCAAGCGGGTGGTGTGGATTTTATAAAGGTTGGGTAATGGCGTTGTGTTTCGTTAGCCATAGCAACGTGTGGCCGGGTCTGCTAGTAATAAATAAAATAAAAAATAAATATCCCCTACAAACTATCCTACGGACAAAACATCCCCCAATAAAATATCTACTGAAACCTAACCTAACGTAGCCTAACCTAACCTAACTTAACATTACCTTAACTAACTTTCCCTTACAAAAAAATGAGACAAAAATAATACAGACAACGTGTCACAAAAAAAATCATTATTTTAAACAAACTAATTTATTTATTTAATACAAACGGCATAAGTATGCCATAAACATTAATTACATATCACAAATTCATATTCAAAATATTAGTAATGGTAAAACAGTGTATGTATAACAGTTAATTGTGACGATACATTGGGAAGTGACACCAGAGATACATTTACATGCAAAAATCTATAATAGAAATAAAATTAATAGTGACTAAAAAAATATGATAGCATAGCCGTCTTGTACCTCTGTTCCGTGCAGTTAAATAGATCTATCACATCTGCATATCTATTAGTAACTTCATGCAACCTAGGTAAAAGTGAGTGTTTCGTATACTCAGTTCGATTATTGTTACATTTAAAAAGGGTTTTAGAACGAGTGGTTCTCGTGGGAATATGAAATTCAATGAGCTTAGTTAGATCAGGACTGTCTATTCTACCATTTACAATTTTGAACATTAATATTAAGTCTGATATAATTCTTCGATCTGACAGTCTTAGTAAATTTAATTCTTTCATCAAGTAATTATAATTTATGTTTTCAATGGGAATACCGAGGTTAAAAATTAAATTAAATTGTGGGATTTGAACACACTTCCTCCGGATTCATAGCCATGCATCGTATTCACTCAACTACGGAATCCATCAGTTGATTCTTGTATCTTATTAGAAAACTAACTAACTGACCATCACGCCGTTTCCCCGCATGGGAAGCAGAGAGGACGGGCCGCAAAACAACTAGGTATTGCACACACTCTTTGCCTCATTCACATACATACATCGTCTCATACATACTCTTCCATTACATTCTGATTCATGTCATGGCCCGACCCAAGTGTGTGATACATTTAATAAAGCGATATCATCCTCGAACATCCCCGACTTCTTCCATTCACATTTCCGTCATGTATTCTTCTTACACTACTTTCTTCGTTCATTAGCTTTACATGCCCAAACCATTTGAGGTTCCATTTCTTAATCTTACTATTACGGTTTCATCAGCCTTGCGTTCTTTACGGATTTCCACATTTTTCACACATACGCCTAAGGCCTTGTGCGCACTAGTGGCTAGCCGCGTAGGCGGTAAACCACGCGGTATATCCGTATGTCATATCCGTACGCACCCAACCGCCGAAAAATTTCATACTAAAATGAAAATGCGGCTGGCCGCGCGGTTAACCGCCTACGCGGCTAGCCGCTAGTGCGCACAAGTCCTTAGGGATCTCATTTCAACAGCATTCAGTCTACTTATGTAAGTACAGATAAAACAATTACGTTATCTAATTAGGTAACTAGCTGAAGTCCCCGGCGATGCAGAGTTTTCGAAATTAAATATAGACAGTGACCTTCCTCTTTTTTTGAAGGTTACATGTGCAAAATTTCATCAACGTTGGCATAAAACTGTAGATTTGTATACTCCACACCACCGGCTTAGACAATTTAGACAAAACCCTGACAAATTATATACCTAAACCTTCCTCGTGAATCATTGTATCAATCTATTGGTGAAAACCGCATGAAAATCCATTCAGTAGTTTTTGAGTTTATCGTGAACATACGGACAGACAGACGCCGCGGTTGACTTTGTTTAATAATATGTATGTAAAGATACAATTATTTTAGATAAATGAAACCATTTAACTTTGTTTGAACCACTTATATAATGAGTAAATCCGACCGGTTTTGGAACAACCATTCCTTCTTCAGGGAAAGCGTATACTAATTTGACAGTTTCGAAATATGGATGGGAACAATGTTTTATTATGGTAGGGGTGGAGCCGTTGCTAGTTATTAATGTAGAGTGGGTGGGTAGGTATTAATGAAGAGTGGGTGGGTAAGGGAACAAATCCATGATTGCGCTATAAAATTTTTTGTTTGTTGATAATAGATTCATTATTTTTAAGGGATTTTTTTTTATTTCCAAGGCTTATAAGTTATCTAAACGTTTTTCTTTATGATTAATATGAAGAATATGTATCCCTGTATTTTTTTTTAAACTATGGTTATTTTCAATGATATGGTTAGCGAACTCAGAAAAATTATTATAAACACCACCCACTGTACATTAATATCTAGCAACGGCTCTCATCCCTACCATAAAAAAACATTGTTCCCATCAATATTTCGAAACTGTCAAATTAGTATACGCTTTCCGTGAAGAAGGAATGGTTGTTCCGAAACCGGTCGGATTAGTTCATTATATAAGTGGTTCAAACATAGTTAAATTGTTTCATTTGTCTATAATGAATAACCAGAAAGTTATAGCTACATTCAAAAATATATAATATTTTATTTGGTTTTTTTTTGCTTAAAAAGTTCGTTTTGAAAAATATTTCTCCCACCCCAAAATCTTCCACATTTCAACCCTCCAAACTAAACTACAATTTTCGCTCCCAGGTTTAGATAGTTTGCAGAAAGGCGGGATGAAGTGGCAGCCACTCTGCTGTTGGACGGATCTCTTGACCCGGGTGGTAGAAAGCAGCTAGGGGTGGTAGTAGGCTGTAGGTTGTAGGCTGTGGGCTGTGGGGGTGGCAGGCAGGTGGGAGGGGAGGGAGGCCCCAGGAACTGTGGAAATGTGAAACTCGGGGGCGAGCAAACAGTCGTGATGTTTGGATCACTGTTGAAGTTATCCTGTGGTAGCGTGAATCAATTGTAACGCGATTATTTTGAATGCGAATGTATTGTATTTTTTTAGTTTCTGAATTTTAAAACAATATCGATTATCTACGGAGAGAAATAAACAAATTGTAACAGAAGTTCACATACACATTTTTCTCTCATTATTGCCGTCGTTAAATAACACCATTCAGTCGAAAATTTGCTTTAGATGTGTTTGGTGACCAGATCTAAATACTCAAATTGGGATGACATATTATTTTCACGGTTCCAGGTGGGAGCAGTGCGGTATTCACATTTAAAAAAAAACCTGAACCATTAGGGGGCATTTCACACCTTTGGTATAATCAAAGGTGGTGAAATACGATTGTACTAAGTACTCATGTCGATTAGCACTACTCATAGTGTAGCCTATATATTCTGTTTCACTACAAATAAGTAAATCTACCCATCAGGGGCATCACGTAGTTGTCATTTTTTACAGTTCTGTAAATTACTTTTATCCAACGCATCGCCTTTCATTTTGCACTCCTTTAGCCTTATCCCTCAATTTGGAATGCTATACATCTATATCTAAGGGATCCAGACGGTTGGGCGCGGATGCTACCGTGGGATGTAGACAATGTACATATTTATATTACTAATGCTGATTATTTTGAGCAAAATGGAGTTTTAGAAAGAAAAGAAGATAATAGAATTACAAAAATATTTTTAAAAATAAAAAGGACACCCTTAAATTTAAGGCTGTCTGGCTTAAAGGGCTTGCTTAGTTTAATCAGTTCATGATGACACCGTTATAAGTAAAAATGATGCTGAAATGTAGCATGACAAAATCTTCTCATTTTATGAAAGAATCTCACATCTTGAGAATAGCAGGACTGCAGAGAATTGGCTTCCAGCTAAAAGGACCCTCCAGGAGCAGAACAGGTGGATGTCTCTGGATGCCAATCATCCCTTCAGGATGATTCTCAGCAACTCCCAAGAAGGCGAGAATCACGTTCAAGGTCCAAGATCACAATCGTGGCGGTTTTCAAAACGATCCGTTGTGTTTCAGTCGAGAGGACTCTTGACTACTACCCAAAAAATTACCCGTTTTTTTTTAGAATCTGATAAATAATAATAATATTAATAATATTTGGATGATTTATATAGCGCCGTTTTTGTGAAAAATCACCTCAAGGGCGCTGTACAAACTTATAATACATTTCTAAAATCTAAAAACCTACAAGCTAGGCAAACAATTATAAACAACTTATGGCTAAAAATTGCATACATCGGTTCATTGATCACCGATACGAAAATATGTGTACAATATTTTGACCAATGAACGCGATGCTGCCTAAAATTTAATGAAAACAGGACCATACTTACCTGGGAGGTCGCTTGAAATTAACTCTGTATATTGTCCATTTAAGGAAATTTATATTTTGGTAGAAAGCAGTCACTTTGTGGTTTGACATATTAATTAAAGGAAAACAATCACTTTGTTTGTAACCACGATTTATTGATTTAATTTTTATTTACCGACCGGTTTCGCTTAATACAAGCATCATTTGGGTATAAATTAAAACTGATGAAAAAATACATTGTGTGAGCTTATATATACATACAGACAGAGACAAAACATAATATAAAGTAAGAGTGAGAGATTGTAATTAACATCCTACATAGTGATAGAGAGAAAGAGACGGGTATATCTAATGAATAATTACATTATATCTACCGGGACAAAACGTCATTTAAACAGGTGATTAAGAAATAAAGTGGCTACGGGTTTTTTTAGTTTATGGGAAATATTCCTAATATCGGACTGTTGGACACATTTAACTGATTATTAAGGATTTGGGTTTTTGTTTTAACGGCTTTCTTTATTTCGAGTGCTTCTAAATTATTAAGCCTGTTACCATGACTATTTCTGTGTAAAATCTTAACACCGGTGTTTTGATTGAAGGTATGATCTTTATCAATAAGGTGATTAGCGAATTCCGAAAATCCATTATTATTTAAGCATCTAAGATGCTCTTTGATTCTAATATTGACATTACGCGTCGTTTTACCTACATAAAATGATGAACAATCATTACAATCTAATTTATATATTCCGGAATGACTTAGTTTTTCGTCCTTATCTTTCGAATTAATTAAAAACTTTCCTAAATTATTGTTTGTGTAAAATGCCGGTCTTATTTCGGGAGGTAGATTTTTTACACTGCAGGAAGAGAACTGATTAATGAATAAAATACGGCGCCATTGGTAACAAAGATTATTATTATTATTTATATTATTATGATTAGTAAATAAGAAATTCTTAGTGGCTATTTGTTTTTGTTTTTTATTTAAAATTGCATCAATGAGTTCGGCATTATAACCATTATTAACCGCGATTTTTTTAATTATTGCTAGTTCGTTGGAGAAATTAGTATTAGATAACGGTATTGTGACCAAACGATGAACCATTGAATGAAACGCGGAGTGTTTATGTGAAACATGATGATTGGATGTGTTATGGATAACGACGTCGGTGTAGGTAGGTTTGCGAAAGATGTTAAAATTTATTTTATTATTTACGATAGATAAGGTGAGATCTAAAAAATTTAAAGTTGAATTAGTTCCTATCTCTAATGTGAATTTAATGTTTTGATGGTATGAATTTATAAGGATGAGGAAGGCATTTAATTGACGTTGAGTCCCTGTCCAAATACAGAACACGTCATCGACGTATCTACGCCATAGTAAGACGTTTTTTACAAGGGGTGAGGCACTAGTTAAAATTTTGTTTTCTAAATTATTCATGAATATATCAGCAATTAAAGGACTTGTAGGAGACCCCATGGGAAGGCCTTCGATTTGCTGATATATAACACCATTGAATTGAAAATAATTTTGGTTAAGGCAAACATTAAATAGTGAATGATCTGACTTCACTATTTAATGTTTGCCTTAACCAAAATTATTTTCAATTCAATGGTGTTATATATCAGCAAATCGAAGGCCTTCCCATGGGGTCTCCTACAAGTCCTTTAATTGCTGATATATTCATGAATAATTTAGAAAACAAAATTTTAACTAGTGCCTCACCCCTTGTAAAAAACGTCTTACTATGGCGTAGATACGTCGATGACGTGTTCTGTATTTGGACAGGGACTCAACGTCAATTAAATGCCTTCCTCATCCTTATAAATTCATACCATCAAAACATTAAATTCACATTAGAGATAGGAACTAATTCAACTTTAAATTTTTTAGATCTCACCTTATCTATCGTAAATAATAAAATAAATTTTAACATCTTTCGCAAACCTACCTACACCGACGTCGTTATCCATAACACATCCAATCATCCTGTTTCACATAAACACTCCGCGTTTCATTCAATGGTTCATCGTTTGGTCACAATACCGTTATCTAATACTAATTTCTCCAACGAACTAGCAATAATTAAAAAAATCGCGGTTAATAATGGTTATAATGCCGAACTCATTGATGCAATTTTAAATAAAAAACAAAAACAAATAGCCACTAAGAATTTCTTATTTACTAATCATAATAATATAAATAATAATAATAATCTTTGTTACCAATGGCGCCGTATTTTATTCATTAATCAGTTCTCTTCCTGCAGTGTAAAAAATCTACCTCCCGAAATAAGACCGGCATTTTACACAAACAATAATTTAGGAAAGTTTTTAATTAATTCGAAAGATAAGGACGAAAAACTAAGTCATTCCGGAATATATAAATTAGATTGTAATGATTGTTCATCATTTTATGTAGGTAAAACGACGCGTAATGTCAATATTAGAATCAAAGAGCATCTTAGATGCTTAAATAATAATGGATTTTCGGAATTCGCTAATCACCTTATTGATAAAGATCATACCTTCAATCAAAACACCGGTGTTAAGATTTTACACAGAAATAGTCATGGTAACAGGCTTAATAATTTAGAAGCACTCGAAATAAAGAAAGCCGTTAAAACAAAAACCCAAATCCTTAATAATCAGTTAAATGTGTCCAACAGTCCGATATTAGGAATATTTCCCATAAACTAAAAAAACCCGTAGCCACTTTATTTCTTAATCACCTGTTTAAATGACGTTTTGTCCCGGTAGATATAATGTAATTATTCATTAGATATACCCGTCTCTTTCTCTCTATCACTATGTAGGATGTTAATTACAATCTCTCACTCTTACTTTATATTATGTTTTGTCTCTGTCTGTATGTATATATAAGCTCACACAATGTATTTTTTCATCAGTTTTAATTTATACCCTGATGATGCTTGTATTAAGCGAAACCGGTCGGTAAATAAAAATTAAATCAATAAATCGTGGTTACAAACAAAGTGATTGTTTTCCTTTAATTAAGGAAATTTAGATAGAGTTCGCACGCAGAGGACATTATTGTGAAAACATGTTATTTAATCCTGAAAAATATTTTAATATTAATATGTAATGTATTCTTTGACGAGTGTATTTTGGAAAGTAAAAGCAACATGTAAAGGTGGGAGGTGCAGTAGTACCTATAAGGATTTGATCTTTCTAAATGTGATTCGTCAAGAGACAGATTGATGTGTAAGGAATCGAGTAATTTTAATTCAGTAAGAAAAGTGTGATTAAGACATATCATAGACAATACAAGTATGATACTCTCAAATAGGTATATTTAAATTACGGGTATGAGAGCCCAAAAAGGAAGGTTTTTAGTTTGGACCTAAACTCTGTTGGGCTTGTTATGCATCTTAATTCCGGAGGGAGTCTATTCCAAGCCATAGGCCCAGATACTCCGAAAGCACGATCTCCAAACATAGTATTTGGCTTTCGTTTAGGTTCTATTAGTCTGCCTTTAGCAGATGAAGTTGCTGATCTAAGGGTTAATTGTCTCGGACCGGTATTTTCCGGGACGCATAATTCGGAGATGTAAGGTGGGGCCATTTCGTAGATTGATTTAAAAACCATCCAGCACAATTTGTACTGGATTCTCTCAGGGTACTTGAGCCAGTGAAGGTTACGAAGGTGTTCTGAAATATGCGAATATTTAGAAACTCCAGTTATGAGCCTTGCCGCTGCAGTAAACACATTGATGGTTTGAATCGGCCTGCAGGATCGATACTGTTCCTTTCCAAAATATTGCAGGGCTCGCAATATGACCAATGCCCAGATGTCAATGAGCAAGTACTGGAAGAGCCACACACCGAGATCATAAAGTGCGTATAAAGGGGTGCACACACCTTGTTACAAATACTTTTATGTAACGGGGACTCTTGTGCTGTAGGTATTTACATTTAAAATGTCATAGTTCTAATGGCCACGGGCAATTATTTTGCAATGTCACCTTAATCGAAATTTTAGTTGACTTATATATATATATATTTCTTGTGATCAGGGTGATTCAAAAATTATCCACACTTTCGCTATAAACGGCTTCACGGTTGTCATAAACATGTCCGCTCCGCTAGCATGTTGGGTATAAACGCCTGTTTATATGCGGCATAAGAGTAACAGCGAGCAGTATTCTTTTTTCTTTCATCAGAGAGTGGAAACGGGTAAAATTCATCGTAGATTTTTATCACCACACGGTAACAGTACTTTATGATCAACGATCGTGTGTAGAACCTCTACCAACCTCTACCACGTACGACAGGATTCAGTAAACTTGAGAGATGGTTCCAGTGAATAGGCGAGTTATTATCAGTGAGGCAACGTCTATTTTTGACATCAGCCATGGTGCACCAGTTTTAAGGCACTTGAACATCCCCCCTACATCTAAAATCTTGTTCCCTTCAACCGTTATCTGTTTGGGCCACTCAAGGCTGCTTTGCGAGGTCGTCGATTTCCCACAAAAAGACAGACGTACAGGAAGTGGTGCAAAATGGCTTCAAACCAACTGAAAACCTTCTTCTTTTGAATTAATACGTATTGACATTGACAAGGGGGGAAACTACGCAGAAAAGTGATAAAGTATATCTTGGAACCCAACTAAAATTGGAGAACGAATAGTGTAGATAGCTTTTGAATTGCCTTCTATTTAACATTAATGTACCATGAACAAGAAAATAAACGAATAATTTACTAAACATTTTCACTTATTGAGAAAAACCTCAAAAAATATATTATAATAATTGCAGAAAATATATTAACAACTCTCAAACAGAAAAATAGGAAAAAGTTTCGGTCGCATTTAAGAATTGAACCCGGGACCTCTGCCTGTTTTAAAATTAGCTCCACACTGAGGAAAATAAATCCCAAGGAAGGCCCCGAAGAAAATAATTCCCCAGGGCCAATGTCATATTTGGGGATGCTGTTTGAGGGTATTTTTAGGAAAAGAAGGAAAAGAAGTTGTGGGAATGAAAAGGTTTCAGGGGTGGGTAGGAATCTGGGCGTCAATGTGTCCAGGAGTGACGGACATGTGACGACACTGCGGTGCAAGGCGATATTCCGAGAGAGTCGTGCTGGAGAGGTCAAAATGTCTCCCTCAATCACCCAAATATAGCGAACCACTTGGGGTGACCTACGGCAGAGGTGTTGGATATCCAACAAATACCCGTTTTCAAATGTCCCAACAACTCTCTTAAAGTCAAGACCATCATTATCGATTACCACTAAGCCTTTTATATCATATGTATTTTCAAACCATATTTTTATCTCCGTGACACTTTTCCAATTCCATACAAATATTTAATCACAGCGAAAACTTTTCTTTTTGGCTTCCGACTGAAAAAACGTATAAATATTTTCATCCAGCCCGACCCATCATTAACCGTCGCTGCTCCGTCCCCTTTCAGGAAAAGTCTTTTGGTGAAAATGCATCGTTGCAGTATCGGTAATTGCAGTTTTGTAGAATGCACCGTCGATGCAGCTTGTCATAATTACTGCATGACGTTTTTGCATGCATCCGCTTTGTGCTACCAAAGGGGTTATTTTTATACTGGATATCTTTGGAATGAAAGACTTTGAGAGATGTTGTTTGAAATCGAGATCTGAACTTTGTTTTTATCACGGGGTAGTATATAATATAAAAATGAATCGATGAATGTGTTGCTAAGCGCATAACTTTCGAACGACTGCACCAAATTGGATAATTCTTTTTTTTGTGTGTTCGTTATTGTCAGGACAGGGTTTTTATAAAACTTCAGGTGAGTTCTGGCATTATGAAATTTGTATTAAATTGCTATTGGTGGCACGCAAGGAAGCGGCTATTGCTACCGAAAGCGGGAGGGTGGGAGAGATGGGGGAGGGGAACCAGGGAGGGGGAGGGGAACCTGGGAGGGGGGGGGGGAATTCTGGAGGGGGAATCGCGGGACGGGGGAAGGGGGGGAGGATTGGAGTGGGGAGAGGGAAGGTGGAGGTGACGGAGTGGGAAACCCCTAATACCATGCGAGCGAAGCTAGTGTTATATAAAAAGAGGCAAACGTATTACAATTTACAAATTATTTACTTTTAAAATTAAAACTAATTTAATTTGTGGCAAAAAAAGTTGAATCAGTTTTTTTTAGCTAATTTATAGAAAAAAAAAATTAAATAGCATAGTGTTGGCAATACGGACACATAAAAATGTATAAGTATTCGTATTTTAACATAATTGTAATTTTTTTTTACATGAGCTCCACACTGGAGGCCCTGAGGAAAATAATTTCCCTCAGAGCCTATGTCATCTTTGGGGATGCTGTATAGAGGGTTTTTTAAGTAAAGGAAGGAGAGGAGAGTTCTGGGAAGGAAAAGAGCTTAAGGGGTGGGTAGGAATCTGGGGTTCAGTTTGTCCTGGTCGTCCGCCTGCAAGGCCTAGACAGATCTCACCCCATAAACCCGGGCACCCCTGCTAAATCACCAAACGTTGCGAACCCCTTGGGGTGACCTATGGCAGAGGTGTTGGTTATCCAATAAAGGTTCCCGGGGCGGCGGTACCCATTCCTGCCTCCCAAATTGCATACATAAAAACGTAAATTTTCATAACTTTTTTTCTTTTTTCCTTATTGGTACAACATGAACAATCTTCCAATACTTTAAATATCTATATTTTTCCCGTAGCGTTCCTAAATCATTCTCCGATTGCGTTGAAACTTTGGTGATTTGTTGTGCGCACGCCCGCGAAGGTTGCTGTACATTACGGTGAGCTCTGGCGTTATGAAATTATAGTTTTATTACGGTGAAACTTTGGTGATTAATTGAAAATGTATACATTTCATATAGTTTAGCGCAGGGATGGAAGGCGGGGAAGGTGGAAGAAGAACGGGACGGGAACGGGGACGCATGGGAAAGGACACACAGGAGAGGGGTGATGGAGGGGTGGGAGACAAGAGAGTGGCAGAGAAAGGGACTACAAAAGGAGACACAGTATCGGTAGGGAACAGCAGGGGGAAATTCGAAAAATCCATTCAGATATCCACGTGAAAAACCACACTGACTGCCACAAATCACACAGACTGCTATATGTGGCCTGCTTGCGCATTAGAAAACCCTCTGAATTATTCGTGTACGCACATTGTGAATCCAAAAGCACTTCATAAAACAGAATTAAAACACAACACCCTTTCTTTCTTTGAGTGGCATTGCCACGCATGCCGGGCACTCGCTAGTAAACATATAAAAAACTAACCTAAACGAATATATTTTGCTTCAACATCACCAACAACTCTCCTTCTTCACCCTTCCAACAAATTACACGCTTCTTATTCGCATCTTGCAAACTTTTATAATTGGTTCCACTTGCTTACGTCTGTTGATGATTCGATAAGGCTTACGCGCTGAACTTCCCCACAATGTCACGGTGATGAGGCTGTATTGATATTAAACCAGCCCCGCAAACACCCACCCCCATCCCCCCGCAGGTAGTACCCCCATACCAACCTTACCAGAATTCTGTATCAAATTAACGAAACATTCCTTTGAAAGCCGAAAAGCGGTAAATCTAATTTGAAGACGACGAATAAATTGTATATAACGGTAATTTTATGATTTTTTTTTATGGTAGAAAATTATACCTTGGCGTTTCCAAATATTGGTCTTTAGCAATCAAAAACATTACTTGAGCCCTTAAGCACTGCAAAGGGTGCTTTTGGGAGGTGTAAAATAAAAAATAAATAAAGATATCAAAATTTTTGATAAATTTGATTATCAAAACGTAAAACATGACGGTGTCGGGAAACTCGTGTTACTAGCGCGAAACTCTTGAATCTACATCACAGAAAAACATTACCGATTTTAACCCCTTAGCGATGATTTTTTTTTTTCAATTTATATTTCAACCTCGAAATGGATTTACTCATAGACAATTGAAATATTTATAACACAAAATTGAATAAAAACGTTTTATTTAATGTGAATACCACACAAGGGTCCCATTTAGCTGGGTAAGACTCTTGACTCACAATCCGGAGGTCGCGGGTTCGAACCCGGCATGCGCAAATAAATTTTATTTGATTAATTTGTGTTATTTCACAATTAATTCATTTAAAAATAATATATAGTATATTTGCGGCATGTTCCAGAGTGGGAGATACTATTAGTATCGCCCTGGTGTAAGACCACCATTCAGAATTGAAACGTTGCTTGAAAATGGCTTTAGCCGTGTTTGGTGACCAGATCTGAATAGCCAGGTACTTCCCAACCTTCCTCTTCCCCACCTCCTTCCTCTCCCCACTACCTTCAGCCTCACAACATACCCCAATTGGGGATGCCATAGTCTCACTGGCTCCAGACGGGAGCAGTTGAGATTCTTGTGCGGTATTAGCTGTAAAAAAAAAAAAAAAAAAGTAAGTGCAACTATTGCATCACCGAATGGGGAATGTTGTGAACCTGAAGGAGATGGGGGAGAGGAAGGTGGGGACGTACCTGTATATTCAGATCTAGTCACCAAACACGGCTAAAGCCATTTTGAGCAACGTTTCAATTTTCAATGGTGGTTTTAACCCAGGGTGATACTGAGATTATCTCGAACGTGCCGCAAATGAACCTAATGCAATTTTTAATTGATTGAATTGTGAAATAACACAATCAATGCATAAAATTTACTTGCGCGCCGGGAAGTGAACCCGCGACCTCCGTACCTCTAACTAACGAAGATCGCGGTGTTAACGTTTCGTGTTATTTTTTCCATCATCGAAGGGTAACTGTAGCAATATTGTAAATGAAAACTTAAAGAACGTAATTTATGGTTCATACTTTTACGGCTTAACTATTAAAAGCGATTTAAATTTTTTTAAATCATTAATCTCGGGTACGTGCATTTTTTTCATTTGCTCCACACAGGAGGCCCCGAGGAAAATATTTCTCTGCAGGGCGTATGTCATCTTTGGGGATGCTGTGTGGAGGGTCTTTTTCGTAAAAGAAGTGGACGAAGTTCTGGGAAGGAAAAGGGTGTGAGGGGTGGGACGGCCGTATGAGTCTGTCCCTCCCATTGAGTTGAAAGGCGACGTTCAGCTGGAGAGTTCAAAAAAGTCCACCTCAACAATTCTTTCCCGATCCAGCCTTCCACGCAGTTATTGGGCAGACGCATTCGCAGCCAAGATCCAGACAAACCTCACCCAATGAAACCGGGCACCCCTGCTAAGTCACCAAACGTAGCGAACCACTTGGGGTGACCCATATTATGTAACTGTGGGTATTTTGTATTCATTATTTTTGAGTGAAATGATAACAAAGTGAGTTGACGATGACGTTTGTAAAACGATTGCCTAATCAAATATAGTTTTTAATTTATTTTTTGTTTTCGGTAATATTTAAACTTTTTACATTTACATTAAAATTTTATATATTCCAAAATTATACGTTTATTTTGAACTAGCTGACTCGGCGAACTTTTTACCGCCTCAGAATCAATAACTGTTATGTTAACTTATTAGCTGAATAAAAAAAAAATTGTTAAGTTAAAAATTACGCAATTAAGCAATTATCGATGCGCAATTGTCCTTGTTTTGTTTTGGTCAGTATCAGAGATGACGTTGTGGACGGATTTATAATTTTTGTGATTTAGTACTTTTCCACTTACTTACCGGAATTGCGTTTCATTTTCTTTAAACGTGGGAGTGAGATTTATTATAATTATTCTATTTTTCCTTTTGGAGGGGTGCAGACATACGTTCACCGTTTGTCCCATTTTCGAGTGTTGACATTTAATGTGTATGAAAGAGGGGTAGCATTGTTAAAGAACAAAATCAAAATAATCAGCCGATTGACATTTGACGTTTTTGAATTTTTGGAATTCACTCACTACTCAATATTATTATACTTATCACAATATTCCTGCAGCTCTTTGCTGTATGTTGAAACGAATTTTCTGTATAATTATTTTTTTCGTGAATATTTCCGATGTTTTAATAGCTATTCTGACATTCGGGGAGAAGACAAATCCAACAAATCAAAGATCGTAAAAATCGGTCCAGCCGTTCTCGGGTTATAAATTATGTAACTAACCCGACTTTGTATCATGTGTTAAGATTGTAAAATTTGAAAGCTATTTCATCACCTTACAAAAACCCTTTTAGTTTTCGGTTGCATTCCGAAATACTTCATTTATTTGGATTTTACTGCTAAGTGGAAATATTTTGACCTTCCGACAAAGTATGGCCGAAGCCTGAGGATAAATTTATCTGAGCCCTTAGTAAAATACAAGCTTTACTTTATGTACTGTGTGTTACTTTTGGCTAGTTTTCATTTAACATTTCTCAGAATACAGATTATAACCACCGGTTCGTCGACCAACTTTTTAATAAAGTAACTTTCACCGTTCCAAGCGAATTTGTGTGAATTGCACCGGGCTCCCTTTGTGGGAAGAGTGTGGAAATATTTATTTTTTTACTTTAATCAGTCTGGTTCAAGTCAGCCCTCTCCGCAAACCAACGAGTTTTGTTTTTGATTAAATAACTAATTTGTTTACCGAGCCTTTGAGCCTTAATTCTCAAAGATGTACCTGCACGCTATCTTAATCCAGGGGTCATTTTATTACAAGCTTGCTAACATCCCGATGAGCATTACGCGAAGATTGAGCTGGAAATACAAAAAATTGCCGATGTTTCTTGCTATTAGGTTTTTATTATGATTATTAATACAATTGACAATAATAAAAATACAATATGAAGAAAAAGTCTGTATGGCGGATTTTGGGCCTTCCATAAATTACGTCACACCTTTAGGGGGTAAGGGGAGTAGAGAAGTGCGATATTGTGTGACAAGGGTAATGGGGGGGGGGTCATGAGCTTTGTGACGTCACAAAGATGCACACGACTGCCACAAAAATATTTTCCCTATCCCATTACGCCCCCTTCGTTTTTTTTTTTTACATTGACTCCACACAGGAGACCCTGAGGAAAATAATTTCCCTCAGGGCCTATCTCATCTGGGATGCTGTGTGGAGGGTCTTTTTGAGGAGAGGAAGGAATGAACATTGGTCTTGAAGAGACCCATGTTGTAGGAAGGAGGAAACACAGAGGCCGGAAAATCATTCCACAGCCGAGCTGTTGAACACAAGAACGAGTCGAAGAAACGACCCGTTCTCATGTGACAAATGTCAACGGTGTACAAATGTTGGGCACGCGTTTGGCGTGTTTCCCGACTATGCACCGGTGCCGAAGGGATCAATGATGCTAGTTCCTCGGAGCATCTTCCATTGTAATACCGGTAGAACAAGGATAGCATTCCCACCCGACGCCTGTGCTCTAAAGATTGCAATCCGTCTATTAAGATGGGAGAATCTATCAAACGGACCGCCCGTTTCTGCACAGAGTCGAGGGTATTTTTCAGGTATTTTGGAGATCCAGACCAGAGATGGCTGCCAAATTCAACCGTGGGGCGTACTTGTGATTTGTACAAGGTTAGCAGTTGTGTACTATTAAAGTATCTGCGGGCCCTGTACAGTACGCCCAGCTTTTGGGAGGCTAACTTTACTCTGGCTTCGATGGAGCCCCCATACCTGAGCTGGTCACTTAGGGTTACACCAAGCATATCAATGGAGGGCCTGTTCGGAAGATTGCTTCCGTTGAAAGAGACTAGATTTTCATTTCGATCCCTTTTAGACGTAATCAGACAAGATTGGGTCTTTGAAACATTAAATTCAACGAGATTATTTTTACCCCAAGAGAAAACACTCTCGAGGTAACCGTCCATTCTTTGCTTCAAAGCCCTACGAGCTGTTGGAGTTTGTGAGCCCTTTGGGGGCTTGTCAAACAAAAAGCTATCATGAACTGTACTGTCATCCGCATAACAGTGAATTGGTGCACATGACAAAAGGTCGTTGATGTGCAACAAAAACAAAGTCGGAGACAGAACCGATCCCTGCGGGACGCCAGCATTTATCGAGTGTGAGGAAGAGGTGAAATCCGTTGTGACAAATGTAACCGTGACAAAATCTATATATCCCTAATCGAGAAACAAGGCAAAACATATTATTCTGCAACAATAATTCTAGAACAAACTACCACATACATGCACCTATTTCTCGACTTCACCACACTAGGGAACAAATTCACCTCAAATATCGATGAATTTTATACACATTTACCATTAAAGAAACACATATTTTGGTTTTTAAGGAGCATCACATAGGGGCTATTCAATATATATGTGTATTTCTACATTAATCTACAATGTAAAAACTTGTTACCGTTTTCTTTTTATATTAATTTATCTTGTATTATTCATCACAATTAATCAGTCACAAGTAAATTTTATAATTACTAACGTATCTACTAATTTATTCTATGCCATTTACAAATTAGAAACTTTCTCTTTCATTGTAATGCACTATCTTTCACTAAATTTATCTGTATACCTACCTTTCATATGATGTTGACTAGTTATCTATTTTATTTAAAAACTGTCTCTGTATTATATATAAACTTGTCATGTTAAAATCCCATCAGGGCGTTGGATTTTTTTTTTTTTTTTCAATATATATGTTACTGTAAAAGCCCGAACTACGGTAAATCCTAAAATTTTCCGGTAAATCCTAAGATTTACCAGTTCTTAATGGTAAAAGTCCGAATGGTTCTATAATCATCGTTCACCAACCTAACCTAACCTAGCCTAACCTAACCTAACCTAACCTAACATGTACTAAATTCTAATGGTAAAAGCCCGAAAAAATCGTTTCGAATTTAAATATTATAAACGATTTTTTCGGGCTTTTACCATTAGAATTTAGTACATGTTAGGTTAGGTTAGGTTGGTGAACGATGATTATAGAACGGTTCGGATTTTTACCATTAAGAATTGGTAAATCTTAGGATTTACCAATATTCGGGCTTTTACGGTAACATATATATATATATATATATATTTATTTGGGTGTAATAATTGATAACAAATTACGGTGGGAAGATCATGTAATAAATGTTACAAACCGTACACGGAAACTGGCATATATCTTCAGGTCGTTACGAAATATTCTAAATAAAAATACACTAAGGTCAGTATACTTTTCCTTATGTCAATCAATTATTTCTCAGGGTATAGTAGTCTGGGGAGGATGCTCTAAAATGATATTAGAGGCATTAATTAAAGCTCAAAAATTGATAATGCGGACTATTTACAAAGAAAACTATATTCACCCAACGAAGGACTTCAAAGTACTCAATATAAAATCCCTATACGTCAAAAATGTATCCTCCTACTATAAATTCAAACATACGAATTGTATCAACCTATAATACAAGACATTCCAACAAATCCAATTATATTATTCCACTAACAAAAACCTCAATGGCACAAGCACTTGCTCCTAAAATCTTCAATAATTTAACAATAGAAATAAAGTCAATAGCAAAATACGACAGTTTCAGGAATGCGCTCGGGGAATTCTTGATGAGTGAATGTGATAGTGTTAGTAGCCTGTTTCTCGTACTCAGATAAGGTGTATATATTGTTTATAATATGTGTGAAGATTGGGATATATGTATATGTATATGTAGGTATATGTATGTATGTGTTAGTATATGTATATGTGTATGCATGTGTATATGTATGTATATATGTTTATATGTGTATAAGTATATATATGTGTGTGTATGTATATATACGTATTGTGAGTGTGTACGTATATGTATGTGTATGTACGTGTACATGTATGCATGTGTGTATCTATTCACGTACACGTGTGCTTGCATGCACTAATATTAATAAAAGAAAAGGGTAATGTACATTTTTATAATCTTTTGCTAATTTACTTCACTTTTCCTTTCTATTGTGTATTTTCTACTTTTTATTTTAATTTTTCCAATTTTTATCACCATAAAATCCATATGTTTACACTAGACTTTAACCTTTAAATTTCATACATAGTAACTACTCCATTGGTCACGATGAAACAGACAGCCGCCTAGTATGGTGATTCAATATATCTACTTTATGTAAATGCCACAATTATGTAACATGTATTATATAAATAAAAATAAATATATATAGATATTAAATATTTTCCAAAAAACTTTAAAATATTACCAACTATTATTATTCTTACAAATGGAATTTCAAAATATGTGACGTCATGCTGGGGGGAGAGGTCTCACAAATGTGATGCTGTGTGATATGGACGGGGGGGGGGGGGTTTAAAATTAAAAATCATGAAATTCGTGTGACGTAATTTATGGATGGCCCCTTCGATCTGTATGAAAATCTAAAGTTTTATTCCAAGACTGATGCAAATTTGCACACTTGACTTTCAAAACACGAGGAAGGTTTCTGTCTACATTAGATTACGAAAAAAAAATTATAAATTGTATGAACATAAAAATAAATATTACATAACATTTTTTTATATATATATATTACATGATAATATATTACAAAATAATAAAAATAATATTTTAATGAAACTCATTTTGGAGCGATTATGGCAAAAAATGGAACACTTTTATTTTTCTGTGATTGACAGCGGTCCAAAATTGGACCACATTTTCCTGCCATTCGTAAAACATTTAAACAAGGATCATACTGAGCAGACGCAACGCGACGCAACGTTCCTGTCCCGTTCACACTGGCCGACGTACGTACGCGTCGCTGTGACCACGTGACAAGGGGTCTCTGGTTGTGCGCAGGCGCGTTTGATTTGACACATTTGACATTTATTTTTTAGGTTACGTTTATGTGATTCTCTTCTCAGCAGATGACAGCTTTGCCATGTCTTGAAAGTGAATTTGAAGATGATTTGCTACGATTATTATTATTAAATCAATATTCTCGTAAAAAGAAAAAAGTGAGAAGTATTTGGGTCCACAACATTAACAAACAAAGACAAATGTTTGGAGTTCCATACTTTAGTTGAATCTAGTTAACTAATCTAAAACTAGAATCTGATGACGGACGATTCTTCATGTACTTCCGTATGAGTAAAGTGGTATTTGAAGAGCTTCACAACATAATTGAATATGACATAAAAAAAGAAAACACGAAAGTCCATTCGGATCAGAGAAAGACTGGCAGTGTGTCTATGTCATGTTTGATTGTCATTCATTATAGGGGTATAATATTGAAAGTCGTGCCATGAATGGCTGAAATTTCCTCCCAAGCTGCACTGCGTATGCAAAATCTCTATAATCCTGTAATTTGATTTTATAAATAACTTCGTGCCGTCCAGTTTCAATGAACTGTTCGTCATCCATTTTTGAATAATATCTGTCAAAAAACAACCACAGATATTGCGAAACATAATGTTAGATGCTTAGATGACACCAGAAAGATGTAAAATCATCTCGTAGTAGGCGTGACCATACCCCCTCCACCTTCCACATGGCCCACGCCGATCTGGCTGCGGCAGATCCGCGTCGCGTAGGGGGCGTCGGTTTGCGTTGCGTGGGGCTAGTGTGATTCTAAAGCACCCGTTTCCATAGAAAATGTATGGATGGTAAGTAGTCCAGATATGGAAATGATGACGTCTACCTACGTCGCGTGGCGTGGCGTGGGCCTAGTATGTTCCCAGCTTTATTGTAATTATTTTAAAACATTTCCAGGGCCAGCCATTTGTTTTAAAACGAAGCTATTGAAATGCTTTATCTATTATGACCACAGATGTCGCAAATCCGAACTATTTTAGAACGATGTTAAAAATATTTTTTTTAATTATTTTTTTACGTCGAATTTTTTATCAGCTGTTTACGGGTAAAACTAAGATGAAGTCACACGTGAAATCCTATTTAGACGCTATTTTGATTAATCTTTACGACGAATCGGCTTACAGTAACATAAAAAAATGTGCTACGGATAAATCTAAGTTTTTACTAGCTTTTCTATGTTTTGGAATTACAATATAATTATTATTTACGTAACAAAATATATTAGCGTAAATATTTTTTCATGACTTAACTATGAAGTAATACAAAAAACAATTTTTAAAAAATACCCCTTTATGGCTAAGACTATTTTTGAGATTTTCCATGTTCTAACTTTTTTTCGTTCTTATAAAATTATGCACAAAATAAATAAAAACCACTTTTTCGCTTACTTGCAAATAAGACGCTCGATTTTAAAATTTTGCAGGCATGAAATTCGAAATATTTCTAGCGTTTATTTTCCTCTTAAGTAATTTTTTCATAGATATGCACCTCTCATTATCAAGTATACCACAGACAACACAGAAATTGAAAATATTCTACGTTGACTCGAATAAGTACCTCTCACGGCAGTTTCAAAGTATCGCAGAATAAGTACCTCTCACGCAGGATTCACGCGGTTATAAACTTTACGATTTTTTTTTATAAATCCCACAAATTTTAAATAACCGGTAAAATGCAGGTTTATTTATTGGCTATATTTTTTAAATGATCTTCTAGGAAATCTCGAGCAATCTAGGCAATTTTTTATTTCACGTGATCGCTTCAGTGAAGGGGAGTTCAATGAACTTTTAGGATTCATCGTAAGAGTTACTAAACCATTCAGATCACCACATGTGATGAAAATACCACACATCTCTTTTATTTGCTCAATTTTAGAATTGGGTATAAAAGTCCTATGGAATCCTCAACACAAAGTTAATACTGAAAGGTTAGAAAGAATTCAAAAAAAGGTTTTAAAAACACTTACAGCCTTACTTAAAAACCCAGTGAAAATTTTATTCAATTGACAAACGGCCGCGGATGTGAAAACATTACTAATTAAAAATTTGTTCATTGAAAGAAATACACATGGTTTCCACGGCCTGAGAGGGTAGTTTATCTCTGTTTTAACCATTGATGTCCGAACGATATTTGTAATTTTTCCATAGTATTTTGAATGTTCTATATATTTCTTATTTTTGAAGGTGTCGTAAAAACAAATACCATTTATGAAAACTAGATAAAATTACCTTTTAGATTTGAGTATTTGAAATACACTTTAGCTTTCAAAAACTGCCGTATTTTAAGATTCAAACTCGGAAAAAATGGAAAAAAATTTCCTCCCATAACATTTTTGACCAAAATGTAGAGAAATTTAAATAAAATCAAAATTTAAAAAACACAGTCCTTTTGTGTAATAAATTTGGAAGGAAACTATCACCTCACTTTTTCATCGTGTATTTATTGCCAAAAAAATAACTTAGAAATAATACCGAAATTTAAAACAGATTTCTTGCATCTCTAAAGACGTTAATTTTTTTGATACGTTTACGAACACATGTATTTGGTTTTAATATTTTAAAAAATTATCACTTTTAAGAAATTCTCTTAAAATAAAGATCTTAAAATGAAAATTTTATCTTTTAAGTAACCTATAAAAAACAATATTCTGACAGTTCAACTTTGAAAGTACGGCGTTTGTACAACAACTTGATTAAACTGATGTAAACCACATAAATAACATGGTAAATATATCAATTATGTGAACAGAAGAGTAAATTCGTCACTACAATAGAAATTATTAAGTAAAATCACAAAATTTTCGATATCCCGCCATAAAACACACCGAGCTGTTTTGTCATCGCGGACCATAAATAAATCATGTCGCGGACTGTCGTGGGCCGACGAACTAATGCATAAGCGCGCCAATAATGCCCCTTGCGGAGAAAAATTAAAACAACATTGTTTCCTAGTAAATTATAACCATATACAACGTTGCCACATCTTCAATGCGTTTTAACAGCGTGAACACGTAAGAAACGTTATTGGTAATAAAACGTCTTTTAGTGTATACGAGCTTTACTTATGTTATTGCAATAACACAGTTAATCGGTCGCGCTGTGGTTTTTTTTAGTAAGGCTGATAGACTTTAAATTCTTCCGATCATCAAAACATCTTTTGAGAGTCTTTAGACTCAATAACATTCCATAATTTGTCAACTTTAGAAGATAGAAGAAATATATACAAGCAAAAAAAATATTCAAAATCATCAACAAACTAGCTTCTAGAAAACATTAATTTCCACTGTACAATATGAAATACAAAGTCAAAACAACTATTTCACATCCCACACTCAAAAACAAATTAGATGCAACGTTCATTTCTCAGTGCACAAAATACAATGATATCTTTTCAGACGCTGATATTTTTCATTTGTCATCAGATCAATTTTCTAAAAGCGTAATAGAAATTTTTTTAATAAATTGTTAATTACGAACGTTTTATCCCTGCTGTGTTATTTTCTCAATTTCATTTTGTTGTTTGTCTTTTTCTAAATCATATCTATCCTTGAACATTATCTTATGATGTGAAAATGTATTATTTTTACAGGTTAATAGTTTAATTTCAAATTATCTATCCTACGTTATTTAATCTGTGTTTTAAATTTCATTTTATATTTTTTTCTTCGTTTTCTACCATATTATGTTTTATTTAATCATTTAATGTTTTTATATATATAATGATTTTCTTTATATTCTTGAATAAAACAAAGGCGTAATTGCGTTTCTCTATAAAAACAAAAGAAACAACATTTAAAGCCCTTATTTCAGGTTTCTTTAATAAATAATAAATAAAATAAGGTAATATTTTCAGGAATTGTTAATCCAATAATTCTGACAGTTATATTTTCCTAACTCGATTCATTTGTTTGATATCTAGTGGGCCACCAAGTAGCTCAGTACTTACTCAGTACTTACTCAGTACTTACTCAGTGAATACAATCTTAAGGAAAGCACTCATAAGTGGTTTTCTTTACATCTCCCCCCCTAGGGAGAAACAATTGCAAAAGAGAATGCATGCAATTGTTCATTTACTAGCAAACACTGGACACAGTTTTGTAATGTGGTAGAGGTTTGATTCTGCTTTCCTGTGTCCGGTATCAACTTCATAGATTGAATTTGAGACCTTCTTTAGAATTTTGTATGGTCCAATCCGCAATTCCTCCAATTTCTTCCTATTTAGTCGATTTCCGTTTTCCACGTAGACTCTGTCTCCCACTTCCAATTTATATTCTTCCCTGTGTATGTCGAATATTTTTTTATTATAGTTGTGTGATTTTATTGTGTTCTTAAGAGCTAGTTCCCTATCTCTTTTCAGGTCTTCACTTGTATGTCTTGATTTCAATTCAAGTGGTAGAATATTCACATTTTTGCCTTCCAAGAGGTATTTTGGAGCAAACTTGGTGACTGTGTGTTCTGTTTCGTTATATTTTTCTACACATTTCTGTGCAATCGTAGTCCATGATGTTTTCTTATCACTTTCATTTATTTTACATCTTATCTTATTGACTAAAGTTTGATTTAGCCTTTCATTCAGCCCGTTTGAAAATGGTGCATCCACAGCAGTGAAAACCATTCTTATGTTCTCTTTCTTCAGAAATTCTTTAAATTCTTTGGAATTTATACCAGGGTATTGGTCCGTTAATACCATATCAATGTTGTATCCTTGTGACACATTTTTTATTAATTTTATAAAATCACTGGAGCTTTGATTTTTCGATGCGAAAATATAAGCATATCTTGTGAAATGATCAACCAGAAGATGTAAATATTTCTTTGTTGAGCGTGACCCTCCAAAGCCTCCAATGGTATCAATAGATATAATTTCAAAGGGACGTGCTGCTGGACCTAAATGTGACATTAAACCATATTTTGGCTTCCTCCTTGATTTGTTTTTAATACAAATTTCACATTCTTCACAAATTTGTTTAATGTTTTCGATGATATTCTTTGCTGTATAGAATGGTGTTATTTTATTTGTCATCTGGGTTCTCCCAATATGGCAGTAAGTATCGTGGACATTCGTTATTAGACTTTTGCTAAGTTGTTCTGATAGTACAATTTTTGTCCTTCTTTTATTCTTTTTGTAGTATATTTCATTCTCCAATATAAGTTTTCCATTTTGTAAGTCTAGATTGGTGTGTTGGTCCTTTTTTATATCTTCTAGGTTTATTAAATTTACTACTTTTAAAAAGTCATCAGTATTTTCATAAGGTTCTAGAACTGGATTTCTGCTTAAACAGTCTGCTTCTTGGTTTGATTTTCCTGGGTTATATTTAATTTTAAATTGATATTGGGTTAAATAATACGTCAAATCCCCTAGTTCTTCGTCGGTTCTAGCCTTTATGTTCATAATCTTTTACAGTACCGACGTCGTATTTATCTTTGGCGAAGATTGGTTTGTATTTTTCTACCAACTTATCAATTTCTGATTGTTGATATAAATCTAGATGGTTTATTATCAGTTCAAATCCATCCGTGTTTATATGTTCGTTGAAATTTATTTCACCTTTGTTTATGTTTTTGGTGTCTTGTTCCTCTATTTTACCTAGTACATCAGGAATTTTGATATTTGTTATATTTGAAGTATCATTTTTTGAGTAGTTATTCTTTTTTATATCTTCATTTGAGGTCGCTTCTTCTGGTTTGTTACATTGTATGATCTTTAATTCTTCGTTTTGCATTAATTTGAAATTTTTGATACAATCCAAACCAATTAGAAAATCGTAATTAAAATGTTCATTATCTACTACAAATATGTCCACAATTCTTTCTATATTGTAGATTTTTATTTTTAGTGTTTCCATACCTTTTGTTTTCTTCTCACCATTAATAGTCTTCAAGTTAACTATTTGTATATCACTTGTACATGCTCTTGGCTGTATCTTTAATAATTTTGCATTAATTAATGACACATTTGATCCCGAATCATAAATTCCAGAAATTTTTAAAGTATCATTTAATAGTAACTCGACTTTTATTAATGGTGGCACATCTAGTTTTTTGGATTCTTCTCGTTTAGTTCAATTTCCAATTCAGAGTTATTTACCGTTTTTACAACTGCTTTTTTATTTTTCTCCTTAAACCAGCAATTTTCCTCAAGATGGTAACGTTTCCCTTTTTTCTCGTTAACACAGATTCGGCATGGTTTTTTTTCTTCAATTTCTTTGGATTTAGCGTCAGAATACATAATACTTTTTTTTTCATACTTATTCTTCCCAACAAGATGTTCTAATTTTCCTATGTTATTGTAAAGATCTTCCGTTCCTTGTAAAATTTCTCTGTCAATTTTATCAGTCACATAATTAGGTAAACCAAATGCTATGAGGTCGATAAGTGTCCCAGTATCAATTGATTTCCTTACTTCCAGCAATAATTTTTCTTTTTTTAAAGCATACTCGAGCAATGAACCAGCTTGATATTTAAAGGCGAGAGCATATCTAATGGGTGACCATCCTTTGTTTGTAAAAGTATCACAAAAATTTTTTTCCCATTTGTCCCATTCCGATTCCACTGTAAGTTTCATTAGCATGCAGCTGTACCATTCTACACCGGAGTATTCCAAAAAATGTTTTAAAATTTCAATTTTCTTTTTGTCTTCGTTGATTTGGAAGCGTTCACATTCTTTATTAAAATCTTCAATCCACTGGTTCGCATTTGAGCTTCTGCCAGTAAATTTGCCAATCATGAAATCCTTTGCAATTTTCCCTAAATTTTGAGTTTCAGATTTTGTTTGTTTACTTTCAAGCAATTTCTCTAACAGTTTTTCCAGTGTTTGACTTGATTCACTAAGTATAGATTCCGCTTTATTTGTGTTTTCCATAATTTCTTCCAGGTAAATATCATTAAACTGTAAGTTTTGTTCTGTATCTAAATATATTTTTGACATATCATCCGTCAAGGTTATCCATATTTTTCTTGTTTGATGTCTTTTATTTAATGATTTTTTTACCTTATCATAATTTGGAGTGTTTGTAATTCCTTGGTGTAGATTTGTAGGTTGGGATTCGTGTGGTATTCCATAAATCCGTCCATTAGGTGTAGCGATCGAGGTTATGCATATGACGTTTGATTTTCCATCTGCCGCTGGTCTCACAGCAAAATCAAACCTCAATTTTTCCATTTTCCGTGAAATAGTTAAGTATAGAAAATGTTGTTTTATAATGATTTTCTTTATATTCTTGAATAAAACAAAGGCGTAATTGCGTTTCTCTATAAAAACAAAAGAAACAACATTTAAAGCCCTTATTTCAGGTTTCTTTAATAAATAATAAATAAAATAAGGTAATATTTTCAGGAATTGTTAATCCAATAATTCTGACAGTTATATTTTCCTAACTCGATTCATTTGTTTGATATCTAGTGGGCCACCAAGTAGCTCAGTACTTACTCAGTACTTACTCAGTACTTACTCAGTGAATACAATCTTAAGGAAAGCACTCATAAGTGGTTTTCTTTACATATATACTAATAAACTAAAAAAGAGCAGATATACATAGATTTTAAAACACATTAGACATACCTGACACAGTTATTAATTGCAGAATAATTTAATAAACACATTTAGAAAGAAATACAAATGTCAGAGAGTTCCAAAGAAAGATTGTGTCACTGTTTAATAAAGCTGCTGAGAAAACATACTTAACTTAATTAAAAATCAAAAAAAACTTTTTACAATCAACATAATTTAGATCCTGTAAAGTCAATAAAAAATTATTGTCCATAAACGTAATGCCGTTGCTAAATTTTCCATCATATTTTCCATCATTGACGCATATTCATTACCCTCTTAAAAACTACTTCAGAATATGGTTAGGTCCATATTCTCGAGTCTAGAGATTGTAAAATAGGTTTTAGAATATTCTACGGAAATGCAGAACCTAAGTACAGGCGTAATTTCATTATAATATGCACAAGATGGAATTCAATTTTCCACGTCAGTTTATCAAATTGCATTATACTGAAATTTGCAATTTTCTGAAAATAGAAATACCTACTATACAAAATCACGTGAGTCTTCCATTTTTAAATACAAAATTTTGGAAGTGGAAGTTAGCCCACTTCCCGACATCCGATAGATCTGAAACTCAGCAGGTAGATAGATGACAATGCTTTCTATCAACTTTTGGAGGCACTTACTCACGCATTATATTTAAAAATCCAATTAGTATTGGGCTGGTGGTGGGCTGGAGCTAGGTGGTGTTCACTCATTTTAGTCAATCCCTGGGGAAAAGGTTCAATCTTCGGTCAAACAACAACAAAAATTAAGTTTTAAATGGCATTAAAAGATCACAGCAGTTAACAACCAGTCCCTGAGGAGGAAACGTTGATTCTAAATCAAACTAAAAATAACAAAAAATTGGCTACTAGCCGGCCATAGCGCCGAAGTTATGACCAACCCCAAGAGTTAAAACGACCGACCCCAAGTGCTACTGCAAAAAACGATGATTTTTTTTAAAATTCTTCTTTTGGCCGAATTTTTTATTGATTCGTGTACAGATAACTAACTAACCATCACGCCGTTTCCCCGCAGGGGTAGGCAGAGAGGACGGACCGCCAAACAACTCGGTCTTGGCACACACTCTTTGCCTCACTCACATTCATACATCGTCTCATACATTCTCTTCTATTATTCTGACTTTTGACATGACCCGACTCAAATATCGGATTCACTTGATCGTGCCATGTCTTCCTCGGGCGTCCCCGACTTCTTCTACCATTCACATTCGCGTCGTATATTCTTCTTACACTACTTCCTTCGTTCATTCGCTCTACATGCCCAAACCATCTGAGGGTCCCTTTCTTAATCTTACTCATTATGCTTACATCAGCCTTACATTCTTTGCGAATATTCACATTTCTCACACGATCATACATTGTTTTACCACACATACGTCTCAGGGATCTCATTTCAACAGCATTCAGTTTACTTTCATCCTTCCTCTGCCAGTTCCATGCCTCACTGCCATACATCAGGGTAGATACCAGGACTCCATTGTGGACTGCTAGCTTCGCTTTTTTTGACAGTTTTTTATTAGCGCCAACGGCATTCAGTCCACCATTAATGGAGTTACCGGCATTCACCCTTCTTTCAATATCTCGTTCAGCCTTCCCATCTCTCGTAAACATACTTGATTACTTGACATACTTGACATAATGATTGTAATTAAGAATCTAAAATTTCAGTCCGTTCGCTGCCATAGGGACGAAGTTATATCCGAACCCAAGTGTTTAAACGACCGATCCCAATGCTAAAACGATTGAACCCAAGTGATAAAACTATGCATTTTTTCAAAATTCTTCTTTTGGCAGGTTTTTTTGATTGACAATGATTCTTAGTAAGAATCCGAAATTTCAGTCTGTTCGTGCCATAGCGCCAAAGTTATGACCAACCCCAAGTGTTAAAACGACTGACCCTAAGTGCTACAGCGACTGAATCCAAGTGTTAAAACCATGATTTTTTTTAAATTCTTCTTTTTGCGGAATTTTTTATTGATTCGTGAACGAACCATGATTCTTAGTAAGAATCCGAAATTTCGGTCTGATCGGTGCTATGGCGTTATGAAGTTGCTATGAAGTTATGACAAACCCCAAGTGTTAAAACGTCTGACCCCAAGGGCTGAAACAACTTAACCCAAGTGTTAAAATGATGATTTTTTTGAAAATTCTTCTTTTGGCAGAATTTTTGATTGATTGCCGAAGTTATGGCCGATCCCAAGTGCTTAAACGACCGAACCCAAGCTTTAAACGATGATTTTTTAAATTCTTATTTTTGCAGATTTTTTGATCAATTCATGTACGGACCACGATTCTTAGTAAGAATCCAAAATTTCAGTGCCATAGCGTCTAAGTTATGACCGATTACAAGAGTTGCTATAAAGCACCCGTAAAACGATGTTTTATTTTTTTAATTCTTCTTTTGCAGATTTTTTGATTGATTCATATAAAGACCACGATTCTTAGTAAGAATCCAAAATGTCAGTTGGTTCGTTGCCGTAGGGCCGAAGTTTTGACCAACCCTAAGTTTGAGAAAAGCCCATGAATCGATGAAAAATGACTATGGGGAATTTTAAAATTCTTCTTTTTGAAGATTCCATCTTTTTCCATCTTCTTCCATCGTCCCCATCTTCCTTGATCGTCCTCCACCATCCACCATCGTTCTCCATCGTCCACCATCGTCCTCCATCGTCCGCCATCGTCCTCCATCGTCGAAATACGTCAAAATGGTGAGAAACCAGCATTTTTTGCCGCCATAAACGGCAAAAGCGTTTGATACGATATCTTGCTCCAAAATCGTGAAAAAAACCATCTAGCCCCATAAATCGTCATAAAAGCTCAAAATGTTGTAGCGGTTGGCTTCACATCCCTACCGAAGTATGCACATCTCTATGGAAGATACCACGTGACCATTGGCGTAGAAATTTATTATCGCCAGTTTGAATTTGGCAGGGGCGTATATCTCTGTATTAACCTTGTAACTCCAAAAAATATCGGGTCCATAGATGAAATGAATTGTAGATAGTAGGTAAACGGAAATGACAAATACGCCATTGAACCAGCATACCCGGTTTGGTTTAATTGCATTTGTCAGAGTGAATAGTCAGTCGCGTTATACCAATACGTAAATATTTTGATTTTAAAATGGTTCTTGCAAAAGCACTTCGAGGAAGTTTTAAAAAGCCGTGCTGCGTTAAAGGCTGTGTGGACAGATATTCGATTCGACATAGATATCCCAACAACATAATTAAAGAAAGTCAGTTTCGTGAGTGGTCGTAATGACGACGGAAATGCAGGTGATAATCTCTCATCCGTTATTACATTTGTTTTTATGTTTCATTTTGTTGTTTTTTTTGCCTAAAACTGTATTTATTTTTCATTGTAGACCCCAACTCGACAAAATCTCATGACATTAAGTATTATGAAGCCTTGGGACCACGATTACGCCAAACATCTATTCAAAAATTATTCTTTTTTATATTTATTCAGATTTAATTCATGTTTGCTGAGGACAAAGTTGTGGAAATTATTGCAAAACGTATAATCGCAAATGGTATAATGCTATGGTTTGTTCACAAACTTTGGTTAATTATATTGATTTCAGTGCATAATGACTTCCCAAGGGCCATCGGTGTGGTTGTTCCTGCCAAAGGGTGTTATATTTCTTGAAAGGGAAAAAATAAAGTAGTTTTTGTTCCAAAATTTTAGCTAATTCGTACATATATTTATTTCAGATCAAAATGTCTACGAAGGCACCAGCAGTGAGATTGTTCCTGCCGAAGGAGTCCCAGGAGTTAACGAAGGTATGTACATTTTGTATACTTAGGCACGCTGAATAAAGGACGGTCTGAGTAAATGAACTTGCACCATTTCCAATGCCTTTAGGCATCTACGGTACCTACCTGACCAGTGAATCAGATACTTGAGACGGGCCATGTCAAAAGTAAGAATAATAGAAGAGTATGTATGAGACGATGAATGAATGTGAGTGAGGCAAAGAGTGTGTACCAAGACTGAGTTGTTTGGCGGTCCGTCCTCTCTGCCTACCCCTGCGGGGAAACGGCGTGATGGTTAGTTAGTTAGGTACATATGGCATGCCCCAGACGTTCGCTATTTGGATAATATTTTGTTTTAAGAATCCAAAAAGTTTATTACAAAGCTCCTGGATATTTGTTGAAAAGGAAAAAGTATTCTACTTTTTGTTTCCAAACTTTGGTTAATGTGTTAAATATATTTATTTCAGAACAAAACTTCTACCTAGGGACCAGCAGTGAGGTTATTCCTACCAAAGGGATACCAGGAGTTAACGAAGGTATGTATATTTGTTTTATATTTCTTGAAAGGGAAAAATAAAGTTAAGTTATTAAATAAAGTAGTTGTAACTTGCCTCACAAATTTTTAGTGACAGGGTGTCTGCTGCCCTAGAAGCATTAAACCATATACGTCCAGAGGCGTTTACAAAGAATCCATTGGACACTTCACGAGTTTTGCAATTCTTTGATACACTATTCGATAGTGTCAATGGAACTTCATTTCACCCCAAAGGGGGCAAAAAATATCATGTTGCTTTATCAAATTACTCCCCCCACTTTCAATATTGTGGAATGAGTCGTTGCAAATATTGCGCACGATGAAATACGTCCATCAGACGACAGGGGCAAATATTAGGACTTTAGCTCCGGTATTAAATAACTGGATTTTTTCCATCCACGGCATAATGGAGTTATGGAAATTTCTCGAAAATATAGGTTTCAAATATTTAAAATGTAGATATCTAAACCAAGATCCATTAGAAAACTTTTTCGGTTCGATACGAAGTCGTGGGGTCCGAAATCCGTCCGCTACCTTATTTTCAGCAGCCTATAAATCATTAAGATTTGTAATTTGTGGTCCGCACGTTCACCGGGTATGAATTGCGAAGCTGGCAATTCAGCCGTCCTTCTGTCTAACATAGAAGATTTTATTTACACCCAATCTTCAACTTTAAATCTAAATTTAACGTCTTTTTTAACTATAGCGGACATAGATGCCCAATTTGGTGAAATTTTAGATTCATTTTCCATACAAAAAATGAGTATTGACGCCTATGTCGCTGGATTTTTGTTAAAAAAGGTGTTGAAATATATTAGAAATTGTAAAGAATGCAAATCATCTTGCATTGGTGATCCTTATGATTCCTTAAATGCCTTTATTCTGAGCCGTGAATACCGCATCACGGAAAGGCTCAGACTTAATTATCCAACAAAAAATTTTGCACTAAACGCTTTGAATATTCGTTGTGTCATTGAGAATGTACTAAATCATTATTGCGAAAATATACATCTTGTGCCCATTATAAAAAATACAATTTTCAAAAATGTATGTTTTGATTGGATTAATTGTCAAGAGCATAAAAAAAATTTGACCGAATCTATTGTGAAATTCGCCGTGCCCTTTAATATTAATGTTTGGTGTGGAGATATTAATAAAAAAATATCTGGAAAAGATACCAGACCTTATAATGGACCTGATTCCATTAGGAAAAAGGCAATGTTGAGGTACACAAAATATTCAAAGTATAGAAAAAAATGGTCGTCTTAATATGTTTTTTCTCCTTATTTACATTTATTTATATTAACATTTATATACATACATATTATCTCAACTCAACCTATTGTAGTAATATATTGTTTGTCAAATTCTGTGTCTTTGTGGGGGCGCTTAGTACTTTCTTGAATATCTTTCAACACCTTCTTTAATTAAAATATGTTTAGTATTTACATATTTTTGTATAAATTTTTTGTGCTTACATATTTTGACCGTGCATCAACTGAGGAGATGACTCCCAAGGCAGCAGCTGCATAACCCTCCCGCGCCTCCCCCGTTGCCTTTAGCAGGGCCGAAGACTGACCGTAGCGGACCGGTGCCCTTACACCCTGCCTCTGGTGACCCGAAGCTCACTTTTTTCCCTAGGGTCTTCAGGTTTCTTTCCCCCTTAATCCCAACATTCTCTTCGAGGGCCTACCGGGAAGCCGGCTTGGGATGCTGACGCCGAGTCTTGCTTGCGACTGGATTGATGGCTCCGCTCATCCTCGGCGGGACTGCCTTCTCTCAGAAGTAACTCTTCTTCCTTTATATTAATAAACTTTTATTTCAGATATATCAAGTGGTGGAGATGAGACGTGATACAGTGAAATAAATAATTAACAACATGTACGCACTCGCATACTGCCTGCTAACAATGTATGCCTGGACATTGGAGGTCTAGAGTCATTTTAATAAAAAGTAGAGTTTTTACAAAAAAAAAATAGAGTCCTGACGTGTACGGTGAAGGAGGAAACTATCTGTTTCCTTAGAACGCTGTGGGAAAGTGGTTGGCAACCTCCAATGTTTACATATTTTTGTATAAAGCTCTTTGTTTTTGTGTTTTTAAAATTTTTTTGTGTACTGTTTTTGTGCTTGTAATTTGTGTTATTATTTTTTATGTATTTGTATTTATTGTACATTTCATAGAAAAGATTACAGAGTTAGCGTATTAAGCCAAATAATGTATTAATGGATATTCCGTTGGATATGTGAATAATTATATAATACTGTTAATTATATGACAAGTACAATGAATGAATACATTATGGCCCAGTCAGCGTTAATTTCTGACTCATGCTCAATCTATGGGTGGAACCTCCTACTCTGCATTTTTATGTATTGTTTATCCATTGTCTTTTTAAAAATAAAAAATATTTAAAACATGCACCTGTGAGTTTTTCATTTTTCTAATGTATTGATTTTTCATCTCCTCAGGATAACAGGTTTCCATCTGACAAAGCTCCCTCCTGAGAAAATGAGCTGTAAAAAAACTATGTAAATCTCATTTCCTCGGAACCATCTTTGGCACATGGAACCTTGTTGTCCTGGGGAAAAGTTTTTTTTTCATTTTTCTGCTTTTCAATTTTTTTTTTAAATAATTTATTGGGCTAATAAAGTAGGGCGAGTATATTGTCTATGGCAGGCCTTGTACCATTGTCTATGACAAATGGCCTTAAACTCCCTTCTACCAAGATCGGGATTGTTTTTCCGTGGTGAAGTTGGTGTCGGCATTTGTCCCATAGAAAAGGCCCGAAGATATCGATCTAGGGATTGGTATATTTATGGAATTTGGGAACCTTTTGCATCGCACTGACCTGACGAGCGGAGAGACGATGGGGAGCCGGACCACGGGATCTACGTGTAATGTAGCTTTTTATTTCATTTAGTTCCCTTTTAAATATTATGGTTTATCATCTTAACAAGTTAATCATGTTTTCCTATTCATCTCAAAATAGGATGGCGCTCAACATCTTTCTTTGACCTCTTAGCTTCTCTTTACAGTATTTCAATTTGTGCCATTAACTTTTGATTTTACTAAAACCTTGGTTCTTCGAGCGACGGCACGCCCTGTAGATATTCTTCGATATATTATCTACACACACACTTTATACATGCAATCACACATGGCATTCTAAGTAACGTTGATACTTCATATTGGGCTAATTAATTACATCTATATTTTTAATTCATTACAATATAAAAATAACCGCCATTTAGTGCCAAAATGTCAAATTGGTTCTAAACTGCCACCTTTTAACTTTTAGCGCTAATCGTCAAAAAACCTATAAATAGTAAGAAACCGCCATTTAGTGTTAAAACCGTAAAAACGGTTTTATACTGCCATCTAGCGCTGAACTATTCGTCTAAATACGTCAAAATGGTATGAAACCGACTTTTAGCGACTCACCATTGGGTGTGAAATCACCATTTAGCACCAAAACAACTTTCACACAATTCTTTTCAATGTGCATTGAACGTTCAAAACCCAATAATGTACAATGTCCGTTTGACTATATGAATATCCGTTTCCGGTACTTGTATTGTTTACACCTTTGTGTTGTTCCAAAACAAAAATAAAAATTTACTCCTAAAATATCGTTTCCAAGTGAAAAACTAAGTGGCACTGAGCGGTGGAAATAATCAACATTGTGTAACTTACATCATCCAATAATAATATTGAAAGAAGAAAACCGACAGAATTTTGAGGTTAGTTCATTATTACAACGGATTGCGTGCACAGTTAGGTTGACATTACCAACCAAACCGACCAACCATAGATAACTACTGTCAAACTGAACTGACAGATCACGTCATAGATACCACCGTCACTACTGCCAGTGTCATAGTCGGCGAACGTCACAGCCATCAGTGTTTCCAGCGTAATAAATTACTTGGAAACGTTCCTTTACGCGCAAAACTATGGATAATCAATTTCAAATTTTCTTTGAAAAAATGAAAATAGAAATACAGAACCAAACTGAATTTATAACTAATACAATAATGGAGATAATGGATGAAAAACTGAAACCAGTGTTAGAAGAAAATAAAAATTAAAAACTTAAGTTGGAAAAACTGGAAAATAAGATACAACTTTTAGAAAAAGACAAGAAAAGCAACAATATGGTAATCTATGGACTGAAAGATGGTGAAAAATCTTTAACCGAACTTCTAGAGAATACGAGGCTAAAACTCCGTGAAGAATTGGACATAAAAATAGAAAACTTCGAGATAGACTAAATCTATCGTATTGGAAATTCAGTAAACAAATACAAACCGAGACCAACACGCCGAAGAGCGAAGTTTTGAAAAACAAGAAAAAGTCTGAGGAATTACATATTTCTGAAGACTACACTAAAGAAACTTTGGAGAAGAGGAAGGCAATACTCCCACAACTAAATGAAGAACGTAACAAAGGAAGCACAGCCTACCTAAAGTATGATAAACTCATTATCAAGAAAAGCGCAGGCTTTAATGATAAAAGAAAAAGAGAACCATCTGCCTCCTCGTATGCTGACCCGCAACCGGAGAAACAGCAATTGACATCCTCTACGAAAACTAACAGAACAAATGCATTTGACTTTATGAGGGCTTGATCTAATTTTCTTACATGCCAACCAAGACGAAAATAACAATAGCAATCAACTATTGGCAAACGGAAACAAGAATACCAACAAAAAGACAAAACAACAACAACACACCCTCCCCCAAGCCGACTGGTCCTCGTGGGGGACAACGACAAAGACCCTTTAAAAATAAAAAAAACGAATTTCAGATATGCAAAGGATAGAGAAAAATAGAAATCTTTAGGGGAGGCCTATGTCGAAAGACTAGCTGTTTCTAAAAATAATTACCCGAACTCTGATAATTTAGAAAAATATTAAAAAAAATAAAATAAATAGATCAGAAAAAATGTTTCATGGGTTTAACAGCAATAAAGGCTAATTTTATTTATTTATTTATTAATGTACAATGCAACGCAACAATTATAATTGACGACGACGAGGAGAAAATAAATTAGACAAATTTCCTTCTACAGTTTCTGCTTAATAAGATTAATAAAATTATTTAACTAATCCAACCAACAAATAAATAATATTGAAGAAAGAATTTTTCGAACGGATTCGGGATTTAATAAGCCATTACTTTTGCAGGCAATTAGCTGTTGGATGATTAATTAATCGGCGGATTTTTGCGCCTGTTGGCTATTTGATTAATTAATTAATTGTATTGATCAGTGGGTGATCCAGTCCTTTAATTGGCAGATAGCGATGGGATGACGGACTAATAATTAACGTCGTAATTCAATGGATTGGTGGGACTTTGATTAGATTTGTGTTAGCTAATTTATTTTGAAGTACTTTGAAGATGAAGCCATACTAAATAATGCAAAACCATACAAAATCATATGTTTTTGTTTTGAAAATTTGATCGCTTAGAAGTATTATAGATGCTTCAATTAAATGCTGCGTGCAGAACATATTTCGGCCATTAAAAATATCGGTAGTCTTAATTTTTAATGTGTATTTTTAATGTGTATTTTTAATGTGTATTTTTAATGATTTTTTATGATAAAATTATGACAGAACTGACTCAAAAAATATTTTAGTGGTTCTACGTACCGTAGGGCAGGTTCTCATTCGACTCACTCTACGAGAGTAAATTTACTTTGCAAAGATCCATTCAATAATATCACAGAATGGGCTCAAAATAAACAAGTAGTCGTCCTTTAAAAGGGCTCCACTTTATATTTAAATTATTCACATTCAAATTCCATACGGGTACAGAACCTCGCTTACGTTGTACGTTCCCTGACATTGAGAGCACCTGCATACTAAATCAGGGTTCATTGAAAAATCGGCAAAAGATTCAGAAATCTGAATACCTTTCCACAATACTTCATTCAAATTTTCCCTTCATTCGTACGTTGATATTCTTTCGTTAACTTGATAATGTATTGTGATTTTCTGAGTGGGTTATGCACTCTTCAAATCCTTCGGGTTTTAGGGGCCGAAACCAATACTGAATAAAATATTTAAGGGACGATTCAGAGGGTGGGATTCTGCGTCGGTATAGTATAAATATCTACTAGGAAAAAGCCAAGGGCCGTAAAACTTTTTTACTACAAAGAGTTTTTATTGATAATTTTTTTTTCCATCTTACCGTACCACCGTTTCAAAATGTAATTTATTACAAGTAGTTGATCGAGTCAGATCCGATTGACGAGATTTTTGAAAAATATATATGCACTAGCTTTTGCCCCCGGCTTCGCTCGCATAGTATTAGGGGGGTTTCCACTCCGCCTCCACCATCTTCCCTATCCCCACTCTACTCCCCCCCCCCCCTCCTCCTATCCCCCCCCCCCCTCACCCCCCCCCTCACCGCCCCTTCCATACCCGTTACATTAATTTCGTGCCACCTATTGCAATTTTTTTTATACAATTTTTATACTGCAAGAGCTCTGGGCTATAGCCTAAATGTTATTCTGATGTATAAGATATATTATTGTAAAGTTTCATTAAAATACAATCAGTAGTTTTTGCGTGAAGGAGTAACAAACATACATACATCCATACAAACTTTTGCCTTTATAATATTATTAGGGTTTCCCACTCCGTATCCCCCCCTCCTCCTCCAATCACTACTCCCACTCCCCCCCTTGACCCCCCCTCCACCCCCCATTTATTCCCGGTACATTCAGTTTTAAAACTGCTCGCGTGCCACCTATTGAATTTTTTTATACAAATTTCATAATGCCAGAGCTCACCAGTAGTTATATACAAAAAAAAAGAATTATCCAATTTGGTGCAATCGTTCGGAAGTTATGCGCCCACACACATTTCGGCGATTCACAACAACGTTTCCACGGCAACCGTTTGTTTGCTTTTCTTCTGACGTTTGCAATAACTCGATTTTGTTAGGGACAGAAAACGTATGATAGATAATTTCATAACACCAGGGCTTATTCATAATTCTAGAGCTTACCAATATATACAGCCTATGGTACTCGCAAATAATGTAGCTTTATATTAGTTAAAGAATTTGTAAAGTCCATTCAGTAGTTTTTGTGTGAAAGAGTAACAAATATAGATACGTACAAACTTTCGCCTTTATGATATTAATAGGAAGTATAGATATTTTTTAGCATTTGCTCTACACAGGAGACCCTGAGGGAAAAAAAGGCTTTTTGGAAAAAGGGTGTTTTTAGGGACAGGAAGTTCTGGAAAGGAAAAAAGATGTGAGGGGTGGGTAGGAATTTGGGGCAATGTCTCCAGGAGTGACAGATGAATCCATCCCTGCTGCTGCTGTACAAGGCGATGGGTCGAGAAAGTCCGGCTGGAGAGGTTCAGCTTAGGTCTTTCTCAACCAGTCTCTATCGATCCGGCCAGCCTCACCCCATAAATTCAAGAACCCCTACTAAGTCACCAAATGTAGCGAACCACTTGGGATGACCTTTTAAGGGGTGTTGGTTATTCAACAAATGATTATCGGGGCGGCAGTACCCGTACCCGCCTTGTAATAATGAGATAGGTAAGTGCATTTAACTTTTTAGTCCGTTTAATTTTTTTTATGTTTTTTAAGTGTCTTTGCCACAATTAGGTATGCTGCATGGAGGGTATTCTTGAGGAAAGGAAGGAGTGCACGAGTTGAACGTTTTAAAATCGTAACCGAATACCTGGGAAACTGAATGAAGGCCGAGCTATTGAGGTTAAGAGCGAGTCGTCAAAATCGTCGTACCCGTTTCCATATCAAAAATTTTAATCTTGTATGTAATCTTGTAAATTTTAATCTTGTATGTAAACTTGTATGTAAGTTTGTTATCTTGTTGGGCTCGCTTGTGATTAGGGAATGCAATCTCGTTCTCGCGAGATCTCGTTCTTGCGAGATCTCGGCCTTTTTTAGCGAGATTGATCTCGGACGAAAAAAGGGAGAGATCTCGCGAGTTTAACGAGATTGCACTCGCGCATAAAAACATCTTATCATGGACGTTGTTGCGATCTGTCAGTTTCGTTCGGTGCGCGTGAGGCGGCGGCCTGAGGTAGCTTGAGATCTGTGGTTCCAAATAGAGTTGAATCCGAGATGGCCTTCTCAGCGGCTGGTTAGGGGCCGTTCAAATATTACGTAACGCACTTGGGGAAGGGGAGGGGGGGTCTTGTGAAACGTTACGGCGCTTTACTGGGGGGGGGGGGTTCGAACAACGCGTTACGTAACATGTTTTTCTTTATTTAAATAAAAAACTAGGGAATTAAAATCTTCCAAGTAGGCAACCCTTTTCGTTTAGGGGGCGTTCAAGTATTACGTAACCCAATTTTTGAAGATTTTGACCCCCCCCTCCCCCCCCATGTAACGCGCCGTAACGTTTTTCTCTATTCTCCCCCCCCCCCCCCTAAACGTTACGTAACAACCAAGTGACAATTTTTACCTGAAAGTCACAATTAAGTTGCGCAACGTATTGAAATGTCGCTTTAGTACCTTTTTTATTGATTTAATAGCGTTTGCGATGATAAATAAAACCAGAGATTTCTAACTCGCGATACATGCGTATATTGTTTAATTTATTTATAGATATTGATATTTATAAAAAAAAAGGAAATTTATATTATTTTTATCGGGCCTTGCATACCTTCCGGATCTCCACAATTTAACACTGTCTTACCTATAATATACCTACATGCTTTTACAAAAACATACTTTTATTTACATTGGCTCCACTGAGGAAAGTTATTTTCCCAAGATTTCCCTGTAGAACAACATTTTACTCCACTATGATTCACAAGCTGACTCATAGTGGAGAAAACCTTTTTCATGTTCCGAATGCAGTTATACAAGTTCTCAAAGGGAAAATTTAAAAATCCACAGTTTGATTTACAGAAGAGAAAAACCTTTTTCATGTCCTGATTACAACTATTTGAGTCCTCTAAACTAAAGAGATATCTAAGAAATAACTTGCTGACTCATGGAGAAAAACCTTTTTCATATTCCGACTGCAACTTACTATCATGTACTACGAAGAAAAATCTAAAAATCACAAGTTAACCCTCAAAAGGAGAAAAAAAAATTTCGTGTCCTGACTGCAACTATTCCACTTGTAAGTGACGTTTACCGCCACTCACATAGACTGTAAAATAGGGGTGCTGGGTAGTCCTGGGTAGCCGCCAAGATGCTCGTCAATAACGCCCCGGTAATGGCCCACAAGAGGAAGAGGCAGCGTCCAAAAGGGGGGGCAGAAATGAAATCCAAGTTTTTCAAGTCAAGTCCGGGAAGAGGTCCTTAGGTCAGGCAGAAGAGGCGGAGAAGTGCTTGAGACGGTACCAGATCGAGTTTGTCAAGTGCGTGTGTGCGTTGGAAACGCTTCTTGTCGAATGCTCGATGTTCCCGGGGTACCGCTGTATTTATAGCCGGCCCCTTGCCCTTGCCGCCGGCGCGGGTGGGCTCGAACCTTTTGCCCATTTTTTTCCGGCGGTTCGAGTTTTGGCGGGCTATAACCTCTGCTGCGGGCTACACAGCAGAGTTCTCTGTTGTCTCAGCTCTTCCCCCTTATCCTTCTCTTATGTCTGACCCCCACGACCTCTCCCCTAGTAATTTATTTAATTTTATTATGGCATGTCAAATAACTTTCAATGGGGTCCCTGCACCCACATTTGTCAGGGAAACTTAAATATCTAAATCATTATTAATTATACATTCATCAGAGATATTTATTAACATAGAGGAGAGTCCGGTCTATCTGTCCATATCATTTATTCGGTGACAGATTAGACCGAACTCCCCATAATTTGACAAAACATTCGGAGCCTTTCGTGTATTTCCGATTCAAAAATACCTACTCCCCCAGACGGAGCGTTCCTATTGGTCGCCCGGTGGGTAGGTGAGGGGAAGGGTAGGAAGCCGTGCCTGCCCGTCCACGCGGGGGGATTTCACCCCCGGCCAAGACGACCAGGAGGAGCCCGTTCTTGGGGCAAAGGAATACCTACTCCCCCGGACGGAGCGTTCCTATCGGTCCGCCCGGTGGGTAGGTGGTAGGGGAAGGGTAGGAAGCCGTGCCTGCCCGTCCACGCGGGGGGATTTCACCCCCGGCCAAGACGACCAGGAGGAGCCCGTTCTTGGGGCAAAGGGAACTGGTCTTTATTCAAACAGGGTACATTTTTAATTGTGAACATAATTATTAGCATATTATTTGCCTCTAACCCTTAATCCTACGTTATTTAAAGAGACGAGGACGGCCTGTGAGGGAACTCATCCTCGTCTTCGTCTACAAAATATATTTAATCTTTCTTAAAAATAAAGGAAGAAGATGTCCGGAAGGGAATCTTCTTTCCCTCGTCGACACGTCCGGTACACCACTTCTTGAAAAAAAATACTAAAACGGCACTTGCTAACTCACTGTGATGAAAAACCTTGTTCTTGTCCCTACTACGACTATTCATGCGCTACACCACTGTATCCAAAAATCCACATGCTAACCCATACTGGTCAAAAAACCTTTTTAATGTCCCGAATGCAATTATTCATATTGAACAAAGGAACTTCTTAGAAATCATTTGCTAATTCAAAGTGACAAAAACCTTTTACATGTTAAGAATCCACTGTATGATTCACAGAAGAGAAAAACCTTTTTCATGTTCCGATTGCATCTATTCATGTACTACGAAGAGAAATCTAAAAATACACATGTTAACCCCACAGTGGAGAAAAACCAATTTCATTTCCTGACTGCAATTATTCTTCTTCTTATTTTTCTTGTCCCGACTGCGACTATTCAGACGCTACAAAACGGAATCTAAATGTTCACATTTTTACCAACACTGGACAAAAACCTTTTTCATGTTCCGACTGCAATTATTCATGTTGTACAAACGAACTTCTTCGAAATCATTTGCTAACTCACAGTGATATAAAACCTCTTTCATGTTTCTATTGCGAATATTAATGTTATACAAAGAGGCACCAAAAAATCACACGTTTGCATGCAAAACCATTTTCTTCTCCCGAATGCAGTTATTCAAGTTCTCGAAAGGGAGATTTAAAAATCCACAGCGCAATTCACAGTGGAGAAAAACTTTTTTCATGTTCTGAGTGTAACTATACATGTACTACGAAAATTATCTTCATTATTATATTATTATTATATTGTAGCAGTAAACTAACCTATGTGTAATAACTAAAAAGCATTGCTCTAATTAAACATTTTAGTTTAACATTCATACATTATGTTCCATAAATTAAAAATTATTTTGAATTTTTTATTTTGCTGTTTTTCAAAATTTGTTGGCATTTATTTGGTTGCGCTGCGCTGGCAAGTCAGCATGAAAGCCTTTATAGGCCAGTAACAGCTAATGATGTAATTTTCCCGCTTTTGAGGACTGACTACAACAATTTGTGTTTATGCGTATTTCGTGTTTAAAACACTAACGAATACTGACAAAGAAAATAACATAAAAATGACGCACAATACAGTCAAGGGGTTCCCCGTACAACATAAATAAAAAGGGTTGCCATCTTGGAATACACATAAACACAAATTTCTTTAGTCAGTGTTGTTAAAGTGAGTTTAAAGGTACTATAATGTCCTGATAAGCGGGAGATTTACATCATCAGCTGTTATTGGCCTATACAGGTTCTCATGCTTACTTACTTACTTGCCAGCATGATAACCGAAATTTAGAAAATAGCAAAAGAAAAAAATAAAAAAAATAATGAAAAATTCCTGAAACATAACATATGAATGATGTTATACGAGATTTTTTAGTTAGAAAAATGCTTTTTAGTTATTACACACAGGTAAGTTTACTGTTTAAATATAATAATTTAACATATAGATATTTTTCGTAGTACATGCCACTTGTCACTTGTCACACTCAGAACATGAAAAGGGTTTCTCTCCACTGTGAATCGCACTGTGCATTTTTAAATCTCCTTTCAAGAACTTGAATAACTGCATTCGGAACAAGAAGATGGTTTTGTCTGTTGTAGGTAAACATATGATTTTTTGTGCCTCTTTTTAGGACATGAATAGTCGCAGTAGAAACATGTTAGAGGTTTTATATCAATATAAGTCAGTAAATAATTTCTAAGAAGTTCCTTTGTACAACATAAATAATTGCAGTCAGGTCATGAAAAAGGTTTTTCATCAGTGTGACTTAGCATGTGCCATTTACGTTATTTTTTTTCGAGAAGAAGAATAGTTGCAGTCAAGACATGAAATGGGTTTTTCTCCACTGTGGGTAAACATGTGATTTTTAGGTTTCTGTTCGTAGTACTTGAATAATTGCAGTCGGAACATGAAAAAGGTTTTTATCCACTATGAGTCGAGTCAGCAAGTGACTTCTTAAATATCCCTTTCCAGAACACAAATAGTTGCAGTCAGGACATGAAAAGCTTTTTCTCTTCTGTGAATCATACGGTGGATTTTTAAATTGTCCTTTTGAAAACTTGTATAACTTCATTCCGGACAGGAAAATGGTTATCTGCTGTGCGTAAACATGTGATTTTTTGGCGCCTCTTTGTAGAACATGAATAGTCACAGTGGAAACATGTAAAAGGTTTTATGTCACTTGGAGTAAGCAAATGATTTCTAAGAAGTTCTTTCGTAGAACATGAATAATTGCAGTCGGGACATGAAAAAGGTTTTTGTCCGGTGTTGGTAAGCATGTCAATTTTTGGATACCACTGTATAGCACATGAATAGTCGCAGTCGGGACAAGAAAAAGGTTTTTCGTCACTGTGAGTTAGCGAGTGACTTCTTAGATACCCATTATGAGGACACGAATAGTTTCAGTCAGGACATGAAAAAGGTTTTTCACATCTGTGAACAATACTGTAGATTTTTAAATCTTCCCCTTTGAGAACTTGTATAACTGCATTCGGAACATGAAAAAGGTTTTATTACACTATGAGGCTTGTGAATCATAGTGGAGTAAAGTGTTGCTCCACAGGGAAACAATAGGAATATTACTTTTTTAGGGCCTCCTCAGTGCAGCTAATGTAAAAAAGTACGTGTTGTAAAACCATGTAGGTATATAATAGATCAGTGTTAAATTGTGGAAATCCGGAAGAAACACAAGGCCGATAAAAATTATAATAATTTTCAATTTTTATTTTTCAAATAAAATGAACAATATACATACGCATGTATCGCGAGTTTTATTTATTTGTTTCCGTTACGTAATACTTGAACGCCCCCCTTATCTGGCCAACAAAATTAGAAGCCGTTTAGCAGACGATTCTTTGGACATTTTGTGCTTCTAAAGGAGCTATTTTCAAAATAATTCGTAATAATGGCTTGTGATTTGAACTGAACAAATCTTTCATTTGATTGGTATATTTTGTTAATTGATCTGTAATTTCTAATAGTCTGACTAATTGGTAAATTTTGTTAATGAATCTGTAATATCTAATGGATTTACTGAGTAGATATAGTTTTATTTAATTGATAATAATATCTCAGTCTAATAGTCAACTCAACTTAGATAATAAGTTTATTTTTTTTTACTTCTTGTTGTTTTGTTTGTTATAAAAGAACTGTTATATTTCTAAAAGATTTTTGTTTGATATTAGAAGAGAAGACTGGTTGTTTCTTTCATTTGTTATTTGATAGATACGTACGTCAAAGTTTACTACTTAGAAGTTTATTAAAAAATTATAGACAAATACGTCAAACAATGTTTGATGCATAAAAGTCTATTGAAAAATTCTTGAAAATAAATGTTTATCTTATAATACTTATAATTTTTTTCTAATTTATTCAAATATTGTGATTACTTGCAGAAACACCCCACAAAACTTCCAATCTCACGAGATCTCGAAATTCCCGAGATCTCGCAGTATTGTTATTCATAAACTCGCGGGATCTCGCTTGAGCCCCAATCTCGCGAGATTTGCATTCCCTACTTGTGATTACTTCAAGCTGATCAGCACCGTATGGATTAACGACGCTAGTTCTTCTGAGCACCTTCCATTCTTCCATTGAAATATCAGTAGGATTTACAGGACTGTAAAAACATGCAATTACTTGATGCCCGTGATGGGTAATGTTACTTAGCAGTAATGAAATACTATGAGTAGTGCTAATCGACACTCTACTTTAAGGTGGTGAAATCCCCCTAACGGTACAGTTTTTTTTTAAATGTGAATATCGCACTACAGTTTCGTCTGCTCCCGTCTGGAGCCAGTGAGACTTTGGCATCCCCAATTGGGGTATGATATGAGGCTGAGAGTAGTGGGAAGGGAAAGAGGTGTGGGATAAACTAAATATATTTTATTAATTAACTAGCTTTTACCCGCAGCTTCGCTCGCATGGTTTTAGGGGAATATATATATATATATATATATATAAAAATTCATAATATGCCAGTTCCTGGGTTTGTAGTTCCCGGCATTGCTAAGCCACTTAACAAAGATATTGTTTCTCTCTGCGTGTCCTTTCCCTTCGTCCCATTCTTCTTCCTCATCCCCTTCTCCTCATGCGTTCCCACTCTGCCTTCTCCGCTTTCCCTCTTCCCACTCCCCTCTCCCGCTTCCCCCGTCCTACGAACCCCCCTCCCTTAAGTTATATGCAATTTTTAATAACATTACAGAATCTGCTATATTTCTTCGGCAAGTTAACGTCTGCATATTGAAGAACTTTGCAGAGTCTACATTACTAACGTGAAATCGAAAAAAGCGGAAGTTAAAGTAGGGGAAACCGGGGACAGTTGTACCAACATATTGATTTGAAATGATGATATTTCTCATTGTTCTTTTTTGTTATTTTTTGTTGTGATACACAAAATAATTGTATGTTATTTTTAAGTTTAAAACTACTATTATGTAATGATATTATTTTTCTTACTTTTGTACTATATTATATGTTTATTTATAAAAGGCAGTGTAGCCGTTTATGTATTTAAAATTTAAAAAAATATAAATAAAATAAATAAAATTTGACTTTGATCATTTTCTACATCTTAGGTATAATGTTTATGAAAAAAATGCTCATACTCGATGGCAGATAATTTAGTTGTCTTCCAAATTTTTATTCTATTATTTTTCTAAATCTTATAGAAATTAAGCTATAAGCTCATAAACAGATCGGGGGAAATGCTACAACTGACCCCTACCCCATTTAAATTAAAACACAGAATTTATGGATAAAAGTGGTTCATTTTAATAATTTCGGTGAGGAAAAACAGTTTTTTTGGTGGTCTATAAAATTACTTGGCCCGTTGGCGTCATGTATCTTTTCTCGGAAGATTTTTCAATGTGGATGAGTGTTTCAGGCTGATAATTATTGCTTATAATAATTGTTATAAAATAAGTTTTCAAAATTTCAATTACATTGAATATAGTAACCGATTTATCTGACCACAAGAAATCTCTTATAGAATTCGTCAGTTGAAGTGTTACCAAGAACCTTAACTATTGTAATTTAATAAAATGACAATACACATATATATTAACACCATAGCATGTTTTAAACTCAAGAAAAGAGAAGAAAAAAATAATAAAATTTTGTATGAAAACATTGTGGTACAATTATCCCCGCGGTACAATTGACCCAAACAATATGAATATATATTCCTTTGGCAATAATTTTTTTTTATGACAATATACAACGAATAAATACACTGGCTCAAACAATTACATTTCAAAGTCTTATTTAAATTAAAATAATTATAATGTTAACTTGTAACCATAAAATATACGTATTCAAAAACTATACGTGTTGAAAATACAACATTTATTACAAAAAACCAGTAACACACAAAAAATAACAAAAACGCTGGCTTGTTGAGTGATCGGTCACCTTATAGTTTGTAGGAACTATGTAACCACAAAAAAAGAAAAATTAAATAAGAAATAACCTCTTACCATATTATGGGAAGTAAAAATTGTACTACGGACAAACAACCACACTGGCTAAAAATTCAACATACAAATTTTTTTAGGACCAATTTTAAAAAATATATAAACTTGTAACCATACAATATACATAATTAAAGAAACTACGTTTTGAAAAAACATAATATAAACGTAACAAGTAAACTAAAAACGAACAAACAAAAAATAGCAAACATGCTTGGCTTGGTGAGGGATCGGTCGCCTAATAACTTATAGAAACTATATAACTGTAGAACTCGTGGTTGGGAGTTGCCAATGTAGAACAATGAGGTTGCGTATTGGAAGTCTTTATTGAGTTCTACCAAAAATTACAATTTGCAAATCAATTCTGGAATGGACAGCGAAACAGATTTATTTCACTACCGGCGCTTTGGTAAACAAAACGAACGTAGTTTCTCACTGGGTCAAGGTTAACTGCGGTTGCTTGAGGTGAGCCTGCTGAACGCTACGAAAAACACCGTAACACTGAACTCTGTGTGTTTTGCCGGGCGCCTTTATATAGCCCGACAAGTCGGAGTGTTGCTTTTTGCGGCAGTAATTTTTCATTTGACGAATTTCTCGAAAGCGCCCGAACTGTGCATTTCAGGCGCGCAATGTTTCGAATCTTTTCTGGAACGTGTGAGAGGTACGTACAGGTATGTAGGTATAACGCAGCTCAGTATCGATTTGATAGGTACCTACTATCGAGTCACGTTACTAAGAGTGGTGGCCGGAACGTTCTCGATGGTTCGGCATTCGAACTTTTAATATGGGCGACGCTTCTGGAAAGATCAATATTTTTCGGAAACATTCCAAATCATGAGGTAGCAGAGGCTAGCTGCTACATAACCATACAAAAGAAAAGTTTAAGAACAAATAAACTCCTACCATATTTTTTTTATTTATTTATTTAAAAATAACGAAAATATTATGAAAAATGATCGTTATAAATAAAGCAGGAAATTATCAAAACGCAAAAGAAACATAATTGTACAAATTTTTACTCAGATTCACATTTATGACATATGTATCCAGGTTCTCACTGTGTGCAATCTTTGTGTGACCAGGATTTGCATTTAATGAACATTAACATAAATACATATAGTATGATTTGGGAGCTGTACTCACAGAATCTTAAAAAAAACCTCGGGGTTAGTTTTAGCATGGGGTCGATTGTACCGGTACAATCGTCCCCGCAAAAATCGATACAACCATCCCCGAGGGGTCATTTTAAATTAAAACGCAAATTTTTGGTTAATCCCTACGAACGCTTCAAAACCCATCCTAAAATAAACTCAAATGTCCAAAAAAATGTGTAGATAGCAAGATACTAACAAATAGTACGTAGTCATTTCAATATTAGCGAATGAACGCAATCGAGAAAAGTTACGTTTAGGACTCAAAAATTTCTTCTTCCGATTGCGGACGTCCGGGTTGCACGATGTCCCAGGGGCTACTGACGATTGTCCGCGTGTATCAGGGCCATCGCCTAACGACACATAGTTAAGGAGTTATTCGCCTATTATAGTTAGGGAGTTGTTCGCCTTGGTACTACTGACCCGTGGTACTATTGTCCCCGGTCTCCCCTACCTTAAAAATCTATTTTGAACACTTTCAATTCTATTTTTCTGCTTAGCCTGGATCCCACACTTGAGATGCGTTTTCAAGGATACCAAGAACGTATGAGAAATGCAGTATTTTGAAAGTAATAAGATCTTTGAATTGTTTACAGGAACGCCGCACACTGATGAATTGTCCGGTAACCATAATATACATAAGTAATCTCGCTTTACTCAGTCCGTTTATGGTTTGGGTTCATTTAATATATACGTTAATAGCACCTGAATATATTATCACAGTATACCACACGCTTCGCCGGTGGGAGAAGTAAACATTGCCCTCTAATAAATAATTTAAATTTGGTTGAATTAATTGAACATTTGAATGTAGAATTGCTAAAATCTAAACCGCAATTCCTACATAACCTAATTCAAATAGCTAATGATTTAGAAAGCTGTTTTGCCCGAGATTTCAATCAAGTGTTTGTTTTCATTGATCAGTAAAAGGCCAGGAACCAAAATGTTTACGTTCCTTCGTACTTTGTTTCTAAATGGATATTTACTTCGGTTCCATGACAGTTGATCTACCGACAGTTGTACCCCCGGCATATTTACATACGGTAATGCGTGTTTTCATCCTGCGACAAAATACTCCCGACAAAATATCCTACGGACAAAACATCATCCAGCAAAATATACCCCCCGTCCCTGCCACACATTGTCACAATTGTGAGACCCCCTCCCCCCAAGTGTGACGTCACATATTTTGCAACTTTTCATCTAAAAATAAGTTTTACGTTTACATTTAAGTTTTGCCTTTTAACAATTAAGGTTTTTACATGTGACAAAGCTGGTGCCCCCCCCCCATACCCCTGTCACACTTCTTTCTCTACCCCCCCCCCCCCCCCCTCTTAAGGTGTGACGTAATTTATGGATGGCCCCTAACTTTACAGGATGTCTGTATTATTTTTGTCCTAATTTACTATTTTTAAACAATAATTTATTGTCTTTACGGGATGTTTGCATTATTTTTGTCCCATTTTTTATTAGTTTAGGTTAGGTTTTAGTAGATATTTTGTCGGGGATATTTTGTAGGAGGATATTTCGTCGGAGGATATTTCATTGGAGATATTTTGTCGGAGGATATTTCGTCGGGGATATTTTGTCGGGGATTTTTTGTTGGAGATATTTTGTCGGAGGATATTTCGTCGGAGGATATTTTGTCGGAGGATATTTTGTTGGAGGATATTTTGTCGGAGGATATTTTGTCGGAGGATATTATGTCGGAGGATATTTTGTCGGAGGATACTTTGTCGGAGGATATTTCGTCGGGGATATTTTGTCGGTGATATTTTGTCCGAGGATAAAACTACTTGTCTGTATACTGTAGGTATTTACCAGAGTATAAGTACAAAACTACTTGTCTGTATACTGTTTGTAGGTATTTACCAGAGTATAAGTACAAAACTACTTGTCTGTATACTGTAGGTATTTACCAGAGTATAAGTACAAAACTACTTGTCTCTATACTGTAGGTATTTACCGGAGTATAAGTACAAAACTACTTGTCTGTATACTGTAGGTATTTACCAGAGTATAAGTACAAAACTACTTGTCTGTATACTGTAGGTATTTACCAGAGTATAAGTACAAAACTACTTGTCTCTATACTGTAGGTATTTACCGGAGTATAAGTACAAAACTACTTGTCTGTATACTACAAAGTACAAAACTACTTGTCTGTATACTGTAGGTATTTACCAGAGTATAAGTACAAAACTACTTGTCTCTATACTGTAGGTATTTACCGGAGTATAAGTACAAAACTACTTGTCTGTATACTGTAGGTATTTACCAGAGTATAAGTACAAAACTACTTGTCTCTATACTGTAGGTATTTACCGGAGTATAAGTACAAAACTACTTGTCTGTATACTACAAAGTACAAAACTACTTGTCTGTATACTGTAGGTATTTACCAGAGTATAAGTACAAAACTACTTGTCTCTATACTGTAGGTATTTACCGGAGTATAAGTACAAAACTACTTGTCTGTATACTACAAAGTACAAAACTACTTGTCTGTATACTGTAGGTATTTACCAGAGTAGGTATAAGTACAAAAAATCGACACTGTGTATAAATTTCCAAATATTATTAACCATCAATTACCAAATGTGTTTTTGAAATCGATTTTACATTTAAAATTGCCAAATAATGCGCAAAAAGTTACAATTTTATAATAGTTAATATCGTTTCGGAGAGCCAATTGTCCACGGATCAATTGTCGGGTCACCATCTACTTCATGGCAAAATCAATTAGGGAGGTGGGTATGGATACCGCCGCATCGGAACCATTTATTAGATAGCCAACACCCCTTCCATGGGTCACCCCAAATTTGGTGGGTGTTACTTTAGTTAGTGTTACGTAGTGGCTCGCTACGTTTGATGATTTAGCCCGGGTTCTTGGGGTGAAGTTTGTCTAGGTCTCGGCGGCGAATGCATTTGCCCACCTCCTGCGCGGGGTGGGCTGGATCGGGAGAGACTTATTGAGAGAAACCTAACCCAGACCTCTCCAGCCGGACTCTCTCGACCCATCCCCTTACACCGTAATGGGAGAGGTGTAGCTATTCACACGTCCGTCTCGCCTGGACACATTAACTCCCAGATTTCTATTCAGCCCTTACTCCTTTCCTTACCAGAATGGCCTCTCCTTCCTTTCCCTAAAATTACCCTCCACACAGAATCCCCAAGATGTCATAGACCCTGAAGGAATTTTCCCCTAAGGGCCTCCTGCGTGGAGCTATTGTAAAAAAGCTCCATTTCTCATGATGGAAAATGGAAATGGTTTGCCGGAAATAGTTCCGTTGCCCTAAAAATTTTGCATAAAATGCTGTCTATCATTTTTCTTAGTTGCCTACCTACCTACCAAAATTTTTAAATTATTATCGACGAATATAATACATATATTACAATCATTTTTTGAAGTAAAATAAATATTATTAACATATTTTAAAAAAATCATGTTTTTTAAAATATCAAAAATCATAATAATATTTGCATAAAAATTTAAATTAAAAACAATTATTTATCCCAAACGATCAAAATGAATAGTTTTATTGATGTTTTTTTTTTATTTTTGATGTCTGCCCTCTAGCGGATGAAATATGAATTTCAAAAGCAAAAAGGTTTTTTCTCAAAATCTTCCTTCACGACTTTCACCTATGGACAACACTTCAAAGCTTAATTCGAACGAAAATAATGTTGGTGAGTTGGCCTGAAGGCTGCTTGATTAAATTTTCAAGTTTTTTAATAGATGGCGGTACAGTTCACGTGTAATTTAAATTATTTTTACGAAATAAATATATTTTTTAATTGTTATTGCCTTAAAATTTATTAACACAAGGAACAAAAACAAAATTAGCACGTCATGTCGTTAAAATCTTATAATATATTCTACGATGTCTAGCAGTATGTTGAACGAGTGGTTTGAAGATTGGATATTGATTTTACAATTTTTTTTTTGGATTTTTTAGGATTTGACCCTTGGTTCGCTGGATGTCTGGCCGCTGAAGTTCGTCAGGCGCTTTATATCGCTACACTATTGGGAGTATTCGCAGTATTTATTTAAATAAACTATTAGATGATGGTTGAAATACGTTTTATTTTCGCATTGCATCTCCCTAAATATATTATAGTGATGGCGTTTTTTAGCACAGATTCGCACCTTGTTTTATATAATGCAGCTTCCTACCTTATTATCTATTTCAATATAGAGATGTCGCTATAGTATCCACTCTTAGCGCGTTTTTATTAACGTTTTGTTTAGAAGTTTGTTGTCGATATTAATTGTTTACTATTTTATTATACATATATATTTTTTAAATTAAAGCATTTTATAAATTCCCTACAAAGAAAACAGCTGTTCGGGAGAATGTAGTAGAAATGGGATTCCTAAGAAGTACGTGTGATAAAACCATGTGGGCATCATTTAAAAACATAAATTATGTTCGGTTTAATAACTTGCGCTTGTTAGAGCGAATGGAATGTGAACAAAACTTATGAAGCCACAACAATATTATACCCATGAACACTATCTCTTATTTATATTTTCGTAACTCTATGGCTCGGTCGGTCAGTGATTTCACAAAAATTCTTTTGCTTTATTTTTCGTTCTTAACTCTAACTGTTGCTCGGTTCAGATTCCCCTGAAATATTCCTTACCTCTCATTCTAATTTCTTTCATACATTGTGATATTCTTCAATATTGGGTAAAACATTTTGCATGCTAGGTGCGCTGCGTGTACATAATGTGGACGGACAAAGCAGTCGGCAATATCCTACGAAGCAGCTCCGCAATTAAATAAAAAAATATTTAAATCAATGGAAATGCTGGTCAAATGAGTTGAATTCATGTTTGAACACAATTCGTCATATATTATGTAAATTAAAATATCGTATGCATCATTAAAAAAAATATGTCATAGCTAACGTTAAATAATTTTAAATACTGTGAATACAGTTACTTGCCTTTCGATTGAGTAATGTGTTGTATGAACATATTTTTATTTTTGCTGTTGTGTAGTGAGAATAAATTTTTGTATTCTTTATATTTTGAAATTTATTAAGCAGGTTATTAGTTCATATTTGTTTTCTTACATCTTCTTTTTTATTAATAACTAGCTGGTCCCGGCATGCGTTGCTATGCCATTTAATAAAGAAATTGTTTCTTCCTGCGTGTCCTTTCCCATTCGTCCCGTTTCCTTTTCGCCTCCCCTTCTTATCCTGCGACCTCTTCCCCTCTCGCGTTCCAACTCCGTCACCTCCACCTTCCCTCTCCCCACTCCACTCCCCCCCCCCCTTCACCGTCCCGCGAACCCCCCTCCCGAGTTCCCCTCCCCCCTCCTAGGTCCTCCTCCCCCTTCCCGCGTTCCCCTTCCACCTTCCCCGCCTTCCCTCTTCCCTTTACCGCTACGTACACTCAGTTATTAAACAGCCCGCGTGCCACCTTTTACAATTTTTATTCAAATTTCCATTTTTCATGTATATTAAATTTGGTACCTAACATAGGTACCTATTTAAAATATCTCAAATTCTTGATTCGATTCAAACTATTAGGGGAGTACCTACTTTAAATAAATCTTTCAACTTTTCAAAAATAGAATCCTGATTGCACAATCATTCATTGTTTTGCAAAATGTCATTCTCTAACACGCGAACTGTCAAACGTGCGATGTTTTCTGTTATTATCTAATTTTCTGCGCAATTTTCTTAATTTTTCTCTCCGTAAGAACCATCCTCGAACTCCAAAGAATATTCTAAAAAAAGAATTAGGGAAATCGGTTCAGCCGCTCTCGAGATTTGCGCTTACCAACAAATTTAGCGATTCATTTTTATATTATAGATTTTCAATGTTGTATATACCACTCTCACTCAAAAACCTCAACATTATAACATTTAAATTTCAAATAAAAAGCTGGATATTAAATATAGGGAGATCAGAAATAGAAAATACACTGAAATCAAATACAGACTAAAACCGAATCTAATGAACTGAATTATAAAAAAACACTATCTTATTTACTTTATAATTATTAAAAAAAATACTACATGATATATGTTATGTCGAATTCATATTATTCTTATAATTAAATTATAAAATGTAAATGAAATCCTCAGCACGGGAGATCCCAGTGAGGATATCATTATCTCTATTTGTTATTAAGAAATGAAGACAATAAATCATTATTATTATTATTATTTTTGTAAACTTGTTAACTTACGGGTACAGAACCCTAAAGGTGCGATTCCGTGCCACGCGGCAGTCGGCAGACGGCGACAGCAGACGGCGACTGCAGTGCCGCCGACGGCAGACGGCACTACTCAACTCTATGCACTTGTATTGGACCGTTTCCGACACACCACTACAAGTGCCGCGCGGCACTTGCCGTCGATGACTGACGCGTGGCGGCAGACGGCACTCGGGTGCAAACATAGTACTGCCGTACTGCCGTCGACTTCAGACACAATGGACGTGTTGACAGACGGAGAAAGCGAGAGTCTTATTAATTTGGTGTCTAAAAATCCGTGCTTATTTGATTGCAAGAATGTTCATTATAAAGATCAAAGGATAAGAGAAAACGTTTGGAAAGAAATCGCTCAAGATCTCAATTTTATTTAAACGACAATTACTTCTGAAAATGTCTTCACTCTCATTTAGATGTCTTTTTATCAAAGTTTCATAAGCGCCTTCTTCTAATCTATTTAAGTACATTGGCAGTATAGGCTTTCTACTTGAATAATAATACAATAATAAATCATCGTTGTCTTCTTCTTCTTACAATAACACTTGCAGCATTTTATTATTCATAATTTTAAATGGAAGACACAACCGTCGGCAGTACGCAGCGGACGCAACTGCAGTGCCGTCAATGCTGTCGACTTTGGAACCTGCGCGTTAGTGCCGCCTGCCGTCGGCGGCACTGCAGTCGCCGTCTGCTGTTGCCGTCTGCCGACTGCCGCGTGGCACGGAATCGCACCTTAGGAAACCCTAAGGAGTTATGTGAAAATCTTTTATTGGATTTTATGAGTTATTAATTTTAGCTTTAAAAGTGTAAATAATCTGTTGATTTTCCCAAAAAAATAAAATGACGGCCTTCGTCAAATAAATTTTATTTGATTGATTTGTGTTTTCACAATTTAATATTTAATATTTGAAATAATTTATTTATTTAAGGAACATAAACAATCTTAATAACATAAGAGAAAACAAAAAGAAGACCAATTATTAATGTTCACAGATAGGTATTTAGAAACATAAAAGTAACTGAATGTAAACTAGAATATTTAAGAAAAGAAAAAAAAACAGGCAAAGCAGCAATTAAAATATATATATATATAATACAGGTGTAGATTCAACAAATGATAAACCTAAATATAAAAACACAGCAATAAATAAATGCGATTATAACTGTAAAGAAAATAGGGGGCGAAACAGGTATTTGGATTGGGACGGGTAAGGGGAGGATAAGGATAAAGGAAAGTTGCCACGCAGGTAATTAAAAAATATTTGGTACAATTAATTTAATCATCATGAATATGTGTTATGTATTATTCGCACCTAGAATGTTATACAAGGAAATTCTGTAGCGAAAGTAACTAGCAGTGAATATGTCAGCAAGTGTTTCTAAACGTGCAAATTTAATGTTATAGTAGTTGCATGTCCTTTGCATAAATTCATTTTGGTTGGAATTCGTGTTGCATCTATCAATGTAGAAAAGGGTATTTTATCTGCCATATCGAGTCGGCGCATGGAAATTTATTTTATTTAGCAACTCCGGGCAGTCAACTTTCGAGTTAATAATTTTGTACAGGAGCATCTGATCAGCGACAAGCCTCCTGTCGAGCAGTTTCGTGATTCGAAAATGATTCTCGATTTCATCGTAAGAGTTGTATACATTGAATGATTTAAAATTGAGGAATTTGAGAAATCACTCCTGAACTCTTTCTAACGTGTTGACATAAACAATATAGCGCGGGTTCCAAACCTGTGAACAGTATTCCAGGTGAGGACGAACATGTGAATTGTAGAGAATCAGATAAGTCTTAGTGTTTTTGAAAAATTTTCAAGTTCTTAGTACAAAGCCTAGACTCTTTGTTGCTTTGGTGACAATGTTATCGACGTGTTTATCAAAGGTAAGTTTAGAGTACAAAAGAACCCCGAATTCACGTATTTATTTGTTAACAGCAATCCAGAAATGGTGTAATCATGCAGTATTTTCACACGGTTACGTGTGAATGTAACTTTGCAACATTTAGTAATATTGATAAAAAGCTTATTTCTAAGACGGTAATCCATCAGTCGGTCAAGATCTTCTTGTAAACGCACAGAACAGTCTGAGGAGCTAATAGGAAGGTATATCTTCATATCGTCAGCAAATAGTAAAATTTGAGCATTGTGAAAACATGTCGTAATATCATTTATATAGATAGAGAAAAGCAAAGGACCCAAAATGGAACCCTGAGGCACACCGAAAGTGATAATTTTCCAGGTGGAGGAAAATCCACCCACTGTCATAGCCTGAGACCTGTTTGTTACGTATGAAGATAACCAACGAAGGAGATCTCCATGAATACCATGATTAGCAAGTTTTCTAAGCAGGACGCTGTGGTTGATCTTATCAAAGGCTTTGCTACAGTCGGTGTAGATTGTATCAACTTGCACACGTTTATCCATAGAGGCAGACATGAAATTTATAAATGTTATAAGATTTGTAGCAACAGAGCGACCTGCAAAGAATCCGTGCTGAAATTCATTGATCGAATTCTTTACCACAGGGAATAACTGGTCATAGACTATGTTTTCGAACACCTTTGAAAAAATGCAGAGCTTGGAAATGGGTCTATAATTATCTGCTTCACACTTATTTCCCAATTTATGAATTGGCGTGATGTAGGCTCTTTTCCATTTATCTGGAAATGTACCAGTCTTAAGCGATATATTAAACAGTATTGATAGCGGAAGTGACAAATGATTTGCGCACTCGGTAATGAACAGTGGTGGTATACCATCTGGCCCAGCTCCCTTGTTGGGATCGAGCCGTTTTAAATATTTAGATACAAGGTCAGCATCGATAACAACTGATCCTATCGCACAGACCTGTTTAACTACGGAGTCATCGCAGGAAGTCCCCAGAGGGTCAGCCGGTTCGTATACCGAATAAAAATATTCAGCAAATAAATCACAGACTGCCTGGCCCCCCTCGGCTGTTAAATCCTTAAGATTTAAAACGCTAGGAATAGATGCTGATAGTTTTTTTTATTTAACATATGACCAGAATGCCTTGGGATCCTTGGCGATATTCTCTTCAGCATTATTAATAAAGTCTTCGTGACACTTCTTTGCCATTGTTTTCTGTCTGGTGCGTAGCCTTGAAAAAGTAATGTAATCGGAAGGGTTCTTATATGTAGAATATAATCTGTGATATTTCTGCTTTTCGCGAATAAGTTTTATTAATGATGATCTATACCACGGGGGGTAGGAATGTTTACCAGTACGCCTCAATGGAACCTTATCCGAGATCAAATTATTAATAATATTGTAAAAATGTGATACTGCAGGATTGACGGAATCGGTTGAAATAATAATATTAGGTATATTTCCGGCACGTTCCAGAGTGGAAGTTACTGCCAGAGAATAGATAAGTATCGCCCAGGTGCAAGACCACCATTCAGAATTGAAACTTCGCTTGGCGTGTTTGGTGACTAGATCTGAATAGCCAGGTAGGTACTTCTACACCTACCTCTTCCTCATCTCCTTCCCCTCCCCACTCTACTTTAGCCTCACAACATACCCCATTTGGGTATGCCATAATCGAACCGGCTCCGGGTGTTTGGGAGCAGTTGGGACTCTTGTGCGATATTCACATTAAAAAAAAAACCTATTATCCCGGTTGTTTGGGTTGAATTATTTTTTTAATTGGTTATTTCTATTACTAGCCATCATGCCGTTTCCGGAAGGGTAGGCAGAGAGAACAGGACGCCAAACAACTTGATGGCACACACTCCTTGCCTCGTTCACATTCATACATTGTCTCATACGTGCTCTTCTATTTTCAGACACTTGACATGGCCCGACTCAAGTATGTATCTGTTTCTTTTACCATTCACATTTGTTTTCCTTACACTCCTTCTCTGGTTCACCCGCTCTACGTAGCCAAACCATCTGATCGTCCCTTTTTTAATCAGCCTTCCATTCTTTGCGAATCTCCATGTTTCTCTCAAGATCGTACATGGTTTTACTAAACATACGCCTCAGTGATCTCATTTAACTAATAGGTACCCTACAAGATTTTTACCGTATATTTTTTTTTTTTTTTTTTTTTTTTTAAATAAAACATACAACGAAGTTGCATTCCCATGAGTTATCAAAACTCATTAAGGAATCGCCAATTGGTACATTTGAAAAGATAAACCCAACCCAACCCAATATGCAGACACAATAAATAATGAAAAAATTTACAAAACATTTTACAGAAGCAACATACAGACACAAACATATGAAGAATCACTTTACAAATATTTAACAGAAACATGTCTTATAAGATTTTATGAATAATATTATAACCACTCATTTGATTTATGTACTGTTGGTGTCACAAAGTTAAAATCAAGTATCCTCCATGATGGACTATAGAAATGCATAAAAAACAAATCAGGAAAAATACAATAAAAGGTACATGCTCAAAAATACACAAACCTAAAGAAGATGTTTACATAAAAAATACATGATAAGATTTAAAAAAGATATAAACTGCGCCCATCATATCTGGATGTACAAAGTTTGGTACTTGGAGTTAATCAGGATAGCTATCAGAACAGAGTTTGTACCTACTTATGACTCGTTTTCCAAATAACATTTGAAAAAATAGGATTTCAATATATCGTTTCGAGATTTGTTAGAGGCCTGTCTTAATTCTTCAGGCAATTTGTTATAGTTAGTGTACGCAATGTATTCTAATGATTTCAGTCCGAACTTTGTTGAGTGTATTTTTGATAAATGTAGTTTGTTGTGTTGTTGTGTATCATATTGGTGAACGTCGTTGTTATAGTTCAGTTTTATATTTGTGTGGGTGTTGCACTGAATAATATTTAAGATGGTGTTTGTTATCTCAAAGCTAGGAACAATCTTAAATGGTAATACAAGTGCGTGACGGTAAATATCTTTAACATGTGTATCCCAAGGCAAGCCAAAAATGTTACGTAGGGCTCTATTTTGGATTATTTGTACCTCCGATATCAATTTTTTGGTAGCAAAACCCCAGATACCCGAAAGGTATGCCAAGTGGGAGTGAATCATAGCATAGTACAATGATCGCAGTATAGCCGTGGGAAGCAATCTACGTAGCCTGTACATTACACCGGTCACCGGAGCAATCTTTGATTTAACATGGTCAAAATGATTTTTCCATGAAAGCCGTGAGTCAATTAAAAGTCCTAGATACTTTGCGACATCTGTTTGTTCCAATTTGTTTAGTCCAAGGGAAATGTTTAGGCGTTGTTCTCTCTTATTCCCGAATAGCACATAGTGAGTCTTTTTAATATTAAGACTAAGTTTATTAATTCTCAACCACTCGGCTAGATGAGCCAAATCTCTTTCCATTTCGTTTAAATTAGTATTATGATAGAATAATATTGTGTCATCAGCATAAAGTTGAAGTGTACCTTTCACTCCTATTAGTCAGTTCGTTTGGATGTTTTGACCAGAAACCAAATTCAGTTATGTATGAAAACGGCAGAGCAGCCGTTCCTCTTAAGTAGGCACCTACCTTAAAACATAAGGTAAAATAATGTACAAATTAAAAGTTTTCAATTCCTCGTAAAAAAATCAAATGAAAATATAATTTTAATTAATTATTAGATACTGTGATCTTTAACAACAGCAAAAAATCTTCTGACAAAAACAAAAAATTCTAACGATACAAAAATACAAAATCAAAGAAGTTTATTAAAAAAATCATTCAATCAAACCCAACTGCGATACTTTTTCCAATTAGTCTTATTAGTAGGTATTTTGAAAAATCTGGAAAACAATGGCGACCTTGTTAAAAGTGTAAAATGGCGCCCGACTGAACTGCAGAGAAATAATTATATTTCTTGTGATCATTTTTACCGTTTTTAATTTGTCGTACATTGTAAATTGCTACTATTTTGATCCTTGACAAAAGAAAAAATGCCTTTCTAAATTTTTGTGAAGAAAGTTTTGATTCGGTAAACTTTTTTTAATATTTTTTAAAAATATTCACCCTACTTTTGTTGGATAACCAATACCTCTGCCATAGATCACCGCAAGTGATTCGCTACGTTTGGTGATTTAGCAAGGGTGCCCGGGTTCATGGGGTGAGGTTTTTCTAGGTCTTGGAGGCGGATAACCAGGACACACTGAGCCCCAGATTTCTACCCACCCCTTAAACCCTTTTTCCTTCCCAGAACTCTTCTCTCCTTCCAATTCTTAAAAAACCCTCCACACAGCTTTCGCAGAGATGACATAGGCCCTGAGGGAAATTATTTTCTTCGAGGCCTCCTGTGTGGAGCTCATGTAAAAAAAAATGCTCCATCCAACCGCCTCGAGCCAGTGGCTCAATGGGAGTATGTTGTGAGATTGATGGTAGTGGAGAGGGAAGGAGATGGTGAAGATGAAGGTGGGGAAGTATCTGGTTATTCAACTTCTGGCTCACCAAACGGTTAAAGCCATTTTTCAAAGAACCAGTATTTTAATTCTGAATGTTGGCCTTTCACCGGAGCTATATAAAGAGTATATGGCTTGACGGCCTCCGAGGTCAAGAACTTAAAATTCTTAAAAAACTTAGAATTCCGGCGTACACAATTAAATTTTATTTGATTGATTTGTGTTATTTCACAATGTATTCATTTAAAAAAATACTTTTTCCGAAGTGGAAAATACTTTCAATATCGCCCTGGTGTAAGACCACCATTTAGAATTTAAAAGTTATTTGAAATGGCTTTAGCCGTGTTTGTTGACCACATCTAAGTAACCAGGTACTTCCCCATCTCCCTCTTTCCAACTCCTCCCCCCCCCCCCCCCCCCACTACCTTCAGCCTCACAACATATCCTCTTATCCTCTTGACTCCACTCCAAGAATAATCCGCACTTGTGGATGCGGATTCGAATATCCGCAACACCCGTGATACAAACTATACAAGCATTAATAGAGCTGCCTTCTAAAGGTAACCTCACTAACGCTAAATATGTCGATATCCGAATTAATTCTGTTTAACAGCAAAATTGATCTCCTGACCGGCATGATCTTTGACAAGTTAGTCCTGCAGGCCGGAAGACAGAACAGTCTATGCTGTCGGTGGCGAAGACATCCATACGCGAACATAGAAATCAATGCTCTCCAAGATAGCTGAGTTTTCAAATCATCCGCGGATCAATCTGAAGAAATGCGTAGCAAGGTGTACATCCTTCTGACTCGTAGATGGTTCATTCCGAGCATACCCAAAAGAAAGTCGGTAGGATAGAGCCACGGGTAATAGCCGTACCTCATCTTTATCCTAATATTTCAATAATCCTTTAAAAAAAATCAAACATCGTAGGACGTAATTTTTACACAATAACTGCACCGGTAACACTTTGTACGAGAAAGTCCGATATAACCACCCTGCCGCGTGATTGTATGCAGCTTACGGAAGCGGATTTGATTTTTTCTAGTTTGTTCCTCTCCTCTCAGCGGAGCTTGCTACTAATGTACGGACGCTGTAGACAAGGTAAGCGGGGGACCGTGAGACCATTTTTTAAAATATTGGAATTATTATTTTTAAATTTCAAATTATTGAAATTATAATTTTAGATTTTCACGGCGTTCCGTGATTTATTTTTGGGGAATTATGGCCTGTTGCGCTAGCTCCTTCTTTAGTCACCGTTTTCCTCATCTTCCCTGCTCTCATTCTCAAATTAGTCAACGTTTTTCCCATCTGCCCTGATGATACACTGTAATACTGTCTGAAACGTTGGCTAAATAAGGAGGTAACACAATACACTATAATATCCCAAAAATAAATCACGATAATTAAATAGAAGTTGTTCACTTGAAAGCCACGTCAAACGTGATTGAAAATGGAATGCAAAATTTCACTAGAAACTTAAAAGACTCGTATTTTGTAGCTCCATGAATTTTTTGATTACATGTATTTGTTAATAAAAATAAAATGATTTAATGAAAACTTCTATGTTTAGTTTCCTGCGTGCCTCTCTGTTAGCATATCTTATAATATTATACTTATATTTTGGCCCTGTTTCCCTCTTCTACCGGAGGTTGACAGGATATTCATTTAATCATATTATTTCATGAATTATTTCGTACTACTACTACTGTACAAAAAGTCTGAAACCTGTCACAGTCCGCGAAATTGTGAATAACTAAATAGGTTTGTAAGTTATATATAATAATATGGCTGAACAACCTTAAAATATTACCAAAGATAAATTTTCTCCATCGGTTTTACCGAGAGTCGTCTTTCGGCTTATTTTTACTGTACTTGCATCGGCCTAGTTCGGCTACTTTACCTTCCCTCCCGCTGTTACATTTCTAGCTCAGTCTTAAGTTAATTGTAAAAAAACGTTTCTGCCTGTCAGTGTGTATCTCTGACGCGCCCGTGTTTCAGCGCCCTTGGGGTGTTTTTTCACAAAACGGCGCTGTGTAATACATGTATTTTTTATAAATACATAAATGTTTATTCCGGTATGTGGGGAGAATAGTGTAATCCAACACATTCCATAAGGGTTATAATACATAGTATACAAAATATTTGAAGAGAAAAAATAAATAAGAAAAGCAGGTAAATATGATTATAAATGCATGAAACAAAGGTGACAAGATATAAAGTAGACATATATCGTTTAGTTTTCTAGTTAAGTTTCAAACCAATTATGGATTATAAATAGTGATAATTATTATCAACAAGTTTATTCATTTAGGCCAAAGATGGCGCCAATAATTTCAGATGTCGCTGGTCGTGTGATCATTTTTTTAACTTTCTCCCTTCTCAATATACAAAGGAATTTAACTATAAAAAGCCCAAGCTAGCTAAAAATTAATACTTCTCTAAATGAACTTGCGTAGAAAAATAAAGTATTGATTAAACCTTGGTCCGTTAAGTTGGGAATAAGTGATGTGCTAACTTTATTTATAAATATATTGAACTATTTGTAACCAAAATATATTTTTTTAAAGTCACGGTCTGCGGTCTTCGCACGGTGTACCAAGTTTTCAATTAATTTTCTAGATTCTCTTCCAAATATGTGGGTAAACTTTCGGGATGACTGGAATACATACATTGTTTATAAAAAACCTTTTGATACGCATTGATTACTATAAAAGACAATTATTTGCATTCGGGGGGATCTAAAACATTCCATTCAATATTTCTACACAAAATGTCATAGAACGCAGATATAAATTATTGTAAATGGCTGTCATCTGTCATCCGACGAAGTAATTGAAATTTTATATGCTGAATTTTCAATCGCACCCATTGCAAATAGTTGTCTTTTGTAGGAATTAAGGAGTTTCTAAATCAAAATGTTTATTCTAAAAAATGTTTGTTTTAAGTTTACCAAAATGCGTTTAATTAACCCTGATTTTAAACTCATATCATGAACATCATTATTTAGAAAACGTTATTTAAATACTTTTCAATCACTTGTTTAAAAAATCTGCAAAGTTTTTCGTGTTTCTGTGATCAACCAATAGTGAAATGTAGCCACCATTTTAATTTATGTCAAAAAAAAATTGACGCATTAAAATAAAATCTTGGAAAAAATGTGGTCTGATACACCCCGGCCTCCTCTTCCGAGAGCAGTCATTTACCATTCTACAGTCCCGCAGCTCCACGTAAAATAATGCCAATTAAAAAATATTTTCCTTAAAATAAAATGTTTCAATTTATTGTTTCTCATTTCTGCTAACTACAGGGTGACTCGATGTAACCTAAATATTATTTTATAATAATTATAAACTTTTACCTATTTTAAATATATTTTTTTAATCATAAGGTTTTAGGGGAAAATCACCTCCAGGGTGCTGTCTGTAAATAATATTTGTGACGGCCTCAATTCAAAAATTCTGTGAATTGCTTCTAAAAAGGACAATTACATAGGTACTGTTTTCCATCTGCATTGCGTATTTTTTGAATTCCCAACTTTTTAAAGAATTTTTCGATTTTCGAGTGCCAAAGTTGCAAAAGAAAACCGTTTTTCAACCCCTCCGCAACGTAAGCAGATATAAGCGTTAGAAATAGGACAGCAGTCAAGTACAATAAGCGTGTTTATACATCAGCGCGTGTGTTTCCATAGAAATCGTTGTAACTCCGTTATTGTTTTAGTTACATCCCTAAACCAAAAAGTAAAAGGTCGATAGTAGATCAAGCTGTATATCCCTATCAAGTTGTCTATAGAAATACATAACAGGAATCAGCTGTCAGTCGCGTAGTTGACAAAAATATTTACCCGCGCAAATTTACTACCGACGCGCGGCTCGTCCGCGCTCGACATTTGTAATTTTTATTAAATATTTTTATATGAAATGATAAAAAAGTGAGGTGACAAAAGTGTTTATTACACATATATACAATAGAATAAGTATTTTTGTTTACATAATCTGTGATTTTAGTACCGTTTTCACAAAAAAAACATCACGTGAGTCATTTTTACCTATTTTTAATGTTTGTGTTCTAAATTTTAATATTTACAAATGCTAATATTTATTTGTTATATAATAATTTGAAAGCTTATTTTGTAACCTTTCTAAAACAGTTTTTACTATTCGGCTACGTTCAGAAATGTTTCATTTAAAGAGCTTTAATTGTGAAGCGGTAATAAAAAGTTTTCGTAAAATGTCGTTTCGTTTGAGACAGTTTAAGGGCGAATTTCGGAGGGGTTAAAATTATATCTGAAGGAGAAAATTCTATTTAGGTCTCATTAAAATACCACAGAATTATTTTCAATTGATTAATTTGGCGTAGGTACTTAGCCAGTTATCATAATATCAGTTACCAAATAAGTTTTACAAATAATATATTAGGTATAGTCTCATATGTACTAGTCCTGGGTCGATCGATCGTTTTACACGACCCGGGTCGCTCACGACCCACTGGCGTCACGAGCGGGTCGCGAAGACCCACTCTTTTCGCGACACAAAATACGAAACTCGAATACTCATCACCCAGTTACTTTCTACGGGCGCGCCGCGCGGTAGACGGTCGCCGCCCAGACCGGTCAAGTCATTCGCGACACAAAACCCAGATTATAATTGTGTGAACGTTCTCTCACTGCTCCCACCTGTAACTAGTAATGTCATGTCCCAGAAATTAATTTTAAAAAAGACATGCTTCAGGGGTAAAAAAACAATGTTTTATCATGTTTTGGAGGACCCGGGTGCTGACGAATAAATAACCCGCTCGCTTTTTGGTGGCTCGTGAGCGGGTTTCGACGATCAGGTCTTTCACGATCGACCCAGGACTAATATGTACATTCACATTTTAACTTCTTAATTGAAATCTGGGGAAACGCATAAATAAACGAATTACAGCTAAAACTCGTACAAAACAAGGTTATATTTGGAAACAAAATTGTTAACTCTAAGAAAACTATTATGAATACCATACTTGTTATTATTGTTACCATTATTTAAAAAAAACAAATAATAAACTAGTACACACAAACAAAGAATTCATTAAAACGTCCTAAGTACACACACACACCTTTCACTACAATACGATAACATACATTTAAACACCATGCATGCATGCTCACCATGGTAAGAAATCCATTGGTTACGTTAGAGCAATGATTCTCAACCTTTTTTTGCCCATTGCCCACTTTGAGAATATTTTATTTCTAGCGCCCCCTAACTCGTGAATTGAATCCGAAAGGGTTACATTTGCCACAACGGAAGGGGCGTAATGGGATAGGGAAAATATTATGTGGCAGTCGCTGTCGATGGGATGGGGCGGGATGGGCTCCCCTGAGTCTCATACCGCCCCCCCTGAAAGTCTGCAACCCCCCCCAACTTTCTATTGGTCTTCTACCGCCCCCTGAATGGGGCGTTATCGCCCTCGTTGAGAACCTATGCGATATATCAATCTACATAATTGCTTTCCAGACAACATTAAAAATGAAAAAAGTTTTAGTAGACTTAAAAAAATCTCTCTTTTTATAATTTTTTAAGATAATTCCCATAAATGTTTTATATCATTATTTGGGAGGCGGGAATGGGTACCGCCGCCCTGGAAACCGTTATTGGATAACCAACACCTCTGCCACAGGTAACCCCAAGTGGTTCGCTACGTTTGGTGATTTAGCAGGGGTGCCCGGGTTCATGGGTTGGGGTTTGTCTAGGTCTTGGAGGCGGATGACCAGGACACACTGAACGCCAGATTCCTACCCACCCCTTAAACCATCTTCCTTCCCAGAACTCTCCTCTCCTTCCTTTCCTTACAAAAACCCTCCACACAGCATCCCCAAAGATGAGATAGGCCCTGAGGGAAATTATTTTCCTCAGGGCCTCCTGTGTGGAGCACATGTAAAAAAAAAGAAGAATATAACACTAATAATCTATAAATAAATATGAAGATGAACAAGACACGGAAAAGTAAAAAGTGGCAATAAGAGGTGGCAGTGGCCTAATTGGATAAGGCTCTCATCCGATAAGACTAGAGGTTCTGGGTTCGAGTCCCAGTTGCGACCGTTATCTTTTTATTTGTCTCTGTCTTGTTCTCTTTTATGTTTTCGTTTAGATTATTATTGTTTTTTTCTTCTCAATGATTATTTTTTCTTCTTAGTTAATAAATAATGAAAGTAAATTAATAATATTGTGTTGTTATACAAAATTCAAATAAACTAAAAATTACATTAGGTAATAATTGCATTTATACATTAACAACTTTTGTAAATTAACGCAGAGTAACAAAAATGCCTAAATCACAAAAATTAATTATTATAAATATTGGTGTTAATACGAAAATAAATTGAGAGATGACTATAAAAAAAATATATTTGGTTAATGGTTAATTAATAATAATTAATCTCTATTCCAACTATGTCTTTAAAAGAGACCTAAGTAATACTGAGAAGGGTCTTAAGATCAACGGAGTTGTCATTAATAACATAAGATAATATGCAGATGATACTATATTGCCAGCTGACTGTATCGATGACCTCCAAGACCTATTTTTATCTTGTTAATAATGCTGGTGAGCAACTGGGCCTAACAATCAACGCCAATAAAACTAAATGGATGACATTTGGACGACAAAATCACTCTGAATCAGTAATACAGTTGAATGGTTGCAATGTCAAAAAGGTGGAAATATTTAGATACCTCGGCAATATTCTCACGGAGACTCTTGACCCAGATGTAGAGGTTGGGTGCAGAATTGAAGCAGCAAGAACTGCGTTCATTAAAATGAAATCCCTTTTCGGCAATGACAATATCAGATTAAAACTAAGGCAGATAATGCTAAAATGTTATGTGTGGTCGGTCTTGCTGTATGGATGTGAAACATGGATCTTGAAAGTAAATACCATGAACAGGTTAGAGACTTTTGAAATGTGGCTTCACCGGAGAATGCTCAAGGTCCCATGGACCGACATTATTTATTTATTTATTTACGCCCTAGTGGGCTTTTACAAAGATAGATAATAATAGTTAGGCAGGTACGCAATACACAATTATAATGATTAAATTAAAAGTAAAAAATAGAATTAATAAAAATTAAAATCATACATTTCATTAAAGTAATTATAAAGACTTAGTTTTATAACTAATACAGAATGTGCAAACACGTCTTCAATATTTCCAAATTTATTGCCAAAATGATGTAATCTATATATAGGGTTATGAGCCTCATAGTTTGTCTTAAAATTGTCACAGAAGAAGGTAGCACTTTGCCTCGTATTTGTGGTCGGTACGTAAAATTTTATTTTGGCGAGAATTTCAGGGTTGTCAATTCAATTATTAATGATTTTACTTAATGGTACATGGTCAGAGATGATCCGCCTATCTGACAGCGTAATTAAGTTGAGTTGTTTCATCAAAAGGAAATATTTAATATTATGAATTGGAATATTCAGCTTAAAGTTAATAAATCCTAGATATTTGTGCTGTACCCTTTCTATATTGTCGGAATGTATTTTATACAATGGGGACCAAATGGGCGAATTATACTCTACCTGGCTTCTTACTAAAGAAGTGTACAATATTTTCAAACATTCTAGTGACTTAAAATCACTTACTGTTCTGCATATAAAACCAAGCATTTTTATAGCTCTATTTGTTATTTCATTTACGTGCAGAGTGAATGTTAATTTTTCAACAAATATAACACCTAAGTCCCTGATCTGAGTGACTGATTCATAAGTTACATGACTTTGGATTTTATGAAAACGAATAACTTGGCACTTTTGAATATTAGGAAATAGTGAGTTGATCACACACCAATGAAACAATTTATCTAAATTACAATTGTAAAATATGGCAATCCTCAATACTACGAATCATTTTATATATTTTCAAATCATCAGGAAAGAGTAAAACTTGTACATCATTAATATACTAACAATGTCATTTATAAATAATAAAAAAAGAATTGGTCCTAGGTGAAATCCTTGGGGAACCCCGCTTGTGGCTTCGAAGATGTAAGATTCTACAGTATTTATTTTAACACAAAGCTTTCTTTTACAAAGATAACAACTGTTAAACCAGGTCAATAAGGTTCCTTTAATGCCCAAAATATTTAGTTTATGTACAAGAATATGTCGCCTAACTTTATCAAAAGCTTTGGAAAAATCAGTGTATATAGAATCCACCTGATGCTTAAGGATAGGGGAATCGGTTATGTACATAAATGAGTAAGTTACTTAAAGTATTTGTACCTGTGATAAAATCGTGCTCATTTGGAACAATTATATTATTGATTTGTTTTCTAAAGACATCTAGGACTAATGATTCAAAGAGTTTGGGAATAGCGGACAATATACATATTGGTATGTGGTTTGATACATCGCTTTTATCACCCTTTTTGTGAATAGGCGTTAAAAAGCTTTTTTTCCACTCATCTGGAAAACACCCTGATGCTAAAGACTTAAATATATTGGAGGAAAACCATCCGGTCCAGCAAATTTATTAGAATCTTATGCTTTTACACCCTTTTTTATTGCAGCTTTTTCAATGAAAAAATGGCTTAAATTAAGTGATTATTTAAGAGATATATCTTTAGGGATCTCACCATCAATAAAAATCAGGAAAATTTCACATTAATAAAAATCAGGAAAATTTCACATCAGGGTCACATACTTCGAGGGGAGAAGTATCACTTGCTCCTTTTAATATTGGAAGGCAAGATAGAGGGTCGCCGAGGGCCTGGTAGGAGACAAATGTTTTGGTTGCGAAATGTACAAGAGTGGACCGGCATTAGAAGTGTGGATGAGCTATTCCGGACAGCGCAAGACAGAGAGACATTTTCAAGAGTGATCGCCAACGTCGGAGGGACCTGATAGGGCACACAAAAAAGACGAATAATATTTAATTGGCTATCAATACTTTTTTTAATTTCTAGAAACTTCTCCCTTCCGTTGTACCTATGGAGGTAAGGTAGATACATCGTACTTACGTGATAATAATGATTTTTTATACCTAATAGTTTTTCAATTACATTTTCCATAATATCTTTCGTAAAATTTTGACCATCCGGTTTCAGCATTCATTCCAATATGTAAAACGGACAAGCGAGGTTCAGGCATGAAGTGTTTCCTAACGAACTAGTTACTATATCTTATATGAAGAATCTGTAGTTCTATAGGAAGTAGGATCGTCCGAAATTCTATTGCCGAAAAGGCAACCGTCACTCCCCGCAGACCGCACAATAACTCTTACAGCTCTATTCTCATATTCACAAATATTTTCTAATTCGCAAAATGATTATAATTATTTTGCGCAGATTTAGGTACCATGAAATAATTAAAATTGTTGATACTATACTCTAACCGTATAATTGTTCTTCGATCGCTCCAGAAAAATTGCGTCCAACGCTTACATGTCTAATCTGTTCTATGATCTACGTCGTAGAATCTATGAAATAGATCGGTTCCACCACTTTTCTTCCCGCGACAAAATATCCTCCGACAATATGTCCTACGCACAAAATATCCCCCAACCAAAAATCTACTAAAACTAAACCTAACCTAACCTTGCCTAACCTAACCTTTCCTAACTTCTTCTTCTTTGTGTGCCGTATCAGGTCCCCCCGACGTTGGCGATCACTCTGGAGAATGTCTCTCTGTCTTGCGCTGCCCGGAATAGCTCCTCCACACTTCTAATGCCGGTCCACTCTCGTATATTACGCAGCCAAGACATTTGTCTCCTACCAGGCCCTCGGCGACACTCTATCTTGCCTTTCAATATCAAATGGAGCAAGTGATACTTCTCCCCTCGAAGTATTTGACCCAGATATAAAATTTTCCTGATTTTGATTAATGTAAGCAGTTCTCTATCTGCTCTAGCCCGCCTGAGGATTTCTGTATTGGTGATCATGTCGGTCCATGGGACCTTACCTAACCTTAACGGACCTTACCTTACCTAACTTAATCTAACCTTACCTCACAAAAAATAATCGCATAAAAATAATACAGACATGAAAATAAAAAAATAATGTAAAATAAGGTTAGGTTAAGTTAGGTTTTAGTAGATATTTTGTTGGAGAATATTTTGAACAGGTTTTCTTCGCCATTAAACTCCCGATGGAAAAATATTCCCAATATTGGATCAAATTCAACCTTTGCTCTATTTTATGTTGAATCGACCATAGAATAGAGCTGGTTTGAACCAAACAGAAGAAAGCGAGTGTTAACGGTTCGTTCTCTGAAATAGATCCCAACTTCAGGTATTTTTTTTTAATCCGAATAGCATACTTTATCGAAAAAAATAAATCGCTACGTATATGAAATAGCGGCAGATCACGATGTGGCTAGGCGCATCATGATCCGTCTGATTTTACGCCGACATATATATCACTTATTTAATCAAAATAAAATCGGAATGCTCCGAAACTTTAAAATTTAAGTAAATTAAACAAAACAAAAGAAAAATAATATTTTTATTTTTATTTTAACTTTATGAGTAAAACCTCAAATTGTAATATTTAATTAAATGAAGACAATATAAGCGAAACTCAATCGAAAATCTGATAACAGAAAAATCAGAAAAAGATATTGACACATCTGGGACACGATGTCCCAGATGTGTCAATATCTTTTTCTGATTTTTCTGTTTTCAGATTTTCGATTGAGTTTCGCTTATATTGTCTTCATTTAATTAAATTTTGAAAAATAATATACTTGTACATCAGAACAAAGTTATTGAAAGCAGTGAAGGAGGCACTAAAACAAAACAAAAAACTTGTCTTATGTGACCTCGTTAAAATATGTATTGCCGAAGTGCTTAATTAGTACCTACTACAGGAGAGGCGTAATAAAAATAGCAGCAATATCACCATAAAATGTGTGTATAATGTATAATGGGGTGGGTAACAGAACTGTTTGTAACAGAATTTTAGCCTGAGACCGTAATATAATCAATAAATTAAAGATAATTTTCGCACTTTTCAAAATTACATAATTTCAACTAATCAAATGGTGTGTGAAATGATATGAAATAGTAATCGAACCACCAATCTAAAATCAAAAAAAAATCTAAATCAGAAAACTGAAGGGTGCAGATTTTTCACCCTATGAATTAAATGAGGCGGAAAACTGAGAATGTAATGAGGCGAGAATTGATATTTATTTCAGTAATTCCAACATTAATAGTGACATTAAGCTTTTGGCATTAAGGTTACCAATCCAAATGCTGCTTTGATTTCCAAAAATTTCGTCATTTAGGTATACTAAAATAATTTTTCAAAAATGCCTTTCTAAAAGTAGCATGTAAAGTTTCAAAGAACTTTTTGTTTTATGGGCAATTTTAATAACTTGGTCCCTGCTACGTGTATATTGGTGGAACTACTTAATTTCTATATAACAATTGTATCGATTTTTTTTCGGAAGCTAAATTTAGGAAATGTTATCATGTAAATGCGTCAATTTCAACATAAAACGTTTATACAAACAGCCTTAATTTGTTATTTTAGGTAAGTAAAACTAATACTATGTTTTAATGAAAACAAATAACTTTGAATACATAATTATGTTATATAGTGGCGTTTACAAAGTTGTTTATTTTCATTAAATCAATAATGATGCCACAATGTGTATTTGCTAACTTTGAAGAAGTAGGTATGTTTTTTTTTTACATTAGCATTAAGAAAAAAATTCCATCAGGACCTCATCGTAGGAATCTGGGGCTCAGTGAATCCAGGAATGACGCACGTATAAAGCCATCCCTCCAGCTGCGGTACAAGGCGATGGGTCGTGAGAAGTTAAAAGGTCTACTATTTTTACCCTTACCTTGCATTATCCAGTCCGTTAAGTAAATAACTAAAAAAAACATATGATTTTGCTCTGCAGCCGGGCCCGAAAAGAAGAAGATGGAGAGATACGAAATTACGAATGTTAGAGAGAGCGCTAACATTTGCAGCGACAAAATCGATGCGAAAATTGCTAAAATGTTTAATAAAACACGACTCGTTTAAAATAGAGCAAAAATCTCGCGGGCATTATCTTAAACAGCATTTGAAGGAACAGGCATGGATTTTATCAAAGCTCATTACTCATTACTCATTACTATTATTCAGGTGTTGGTACCACTCCCTTGTCACAGTGCGTGTTATATGTGTTGTTATTATTGCCTGTGAACAAATCTAATCTCTGCACTGAGAATATTTTAATTTTCATTAAATAATACATACCTACGTGACGAGATTATAAATTTGTTTTTACAATTTTGTTATCGTTTGTTCTAATACTTTGTTTCCTGTAAGATTGGCGACATTCGACATCGAAATACTATAGTAAGGTTTTTTTTTTTAAGAAAGACGTGGAATAACCTGATAATATTTGAAAATCTCCTACTACCACCACAGTAAGCGGAAAATGTTGCTTGTGTCGTGATGGAGGACTTGACTGAGGAATCGATCATGCAATGCCTGGGTGAGACCACTAACCAGTGTTATTATTAAGTTCTGCAAATATTTTAGTTTTTTTTGTTATTGTAACAGCTGTTTCAGCTAAAAAAAGCCATTTAAAAATTTGGTTAGACCACTTTGAGACGACTTATTTATATAATTCTAAATTTTAATTTTGAAGGTTGAAGGCGCCTAGATTGATTGATTCCCGGTTAAATCAATTTACTGAAAAAATAATTGTGACAATAGATATAAAATATGTTTTCCTCACGTTAAATGTGTTCTTAATTGTTTAATAATGATGTAACTGCTATTGATTTATTTATAATACTTACTAATTACAGAATAATAGGAGAGCATGTATGAGACGATGTATGAATGTGAACGAGGCAAGGAGTGTGTGCCAAGACCGAGTTGTTTGGCGGTCCGTCCTCTCTGCCTACCCCTGCGGGAAACAGCGTGATGGTTAGTTAGTTAGTTAATTTCTAGTTACTAATTACTTACCAAGATGTAAAAAACAAAATGATATTATATTTTAAATACAGTTTGTTAAAAGACGTAACTGGCTTGATTTAACGACCGATTCCTCTTAACATTGGAGAAAAAAACGTTAATGAAATTTTGGACTCCTTTGTCATTTTTAATGCTTATTAAATATGAGTAGATATTGGACAGTCAGGAATAAAGGGTTGGGCGGTTACTCGTTTGAGTGACCAGTCGCGATATGGCGCTATTTTTAATACAAATTATCCAAAATAATAAGACACTACTCCAAAATGAAAATACCAAACGACTGACCAATAATCACTCCAATCTCAGACAAGCAGAACATTACCAACTAATTATTATTTTTGGCTCTCGGCCAGGCTGTGTTTTAATTTATGGATAATGGGCACCCAGCACCTTCGGAATTGACACCGACAATCATGTGGTGACTAATAACCCGGGTGTCGCAGAGACCGTGCCAATTAGAATACCGCCAGAGCGGGCAACAGCCCACAGTGATGGGTAGTTTGTCATTTAGTAACGAAACTGCTTGCATTTTAAGCAGGGCCGAATTAAAAGGAATTTATATTTTTGAATGTAGCTATTACTTTGTGGTTATCCATTATAATAAAATGAAACAATACAACTTTGTATAAACCACTTATAAAATGTGCAAATCCGACCGGTTTCGGAACAAACGTTCCTTCGTCAGGGAAAGCTTATACTAATTTGACAGTTTAGAACAATGTTTTATTATGGTAGGGGTGGAGCCGTTGTTAGTTAATAATGTAGATTGGGTGGGTAGGTATTAGTGTAGAGTGGGTGGGTAGGGGAACAAATCCATGATTGGGCTATATGACGAAGGAACGTTTGTTCCGAAAACGGTCGTATTTGCACATTTTATAAGTGGTTTATACAAAGTTGTATTGTTTCATTTTATTAAAAGGAATTTTTCTAATTCTCTTTAATCTTACTTACCGGAAAAAAATTGTAAGTACGTTTCAAAAGTGTTCAGTATTTTTATAAATTTTATAATAATGATGTATGGAAAAGAAACGGGGGATGGGAGATGGTTTTGAGATTCCTACACTACAAAATCTATTACAAAAAAGGGTTTACAAAACGAAAAATTAATAATGCTTTTAGATTTGAATGGCTGTAGGTTTAATTCTATCCATTGTATTACAAAACAATGAGTCGTTGCAAAATATTCAATTTAATGCCTGTCAAATCCTTCCATCGGTTTTATTACACCAAATATTTTTAAGATGAAGCCATAGTAAATAATGCAAAATCATACAAAATCATATGTTTTTGTTTTGAAAATTTGATCGCTTAGAAGTATTGTAGATGCTTCAATTAAATACTGCGTGTAGAACGTACCTTGGCCCTTAAAAATATCGTCTTTTAATAAGTCTTTTAATAAGCCTATAAAAAAATAAAGTATAAGGTCTAAAAAACACACTTTCAAGTCCAAACTCTCCTATTTATAAACCCCTTTTCGGTTATGGTTTTATTGTATAATGTGGCAAATTCAGTTTATTTTATAATGATCGCAAAAAAAGTTGATATTTACACCCAATCTTCCCAAAATAAAATAAAATATGCATTTTCGCGTTGTTATTTTACAATACGGCCGCTACTCGACGAATTCGGTTTTTCAAAGTGAACCCTATGGCGTCCACCGAAGTACTACTGTTCACGCCACAGTCGCCAAACCTCAGTCACGCCCCTAACTGAGTGGGAGATGGACACGTCACTCCGCGTCGCTTGATTTCGTGAAATCAATTTTAAATTTCCGTTTTATTACAATAAACAATGCGTAAAACAGGAATTAATATTTTTTACAGGCCTTTACGAAATCAACCTGTAAAAAAAACTCTCAAATACCTTTTCCAACCTTTCCAAAAGCTTTTTCTCAAGTATTTTTAAACTCCTCCCATAAAGGGCGTGAGTTCCGATTTCGATTTTTTCCTGAACTAGTGGATCGCCTTAAAATCTAAAAACATAGTTAAATATTGATTGCCAATTTGTTCACGATGATTTCTTTTTACATTAGCTCCGCACAGAAAGACCCGAGGAGAATAAAGTTTCTCTGGTCCTATGTCATATTAGAGGATGCTGTGTGGAGGTTTTTTTTAAGAAAATTAAAGAGAGGAAGTTTTGGAAAGGAAGTAGGTATGAAGACTAGGTAAGAATCTGGGGGTCTGCGTGAAAGTCACGGACGATTGAATCCATCCTTCAGGTGCAATGCGATGGGTTGGAGTTTCTGGCTGAACAGGTCAAAAGGCCTTCCTCAAACAATTCCTTCCTTCCTTAACAATAATGTGGTACGAATATCAAACAAATTTATATACCTACGGTTTTTGTAGTTATGCGCTGGTGTACACACTATATAGACAACTAGATTTTTATTAGATGTATTTGAATGAAAATATGTTTTATACTTTGTTATTCGGCGGTATATCCTTACTGCACATCCCTTCAGGATCACTTAGTTATATTTTGTGTAATTAGGTATACCGTATTTTCCCTCAACCGACTGCATATTCTATATAAGTATGCCCCGGGGCCAACTGTCAGCGGGTCAACTGACAAGAAACCACCAAAAACAAGGGATGAATCTAAAGCATTGCAATACTGATGTAAGAAAATAATGTAACTACCACTGCAGATAATTGTTGATTTGGAAGAAAAACACATCTATTTCAGCGTATTTTAGCCAAGATTTAAAATTTTCTTTCCACGCAGTATTACCAGATTATTAGCAGAGGGTATTACCAGAGAAAACCAGAAATATGTCATCTTTAAATCAGATTTTAGACGTATTGACTCTTTTCCACAAAAACTTACAAGTGGATTTCGAAAGATTGTTCTTTTATCTACCATTCGCATGTTTTAAATTTTGAGAAAAAAATGTTTATTTTTAGTATACTAAGGTAATACCATAGGTCATTGGCAGATTTGTTAAATTTTCAAAAAAAAAATTGTATTTTACCACACCCATTTCAAATGATATAATCATGCAGTAAAATAAATCAATACATTGTCTACGTATAATAAATATTAAATAATACCATAAAAAAATATATTCGTACGTGCGTTTCTTGACGAAAATTAGTCCGTTTGTGTATTTATTTGCGCACATACAAACTAATATATTTAAGATTTTATTAACATTCTTATTTGACTTAGACATTATTGAAAAATGATAAATACTTATGATCAAAAAATAATTACTAAAAGTACATTATTTTAATAGTTTTATCATCACGCCTTTCAACATTTTTGGATGTAGGTATAAATTAAAGCAAATTTGGAATGATATAAAATCGTTATTGAATTATAATTTTAAAAAGCTGGTTCGGAGAATAATTAATCTTTCTCATTGTAACCGCTCTGCACGATCGTAAGAACAACTTTCGACGAAATGTGGATTTTCGGCCGCTGGCTGGTTAAACGCTCTTAAGGTTTTGATGGAACATGATATAAAACGACCTCAGTGTTCCCTCACTAAGGGAATACAAGCAGACGTTGCAAAAAAGCGCAATACATTTGCACGATGTTGTCGTTTCTCACCCGGCATGCCGCTTGAAGTCTCGAAAACCCTTCTGGACAGAAGGAAAAAGACTCCTTCGATCACCTCTCTCCCAGAAGATAGGTGGAAGCTTGAGTGGCAATCGACCAACGTCAAAAACGCCCATATCGTTCATGACCCCACTTAGGACAGCCTGGGTTATCATTGCCTCGCAAACTCTGAACCGCCTATATAGGATAAGGTGCTCCCATAGCCGTTGTGCTCAGATGATGCATAGATGGGGCCATAAAGAGTCCGCGATGTGCGAATGCGGTGCGGTGCAGACCACCGAACGTGTGGTCAACGAATGCCCCCTCCATTTATTCCCCGGCGGGGTTGATGAGGTCCACAGGGCAACGCCTGAGGCTCAAGCCTGGCTCGCAGACCTAGATGTCCCCCTCTGACCCCCCACCATACGAAAGAAGAAGAACTGCTTTGTGGAGAACCTGAAAAAAAAACTAATAAAAGTAACCTTTTTTTTACTTATTCACTGTAAGTTTCCTTTCTTGCGCGTCCACAAAAGTTAAACACAAATATTAAATAAATTTAAATAAGATCTAAGCCAAATCTGTTCAAGAATGAAATTGAAAACTTCCAGTGATTAATGGATTAGTATGCGACGGTTTCCTTTCCATTTTTTCTCCAATTCTAAAAAACTATCTCCCTACCTATTTTAACGATGAATGTCTCAAGTGATATTTAATTTTACGACCAGGGATCAAAGAATTAAAGAGAACCAGTATGAACTGAAATATATAAAAAACATATTTTCTTTATTAATTCAAAGTGCAATAAAATAGGTTTATTTTATTATATACGTATTCGCACTTTCCAGATCGGAATATACTTTCAGTGTTGCCCTGTTAAAAGATCATTCATAAAATTAGACGCCAATAATAATAATAATAATATTTGGATCACTTGTATAGCGCCGTTTTTGTAAAGTATCACCTCAAAGGCGCTTTACAAACTTATAACATATCTCTACAATCTTACTTCTAACTACAACATAGACAAACCATTATAACAACAAATACTTAGATTAGATGTGTTATTACACAATGTGTAATTTATTTAAAATAACATGTAGTACCTTCATTTGCGGAAAGTGCCAGAGTGGATGGTACTTTCAGTATCGCCCAGGTGTAAGACCACTATTCAGAATTGAAACGTTGCTTGAAATGGCCTTAGCCGTGTTTGGTGACCAGATCTAAATAGGCAGGTCCTTCCCCACCTTCCTCTTCCCCATCTCCTTCCGTTCCCCACTGCCTTACTCCTTACTACCCTACCCCTACCTACCTCCCTACTACCTTACCCCTACTCCCCACTACCTCCAGATCTGAATAGGCAGGTCACTTCCCCACCTTCCTCTTGCCCATCTCCTTCCCCTCCCCACTACCTTCAGCCTCACAACATACCCCAATCGGGAATGCCATAGTCTCACTGGCTCCAGACGGGAGCAGTTGGGACTCTTGTGTGAGTTTTTTTTTTTTTTAAAGATCGACAAATATTCCCGGGTTACGAAAAACCCGACATTATTTGAAAATCTCCTACTACCACCACAGTAAGCCGAAAATGTTGCTTGAGTTGTGATGGAGGACTTAGCCAGCCGAGGAATCGAACACGGAACGCCTAGGTGTGACCCAAACGCGATGCCCACTCAACCACTGACCGGTCATAAAAAGTCAAGAAAACGCTCGATTTCAAGCTCAAATGTGGTTTTATTTATTTTGTGAATAATTTTACAAGAAAGAAAAAATGCTCAAGGGAAACTGTCACAGAGCATCTTAGCCATATAATTGTATTTTTTTAAAGTTATGCGTGCATACATTTCTAATGAAAAAATCATAGTAAATTTCGTTTATATTTTGTATAAAGTAATTCATATTTTTATGTATAATCCACCCAAGAAAACGATGGGAAGAGCCTCGTTTTTTTTAATACATATTTGTAAGTATTCATAATGTAAACCAGTGCGTAGTGAAGATTATCGTAATAAGTAAAATTTTCAAAATTTTAAGCACACAAAAAAGAGCTGATGACCTTGAAACGCCTAAACAGATTTTCATGAATTGTAGCTAAGAATCTCGATCACGTCAGCTTTCAAACAAACAAAAAACCGCATCATAATCGGTCCATTCTTTTAGAAGCAACGACGCCACAGACAGACACACAGAAAGTAAAACATATAACGCCGCTCCTTGCGTTGGGGGTTAAAAAGGGATTTCACGTATAGCTTCGCCCATAATTGAATAATAAGCTACCACCGGATCTGCGATTGGTAGGACGAACGGCGAAATAAGTTTAGTTCATGTCTGTCGTCTATCCTCCTTCAAAACGTAGTCACCAATTCTGGGTGAATAGCAGCCCATTTGTATGAACAAATTGGGAATTAGTTGCAAGGGAATTCCTTGCATACCCAATTTGATTTCAAATTCCTTCGCACTGGAAAGGATACACAAAAATATATTATTAGATATTGTGTATCAAGTTCAAAACTCAAAGACAAACATGCTTACTTTAAATAAGCTTATTAACCCCTCAGTTTAATTTGTTCGCTTTTCGGATCAACTCATAAAGGTCTCATAGAAATATGATTTAAACGCCGTTAGGAAGAAAAAATACCACTCTTTATCCAGCCGCACGATGCTATGGCTAACGAAACACAACGCCATCTACTGACAACACCATTAGCTAACCTTTATAACCAATGCCATCTGTTAATTTGCACATATCAAACCCAAACCGCCGCTTGCCAGCCTGCTCCCTTTACATATTATATATTTCAACCAATTTACGCAAAACCTTGACAAATCATATACCTAAACCTTTTTCATGAATCACCCTACCTATTGGTGGAAACCGCATGAAAATCCGTTGCGTAGTTTAAAAGATCTAAGCGTACAGACAGCGGGAGCGATTTTGCTTAATATTATGTAAAGAAAATTCAAAAAATTAACCACACTTTAATAATTAAAATGTACACCTTTATAAAAACATTTTTTTTACCGCAATTTGAAAAAAAGGTAGTTGACGATAAAGTTTATAGTACGTTTGCCTAATAAAAAAATGTGTGTATTTTTTTTCGTTATCAGTAATTTTAGTTAGAAAAAAAACAATTTTTAAAACTTTTTACGTTTGATTAACATATGGTAAAATCATGTATGATCGTGTGAGAAATGTGGAGATCCGCAAAGAATGCAAGGCTGAAGCGTAATGAATAAGTAAGATTAAGATAGGGACCCTCAGATGGTTTGGTCATGTAGAGCGAATAAACGAAGGAAGGAGTGTAAGGAGAAAATATGATCCAAATGTGAATGGTGGAAGAAGTCGAGGACGCCCGAGGAAGATACGACACGATAAAGTGAATCAGATTCTTGAGTCGGACCATGTTAGAATAATAAAATGTTATGTATGAGACGATGTATGAATGTGAACAACGCAAAGGGTGTATGAAGGTGAATGACGCAAAAAGTGTACGCCAAGATTGAGTTGTTTGGCGGTCCGTCCTCTCTGTGTACCCCTGCGAAGAAACGACTTGATGGTTAGTTAGTTAGTTAGCATATTCCCAATGAAAAAATCTTCTAGACTAAAAACATACTAATTTGGGAGGCAGGTTTGGGTACCGCCGCCCCGGAAACCACTTATTGGATAACCAACACCTCTGCCATAGTTCACCCCAAGTGGTTAGCTACGTTTGGTGACTTAGCAGGGGTACCGGGTTCATGGAGTGAGGCTTTTCCGGATCTTCTCGCCAACCGCGTGGCAGGCCGGATCGGGATAGACTAGTGGAGAGACAACATTTCACCTCTCCAGCAAGAATCTCTACACCGCAATCTCTATAATCGCCTACACTGCAGTGGGAGGGATAGATTCACACGTCTGTCACTTCTTGACACCTGACCTCCAGATTTTAATCCCTTCCTCACACCTTTTTCCTCCGCAGAACTTCCTCTCATTCCTTTCCCAAAAAGACCCTCCACGCAGCATCCCCAAAGATGACATAGATCAGGACGTCCTGTGTGAAGCTAATGTAAAAAGAAATATTTAAAAATACGCTAACCGGACAACTTGTAATGAACTTAACTCACTAAAAGTGATGAAAAAAATAGATAAAAGTTTGTTAAAATAGGTTAAGTTATGTTAGGTTAGGTTAGGTTAGGTTATGGGCTATTTTTCTATTATTCTTTCAAAGATTTTAATGATTTTTCAAAAAGGTGTTGTGTTGACTTGATTCTGAGTTGGCATGGAACCAAAACATGTATGTATATCAAAACCCACATTTTACAATCTGACTTCCCAGTGGCACAAAGACTGTAGAAGCATCAGGTTTGATAGAACCTGATAGACTGACTTCAGGAGTGCTTCAATCACCTTGTTAACAATGTAGCAATGACCTTCTATCGCTGGGGGCTAAGTCATTAATCTTCATCGCAGAGAATGTGCACAGTCATGTCAACAGGTAACAGGCATCAGGTAGGACCTTCAAGGAAATCAATTAGGGGGTGATAATGACACAATTAGAGTTATACTCAATGTTGAACAGGTATTTTACTTTTGCATTTGAAATTTTTTTAAATTCTAAAAACTAACCAACTCTCTATTTCTTCGTATAATCAGAATGTGTGGAATTTTGCAAAACTGTGTACCGGCACACGATGCTTCCTGCAATTACATCTATTTAGTTCTGAAACAGCTTAAAAACTAAACCCATTTTCCCAAGTCTTTCATTGTTATTTTTTTCATTTGTCTTTCTCCTTTCCTTGAAAATCCCTACTTATTAGAAGAAGAGGAAGGTGTTTCATACCTACGTGGAACACATCTACAATATTGCACAAAATCTAAAATTACCCACATCAAATCAGTTGAAAATTCGCAATGATATTGTTCACGTCTCGCTGTCGAAATCTCGCTAATAATCTTAAAAATACTAATTAATTAATTCAAAAAGTGTCGGTAATTGTAACCATCGTTGTGCCATTATCGTGGAGAGCAGCCAGCATCAAGATCGGCCTAGAACAGCAGATGAACCCATCAAATGTAGGGACTTTCTCCTTACATTTGCCAATTCCTGTTATTAACTTTAAAAAACGCATTCAACTGTCTTGTTTCACACAAATTTGATTTACAGTCCACATCCCCTCTTGTGTTACGATGTTGTTCGTGACAATATGCATGCGTCCTTACGTATCTAATGATTCTCTGATGTATGATCCGCGATTGTTGATCGGACAGAAGATCTCCTGTAAGTTGATCCCCGTACAGTTGATCCCATACAATGAAGACCAGACAAGATTCCTAACTGCTTTCAAGCGCCAGGATCCAGTGAGACCATGGCATACTCAAATGGAGTATCAAGAGAGGCTGAAGATAGTAAGGACGGGTAGGTGATGCAAAAGAGGAAAGTGGGGAAGTACCTGGCTACTCAGATCCAGTCATAAAACACGGATAAAGCCACTTCAAGCAACATTTCAACTCTTAATGGTGGTATTACACAAGGGACTTACACTCTGGAATAAGCCGCAAATAAACCTGTATTATTTTTAATGATTAAATTGTGAAAAGACAAAGCAATCAAATGAAATTTACTTGTGCATGCCTGGACTTGAACTGGAAAATGAATCCCTCAAAGTTTCTTAAAATATTTACATTCGAACATACTAACATCAACCTAACCTAACCTAAGGGGGAGGAGCTCATCTGTCACAGAATCAATAATTTTTTGTTATACCTTTTGGTTTAGTAAGTTAAAAAAAAAGTTGTACCTTTTTGCTTTGCAAGTTAAAAAAAGCAATTTTTTATATTTTAAGTACCGTGTTGCTACCTCCTTCCTTTCATCCAACTGAATGTAGATATGAATGTAATGGAATCTTTCAGTTCAATTTTCATTCAATTCCCGAACTACCGAAATATGTGAATTTTCGTATACCTAAGTGATAAAAATTATCACTATACATACAATGATAAAAATTAACCAATATTAAAGTTTACTTTGCTTTGCACGTGAAAAGCGTGTTTTTTGTCTTTTTTAGACCATATTTTTTTACCTGCCCACGCCCTGACTTTACCACATCAATGCCCCTTATTTTTCTCTGGGTGTTCTTCTGTTCCCTGAAAGTCACAGCTTCTCAAACGTCCACAAGAGGGCGTTATACGTTGAGAACCTGTGTTGCACACTATGCATGCGTTCAAAATCAACGTAAACGTTGTATTGGGGAACGCAAACTATAGTTGGAATGAGAAGTATGTTTATAAAATGTTAAGTTAGGTACATAAGTTAGGTATATATTAAATGCAGGAGTTGGGCCAAATGCGCCAAAGATTTTCTTTAGTTATAGTATGGTTTAAGTTGATCACTTTTTCGTGCAGCGTTTTGGATCATTTTCTACCTGTCATCTCTTCAGTCAATTAATGCTTAAATTGCGTCACAATGATCCAATAACTCTGATTTAACCGTTTAAGAAGTTGTATTGAGGAATGCAAACTATAGTTGGTATGAGATGTATGTATGTAAAATGTTAATGTTTGTCTAGTTGTTTACATCGATTTATTTAATGCTGGAGTTCTTAACAATCGAATTTAGAATAATGGGCCAAAGATTTTCTTTAGTAAAAGTATGGTTAAAGTTGATCACTTTTTCATGAAGCGTTTTGGATCATTTTCTACCTGCCATCTTTTCAGTCAATCAATCCTTAAATTGCAACAACAATGATCCAATAACTTTGATTTAACCCGTAACAACTCGTTTGTTTGTTTAACCCCTTGAGTGACAGGCGGATCGAATCGTATTAAACGGTTTTCCTCGGATTAATATGTAGTTTTATGTTGTTGCATCCTTTGGACTACCAACAATTCTACTGGGGTCTAAACTTGATTAATCGATATTTTCAGAAGCAACCCTAAAATGACAAAAAATGTTTTGATTTTATTTATTCTTTGTTTTCAAATATTTATGGAGTGTTAATACGATTTTATACCTCTCGCATTCGACACATTCATTCCCGATACATTCATTTTTCATACTGCTCGCCTGCCACCTATTATTGTTTTTTTATATTAATTTCATAATGCCAGAACTCAACGGTTTTATACAAAATAACGATAAAAAAAAAATTATCCAATTTGGTGCAGTCGTTCGGTTTTATGCGCATACATACATTTTGGTGATTCATTTTTAGAGATAGTTATTAAGCACTCTTTTTAGGGTTAATTGCCTAATTAAAAATTTAAAAAAAAACATCGTTTCCAAGGCGACAATTGGTTTGCATTTAATCGATTTTGTTATTGACAGAAAACGTATGATAAATAATTTCATAACGCCAGAGCTTACCAATATATAAGCCTATAGATCTTGCAAATAATTTAGCTTTCTATTAGTGAAAGAAGTCCATTCAGTAGTTTTTGTGTGAAAGTGTAACAAACATACATCCATACAAACTTTCACCTTTATGATATTTTTATATATTATATTTATTATATAAAATATAATATAATATAATAGGATGTAAATCAGACCCCAAGTCTTGGGTCATCAGCCACGACAGATCTGACATTAAAGATTCTATTAAAACAAATTTATAAATACTCATATATGTATATTTATGTACGATAATATAGACATATTGTACTCGTACGATACTGATTGTATTTTATTTTAAACGTAATATTGTGTTGTTAGGTGCATTTCTGTTACAAAATTGCGCCTGCTCTCAACACAGGAGTTTCCAGTGAGACAGTCATAGCACAACAATTGTAATGCAATTAATAAATTAAAAATATTTATTCATTTATTTTTTATTGTAAAAAACAGTTAACATATATATCCAATTACATTTCACAATTTTTAGTTAATAGTGTAATACATTAATTATATAGGTTCAATAATAGTGACAGGTGCTAAAGAATACCTTTATTTCGCTCTTGAAATGATTGTAGTTCGATTGAAAAATGTCAATTTCAGAAGAAAGGTTTAATAGTGAGGTCATTCTCCCCAGAGGCATGACCATTGGTAGGTTGGTCCTGCCTCTAGGAAAAGTAAAAATCTGTGTTGCCTTGCTTTGGTGAAGTTATCGGGGACATAAAGTGAAATCCTTGCCAGAACATCAGGATTGCTAATGTGCCCGTTTAGCAGCTTGTGTGCTACTAGCACCATTGCAATTTTTCTCCTAACGTCGAGACGATTTAGTCCCTAATATCTTGATTAAGTATACGAAACTCCGCATAAATGTACCCCTTGAAACTAAATTTCTGTTCCAAAAATATGTGGAAACTTTAGTGTTAATGAGTATCGATTGGAGCTGTCACTGCTTTTTTGTGTCCATCACACCCGGTGCTATTATATCCGGTACATTCCATCACGCCAGGGTTCTATTCCAAGTTCCAAACCCTTATGGACCGAGGAACTTCGGAATGTCATTATCCAAGGCTAAAATATATGTGTTCATTATTCATCAAGATAACAAAAAATAAAGTGACTGAATTAATTCTGATTGGGGCAATTAGATAAGTGTGTAGGTACTTGAATGTACATATAATTATTATTAGAGTCTGATAGATACATGGAAAAAATCGTTGGTTTAGAGTTTAAATTTAAAATTTCATTTGATTTGAAACTCGATGAAAAAAAAAGAGTGTGCTTTAGACCACACGACTGTAGTAAAACTACAAGACAAACCTCGCCCAATGAACCCAGGTATCCCTGCTAAGTTACCAAACGTAGGTAAAGGGGTGGCCTATGACCTAGGGGTGAAATATAACCATGGGGTGACCTACGACTTTGGGGTGACCTACGACCTTGTGGTGACTTACGACCTTGGGGTGACATACGACCTTGGGGTGACCTACGACCTTGGGGTGACCTTCTACCTTGGGGTGACCTACGAACTTGGGGTGACTTACGTCCTAGGGGTTACCTACGACCTTGGGGTGACCATCCTTATCCTTATCCTTTTTCTTGTGACTCCCCAAGTCAAGCGTGCGTAAATGCCCGACCGTTCACCTAGCAATCGATCGCCGTTCGTTTCGATTACCGTTCGCATGACATTTTTCGTAACAATCACCACTTTTCGTAACGCTTCTTCTTAAAACTTCTTAAAAAAAAATACCAGCTTGCATAAAAAAGTTTTACTTCGAAAAGTGACACTCTCGGTCTCCTCTTTGTACGGTGCTTCATATCCTCCCACTTTTGTCTACTTTAGTTTTCTGAAGGTTTCCTTCTACCACATGTGAACTGCGCACATAATTTTTTTTTTTCAATTATTTTTTGGCTTTCACCCTTTAAGGTTATTTTAGGCCATTATTTAAAATTACAGAGAAAGGAAAGTTGAATTTATATATTAAATAGCTGACCCGGCCACGCGTTGCTGTAGCTAATAAAACACAACGTCATCTACTGGATGGTTATCCAACCTTTATAACCACCGCCGTCTTTGAGTTTATCGCGAAGAGACAGACAGATGCCGCGGAGGACTTTAATTTATAATACGTAGAGATGTTGTGAAAGATTATAATAATGTGCATGAAATGCTTGGGGTAACTAACGTATTTAAGTTAATAAGGATTAATACTGTAACCTTCTAAATAACTTTTCAATTACCGCAATGTACGTGACCATTTTTTTAGAAGATAGAATGGGTTTAGTAAGCTATCCGTAACAGATATATATAAGCATTCACGGAATTTTTTGTAGATGTATAAAAGAGGAATATCCCACCATGCATTGTTTTGTTATATCCCAAAAGGATTAGGCAGCGTTTTCGAAGAAAGCTTCCAGGCGGCTTGACTTTTTCCGACACTTCTAACAATTATCGTTATGTTTCCATAACCAATTTACAGAAATCCTTGACAAATTACATACCTAAACCTTCCTCACGAAACACTCTATCTATTGGTGAAAACCACATGAAAATCCGTTCAGTAGTTTTCGAGTTTGTCGCGAACAGACAGACAGACGCGGGGGACTTTAATTTATAATATGTAGAGATTTTTTATTAGAGATAATTTCAGAATTATACAAGGAATATTGAGACAACAAAAAAATGTGTGGTGTAAAGTTCCCACATCTAGACCACAGAATGTACAATCTGGCAAATCAAGGACGTGAATTTTAAAAAGGTGAGATGGAACGGAACAATGTCCGAGTCTCAATCGAACATGTGAGAAAAATTATTTTTTGGAAAAATGGGGGATTTTTTGAAACTACGGTTTTGACGGGATAGTCATTCGTATTAAGGCGTAGCAGGCTCCCTTGGTTTGACTAGCAATTCATAAACTGCTCCGTGTGGTTCGCTATGTTTGGTGATTTAGCAGGGGTAACCGGGTTTATGGAATGAGGTTTGTCTAGGTCTTGGTGGCGAATGGGTTTGTCGGATCAGGGAGTCCTTTTGACCTCTCTGTTAGGACTTTCTCGGAACATCTATGGATTCAGAGGACCATAATTCCTGGTGACATTGACCCAATCCTCTCCTTCCATTCCCTAAAAAGATCCTCCACATAGCATCCTCAAAACGACAAAAGCCATGAGGGGAATTATTCTCCTCAAGGCCTCCTGTGTGGAGCTAATGTAAAAAAATGAAAATAGTACCTTCAAAAGTATTTCAAATAAATTAAAAGAAATATGTAGGAATTGGGATAAGAAGGAAGAAGTAAGAATTGAGTGCTAGAACGACAAATAGGTACATGAAGCAGAAGGAAGCGACGTTGGAAGAAGTGTAGGTAGAAGGAAGAAGAATTCGGTAGCTGGCGACCCGACAAATGAACTAATTAATTTGGGAATGCGAGCCTCCCCTATATCAAATGATTTATCTTCAGAGGACAGGTTAATAGGTGACTAGGCGAGAGATGCTAAACATTTTTCTATCTATAAATTAGATTTTTAGAAGTAACTAACGAGTTCCCGGCGTACGTTGCAAGACCACTCAGTAAAAAAATTGTTTCTCCCAATTCGTCCCGTTCCCGTTCCCCTTCCGCCTCCCCTTCCTCCTCCCCATCCCCTTACCCTCACGCGTTTCCCCCTCGCCTTCCCTCTCCCCACTCACCTCTTCTGCTTCCCCCGTCCCCTCTCGCATTCCGCTCCCCCCTCCCGCGCACCATACATTCAGTCCCGGTACATTCAGTTTTCAAACAGCTCGCGTGCCACCTATGAATTTTTTTATTCCAAATTCATATTGCCAGAGCTCACCAGTATATATAAAAACCTTCGCGGGCGTTCTCACAACAACTCACCGAAGATTCATCGCAGTCGGATTAATAGTTTAGGAAATAATTCATAACGCCAGAGCTCTCCACTATATAGCACACAACAACTCACTTAAGTTTCATCGCAATCAGATGAATGGTATAGGAAATAATTTCATGACTCCAGAGCTCACTATTATATATAGAAACCATTTTGGGCATGCGCAGATCAAATCCCCAAAGTTTCATCGCAATCGGATGAATGGTTTAGCAACGCATAATTTCATGGTGCCATAGCTCACTATTTAACATATGGAAACTATCGCGGTCATGCTCACATCAAAATCCCAAAGTTTCATCGCAATCGGATGAATGGTTTAGCAACGCATAAGGAACAAACATACATACATACATGCAGGCAAGCAAATATACATTCATTTTTATATGTATAGATTCAAATAATAACATTTGGATGATTTATGTAGCACCATTTTTGTAAAAACTCACCTCAACGGTGCTGCACAAATTTATGACAATTTCTGTAAAGCTCTATCTTACTTCTAACTACAGACTAGACAAACTATTATATCAACTTAATGGCTGATTGCATCCACCGGTCTGTTGATCACTGATACAAAACTTTATGTAAAATGCAATTAACCAACGAATGTGATGCTGCTATAAAATGAAGAAAATACACAGGACCATACTTTTTCAGAAAGAAGAGAAGAAGAGAATCTTTTGGGGCCTATGTCATCGGGGATGCTGTGTGAAGAGACTTTTTTGGGAAAGGAAGGAGAGGAAGTTCTGGGAAGGAAAAAAATTGAGAAGTGGATAGGAATCTGGGGGTTATTGTATCCAGGAATGACGGACGTATGAATTCGTCCATCCCACTGTGATGCAAAGCGATGGGTAGAGAGTCCTGCTGGAGAGGTCTAGGTTAGGTCTCCCTCAACTAGCCTCTCCCGATCCAGTCGCGTATTTACAAAACCTATACCGATTCAGTCGCGGTAACGACAATTTACATTTTATATATACCTCTATATTGGTTATTTTTTATCACATTGCAAAAACAAAAATTGTTCCAAAATGTAGATAAAATAATCTTTCTGATGTGTATATTAGAAATTAATAATTTTATTTCTAAATATTTAAATTTTAATATTATTCCCATATATTGTAAATACACCTCTATATTGATAATTTTTTATCACATTGCAAAAACAAAATTTTTTCTAAAATCTAGATAAAATAATCTTTCCAATGTGTATATTAGAAATTAATTATTTCTAAATATTTAAATTTTGATACTGAAAATTTAAAGCGACTTAAACGCGGTAGGGATTGTAAATACGCGATCCGGTCCGCTACACAGTAGGTGGGCAAACGCGTTCATCGCCAAGATCTGGACAAACCTCACCTCACCCAATCAGCCCGGGCATCCCTGCTACATCACCAAACGTAGCGAACAGCTCGGTGAGACCTCTGGCGGGGATGTTGTTTATCAAATAAATGGTTTCCGGGGCGGTGATGGTGGAAACAATATCAGACTCAATATGTGGTTATGTTAGATTAGGGGTTGAGCTTAATTGCCATTCAAACTTCCTCTACTTGAAGACAGCAAGTCAAGCTTTGTCACATGAGAACGGGTCGCTTTTTCGACTCTTCCTTTTCAACAGCTCGGCTGTGGAACGATTTGCCTGCCTCTGTATTTCCTCCTTCCTACAACATGAGTCTCTTCAATGCCAATGTTCATGCCTTCCTCTCCTCAAAAAGACCCTCCACACAGCATCTCAGATGATGTACGCCCTGAGGGAAAATATTTTCGTGAGGGCCTCCCGTGTAGAGTTAACGTGAAAAAATAAAAAATAAACGGTCCGCTCAACTGACTATTTTTGCTGGTAGGAAACATTTTAGAGCTGACCAAAACCACTTTATTACACCCACTATTTTAATTTTAATGCTGGCCTCTTTTAATATTGTTAGTGCCTCTTTATTGTAGAGCGAATGAACGAAGGAAGTAGTGTAAGAAGAATATACGACGCGAATGTGAATGGTAGAAGAAGTCGGGGATGCCCGAGGAAGACAAGGCACGATCAAGTGAATCAGATACTTGAGTCGGGTCATGTCAAAAGTCAGAATAATAGAAGAGAATGTATGAGACGATGTATGAATGTGAGTGAGGCAAAGAGTGTGTGCCAAGACCGAGTTTTTTGGCGGTTCGTCCTCTCTGCCTACCCCTGCGAGGGAACGGCGTGATGGTTAGTTAGTTAGTTAGCCTCTTTATTATTGGATCATTGGTCTATTTTAGTCACTTTTCCAAGCAAGGAAAATAGAAGCATTTGATATGTGGAAAATATTTAGGTAGTGTAATGTTTAGTGTTCTGCCGCCACTGAGAGAATTATAAAACGACTCTGATGAAAATTATAATTCGTTTTAAATGGAAGAGAGCTGTAGAAAATGCACACGGTTCAGGATAATCTGGTTGGGGGCTCTCTCGGAACACCGCATCGGGTGTTATGCATTCGTTAGTCCATCACTCTTGGACACACTGACCACCAGATTCCTAACCTCCCCTCATACCTTTTTCCTTCCCATAACTTCCTCTCCTTCGTTTCATAAAAAAAGACTCTCCAGACAGCATTCCCGAAGACGACATGAATTATTTGTTCATGGCCTCTTGTTGAACCAACGTGGAGCTAATGTAAAAAATAAAAATAAAACACTTTTGTTGAAATTGTCTGGGCATATTACAGCATTGGGTGGTTTGATGGTTTTTTTTTACATTAGCTCCACTATGTCATCTTTGGGGAAGCTGTGTGGAGGGTCTTTCTAGAAAAAGAAGGAGAGGGAGTTCTGGGAAGGAAAGGGGTATTACGGGTGGGTGGGAATCTGGGGGTAACTGTATCCAGGAGTGACAGACATAATCCATCCCTCCCAGGCGATGTTCTGAGAGAATGCGGCTGGAGAAGTCAATGGGACTCCTTCAACCATTCTCTCCTGATCCGGCCTGCCATGCAGCTGGTGGACAGACGCATTCACCACCAAGATCCGGACAAACCTCACCCTATGAACCCGGACACCCTTGCTAAGTCACCAAACGTAGCGAACCGCCTCCCAAATTGATTACCCATACCCAAACATCCCAAATTGATGGTTGGTGTGATGCGATGGTTTCATAGTTATATCTGCCTAAAACAGTCACTGAAATTAGAAAAGACAATAAGTAACAAAATTTAATTCCTCTCAACATTCTTTCGCCTTGCAAAATTTCCCAACATTACGGGTGACAAAGTGTCTAGATGTCATTACATACAAATATTTGTGTAGTCTCGGTAATGAGAAAACCTCTCACTTATTTTTATTTTCAAATTCGTCGTTGGCCTCCCCTGATATATCCCAATCTCTTTAGTTCTGTTTTGTCCGACACATTTGTTCATCCTAACTCACTTCTCTTCATTGCATTACGCACTCCAGGGCTGAGGAAATAAATATTTTTTGAAAATAGTTTTTATATCAATTGACAAAAAAGTGCGAAAAAATATTGAAAAATGTTTTACACAGAAAGCTACATATTATGCAATAACCGCGTTTATAGGATCATACGTGTAGTTTCAGCATCCTTCAACAGATTTCGTGAGTGTAAATAGTTATATGTAGTTATGAGGTGTCTCAACACAAGTCAGTTAAGTAGTACGTCTATCGTAGTGTCGACTATCGTCGTTCGTGTCTAATACACGAACGATTACGGAAATAGCCGATGATACACGATAGATAGCTGGGCTCCCGCAGTGTCGGGTTCTCTAGCTTCAGAATTAATTATATTAATATATTAGAGCATCCAATAGGACGGTCGTTTGGTCCAGTTAAATGTTCAATGTAAACCTTACGAAGACGTAAATGAAGCAATGTGTATTCTTGACTAGAGGCTTTTGAGATGTGGTCCTGTAGAAGACTATTTGGAATTTCCTGGAGAGACCACATCACAAATGAGGAGGTTCTCCAAAGAATCGAAGGAGGAAGGCACCTGCTCAGGACCTTGTCCGAAAGGCGCGCAAGATGGATCGGCCATGTAATAAGACAAGAAGGCCTCTTGCATGCCATAATGGAGGGTATGACCGAGGGGACAAACGCTAGGGAACGCCCACGCCGAGAGTACCTGGAGGACCTGCTGGTGGACGTGCGCTGCTCATCATATGCAGACTTCAAAAGAGCCGCACAAGACAGGGAAGAGTGGAAGAAACGTATAGATGAAATTGCTGCAAACCAATCCCACGATTGAAACCAGAGAGAGAGATTCTTGACGATCTTTGATCTTTATTGGAGTTTTCCCGAACCTTTTTCCATTACTGGATGAAGGAGAACACATTTACTAATTAACTAGCGAGTTCGTGGTATGCGTTGCAATGCCACTTAACAAAGAAATTGTTTCTCCCTGCGTGTCCTTTCCCATTCGTACCGTTACCCTTACGCCTCCCCTTCCTCTCCCACTTCCCCCGTCGCTGACTGTAGGTACCTAAAACGAGTTTTCCGAATAAATATATATATTTTTTTTTTTTTTTAAGAAAAAAACTTTTCCGGGCTGTGAATAACCTGACAAGAATTTTAACTTTGTAATGTTTTAAAAATGAATAAATTGAATTGAATCGCACTGAATTAAAATCTCCTACTACCACCACAGTAAGCGGAAAATGTTACTTGTATCGTAATGGAGGACTTAGCCAGCCGAGGATTTGAACTCACCACGCCTGGGTGGGACGCAGATGGAAGGCTAACCCAGAAGCTGATCGGCCATTAAAAACTCGTATTTTTTGGAATTATAATGATTTGATGGTTTTGAAACTGAATATTTGTATAGTTACAAAACTCTTGATTGAAAGGACATTTTAACTATAAAAAAGGTTATTTTACCTTAATATTCGAAGTAAAAGAGATTGTAAAAATTTCGAGACGTCAGAGCTCTCCGTTATAAAATATTATATTAATAACTTTAAAAATCGTGCAATTGCCGAGCATTTCAGTGTCTAGGACCATTACTTTGAATTTGTCCCTGAAATACAGGGAAGACCCAAAACGCATCGAGCATATCTAATTGCATATCATAAAGGCGATTGAAATCCGCGCACAAAATACATTAATGTCAATAGGGATGATGCGTCAGGGGTTAGCTTAGTACTTTTTAAAACGGGGTAATGGACGGATACATCAAAACTAAACGCCGAAAACCACATTAATTGAACTAATTATTATAATTAAATACCAGCCCTTAGAAAATTAACGTTTGAAATCTCTTCACTAAGATCTGAACATCTGCCCTGATGTTGGACACTGCAATACTTTCCGAAATGTTAGCTAAAGAAGGAGGGGCAATACTGCATAATAACTCAAAAAATAATCACAATAACTTTTTAAACTTCCCAGAACTTTCCTCTCCTTCCTTTCCTTAAAAAAAACCCTCCACACAGCATCCCCAAAGATGACATAGGTTCTGAGGGAAATTATTTTCCTCAGGGCCTCCTGTGTGGATTTCATGTAAAAAAAGGCTAGTTTTTTAAGTGAAAACTTCTTTAGCACCGTTATGATTTGAAACTCGATGAAACGAAAAATAACGACACCAAAAGAGACAAACACATAGGTACATCTATAGGATTTAGTCTGCGAGAGAATGAGATAGTATAATCACTCTCCTCTTTGCGCGGTGATTCGTAGTCTTGTCTCCTTTATTACTTTACCCCACTCTTGTCTACTTTAGTTTTCTGAAGGTTTCACTTCTACGCTTGTGAATTGCACACTCTGTTTTCTTTTTATTTTTATTTTGCCAACCCTGAAGAATATCAAACCCCCCAATTTGTACAGATAAACTGCCATTCATTACTCTCTCGAACCGTTAACATCTGTCTCTCCTGCCTGGACCAGTAACTAGGTAGCTACCGCTCTGCTGTCTTATCCCTCTCTCCCCGATCTCTCCCCTTCCCCTCCCCACGCGGCAGTTTCCTCTGCCGTCTCTCCCGGAATGTTTATTGGCCCTAAAAAAACAAAGTTAGTGTTATTATTTGTCATTTGTCGTAAACACCATTCATTATTTTTCTGAACGCGTTTAATTAAGAGCGGCAGAGATGGGCAAACTTTCCATGCAATTTAATCCATAGATTTCGAACCAATGAATTCATAGTTCTAGATTACGAAATTTACCCAGAAATATTTTTATGTGAATTCTGCACAGGAATCTCAACTGCTCTTAATGGTATATTGTGAGACTGAAGGTAGTTTTTTTTAGCAATAGTTCCACACAGTAGGCCCTGAGGAAAATTATTTACGAGGCTGTCGGTAAAATAAAGACTCCAAGGTGCTGCGGTCGCGAGAAGCAATTTTACGTGCAATCTTGCAATACTGGCGTATAGCCTGGTTTCCCTTTGCCAAATTCCCACCCGGATACACTACACGACGCCAGATACAAAGGAACAATCATAGTAGCGTAATTCAGATTCGCCGAAGCAAAGTTTAAAAACCAATTACAGAGCGTGACTCACACCTGGCGGGTGCGGCGAGAATCGCGAACGGTTTCCACGCCGAGACTAAGTGTCGCAGAGAGTACAGCGTGGTAGAGATTTTGCGTAAGCAAATCCGGCTACACGCCAGTGTTTCTGGATCTCGCGTAAAATTGTTCCTCGCGACCGTAGCACCTTGTAGACCTTATTTTACGAACTGCCCTCTTTGGTTGATGTATGGAGGATCTTTTAAGGGAAAGGAAGGAGAGAAAGTTTTGGGAAGGATGTGTAGGAATCTGGTGGTCGGTGGGTCCAGGAGTGACGGACGTGCGAATCCATCCCTACTGCCGCTGTACAAGGCAATTGGTTGAGAGAGTATGGTTTAAGCAGCCGAATGGTCTCCCACAGTCTCTTCCGATCCAACCTGCCACACAGTAAGTAGGCAAATGCACCTGCCGCCAAGACCTAGACAAACTCACTCCTGGAATCCGGAAATACCTGCTAAGTATCCAAAGGTAGCGAACCACTTGGGGTGACCTAAGGCAGAGGTGTTGGTTATCCAATAAATTGGTGCGGTGTTATCGAGGACGGAGATTGGAAGATGAAGGCTTGGAAGAATCTGCCTATTCTTATTTGGTCACCAATATCGGCTAAAGCCATTTCAAGCAAATTTTAATTTCTGAATTGTGTTATTTAACCAGGTCGATAATGAAAGCATCAATATTTTGATTATGAAATGGTTTTATTTTAATTGGTCACTATGCAATGTTATTGATTTGGGTCCGGTGTTAGGCTGAAGGGAGTGGGGATGGGAAGGAGTTGGGGAAGGGGAAGGTTAATTTTCCGAACGGTGGTCTTTCTCCAAGGCTACACTAAAATCTTCAAATTATGGCCATTAATGAGTTCACATTTTTGGAATAAACTGCTTTGAATTGTAATTGAAAAGTTGGCGTTGGTTGAATGACTTATTACCAAATCTGAATAGCCAGGCGCTTCTTCAACTTCCTCCTCCCCACTACCTTTGGCCTCACAACATACTCTAATTCTCACCGCCTCAAGACGGTTGGGATGTTGGGAATCATATGCAATATTCAGTCAACTTTCGTTGCGAAAAGAGAAACTATCAGGCTAATATGTTCGCTTTTGGGAACAGCTCGCACAGGTCTCAGAGAAATCGTTGTACATATGATCTTAACCACGCTTTATTTTCGAATCAAAAAGTTAACCGCAGAATAATTCAAATGTACACATTTGGGAAATCGAAATTTAAGAACGTAATTTGAGAAAAAATGATGAATCCTTGTGACATATTAGGTCCCTACATATGAAATTGCGTTTTGTATGGGAGGAACATAAAGTCGATTTTTTTAAATATAATATATTTATTTAATCAAAGTATGTACCATTGCTATCTACGCACTTTTGCCATCTCATAGGTAGTTCATCGATCCCTTTACTAAAAAAAACCACTCGAACGGGAATCATAAAATCTTTGAAGGCGGTTTGGACTGCCCCATCGGAGTTGAATTTTTTCCCTTGCAAGAAGTTATCTAAATTTCGAAAAAAATGGTAATCTGTTGGGGCAAAGTCCGGAGAGTACGGTGGATGTCTTAAACATTCCGATTGAAGCTCCTCTAATTTGGTAGCCAACGGTATGTTGGTATGCAACGCAGCAGTCAACGCGCGTTTGTTGATTTGCTTCACTCACTTCATGAGGTACCCACCTTTCAAGCTTTTTCACCTTCCCAATTTGCTTCAAGTGGATTAAAACAGTTTTATCACTAACACCACAGCCTGCAGCTAACTCGGACGTGGTTGGCGATGGATCCGCTTCCACAATAGCCTTCAATCTTCCATGATCAACTTTGGTCTCCGGCCGTCCACGGGGCTTGTTTGCAGGTCGAAATTTCCAGAACGAAAACGTTGGAACCAAAAACGCACTGTGTTTTCTTTTGCGGCACCGTCGCCATACACATCATTAATCCTTTGAGCCGTTTCTGCAGCACTGGTGCCACGGTGGAACTCGTACTCATAAATAACGCGATATTTCAAGTTTTCCATTTTGTGAACTAAGTGACGCAAAGAAAAAAAAAATAAGGGAAAAACAAATGAATTATAATTTTCGAAACACAAATACATGAGTAAATAGCTGTATAAATTTTAATTTGGAATTCCTAACCAAAGAGAAAATATTTGAGATCAAAGTTGCCAGTACGGCAAAACGCCAATTTCGTATATAAGGACCTAATATTTATTTATTATTTTTAAATGAACGACAGATATGTGTGCGATGTATGTATGTAATCTTTACATAGTATAAAGTGAAGTAGCTCCCGCTGTCTGCGGGCTTAGATCTTTTAAACTACGCAACAGATTTTCATGAGGTTTTCACCAATAGATAGAGTGATTCATGAGGAAGGTTTTTAGGTATATAATTTGCCAAGGTTTTGTGTAAATTGGTTGAAATATCTATCGCGCCAAGTGGCAGACGGCATTGATTTAACAGATGGAGTTGGTTATAAAGGTTGGGTAATGGCGTGGCGTTGTGTTTCATTAGCCACAGCAACGTATGTCCGAGTCTGTTAGCGTATTATAAACGTGAATAACGTTTATAATAATTTTTTCAAAATATGTGTGAGCTTTTAGTTTTATCGTTTTCAGTAATTTTAGCTAGAAAGTACGTAAGGCGGACCATTTTTAAAACTTTTTATGTTTGCATTTTTTTTAAATTATATCTCTTCGTATTAAATTTGAAAGCCTATTTCACCATCTCTCAAAAATATTTTTTTTGAAAGTTGGAGAAATATTCCATTTTTTTAAATTTTATTGCAAATCAATTTGGGAGGCGGGAATGGGTACCGCCGCCCCGGGAACCTTTATTGGATAACCAACACCTCTGCCATAGGTCACCCCAAGTGGTTCGCTATGTTGGGTGATTTAGCAGAGGTGCCCGGGTTCATGGGGTGAGGTTTGTCTAGGTCTTGCAGGCGGATGACCAGGACACACTGAACCCCAGATTACTACCCACCCCTTAAACCCTTTTCCTTCCCAGAACCCCTCCTCTCCTTTCTTTCCTTAAGAAAAAACCTCCACACAGCATCCCCAAAGATGTCATAGATCCCGTGGGAAATTATTTTCCTCAGGGCCTCCTGTGTGGAGCTCATGTAAAAAAAAGCGGAAATACCGTGACCTTCCCACAGAATATGCTCGGGGCTTGAGGGGTACATCCGTATATTTTTTTATGTCTACAAAAGCTATATTGGCGACGCCGTCGACTGCAAAGTAAGTATTCCTATCTGTAGATGGGTTCTGATTGCACGTTGTATAGACGCTACAGATTGTTGACTACCACTGGGTGATGACTTTTCTTATCTGTTCCTCAGTTTGTTTACCCCCGAACTGAGATATTTATGAAATGTGAATTGATGTGTCTAATTGAGAATATTTGTGTAAGAAATCTCGTAAAATATTTATATTGATGTAATTATTTCATATAAACAACTTAAAAATTCAAGCATTTTTTAATATATTTATGAGTGGACTAAATGAGAGTTGGCAAAGTTTTGTTTTTATGCGTTTTAAACAATCTGACCGAGGCCACTGGGATTATAGCACCCTAATTGGAGAAAATTTGGAAAAAAAATTTGTACTTACATTTTTAAGATCTTGACTATTTACATCCTACTACTAGTCCCCAGAGCCAGTGGGACTATAAAATGCATAAATTGGGATACGTTATGAAATAGAAGGAAGTTGGGAACCTGAAAACTATTCAAACCATTTGTAACATATTATTAGGTACCAAGAACTATTATTACCTAACCTTAACGCATTCTTAAGGCGAGACATAACCATGTTTATCGGGGGTTTTCCCGAGGCTTACATTTTTATTTATTTCGGTGAATTCGTAATTGAATTATCATTTTTATTTCCATGCCTCACAAGGGATGCGAGTTATTTATATTTTAGATTAATAAAAATAGTATGTTGCTATTATTTTTTAAACGTACAACGCCTTTAAAAAATTGTAATACGTTGTACAACTAAAGTTAGCGGTGAGCACCAGATTTTATTTTTCTTACGATGTAAATATCTATATAACTTCGGGAGGTATTCATTTAGAAACATCTTAAATATTAGTGACACGTTCTTCAGAATTAATTAAAATGAACCCGGCGGAAGGGTGAATTCGATCGTACGTTCGTCCAATACGCCATGCGCATATTTGTTCACACGTTTTCTTCTTTCTTTCTTACGTCGTTAAGATTCCTACATTATTTTTCTTCTTCTTCTTTTTTTTATAGGGTAAATTCGACAGTAGGTTCGTCCAATACACGGGTCGCGACTTTACTTACGTCGATCAGATTCTGAATATATTTTAGGGTATAGTGTCAACTTCATAGAGATGATAACAAAAAGCTTAATAGTTCTTGTATCCGGTACTAGATGGCTATACCACAACGAAACGCCGAAAACCTCATTAATTTAAGTAAGATTATTACTTACGTCAACAGAAATCACGTAAAAGTAATTGTTAATCTTATAGTGAACTATAGAAAATTAATGACCATTGAATGACATTGTACCTTGGAGAATTCGCGATGACTGCTTTTTATCTTTGGGGATGCTGTGTGGAGGGTCTTTTTAGGTAAAGGGAGGGGGGAACAGGTATGAGAGGTGGGAAGGAATCTGCCGGTTAACGTGTCCAGGAGGCGTATTTCCAAAACCTATACCGATTCAGCCGCGGTATCGACAATTTACATTTTCAATTTCAAAATTTAAATATTTTTTGGAAAAACGCGTCCAGGAGTGACGGACGTACAGGTCCATCCCTCAGACTGCGGTGCGAGTTAAGAGGGTCCAAATGGAAAGGCCTAGCCTGCCACGCAATAAGTGGCCAAACGCATCAGCCGCCAAGACCTAGGCAAACCTCACCCCATGAACCCGGGTTAAATTAACAAACGTAGCGAACCACTTGGGGTGACCTACGACGGGGGTGCTGTTTATCCAATAAATGGTTCCCGGACAACGGTACCCAAACCCACCCCCAAAATTTATTATTAGATTTTTAAAAAAACTGTGCAATCTATACAACTCCAGATTTTAGTGAATGAAACATATTTCAAATACAATATGTTGATCGAGTAACAATTACTTCATAAAAGCCAAGTAGGTATTTATCATCAATTAGCTTCTACCATCGTTCTTTTCATATCTTTTTTTTAACATCACCTAGGTGAAGCTTTCTGTATAAATAGGTATATATTTATTTATTGTAGAAAGATACGAAATATAAATTAAAATTCACTCATCCGAAAAACCCAAGACACGATACTAATGAAGGACTAAATCGGACAGTTTTAAGATAGGCAATAATTTTTCATTACCTGCATATTATTCTTGGCATGTTCAAGCCGATGTATTTACAAATAGCTGTCGCGACTTACGTGTGGTCGTGGGTCTTTAATTATACGATGCTTTTGACTAATAAGAGTCTAAAGATTCTTGAAATATCCTGGTGTTTTAGACACTGCGACAAATGTGTTAGATGTGTGTTATTTATAAATTTCCCTGAAGTGTGTGAAAGGAAAATAATTAATACAGCTGTCTGTATGTATGCTTCCAATAAGATTATGTCGTACGTAGGTAGAATTTGTTTTGTATTAATCATCAACGCCCTGATGGGCTTTTACATATTTTCATTGTTTACATGATTTAGTGCTTACGGAAAACAACAAAAATTTTTTTAAGGGTAATGCAAAATAAAAATAATTAATTTTTGGAGATCGCTGGCAACGGTTAATATGCACTTTTTTGAAAAAACCTTTTGATTCACCTTAATTACATTAAAAGGCAACTATTTGCATTGGGGGAAGTGGAAAATAATTCATTCTAAATTTCGATTGCGTAAAATTGAAATTAGCTTTCGACTTGTGAGATTGTACGCCATTAGTTATTAGCTCATTCGCTGTCACTTTGGTACGTTGGTATTCCTGATACACTTGAATCCTTGAATGTATAACGAACGGCTAGAAGATTTTGAAGGTACGGGGCACTTTCTTTTGAATCACAAACCATGTTACACAAACCTAGCGTAGCCGCTAAACTACTTGAAAACTGGGATGTTTTTTTGCCTTGACGCGAGTAGGCGTTATAAAGGGGCACTTTCTTTTGTATCACAAACCATGTTACACAAACCTAGAATTCCCATGAAGTCTGCTACGCTTTGCTCTAGCATCTTTTAGTTCAGTAACAAGAATACCAACATAACAAAATGACGTTTGAAAATAAAGTTTGAAAATGGACGGTCTCGTTTCACAGAATAAAAGCTAATTTTAATTTTACGTAATCAAAATTTAGAATGAAATATTTTCCACTTCCCCCAATGCTGTCTTTTAATGTAATTAAGGTGAATCAAAAGATTAAAAAAAAATGCGTATTAACCATTGCCAGCGATCTCAAAAATTTACCTAAAAATAAAACTTACATTTATATTTGAAGATTGCAGCTAATAATATGTTCGGTGAGAAAATGAAGATAATGTTGGTAGTTCTTAGTCGAAGTATAATTCAGTTAAAAGTGACCTAATTTGATATAGACACCTTAGCACAGTTGGCAGAGCTGTTGCTATGTAAGCAGAAGGTCCTGGGTTCGTGTCCCAGAGGTGCCAATATCTTTTTCTGATTTTTCTGTCTCCAGATTTTCGAATGAGTTTCGCTAATATTGTCCTCATTTAATTAAATATTACAATTTGAGATTTTACTCACAAAGCTAAAAAATAAAAATAAATATTCATCCTAGACTTGCAGAAAAGTCAATAGATATCGCGTAATAAAAATAAAATGAATAAAAAATTATCCAGTCATTATCTAGATAGCATTTAGTTCGGGTTTGAATCTTGCAATCGTACATAAAGATAGCTGCCAATAATATTATGTGCGTTAAGAAATGAAGATAATGTTAGTAGTTCTTAGTCGAGGTATGATACAGTTAAAGTGACCAAATTTTAGCTCAGTTGGTAGAGCTATTGCCATGTAAGCAGAAGGTCCTTGGTTCGAGTCCCAGAGGTGCCAATATCTTTTTCTGATTTTTCTATTTCCAGATTTTCGAATGAGTTTCACTAATATTGTCTTCATTTAATTAATTAATTTTTAATTTTAACTTAGATTTGTTTCATAACATAACCAGTAGGTATATTCCAAAAGCGGTGAAGAAATATACAAAAAATTACCCACCTTTGCCACCAGTAACCCAAGTGGTTCGCTACTTTGTGTGTTGGCAGGTGGCAGATGAGGTTTGTCCGGGTCCTGGCGGCGGTTGCTTTTAGGTGCTTTTTAGCAGGACTTTCTCGTAACTCGCCTTGCACCGCAATGGAGAGTTGGATTCATTCGTCCGTTACCCCTGGACACTGATCCACATACTCATACCTACCTTTTTCCTTCATGGAACTTATTTTAATTCCTTTTCTAAACGTAACTAACTAACAGAGTAGGCAGAGAGGACGGGCCGCCAAACTACTCGATCTTCACACTCCTTGCCTCGTTCACATTCATCGCCTCATACATGATCTTCTTTTTATTCCGACTCTGTACATGGCCCTACTCAAGTATCTGATTCAGTCTTCCTCGGGCGTCCCCGACTTCTTCTACCATTTACATTTTCGTTATATATTCTCCGTACGCTCCTTTCCTCGTTCATTCGCTCTACTCATTACGCTTACATCAGCCTTGCATTCTTTGCGGATCTCCACATTTCTAACACGACCGCACATGGTTTTAACAGACATACGCCTCAGGGATCTCATTTCTATAGCATTCAGTCTAATTTCATCCTTCTTCTGCCAGTTCCATGCCTTACTGCCTACATCACGGTAGAAACCAGCACTCCATTATGGACGGCTAACTTCGCTTCTTTGGACAATTTTTTGTTGGCGCCAACGTTGCCTGCATTTACTCTTCTTTCGATATCTCTATCAGCCTTCCCATCTCTCGTAAACATACTTCCCAAGTACACAAACTCATCCACCTGCTCCAAATACTCATATATACCCTCTATTTCAAATACCATGACTTTAGACTTACTTACATTCATCATTAACTCTTTCTTCATACATTATATCAGACGTGCATATGCCAGAATAACTTTACATGTTTAAATTATTTTAATATACAATATTTGTTTGTATTTCTTAAGTCATTTGTATTCTGTATGTAATGTAAACCTTATTAAAATAAAAAAATGGGCACTAGCAGGTAGTAGGAACTTAGAACCCGGGCATATCCGTACCTACCGACGGTGAAAGCGGCTTGACCAATCAGAGGCTCGGGCTAGAGGTCGAACAGTACTTCCCTTTGCCACGGTCAAGTACCTAAATTAACAAAAAGGCAAGCTTTCACCGTCCAAGCCCTCTTTCTCATCGGATCTGCCTAGGCGACGGACCCTGCCCGGGTCTGCCAGCCGCCTGCTAGCCGCCTCTCTCTGTCGATTTCTGTGCCTTTTATATTTGGCTTGGCGTGTACGTTTGTCATGTTTTTACCAACCCCCTATTACAGTCTGTATACCGACGACGGCCCGTGCGGTATATAGTGGTCCTTCGAGCCGGATAACAACACGCCATCACGTCTACACGCCATCACGTCTCGAGCCCCCACGTCTCGAGTCCCCATCGCCCGGGCTCCTTCGCCCCGGGTCCCGCACCTCTCTGCTCCGATGATGACGTCACGTCCGGATCGTCAACTGATGACACCGTCCGGATGCGTGCCATGCAAAATCAGCACGCCCAGCAGTTTGCATACATATTGGCAGCCCTGAGGCCTGCCCAACCAGTCACGCCGGTGAAACTTCCGGATGCGCTGCCAAAAGTTCCAGCCACCCCGGTTACTGCACCCAAGCCGGTGTTCCCAGATGCGCTGCCAAAAGCTCCAGCCATGCCGGTGACCATCTCGGCCCATACTCTAACCACGCCGGTGATCTTCCCGGATGTGGTACTCCAAGCACCAGTCACGCCGGTGAAATTTCCGGATGCGCTGCCAAAAGTTCCAGCCACCCCGGTGACTTTCCCGGTTACTGCACCCACGCCGGTGTTCCCGGATGCGCTGCCAAAAGCTCCAGCCATGCCGGCGACCATCTCAGCCCATACTCTAACCACGCCGGTGATCTTCCCGGATGTGGTACTCCGAGCACCAGTCACGCCGGTGAAATTTCCGGATGCGCTGTCAAAAGTTCCAGCCATCCCGTTCACTTTCCCGGTTACTGCACCCACGCCGGTGTTCCCGGATGCGCTGCCAAAAGCTTCAGCCATGCCGGTGACCATCTCGGCCCATATTCTAACCACGCCAGAGACCTTTCCGGATGCGCTGCCAAAAGCTCCAGCCATTCCGGAGAACATCTCGGCCCGCGCTCTAACCTCGCCGATGAACATCTCGGCCGCGGGCACCCACGCTGTAACCACGCCGATGAACATCTCGGCCCATGCTGTGACCACGCCGATGAACGTCTCGGCCGCAGGCACCCGCGCTGTAAATACGCCGATGAACATCTCGGCCGCGGGGACCCACGCTTTGACCACGCCGATGAACATCGGAGAAATACCTACGAAGCCGATGTATAATGGGTGCCCCGATCAAGCGACCGGCTTTGCCGCCCCGTACGAGCCGCGGCCGGATATACCTACTCAGCCCCGGCATAATGCGCTCCCCAATCCAGCCGCCCCGTACGAGCCGTGGCCTGTCTACAGCGGACAGCCCGCCGACTCAGAACCATGTGGGGATATACCTACCAAGCAGAGGTATAATGCACGCCCCGACCCAGAAATGGAATGCCTAGCCGCCCCGTACGACAAGTCGCGGCCTGTCAACATCTGCAGTGGACAGCCCGCCCGACAACCCCGGGAAGTTATACCTACTCAACTCAGGTATAATGTGCACCCCGATCCGACGGTAAACGCCGACCGCTACCCCGAAGTACGCGGCCCCGCAGCGCCTGGCCCCAAAGTGTCTGGCATTGCTGTACCAGCGACCCCCGGCTCAATCTACGCCGGCCGCCAACGTGCTTTTGGCGGGGCCCGAGAAAACACATGCCGCTGTCCCGAAGACCGCGGTGCCGCATCGCCTGGCCCCAGAGATCCCGGCCATATTGTAGGCGCTTTCTCAGACAACGAAACGCGCATTATGACGGTGACATCTACTGATGCAGGGATGAAGCTTCCACCCATCTCTACTCCAGCCGACAGTGTAGATGGGGGAAGAGTTTGTGCGCCTCGGGACAAAGCACGGTTCACAAGAGTACCTGCTTACCCGACGACCGAGCAGACATCCGCTACACGCCAGCGCCATCGACAACGCGGCCTGTCGCCCTGCGTTCCAGGAACACCATCTGCGGCCATCGGAGTCGCCAACACGATGCACGTCTTCCCAAATAGCTAGGCGAATACTTCGCCGGGGGAAGTATATCAGACGTGCATATGCCAGAATAACTTTACATGTTTAAATTATTTTAATATACAATATTTGTTTGTATTTCTTAAGTCATTTGTATTCTGTATGTAATGTAAACCTTATTAAAATAAAAAAATGGGCACTAGCAGGTAGTAGGAACTTAGAACCCGGGCATATCCGTACCTACCGACGGTGAAAGCGGCTTGACCAATCAGAGGCTCGGGCTAGAGGTCGAACAGTACTTCCCTTTGCCACGGTCAAGTACCTAAATTAACAAAAAGGCAAGCTTTCACCGTCCAAGCCCTCTTTCTCATCGGATCTGCCTAGGCGACGGACCCTGCCCGGGTCTGCCAGCCGCCTGCTAGCCGCCTCTCTCTGTCGATTTCTGTGCCTTTTATATTTGGCTTGGCGTGTACGTTTGTCATGTTTTTACCAACCCCCTATTACAGTCTGTATACCGACGACGGCCCGTGCGGTATATACATACTTCGTTCATCCTAGACACGAGAGACTGTAGATCTTCCATACTGTTAGAAATCAGCACCGAATCATCAGCATACAACAGACAACGTACTCTCCACAAAGCAACCTCAAATATGACAATGCCCTGAGGGGAATTATTTACATCAAAACCACCTCTGTGGAACTAATGGGGAAAAAAATGTTAGTTTCAAATAAAATAAAATGTTGATTGCAGAAAAAAAATAATTGCCTAGTAGCTTTATTTGGAACTTAAGTTGCAGGAGTTCACAACAATCTGGTTCGGATTGAATAATTTTATATAAAAAATTTAAGTCTTGAATTGATACGGTATTTTTTGTACTGAATAATGCGGCACGTATTCAATATTTTGTATCGTTTTTCCAGCTCTTTTCAAATAGTCTTCCATGTTTTCTCATTTTGGTTCGCAACGAACTAAAAGTCGCTTAATTACATTAAAAAAAATCCCACAAATTATCGAAACGCCGTCTTTCGTTGTAATGACAATGACGGATCTATAATAGAGTAGGTATATCGAATTAGTTGGTGGTTAGTGGACAACTTTTGCAGGTTTTGTGCTAGTTCCGAGTCGATTTGTCGGGAGTTAGTTTCGAGCCCTGCACTAACAAGGAACGATAAATCTTAAGAGAAACAGGGGCACCAAAAATTTTAAAATATTTATTGAAAAATAATTCCCTCACAAAAAATCTAGTTTGATAATTTTTCCTCGTTTCATACATTTTCGCAAAGCATAGGTAATTTGTATTGAAAATAGAAAAACAGTTTGGTATATTAATAGTATTTTAACCTTTTTTTTTCTTTATTATTACCACCATTCAGAATTGAAACGTTGCTTGAAAATGGCTTTAGCCGTGTTTGGCGACCAGATCTGAATAGCCAGGTACTTCCCAACCTTCCTCTTCCCCACCTCCTTCCCCTCCCCACTACCTTCAGCCTCACAACATACCCCAATTGGGGATGCCATAGTCTCACTGGCTCCAGACGGGAGCAGTTGAGATTCTTGTGCGGTATTAACTGTAAAAAAAAAAAATAATAATTTGAAAGAAACGTACAGCTTTTATAACACAATCAGATTAAACAAGGTTAAAGCAAAAAATGGCTTTTTCACATGCAAATGTTGTTAGAGCTAGGAGATTTATTTTGTTTTAAAACTCATAAGAGGAATATAGGATAAGGATATGAGATGGTCTTGGAGCATTATTTATTCATACTTTCATTTGTGATCGAACGGTTATCTTCAGTTTGATATTTCTGAAGGCTTTTTATTATTATTCTTACGTTATCTCCACACAAGAGGCTTATTTCATCTTCGGGGATACTGTGTGGAGGGTCTTTTTAAAAAAGCAAGTAGGAATTTCTTTGAATTAAAATGGTATGAGGGGAGGGTAGGAATCTGGGGGGTCAATATATATCCAAGAGTAATGGATGTACAAATCCATCCCTCGGTGAGAGTGTACTGAAGAGGTCGAAAGGTCTCCCTCAACCTGTCTCTCCCGATCCGGCCTGCCACGCAGTAGGTAAGCGGGTGCAAATGCCTCCGGGTCTTGACCCAGACAAACTCACCCCAGGAACTCGAATACCCTCACCAAATATAGCGTTCCATTTGAGGTGACCTATATTTTTTATATGAATTCCTCACAAGAGTCTCAGCTGCTCCCGTCTGGAGCCAGTGAGACTATGGCATCCCCAATTGGGGTATGTTGTGATGCTGAATGTAGTGAGGAGGGGAAGGAGAATGGGAAGAAGACGGTGAGAAAGTACCTGGCTATTCAGATCTGGTCAGTAACCACGGCTAAAGTCATTTCAAGCAATGTTTCAATTCTGGATGGTGGTCTATGACCAAGACGATTCTGAGAGGATCTTCCACTCTGGAATGTGACGCAAATGTACTTTATATTATTTTATACTAACTGACCCCGCAAACGTTGTTCTGCCTTATAAATTATTTCTAGTGAATATTTTGGTGTAGCATTACTCACTGTAATACACGCACACAAATAGATAAATCAAATTAAATCGTGTGAGTTGTGATACATAACAAATGCCGAATTTCAAAATGACGCGACGCTTCTCGTGAATGACTTTCTCCTGTATGAATGAAAGTAAGATGAGGCGGACGTAGCGCCATCTGTCATTCAGCAAAATAAATAATTTCGTTCTGTTTTAAATACAAACTTATTTAGTTACACTTGTTCATACAAAAATACTAAAATTGCGATTAAAAATTGGAGGGTAGCGATTAAGAAATGGGAGGGTGGGGGTTGGACGGTGAAAATTTGGGGTTATGGGTACTTTTTGATGCCAAATAAAAAAACTATTTTTTTTTTCAAAAAACAGGCATTTTTTCTAGAAAGGGACACCCTTATCACCTAGCGGTTTGAAATATACTTTACGACCTATTCTCATACCTACCAACTAGGAAAAAAAATATTAAAATCGGTCGAGCCATTTCGGAGGAGTGCGACCACAAACACACGTGAGAAATTTATATATATTGAAGATATTGATGAATAAATTGTGAAATAACACAAATCAATCAAATAAAATTCATTTGCCCACGCAAATGGCAATGGTATTTGTTAACCACTAAACTGTTCCCGGGGCGGCGGTGCACATACCCACCTCCCAAAAAGTAAAGACTACATACCTTCTCTTAAAAACTTAACACAGAATGATTTGTTTAAAAAATAATTATTATGGGTTCCCCTTTTGAGCACACCCCTGCTTTCGCTCAGCGCGTAATTTTCTGTTAAATAACATTTCAAACGATTTGAATAATTATTACAGGCCACTGACAGAAATACAGGCTCCAGGGTTTCCACCAGCACAATTTGTAATGGCGTGTCACTATTTAATATAGAAATGTCTCTCCCCGCTAATTAACAGGGTGACGAATGACTGAACTGTTGTTTTGTTTATTTTAAATCGTTTCTGAAACAACTGATTTTCTGTCGGGAAAAGTATTTGGTTTAAGTTCAAGATGTTTCGGAAATTGTGGTGGAGTTAATTGGATTGGATGATTAATTAATTAAATGTTTCAAAAATAACTTGTTTTATACCTATGATTTTTACCGGCTTATGGAGTGAACAGTTTTATGTTAATTTCTTTCTACTGTGGAGTTAATTACATTGGATAATTAATTAATAAGTCAGGTACGCCTCATCTGTCTTACATATATTGCTTGCTAACAACGTATGCAAGGACACTGGAGGTCTGGATTCGTTCAAAATTAAATGTAGATTCGTTCATTCAAAAATGAGTAACAATCTTCTACTTATACCAGGGCGGGTAAGTGGTGGACAATCTCCATACGTCATACATATGTCTGGTAATATTATATTACCTTGAAAACAAGCATATTATGGCTCCGTGTCGTTAAATGAATGTTTAAAAATACCTTGCTTTATATCAAGGATTTTTACTGGCTTATGGAATGAAAAGTTTTACGTTGATTTCTTTCTACTGTACACTTGTACCTAATATAGATGTTATGATAATCATTTTTGAATTTCACCAGCCCGGAGCCAGTGGGATTACGGTTTCCCCAATTTGTGTAAGTTGTGAGGTTGGAGAATGAGATGGGGAAGAGGAAGATTGTGAAGTCGCTTTTTCATGTGAATACTGAATGCATGAATACGCAAGAGTCTCAATTGCTCCCGTCTGGAGCCAGTGAGACTACGGCGTCCCCAATTATGGTATGTTGTGAGGATGAAGGTTGTGGGGAGAGGAAGAGATAGGGATGTGAAAGGTGGGGAAGTAACTGGTTATTCATATCTGGTAAACAAATAAGGTTGGAGCCATTTCAAGCAACTTTTCAATTCTGAATGGTGGACTTCCAAAAGAGAGCATCTTCCTCTCTATCGTTATTATGAAAAACAATTTATTGTGGAGCAACGCAACGTTTTGAATCTGAATGATTTTCTTTCTCAAGAGCATCAAGTGGGTGTTCCTCTATTTCTTCACATACAGGGTGAAAGATACTTCCAGTATCGCCCTGGTGTATGACCACCTTTCAGAATTGAAACATTGCTTTAAATGAAATTTGGCATGTTTAGTGACCTGATCTAAGTAGCCAGATTTTTCCCCACCTCTTATGCATCTCCTTCCCCTCCCCCCTACCTCCTGCATCATAATTTACCCCAGTGGGGTATTTTTTTTATCAATTATGACGTAGGAAACGCCACTGGCTGCGGCGAGACGACAGTCACCAACGTTGCCCGGCGTGACGTCAACGCCGCCGTACTCTCGAATAAAAATGAACACGTCGTTTTTCGCGAAAATCTATAGTTGGGCATTTTAAATCGCTATAAAAATGTATTCGTTAAAATAAAAATACCACCAATGTCTTAATTGTTTTCTTAATTTTAATCAAGATTAAAAAAATACAGTGAAAATACCCAATAGGGGATGATACAATCTTACTGGCTCCTAACACCTCGCAAGAGTCCCAACTGATCCCGTCTGGAGCCAGTGAGATTGTGGCATTTCCAATTGGGGTATGTTGTGAGGCTAGAGGCGGATGTGGAGGGAAAGAATATGGGAAGAGGAAGATGGAGAAGTTCCTGGCTTTTCAAATCAAGTCACAAAATACGGCAAAAGTCATTTCAAGTAAAACTTCATTTCTGAATGGTCGTCTTACACCAGGGCGATACTGAGTGAATCTTTCCCTCTGGAACGTGCCGCAAATATACAATATATTATTTTTTATGATTCAATTGTGAAAACACTAACCAATTTGCCGGGATCTGAACTCGCCACCTCCGGATCACTAGATGATAGGCTTGCTCCCCGAAGTTGCACTCCCATGAGTTATCAAAACTCATTAAGGGATCGCCAATTGATTACTTTTGAAAGGTTAAATCCAACCCAACCCATTATGCAGACACAATATATGAAGATTTTTTTTACAAAGCATTTCACAGAAGCAACATATAGACACAACATACGAAGAATCACTTTACATGTCTTAAAAGATTTTATGAATTATTATAACCACTCATTTGATTTATGTACTGTTGGTGTCAGTATCCTCCATGATGTACTATAGAAATGCATAAAAAAACAAAATCAGGAAAATACAATAAAAGGTACGGGCTCAAAAATTTAAAGACCTGATACAAGATGTTTACATACAAAATGCATGACAAGATTTAAAACAGATCTAAACTGCGCCAATCATATCTGGATGTACAAAGTTTGGTACTTGGAGATAATCAGGACAGCTATCAGAACAGAGTTTTTACCTACTTATGACTCGTTTTCCAAATAACATTTGAAAAAATAGGATTTCAATATATCGTTTCGATATTTGTTAGAGGCTTATACCTGTCTTAATTCTTCAGGCAATTTGTTATAGTTAGTGTAGGCAATGTATTCTAATGATTTCAGTCCGAAATTTGTTGAGTGTATTTTTGATATATGTAGTTTGTTGTGTTGTCGTGTATTATATTGGTGAACGTCGTTGTTATAGTTCAGTTTTATATTTGTGTGGGTGTTGCACTGAATAATATTTAAGATGGTGTTTGTTATCTCAAAGCTAGGAACAATCTTAAATGGCAATACAAGCGCGTGACGGTAAATATCTATGTGGTGTATCCCAAGGCAAGCCAAAAATGTTACTTAGGGCTCTATTTTGGATTATTTGCACCTCCGATACCATTTTTTGGTAGAAAAACCCCAGATACTCGAAAGTTAGGAGACTTTTACGGTAATCACATAAAAATACTAATAAAAAAAATACTTTTGTTTTACGATTTCAAGCGATCATCTAATAGTTTACGTTAATTAACTTTAGAGTGAAGCATTTTTTAGGAGGTTTACCCTCCGTACAGTAGATAATGTTAAAAAGTGCAAACTAACTTTAAACACCTTCATAACAACGCGCAAACTTTGGGATGAACTGCCTTTCTGTGAAATGAATTTCCCTGGTGTAATGAGACCCAACCCTCGAAAACACCATCTCAAGGAAAAACTATAGAAGTTGGTACTTCTGTTCCCACGACAACAATGCTTTTCTCCAACCTCTCATCAAATCCTTGTGAATAACTGGGGAGATAAACTAAAAAAAGTTTGATGGGGGTATCTATTTGTCCGAAGTAAGGTCAATTTTGCCTTTCTTCGGGTAAAATTGATCAAACAATATAAATTTTAGAAAACCTCTTTTGAATATACAAGGATTTTCTTTGGTCTTTTCGGGGCCTACGAGCGGAGTGGTTATATTGTTTTAATTTATTGAAGTGAAACTTCCTTAGCCCCGTTAGAGTGATTTTAAATTCGGGTGAAACGGAAATGACGCACTATGGCACCTGAGAAAAATCAAACTGCGCTCAAGGCTCCTATTGGTTGAGATATAAAACGGAAACGACGATATGTCTGCGCTCATTGGCCGCTTTGTTTTTTTACGGGTCGTCGGAATATAATGCGTAAATGCGTCCCATAGCGCAGCGGTGTAGTGCGTCGCAAATCTCAGCGGCCAGAGAAATCCAGCAGACGGAGGTTCGAATCATTTGAAAAAATAAACATTTTTGCTTTTGTAAATCAATATCCAATCTTCAAACCACTTTAAAACAAACAGGCAAAAGAAAGCGACATCTAGCGGCTTTCTAGTTTCAATTCTATCGCGTGTGAAGTACACACTCTAATTTTTTTTAATGTTATTTTTTTGTATTACACCTTACTAGAGCATAGAGAACGAGTAAAGAAAGGCTAACTATATCGCCACTGAGTTGGGTAGCATTGTGAGTCGGGCTAAGGTAAAGGCTGTAGGAATAGTCAGTTCGTCATAAAAAAACATAGTCAAAGAAATCAGTTCTTTGAAATCCTCCAAAATAGATACCTACTCTTCAGTCATCATCCCCAAAAATACAAATGCCGGTTGTGTGTATGTCTGTGATTGATTGTTACTCTAATTCAATGAAGGTTTTGAAACTGAAAAATGGAAACTGATTGTGTTAATAATTCAGACGAACGATAAAGTACCTTACCAACAATATTACAAGTAATCTGAGAGGCGGGCATGAGTTCCGCCGCCCCGGAAACCATTTATTGGATAAGCAACACCACTGTCGTAGGTCACCCCAAATGGTTCGCTACGTTTGGTGATTTAGCAGGGGTGCCCGGGTTCATGGGATGGGGTTTTTCTAGGTCTGATGACCAGGACACACTGAACCCCAAATTCCTACCCACCACTTAAACCCTTTTCCTTCCCAGAACTCTCCTCTCCTTTCTTTCCCTGAAAAACCCCTCCACACAGCATCCCCAAAGATGACATCGGCCTTTTGGAAATTATTTTCCTCAAGGCCTCCTGTGTGGAGCTCGTGTAAAAAAAAAGGACACCTCAAATGATTCGCTACTTTTGGTGACTTAGCATGTAGGTATCCCGGCTTCATAGGGAGAGGTATATGTATGTAGGTATTGGCGGCGAATGTATTTTCCCACCTATTGTGTAGCGGTTCGTATCGGTAGAGATTGATTGAATCTAACCTAACCTTACCTAATGTAACCTAGCCTAACCTGGACCTCTCCAGCCGGACTCTCGGCTTGCGCCGCAGTGGGGGGAAGGGATTCATTCGTCCGTCACTCTTGGACACACTGACACTCAGATTCCTACCGACCCCTCATACCTTTTCATTCCTAGAGCTTCCTCTTATTCCTTTCCCTAATTTGACCCTCCACACAGCATCCTAAAAATGACAAGACACGTTATTTAGATTACTAATATCAAATTCCGTGAATTTTACTGGTCTGCGCTAATAACACATAATCCTTAATCCATAAAACCGTGAAACCACTGCAGATTTACGGAAGTCCACAGTCAACCCCTCGCCTGAAGCTAGTATTGACCAGTCGTACCTAACCTAACCTAACCAGTCGGTTACCGCGGGATCGGATGGGCACAATACTAATTAGTTTCAACCCTCGGCGTGAAGGGGGTGCAAAGCAACCCCACGCGGTAATCGATATTTTTACTATCAAGTGATTGTGGTTAAAAAGGGGCGAGGTTAAATAAAGACATCTATCAATTACGTTATTTGTGGTTTTCACATATTTGTAAAAAGTTTATTTTAGTATCTATCTATACTTTTTTTTATCGGAAATTTTCGGAATTTTTTCGGAAATGTAAAAATCACTAGGTATATTAAAAAACTTATAGTAATAACCACGAACTAGAATCAAACCCGATCTCCTGCTTAGAAGCCAATCGTGCTGACCATTATACAACCAACTAATGTAAGAACGGGGGAGTAAATTCATTGCCATAAATATGATGTGTAGATCTCTTATATATAAAAATGAATCGCAGAATGTGTTGCTAAGCGCAAATCTCGAGAGCAGCTGAACCGATTTCGCTAATTCTTTTTTTAGAATATTCCTTAAAGTACGAGGATTGTTCTTACGGAGAGAAAAATTAAGAAAATGGCGCAGAACATTGGATAATTTCAGAAAACCTAACTATCGCACGTTTGACAGTTCGCGTGTTTGAGAATGACATTTTGCAAAACAATGATTGTTAAATCAGGATTCTATTTTTGAAAATCTTTAAGTAGATAGGTAAATTTATTTAAAGTAGGTACTCCCCTAATAGTTTGAATCGAATCAAGTATTTTAGATATTTTAAATGGGTACCTATGTTAGGTAAGGACGTGTGAGGGGGGAGGGGAACTCGGGAGGGGGGTTCGCGAGATGGGGAAGGGGGGGGGGGAGTGGAGTGGGGAGAGGGGAGGTGGAGGTGACGGAGTGGGAACGCGAGAGGGGAAGAGGACGCAGGAGAAGAAGGGGTGGCGGAAGGGAACGGGAGGAATGGGAAAGGACACTCAGGGAGAAACAATTTCTTTATTAAATGGCATAGCAACGCATGCTGGGACTAGCTAGTTTTTAATATTTTTTTGTAATTAATTAATTTAGAATGTTTCATAAATAATTTTGTTAAAAATAAGGAACTCCAAAGAAAAATATTCAGGCCTTAAAAAAAAATGTTCATATAGAGTTTATATGAACATATTTTTTTAAAGCCAGAATATTTTTCATATGTCATGTCTATATTATAGACCAATAAACGCTGATTCTGTATGGATAAGTTGCAGAGTTTTTAAACAATTATTAAAAAGTCCATTTTTAATCGGGTCGTAAAAACACGCGGTCAAGGTGACGTCACTGTTCGACGTGTCGTGACGTCACCTTAAAGTCATTGTATGGGAATGTATGATATGACACAAGCCATCGTATTAATTTATTCGTTTATTTACATACTGTTTATAGAGATTTAGTTGTTGTGTTTATTGAAACATTATTTAGGCCTAAATAATGTATCAAAAATAATGGTAACTCTTATTAGATTATTTCTATTATTTAAAATATTCAAAAACTACTGCACAACAAAAAATAGTAATGCTTCTTCTAGGGAGAATACTTCGAACAACGGAATTCAAAATGGCGGCAGTAGATCAGCTGATTGCCCGACCCTATACTAATTGTCAGGAGTGGTGACGTCACACGATTCACCATACATACGGTGGTTTTCGGGGGGTCTTGAAAAATTAAAATTTTGACAATTATTTTAACTATTAAAACTAACTCTAAAAATAAAAATGCAGTTATTTAAGTAAGAAGGATTCATTAAAAAAAATTGGACTGGAGTTCTCTATTAATTTCGTTAATAATTATTTTCGTTAATGATTAATTTCATTAATAATTAACTTCGTTAATAATTAATTTCGTTAAAAATTAATCTAGTCGTTAATATTTAATTAATAATTAATTTAATAATTAATTTAATAACCAATTTAGTCAATAATAGTTAATGCATAATTAATTTAGTTCATAATTAATTAAGTTAAAAAGTAATTTAGTCAATAATCAATTTAGTTAACAATTAATTTAGTTAATTATTAATGTGTTAAACAATTAATTTAGTTAAATTGATGCATTAAACCATTAATTTAGTTAATTATTAATGTGTTAAACAATTAATTTAGTTAATTATTAATGTATTAAACAATTGACTTAGTTAATACGTAAATAACTAACTAACTATTTCTCCGCATGGATAGGCAGAGAGGACGGAGCGTAATAATGACTAATTTAAGTGACGATTAATTGAGTTAATGAATAAATATGTTATTAATTCAATTTAGTTAGTGATCAATTTAGTTAATAATAGTTAATTCATAATTAATTTAGTTAATAATTAATTTAGTTCATATTTAATTTAGTTAAAAATTAATTTTGTTAATAATCAACTTCGTTAATAATTAATATAGTTAATTATTAATGTATTAAACAATTAATCTAGTTAATACAAAAATAACTAACTAACTAATCACGCCGTTTCCCCGCAGGGATAGGCAGAGATTCATACATGCTCTTCTATTATACTGGCTCTTGACATGGCCCGACTCAAGTATCTGATTCACTTGGTCGTGCCATGTCTTTCTCGAGCGTCCCCAACTTCTTCTACCATTCACATTTAAAAAATCGTACCTCCGAATTTTAATACGGAGACATACAAACTGATTATAGTTCTATATAGCCAATGGATTCACCTATCTTTTGTCGATTATCAAAAATTCGTAGGGTTTATAAAAAATATAGTAAATCGTAAACTTCTACTTAAAAATAATGAAAAATTTGCCAAAATTGACAGCAAAGCAATCCTAGGTATTTTAAATAGTGTCATATTGTTCCAAAAAGCACTCAGGTGGTTATGGGAGATCCAGCAGGACTCTCTCGATACATCGCCTTGCACCGCGGTGGGAGGAAAGTATTCATACGTCCGTCACTCCTGGACATACTGACCCCAAAATCCTGCCCACCCCTCTAAACTTTTTCCTTCACAGAACTACCTCTCTTTCCTTTTCTTAAAAATTCCTCCACACAGCTTTCAAATTGTTTTCCTCAGTTGAGTTAGAGTTAGAGTTGAACCTCCGGATTTGTAGCCAAGGATCTTACCAAAGACAGCGTCAAGTTGCATGTATCAAAAAATAAAATGTTTGAAAATCAGATAACGTAAATTACCTATGAGATTTATTAGGTGAGTTTGGAATTTAGTGGTATCGGATTTTTGTACACTTAAACAACAAAAACGACTTTTAGAATTATACTAACTCTTTCAGGGTTAAAAAAAAAAATCCACAACATCTGAAAACGTTTGAAACTGCCGCAGTCGTAGATTACTTCAATTACAAATGTTCAATTGATGGTTCAGTACAATCGTGATGATTTTTTCGAGCATCAGGTATTTGGAATCTGTGAAAAGCGGAATTAGTTCTGCAAAACGCCGCAAGATGCCGCCTCATATAATACCGTGGCCAAGCGATATTCTCAGCATAATGGTAGATTCGATTATATACTTTACAATGATTTTGTATGGATTTTCCCAATTATTGGGGAATCTTTGAAGTTTTTGTAGTTCACTTTTTTATTCGAAAAACTTTTTGCTGCTGGCAAATTCTTCACATACCAATTTAACACGTGGGACGTGCTGTTACATTTATAACTGTTTTTTTTCAGTTAGCTAATTTTGGTATGTATTATTTATTTTTTCTGTTTGTATCTTTGTTGCCCGTTTTGTCAGTATATTTAAAAATACATAAATTTATTGAGATAAGCAATTACGGGTTTTCTTTTCGAAATTAGAGTCTTTCGGATGACCCGATACTTGATCATTTTTATTTTCTTACAGGCACAGGTCTGTGAAAAATCACTGAATATTATAATTGCAGGATTTCTGAAGCAAAAAGTAATACATTTATAATAAATATTTGGCCCATATCACTTGTCTGATTTCTGACTTCCAGATTTGAAAATTAAAAGTTTATTAAACTTTATTTTTACGGATCACGCAGGATACAATATCAAATCACGCACCTACGCACCGACATTCGAGATTACTATGTTTAAAAAAAACTAGCAGACCCGGACACACGTTGCTGTGGCCAACAAAACGACAACTGACAACGCCATTACCCAATATTATAACCAACGCCATCTGTTAATTGGCATACACATCAAAAACCTTGACAAATTATATACGTAAAAACCTTCCTCATTAATCAATCTGTCTATTGGTGAAAACCACGTGAAAATATTTTGCGTAGTTTAAAAGATCTAAGCGTACTGACAGCGGGAGCGACTTTACTTTATACTATGGTAATGATAATTCAATCTGAACTTATTGTACTTACCTACCTTTTGACGGCCGGCGTAGTCCAGCGGTAAGGCTCTTGACTCGCACACCGAAGGTCGCGGGATCGAATCCCGGCGTGGCAAATAAATTTAATTTGATTAATTTGTGTTATTTCATAATTTATTCACTTAAAAATAATATATAGTATATTTTCGGCACGTTCCAGAGTGGAAGATACTCTCAGTATCGCGCTGGTGTAACCACCATTCAGAATTGAAACGTTGCTTGAAATGGCATTAGCTGTGTTTGGCATTAGCAGATCTGAACAGCCAGGTACTTCCCCACCTTTCTCTTCCCTATATCCTACCCCACCCCACTACCTTCAGCCTCACAACGTACCCCAATTGGGGATGCCATAGTCTCACTGGCTTCAGACGGGAGTAGTTGGGAGTCCCAACTTGGGATTCTTGTGTGGTATTAATATAAAAACATAAATATAAAAAAAAACTTACTTCTACATACCGTGGAGGGTCTTTTTGAGAAGATGAAGTTGTTGGAAGAAGGAAACTCTCGTGTGACAAATATCAACCTTGTATAGGTAAGTTGAGTTCACAGTACTCACACAGATGCAAAACTTTCATACAGCGTGTTTCGTTTTAGGCTTTAAAAAAAAACAATTAATAATTATTTCACAATTGAGAATTCGAAGCCAAAGCGTGTTGAAGTCGGTTACATAAAACTTAGTTTATTTTAGGACATTTTTATTAAAATACTGAAGGTTATCAAAATAAAGTTTATTAACTTAATGTGATAATTTTCAGGATTGAATTCAAATGGGTATTCGTAAATAACGACAAGGTTAAAAAAATATTGTGTTAATTAAAAGATTAATTTATTATAATATACATATATCATCATCATCATTACATAGTATAAAATGAAGTCGCTCAAAATGTATGTGCGCGTTAATATTTTAAACTATGCAACGGTTTTCACCAATAGACAGAGTGATTGAAGAGGAATGTTTATATGTATAATAAATGTAAATTGTGTTAGAGAAAAGCCCAGAAATTCAAAGAAAACATATTTTTGTGCGATTTAAAACGGCTGGCGGGCCGTACTATAGTCACTTTTTAAATTCGTTCTACGGAAGAAATTGGAAAATAGATGTCCTAGAGTAAGTAGGTATTTGATTTTCCCTTTTCAAATATCCAGTGTTGCATTGCAAGCATTGTATAATTAGTGGCGAGTTAATTAATTTATGTGTATAATACATGCTTATTATTGTAGAGAAAAGCCGATAAATTCAAATATTCAGTTCAGGCAGCGGGCAGCTGGCAAGCGGGTGTTGTGGATTTTATAAAGATTGGGTAATGGCGTTGTGTTTCGTTAGCCACAGCAACGTGTGGCCGGGTCTGCTGGTAGATAATATTTTATAAAGTAAATAATCCACAAGCCGCCACATGCCGCTACACGTTTTATGGGCATAGATTTTGAAAAGTAAACTACTTTTAAACTTAATTTCCAAAAGAAACATCGGTTTCGGTCGCGATAGATAGAAAAAATATCTATTAAAATTCGATTTTCATTCAAAGTTTAAAATTTCCCATATAAAACACATCCATTGTCGCCGTTTTTGTATGGATTTGACATTTGTAATGTTTCGTTTCAAATTCAATATGCATGAATTACATAGTTTACCTAAATTATGAACCTAATAACCTATTTTGTCTAGGTAAATAGTTGTTTCTCGTAGTAATTGTTGAAATGAAGTGTGATTTCCATAATATGTAACTTGTCTGCTTATGGATTATTTAATTTTTATAATTATGTGTTAGCAATCATCAGCAACAGTAATTATTTAGTTATGTATCAGTCATCATCAGCAACTATCTACACGTATATTATCTAAAATATAACAGATTACTAACACAAAGGTACAAAAGATTTGAAGTAGAATAAGTTGAATACTATTTTGTGATAGGGTACTCCAGTTGTCTTAGACGTCAAATCATACAAGTCATTTATGCTTAAAAGTTGACCACCGTTTTTTATATTATGCATAAAATAATTAAACACGCGGAATAAAATTTCACGAGTTTGTCCATTCAGTGATTTGCCATGACCCGTTTTGTAACAGGACTCCATGATGTCGTTATGAATATTACACTTGCACACTTTACAAACACTATTAATTATATCAAATTTAAAAAACTAGTGATTATTTCACTTGCGATACGAAGGTATGTGTAGGTATATTTACATCACATTTACGAATTGAATGAATAGGACACCCGTAAATGCACCAAAACAATACGCTATCAGCGCCGTAAAAACTTGCTGTCCCTTCTACACTAGTTACAATAAGTGGGCAATAATAATAAAATAAGCAAGACAGAGGATAAGTAGGCGTATTTTGAAGACACACGGATACACCAATACATCAATTCTAAGCATTTTTATTGCTTTCATCTCTCGTTGCGTTTCCTATACCTATGTTGGGCGCGCGTTTGACGTGTTTCCCGATTATGCAATGGTGCCGAAGGGATCAACGACGCTATATAGTTTCTCGGAGCATCTTCTATTATAAAACCTACAGCACACCTACCCGACTTCTGTGCTCTGAAGATTACAATCCGTTTGTTAAGAGAGGTGAATCTATCAAAGGAACCGCCGATTTCTGCAGAGTCAAGAGTTTTTTCAGGTATTTTGGGGCTCCAGTTCATAGATGGATGCCAATTTAACAAATTTGTACAGGATCAGTAATTGTGTAGTATTAAAGTACCTGCATGCCCTATACAGCAGGCCCAGCATCTGAGAGGCTGAATTTGTAAACCGACGTAAGTAGGTAATTTATGATTTAAATTAACGCCCATCAAAATGTTTTTTTGAAGTGAAAACTTTTTTAGCACCTTTGCGATTTGAAACTCGGTGAAACCAAAAATAGTGACACTAAAAAGAGACAAACACATACATTATACAGGATTTAGCCTGCGAGAGATTTTTTTTTTTTTTACATTAACTTCACACAGGAGGCTCTGAGGAAAATAATTTCCCTCAGGGCCTTTGTCATCTAGGATGCTGTGTGGATGGTCTTTTTGAGGAGAGGAAGGAATGAACATTGGTCTTGAAGAGACCCATGTTGTAGGAAGGAGGAAACACAGAGGGCGGCAAATCATTCCACAGCCGAGCTGTTGAACACAAGAACGAGTCGAAGAAACAACCTGTTCTCATGTGACAAATGTCAACTGTGTACAAACGTTGGGCACGCGTTTGGCGTGTTTCCCGACTATGCATCGGTGCCGAAGGGATCAATGATGCTAGTTCCTCGGAGCATCTTCCATTGTAATACCGGTAGAACAAGGATAGCAATTCCCACCCGACGCCTGTGCTCTAAAGATTGCAATCCGTCTGTTAAGATGGGAGAATCTATCAAACGGACCGCCCGTTTCTGCACAGAGTCGAGGGTATTTTTCAGGTATTTTGGAGCTCCAGACCAGAGGTGGCTGCCAAATTCAACCGTGGGGCGCACTTGGCGATTTGTACAGGGTTAGCAGTTGTGTACTATTAAAGTATCTGCGGGCCCTGTACAGTACGCTCAGTTTTTGGGAGGCTAACTTTACTCTGGCTTCGATGGAGCCCCCATACCTGAGCTGGTCACTTAGGGTTACACCAAGCATATCAATCGACGGCCTGTCCGGAAGATTGGTTCCGTTGAAAGAGACTAGATTTTCATTTCGATCCCTTTTAGACGTAATCAGACAAGACTGGGTCTTTGAAACATTAAATTCAACGAGATTATTTTTACCCCAAGAGAAAACACTCTCGAAGTAACCGTCCATTCTTTGCTTCAAAGCCCTACGAGCTGTTGGAGTTTGTTGAGAATAATCGGTCTCCTTTTTATACGGTGCTTCGTAGCCTATCGGTCTCTTCTTTGTACGGTGCTTCGTACCCTATCTACTCTTGTCTACTTTAGTTTCCTGAAGGCTTCACTTCTACCACGTGTGAACTGCACACTCTGTTTTTTTTTGTTAATCATTTTTCGTTTAGTTTTACACATTTCGTCATATTTTTATGAATAAATAGACCAATTTTTTAAAGTGTTTATCATTTTCTTACAAATAATAGCCCAAGAGGCCTCCAAAATCATGATATAATTGCCTACATTTTATAATTTAATACATAAATAAATAAAATATCACTTTTCTGTACTAATTTTTTAATATGTCTTTTGATTACAAACATATTTTTTCGCTTTGGTTGAATATTTAGGCCTCAAATTCAAAATTAAGATTTCCATAATACGGACTGTAATAAGAATATTTTATAGAAAGGTATCAAACTCCAAAATCTTTCCACAACTTTGCAATAAGCTCGTCAACATGAAAGCTAAGTCTAACATTTTAATTACAACACGATAACAAGTCTGTAAACACCTGCCTAGAGCTAGGGGTGGGTTCTGAGAGGTTCTCCCACCCCACTCCCCTCCCCACCCCGGTACCAGTCCCTACAGCCCGGGGTGTTTATCAGCGCCGCTACCCCCTGGGAAGGGTTGGCAACAGAATGAAGGCTTTATATAATTATTTGATAAGGGCTTCATCGATTTGTGCTAAATGACGAGCGAATAAAATGGGTATTTAAAAGGGGGTGTATAATTATTATTTGTTAATTTTTATTTTTTTTACATGAGCTCCACACAGGGGGCCCTGAGGAAAATAATTTCCCTCAGGGCCTATGTCATCTTTGGGGATGCTGTGTGGAGGGTTTTTTTTTAAGGAAAGGAAGGACAGGAGAGTTCTGGGAAGGAAAAGGGTTTAAGGGGTGGGTAGGATGGGGGTTCAGTATGTCCTGGTCATCCGCCTCCAAGACAAACCTCACCCCATGAACCCGGGCACCCCTGCTAAATCACCAAACGTAGCGAACCACTTGGGGTGACCTATGGCAGAGGTGTTGGTTATCCAATAAAGGTTCCCGGAGCAGCGGTACCCATTACCGCCTCCCAAATTGATCAGTTTATTAATGTTTTTTTATAACACTAAGTTTCTCACTGCGTTGTAGCAAGGGTTCTATTTTATATGCAATGTTTGTAAGGAATGGTAATGCAAAGAATAAGAAGAGGTGTCAACATATTATTTTATCTCCGGTTTTGCAGAACTAACTTACCAATGTTCATACGAGTCGGGAGAGCTGCCTTTTTGTTAAATAGAATCACTTCGAATATCGATATATTCAACAATAATGAAGCACAATTTAGGCAAGCTTTGATGCTGTTAGTCTGATCGTGCTTAATTGATGTTTAAATTGCTCAATTCTGCTTATCTAATTTTAATATCTTCTCTTTTTAAACGCTTATAAATTTTAATTTTGCAATGTTTTTAAAGTGAATAAATTGAATTGAATTTGAAAACATTGAGCCCCTTTGGAATTATTGCATCATGAACCTATTTGGGGATTGGCTCTGTAGTGTATGTATACATGTACATCTATGTAGGTACATGTGTGTGTGTACATGTACTCGTATCCGTGTTATGTGCACAGTATACACATACATGTATATATGCATTTACTAATATTTCAATTTATTTATTTCCCTTTGATTTATGTACCATATTCAACACGTTAATTACTGTATCTATTGTAATGTGACGCTGTTGGCAAGCCAATAAATAAAATAAATAAACATTTTGAAAACCTCAATGATGCTTTCTTCGGGATCTGTATGATAGAAATGCAGTGCGGAGGATTATTTGAAAGGAAAACACTAAACCATTCAAAATCCATAGAAATTATGTTCAATCAAAACATTTTTGGAAACGATACGTTTTAAGATTTTCACGGCCAAAAGTATTTTCGTTATTTGTTTTTGGGGTGTTATGCGGTGTTGCGGTAGATGTGTCACACATCTACCGGATCTGCCGGATCTGTCCTGATGATGGACACTGCTAGGCTGTCCGAAACGTTGGCTAAAGAAGGAGGTAGCGCAACACGGCAGAACACCTAAAAAACAAATAACGAAAATTTTTGGAAATGTTTTGTTTTTTGATGAGCACAAGGATCGCATAGTTTCTTAACTATTATGTCTCTGCCTGTCAGCGGCAAGAATTCAGATTTTTCAGCCCTTAAATGCCGTAAACTACATCCAGAAGTCATAATATTTAATATTTCTCCAAGTAGGTAGTAAAAACAGCAATTAAAGTTTAAATAATTAGCATAATTCGTGCGTCTAAAAAAGAAACTTTTTTTTTATTTCCAAAAAAAAATTACTAAAAATATGGTATGTATAAACAATCGAATTTGGAAGCATTTATGGCCCACACTGTAAGCAGTTTATATATTCAATATATATATGTATATATTATAGTCTTAATATTCAAATCAGATGTATGATTTTTTGAAAGGGGGCTTTGGAATTTCCAAAACGAACGCATACAAATTTCCGAGCGCTTAAGGCTGAAATTGATTACGACACTCCAGTTGCTATAAAACAGACTACCTAAATATGCTCTAACCACAAATGAAATGTTCATTCCTCGATACTTTCACCTCCCACTTCCCCGTGCATAATTAGCATATAAATAAAAGCCTCCAAGTGACGTCATGTAAATTCCCTCAGAACCTCTTTCCTCTAATAAATAATCCGCGTGTCATTAAATCCTGGAAAAAGACTAAAGCCTTCACACATAGAAGATATAGCTACATGGAAAAGGGTCCATGAGAAAGGCCCTATGAACCCTAAAAAGGCATTTATTGTCAAAGTGATAATGATGATGTACTTACCCACTCGCAATATTAATATGTTTTTTACCATTCAATTTGGGAGGCGGGTTTGGGTTCATTTGTTGGATAACCAACACCCCTGTCATAGGACACCCTGAATAGTTCGCTACATTTGGTGAGTTAACAGGGGTCCCCGAGTGTGGTTTGTCTAGTGCTTTGGCGGACTTACTGCTTGGCGGGCCAGATCGGGAGAGACTGGTTGAGGGAGACCTAATCTAGACAGCTTCAGCCGGACTCTCTCGACCTATCGCCTTGCACTGCAGTGGATGGATTAAAAATTTCGTCACTCCTGAACACTTTCCCTAAAATGCAAAGATATGGCATAGGCCCTGAAGGATTAGCTCCATACAGGAGGCCCTGAGGAAAATAATTCCCCTCAGGTCTCATCTTTGGGGATGCTGTGCGGAGGATCTTTTGAGGAAAGGAAAGAGAAGAAGTTCTGGGAAGGAAAAGGGTATTAGGGTTAGGTAGTAATCTGAGGGTTAATGTGTCCAGGAGTGACGGACGTATGAATCATCCCTCCCACTGCGGTGCCAGACAATGTTCCGAGAGAGTACGGCTGGAGGAGTGAAAGGGACTCAGTCAACCACTCTCTCCCGATCCGGCCTGCCTTGCAGCTGGTGGGCAGACACATCCTCCACCAAGATCCGAACAAACCTCACCCCATGAACCGGGGCACCCCGTACGTACCTCACTATATAGTAAGTTAATAGGAATCATTTTGCGCTAATCCTCTTATATTTTTCTCCAGTACAAAATTACAAACAGCCTCCAACCGTCTGAAGCCATTGTGACTAAGGCATTCCCGTTGGGGGTATTTTCTGAGGCACAAGCTGAAGGTAGTGTAGAGGGAAGGGAGATGGGAAAGAGAGGATTGTGGGGAAGTGCCTGGCTATTCAGGTTTTGAAACCAAACACGGCTAAAGCCATTTAATTATTGGAGCAAGTAATTGTAATCAAGCAACTTTTCGGTTCAGATGTTTAATAGATAGGTAATAAAAGCATCTACCGATCTGAAACGAGCAGCAAACGTCCACCGTAGCTATATTATTTTTAAATTTATTAATTGAGGAACAACACAAGTTGATAGAACAAAATTTTAATAATTTGTGCGACCTCCGGATTTGTAGCCGAGGATTGTGACCACTCAACCACGTAAGCCGTTAATTTAGGGACCTTTATTACCTACAATTACTTAAGTACAATATGCAATCGATTTTGGGAAAGTACAGTATTCCTACATACACAAAGTATAGCTAAGGGTCCCCCGAAGGGTTGTAGGTACCGCCGAACAACAAAAGTAAATAAGTAACGTCATATTTTCATTAAGCATCAAGGATAAAACTATGTTCTGTAGGTATAAACCAGGGTATAAATATAATTTGGGAGGCGGGTATGGGTACCGCTGCCCCGGGAACCATTTATTGGTATATAAGTAGTTAGGAATAGTAGGTACTAAACTTGAATTCACAATTCACAAACAAATAGGTAAGTACAGAATAGAAAATACTAACGGAAAACATTTTGACTAAAAAGATGAACGAAGCGAATTCTTCTGACGGGTCGGGTCTAGATTATTTTCTGGGAAAATAATTGAAAGAACGAACCGTATTACCTTTATTAACATTGTTGAATCACTGACACGTTTGGCATCCAATCCTCTCGATCTACCTCTACCGAGAAATGGAGTATTGTTAACTGGTTATATTTAACGAGGGCTTTTATTGGTATATAATATATTCTATCCGGAAAATCTCAGCTCGTGAATTCAATGTCAACGGAAATTAAGGCTTTAGAAATTACACTTCATCTCCCCGAACTTCGTTTCTCCGCACTCCCCTACCGGGCCATCGATTAAACGTTCTTATACGTTTAACTAAATTGTTTAAAGTATATTGGTTCATTACCCGCAGTAGATATCTAATATCTCTCAAATCTCTGTCTCTCTTTTCTTTTCAAGTGAAGTCCGCATTATTGTCTCTCTCGCACGCCAATTTCGCAGCCCCGCCTCCATCATTAAAACTACGTAAAGAGAGCTTTTACGGAGACACTCCCATCCAAAGCTCCGACCAATCGGAGTGGTGATACCAAAGTCACGTGACGAGTTAAACGCCCCCCACCCTCGGCAAAGGCGAGATTCTTCTTACTCGACCGCCATATTTTTGACCGGAGGGGGGCGAAGGACGCATTCTCATCCTTTATTTATCCTAGCAGAATCAGACTAGCAGTGATATCTGGACCGCGAGGGTTAACGCACGTTCGGCCTTCCTCTAATTAGAATTACGTAGCATATTAGATTGCTCCCTGAGGGTGTTTAAGACTTTTTGTCTTTGGGGTTGAAGCTTTGGGGTTTCGTTCGTAGGGTTATCGAGAAGTTGAAGCTAAGTGGTTGTCAGACAGTGTGTTGATAGCGATCGCGGAGTGTGTCTCTCGAACTGTGTGTTATTGACAACTTCATCATCTTTAATATAAAGACAAATTAACTCTTGACACCACTCGTTGACTTCTTTGTTTTCGAGTTTGGTTTATTTGCTAATGATTTGAAAGTCAGTTACAGTTAAAAGCAGTGAGTGCTACGCATGTAAACAGTGCCAAACAATTAAAATAATCAAATAAGAACAAAAACTTATTAATTCAAAGAAGAAAAGTTTTCTTTTAAACTTTGTCCAATTTTGGTGTAGCTAAAAAGAGTTATGAATTCATTAGTCTTTCTCAGTGTAAATTAGTTGTTAATGTTTTTGCTATGGAACTCATAATTGTCGAAAGCGACTGTTTTATGAAGTATTTTTAATATCTCAGTGAAATAATGACAATGGTTATGATGCAAAGACTAGCGGAGACAAGACAAGAAGCACAACAAAGATCTCCAAGAGGCTCGCCTAAACTCTTAGGTGATCACAGTATTCAAGGAAATATATTGAAACAAGATGAAGATGTTGACAAGAGAAACGATAATAATAACAGAATCGAACAAAGGCTCGAACCTCCAGAAGAAACAATCGCTTTTGAAGGATTCCGAAGAATATCACCAGAAAATATAACGAATCACGATAAAATATTCAATCAAGATAAAAGACTACCAATCATGCCACCTGCAATCAAAATAGCAATCCCAACAGAAATAAACCTAGCAAGTCAACGGAGATTAACGGACCTCACCATAACTTCAGCGGGAAACAATAGAGAATTATATTTACAAAGAACCAAAAAGCTTAGAGAGTCGTACGATTCAGACTCTAAAATGGACACAACAGACCAAAATTCTGAGATAGGAGAAGATTATGATAGACACAGTGATGTTAGTGAAGAACTGAATGTAGATGAAGTAACGGATGATGTTTTGTCTCCTGTAGACCTAACAAGAAGACAGATGACAACAAAACATTACCCGTTCGTTCCACAAGCTGGGTTATTCCTTCCAAAGACAGACAACATTGCAGGAATGAGCATTTTTGATTCACAACATGAACACTTTGCATTTGGATCAAATCAAGACTATACAAACAAAATATCTTTTAAATCTGATGGTATGGAAAAAAGCCACCATGATGAAGACAGGCAGAACGGTCCAGAAAGCATCTGCAGTGATCTTAGCAGACATTCTCACAGTCCAAAGCCTGGAAGTCCGAGAAGTCCAAGTGTCAGTTTGAACCATAATAGGAGATTGGCGTTCTCTGTTGAGAATATTCTAGATCCCAACAAGTTCACGGGAAGACACGGGGAGATTGGTCCGGTGTTGGCTGTGGGGAGGGATGCTGGTTTGAGACTGGGAGGCGGGATGGCACCCGCCTATTGGAGGCCGCATTTTGATGTGTTAGAAAGAGATGGCAGTGAATCAGGTATGCAAAAGATTTTACATGCAAATTATAAAACTATTTACATACTAGCTACACGCGTAGGAACATATATTATATATGTATAATTGTAGGATTTTTAAACTGAAAGTTTACGTAAAGAAAACAACGGAACAATGACAATTGCTAGTAAAAATGGTCGTGAAAATGTGGTCATTTAAAAGTAGATATGATAGGTAGGTACTTCGTCGCTTGTCTGAATTTTAGACACAATCAGTTCCAATTTTTAAAATCACACTTGAATTCAAAACATATCTGAATTCATCGAACCAGAGTTAAATTCACTAACAGACGGATCCACAACCGAAATTCTTATGTTTGATGATTTTAAATTGATTATAAATATTAAATTTTTTTATAAATACATAGCTAGTTATTATTTCTTACCACTTTTTTCCACCAGCTCGACACAGGAGGACCTAAAAAATCCCTCAGTGCCTAAATTTTCTTTTGGGATGCTGTAAGGGTTTTTTTAGGGACAGAAGGAGAGGAAGTTTTGAGAAGGAAATGGTATGAGGGGTGGTTAGGAATCTGTTTTATGATTCCATCCCTTCCACTGCTGTGCAAACCGATGTGTCGAGAGAGTATGGCTGGAGAAGTCTACTTTAGATCTCCCTCAAATAATCTCTCCCGATTCGTCCCGCCACATCAAAGCCTAGACTGATATAAAAATAAGCATCCACATAATTTAACTTTTACCTACACTACCATTTTTACCTATAGCATTTTTTGCCACAGTTTGTACGTAGTTAATAAATTATCAAAGTTGCAACTCCCGCATTCATGTTGCTACCGCACAAGAGTTCCAACAGATTGCGGTAGGTATATTATGAGTATCTAGTTGTGAGGGGAAGTATATTTCAAATATTTTATCTTCCCAGAATATCCTCTCTTTCCTTTAATTAAAAAAACCTTCCACAAAGTTTCCCCAAAGTTGACATAGGCCTGAGGGAAATTAACTACCTCTGGGTGTAAAAAAAATATTTTAAAAAACTTGCGCACGCCAGGATTTGAATTCACGACCTCCGGATTCGTTGCCAAGGATCGTAACCACTCGATATGAAGCCACCACATGAAAAACGAACACATACCTAAACCAATTGGTGAAAGCCTGCGGGTTTCAGATATTATATAAACGTTTCTTCATCGGGGCTACAGTATCTATGTAGGCATATACTTTGACAACTACGTATGTACCTACGTAATTTAAAAAAAATCGGAAGCTAATAGACATTTCAAATAATAAATTAAATTAATGGCATTCGAAGTATTATAAATAATTGGTCTGTGTCTATAACTAATTGACTTTAAACTCTATTACGATATTGCCATAGAAAATTGCCAAATACCATTAACTTTTTGTTGATATTAATTGAGATACAATCGAAATGAAATAATATAAAACACTTTAGTTTAAATTCTCAGAAATGGTAAAATTTAATAATTAATAATTTCTCGCTTTCAACAACAAGAACACTTCCGATAGTTATGAAACCAATGATAATTAGTGTTACCAGCACTTACCTAAAGTAATCAAGTATTTATCTACCAACCATAATTTCTTTTATTTTTTTATTTTGACGCCAGCACTTTTTACCGACTATCGTGTTTACTTTTTGGGTTATGATGCCGTTTTGCGCTTTCTCCTCATTTGCAGTGTTTATCATCAACACGGCATAATTGCACAAAAATTAATCGTGAAAACCAACGCGATTATCGAAAATTTTAACTTTAAATCGTCAACGTGAAATAGTTAAAACAGGTATATTTCTAGTTACTTACTCTTTGATACTTTTTCAAAGTCATGTTTATGTCATCTTTGGGTATCCTGAAAATGATATGAGATAATGAGAGAGTTCTGCTGGAGTGATCAAACGATCCCTCAGCAGTCTCTCCCGATACATACCGGTAGGCAGGCGCAATGCCGCCAAAAACCCGAACAAAAAATTAAAATTCATATTTAAAAATTCTAATTCAGATTGCGTAATTCTTTTAAAAAACAAACAAATCTTATTAAAAATAAACAATTATAATTTTATATTATTGTAGAAAGCAATCACTTTGTGGTTTGACATATTTAATAAAATAAAACACTTTTTTGTTTAAAACCACGAGATTTATTAATTTATGAACCGACCGGTTTCGATTTACCTACTCAAGTATCTTCAGGGTACTACAGAATAAATTTGTACCCTGAAGATGCTTGAGTAAAGCGAAACCGGTCGGTTCATAAATTAATAAATCTCGTGGTTTTAAACAAAAAGGTATTTTATTTTAAATTCTAATTTATTAATATATCATTCACATTCAGCAAAATTCTTCTTCAATAATATTAATTCTTATTAAAAAATACATAGGTAATTCTTGTTCAAAAATGTTCTTATTAAAAAAATATGTAATCTATAAATATAAAAATGAATCGCTAAATGTGTTGGTAAGCGCAAATCTCGAGATCAGCTGAACCGATTTCGCTAATTCTTTTTTTAGAATATTCCTTGAAGTACGAAGATGGTTCTTACGGAGAGAAAAATTAATAAAATTGCGCAGAAAATTTGTTAATTTCAGAAAACATGAGCGTGTTTGACAGTTCGCGTGTTTGAGAATGACATTTTGCAAAACATTGATAGTTCAATCAGGATTCTATTTTTGAAAATCTTTAATAAATTTATTTAAAGTAGGTACTTCCCTAATAGTTTGAATCGAATCAAGAATTTTAGATATTTTAAATAGGTTCCTATGTTAGGTACCAAATTTAATATACATGAAAAATGGAAATTTGAATAAACATTGTAAAAGGTGGCACACGGGCTGTTTAATAACTGAATGTACTGGGATTGAATATATGGAACGCGGGAGGAGGGTTGGCGGGACGAGGGAGTGGGAAAGGGAAGAGGGAAGGCGGGGAAGGTGGAAGGGGAACGCGGGAGGGGAAGGGGACGTGCGAGGGGGGAGGGGGGTTCGTGGGACGGGGGAAGGGGGGGAGTGGAGTGGGGAGAGGGAAGGTGGAGGTGACGGAGTGGAGAGTGCGAGGGAGAGTTGGAGATTGCGAGAGGGGAAGAGGACGCAGGAGAAGAAGGGGAGGCGGAAGGGGAACGGGAAGAACGGGAAAGGACACTCAGGGAAAAACAATTTCTTTATTAAATGGCATAGCAACGCATACCGGGACCAGCTAGTTCTTTATAAAAAATACAAATTCTTATTCAATTTTTTTCCAATATCTCTATTCAAAATTTCAAAGAAGATAAAGGGAAATTTGAGGATATGAGGGTTTTTTTTCCTCAAGGCCTCTTGCGTGAAGAAAATATTAAAAATACTATTTGCCTCATTCACATTCATAGATACTCTTCTTTTATTTTGACTCTCGACATGGCCCGACTCAAGTATCTGCTTCACTTGATCGTGCCATGTCTTCCTCGGACGTCCACAACTCTTTCAACAATCAACCGCCGCCCCGGGAACCTTTATTGGATAACCAACACCTCTGCCATAGGTCACCCCAAGTGGTTCGCTACGTTTGGTGACTTAGCAGGGGTGCCCGGGTTCATGGGGCGAGGTTTGTCTAGGTCTTGGAGGCGGATGACCAAGACACACTGAACCCCAGATTCCTACCCACCCCTTAAATCCTTTTCCTTCCCAGAACTCTCCTCTCCCTCCTTTCCTTAAAAAAACCCTCCACACAGCATCCCAAAAGATGACATAGGCCCTGAGGGATTTTTTTTTCCTCAGGGCCTCCTGTGTGGAGCTCATGTAAAAAAAAAAAAAAAAATCACTTTTACATTTTAGTCATCTATTCTTCTTACACTCCCAAGCCATCTGAGGGTTCCTTTCTTAATTTTACTCATTACGCTTACATCAGCCTTGCGTTCTTTGCGGATCTCCACATTTCTCACACAATCATACTTTCTTTTACCACACGTACGCCTCATTTCCATGGAATTCAGTTTATCCTTCATCTTACTTTCATCCTTCCTCAGACAGTTCCTTCCTTCATCGCTATACTCCAGGGTAGGTACCAGCACTCCATTTGGACTGCTAGCAACGCTTTTTCGGAGATATTTTTGTTAGCGCCATAACAATATTCAGTCTTCTATTAATGGAGTTATCTACCTGATTTTATCCTTCTTTCAATATCTCTATTATCTTTCCCATCTCTCATCTCTTCCCATAAGTGTGATAAATAAATAAATGAAATTAGTAAATTCTTCGTTATTTTAGGAGCTAGGAAACTAAAAATATATCTTTAAAAAATACTGGCAGTAGATGCCTATCTACTAAAATAATATAATTATAATATTTACTTTTTAATGTAGATACCTATCGAAAAACTATAACTTTCACGTTTTATGTCTTTCCTCTTATCTAAGGTTTTATTAATAGAGTCATAAAAGTGGCGTTATAAAAAACGCTTCACCCTCACGCGTTTTCCTTAGCTATAAAATGTTAAGTACCCTTCTACCGGCTTACTTAATACGACAATAATACCAGTAGTGAATATCGTAAAGTAGGTTCTAAAATATTGAAATAGGTTTGTAACTTTACTAATTAATACCTAACTTAAACCTAACCTACATTACCACAACTCATTCCTTTCAATGTACCTTCCCGTAGACTCAGAAATAATGATCTGCTTGTCCGCAATCAATAATCGATATAGTTAGTTGTGGATATTATTCACCATTGTCCAGAATGTGTAGACTGGTCAACTCAAGTCAAGACATTGATTTTTTGGTATAATTCTAAGTGATTTTTGTCGGTCACTAAATAATTGAAGATATTTTAAAATTGAGGCGTCTACTAATATCTACAGGAATTCCAAAAACTGAACAAATCTATGAGAACCAAAGCGAGGACGAATATCTACAGCTCTAACTGCTGACTAATATCTATGAAAACCAAAGTGTGGACGAATATCTACAGCACTGGCAGAGGTTGGATTTGCAATTATGTATAGCATATTGGAATAACGTAATATTGCGTATGCAGTTTAAAAAACTTAATTTATGTATGTATGTATGTATCTAAAAATCCCTAATATCGGACTATTGGAAACATTTAGCTGATTATTAAGGATTCTGGTTTTTGTTTTAACAGCTTTCTTTATTTTGAGTGCTTTTAAATTATTTAGTCTGTTAACATGACCATTTCCATGTCAGTTAGGTTAGGTTAAGTTAGATTAGGTTGTGGTGCCGTGTATTTCAAAATAAATAAATATCTTTGTATTATGACCTCCATGTTTGTTCAATATGTACGTACTTTAAACGTTTAAGCCTTTAAGTAATTAGTAATTACGTAATTGAAGTAATTTAATGCTTTTCCGTACAACCTCTTGCTCAGCTGCCCTATGTAGATATTAGTCCAACCTACGCTCCATAGATATTAGTCACCACTGGGACCGTAATAGATATTCGTCCGACCTTAGCTCTGTAGATATTAGTCCTCACTCTGAAGTTCATAGATATTAGTCCAACATATGAGCTGTAGATATTCGTCCGACATACAGGCTGTAGATATTAGTATCTGAGTATTTTAAAACTATTTTGAGCTCTTGCTAAGTCTTGATTGCTTTATCACTTCTATTTTCTTATGTTTATCTCTGATTTTGTCTTTGCTTTCATACACCACCATTTACAATTTACACTTTGTTAAATTTGGTGGTAGTTTATTGTAAATTGGACGAAAGTCCGTTAATAAATAAGTACCTATGAATTTAAACAAAGTTTAATACCTAACTGAATATGCATTTAATTTGGAACTTTGTTTGAAAAACTGTATTTTTTATTAACACTTCAATATCTTTAATTTTGAAGGCGGGTGGCGGGTATGGGTACCGCCTCCACGGTAATCATTTATTAAATAACCAACACCCCTGCAAAAGGTCACCGCTTGGTTGGTGATTTAACACGGGTGATCTGGTTCGTGGGTGTGAGGTTTATCTAGGTCATGGAGGCAGATACGTTTGTCCATCTATTGGGAGGCGGGCCGGATCGGAGGAGTCTGGTTGAGGCAGGCCTTTTGAATTTTCCAGTCGGACTCTCTCAACCTTGCACCGCAGTGAGGGAGATAGATTAATATGTCCGTCACTCCTGGCCACATTCACCCCCAGATTCCTACTCACACTTCATGCATTATTTTTTTCCCAGAACTTTCTCTCCTTCGTTTCCCTAAAAACACCCTCCTCTTAGCATTTCTAAAGATAACAAAGGTTGTGGATTTATTTCCTACGAGCCTCCTACGTGGAGATAATGTTAAAAAAATATGAGTGTTGTTTACACTTGGATAAAATTTAAAAAACCCTGTGTTCTCAATGGAACCTGCGTAAAAACAGGTGGTTATTATCGCGAGCCGAGCCTCGAATTATGGGAAAGGAACGAAGCAACGGCTAGTGACGTTTCGCCCTTTGTACAATTTTTTTTAAATTTTTTTAAAAATTTATTTATAGAAAGTCATTCTGCTTCGGGTTGCTTCGTTTCTTTCTCATAATTCGTGGCTCGCTAGCACATACGTTCGCAAGTGTACAGGCAGCGTAAGATATTGTTGTGAGTTATGTCAATAAAGGTGGCCGGACAACTCAATTCAACACCTTCTTTCAAAAGTATTTTTTTTTACATGATCTCCACACAGGAGGCCCTGAGGAAAATAATTTTCTTCAGGGCCTATGTCATCTTTGGGGATGCTCTGTGGAGGTTTTTTTTAAGGAAAGGAGGGAGAGGAGAGTTCTGGTAAGGAAAAGGGTTTAAGGGGTGGGTAAGAATCTGCGGTTCAGTATGTCCTGGTCATCCGTCTCCAAGACCTAGACAAACCTCACCCCATAAGCCCAGACACCCTACTAAATCACCAAACGTAGCGAACCACTTGGGGTGACCTATGGCAGAGGTGTTGGTTATCCAATAAAGGTTCCCGGGGCGGCGCTACCCATTCCCACCTCCCAAATTGGTTAATTGGGTTAGGTTATGGGCAATTTTTTTTCATAGGTTTTAATGACTTTTCAAAGAGGCGTTGAGTTGATTCTGAGTTGTCATGAAACCAATAATAAAGTGGGTAATTTTAGTACTGTCTATCTTTGGAAAATGAACGCACACCAATGTAATATTTTTTTGTAATCTCATGGGAATTTAGGTATGGGAATAAAGTCCTTAAAGTAGGTATTATTCTTAAGTAATTACGCCTCCTTTATACTCGAACACAACGAAATGACAACGAAACATCCGTATCCTACTGATCCACAATTCTAGGTTTTTTTTTTACATGAATACCGCACGAGAGCACCAACTGCTCCCGTCTGGAGGCAGTGGGACTAAGGCATCCCCAGTTGGGGTTATTGTGAGGCTGAAGGTAGTGGGGGGGGGCGGAAGGAGATAGAGAAGAGGAAGGTGGGGATGTACCTGGCTATTCATATTTGGTCACCAAACACGGCTAAAGCCATTTCAAACAACGTTTCAATTCTGAATGGTGGTCTTACACCAGGGCCATACTGAGAGTATCTTCCACTCTGGAATGTGCCGCAAATATACTATATATTATTTTAAATTAATAAATTGTGAATATCACAATTTAACTAAATAAAATTTATTTGCCACGCCGGGATTCGATCCCGCGACCTTCGGGGTACGAGTCAAGAGCCTTACCACTGGACTTGGTATGTAGGTACTAATCTCCTTGCGGAACAAGATTATTTTATAAACCACTAATTTGATGTGAGAACAACCCTTTTTATGTTTTACAGAATTGGTCCAAATTTGGGTACTAGGGCATCTTGAGTTAGTACCTACCTACATAGATAATTGATTCAATTACCTAAGTATAGTTATAGCCGTTTTTAGTTAGTCTGCTATGGAAACTCTAAAGAATCCATCCTACTAATATTATAAAGGTGAACGTTTGTATGGATGTATGTTTGTTACTCTTTCACGCAAAACTACTGAATGGATTTTAATGAAACTTTACAATAATAATGAAGCTCATACATCAGAAAAGGCCATAGGCTATAGCTTAGAGCTCTGGCATTAAAACTGAAATTATGAAAACTGTATAAAAAAATTGCAATATGTGGCACGCGAGCTGTTTGAAAAATTAATGCAATGGGTATGGTGGGGGGTGAGGGGGGATTAAGGGGGTGGGTGGAGGGGGAAGGAGGAAGTGGGAAGGGTGGAGGGGGAGGGGAAAGGTGGAGGGGAGGGGAGAGTTGGAGGGGAAAGGTGGAGGGGGAGGGGGTGGAGGGAGTGGGGTGGGGGGATGGGGGGAGGAGGGTGGGGGGATTTGGGAGAGGGGAGGGGTGGAGAGGGGGGAGTGGGGGTGGGGGAGGGGTGGAGGTGGGGGGAGTGTAGTGGGGATAGGGAAGGTGGAGGAGGCGCTGTGGGAACCCCCCTAATACTATGCGAGCAAAGCCGGGGGCAAAGCTAGTATACTTGTATAAATTCCTTAGTCCGAGTATCAGGCCCTAAAGTACAGAACAAACCCCCAAATGAACTAATCTCTTCAGTACCTAAACCTTACACATAAATATACACGGTATCCGGAAACTCATAGTAGGACAATCACATAGAGAACCCAACAAAAATTAGTTTTTTCGATCCGACCATTTAGATATATTTAAAAAAAATTAACTTTTACATTTTTTCGGCAACTTTATAGGGTTAAAAAACTTTTGGAGCCGGTTCTGTATTAAAGCTGAACAGCCCCTGCCCAGCGACTGTTTATTTTTTCAAACTTGACGTAAAAAAATTACAACTTCGGAGTTGATTTTCACGAAAACGAAAGCTCAAATAAAAAAAAAACGACTGTGCTTTAGACCACACGACTGAAGTAAAACTTCACTAACTTATATCTCCCTCTCAACTTCCGTTCGCCTCGCCCGACACTTCGCCTCGCCCAATCACATTTTTTTAACGCTCTCGTCACGCATTCACCAGCTTACTCCCCAAGTCAAGCGTGCGTAAAGAAGTTTTACTTCAAAAAAAGTTATACTACAAAATCGACTCCCAATACCTACTACAGATTTAACAATTTCTCACTTACAGATACTAAGAATTTCCGGACACCATTTGTAACAAAATGAAAGCCTTTTTAAACCCGTAGCACCTCAAATCTATGATATAACAAATTTTGTTAATAATATTTCAAAAACTTAAATCTCATTTGCCTTGTAATGCGTTCATTCACGACGTAAAATTTAACAAACAAATTTAAAGCATTAAATTCAAGTCGGCGAAATCTGCGAATATCTACCAAAAAAATGTTTATTTCATACCTATCACCTTGATTAATGTTTGATGGTAGCCATTTTTTTTTATTAATAAAATTCCTTTATTATTTATTTACAGTTTTTTTACATTTTTAAATTAAGTCCCGTTAAACTGATTGATATCAGTTTGTCAACGGGTTCTTTTGACAATTACTTTTTTTTAAATTGAGACTGGTCTTCGACCAAGTCGAAGAGACAGGTACATAAAATATACAGGTACATGAAAAAAAAAATTGTTAATAAAATTTATAAGAAATACAGAACAGAGAAAATGAAAGAAATAAAAGAAAAGACAAGAGAAAATAATAATGGAAAAAACATTAAAACAAAAAGCGGAAAATAACAGAAATTAGTACAAAAAAGTTCTGAATTTTAAAATCAATTTTCGTTATTTACTAACTATATAAGTACAGTGCCCTTGAGTTGTTATTTCACAAAAGCTTGTTTCAAAAATTATTATTTAAGCGTTTTAAAAAAATATTTATAACAAGGTAACTAACTACCTTAAAAAGCAGTATAAAAGGTAATCGTATATGTTTAGGAGTGATCAAATTGAGTTTAGATTACACAAAACAGATTATTGTTTGTTGTGCTAGTTGGTTAGTTAGATGATTTATCCAAAGCCACGGGTTTCCACCAAGGGGTCGTGGGTTCAATCATCTGCTAGCCATGTCCCCCATTAGTGCTAAGGCAATATTTTCCGCTTGCTTATTACAACTTAAGTATGAAGAATGAAAACAAGTGATGTCATGTAATTTGCAACCTGGTAATGTTGTTTTCTTTAAAAAAAAAAATAGGTTTGTTTATCTAAGGAATATGGTATAATCGGGTGGGGTGGGACTTTCAAAACTAACCTCTTACCTGTAGAAAGGGTACAGAGGTTGATTTTGAAAGTCATCTTACGAAAACCATCTGTATTTCCAACAAAACAGACTCTTTTAGGGTTCTCAGTCTTAATAAAATTTTCAAAAAGAACTCATTATTGCAAACTCATAAAGATCATTTCAATCCATCAACAACAACATTCACAAACATAAACAACCGACCACGATCACGGGGCAATTTATAAATTCCAAAATTTAAAACGAGTGCTTCCCAACACCATTATGCTTATCAAGGTATAAAATTTTTCAATGCTCTCCCATATAAAATCAAGTCTGAAAAAAATTATAAAGTTTTTAAATCCCAAATAAAAACACTAATAGACCAACCCGACACTAATTATAAGTTTTAAATTCATCATCACAATAATAACAACAACAAAAAATAAACTAGAAAATAATCTCTAAAAATATTTCATCACCATATCAAATTGAAAGCAAAGTACATACGCATTATTGGCAGGCACCAAATTGTTACAACTTTATTATATGTACCTACTCTGACAATACTGTCAGTTATTATGTCCACTTATCTTCATGAATATATATTTTATTAATATAAGTACTTGTAATAACATACTCTGTGTAACTATGCATTTTACAATGGCACTCCAAAATTCAAGCACGAGAAATATTTTCTCTATTGAATTGGGTAGTTTCATTAAAGAAATTTACATATTGTTATTAGTTTTAAGAATCAAATGTTTTACTGTGAATCCTATATACGTATGTATTTTTTTAAATAAAAAAATAAAAAATGCAGTGTAGATGGACCGCAAAAGACATACATATTTCTTGGTTAATCTCTCTCTTGGTATGACCAAACTCATCTTCCTCAGGCGTCCTAGACTTCTTCTACTATTCGCATTTATACATACCCGCTCCGCAGTTTTTTACTGCTAGGCCATGCGGGCGGCTTTTGGTTCGGCTTCGCTAAGTTAGTGTCGGTGACCATTTTATATATGCAATACGAACTGATTCCAAAAACAGCCCGTTCCTCGGATCCACGATCCACTGTAGCTAGTCACTGGGACAAAGTAACCGAGGCAGAGCAATGACGTCATATGTAATATATAGCCACTTAATACAACATGTGTCACTGTCAATCTTTTCATATCCGGAGAGTTACCACATATTCACAAATTCGTAGCAGTTATATCTACCTAGGGGGAAGACATCCCCGTCCGACCTGCTGACGGAAGTAGCGACATCTTGTGTCGAATTCTTGAATTCGAAACTGAATTATAACAGTAGCTTTGTGTGAAATTCCACGTACACAGATGTTATTTGTGGTGCAGCGCTTATAGCGTCGCGTCTGATATGCACCCGTAGCTGGGTTCTGAAATTCAACCAGGCAGACGCTACGGTATTAATACTGTTCGATTCGATTATATTCTTTTTACACTCCATTCTTCGTTCATCTGCAAAAGACGTTCAAAGACATTCATTAATCTTACATCAATTGTGCATTTATTTATACATTACCATCAATTTGGGAGGCGTGTATGGGTACCACCGCCCCGGGAACCATTTATTGGATAACCAACACCTCTGCCATAGGTCACCCCAAGTTGTTCTCCAAGTTTTTTTGACTTAGCAGCGGTGCCCGGGTTGTGGGGTCAGGTTAGTCCGGATCCTGGCAGCAGATGTGTCTGCCCACCCAACAGCAAAGCAGGCCGGAACGGGAGAGACTGGTTGAGGGAGATCTTTTGACCTCTCCAGCAGGACTCTCTCGGAACATTGCCATGCAGTGGAAATGATGAATTCATTCATCCGTCACTCCTGGATACACTGACCCCCCGATTCATTTCTACTCCTCATACATTTTTCCCTCCCAGAACTTCCTCTTCTTTCTTCCCCTGAAAAGACCCTCTATACAGTATTTCCATAGATGACACAGGCCCTGAGTGGAATTATTTTGCTTAGGGCCTCCTGCGTGGAGCTAATGTAAAAAAATACCTACAAAGGACACCTATATCTACATTTTGCAGGTTGGTTTTATTTTAACGTAATAGAGATATGGAAATTAAAACATAAAACAAAATAAATACAATATTACAACAGCTAACATAACGAGCACCGAATAAATAAACAAATAACAAGAACACTTAAGTTGGGCACTTAAAGGGAAGTGATTTTATTATTTAATAAATAGCTAAATCTAGTCTTTCTTCCGCCGCCATGAGCATCCCTCAAGGTTTATCTTCCGTCCCTTTATCTTTATCGTCCGGTTCTACCCCTTGGCTGGAGGTGGGGGTGGAGGGTAGAGGGAGGATGTCCGCAGCTACCCTCTTAAATTACCCTCCCTCTAAGTGTAAGGAGGCTGACCGGGCGAGCGGCGAATTGGAAAATGGAACAACCCTTAAACAGGGGCGAATCCAATGAACACGGAGTTTTGTGCAAGGCATATAATGTTGATCAAATAAGCGCGATACGACATGGCTTAGGTACCTACCTTCTTTCTTTAATGAAGGAAGTATGCAGATATTGTTTTTGATGATAAACATCAGTACAACCAGGGTTATAAGAATATATTTTATATGATAGCCTGCATTCAAAGCTCTGGAAAAACCGTAAATCTGACTTGGATTCCTGAACATGTTGATATAGTGGGTAACGATATTGCTGATTCCTTGGCAAAATAAGGAACATCCAGCCCTATTTTTTCCCTCGTAAACTACATTCCCCTGTCTGACATTTTTTTCCATCATCAAAGATAGATCTAGCAAAGTTTGGGCAAGGTATTGGCACTTTACTCGTCAATCCAAGGAAACCTGCTACGCCTCTATGCAGAGGACCATCCCGTGAAGATAGTGCTTTAAAAAATTCCTCCATTTTTTCAAAAAAGACATTTCCTCGCTTATTCGAAGGAGATTTGGGAATTATTGAATTTAGTTATTAGGTATCCTATTTTAAATTATGCTCTCCAAAACCTCCTGTTTGTGAGTTACTCACAAACAGGAATCTTACCATTGCCCAGAGTAGAAGATGCAGTCATCATCGCCCTAGTTGATGTTTACATTTTACATTAAACTTTGTTTATTGATAATTTCTCTTCTCTTCTTGGCAACAGCATTCCCTAATTTCTCTGCCAAAAAAATTCCCGGAGTATTTACGATGTAAATAATGATCACTCTTGAACATTATTCTTACTCTTAATTATTATTAATTAAACTAATGTAAATAAATATCATTCTTCTTAGAAATGGGATAGATCTACGTCTTAATAATCAAGAAAATCTTTAATAAAATAAATAATAAAACCAAATTTTTAAATTAACAATTAGTTTCAATAAACAGTCCCATTTTAAACATATTCCCCTTCCCTGCACCTACTTTTACCCCCTCTCTCTCATCTCCCTCCCTCACGCTCCCCACCAAAGTTGATGTTCTCTCTCCCTCTTCTATACATATCTAATATATAAAAATGAATCGCTAAATATGTGGCTAAGCGCAAATCTCGAGAGCAGCTGAACCGATTTCACTAACTCTTTTTTTAGAATATTCCTTTAAGTACGAGGATGTTTCTTACGGAGAGAAAAATTAAGAAAATTTCGCAGAAAATTGGATAATTTCAGAAAACCGAACGACTATCGCACGTTTTACAGTTCGCGTGTTTGAGAATGACATTTTGCAAAACAATTCTATTTTTGAAAATCTTTAAGTTGATAAATTTATTTAAAGTAGGTACTCCCCTAATAGTTTGAATCGAATCAAGAATCTTGATATTTTAAATAGGTACCTATGTTAGGTACCAAATTGAATATACATGAAAAGTGGAAATTTGAATAAAAATTGTAAAAGGTGGCACGCGGGGTGTTTGAAAACTGAATGTACTGGGATTAAATATATGAAACGCGGGAGGAGGGTTGGCGGGACGAGGGAGCGGGAAAGGGAAGAGGGAAGGCGGGGAAGGTGGAAGGGGAACGCCGGAGGGGAAGGGGACTTGTGAGGGGGGAGGGGAACTCGGGAGGGGGGTTCGCGGGACGGGGGAAGGGGAGGGGGAGTGGAGTGGGGAGAGGGAAGGTGGAGGTGACGGAGTGGGAACGCGAGAGGGGAAGAGGACGCAGGAGAAGAAGGGGAGGCGGAAGGGGAACAGGAAGAATGGGAAAGGACACTCAGGGAGAAACAATTTCTTTATTAAATGGCACAGCAACGCATGCCGGGACCAGCTAGTTACTTATAAATGTACTGTAATTCTATAATTAATTTAAAGTGTTTTTACATTAGCCTGATGAAGGTTTTGGCTGAACCGAAACCGGGTGGCTTTATATATTAACGATACATAAAATAGCATTCAGCATAACTGTCCATTTCACCGCAGGGGTAGGCAGAGAGGACGTACCGCCAAACAACTCAGTCTTGACACACTATTTGCATCAATCAAATTCACACATCATCTCATACGTACTCTTCTAATATTCTGACTCTTGACATGGCCCGACTCAAGTATCTGATTCACTTGATGTGCCACGTCTTCTTCGGGCGTTCCCGATGTCTTCTACCATTAATATTTGCGTCAAATATTCTTCTTACACATCTTTCTTCGTTTATTCGCTCTACATGCTCAGACCACCTGTTTCTTAATCTTACTCATCACGCTTACATCAGCCCTGCATTCGATCATTTAAAACTAAGTTATTTTATCCCAATTATAAGAAAAATTAAGTATTAATCAATTATTATAAGCAATAATTATCAGCCTGAAACACTCATCCACATTGAAAAATCTTCCGAGAAAAGATATGACGCCAACGGGACTTGAACCCGTACCCTTCTGATTGCCTTTCAGCTGCTCTCCCAATTGAGCTATGGCGGCTTATCTTATACCCGCCAAATGATTCAATATATACTAGTGTTTCATTCAACAATTACTGCTTATTATATTTTTTCCACCTGAAAACAACCAACTTTATTTTTGCGAGAGAGACACTGTTAGTGTTAAATCCGTCGCTAGGTGGCGTCGAGACAAATTATGTCTTCATTTATTGGGGAAATATTTAAACTTGTCAAATATTAATTGTTATTTTTTAATTGTTAAACTGACGTTTAAGACAAGATTTAACGCCATCTAGCGACGGATTTAACACTAACAGTGTCTCTCTCGCAAAAATAAAGTTGGTTGTTTTCAGGTGGAAAAAATATAATAAGCAGTAATTGTTGAATGAACCACTAGTATATATTGAATCATTTGGCGGGTATAAGATAAGCCGCCATAGCTCAATTGGGAGAGCAGCTGACCGGCAATCAGAAGGGTATGGGTTCAAGTCCCGTTGGCGTCATGTATCTTTTCTCGGAAGATTTTTCAATGTGGATGAGTGTTTCAGGCTGATAATTATTGCTTATAATAATTGTTACCCTTTGTTCTATGCATAAAAAAAATATTGTCTTAAACGTTAGTTTAACAATTAAAAAATAATAATTAAGTATTAATCACCTTTGAAAATATGTAACCGTCAACCAAATCCCACCCTGCGTTAGGAGTAATTTTGTGATTCTTTATTGCCCAGAAGGGATGTTTTCCCTAAAACAGGTTTCCTCCCTCGACTTCCAAGGTACGGTCAAACGCCTCTACTTACACGTGAATAAAATCTTACTTCACCCTTTTTAGGATTTTCTTTTCCCATCATCCCTTGGGGTGGAATCCTTTCTTATAAACCTACCCCTTTAAATCTTACAGCCTTCTGCCGATTTAAGTATCTATTACTACTGACATTACCGTTATTATGTACTCATCTCTGGTGTCCTCTATGGAAAAAAGTGTAATATTATTTAATGAAAGTGGGTTTTAAATTTGGATTAAAACTTAACGTTACCATTTACATTTTTAATTTGAGTTTACGAGTATTTTAATGATTATGAGGGAGCGGGCCGTATCGGTAGAGACGGGATGAGAAATAAAAGGCGTCAGTCGGTGAGTCAGTCTTTATTGTTGCGCTACGTAGCGAGGTCGAAGCTGAGCGGAATGACAGTGGTGCAGTTAGTGTTAGTGCTCCATGGCGGTGTAGAAGTGACCTTGGTCCAGGCGGTCGATGAGGATGATGGTTGCTGGCTCGTTGCCGGTTGTTGATGCTAGCTCGTTGCCGGTTGTGGTTGCTGGCTCGTTGCCGGTTGCTGTTGCTGGCTCGTTGCCGGTTGTGGTTGCTGGCTCGTTGCCGGTTGCTGGTTAGTGACATCTCATGTCGAGATGGTAGTTGGAGATGGAGTCCTCGAAGGTGTCATGAAGATGTTCCTGAAGTCACACTGGATAAATGTTGTTCACTTGACTGCGCGGGCTGTTGCCCCGCGAGGGCAGGTAGAGAGTTACTACACTTCACTTAGTTGTATCACTGCCCGATGTGTAAATGTCGAACCTTGAATGAAGACTGAACTGGCCGCAGCGAGCGAGCGCTTGTTTATATACTCACGGCGAGTAATTACTCTCACTGTAGGTAAGGCTGGGTGAATTCACGCAAAGCTGAGAAATCGCTCGAACCTTCTGTGTGCACTTGTATGGTACATCCACATGTTCTAGGCCTTTCGCGTAAGTGGCGGAATTATTATTTATCGGCGGCAGCAGCAGTAGGTAGGTATGTACTCAGGTAAGTAGCTTGCCCGTAGTTGTTTCCAGCGCGTTCTGCTGGAGTTCAGTGGCGGCGCAATTAATGCGGCACAAGTGACCACCACAATTATATAAGTCTTCTTCTTCCTTGCACTCTCCCAACTCATTGCCTGGGTAAACTATTGGAGTCGGGTCTTCTCGTTCTCAGGCTATATCTTCTGCGTTTCTGGGTATCGCTTTCATCCAGGCTGTTTCTCTGTAATATTTTGGAGCATTGAGTCATGCAAAAGTTCTTTGATCTTCCTCTGGATGACTGTCGATGAAGCTCCATAGACCATTGCCTGCTTTACTGTGTGTTCTGATGTTCTCCGTCTTATGTGCCCATACTATCTCACCTGTCGTTCTTCCGGCTTACTGTTTATGCCCGTGACACCCAGGCTACCACGAATGCGTGAACTTTTAATGTACTCCTGCCGGCCATATAAGAAGCATACGCATTTCTGCTGTTAAGAGTTGCCTTGAGTAGGAGTTGTACGTAGTCCAGCATTCAGAGCCGTACATTATCGCGGGTCTGACAAAGGTATATGTTTCCTATTTTAATGGTTTAGTATTTATATAAAAGCATTATTTGTTTGAAATTAATTTCATAAAGGAGGCCATGAGGAAAATAATTTCCCTCGGAATCTACGTCATTTATGTGATGGGGCCTTCTTTTTGAGGAGAGGGTGAACTGATGATCATGGGTCTTGAAGAGACCCATGTTTTAGGAGGGAGACAGAGGCCAGCAAACCGTTCCACAGTCGAGCTGTTGAACTCAAGAAGTGACTCGTTCCAATGTGACAAATGTAAACAGTGTTTCCCGAATATGCGCATGTGCCGGAAGAATCAATGACGCTAGTTCCTCAGAGGATTTTCCTTTGTAATACCTGTAGAATATGGACAACATACCTGACGAATTTCGTAAGCTTTCAAAAACAGTTTTTATTTTTCGAATTTGTTTAGAAATATTCCATTTATTTGGATTTTATTTCAAAGCGGAAATAGTGTGAAATTCTGACAAAATATGCTCGACGATTGAGAACTAACTAACTAACTAACCACCACGCCGTTTCCCCGCAGAGGTAGGCAGAGAGGACGGACCGCCAAACAACTCGGTCTTGCCTCATTCACATTCATAAATCGTCTCATACATACTCTTCTATTATACTGACTCTTGACATGGCCCGTCTCAAGTATCTGATTCACTTGATCGTGCCATGTCTTCCTCGGGCGTCCCCGACTTCTTCTACCATTCACATTTGCGTCAAATATTCTTCTTTCACTACTTTCTTCATCTATTCGCTCTACATGCCCAAACCATCTGAGGGTCTCTTTCTTAATCTTACTCATTACGCTTCACATTTCTCACACGATCATACATGGTTTTACCACACGTACGCCTCAGGGATCTCAATTCAACTGCTGTTCAGTCTGCTTTCATCCTTCCTTTGCCAGTTCCATGCCTCACTGCCATACATCGGGGTAGGTACCAGGACTCCATTGTGGACTGCTAACTTCGCTTCTTTTGACAGTTTTTTTTATTAGCGCAAACTGCATTCAGTCCTCCATTAATGAAGTTTCCTGCATTTACCCTTCTTTCAATATCTCTTTCAGCCTTCCCATCTCTCGTAAACATACCTCGAGGATTCTTCTTCTTCTTGTGCCCTGTCCGTTCGACGGACGTTGGCTATCATGTTGGCTAAGTGGACTTTGTTTACTGCGGCCCGGAACATCTCCACGGTAGACTGACCAAACCACTGTCTCAGGTTTTTCAGCCATGAGGTTTTCCTTCTTCCTTAGGGCCCCGTCTTCCGGCAATCTTTCCCTGCATTATGAGATGCAAGATCTCATACTTCTCTGGATGTCTCATCACATGTCCAAGATATTGAAGTTTTCGGAATTTTATAGTTTTAATTACTTCCTTTTCTTTATTTATCCGAACCATAACTTCTTCATTCGTAACCCTGTCCATCCAGCTTATTTTGAGTATTCTTCTGTAGATCCACATCTCGAATGTCTCAAGTCGCCTAATTAGTTCTTCAGTAAGCGTCCATGCTTCCATTCTATAAAATAATATCGAAAACACGTAGCATCTGACCATTCGCATTCGTAATCCTAGGTTGAGATCATGACTGCAGAACATTTTTTTCATGCGGATAAAGGTTACACGAGCTTGCTCAATGCGGCATTTGATTTCAACTGAAGGATTGAGGGTTTAAATATTATAGAAAAGACAAACATCTTGTAAGTTTGATTTTAATTACCAACACTTTTTAATATTAATGCTTTTCAAGGACAGGATGTAATACTTACCTATTAATTCACCTTAAATACTCATTAAAATGAAGCCATACTAAATAATGGAGAATCATACAAAATCATATGTTTGTGTTTTGAAAATTGGATCGCTTCTAAGTATTATAGAAGCTTCAATTAAATACTGCGGGTAGAACATATCTTGGCCCTTAAAAAAGTAGGTCATTTTTCTTTCAAGTCTTTTAATAAGCCTATAAAAAAATAAAGAATAAGATCAAGTCCAAACTCTCCTATTTATAAACCCCTTTTTGGATAAGATTTTATTTTTTAATGTGGCAAATTCAGTTCTTTTTATAATAATCGCAAAAAAAAATTGATATTTGCGCCCGAAGTTCACAAAATAAAATAAAATATGCATTACGGCCGGCAGTAGACGAATTTGGATTTTCAAAGTGAATTCTATGCCATCCACCAAAGGGCTACATTACTTGTCACGCCCGTTTTTTATCAGTTCACCCCCGGACGGAGCGGGGAACGGTCGTTAGGCTCCGCGTCGCTTTGTTACGTGAAATTAATTTTAAAATTCTGTTTTATTACAATAAACAACGCGTAAAAAATGAGATAATGTTTTTTACAGGCCTTTACGAAATCAACCTGTAAAATAAATTTTCAAATACCTTTTCCAACCTTTCCAAAAGCTATTTCTCAAGTATTTTTAAACTCCGATTTCTATTTTTTCTTGGACTGTTGAATTGCCTTAATGCTATTAAAATATTATTTCTTAAAAGGCGTTGCAAATAAGCGAGAAATGGAATTTAAATAATGTTTATTGTGGCCGACTGTTATCATGTTAATTTGCATAATTAATTGTCTAGAATGAATGAAAGGAAACTGTTAATGGAGCTAAATTTGCAAGAGAGAACTTATGAGATAAAAAAATAAACAAATTTTACATGTAGGTAGTGAAAGAAATCGAAACATTGATTGGCGATCTGTTAGTTGGTCAGGAAACCTAGCATGGACGATCGATTAAATCCTGTATTAATCCGACTCACTGGAACAACCACACGAAATAAATCAATTTTCCTTGATTGCTCGCGATTTCCCGGAAGATCATTTTTAAAATTTTTCGCCAACATTAAAAAAATCGTTCCTCCGAATTTTATCATGGAAATATAAAAACTTATTATAGTGCTGTATAGCTAATTAATTTACCTGTATTTTAAAGTTTATCGTATATTTGTAGGATTTATAAAAAAAATATTAAAAAATCGTAAAGTTTATAACCGCGCGAATCCTGCGTGTTTGTTACTTTGAAACTCCGTGAGACGTACTTATTCGAGTCAATATAGGATATTTTTGATTTCTGTATATTGTCTGTGGTATATTTGATAATGAAAGGTGCATATCTATTGAAAAAATACTTAATTTTAATCGTAAACAGATCAGCGTCGGGAGTGTGGGGAACCCATCGCTCAGGGAGTGGAAACCAAGCCTGCAATAGCCATCCCAAGCCAAGGTGTGAGCTACCGTGCTCAGGCTGAATGTCCTGGGGAACAGCGTCACGAACGGTGCCTCCGAGAAACAAGGTCGAATCTCGGAGTATTTAGACCTCACTCCAGTACTCAGGGCTCCGCCGGAGTGGGCCTTCTATTTCCCTGGTAACTCGTGGGACAAAAAAATTGGACCATTCGAAAACTAGGGGCCTTTTGAGAACCTAGAAGTGCTGAGGCCACCTCTGTGGAATTCCTTCCTGGGGCCGTAAGAGGAGAAACCATGGAGATGTGATCTGAGGCCACCTCCATGAACTCTTCCCTTGTGGGGCCTTCAAGGAACCAAGGGGAAGGGCACCCTTCCAGTGCGGGGCCTTTGTGGAACCAAGGAGGAGTGAAGTATGGAGAGATAATGTCCTCTTCCCATGTGGGGCCTTCGAGGAACCATGTAGGAGTAAAGAGGAGAAATGAGGCCATCTTGGTGAACTCTTTCTCTGTGGGGTCTTTAAGGAACCAAGGAGGAGAGATGAAGTTCTCTTCCCTCCTGGGGCCCTCAGGGAACCAAGGTGGAGTGGACTCTTCCCTTGTGGGGCCTTTAAGGAACCAAGGGGAGGTGGACTCTCCGTCGTGGAGCCTTCGAGGAACTAAGGAATGGAGAGGAGAGATGAAGCGCTCTTCCGTCGTGGGGCCTTCAGGGAACCAAGGAGGAGTGAAGAGGGGAAATGAGACCTGGGAAGACACATTGTCGAACCAGAAGATATAGCTTCATTTCCAATGACAATCCTGGTGAACTTTATAAAAGGGACTGGTTAACTGTCAATGGAATGAGGTAAATTGGGAGATAGTACAATGGGTCTATTGCCTAAGTGTTCACGGGAACTTTATATATGTAAACCGTCCCGATTATTTAAAAAAATAATCGTAAACAGCTGATCAAATATTCGATAGTTAAAAAAATCATCGTTCTTTTTTTTATGGTGTGACCAAGGAAACAGGGGATTCAATTTTATGTATGTAGATAAACTCCCGTTTAGTGTCAAAAAGTAAATGCGGACAGCCAATGCATATTAAGGCTAGTATTTTAATTCAACGTTGCCGAATTCCTGGACAGATCCGCCAGTGTAGAGAGCGTATATCGATTTCTTTTTTATTCCCTGTCAATATCGGTTTGGCTAACAAACAATGAAATTGTGCTAAGGATATCGATGTAAAATCATCGGAGGTTGTGCCTATCGATCCGATATTGTAAAGTTATCGATTTTATCTGCTAGAGCTCCATGTTCAGTCCTCTAACGAGTTGAGCCATTAAACATAAACATAGCACCATCCAAAGACTCATCCACCATACCGCGAGCAACGCTGAGTTCAACATTAATTGGTGTATTCGGTAGAATTGCTCATCTTCTACCAACAGAGGTAAAGACGGTCTTATACTTTAGCTTAATTCAGTCCCACCTAAATTATTTAATAGAAATATGGGGAAACACATACATTACGTACTTAAACGACTTATAAAAAATACAGAAAAAAATTATTACAATATTAGGGTAAAAGAACATTTACGCTGTTTGAATGGAAAGGGTTTCTCTGAGCTTGCAAATCACTTAATCTCAGCAGACCACAGTTTTAATAAAATTTCAGGAACGCGCATGTTACATAAAAACAGTATTGGTATTAAATTAGATAACTTAGAAGCCTTAGAAATAAGAAAATCATTAAATACTAATATGTCAGAATTCCCACTTAATAATCAAATAAATTTATAAAATAAAAAAAATACACCCTAAAGCACTATATTTAACTTGTTCCCTACAATCCATCCCAGCCCATGATGTGTATATATGTATTATATTGTTATTCTGAAGTCCTTAATCTCTAAACATACATACATACATACATACATATTATAAATTAAAGTCCCCCGCGTCATCTGTCTGTCTGTCTGTATATCTGTTCGCGATAAACTCGAAAACTACTAAACGGATTTTCATGCGGTTTTCACACATCAGATAGAGTGTTTCGTGAGGAAGGTTTAGGTATGTAATTTGTTAAGGATTTGTGTAAATTGGTTAAAACATAACGATAATTGTTAGAAGTGTCGGAAAAAGTCAAGCCGCCTGGTAGCTTTCATCGAAAACGCTGCCTAATCCTTTTGGGATTTAACAAAACAGTGCATGGTGGGATATTCCTCTTTTATAGATCTACAAAAAAGTCCGCGAAGGCATATATCTATCTTTTACGGATAGCTTACTATACCCATTCTATCGTCTAAAAAAATGGTCACGTACATTGCGGTAATTGAAAAGTCATTTAGACGGATACAGTATTAATCCTTATTGACTTAAATACGTTAGTTACCCCAAGCATTTCATGCACATTATTATAATCTTTCACACCATCATAAATAAAAGTCCTCCGCGGCATTTGCTACTTTGCCATAAACTTTTGAGTTTTTCGCAAAATATGTCTTTGGACGGCGGTGGTTATAAAGGTTGGATAACTATCCAGTAGATGACGTTGTGTTTTATTAGCCACAGCAACGCGTGGCCGGGTCAGCTAGTTATTAATAAATTAGCATAACTCTTAATATTGTCCAGGATATTATAAATGTAGAATACATCAAACTTTTTTTATTTAATTTAATTGAATCCCGTTAACTGTTGGATACTTGTGTTTATATGTGTATTGTTGTCTCCTTCCCTCCAATTGATTGTCTATTGTACCGCCTTCAAATACTTTGTCTCTGTCTAACTATGTTCTTTTGTCATATTCTTTCTCCCTCTGTCGGTCAACTTATATATAACTCTTTAATTATAACCCATACACTCCCACAAAAAAACTATTGCAGGAAATGAACCTTCTGAAAATAAGAACATTGTACGAATATAAAATATGCCTTTTAATCTACAAAATACAAAATGGACTTATACACACAAACCCAACATTTATAAAAACGTCAAAAGTACACGAACATTATACTAGACAACACAATAAATCGTACACAAATACTGTCAAGACTGAAAGTGGCAAGAGAAGCATTGGCCACGAGGACGTACACATATATAATCTCCTCCCACTTCTTTTTTTTCTTCCTTGCGCTGTCCCAACTCATTGCCTAGGCAGGCTGTTGGGGTCGGCTCTTCTCGTTCTCAGGTTGTAATTTCTTCTGTTCTGGGTATCGCCTTCATCCAGGCCGTTTCTCTGAAGAATTTTGGAACATTGAGTCATCCAGGAGTTCTTTGGTCTTCCTCTGGATGACTGTCGATGAAGCTCCATAGACATTGCCTGCCTCACTGTATATAATCTCCTCCCACATAACCTAAAAATGAAGATGAATATAAATACCTTTAAAAAAACTATCTAAACTTAAATTGTTAGAACAAAATTAAAAAATATTACTAATATACTATACACTACATTATATATATACTACTTTATTCTCTACTTAAGTTAAGAAAGCGAAATATTATATTTTTTCTTTTAACTTAATACAAATATAAAAAAACGCGTAATCTAGTATGCTACAATGCTCCAATAAACTTCAAAAATAAATATTAAAATTGAAACTAATAAACTTCAAAATACCACCCAGAGTAACAAGGCTTAACGACTTATTCCACATTAGCCGGACGCGTACAAATGCTGGTGTCAGGGATCCAATCAGAAGAATGTGCGAATCGTTTAATCAAAATCAAAACCTCAAGGATTCCGACTTATTTTTTGATACACGCAGTGCCTTTAGTAGAAAATTGAAGGCTGTTTTCCTACAAAATACAATAACTTAGACATTACTTGGTTTATAATTTTAACTACCTTTCTTTTTTTAAATTTATGTATGACATTATTTTTCTTATCTATATTTATATATATTTTTTAATATTTTTGGTCTTACCATCAAAATTCCAAAAACATTTTGTAAACTTTTATAAGGATATTGCGCACATTTTTTTCATCTCTCTATTTGTAAAATAATATTCTTATGTACGTCTTTTCCGTATTTAAAAGTAAAAATATTTGCATATGTTTTTATCTGCTGTTAATGTTAATTCGTGAGAAATAGTTTGAATGCAGGTGAATTCTCTATTAATTGTTTTGTATATTCTAGTCAATTGACATCTGTATCTGTATTATCTCCTTAATAAAAAAAAATTAATAAAAAAACTGTATTGATTCCATAAATTTTAATTTTGATAAAGCACTCAAAACAAAAACGTTGCAAAGCATCCCCGAAAAAAACAATTTAATTAACTCGCAGCGGATTCCCAAATAAAGAACAACTCTTCTTTCTCGTATCGGTTGAGCTAAGCTCCGCTGCCGCCAGGTTCGCTATACCCGAAAAGCCTTCCTTTTCCGCATTTCCGGTTCCCGGCGGCTTTCCACTCTCTTTATCTTTTTACATCTCTTTTTATATCTCTTTTTTACCTACTGCTGTTGCCTGCTACGGCCGCAATAACGTTTTTGCACCATGCCCCGGGTCCGATTCCCCAATCTCCCCTTTTCAATTAATTCGTCCTCACATGGCCGCAACACCCCAACCTCCCCTACAGGCTATAGGATAAACCCTGGAGGAGATCATTATTAATTAAAAGCATCATAAAAACTGCTGGGTTTTTGCTTAATTAACAAAGTACCTTTTACGTTTAATATGGAGTGAAAGTACCTTTAAGTACTTCAAATTACTTCTCGTGCGGAGTTCAAACAAAATGTCCCAAGTATAAAAATAACAGGTGAGGGCGTCAGCAAATTCAAGGTAAACTAACGTAAGAACCTTACTTTTCAATGACAATAACAAAGTTTGTTTAAACTCCTAGGTACTTTTAATAACAATTAAGCGGAATGTATTCTTACGGCCTTCGCTCATGGAGAAACCGATAACTGGTTGGCAACTCAATTCAATTCAATTCACGGCACAATGCGACTCTACGTTTTTAGTAGGTATTTATATCAGCATGTTTAACAAAATTCTAATTTATAAATAATGTATAAATTATATCAATCTTAATCTATTTATATAAAAATCTCGTGTCGAGGTGTTTGTGGTCGCACTCCTCCGAAACGGCTAGACCGATTTTTATGATTTTTTTATGTATATTTGGTAGATATGAGAATAGGGCGTAAAGTATATTTCATACCACTGGGTGACTAGGGTGTCCCTATCCTTATTTTTTTTCTATTCTTTGATCATTATTTGGCATCAAAAAATACCTACAACCCCAAATTTTCACCCTCGTACCCCCACCGTCCCACTTTATCTCGATTTTAGTATTTTTGTATGAACAAATTTAACCGTCGTTCGTATTTCAAAAATAACGAAATTATTTATGTTGTTGAATGATAGATGGCGCCGCGTCCGCCTCTTCGAACTTTCATCCTCACATACGCAAGTCATTCACGAGAAGCGTCGCTTCATTATGTCCGTTACTTTAATGAAATAATTGAGTTGAGAAATTGAATGGTTAGTGTCTTTTGTTTTAATCGGCGGTCATCATCTACAGCGCTCCATACCTCTTTCTGTCATAGATCCCAAACCCACACACTTATAATACATTCGTTTTTTATTTAAAACCAAAATATTCACTACAAATAATTTATATGGCAGAACAGCGTTTGCCGAATCAGCTAGTATGTAATAAAAATTTTTACTCAACCTCCTGAACAAAATCTATATTTTCCTGCTCTGAAAAATTACTCGAAAACTTGACAGGCATAACCGTGGAAACCTGTCAACCTGGCAACTGAAACGTGCCGGCAGCAGCGACTAGCACTATGAGTTTTATCGCCCTTGACAACTTGCTGAATTAATAAAAGTAATTCGCAATGTGTGAATTGGTAAAAGCGCACGTCCCGGTTAGACTAGAGGTTCTGAGTTCGAGTCCCAGTTGCGACCATTATCTTTTTATATTTTTCTGTGTCTTGTTCTCTTTCATATTTTCGTTTAGATTGTTAGTGTTATCTTCTTCTTCAATGATAAATCTATTTGAATTTCTCTTTTGTTTGTCTGAATGAATGAAGTGGAAATTAACCCACTCTCCGTCTTCCGATCGAGCTGAAACTCCGCAGATAGACTCATTGTCGATGATAATGCATTTTATCAACCAATTTTTTTCAACAATATTTTTTATTTTGTGGCAATCAGGCAAACACACGTGGACATGGGTGCATTTTTCTGGAATTAGATGACTTTTCAGCTGTTAATACACGCAATAAATGTCGATCCTGTCAATTCGGGATAGAGTTGTCGATTAAGTAGGAAGGTTGAATTCTCAGTAAACAATATTTTTTCAATTTTAAAAAATTTAATAACAATATTAAACATGGATTTTTTATTGAAAAATACTTGGTTTTTTGCGGGTATGTTTTTAATTCTAATTTTGAAACCTTTGGTGGAATTTCATTTAATTCAAACTTTTTAACCTTTTAACGCTTTTTATTACCGACAAGACCGGTTTCTTATGATGGGCATTTTCAGACCAGTCATATAAAAGTCTAGCCAGTCTTAATATGGTTATAAATATCTTCATTTCGCGATATGAATAACTATATTTGTGAATAATTTAATTTAGTTTAACGCAAATAAAAGAGAAGATGCACGAAGGTGTTAATTTCTGAAACAAATTTTCTATACCTTTTTTATTACTATCTCTGTTTTTTGGTGTAATTTTAGGTCCATCCTTAATAATAAAATTCGAGCAAATACAAACCTACGGTGCTACGATGTACTTACTACCTGTAAAATACTATACATTAATTTATTTCCTTGTGCACGGCACAACGTGTGCCATTAATATAATTAAATTAAAATATGAATAATACAACAACATAAATAATGTAACAGTTAACATTATAAGTGTAAAGTAAAACGTAATAAGTCAAAAGTAAAAGTATAATTTAAAGGTAAAAAGTAAAAGATAAAAGTCAAAAGTATTAAGTAAAACGTAGAGAGCAAAAGGTAAATTATAAAAGTAATAGGTGAGTCAAAATATTAAGTAAAAAGTAAAAGGTAAAAGCTAATAAGTAGAAAGTAAAAAGTTGAAGCAAATAATTACACAGTAATAAGTAAAAAGTAATAAGTCAAAAGTATTAAGTAAAATGCAAAAAGTAATAAGTCAAAAGCATTAAGCAAAAGTAAAAGGCCAAAAGTAATAATTCACAAATATTAAGTAAAAAGAAAAAGGTAAAAGATAAAAAGTAATAAGTCAAACAAAGTAATAAAGTAGTTATAAAAGTAAAGTAAAAAGTAAAAGGAAAAAAGTAATAAGACAAAAGTTCAAAGTAAATAATGTGTGATCGCTTTCAGTCTTGGTATTATGATATCGATTTTTATGAGTGTTGGACCATAATATATAATACACATTTTATGTCTTACAGGTCCTCGTCAGTGGTGTCAACTAATTACTGTAACAACTTACTTCAACAGAAAAATATTTCCATTCATTCTGTAGATATAAAACCATTTGCAAACTTTGATGGCTTGAAATTTGGGTAACAACTACTTACAAATAAAATACTTACAAACAACCTAATGATATATATATGATGTTATGGTTTTTTTTGTATTTCTTGGGCATTAACCATGTAACAATTTCTAGTCATATTTTGTTTTAAAGAGTTTTAATTTTCAATGTACATTTGTTACTTTAATTAAAGTAATTAAAGAAACAAATCATTACTTTAATTTAAGCATAGACATCCAAATTTAATAGACCAGAAGTTACAGATGAGGGGTAAAACCAAACTATGGAGGGTGAAGAGGGGAAGATGACTGTGATTTGTTGAAAAATCAATCTGACAGTTTATAGGCATCTCGCATTATAATATCACCATTTAGTTCTTAAAAGCAAAACTGCTTTTTAATGAATAGACCTTTTTACATGGGAGCGCGAATTGCCCGCCACGTTATTATCATATTTGCGTAGTCGAAATCAGCAAAAGAAAGTTCGCCCTTTTTCACACGGGAATATTTTGTTGCCGTGTTTAGTTGAGACACTTTTACAAATGTTTCATAATTTACTTGCCCCTGAAACTCACTGGAGAAACGCCCACATTCCCTACGTTCACATATATTAGGGCATAATGTATAGCACAAGCTCTCACTTTTGTTTGTACAATGTGTGATGTGACCAGCGCGCTCCTCAGGACAAGAATGATGACGTCACATTTTTTAGATTCAAGCGACGCTCTCGTAAGCCCGGCTGGCTCCAAGGCGGAGCTATAGCCGGCTCCATGGGGAGGGGGAAATAATACGTTTTATCACTTAGGGCAGGTCCAGATATATTCATATGTCCATGAATTTAAGTAATTAAAGTTACAAAAGTACATTGAAAATAAATACTCTGCAAAACAAAATTATATTAGTGTTCTTATCAGTACCAAATCGATTCTAAATTTGTGTAGTCTTTACATAATGTGTAATGAAAACAAAGTTTAACAGTTTAGACGTGGTTTTTTTATTAGTAAGGCTGATCATCATCTTCTTCAATGGCGCTACACCCCGTTTCAAACCTTGGCTTCCTTCAAAATAAGCCTCCACTGACTTCTGTCCTCGCCGTCGTCTTCCATCCTGCGACACAGAGTAGTCCTATTTCATCCTTTCCTGACATTAGCCTAGGTCTGCCCGCCTTAAAACCGTCTTCGGTACTCGTGTGCATGGCATTCGGTGCACATGTCCGGCCCATCTTATACTTTGGAGCCTGAAATGGGTAGAGAGTCTGGTAAATATCACGGAGCTCATTATTGTGGCGGATTTTCCTTGCCTCTCCCTCTCGCACCGCTCCTAAGATTCTTTGAAGTACTTTTCTTAGGCTGATGATTGTTAGGTATATATAGATGTAGACATGACAAAGCACAATAATTAAAAAGTATACGATATTGTGTCGTGAATATAATTTTTGGGAATCATGCCTGCTTTATACACTTAAATGAAATAAATTTAAAAATTATCAATACTCAGCTACATCACTTCAATTATTTAATCAACATCAATTTCTGAAGGATGTCTGTATATTCTATAATATTGGCTGTTAAAAAGTCTCAATTATTATCTAACAAAATCGTAATAACCTAATAAGAAACATGATTCCTAACACGGGGGGTTGGAATTACCCAAGATTAGATTTATTTCCTGCTCACGACTTGGAGGGTTGATTTAACAGCCCCTGTTTGTATCAATTTCAGGCAATAATACGGGGGTAGTTGGGCTAACCGGATAGTTCCAGTGCCAAATCTGCTCATTCCGCCAAGGGGTAGAAAAATAATTATAACGTGTAATAAAATTTTGATTGAAATGTGATATTTATACGTGATGGGGTGTTGTAGTTTTGGGTAAATTGATTTTTTTTTTGTATTACTGGTGCCTATTTGATGTCGTGTTATAAAATAAATGATATTCGCTAAAAAGTGTTATAAAATAAATGATTTAGAAAAATCACAGCTTTCTTCGAGAGTTAAAGCCTATCGGCTGGTACTTAACATTACATTTCTTGTATTTTTTATAAATACAAAGATTAAATTCTTTAAGTTTACAATTAAAGAACATAAATTCCAACATGGTTTTATAGCAGGACTCTGAGAAAAATATGTTTAAAAATGTCAGTTTCTACGTCATATTAGGGGATGCTGTTTTATTTCTGATTAAGGGTATAAACGTCACAAAATTTATAAAACTGGAAAGACTATGGTGGCTTGGTCATATAGAGAGAATGACCGAGCATCAAGCATCAAAGTCCTTGCTAAACTCAAGACCGACAGGATGAAGAAGCCTGGGAAGACCAAGTTTAAGATGGAGCGACAACGTCATCAAAGGTATATCTGCTTGGAGATTGTAAACTGGAGAGAGCTGGCACAAAACCGTGATGAATGGAGGAAGACTCTTGAGGAGGCCAAGACCCACCAGGGGTTGTAGAGCCAAGAGTGATGATGATGATGACGATTAGGGGATGCTGTAGAGGGTATTTTTAGAGAAAGGAATGAGAGGAAGTTCTGGGAAGGGAAAAGATATGAGGGGTGGGTAGGAATTTTAGGGGTAGTGTGTCCAGGAGTGACGGACGAATGAATCCATCCTCTCCATTGCAATGCAAGGCGATGGTCCCAGATAGACCTGAGAGGTCAAAATATTTCCCTCAAACACTCTACCGATCCGACCTGCATTGCAGCTGATGGGCAGACGAGTCTACCGCCAAGACCCGGATAAACCTTAACTCATAAACCTGGGCACCCACTGCCAAGTCACCAAGCGTAGCGAATCACGACTTGTGGTGTCCTATGGCAGGGATGTTGTTCCCGTGCGACGCGCCTAAATTCCTGGGACAACACTCTACCAGATACGTTTTTATATTTTCACGGCCAAAAGTATTTTCGTTATTTGTTTTTGGGATGTTAAGCCGTGTTGCGCTACCTCATTCTTTAAATTAACCACTTACAATAACACATCTGCCCTGATGATGGACACTGTAACGCTGTCCGAAACGTTGGCTAAAGAAGGAGTTAGCGCAACACGGCGTAACACCCCAAAAAACAAACAACGAAAACACTCTACCAATGTATCTATTGGCGTAGTTTGCTATTTTTATTTATTTTCTTTATTATTTAAGATTTAATTTAATTTTACGAAGATGTTCATGAAAATAAACATATAAAATGATCTAGAACATTTTCTAAGTCCTCCTCATTAATAGGAGATCGTGTGATGAGAGGGATTAGTTTATGGAAAGAGGGTTTTCGGTGACTTCTATGGTGCAATTGTTATTTATTATTTTCCATGGTTTTCATCGATCTAAGAATTTACAATGTTATCCTCAGTTACTTTCCTTATTTTTGGCTCCTACCTTTTTCTAAGATTACAAAATTCTACCCGAATGTAGGTAATGTATGCAACCTAAAGCCGATTAAAAATTATTATCAAATAGTATTGAAAAGCTTTTGTGATATTTACATTAAAAAAACTAACATTCCAATCATCACGCCGTTTCCTAGCAGGGGTAGGCAGACAGGACAGACCACCAAAAAACTCGGTCTTGGTACACACTTATTGCCTCATTAACATGCATACTTCGTCTCATACATACTCTTGACATGGCCCTGCTTCTCTTGATCGTGCCATGTCTTCATCGGGCGTCCCCGACTTCTTCAACCATTCACGTTTGCGTCATAATATTCTCCATCGCTCCTTTCTTCGTTCATTCGCTCTACATGCCCAAACCATCTGAGCGTTCCTATCTTAATCTTACTGATTACACTTACATCAGCCTTGCATTCTTTGCGGATCTCCACATTTCTCACACGATCATACATGGTTTTACCACACTTAAGCCTTATGCATCTCATTTGTACAGCATTCGGTCTACTTTCATCCTTCCTCTGCCAGTTTTATGCCTCACTGCCATAGGTCAGGTTATTTTTAAATATTTTTTTTATTATAATCTTTATTTATTAAGTTACATAAAGGTGATTGTGCTGGTGTCTCACTAGAAATTCCTGTATCGAGAGCAGGCGCTTTTTAGCATAAGTAGTTTAAAACAAAAATAAGGATAACAACAACAATGTTATTTATATTTAAAGTAAAAGTACAAGGACAATCAGTATTGTACGAGTACCAAAGGGAAAGCATGCTTTAGGAGGTTCTAAAAATATTGTTAATATATGGTCTGTCTTTGCTAGTGATCCAAAACTTGGTATCTGATTTGTATTTTACGTAATAAGTGTGCTGTCTAATGGCCTGTGGAGGTGCATTATAAAGTTTTGTTGCAAAGTACCTGAAGTTTCTTTGACCAAACGTTGTTTTGGCGAAAGGGATAAGTAAGAGACTCCCTTTGGTTCCCGTATCACGTATCCCGTATCATAATTATCAGTTGACCGGCAATCAGAAGGACACGGCTTCAAGTCCCGTTGGCGGCAAGTATCTTTTCTCGGAAGATTTTTCAATGTTGATGAGCGTTTCAGGCTGATAATTATTGCTTATGATAATTGTTATCAAAAAGAGTTCTAGTTTGAATACATAAATTAGTATATTTTTGGCATAAAGTTGCCGAATGTCCAAAACGCCGATTCTCCTAAAGATTTCAACCGAACTGCTCGTGATCGGCAGTTTTAGAATAAACTTTATAATTTGTTTGTGCTTTAGGCAATGACGGCAGCGTTTGTTTCTCCCCAGGCTTATGATACTATACTCGATTAGAAATTGACATAGTGCATAGTAAATTGTTTTGATTTGTTTCAAGTTAAGAAAGTTGCGAGTTTGTCTAAAAAAGTATAAGTTTGTTTGCTGTAGTGATATAATATGTTCTTTCCACTTTAAATTACTGTTAAAAATAATACCCAATTATTTGATTTTTGTAATACGTTCTAGATAGGGGCAATCACATAAAGGTATTAGCATTTGACAGGGAAATATTATTTTCTGGGTTACTTAGGGACGGATTAATACTTAACTCAATGTATTTGGTTTTTGACACATTCATTGTTGATGTATTATTGTCTAACCATATTTTAACAATAGCTATGCCCCTGTTTGTTTTTATGTAAACATCATTACTTGATTCGAAGAGGACAATTGTATCATCAGCGAAACTTACAATTTTGGCATCTATTGGCCAGATTACACAGTTCATTTATGTAAATTAGGAATAAAGTGGGACCCAGGACGCTTCCTCGAGGCACGCCAAAACCATTTAATATTACGTACGTACATTATTCAAATTGGTAAGGAATAATAAGCTTTAAAATGCTGTAGGTAATATATTATCAATTATCAGAATACATAACAACATCAAAATTCTTCTCTGGACATAACAGAAACAAAAAAAAACATGTTTCAAGTAGAATGTTTAGGTTTTAAAAATTTATCCCGAGAATATTGACGAATATTGAAAAACAGCCCTGTCTTCAATTAGAAAATTCACAGTAAATTCAGGCGGTTAGAGTTAACAACACGACAATATTATACAACCTTGTCGTGCGCCTTCACCCTTCTGGAGTGGCCGGAGTGAAAAGGGGTGCTGCGGTTGCCATGGATCCTGCTATTTAACAGTTCCCAATCTTTAATCCTCAACCCCACGTGGAACATGAGCCACCTGTATGAAGTGGGTCGTGGATTGTTTTAAAAAAAAAAATTTGAAGATCAAAATATGTTGATGTAAATTTGTGTCTACAACGCACATGCAAATTTTCTAACTGATTTTCAGTTAGTTATTCAATAAAATTGGGGGATTATAGTAACTTTTTTCTGATTGTATGAAAACAAATTACTTTATATAAACCACTATTGAAAGATGTTGATATATTTTTTATAAAGTAGTATTTTACAAAGTGATTCGTTTTAATTCAATTAAATTGACGCCACAAAGTGATTTTGCAAAGATTGAAGAAGTAACTTCTTTTCTGTTTTATGTAACATTGGATTCCGGTTTGTCGGCCTCCGGGGTCAAGGGATAAGGCTTTCGACTTGCAATTTGGAGGTCGCGTAAATTTTATGAGTTAAATTTTGTGTTATCTGACAATTTATTAATATAAATACGATACAGTTCATTTTCGGCACATTCCAAAGTGGAAGATACTCTCCGTATCGCCCTGACGTAAGACCACTATTCAGTGCACGAAATGGCTTTAGCTGTACTTTGTGACCAGATCTCAATAGCCCGGTATTTTGCCACATTCCTCTTCCCGATTTCCTTCTTGTCCTCACTTCACCTTCAGCCTTGCAACATACGCCTATCGGGTATGCCATAATCTCACTGAATTTAGATGGTTGGGAGCAGTAGAACTCTTGTGCGGTATTCACATGAAATAAAAATAAAACCTCTTTGATGCACTTTGGGATGCACTTGGAACCCAATAAGCATTTATTTTAAAGAATGGTAAATTCTAACTTAAACTAAAACATTTATAAGGAAAACACTTCCAAAAAAACACTTGCATAGGTAGAATATATAAAAGACACACCGGTCGTAGAAGTTTTTCTTATTCTAAACATGTTACATTATTACAAAGTTTGAAAAACCCTTATGCAGTGAATTAACACGCCTAGGAGGTTCCGATGATCGCGCAAAGCCTCCAGGCACCCCTGAAGCCTACATCCTCCCAGCCAACCCCGAACCACCCTTCTTCCCCCGACCTACACCCTGGCTAGGGGCCCTTGGCGGCATAAAGGTACTCGCTGAAATCACACCGGAAGGGATGATTCTGTTGGGGAGGTTATTAATTAATAAAAAGAGGTTTTGGTACGCGAGTTGGGTATTGAATGCATTTCGTGGACTTTGAAATACTCTGCTTTAAATTGCAGTGGTTGGTAATAGCTTTGAGACTTATTGCAAGGATTTTTTGCATGGCATTGGAGATTGGAGATGTATTTTTTTACCTTAGTTTTCTATTACATTAATTGATTCATCTTATTATTCAAATCTAGCTTCAATTTTTAATAATATTTGTTAACTTATTACATGCCCTAATGGGCTTCACATTCAATTTTATAAGTTGTTTGTATCATTGTTATTTATTGTAAATACTTAAAAATTTAAACAACAAAGAAAAGATAATATAGTTAATGAAAAAAATTATCAACAAAAGGTGAAAATGTGAACGGAGGCTAAGAAACCTCAAAAATACAATATAACAAAAATAGTAGGAAGTAGGTATATACTTGTACGCCTATTTGTGTCTGTATAAATAAAAGTATTGGAATGAACAACATTGATGAACAAGATAATGTCCTGGTGCTGTTAAAGTAAAAGGGTAGTAATGTCGGCAAGGTCTTTTGGGTATTTATTTACATGTTGATTAGTTGAAGCAATTTTATTTATATACATTATTTTCATGAAAATATTATATATATTTAATCCAATGGGCAGATCTGATATTTAACAGCGGTCTAGAGGCGTCAAAATTAATATCTTGTAATAATCTGGAAAAAAAAACAATGTAGGTATTCTCATAAGATCTGAGTAGCTATTCCCCCACCTTTATCTTGTCCATCTCCTTTCCCTTCCCACAACGGGAAAGAGCACAAACGGTTGGCAGCACTTGGAACTCTTGTCCGGTTTCACAAATGAAAAAAAAAAACATTTTATTTTATTTTATTTTTTATTTTAACTTTATGAGTAAAACCTCAAATTGTAATATTTAAATAAATGAAGACAATATAAGCGAAACTCAATCGAAAATCTGGAAACAGAAAAATCAGAAAAACATATTGACACCTCTAGGACTCGAACCCAGGACCTCTTGCTTTCCGGGCAAACGCGCTAACCACTGCGCCACGGTGTCGATATGAAATTCGGTCATGTTTAACTGTACCATACTTCGACTAAGAACCACCTACATTATCTTCATTTTCTTTAACGCATATATTATTGGCAACTATCTTTATGTATGATTGCAAGATTCAAACCCGAACTAAATGCACTCTAGATAGTGTCTGGATAAATCTTTATCCATTCACTAGTTCGAGTCCCAGAGGTGTCAATATGTTTTTCTGATTTTTCTGTTTCCAGATTTTCGATTGAGTTTCGCTTATATTGTCTTCATTTATTTAAACATTTTATTTTATTTTATGTATTAGGATACAACTAAGTTTTTGTAACTGGATTGTTTTCACATAAGTGAGAATGTCTGTAAAACCCCAGAATTAATAAACAATCGCCTGATTTTATTTTCGTTATTTATTTTTGGGATGTTAAGCCGTGTTGTGCTACATCCTTCTATAGCCTACGTTTCGGACAGCGTTGCAGTGTCCATCATCAGGGCAGATCCGGCAGATACATGTGTAATTTTTCAGTGGTGAAATATGTGCGGAATAGAAAGTTCTATTCCGCTCCTCGGCAATGACGCCACTGCTTGTCACAGATATTTTGTACCGGGGATGGTAGTGGAGCTGGGGACACGGTATCGCTTCCAAGTAAATATGAAATATGTATAAATTATTTATTGATAGAACTTGACACTTTTACAAGAAAGGAAACATACATTTCCTTTCTTTTAAAAGTTACCATTATCGGTAGTGATTATGTAATCAATCGATGCAATTAAAACTAAGTTACAAAAAAACACATTGTTTCCTCCCCCCCCCCTCTCCAAACTTCTACGAAAAACCCTGGCCTTTCGAATAAACGAAAAACTAATTTAATGTTTAAATTTATTCGACACTCGGCGATTTTCACTTAACCGCGACACAATTAAACAATAATAATTACTTATCAAATCGTTCACCGAATAAAGCTGTCAATTAAAATAAAATTTATTACATCAAAAGCCATCAATTGAAAGCTTTTAGGCCCCGTTCAATTACCAATTTGACTTATCGCCATTTGCCAAATCATTCCGGGAAATATTTTACTTGTATAATATACGAATGGAAGGTGGCTTCAGATATTGGAACGGATTAGAAAGAGTGGCTTGGGCAGTTGAAATTGTGACTTAATATCAAACAGTTGAGATAGTTAATATATTGACCAGAGGTAATTATATTTTGCACCACTGATTTCATCATGTATTAAGACGTCTGGAATGGATTCGTTTAAGAATACTAATATACAAAATTAGCGCTTCAATATTCACACACTGCGTGTAGTTTCGCGAGATTTTTAGCGTTGAATTATGCGTTCTTTACTCACGAGATGATTTTGCGAACGCTTGCGGAGAAGTGGAGAAGTAATGCAAAATCATGTGTTTTTGCTTTGTAAATTTTATCGCTCAGAAATACTTTAAACGCATAATTTCGGAATATATCGCATATCGCTCGCCGTACATTACCAATTGGAATATATAGCAAGCGATATGCTGAAATACGTCAGGCCACGTATATTATAGCTGTATATGAACACACCATTAATGCGAGTGGAAAATATCTTGACCATTACTGTAATCGAGCATTTTTTATAGGTCATTTTATAAGCCTAGAAAAAAGAAGGTATAAAGCCTTTAAAAAATTATTTGTAGTTTAATAGTAATAACCTACTTGTGGCTGACCGAACTTTCTGTTTTGGTTTCGGTTTCGGCCTAGTTTAGGCAAAAAAAAAACGGATTTCAGCTAAGAAACTGAATTCGAGAGGTTTCGCGCTGCGATCGGACATGTTTTTGCTGCTCCAGGTGTCATAATCGTGTCAGGACTTATGATTACTGATTATAATTATTAGTCCATTAAAATAATTAATAGTTGTAGCTCAATGAAGTTCGACCGGTGATTAAAACAGGCGACCGGTGTTAAGAGAGAATTTGCTGTGTGTAGAGGTTTTATTGGGAAAGCAAGGAGAGGTCAGTTCTGGGAAGGAAAAAGGTATGAGGCGTAGGTAGGAATCTAGTGGGTCCAGAAGACGGGCGTTTATATTAATCCAAATCGAGCCCGCCAAACAGTAGAAGAGGGTGTTAAGAATTAATTCTTAAGAATTATCTCATTGGTTACAGAAGAGCCTGTGCAAGTCTTAGATCCTGGGTTCAATTCCTGGATGCGACAGAATCATTTTCTGTTTTTTCTGTCTCAAATTTTCACATGAAAGTCGCTAATATTGTCTTCAATGATTAAATATTACAATTTCAGGTTTTTACTCAAGATATTAAAAAAAAAATTCAAAATATTTTTATTTACGTGTATCTGCAACATAATACGTATTCCGTCGATAGATATTTCATCCACATTGGCCCAATTAAATCATGAGAGAGCCCCTCTAGTATATTCCATTCCATCGGTACGATGACTACCAAAACGCAAAAGTGTACATAAGCGCTTAATCGTAAAAGGTCAAAGACTTAGGCGGCCGATAATTGAAAAGTTTCCGAGTCCGACGCACGGTGGCGCTACTGGCGACGCCGACGCGTAAAAAGCTCGCAAAACCGCTTACAATCAAATTATTTAATTGACTTTGCGTGTTTTCATATTGGATCTGTCATTCAGTCTGTGGAAGAATTAATTGGAATTTAAACAGATAAAACTTTTCTCGGCCGTAAAACAAAAAAAAATGTATTATGAACGGAGTTCGGAAATTAGTGGACTAAACATCTAGGGCCGGCCCTATCCTATCGTAATTGGAGCAGTCCGCTTCTGGGGCCGAATTGCCGATGCGCCAAGGCGCTGATAAAACCTTGCTCCTAGCACATCACTTGAGATTTTGTCGTAAAAACGGTGCTACACAAAAATGCAAATCATGCAAATATTATTGATCAAAGTTATTACGTATCTGGACCGGTCTCCACCGGGCGTCGCGTGTTTGATTCCTTTAAGTCTTAGGACCATTAGTAGGCTCCTCCACCACGACACAACCATCATTTTACGCTTAGTGTGGTGGTAGTAGGAGATTTTCAAACATTATTGGGTTATTCGTACCCCGGAAATGTTTGTATTTCTTTAACAAAAAAATTATAATTTGGGGGTCTGGGTATTTTGGCATCCCGCAAGGCGCAGACAGGGAGAAATAAACCCGAAAAACATTTTTTTAATATTTAATTAATGAAGAAACTAAATCGAAAATTCGAAACAGAAAAATAAGAAATAATATTGACTTCATTAATTAAATATGTATTACATTTTGATATTGTGATAAGTATAATATTGAATGGTGGTTGAATTTCAAAAATTCAAAAACGTCAAATGTCAATGGGCTGATTGTTTTGCTTTTGTTCTCATTCATATAATGCTGCCCCTCTTTCTTATACAATAACAATAGTCGAAAATGAGACAAACGGTGAACGTATGTCTGCACCCCTCCAAAGGAAAAATGCAATAATTGTAATAAATCTTTGATATCCACACAGGTGGCGGGTCTTTATAAGGAAGGGGAGGATAGGGAGTTCTGGGAAGGAAAAGGGTATCAGGGGAGGGTAGGAATCTGGGAGTCAGTGTGTCCGGGAGTGACGGATGTATGAATCCATCCCTTTAACTGCGGTGCAAGGCAATGGGTCGAGAGAGTCCGACTGGAAAGGTCAAAAGGCCTCCCTCAACCATTCTCTCTCGATCCGGCCCGCCACGCAGCAGGTGGGCAGACGCATCCGCCGCCAAGACCCGGACAAACGACACCCCATGAACCCGGGCACCCGTGCTGAATCACCAAACGTAGCGAACCACTTGGAGTGACCTATGGCAGAGGTGTTGGTTATCCAATATATGGCTCCCGGGGCGGCGGCACCCGTACCCGCCTCCCAAATTCCCGTAAGTGAGTGGAAAGGAAAGAAAATCACAAAAAATAATATAAATATAAATCCGTACACAACGCCACATCTCTGATATTGACAAAAACAAAACACGGACAGTTGCGCATCGATAATTATTTATTTTTAAGTTAATAAAAAAACTGAATTTAATTCAATAGTTATTGATTCTGAGGTGGTACGAAGTTCGTCGGGTCAGCAAGTTATGTCTAAAGATAACAACAAATTATTTGTTAGCATTATCAAAATACGGATTTTCAAATTTATTAATTCCTTTAAATACTTATTTGTACAGCGCCCTTGAGGTGATTTTTCACAAAAACGGCGCTATATAAATTAGCCAAATATTATTATTATTATTTTTATTATTCTGGAAAGAAATTGTGGATCAAAATCGTAAGAAAAGTATAACTGGATGAACTCAAATCCGTCGTGAATGGGTAACCACTTTTTTCAAGAATTTTCATCTGAATTTCGGCAGATGTTTCAAGTGACAAACGTCCCGACCTGCGACTGATGCTATAAAGGAAGTGTTGACTGAATTAGTGTCAGTCTCGTTTGTTTTTTGTTACACTCTGATATGAAACGGACACGAGATGAATGAAAGGTGATGTTATTATTAGAATATTAGAAAGAGACAAATTAAAAGCAGATGTCTCGCGACATTATTGTGTTTATTTCTTTAGTCAGCTGTGAAAGCAAATTCAATTAAACGAGCGTTGCTAAATTACAGAGATAGAAATAAACGTTCTTGGGTAGACGCTTTCTATTATATATATTAAGTTTAAAAAATAGAGTAAGAAATCTAGCAGGCACGGATAATAGTATCAAAGAATAGAAGTTACCAATATTAGGTAACATAATACCCCAGCGTTCCATGAAACATTTAAAAATACAAAAAGGTTTTAAAGGAGATTTTTTTTATTGGTGCCCTTTTTTACTCTTTTAAAGTACGCTCTAGCGTGTTTAAATCGCACTTTATGGAACGCGCGTTTTTTAAAGTTACCATGGCAACATCAACAAATCAACAAAATGTGAAGTCTAAATGTCAACTTTTAACTATAAATCTGACAGGAATATTTTAAACGTCAAATAAAACATTACAAATGTTTCAAAGTTTACATTCTTTTTTACATCGTTTACATTCTAATTATTTAAATGGATGTGAAAAGAGCAGTTCGTATTATTTGAAATATTAATACCTCCGTTTTTAAAATCGGAGGAAATGCTGTTCAAATTAATAGTATTCTCGGAAGTCAATGAGGCTGCACTTCCATTAATGGCAGTTCCAATAATGTTTGAAACATTCTTCTTATTGCTAATGCTCTCTTCCACGTAACCAGTCGCCACAGCTGCCGATTTCCATCCTACTTGTCGTTGGATTTGATCAATTGTCATGCCACTATTTGCCATAATGGTAGCGGATGTACGTCGAAACGCATGTCCTGTATATTTCTCAGGATCGTTTAATTTAAGATAGCGTGCGATTTGTAAGGGGCATGATCCAAATGTGTTAATACCAACCACTTGATTGGTGCACTTACCCTTATTATGATAAGGGTAAGAAAACCCTGTCTGTACTTACATTTTGGGGTCGCAATGATAAATATTGCTTACCGCGATTCTGCTTTGGTATTTAAATTATCAATGTTAGAACTCATTTTACAACACACAATAACTAGTAAAAACTGTGATGTCAACTATTAATCTTATGTGACAGATTGCAAATTAATGTTTGTGTTTTTCATTTCCATGACAACAAGATATTGTGATGTCACATCACGAATTCATTAATAGTTCTTATTTCCAAATTTTTAATAATAATATCAATATTTATGTTTTCAAAGTGTACCAATAAAAAAAAATAGCGTAAAGTATTCGTGGATAACTGGTCTTTAAAACACTTGCTTTATTTCGAGCACTCGGCTACGCCGTCGTGCTCGAAAAATCGCGCGTGTTTTAAAGACCTGTTTATCCACTTATATTTTAATATACTATTTTAATTATTATAAAAAATGTTTTATGGATTTCTCCTGACTTCCCAAAGAATTTAATAACTACACTCCAATTTAATGAAATTAGTGTAATACCATGAAAACAGAAAAGAATCTATAGTTCATGGCTTTGTTAAATCTGTGCAGGAATTCCACAGGGAAGTTCAGAACTAAACACTTATTAAAAAGATTTACCCACGAAGATTTAGTTAGACATAAAACAGGACTTTTGATAGAGCACCCATATTTTAGAATGAAAGTTTTTCCACTTTAAAACATCTGTAGCGATTATGTTAGCAGATAATTCCTTCGATAGCTAAATCCTAATCTGGATCTTTAAGTCACTAAAAAGTTATTTTTGTTCCAGGTAAAGACAACACTCAGCACTCCGATAACGAAGAAAACGACGGAGACGATAATGACGACAACCTAGATGATGACACTCTAACCCAATCCGACCTGGAGGACAACGGAGACCCGAAGAGTCCCTCGGGCGTCTCCGGCAGCCGTCGGAGCAGCAAGGGTGGCAGTCGGGAAGGTGGGAAGGGCGGTGGGGGTGGGGGCGGAGCGAAGCCTCGTCGAGCAAGAACAGCCTTCACCTATGAGCAGCTGGTGTCGCTGGAGAACAAGTTCAAAACAACCAGATATCTGAGCGTCTGTGAACGACTGAATTTGGCTTTAAGTTTGAGCCTTACTGAAACGCAGGTTAGAAAAATTCTCAAATTTTATAAATGCCTACTTCTTCTTTCCTTCAATGCCATTGATTAGGCAAAAATTGCGTTTGGCCATAAGAACAGTTTTCAAGAATCGACTCTGTTTTTTTTCCTTTGAGTTTGTTGTTTATACTGGTTTGAATCATACGGAGTTCCTACATGATAATTCTTCAACCCACAATTCGTAGTGTTTTCTTCTTGAAAACTTAATGCAATTTATTCGCGTTTTGTCTGGTGGTCTATTTCATTTGCATCTTATCTTCAGATATGTTTAATTTTTAAGCCGCAACTTATAAACAATTTTAAAATGATCACGGTTTTATATCCTCAGGACATATTTGGCCTTCTCTATAAATACTCTCAATTGGTTCTTGAATCAACCAATACCTACGAATCATTTTTCCCAGCATCTTTTGATTTCCCCATCCCGCTCTAATCGTCTTCGATGGTTCACCTCTTCCTAGGTATGTCTCTGGTTCGCTTCCACTGGGGCGATATTGGGGCGTACCTAAACTTGCTTATTACTTTTAGCCTACTGTCAACTAGTCTTCCCGTCAGTAGGTAATCTTTATTTTTTTCTTCGATGTCTCTTCTCGATTGTAAAAATCACACATTTCACTAACGACTCTTCTCTTCAACAGGTTAAAATCTGGTTTCAAAACCGCCGCACAAAATGGAAGAAGCAGAACCCCGGCATGGACGTCAACAGTCCGACAGTACCTCCACCGCCCTCGTCTTTCCCTGGAGGCCCGCCCTTCGGAGGCGCGCTGCTGTACGCGCCGCACGCTGCCCACTACGGCTTCGGAGGGGCGGGAGCTGCCTACGGACCCTCGTACTTCCACCACCTTGCTGGACATCACCACCACGCTCTGGGACACTCGCATAGTGCGTGATCAGCGCTCAATGCCGAGAGGCTGAACGGGGGGAAGTGAACAGTGACAAAAACGGAAGTGAACAGTAGTTATGATGAAGGACAGGATTTCAAAACCAAGCAAAAACTTTCAAAGGAAAATTAATAAAATGGTTTCTCAGTGAAATTACTCTTTAACCTACTATTTGGTTTTAAAGAAATGTAAAATGATCAAGGTGAAAGACAAGACTTTAGAAATCAATAAAGCTATCAAAAGACAAACAAAATTCTAACAAATAAATTTTCAACCTACTGCTTGGTACCATTGGCTTTTCTTGCCTGTTTTTGACCATCCAAGCAGATCTAGAGACTTATTTTCGGGACATAACAATAACAAGACTAAACTTCCGGGGACCTTTTTAAATTCCCGATAGAGAGGAAATGTTTGAGGTGTACTAGCGTTCGCTACCTAGACAGAGAATAGCGAATGCAGGAGTTTTCTTTTATTTGACGGCCGAATTTGACAACGAAGCGGTCTTGGTCCAGTTAAAATTATTGTGATATTTCTAGGAATGAAGATTTCTCAATTTGCCTACCTGTTTATTTTTGACTACTCATAGAGAGGTTAATTTTCAAGGCAAAACTAATTAATTTTGGAGGATCCCCATGAATTTTCCACCTATAATTCCAAAGTCTTTTTTCAAGTGACTGCTGGAGTTCCACAGGGAACAGTTCTAGGTCCTGTTTTAAAAGTGATATTTCAGAAGTTTTCAGTTAAGTCAATCGAATCATTGGACATGCATGCAGAATCAGGGAATCTGCATTAATTCGAAAGTGGTTACAGAAATCATCAATATTCCCGTAGTTTTTCTTCTGGAAAAACTGTCAATTTTTTAAAAATTAATCACGAATTCATTAGGTGCAAAATAATAGGTTTCATGTGTGGTAGTGAAGATTTTTTAAATTTATTTGTGCATTTTTTTAATGACTAAAACGTTATTTGTTAAAAACGTGTTAATGTACGATAATTGATAGATCGCGCTGAAAAAAATTGTAAAATAAAATGGTAATTGAATCAATTCTTATTATAAGTTATAAATACATATTTTAACTTCTTTATTACCTATATAAGTAAGTTAATTAATAAATTAAATAATAATTCCGGTCTTATCCAACAATCTGAGATGTATAAATTAAATAATGATAACAATACTTCAAACAATATAGAAAATACCAAAAAAAAAATTAGAATGTAACACAATCGTAGACTCTTCTTTTTTAACCTGGAAGTCATTATTTCATTGATTTGGTTTGTTTGTACATAAATTCTGAGATAATATTTTGTTTTAATTTTAAAAGTTATATTGGTGTTTTTTTTTGTTTGCTATTATATAAGCTGATATCTCTCAATGTAAATAAAATGATTAAAAGATAAATGCTTCATGTTTTTACGTGCGTACCTGTAAAGTTATATTTAAGTGAAAAGAAATATTAAGAAAATAAATAATCAATAAATAAATGCAAAAGATTTGTAAAATAATTATTTTGTTTCTTTTTGACTAACCATCACTTCATTAGTATTTTAGGAAACCCAAGTTGAAGACCCTCTTCAAAGGAACTTGGTTTTTAATATTTTTTCATTTATCAGAAGCACAAAAAAAAACTGGAAATATTATGTATAAAAATCATCAAAGAAACCACGAGATAATGTTATATGTTTTTATTCATTTGAGTTATGGCACATTTTATTTGTTTAGGTATTTATTGAAACGCCAACAGAACACATCCCACAAATATAACAGTAATTAACATTGGTTTTGTATACGATCATAGCGATGATTCCATTATAGCTGAGCACACCATTCATCACAAGATTCTTCGTGCAACGGTCTCCGTGGTCCCGAGGTATATCTCTTGACTCACAATCCGAAGGTGGCGGGTTTTAACCCGGGGTCTCCAAATAAATTCTATTTGATTAATTTGTAATATTTCACAAAGAATTCATTAAAAATAATATATAGGATATGTGCAGCACGTTCCAGGGTGGATGATACTCTTAGTATCGCCCTGGTGTAAGACCACAATTCAGAATTGAAACGTTGCTTGAAATGGCTTTTAGCCGTGTTTGGTGACCAGTCAGTCAGGTACTTCCCTATATCTTTCCCCTCCCCACTACTTTCAGCCTCACAATATTCCCCCAATTTTGGGATGCCATAGTCCCACTGCCTCAGACGGGAGCAGTTGGGAACTCTTGTGCGGTATGTGTTTAAAAAAAATGTACACTGTACACATATATATGCACATGCATAATTGCACATATTATACAACCAATGCATAAGCAGGTGCATGATACGATAATTACAAAGTTGCTTTAAGTAAGGAAACCGCCAGGTATATACAAGTATGAGTTCCTTCTGAAGGTAATGATTGAATTTGAAAATATAGTCAAGTCTTCACGATCGCAGTGCTTATTACTTGAGTTATTCTTGATGTTGTTTAAAAAATACTTGTATTACTACGATATGTATTTCTCGTATATTTCGGCCTTATATTAAGATTAATTTGATTAATTAAAGACGATCGTACGGTTTTTTATGGTTTTAAACAGAGAAATTATATCTGATACATATCTTCTTTTGGCGAGTGGGACTACTCTAAACTGAGTAAGTCTTTCGGCACTGTTACATTAATTACGATATACTCCGGATTTGTAAGCCAGTATTCTCATGTATTTTTTAATAGACCGTACTTAACTGCTATCAATTAGATAGTGTGAAGACCAAATCACGGAGATGTACTCTAAGATACTTCTTACGAGTAGTATAAAATTCTGAAACTGCTGAGGTTCTTGAACAGTTTGGTGATTCGAGTGATAAAACCAAGGCATTCAATTTCTTTATTATTAATTTATATTACTGCTAAAGCTAACGACCAAATGGATGAGTTTGTGTATCTGGGTAGTATGTTTACGAGAGATCGGAAGGCTGAAAGAGATATTGAAAGAAGGGTGAATGCCGGTAACTCCATTAATGGTGGACTGAATGCCGTTGGCGCTAATAAAAAAACTGTCAAAAAAAGCGAAGCTAGCAGTCCACAATGGAGTCCTGGTACCTACCCTGATGTATGGCAGTGAGGCATGGAACTGGCAGAGGAAGGATGAAAGTAAACTGAATGCTGTTGAAATGAGATCCCTGAGACGTATGTGTGGTAAAACAATGTATGATCGTGTGAGAAATGTGGATATCCGCAAAGAATGTAAGGCTGATGTAAGCATAATGAGAAAGATTAAGAAAGGGACCCTCAGATGGTTTGGGCATGTAGAGCGAATGAACGAAGGAAGTAGTGTAAGAAGAATATACGACGCGAATGTGAATGGTAGAAGAAGTCGGGGACGCCCGAGGAAGACATGGCACCATCAAGTGAATCAGATACTTGAGTCGGGTCATGTCAAAAGTCAGAATAATAGAAGAGAATGTATGAGACGATGTATGAATGTGAGTGAGGCAAAGAGTGTGTGCCAAGACCGAGTTGTTTGGCGGTCCGTCCTCTCTGCCTACCCCTGCGGGGAAACGGCGTGATGGTTAGTTAGTTAGTTTGTTAAAAATAATACGCACATTATCAAGAATAATTCATTTTGCTAGTAATTACAAGACAACAGTAAGTAACATTTTTTCACATTATAAAACGAGCGTGCATAAAGACGAAAAACAGTAGTCTCTTACGAAGGCTAAAGCTCTCATAAGTTTTTAGGTCACAGTATTGACACAAAAGTACAATTGAGTCATTTCTCATTTTTCCTTTACATGATGTCGGAATATTAAAAGAAATACAAAAAATGTTTGGTTTTAAAACAAGTACGCAACCTTTGCAAAAGAGTTTTGGAACATAGCCATATTCCTTCTTTGAACAGCCAAATTAATCTTTTCAGACATTGAAATAAGAGTACATAACTGCAGAAATACGTATAAATTATATATACACTACAAGACTTCCGGATGCAGGAGGACATGAAGAAAATAATTTAACTCAGGGTGTAAGGAAACTAAAGTCCAAAAGAAAGGAAATAGTTCAAGTTCTGGGAAAGAAAAAAGTATAAGGTAAAGAGGTGGGTAGAAATCTGGAGGTCAGTACGTCCAGGAATCAGATACGAATTCATCCTTATCAATGCAGTGCAAGACTTGGATCAAAGAGTCTCCCAAAACAGACATCTCCCAATCCGGTCCGCCACGCAGCAGGTGGGCAAAAGCACCCGCTTCCAAACAAGAATCACGAGCTGGACAAGCCTCACCCCACGTATCTGGGCATCCTCGCTAAGTCACCAAACGTAGTGAACCACATTGGGTGACCTACGATAAATGATCCACTTTATATCGGGCTGTTTTATAAAAAAATCCTTAAGATTACTACATTCGGCGACTTCCGTGATCAAGGGGTTAGGCTCTCGACTAGCAATCCAAGAGTTGCGGGTCCAAAACGCGGCGTACGCAAATAAATTTTATTTGATTAATTTGTGTTTTTTCACAATTTAATCATTCAAAATAATATAAAATATATTTGCAGCACGTTCTAGAGTGGAAGATACTATCAGTATAGCCCTGGTGTAAGACCAGATATTCAAAATTGAAACCAGGTCTGAATGGCAAGTTACATCCCCATCTTCCTCGGCCCCATCTACCACCCTCCCCACTACCTTCAGCCTCAAATCCTACCCCTATTGTGGGTGCGATAGACTCACTGGCTCCAGACAGGAACCCTTGAACTCAAAATCATTCCAAAACAACAATTTCGACATCCTTGTGACCGAAGTAAGCAGAAATTATACAGATTTTTAAATAATCGCTTGTCAAACAATTACAAAATGCAGTTTCCCACCCAGAAAGCTATTACTCCTCGAAGGTTCCGAATTTACTTCACATTCCCAACAACATTAAAATTCTACGTTGGTCCCTACACTATCAAAACTGACCCATTTGGATCGGCATGAAACAAAGAATTATCATTGTAGAAGAAGATAACATAATAAATCTAAACGACACACGAAACAGAACAAACCCAAAAAAATAAAAGGAAACGATGGCAACTGGGACATGAACCCTGGATCTCTTATCTTACGAGGGGGTCAAGCACAGAAAAATCGATATTATTACAATATCGGATCGATAAGAGTTACTTCCGACAATTTTATACAGGGTGTTAAGGGACGTACTTGACTTACTTTAACTAGTGATTCCTGACATTATTTCGAGTAAAAAATGTAAATGAAATTTTGGTCTCCGGTGACATTTTTGGTGTTTTTTTTTTTTTTCTACAAAAACATAAAAAATGGTAGTTGTTGAACAGTTGGAGGCGAGGTAAGGGGTTCGTTGGACACCCGGCTGAGTGACCAGTGACGACATGCGGAAGAAAATTTTTTTTGTTCGATTTTGAAAAAGTCGTCAAAAAAAGTCACCGGAGACCAAAATTTCATCTACATTTTTTACTCCAAATAATGTCAGGAATCACTGGGTAAAGTAAGTCAAGTACGTCCATTAACACCCTGTATGGATATACCGAGCACGGTTTTACTGTTTTCAGCCGAACCGATATTGACAGAGAATAAATAAGAAATCGATATACGCTGGAAACGCTAGAGGTGCTTTCTATGAATTCATGTTACTAAAAGTAAAACGCCAAACGATTAAGTAAAAATATTAATAAATTGGCAATGTTGAATTTAAAACTAACCTAAATATGCATTGACAGTATGCATTTACTTTTAGCATTAAACGGGAGTTAATTAGTTAATGAGGTCTTTATTCGTATTTCAACCATATTTGTTGAATAAATTGATTGTGTCCTAGATGCATTATTTAAGTAAATAAATGTAACGCGTATCCTATTAATAATATTATAAAGGCGAAAGTTTGTATGGATGAATGTTTGTTACTCTTTCAGGCAAAAGCTACTGAATGGACTTTAAAAATTCTTTCACTAATAGAAAGCTACATTATTATATATGCTGTATATATTGATAAGCTTTGGCGTTATGAATAAGCTCTGGCGTTATGGAAATATTTATCATACGTTTTCTGTCCCCAACAAAATCGAGTCATTGCAAACGTCGGAAGAAAAGCAAAACAAACGGTTGCCGTGGAAACGATGTTGGCGTCGTAGTTAATATCTATCTCTAAAAATGAATCGCTGAAACTTGGGTTTTTTTTTTTTACATGAGCTCCACACAGGAGGCCCTGGGGAAAATAATTTCCCTCAGGGCCTATGTCATCTTTGAGGATGCTGTGTGGAGGGTTTTTTTTAAGGAAAGGAAGGAGAGGAGAGTTCTGGGAAGGAAAAGGGTTTAAGGGGTGGGTAGGAATCTGGGGTTCAGTATGTCCTGGTCATCCGCCTTCAAGACCTAGACAAACCTCACCCCATGAACCCGGGCACCCCTGCTGAATCACCAAACGTAGCAAACCACTTATGGTGACCTATGGCAGAGGTGTTGGTTATCCAATAAAGGTTCCCGGGGCGGCGGTACCCATTCCCGCCTCCCAAATTGATTCCTCCCAGTGTTCGCATAACTTCCGACCGATTGCACCAAATTGGATAATTATTTTTTTTTGTATGATACTACTGTTGTGCTCTGGCATTATGAAATTTGTATAAAAAATTGCAATAGGTGGCACGCGAGCAGTTTAAAAACTGAATGTACCAGGAATTAATGAGGGTGGAGGGGGGAGGAGGAAGGTGGATGGGTGGCGTGGGGGAGGGGTGGGGGGGAGAGGGGAGGTGGAGTGGGAACCCCTCCTAAAACCATGCGAGCGAAGCCGCGGGAAAAAGCTAGTATTAAATAAGACAGTAATTTTGAATAACGAACGACATAATTTTTAAAAAATGTGTACATTGATAGTTAACCGATACTCGTGTAATACTACGGAGGCCGCGCTACAATTTATCAATTGTCGGTCTAAATATCTGTTAACAATCGTGGACCGTGCTCGCAAATATTGATAACTGACCTTAAATGACGGATTTGGTCAATATTATAATTATTATTTACCTGAAAAAACCCTCGTGCAAAAACGGGCGGTCGGTTTAATAGATTCTCCCATCTTAACAAAAACCTTGCAATCTTTAGAGCACAGGCGTCTGGTGGGAATGCTATCTTTGTTCTACCGGTATTTCAATGGAAGATGCTCCCAGGAACTAGCGTCATTGATCCCCTCAGCACCGGTGCATAGTCGGGAGACACGCCGAACGCGCGCCAAACATAGGTACACGGTTTGTCACACGGGTCGCTTCTTCGACTTGTTCTTGAGTTCAACAGCAAGGCTGTGTGTGAAACGATTTGCCGGCCTCTGTTTCCTTCTTCCTATAACATGGTCCATACAAGACCAATGTTCATTTCTTCCTCTCCACAAAAAGATCCTCCACACATCATCTCAGATGACATAGGCCCCGAGGGCAATTATTTTCCTCAGGATCTCCTATGTGGAATTAATGTAAAAAAAATCGTATTGATAAAGGTTTTTATCGATCGTCCATGCAAAACCTCCTGATGGTTTACATAAGTAAAGCTATGAAAGCTGTGTAAAAAGGTGAACATATTAACCCGAAGTAATTTTTTATATATATTTTTTAAATTGTCCAACAGATTATCTATCCAATTACCGTACAATTTTATCATTTCTACACTCTTAACACATAGCAAGATAATTATTGTACAAAAAAAATCTTAAGGCTATCTAAAGAAGAGTTATATATTTAGTGATTCCGATATATCGTTCAACAGCACCATTCCTCTTGTCATGCTATGTTGTGCTAGAACTTCTGTTCTGAAAATTTCAGGCACGTACATGCCGTAGCATTCCAAGAGGAACGGGCTGTCAATACAGTTATGAATTATGTTAAAACTAACAGCCTTACTAAAAAAAAACCACAGCACGGCCAATAACCTGTGTTGCAGCAGCAACATGAATAAAACCAAAATATACTAAAACACGATAACATTACTAATAAGATTTGATCTTAAAATGTATTTTCAATCTGGCAACAATGCAATTTTTCATACTGTACATAATTTAATTGTTTTTTTTCCTACAGAACCGCTAGATGGCGGCGCCTTCGCATTCGTCATTCGCGTTGAAACCGCCTAAAAAAACTCACTTCGCGGGTGTGTGTAAAATATTACACAAATCTGATCGTAATATCTATTAATATGACTAATTCACTATTACATTCGCATAATTGATATATTTACCGTGTTTTTTGTGGTTTTTAATCAAGTTTTAGTCAAGTTATAATAACGATAATCATACTTTGAAAATTGAAATATCAATAAGTATTTTATGTAAACATGAAAATTTAAATTTACATTTAAAGGATTTTATTTTATGAGAATTTCACAAAAGTGGTGTTTTTTTTAAATATTAATATCTAATACATGTGTTCCTAAACGTACCAATGTTGCAACGAGTTGCAAGAAATCTGTTATAAAAGTCGGTATTATTTTTTAAGGTTAGTTTTTTGGCAATAAAAAAACTTTGAAATTTTTAATAATTTTTTTATTGTATGGACGAGGAAAAAGTGAGGTCACAGTTTCATTCCAAATTCATTATATAAAAGGTCCATATTTTTTTAATTTTGTTTTTTTATAAATTTCTGTACACTTTCATCAAATATGTTTTGGTAATAAAAAAAAATCCTTTTTTTTTCGCGTTTGAATCTTACTATATGGCATTTTTTAAGAACTAAAGTGTATTTCAATTACACAAATCTAAAAGGAAATTTTATCTAGTTTTCATAAATGGTATTTGTTTTTACGACACCTTCAAAAATAAGAAATATATAGAACATTCAAAATACTTTGGAAAAATTTCAAATTTTGTTCGGATATCATTACTAAAACAGAGATAAACTACCCTCGCAGGACGACCAAAAACCAAGTGTATTTTTTTCCATGAAAATTTTTTTAATTAGTAATGTTTTCACATCCGCGGCCGTTTGTCAATTGAATAAAATTTTCACTGGGTTTTTTAATAAGGCTGTAAGAATTGCAAGATTTGCATAACGTCTAGTTTCTGAGCTAAATCTATTTGTTGCCTCAAGTAATTCTACTTGGTGCATGAACCTCGGATAAGTTCTATTTACTGGATAAGGTCTCATCTAGGGATTATTATATCGGTGATCCCTTTTCCCATAGACTAATTAAACTAATTCCCTACAATAATTAAGTCTTCAATCATTCTGTGACAAATCAGAACTTTTGTAGCAATGGTGGAACTCTTATTCGGCGTCATTTGTCGGCGTCTTCTGCACTCGATCAATACAAATCGAAGTCATCAATTGGTCGAGCTCCGATGACTTTATAAGAAGGACTGTGAATTGACTGGGAAGGTCTTAGGAAGTACATAGCAAGTTGTTAATGTAACAATATTTTTTCTCACAGTAGAAGGAAATTTCTTCGTTGTCATCGATTTTCGTATCTTTCCGTATCTGCATTAAGTTCTCATGAAAAGGTGGGAAAATGTTTTATGGAGACTAGCTATGAAGATAAATAAATATCTTGATTTATTTTTGGGGTATAACGCCGTTTTGCTCTTCCTCCTTTTTTGGACAACGTTTCGGAAAGTGCTACAGTGTTCACTATCAAGGCAGATATGTATATATGTATGGTTGAATCTGCACGATGCGTGCATTCGGTCCTTATTACAGGCCAAGAACTGGTTATCAACTATAGTCTGTCAAAAAAGAGTAGAAAATATGAAAACTGGAACCACTAAATTTGTAGACTGGCAACACCAATTTAACTGTCAAATATTTTTTTGAAGTGCAATGACACTGAATGTATAGAACACAGTAAACCACATTTAAAAAAAACATTTTTTCTTCATGACATAAATTATATTAAAAGGTGATTTATAAAGCGATTTGCTTTAATTTAATTTAACATAAATTTAAATTTAACAATGTGTGAGTTTATTTATACTACTTTTAGATCTGAATGGGTTAAATATATTCAGATCTAAAATTAGAGACATGATCTAAAGCCTTTAGTACTTTATCTAGTATTAAATAAATATGAGCAATTTTTAACTGTGCTTTATATTTTATTACATTATAGTTATTCTTCATTATGTTAACACAAAATTTCAAAGATATAATAAGAATATACCTATATGAAATTCTAATTTTGAGATCGGCGGGTATCTATACTGCAATGAAAAAATATTTTTTCCACTATTACGCCTTTTTAATTTTTTATAAAAATGTAGGTTACACAGCTTTACTTTAACACCATGAGTTATGTGTTTAGTATTGCTATTTGATCAACAGTGGCGCCCTCATATATTTTCTACTCTTATTTAACAAACTGTACCATCAATGATAACATTTTTATAACAGTTCGTTGAATCCGGAAGGAAAATAATTTCTAATAATTTATGTCATCTTAGATGCTGTGTGGAGGGGTTTTTTTAAGAAAAGGAAGTTCTGGGAAAGAAATAGGTATGAGGGTTGGGTAGGAATTTAAGGGTCAGTGTATCTAGGAGTGATGGATCCCAAAAAAAAGATCATCACCGCTGCCGTAAGTACCATTGCGAGATATTCTGTTGTTGATTTGGGTGGTATTCAATTCGTTGGGAACCAATGGTAAGTTATTTGATGCTAAGCAACCGCGTCATCTCACAATATTTATTATTTATGTTTCTGAAATAACTCAAATAAATAAAAAAATCTTTAATTTCAAATTCGTGACCTCTAGATATGAAGCTAGAAATCTCAACCACTTGGTTAAGGAGGTCATTGATTGCTGATAGTTCCTCTGAATAAATTCCATTTCAATACCTGTAAAACAAACTTAGAAATCATTGTTTTTGAGTTTCGTCTAAATATTAATTAAATAACATTGCGTAGGTAAGTACCGACTCATTTTATTAATGTGCAGATGAATTTGTAGCATTTAATGAACATATTACCGCTCGGGTCCATTAGCTGTGTAACCGAGGCGTAGTTTTCATGTCATTACAGCTCCGTTTGAGATGAGGCCGCTGCTACACTGAGATTCTTTAAGTGAGGTGAAATGAATCGTCCAGTGTTCTGTGATGTCTGGTATAAATAATCTCGTCAGATGTAACTAAATATTATATATTAATAAATAATTGTTGTTTTTTGAATCCTCGTAGATTTTTACCTTGCAGTATAAGTATTCGAGCTTTTTTCTTTTTTTTACGTTAACTTCATATAGTAGACTTTGTGGAAAATAATTTCCATCAGTTTCTTATTTAATATTAGCTTCACATACGAGACCCTGAGGAAAAAAAATCCCTCGCGGTGTACGTCATATTTGGTGACGAGATGATGTGTGGAAAGTTTATTTAGGAAAAGGAAAGAGAGGAAATTCAGGAAAGGAAAAAGGTATAAGGGATGGTGGAACCAGGGGTTCAATGAATATAGGTATAAATCCATCCCTCACATAATCATCCCTCATAAATCAAATATTATTTACGCATGTCTGTGTTTTACATATTAAATATGCTATAGGCGTGACGGTCTGGTACCTACATTAGTACGACATTTTGAAAATCTTAACCTTACAATTTCTGACGATGATTTCTGATAATCCATTGAACAATTTCTGATTTTGAGTTTCAATCCTGTGTAAATTATTTTATTGAAACATATTTCTGTCTAGGAATGGCGTTAGTGAAATGTAGTTAGAACCCCGTTCAATGAATTTTTATATCTTGGTTGGTTGCATTTGGTTCAAACTGCATGTTTAGATATTTTATAAAGTAAATCATCATCACTCTTGGCTCTACAACCCCTGGTGGGTCTTGGCCTCCTCAAGAGTCTTCCTCCACTCATCACGGTTTTGTGCCAGCTCCCTCCAGTTTACAATCTCCACATGGTATCTTTTTTTTGGTGAAGTATATATGTCTGTGAGACCGGATAATTCGAAAAAGTGTATTTTTTTACCGTTCATCGAATCACAATGCGATTTCGAGTAGCTGCCTTATTCCACGCCTCCAACCACCAGCCTACCCCGCGACAGCGATGCGGGCGCACGTTATAGAGCTTTGGTACCAACCCGATGCGTGAGACCGGCATCACCAACTAAGTAAGTCAAATGGTTATTGGTAATTTTATAAGAGAAAATAAAAAAAACACATAAGTATTATCATTTATGTTTTTTTTTATGTTATGTTTCAACTGTCATAAGACTGACGAAGTCTGATTTTGTCGTTAAATATTTAAGATTGTTGGGTGTAAATAAATATTGTAAAAATATCTCATAATTTTAATGCATCTAAAGATATTGTGTTATGTTAATAAAAAAGAATTGATTTAAGGAATACCTATGTTTTATTGACAGAAAAAGACATAATTTTATAAACTTTCCAATGAAAAGTAGCATGAACAGCAAATTATGGAAAAACTGGTAGTCAAAAACCCCGGTGCGTGAGAACCGGGTCACCAACGATGTAAGTCAAATTCACGACACCAATGGCGAGTTAAAATATGTTAATCTAAAATACTTTACCAAAGATTAAACCTCAAAATCAAAAATCCATAAATAGATAATGAGAAACGGTCTTTGCCAACTTTGACACCTCTTATCTCAAGACAAGGTGAAGTGAAGTTAGTCCAACCAAAGTGACGCAGTATAAAAATTAAGTTCAGCATTTTGTGAACTGTTTCAGATAAGATATTTTAATGTTTTGTTTAAAAAGAGGAAATTCCAAGACATTAAAGAAAACTTCTTCTATTTTAGCAAATAGTTATCTTAGATTTTTTCTCAAGAAATAAATATCTGGACCACACAAGAATAATTTTAATTTGACGATCATAAAAAAATTTCTAACAAAAAAATTTAAATTTAAATTTCTAATTTAAAACAGTGATTTAAAGTGCTATTATTATTATTAACATTTAAATTGATGCTTTTAACTTAGTTAAAGCTAAGCCTAAACGCTTTAGCAATTTCCATCCTCTTGATGTTAAATTGTCAACAAGTAGAGAACTGTGTGTTGTCATCCAAGCGACCATTGACAACACGTCTTTAGTCTGCAGTAATCGCGGCATTGAAGCTGGGAAATTAGCCATGACAGTGTTTGATGTAAGATGTGGAGTGTTTTAATTTGGTAAGAGTCAGCTCGCTTCAGAAACATCTTTCAAAGACGAGGAAAATCTGACGCCGATAAAATATTCCGTGGAAGAATGTGGACGGAAGGAGGTGGGAATAAAATATTAAACCTACCAGCCAAAAGTCGTTGTTCGTTGATTCAATCAATCGCGTATACAACGTCTTTCAATACTACGAGCTTCATTATTCTGTATGCTAATTTATGAGGCGGGTGTGGGTACCGCCACCACATGAACCATTTATTGGATGGCCAACACCTCTGCTTTTGGTCGCCCCAAAGGGTTTGCTTCGTTTGGTGACTTAGCAGGGGTGCCCGGGTTGATGGGGTAAGGTTTGTCCAGCTCTTGGCGGCGGATATGTCTGCCCACAAACTGCATGGCAGGCCGTATCGGGAAAGACTGATTGAGGGATATCTTGTGTCATCTCAAGCAGAACTCTTTTGGAACATTGCCTTGCAACGCAGTTGGAGGGATGGATTCATACGTCCATCACTCCTGGACCCACTGACCCCCCCCCCAGATTATTACCCACCCCCCTCATACATTATGCTTCCCAGAACTGTACTTCCTTTCCTTTAAAATACCCTCCACACAGCATCCCCAAACATGACTTCGGCCCTGAGGAAAATATTTTTCTTGGGGCCTCCTGTGTGGAGCAATTGTAAAAAAAAAACGAACGACATAATTTGTGCAGTTCACACGCTATAGAAGTGAAGCCTTCAGAAATCTAAACTTTGATAGAATGAGACGAATGCAAAGTATCAGGGGTAGGATAACTGTAGGTTGTATTTATTATAATATTGTTATCAATTTTAAAGTTACTTTACATTTTATTATACGAAACACCGCACAAAGTGGAAGCCGATAGGCCACGAAGCACCGCACAAATAGGACACTGATTCTCTCGCAGGCTAAATCCTATAAACGTATATGTTTGTCTCTTTTTGATGTCGTTTCCGTTTCATCGAGTTTCACATCACAACGGTGCTGAAGAAGTTATCGCTTTAAAAAAAACTGTATAACCGAAGTTCTGTGACAGCCAAGACGTCGCTTTAATTGCTGAAAGTGTTCACATAATATATGGCCTAATAACCGTAGATGACGGATTTAGTCGTTACAGGGTTTTATCGATCGACTTTGCTCTAGTTACCCCGCTAGCAGGCTTGTAAAAAAGATGTGTAGAGTTCAAATTCGTTATCTCAACGTGTACTGTTTTTGTATGTATTTCTGTATATTACAGTGTTTGCCTAATTATTAAAATTTTTATAAAAATGCAGGTTTGAGAAGGTGAAACTGTGTGCAGGTAATATTATTTGTTTCGTGAACACCTCACTAGGAGAACCTGTGCTGAGGTGTTTACGTGGTTTGTAACAAGTATTTATGGGTTATAGAAGAAGGTGAGTTTTTTTGCATCTTAATGGTTATTGTACATTGATATTGTAAGTGTGTGCAAAGTTGGTAAATTCTTAAAAACCGTGTTTATTTATTTTTCACTTTTTATAGTTTGCTTAGAAATTATTATTAATAATAATATTTGGCTAATTTGGAAATCACCTCAAGGGCGCTGTACAGTACAAGTAATTATGTAATAAAATTGGTATAACAAAGATTTGTAATTATAACTAGTGACTTATATCTAAGACTTGTAACTAGTGGCTTAATCTAAAACTTATAGCTAGTGACTTATGACTAAGACTTATGATAGTTGACTTAAAACTAGTGGATTAATGACATACATATTTACAACTGTGACTTAAAGTTAGAGACTTAAAACTAACATTAACAGTACCAACATTTCAAAATACTTATTTGCCATTGTTGTCAGTGATAATGATAACATTAAAAACCAAACAACAAACAAGTTCAGTAGGTGTATGTACAAACTCGTAACATAGATAAGTTATTGCTGCGAGTCGAAGCAGTTTGAGGATTTATAAATTGTATACATAGGAACATACACATTGTATGCATATTATATTCTATTTTTTAGTGTTATTATCGCCAGAAGAAGGAGGTAGTTCTTATATAATATTACTATTATAGAACACGGGTGAAATAATTATCTTAATGGACTTATCGGTGCAATAATGATCTTAGCTGGATTTATAGGAACATACACAAGCTTATCTTAAATTAATGAAAATGTCTTTTGAATAAAGTAAATATCTTGATTTTTGATCCAGGCGGTGATATGTTTTTTGTGGATGTTTGTAGATGTATTTGCAGTTAGTGGAGGTTGTTTCAGAGTAATGGGCATACAATTAAAAAGTTTGATTGCGTAATATTGAAAGTGTCTTTGTCCGTGTGTGGTGTGTGATATCGGTATGTTCAGTGTTTTATTTGTTGAGGGTTTGGTGTTTATTATGGTTTTTTGTTGAATTGGAATGTCGAGTTTATGTTGGAGGAGTTGTAGTAGAGCAGATTTGGCATAAGTTTTCTCTGACGATTTTTACTTCTTCACAGATTTATTTATTTATTTATTTATTTATTTATTTATTTACGGACTTACGTCCAATTTAAAACAAAGTATCACGAAGTATAGAAATGAACAATGTAAGGATTCGGATGGTACATGAAAGCAAAGACAAACAGTGAAAATAGAAGAAAAATAAGTGTCAAGTCACGTCAAGACCTTGCAAAAATTAGGGTGAATATTACATATCTTCATTTGTTTAAAGAGCGACAGAAATCATTTAAGCTAATACCAAAAAAATCAAGGTCTTGACGTGAGTTGACCAGTCTACACATTCTGGACAGTGGTGAGTTATAACCATAGTTAGTCGAGTGCTGATTGAGGAAAATCAGGTCTTTATTTCTGAGTCTACGAGAAGGTATATTAAATGTGATGAGTTGTAGTAATGTAGGCGAGTCGATTAAATAGTTAATAATTTTGAAGAAACAAATGAGATCAGATTTTATCCGACGGTCTTCTAAAGGAGAAAGGTTTAGAGTTTGTTCAATTTCAGCATACGAGTAATTGCCTCGCTCTAATCCTAGCCTCCAAGCAATTCCCTTTAGGAACCGATGTTGAACGGATTCAATATGACGAATATGGACAGCATAAAAAGGAGACCATATAATACAAGCATATTCAAGATGGGGGCGAACCAAGGAGCAGTAAAGAGTTCTTAGGGTATTTATGTTTTTGAAGTCAGAAGTGGTTCTAGTGATAAAACCAAGTAGTTTGAGAGATTTATTATCAATCGTATTTATATGTTCCCGGAAAGAAAGCTTGTTATCAAGAGAGACACCAAGATCTTTAATAGATTGAACAGTTGTTAGGCAATTATTATTTAATTTGTATTCGAAAACAATCGGATTTTTAGATCTGTAGAAGGACATAATTTTGCACTTATCGACATTTAGTTCCAAGCAATTAATTTTACACCAGTCATTGAAAGAGTCAATATCTGATTGGAAAAGAAGGCAGTCATGGTAGTTTTTGATTATTTTTAGGATCTTATTGTCATCAGCAAAAAGCCAAAAGCGTGTGTGAGAGAAAATACGAATAATGTCATTTATAAACAAGTTGAAGAGAAGCGGGGCTAAATGTGCTCCTTGCGGTACGCCGGATGTTACTTCAATAATAATAGACTCAATGTTATTTATTTTAACTCTTTGTTTTCTATTGCTTAAATAAGAATTAAAGAAAGATAGCAATGGGTTTCGTATACCTATAGCATATAGCTTGGCCATGAGGATAGCGTGTTTTACTTTGTCAAAAGCTTTAGAAAAGTCGGTATATAGAACATCTACTTGTGATTTATCTTCTAGGCCATTGACTACGGTGTTGATGAAGGAGAGTAAGTTTGTAGTGGTAGATTTAGCAGATCTAAAGCCATGCTGTTCCTCAATCAGCACATTTTTGAAAATAGGTGTTATTTTTTTTGTGATTATAGATTCAAAGATTTTAGGAATATGAGATAACATCGATATAGGTCTATAGTTTTCTACGTTCGACCTATTACCCGATTTAAAAATAGGTCGTATATAGGAAACCTTCCAGGAATCCGGAAAAGTGGCAGATGATAATGATAAGTTATATAATAAACAAATTGGCTTAGATACAACAGATTTACATTCTTTCAATAATATTTCAGGTATACCATCAGGACCAGTGCTTGTTTTGCTGGGAAGATTTTTTAAGTAATTGAAAACATCTACAAGTGTGATTTCGCAATTATTAAGGTCAATAGTATTAGCATATTTAAGTGGAGGGATGGTGCATATGTTATCAGTATAGACAGAGGAGAAATGTTCAGCAAAAAGGTTGGCAATATCGAAATCGTTGGTGGCGTGAGTATCATTAAAAAATAAACTTGAAGGGAGATCGTTATCAATACGTTTTTGTTTAATAAATTTCCAAAATTGTTTAGGGTTAAGATTTAATTTTGTCTCAGTGAGTTCAATATAAGATTTATAACACAAGTTAGATTCAATTTTGGATAATTCTCTTAACTGAGAAAATTTTTGATAAAGCGCTAAGTTGTTCGTTAATTTGAATAACTTGTGTGTTTTCTTTTTTTCCATAATCAAATGCTTTAGTTTCATACTGAACCAAATAGGAAATTTAGGCTGGGAAAAAGTTCCCCTTGGATGATATTTATCTATTGGTAATATTGAGTCAGTAGCTTCACATACACAAACGCTAGGCATATTGGTAAATATTAGATCAAGACAGTAACCTCCACAGTTATTGATCGAGTTTAATTGGTACATATTCAGGAAGGCAAAGAAATTTACTATTATGGAAGCATGAAGGGAAACATTATTAGGAGTTTTCACACCATGACTATCATTAAGCCACACTATTTTAGGAAGATTATAATCACCACAAATAAGTAAGGAATCGGCCTTTATGGAAACACGCTCAACTGCTTCAGTATGTGACTTATAGATTTCTATTGAAGAGGAGGGGGGAATGTATACACAACCAATGACAAGTTTCTTGGAACCAAGTAGAACACAAATAAATAATTGTTCAGATACATTATTAGACGATTCAAGAATGTGGCAAGAGTATTTTTTTTAATACATATCATTACCCCACCTCCTCTACACTTGTTAGAAGAGGAAGAGCGGTCACAGCGAAAAATAATGTAGTCATGTAGTCCAAGTTCTGTTGAAGCAATATTGTCTGATAGCCATGTTTCAGTAAAACATAAAAAATCATAAGGGCATAAATTTATGGAGCATCTAAAGGAGTTTAGCTTAGTATTGAGACCACGAATATTTTGATAATAGGTGGAAAAGTTAGTATTAATAAGGTGTCGATTCTGATTCAGCCTAAAAAATTGACTCGAGATAATTCGCGTCTCTCAGCGGCTTGGCGGGCAGGACAGTCAGGGGAGCCAGTGTTGTGTGTGGACGGTTTTCTGAAGAACTTGCAGGTAGCACATGCTGGTGGCTTTTCAGGAGTCGGGCAAGCATCTCGATTGTGTCCAGGTTTTCCACAGTGAGAACATGTAGGCATGTCTGCGTTACATTTCGACGCCGTATGGCCGTAAAGTTGACAGTGTCCACATTTTAGACAGATGCTGTGAATGATCTCGCTGGTCATTACAGCCCAGCCCTTCTTCCTCTGCGAGTTGTTTCCATACAATGACGTCCTCAGTCCCCGACAATTAGACGGGTCGTTTGAGATAATAGCCGCTAGATGTCACGCTACGTTTGGCCGATGGAGATCAAACGTCAGATGGGAGAGGCGCGTCTTTAGTAAATTAATTTGGGAAACATGTAATGAAAAGGAAAGACAGGGAATGAGAGGTAATGTTGTAATAATTATTAGAACAGACCGTGCATACATACTAATGGTGGATTGCTATACTTGGTGTTTTTTTTACCTGCGGATGAACATATTAATGTGAGGATATTATGCAGAATATTTTCTATTGACTTGATTTTACTGACTAAAATTGATACTTTTGAAGTGAAACTTTTTTTTTCTTTTTTTTTACATGAATACCGCACAAGAGTCCCCAACTGCTCCCGTCTGGAGCCAGTGGGACTATGACATCCCCAATTGGGGTATGTTGTGAGGCTGAAGGTAGTGGGGAGGGGAAGGAGATAGGGAAGAGGAAGGTGAGGAAGTACCTGGCTATTCAGATCTGGTCACCAAACACGGCTAAAGCCATTTCAAGCAACGTTTCAATTCTGAATGGTGGTCTTACACCAGGGCGATACTGAGAGTATCTTCCACTCTGGAACGTGCAGCAAATATACCATATTATTTTAAATGAATAAATTGTGAAATAACACAAATGAATCAAATAAAATTTATTTGCCACGCCGGGATTCGATCCCGCGACCTTCGGAGTGCCAGTCAAGAGTCTTTAGTCCCGTTTTGATTTGAAATTCGGTTGAAACGGAAGTGTGTCACTAAAATTTATTTTATGATATAATGCGGTAAATTCACAGCTCCACGCGAGCCACTTTAAAATAAACAGGCAAAAGAAAATAAAGCGACATCTGGCGACTTTCTAGTTTCACAACTACCACGTGTGAATTGCACAATCCGGATTTTTTTTAGTATTTCTTGGGCATTACCTATGGAAACAATTTCTAGATATTTTGGTTTAAAAAGTTTTATTTCTCATGTTCAATGAACTAGTATATTGGTTACTTAATTTTTAGTTATTTAATTTTATTTAACCTCCCCAAAATCACCACTCCCACTTCCCAAACATGATAAAATCTAATCATTTTTTTATTTGTATATTTTTTAATTTAGATTTAAGAGTGACTTTTTTTTAGCTCCACACAGGAGGCCCGGGGGAAAATAATTTTCTTCAGGACCGTCATCTTCGGAGGTTAGGAAAGGAAGAGGGCGATCATCTGAGGGATTTTTTTCTGGAGAGGTCAAAACGTCTCCTTCAAGCGGTATCTCCCGATCTGGCCTGCTACGCAGTTGGTGAGTGGACGCATTTGCTGCCAAGACCTGGACAAACCTCACTCCTATGAACCCAGGCACCCCTGCTAAATCATCAAATGTAGCAAAACACTTGAGATGACCTATGGCTGAGGTGTTGCTAGCGTATGAATTAATGGTTAGGTACCTTACTTAATAATAATTATACCCAGGGCGCTGGTATCCATACCCGCCTTCCAAATTCAAGACACGAATATGACGAAACCGGTAGTAGATGAATAAAAAATCAAGTATTTTCTATTTATTTTTTTTTGTATCATGGTAGAAAGCAGTCACTTTGTTGTTTTTCATATTAATTGAAATAAAACATTTGTTTGTAACCACGATTTAACTATTTAATTTTTTCAATACCGACCGGTTGCGCTTAACATATGCATTTTCAGGGTGTAAAATTAATTAACAAATTAACAAAGTTTAATTTTAATTATACCTCGAAGATGCTTATGTTAAGCGAAACCGGTCGGTATTGAAAAAAATAAGTAATCGTGGCTATAAACAAACTGATTGTTTTATTTCAAAAATTAAGTAACAAATGTACATGTGAAATAAACATCATCAAAATTGAATTGATACTATTTGGTTATTACACTGATTCTTGCCTTCTTTTAATTTCAATTTATTGAAATGAGTTATTGATTTTCTATAATATATGTATTGCAATTATTTTGCACAAAGTTTTTTTTAAATCGGGTGAAGGCAGTAATTTTCCTCTCCTTTTGAATGTTAAGCGTGCAAAATATCAAAAAAATGTCGAAATTCTGCTTTACGGGGCATGGGGTAGTTTTTTTCGAAATCTGATTATGAGTTTCCTCTTGTTTTAATGATCAATGTTCAAAAATTTAATCAATCTCTGCATTAAACATTTAATCAATCTCAGCATTAAACATTTAAATAATCTCTGCATTAAACATTTAATCAATCTCTGCATTAAACATTTAATCAATCTCTGCATTAAACATTTAATCAATCTCTGCATTAAACATTTAATCAATCTCGGCATTAAACATTTAATCAATCTCTGCATTAAACATTTAATCAATCTCGGCATTAAACATTTAATCAATCTCTAAATTAAACATTTAATCAATCTCGGCATTAAACATTTAATCAATCTCTGCATTAAACATTTAATCAATCTCGGCATTAAACATTTAATCAATCTCTGCATTAAACATTTAATCAATCTCTGCATTAAACATTTAATCAATCTCTGCATTAAACATTTAATCAATCTCGGCATTAAACATTTAATCAATCTCTGCATTAAACATTTAATCAATCTATGCATTAAACATTTAATCAATCTCTGCATTAAACATTTAATCAATCTCTGCATTAAACATTTAATCAATCTCGGCATTAAACATTTAATCAATCTCTGCATTAAACATTTAATCAATCTCGGCATTAAACATTTAATCAATCTCTGCATTTTTATTTATTTTGGTACAGTACATACAATAGATACATAAATATAATGAAAGTATATAAAAAAGAAAAAACTTAAAACAATATTTTAAATACAAATATACATATTTTTTTTTAAATGTACTCCCATAATAAGCAAATGCTTGTGTGTACGGGAGGAAGTATTATTTGTTAGGTTATTTTGATATATATATTTTTTTAAATTTAGTTTATATTAAGAATAAGAGAAACATATGTGTGTATATGTATATATTTTTTTAATTATTATTTTTTTTTTTTTTTTTTTTAGTTAAGGTTTTCAGTATATTTTTTTAATTGTGTTTTGAAATTTTTGAAACTGTCCTTAAGGGATCTTATATTTTCTGGTAATTTATTAAAGAAATTTGTTCCTAAGTATTTGTAGTTTTGTTGACCCAAAGTTTTTTTACAAATGGGAATTGGTAACATGTATTTTTGCCTGAGATTAACTGTGTTTTTGAAGGGTATGGATTTGTTTAGGATATCCTCTTTGTAAACTTGTAAGGTTGAATGATACAGGAAGAGAGTATTTAATTTTCTGACTTTAAATTCTTTGAATATGAGTTCAGATGGATATAGAAAAGGAATGTGTGGAATTGCACTCTCCTCCCTACATACTGGAATAAACATTTATTATTATTATTAATACTAACGACATCTCTCTTAACATTTTTCACCTTCAAACCCGTAGCTTTTTCCTTCATATCTCGGTCACGCTTTTGATGCTTTAAATTGCGCAGTAAAAATAAATAAAATAATGATTTAACACATAATTACACCGCAAACTCATTTTGTGCGTAATTTGTCCCATTATTTATATCGTTGAGATTTAGTGTTATTGCATGGGACGACAGATCAAAGTACCCGGTTTGAAATGGTTTCAACATTTCGAATTTAAGTTAAATTGATTGTTTTATAAGTATATTTCTGTTCGCGATGATATAGAGTTGTTTTCATATGAATATTTTGCAAACAAATACAAATAGGTCTTCTTAGTTTTATGTCTACCAGTGTGGATGAAAAGTAATGGAGAATTATAAGCTTCAAGTGCATTCGCAGCGATCAAATAGATTGACAAAAATATGCTAATCTATATAAATAAAAATGAATCGCCGAAATGTATGTGTACGCGCATAACTTCCGAACGACTGCACCAAATTGAATAATTATTTTTTTTTGTGTTAGTTGTTATCAGGATATGGTTTATATTAAACTGCTGGTGAGCTCTGGCATTATGAAATTTGTATTAAAAAATTGTAATAGGTGGCGCGCGAGCTGTTTGAAAACTAATGTACCTGGACTGAATGAATGGAATGCGGGATGGGGGAGGGGAACTAGGGAGGGGGTTTGCGAGATGGGGGAAGCGGGAGAGGGGAGTGTGGAGAGGGAAAGCAGAGAAGGCGAAGTGGAAACGCACGAGGGAAAGGGAAGGCGGAAGAGGAACGGGATGAATGGGAAAGGACTCGCAGGGAGAAACAATTTCTTTATTAATTGGCATAGCAACGCATGCCGGGAACTCGCTAGTGAAATATAAATATTTTTACCAGCAATCCGGATAAAGGTTCTCAAATACTCCAAGATTTCTTAAATATCGGTCAGGCTAGACTCCTTGTTGGTAGATGATCTTCCATAATTTATTATATTTATAGCCTTGTTACTCGACAATATGAAAAATAGAGGATAATTTAAACCATAGTAAATAAATTGCGGTTATTTGAATTGAAACGCGCGTCTCAATAATAAAGTTAATTAAACACTTTCACGGCGCTACGAAAATACTGATCGCGGCCTTCTGATAAAGAAACAATGAGATTAATGAAGCAATCATTTTAAAAATTAGCGCACGATTCGACTGTGAAATAAAAATCACGTTAGACTTTCAGTATAGAGTCCAGCACCTCAGGCTCCAAACCAACAAGTGAAGCGCCTTGCAAATTTTCGCGCCTAGCAAAGTCTCATATACCTTCTTTCAATAAATAATTGAATAATTAAGGTTCCACTTTACAAAAAAAAATTTATATTGATGTTTTTTTTTAAACTTATTCAATCACCTTTGAAATTAGGTACCTACCTAATTCTATGATAAAAAAAACCACTGGACCGATCACGCGAAATAAATAAATTTGCTTCGATTGCTTGAGATTTCCCAGATGGTCATTTTTTAAATTTTCGTCAACATTAAAAACATTATACTTTCGAATTTTGACATGAAGACATAAAAACTGATTATAGTGCTGTATAGCCAATGAAATAACCTTTATTTTACCTTTATCTCATATTTGTAGGACTTTTGAAAAAAATATAAAAAAACCGTAAAGTGTATAATCGCGCGAATCCTGGGTATTTTTTTACTTGAAACTGCCGTGAGGGATACTTATTCGGGTCAACATAGAATATTTTCAGTTTTTGTATGTTGTCTGTGGTATACTTGATAATTAAAGATGCATATATATGGAAAAGGGACTTAATTTTATCCGTAAACAGCTGTTCAAAAATTCGGTGGGAAAAAATTGTTTAAAAAATTATTTTTAACATTGTTCTAAAATAGTCTACGAAGTTGAGATTTGCTACATTTATGGTCATAATAGATAAAGCATTTCAATAGCTTTGTGTTAAAATAAACAACTGGCCCAGGAAATGTTTTAAATAATTACAATAAATGTTTTACGAATGGTAGGAAAATGTGGTCCATTTTTTGACCGAAATCAATCGCAGAAAAATAAAAGTGGTCCATTGTTCGACCGAAATCGCTCCAGTGGACTGCGAGTTATAGTAATAATTATTTTATCATAACAATATTACTAGCTGACCCGGCTAACGTTGTTTTGCCATATAAATTATTTCTAGTAAATATTTTGGTTGTTAAATAAAAATAACGAAGTATTGTAAGTGTGTGGGGATTGTATCTATGACAGAAAAAGTGATGGAGCGCTGCAGACGATGATCGCCGATAAAAACAAAAAAACACACCATTCATTTTCGCAATTCAATATATTTCATTAATTTATCGGACATATTCATTGTTTAATCTCTTAAAAGTTAAATCTGAAGTGTAAAAAGGTAATTTATTTTTTATCCTAAAGTAATAGTTTTTATCCATGAAATAAAGAATATCAATATTAGTTTCGAAGAACAATTGAGTGTATAATATTTTGTCAGTCCGTCTTTAGCCAATACAAATAAGCTCGATGGTTTGCCCAAATTTTTTCATTCAAAAATACTAAAATCGCGATTTAAAAATGGGAGGGTGGAAGAGTGAAAATTTGTGATAATTAGTATTTTTGATGCCAAATAAAAAACTAAAAAATAAAATAAAAATATGGCAAAAAAATAATATTAAAAAAAAATCTGAATAGGGACACTTCTCGGTCGTAGAGTATATTTCATACCGCTAGTTACTGTATATCTACCAATTTACCTACCTATTCTCATATCTACCAAATAAACATTAAAAAATACATTAAAATCGGTACAGCCGTTTCGGAGGAGTGCGATCACAAACACCTTGAAACGAGATTTTTATTTTATATAGATATAGATGTTTACAATTATTATAAGCAATAATTTTCAGCCTCAAACACTCATCTACATTGAAAAATCTTCCGAGAAAAGATACTTGCCGCCAACGGGATTTGAACCCGTCTCCTTCTGATTGCCGGTCAGCTGCTCTTGACCACTGAGCTATGGCGGCTTATCAAATACCCGCCAAATAATCCAATAAATACTAGTGTTTCATTCAACAATAGAAATGTTGAATGTTGAATGAAACACTAGTATATATTGAATTATTTGGCGGGTATTTGATAAGCCGCCATAGCTCGGTGGTCAAGAGCAGCTGACCGGCAATCAGAAGGACACGGGTTCAAATCCCGTTGGCGGCAAGTATCTTTTCTCGGAAGATTTTTCAATGTAGATGAGTGTTTCAGGCTGATAATTATTGCTTATAATAATTGTTACCCTTTGTGCTATGCATTAAAATCTTGTCTAAACGTTAGTTTATAAATTAAAAAATAATAATTAATATAGATGTTTGTTGATTAAAATATATGAATTTCGAATTTGATGCATTTACTATAATTAGTATAATTATTAATTAATTTGCAAGCATTGTAAAAACTGCGTAATTTAATGACGTTAACTGCTTATTGGTAATTTTCTTTTCTTTTTGGTGTGAATACCGCACAAGAGTCCCAACTGTTCCCAACCGCCTGGAGCCAGTGAGACTGTAGCATCTCCAATGGGGGAATTTTGTGAGGTTGAAAGTGATTGGGGAGGGGAAAGTGATGGGGAAGAGAAAGGTGGGGAAGTAAGTTAGTACTGGCTATTCAGACCTAGTCACCAAACACGACTTACGCCATTTTTTCTGGATGGTGATTTTATACTAGTTAGAGAGTGTCCTCCACTCTGGAACGCGCCGCAAATATACCGTATTTTATTTTAAATAACGAAAGTGTGAATCACAAAACAATTAAATAAAATGTTCTTGCGCACGCCGGGATACGAACCCTCGACCTTGCGCGGGCTTGTCAAGCCTTGCTCATTATCCCCCCCATACCCGTCACATTTATTTTTCAAACAGCTCGCGTGCCACCTATTAAAGCGTAACAATCGAACACACGCAGTTTCGCATTTATAATATTAGTATCAATAGATAAGTATAATTTTAACTATCAAAGGGATCTCCATAGTAACCAAAATAAATAAAAAAAAATGACACCGCAAGTCAAATAAATACTTACCTTAGTTACCAAGCAACGCTTTGCTTTTCGTCTTGACAATAAACGCATAAAAACTAATTTCATAACGCCAGAGCTTATTTATAACGCCAGAGCTTACCAATATGTATAGCCTACATTACTCGCAAATAACGTAGCTTTCTATTACTAAAACAATTTTTAGGTGAATTCAGTATTTTTTGCGTGAAAGAGTAACAAACATACATCCCATGCATCCACACATCCATACTTCCATACATCCATACAAACCTCGCCTTTATAATATTAATTGGATTAATAGGATTTTCAAGTATACTTTGATGAAAATTATCATTATAAGCACGAAATTACGATTCCAAAAATAATATATTTCTTGAAATTCAAATCTTCATAAAAGTGTTTGGGTTCATCTCAGTTAAAATACAGACAATACTCACATTTAAAATACTTATTCGTAAACTCGTAAAATATATGGGGGACGGTAGGTAATGCAGAATATAGCCAGCCCCTCAGGGTTAAATGGAATCCTTCGGCAAAGAGGCAATTTTCCTTAAGGCAGGATTAACTGTTTGAATGCGAAGTGAAAAAACAGGAAAAAGGCACTGGCATAGTTAATTGATTTGTAGCAAAGAGCTGCATCTCCTCTCTTCTTTTCTTTTCTTTTCTTTTTCTTCTGCTTTAAGTTTGGCGACAGGGGCGGATTCTAAAATAATATTTATTTATTTATTTATTAATGCCCTTTTTCGGGGCTTTTACATATGAATAGTAAGAAATATACATTATTTATTGTACATAACTGAACTGCCTTCGTAACAATATTTTATATTTGTTTAAAGATAAATTGAAGATGTCCACTGACTTGGTATAATTGTTTCCCTCCATTAGTATTCTGGGTAAAGAGGAATACATATGGTAGTTAGTTCCAGAATTACTGCACTGAAATAAATCCTGACTTCTAGTATTACGTAGTGGAATCCGGAAGCTTATCAATTCGAGCAATACCGGACTGTCAACTAAATCAATTAGAATTTTATACAGAAATACCAAGTCAGTGAAAGTTCTTCTGTCTGACAATTTGAGCATATTCATATCATTCAAAATAGTATTGTAGTTCAACATAATTGCTCGAATACCCATTTTAAAATTAAGAAAACGTAAGAATTTGTTTTGTATTCTTTCAACAGCTTGTACATGTATGTATTGTAATATGGGTTCCAGACGGGAGAATTGTATTCAAGTTGACTTCTAACATATGCAAAATATAACAGTTTTATACACTTAATATTGTTAAAATTTCTAGTTAGCCTAGTAATAAATCCCAACATTTTTAAGGCCTTATTAGAGATTTCTGTTATGTGGTTAACAAATGAAAGATTAGATTGAAAAGTGATGCCCAAGTCTTTAATTTGTGTTAATGTCTCCAGAGTATTGTTATCAATGTTGTAATTGAAGATCACTGGATTTTTTATTCGAGAAAATCTAACTATTTGACATTTTGAGATATTTAAGTAAAGTCTATTTTCATTACACCAAATTACCAATTTGTTGATATTATCTTGAAGAATGTTGCAATGGTAAATATTTTGAATTATTCTAAAAATTTTGAGGTCATCAGCAAAAAGTAAGATAAATACATCATGAAATATTTTTGAAAGATCATTTATAAACAAGATAAATAATATTGGGCCAAGGTGTGAACCCTGTGGAACTCTTTGTGCTATGCATAAAAATCTTGTCTAAACGTTAGTTTATAAATTAAAAATAATAATTAATATTTGACAAGTTTAAGTATTTCCCCAATAAATGTAGTCATAATTTGTCTCGACGCCACCTAGCGAGGGATTTAACACTTACAATGCCTCTCTCGCAAAAATAAAGTTGGTTGTTTTCAGGTGGAAAAAATATAATAAGCAGTAATTGTTAAATGAAACACTAGTATATATTGAATTATTTGGCGGGTATTTGATAAGCCCCCATAGCTCAGTGGTCAAGAGCAGCTGACCGGCAATCAGAAGGACACGGGTTCAAGTCCCGTTGGCGGCAAGTATCTTTTCTCGAAAGATTTTTCAATGTTGATGAGTGTTTCAGGCTGATAATTATTGCTTATAATAATTCTTACCCTGTGGAACTCCACTTGTTGCATAAATTTTTTCCGACAAAGAGGATTTTATTCTAACAATTTGTTGTATTCCAGTAAGATAGCTTTCAAACCAGGCTAATATACTGCCACGTATACCAAGCTTTTCTAATTTACAAATGAGAATTTTATGGGAAACTGAATCAAAGGCTGTACTAAAATCAGTATAAACAGAGTCTACTTGTTTTTTTTTCTTTAAAAGCATTGGTTATAAAATTTTCATAAATAATCAAGTTAGAAAGTGTACTTCTACCTGGCATAAATCCAAACTGGTGAGGTGATATTACAGGTTTTATTTGGGCAAAAAGTTTGTCAAGTATTAGGCTTTCAAATAAATAATATTGAAACATAAATGATTTTTTTTAGTTACACCATGCTATACGTCATTTGAATGGAGAAATACCTTATCAAATACTAATTTAGGTTGTCTCTGTGGTAGTGTTGCATTAAATCAGGTTCAATGAAATCAATTTTTCAAAATTGGACCTGATTTTGTGAAGAATTCAGATAAACGATAAGGTTTTCTGTATCGTACTGCGTGGAATTTTCACGATCGATGAACTTAAATTTGCTGAAACGGAAACGGAAACAGGCGACACTAAAAAGAGACGAACAGATACAGGATTTAGCCCGCCAGAGAATGAGATAACAATAAAATATTATTTATAAAGCACCTGACGAAACTCTGCAGACATTCAGGGGAACAAGGATCGGATCCCAAGACAACCTAAAAAAAAAAAATTGTAAAATCAATATCCAATCTTCAAACCACGCAATCGAAAATGAGCACGCCAATGAAAACACAAATACTAATAAGATGATCAAATGTATAGCAAAAGGTGCACTGGAATTCAACGACAAAAATATGGAAAAAATCATCCTACAGATTGATAAAAAAAAATACTTCGTAGTCTAATCACTTTAGTCTACTTTTGTTATCTGAAGGTTTCATTTCTACCGCGTGTGAATTCCAATGATTTTTATTGTACATTTGAAAGTGAATACATTTCTTATGTTTAAATTTCTTGGGGTTAAAAGTACATTTAGATTTCTTGGTATTTCATTGGTCTGCTCTGCGCAAGTTAATCACAATTATTCAAGTGTTATATGACCAAACACATTAAATAGATATAATTTTTAATCTCTAATAATTTTTTTTTAATTTTTTTTAATAAATAATGACCTTCTAACTTAAAAAACGCAATTTTTATTTTTATTTTTAGAGTTTTTTTTTTACATTAACTCCACACAGGAGGCCCTGAGGAAAATAATTTCCCTCAGGGCCTATGTCATCTTTGTAGATGCTGTGTGGAGGGTCTTTTTGAGGAAAGGTCTTGAAGAGACCCATGTTGTAGGAGGGAGGAAACACAGAGGCCGGTAAATCGTTCTATAGCCGAGCCGTTGAACTCAAGAACGAGTCATAGAAACGACCCGTTCTCATGTGAGTAATGTCAACCGTGTACAAATGTTGGGCGCGTGTTTGGCGTGTTTCCCGACTATGCACCGGTGTCGAAGGGATCAATGATGCTAGTTCCTCGGAGCATCTTCCATTGAAATACCGGTAGGACAGCATTCCCACCTGACGCTTATGCTCTAAAGATTGCAGTCCGTCTGTTAAGATGGGAGAATCTATCAAACGGATCGCCCGTTTCTGCACAGAGTCAAGTTTTTTAATTTTTCAAGTTCCCCCGAAAACCACTGTATGTATGGTGAATCGCGTGACGTCATCACTCTTGAAAAATTGGTATAGAATCGGGCAATCAACTGATCAACTGCCGCCATTTTGAAATCCGTTGTTCGAAGTATTCTCCCTAGAAGCAGCATTACTATTTTTTTGTGCAGTAGTTTTTGAATATTTTCGATAATAGAGATAAACTAATAAGAGATACCTTTATTTTTGAAATACTATTTAGGCCTAAATAATGTTTCAATAAACACAACAACTAAATCTCTATAAACAGTATGTAAATAAACGAATAAATTATTAATGGCTTGTGTGATGTCATACATTCCGTTACAATGACTTTACGGTTACGTCACGACACATCGAACAGTGACGTCACCACTAAAATTTCAATAATGCCAACTTGACGGTGTATTTTTATGACTGGATTAAAAATGGACGTTTTAATAATTTTTTAAAAACTCTCCGTTTAATATTATTAAATAAAACTTATATATTCAGAATGGCTCGTGTCATATCATACATTCCCATACAATGACCACAGAATGGCTTGTGTCATATCATACATTCCCATACAATGACTTTACGGTGACGTCACGACACGTCGAACAGTGACGTCACCACTAAAATTTCAATAACGCCAACTTGACGGCGTATTTTTACGACCGGATTAAAAATGGACTTTTTAATCATTTTTTTTTAAACTTGCCTTTAATATTATTAAATAAAACTTATATATTCAGAATCAACATTTATTGGTCTATATGAACATATTTTTTTAAAGCCATAATAATTTTCAATGGAGTTCCTTATTGTTATTAAAATATTTAACAGCTCCGTCTTGATTTCCTCGTACCGCAGGCAAATCGTTACTACAGACCAGTAGGCGAGAAGAATGAGATGCAGGGGGAGTCTGAGGGGGTGGGAAGGAGACGGAACACCCTGTACTTTAATCGATGCCATATTAGATTATACGCAGTATTGATCAATCCTATTTGGAGCGTTTAAATGGATATTATATACAGCGTGATTAAAATATTGCGGAGGGGATGGAACCTATTGGGGCCAAGTCATGCGTATAAATGCTACTCCAAAACTGTTCAATGGTAGAGAAAATGGAATATAAAGATTTTTTTTGGATTTAAACACCAGCTATAAGAAATGCCGAATAAAAAATCTAATATTGCGTTCAATATAAAAAATGATAAATTAAAAATCGGTCTAACATTTTATAAGTGTCCCAACCGCCTGGAGCCAGTGAATATTGCATCCTGAGGAAAATAATTTCCCTCAGGGCCTATTTCATCTGAGATGCTGTGTGGAGGGTATTTTTGAGGAGAGGAAGGAATGAACATTGGTCTTGAAGAGACCCATGTTGTAGGAAGGAGGAAACACAAAGGCCGGCAAAACGTTCCACAGCCGAGCTGTCGAACACAAGAACGAGTCGAAGAAGCGATCCGGTCTCATGTACAGTTCGTCCAGTTTTTGAGAGGCGAACTTAAATCTGACTTCGATGGAGCCCCTATATCTGAGCCGGTCCCTTGGAGTTACACCAAACATATCAATCGAGGGCCTGCTCGGAACGTTGAAGGAGACTAGATTTTCATTTCGATCCCTTTTACACGTAATCAGACATGATTGGGTCTTTAAAACATTAAATTCATCGAAATTATTTTTACCCCAAGAGAAAACACTCTAGAGGTCTAGAGGTAGCCGTCCATTATTTGCTTCAAAGCCGTCACTAAACATGTCTAAAGCCATTTTAAGCAATGTTTCCATTCTGAATGGTGATCTTTCACCAGGGCAATACTGACAGTATCTACCACTCAGTGACGTGCCGCAAAAATACTACAAATATTATTTTAATGAATACTCAAATTATTAATGGCTTGTGTGATGTCATACATTCCGTTACAATGACTTTACGGTTACGTCACGACACATCGAACAGTGACGTCACCACTAAAATTTCAATAATGCCAACTTGACGGTGTATTTTTATGACTGGATTAAAAATGGACGTTTTAATAATTTTTTAAAAACTCTCCGTTTAATATTATTAAATAAAACTTATATATTCAGAATGGCTCGTGTCATATCATACATTCCCATACAATGACCACAGAATGGCTTGTGTCATATCATACATTCCCATACAATGACTTTACGGTGACGTCACGACACGTCGAACAGTGACGTCACCACTAAAATTTCAATAACGCCAACTTGACGGCGTATTTTTACGACCGGATTAAAAATGGACTTTTTAATCATTTTTTTTTAAACTTGCCTTTAATATTATTAAATAAAACTTATATATTCAGAATCAACATTTATTGGTCTATATGAACATATTTTTTTAAAGCCATAATAATTTTCAATGGAGTTCCTTATTGTTATTAAAATATTTAACAGCTCCGTCTTGATTTCCTCGTACCGCAGGCAAATCGTTACTACAGACCAGTAGGCGAGAAGAATGAGATGCAGGGGGAGTCTGAGGGGGTGGGAAGGAGACGGAACACCCTGTACTTTAATCGATGCCATATTAGATTATACGCAGTATTGATCAATCCTATTTGGAGCGTTTAAATGGATATTATATACAGCGTGATTAAAATATTGCGGAGGGGATGGAACCTATTGGGGCCAAGTCATGCGTATAAATGCTACTCCAAAACTGTTCAATGGTAGAGAAAATGGAATATAAAGATTTTTTTTGGATTTAAACACCAGCTATAAGAAATGCCGAATAAAAAATCTAATATTGCGTTCAATATAAAAAATGATAAATTAAAAATCGGTCTAACATTTTATAAGTGTCCCAACCGCCTGGAGCCAGTGAATATTGCATCCTGAGGAAAATAATTTCCCTCAGGGCCTATTTCATCTGAGATGCTGTGTGGAGGGTATTTTTGAGGAGAGGAAGGAATGAACATTGGTCTTGAAGAGACCCATGTTGTAGGAAGGAGGAAACACAAAGGCCGGCAAAACGTTCCACAGCCGAGCTGTCGAACACAAGAACGAGTCGAAGAAGCGATCCGGTCTCATGTACAGTTCGTCCAGTTTTTGAGAGGCGAACTTAAATCTGACTTCGATGGAGCCCCTATATCTGAGCCGGTCCCTTGGAGTTACACCAAACATATCAATCGAGGGCCTGCTCGGAACGTTGAAGGAGACTAGATTTTCATTTCGATCCCTTTTACACGTAATCAGACATGATTGGGTCTTTAAAACATTAAATTCATCGAAATTATTTTTACCCCAAGAGAAAACACTCTAGAGGTCTAGAGGTAGCCGTCCATTATTTGCTTCAAAGCCGTCACTAAACATGTCTAAAGCCATTTTAAGCAATGTTTCCATTCTGAATGGTGATCTTTCACCAGGGCAATACTGACAGTATCTACCACTCAGTGACGTGCCGCAAAAATACTACAAATATTATTTTAATGAATACTCAAATTAATTGAATAAAATTATTGTTTTTTTTATTGTTCTTATTCCAAAAGCGAGTAATTAAGTAAAAATTAATGTGTTTTGATTATTTTTAATGTTTTTGTTGCTCGTAAGTATATGAATTGTTATACCTACGAGTTCTCTGAAGTCATCCATGTGGAATTAGCATTAGATGTATTCCTATTTTTTACATTGAGTTTATGCTTTATTTGTATATTTTTAAATCTTTTTTATTTATGTTATACTGTTGTTATAAATGAAATTTGTATTTGATATGTAAAAGCCCAATACGGCGTCAATAAATAAATAAATAAAATAAAATTTGCTTGCAGATGCTGTTATTTGAATCCGCGACCTCTGGATTGCTAGTCGAGATCCCCATCCCTTGATCATAGAGGCCGTCAAATTTGACTACTAAAGGTGGTTATTTAAATTTGACAATCAAAGTAAGCTGAATCCAACGTTCTTATTAATTCAGGGAGCAACGTTTCTGTTTTGATTAGTGGTGTCTCAACAAGGCGATACTGGGAGTATATGTAATGATTATCTTCAGTATCTACGCGTTATGCCTTCACCTGGTTTTGAACCTGAAACCCATGACGGCCGACGTGGTCAAGCGGTAAGGCTCGTGACTCGCAATCCGAAGGTTGCGGGATCGAATCCCGGCGTAGAAAATAAATTTTATTTGATTAATTTGTGTTATTTCACAATGTATTCATTTAAAATAATAAGTAGTATATTTGCGGCACGTTCCAGAGCGGAAGATACTCTCAGTATCGCCCTGGTGAAATACCACCTTTCAGAATTGAAACGTTGCTTTAAATGGCTTTAGCCGTATTTGGTGACCAGATCTGAATAGCTAGATACTTCCCCACCTTCCTCTTCCCTGTCTCCTTCCGCTCCCCACTACCTTCAGCCACACAATATACCCCAATTAGGGATGCCATCGTCTCACTGGCTCCAGACGGGAGAGTTGGGACTCTTGTGCGTTCATGTAAAAAAATATATATTTAAAAATATGCTCCTTCAACCTAGCTTACCGCTAAACATATTACTTTTTTATTTAAAAAAAAACGAGTGTGCCTTAGGTACAAGACAAGCCTCGCCCGATGAACCCAGGTATCCCTGAAAAGTTACCAAACGTAGCGAACGGGGTGACCTATGACCTGGGGGTGACATATGACATTGCGGTGAAATATGACATTGGGGTGAAATATGATCATGGGGTGACCTACGACCTTGGGGTGACCTAAAACCTTGGGGTGACCTATGATCTTGGGGTGACCTTCGACCTTGGGATGAACATCCTTATCCTTATCCTTATCACTCCCCAAGTCAAGCGTGCGTAAAGGCCCGACCGTTCGCTTAGCAATCGATCACAGTTCACATCGACATGACATTTTTCGTAACAATCACCACTTTTCGTAACTCATTCACCAGTTTTTTTTTTTTTTTTACATGAGCTCCACACAGGAGGCCCTGAGGAAAATAATTTCCCTCAGGGCCTATGTCATCTTTGGGGATGCTGTGTGGAGGGGTTTTTTTAAGGAAAGGAAGGAGAGGAGAGTTATGGGAAGGAAAAGGGTTTAAGGGGTGGGTAGGAATCTGGGGTTCAGTGTATCTCGGTCATCCGCATCCAGGACCCAGACAAACCTCACCCCATGAACCCGGGCACCCCTGAAAAATCACCAAACGTAGCGAACCACTTGGGGTGACCTATGGCAGAGGTGTTGGTTATCCAATAAAGGTTCCCGGGGCGGCGGTACCCATTCCCGCCTCCCAAATTAAAGCTTACCCCCCAAGTCGAGCGTGCGTAAAGAAGTTTTACCTCAAAAATATATTATTCTAAATATCTGTAAGATTTTCTGTCCGAACGAGAACTATTATCATCAAATTGTATCTCTATTCATATTGACTCAATATTCCTATAACAAATATCCCAAATCGTCAACAAGATTTTTCTCTTCCCAACGATTGTAGTATCTCGGGGGTCTAGAACGACCGCCCAAACCCGCCCCAAACACGGGGGAGGCTTTGGGTGGGACGAAAGGAGACCCAACTGTGGGTGTCGATGCGTGAAATAGATTTAGCTGGCGGGGCTAGTCGACACGTTCCGAAATTTAGAAATCGTTTGAAACGGTCGAAGAATTGAAGGGATTGGAATGGTCAATGGATTTAGAAATTTAAGGAAAGCTATTAAATTAAAACATGAACATTTTATTTCTTTGAGTGGCATTTAAAAACTGAATGTACTGGGATTCAATATATGGAAAGCGGGAGGGGGGTTGGCGGGACGAGGAAGCGGGAAAGGGAAGAGGGAAGGCGGGGAAGGTGGAAGAGGAACGCGGGTGGGGACGGGGACGTGTGAGGGGGGAGAGGAACTCGGGAGGGGAGTTGAAGGGGGAGGGGAGTGGAGTGGGAAGAGGGAAGGTGGAGGTGACGGAGTGGGAACGCGAGAGGGGAAGAGGACGCAGGAGAAGAAGGGGAGGCGGAAGGGGAACGCGACGAATGGGAAAGGACACTCAAGGAGAAACAATTTATTTATTAAATGGCATAGCAACGCATGCCGGGACCAGCTAGTATTTCAATAAATACTGATTTATCGGCACTGAACTAAACTAGAAAACTGATATAGAATATACCCCTTCCATGTAGGTCACCCCAAGTGGTTCGCTACGTTTGGTGACTTAACAGGGGTGCCCGGGTTCATGGGGTGAGGTTAACTAGGTCATGGTGGCGGATGCTTTTGCCAACCTAGAGATACTGGTTGAGGGAGAACTTTTGTCCTCCCTGCCTGACTCTCTCAACCCTTTGCCTTGGATTGCAGTGGGAGAAAGGATGCGATCAACACATCGACCTTTAGATTCCTCCACCCCTCATACCTTTTTACTTCCCGGATCTTCCTCTCCTTCCTTTACTTAAAAATACCTTATCACGCAGCATTCTCAAAGACGACACAGGCTCTGAGAGATTTTGGTTCCCTGGGCATCCTGTGTCGAGATAATGTAAAAATAAATTGGAGATAACGCTTGAAGTATTTTAAACAATTTGTCAGCAGCGTAATGTGTACGCTAGTGAAATTTTCAAAATGTATGTAGTGTAGCAAAGCAACGAACAACTGGAGATAAGTCTGATATAAAGAATTACAGACCTGTAGCTATACTATCAACTATACCAAATATATTTGAAATGATTATTTATAAGAAATTACATCACCAAATTATGCCATTTCTAGGAGAAAACCAACACGGTTTCATGCCAAGAAAATCCACGGTTTCAAATTTGTTAACATTTTCGCGATTGATGGCCGTCGGACTGGACTCGAGACACCAAACAGATGTAGTGTATACGGATTTTTCCAAGGCTTGATCGAGTTGATCATGACATTTTACTACTTAAAATGTATAAACTTGGTTTCGATCAACAAACACTTATATTCTTCGCGCCCTATTTGAAACCCAGAAGTCAATATGTAATAATAAATGGACGTGAATCTAAACAATTCCCGGCGTTATCAGGTATTCCCCAAGGTTCAAACCTTGGTCCTTTGCTGTTCCTTATACTTGTAGATGACATCCAGGGTTGTGTAAAATATTGCAAATGTCTTCTATTTGCAAATGACCTCAAAATTTTGATGGAAATAATCTGTTACCATGACTGCTTAAAAATGCAATCTGACCTTGATGCTATTGCAGAATGGTCAGTAAAAAACAAATTAGAATTCAATATAAAAAAATGTGTGTCAGTAAAAAACAAATTAGAATTCAATATAAAAAAATGTGTAACTATGACATATACCCGCTCCCAGAAGCCCATAGTTTTTTAATACAACATTAAATGGAAAACATTATGCCGAGTCAATGGCTTTAAAGATCTCGGTATCGTCTTTGATCCCAAACTGACATTCTCGGATCATATATCACGGCTCACTCCAGCGTGCTACAAACTCCTGGGTTTCATCATCAGAATATGTAAGCAATTTGATGACCCAGATGCAATGATAGCCATGTTCGATGGAGTCATAAGAAGTAAGCTGGAGTATGCTAGTGGTGTGTGGGCTCCGCACCAAACTAAATATATTAATATGCTGGAACAAATTCAGAAAAAGTTCCTTAGGTATGTCTATATGCGGATGAATGGAACGTACCCGAGATTCATGCACCATATGGAATTACTTGAGGCAACAAATGGATTTAGCTTGAAAACTAGACGTTATGCAAATCTTGCAATTCTTAGTTTCAACATAATCCATAACCATATTGACAGACCATTCCTCTTGGAATGGAATGGAACGTATGGCTTATACGTGCCTGAAAATTTCAGTCATAGTCGTCGACACGACTTGTTCAAAATACCATACGGCAGAACAGATGTTCTAGCACAGCATAGCATGACAAGAGGAATGGTGCTGTTGAACGAAATATCGGAAACACTAGATATATATAACTCTTCTTTAGATAGCCTTAAGATTTTTTTGTATAATAATCATTTTCCTAGGTGTTAAGACTGTCAAAATGAGAAAATTGTACAGTAATTGGATAATAATCTGTTGTACAATTTAAAAAAAAAAAAAAAAAAAAACAAAAAAAACAAAAAAAAACAAAAAAAAAAAAAAAAAAAAACAAACAATAAAATATAATTTTTATTCGATTTTATGCAATGGTATCACCGGTCACCACTCTCTGGCTAGGTGCGTGACAACGCAAAATTCATTCAGGTTTTAACGTTCGTTCTCTCTACCTGCTTTACCTCTAAGCAATCGGCCGGCATAGTCCAGCGGTAAGGCTCTTGACTCGCACACCGAAGGTCGCGGGATTGAATCCCGGCGTGGCGAATAATTTTTATTTCATTAATTTGAGTTATTTCACAATACCACCATTCAGAATTGAAACGTTGCTTAAAATGGCATTAGCCGTGTTTGGTGACCAGATCTGAATAGCCGGGTACTTCCCCACCTTACTCTTCCCTATCTCATCTCCCTCCCTACTACCTTCAGCCTCACAACATACCCCAATTGGGGATGCCATAGTCTCACTGGCTTGCGGTATTCATATAAAAAAAGCAAGATAAATATTAAATCTGTGCAAATTATTGTAACATAAAGTTCCATTGTAAATATATTTTGAGTCATTAATCAAGAGTTGTTATTAAATACCTCCACACACACGCATCCAGTTTACTGACGTGGCAAGGCCTGTAGACTGTCAGACTCTGGATGAAATATCTAGGCAATACCCCATATTGCCCAAAGCAGCATTTAAGAGAAAGAAGTAGAATGTATTTTTTAAAAAAGCTCCCTTTATAATCACGTTGACCATAGTATTAAACGGGTCGTCCTCGCCGTGCGTCAATGAGCATCCCTTCCCCTTTTCCTCTCTAACCTACCCCTGCCTCCGCTAGACATCCCTTAGATTTTTACGCTAATATTGTAATTGCTTATGTACTTTGCAATTCTAATTTTCTTCCAACTAGCTGTCAATTAATTAATGGAGGTGCTTTCCGAATCGGAATTACACGAATTATATTATTATTTAGATTTATAGACGGAGCGTTCTTTTAATTATTTTTTAAATTTTGAACACGGGACTGCAAGGGTTTTCAAATGTTTTTTTAATGGATCACTCTAAGTCTCAGAGAGTTTTAATGTGATAATGGTCACAATCAATTTGGGAGACGGGTATGGGCACCGCAGTCCCGGGAACCATTTATTAGATAACTAGCAACTCTGTCATAAGTCACCCCAAGTGATTTGCTACATTTGGTGACTTCGCGAGGGTGCCCGAGTTCATGGGGTGAGGATTGTCCGATATATCTTGGCGGTGGATGCCTCTGCTGCTTGGCAGGCCAGATCTGCAGATACTAGTATGGGGGTATGCTTACGTGTGATTGATGTGTGGTAAATTAAATAAAATCGTAGTTACTATACTTACTGGTTTATTTAACGAACATAACGCACCATAATTTAATATTTAAATATAAATAATTGTGTAAAGAAGTGAAGAGCGAAGAAGTACGATTTACACGACTGTGTATTAACCAGGAGTTTAAGCCGCCGCTACCCGAAGTTCTACCGATCTCTTACATATCTCCCTTAAACACGTTTATTAAAAAAATATATCTGTTATTCTTGAAGATAATATCTAGAAACGCAAATTATTTAAAATTCTCTCGATGGAAAAAAATCGCAAAGTTTGCTCCAAAAATTATTATAAACACGTTTGTTTCAATTATTTTACAAGTTATATGTTTGAAAAAATTCAAGGTGTATCTTTAAATGCAGTTTAAGACAACCCCGTGCGAGATTTTTGCTCTATTTTAAATAAGTCGTGTTTTATTAAACATTTTCACAATTGTCGCAACGATTTTGTCGCTCCAAATACTAGCGCGCTCCTCTAACATTCATAATTTCATATCTCTCCATCTTCTTCTTTTTGAGCCCGGTTGCGGAGCCTTAAGGTAGAATGGTCTCAATGATCTTTGTTGCAGCGCGTGAGAGTGACTTGAGATAAGGCCCGAGTCCTATTGGTATATATGGGGGACCAATCGGATTGCCGTGAGACTGCAGTTCGATGTCCCTATTCGACCTGGAGGTCGAATAGGTGGACACTAGTTTAAGGAAACCTTTTTGACCTCTTCAGCAGGACTCTCTCGGAATATCGGCTCGGACACCGCGGTAGGAGGGATGATTGCACTATAGCATACCTATAAAATAGATAAAATTGTTGGTTTACTTATATAAAATAATACACGTTTTTGCAAAACATTATTACGATTCCCATTTTCATGGATTATTTTTCATGACATAACAGTTAAAATAATAATAATATCGGTCCTTGCCCGATAGAGCCGTCGTCCCCTTGAGCTAGGGAGAGGGCAAGCGGACATTAGCCGATACAAAAGATCCGCTCGGTCATGTGACAGATTTAAATTGGAAGCAGCCCTGTGACGGAGGGGGGGAGAGAGAGTGGAACGGGTAAGTGGACTAAGAGAATGACATTTTTTCGATTTATCATAATTCCTGTAGCTACTACCCGGTTTTACTCGAGTTTGATCACTCGGATTTCACATCGACACGAAAAGGTTTTTACCATTGAAAAATTGAATTAAAAAATTAATCATATTTATTTACATTATATCCTCACAGGAAATCTTGAGAAAAAATCCCCCAGGGCCTATGTCATCTTTGGGGTTACTGTGAGGAGGGTCTTTTTAGGGAAAAGAAGTAGAGGAAGTTATGGGAAGAAAGGGGTAGGAGGGGTGGGTGGGTCTCTCCCGATCCGGCGTGCCCTGGTGGGCTGACGCATCCGCCACCTGGATACGGGCAAATTTCATCCCATGAACCCGGACACCTCTGCTAATTCATCAAACATAGCGAACCACTTGGAGTAACCTATGGCAGAGGTGTTGGTAATTCAATAAGTGGTTCCCGTGGTGGCGCGGCGGTACTCATACCCATCTTCCAAATTGTATGGATCTACTTATTGTCAATATTAATTAAATATAACAATATAATTTTCAAATAAGAGTTTGAATTAAGAAGCTGGTCTCGAACTCAAAAAAAAAATAACCTATTATAATTTTATTTCTTGTTTTTTCAGCTCGTATAACCGCCAATTATGACGGCTCCATCCCCTATTTTGACAGTCACCCGGTCTCATTGTTACACCCCACCCCTGTGAGGGGTGAGGAGTGCAGGGTATAGGGCACAGCGTGTGGGTGTAGCTCACTGGAGATAAGGTCTGGAGTGGAAGCTGTGAGATAGGATCTTTATCGGAAAACAACGCGGTTGACTTAACCGGTGATGGTTTTTCAATTCATCCTCATCGAAAACAAAAAATTATGGATGTTTAAAAATAAGACAGTTAAGTACTCCGATTCTTCCTATCATTGTGTAAGTGCTAGGATCCTGAATATGCTCTCACCTATTTATTATTTTTTTTAACATTAAGTTTTACTTACATGATACACGACGATAATTTTACATCTAAGGTCCTCCGGTCATGGAGATACTTACAATCTACGTAATTGTGACGAAACCACAAGTACCCTGCTAATATACCTACCACTTTTTAATGCTAGTCTCCGTACACGGCGCTATCCGAAATATACTGAACTTGATCATTTTTCACGTGCAGCCGTGGAGTTAAGGCTCTGCAACCGGGCCCGAAAAGAAGAAGATAGAGTGATACGAAATTATGGATGTTAGAGGAGAGCGCTAACATTTTCAGTGACAAAATCAGAACATTTACAGAAACAAACGTGTTTATAATAATTTTTGGAGCATACTTTGCGGTTTTTTTCTAACGAGGGAATTTTATATAATTTGCGTTTTGGCGCGGGCAAAGTCTAGATATTATCTTCAAGAATAACATATATTTTTTAAGAGCTTTAAAACTAAAGGGAAATATGTAATAAATCGGTACAATTCCGGGTTGCGGGCCCTTAACACGCAGTCAAGCGATGTCATATGACTTTTTTTCCAACATCAATGATGTATGCCTTCTCCACTAAATATTGTCTTACGTATTGTGGTAACGCATAGTTATATAAACATGCATTTTTTCCACTTTCAGAACAAATCTAACATTACTTTCATGTTCCGACGCCATTCTGTCAAACGTCAAACGAGTAAGTATCAGACACAAATGATGCTAGCGCCGCGCGCGATCAGCACTGTCGGTATCGTGATATTGATTGGAAACCGACAGCCACCGCGTAGCGCCGTGAACAGGCACCAGCAAAATCATACGGGGGGTACTTACGATCGGCGCGTATGATACGCGCACGAGGATCGAGTATCTTGTAAGTATCTCCGTGAACGGAGGCAATTAGATTATTTACTACTCTTCCATTAGAAGCATTTACTTGTGTAATCTGCCTACAGTGTATTTTTAGATACTTTGAATACGATGCTCGCCAAACTGAGGACTTCAACTTGAGGAAACTCGTGGTTACTGGCAAAGTGGAAGGCACACCAAACCAGAGGAAGGTCACCGATGAGTTGCAGTTACCAAGTATCACTGGCATCTGGTACGTCGGTGTCCGCAGCTCTCCACGCAACACAGAACTGAGAGGAGTGGAAGAGCCTTATCCACCAAGGAAATTGGAGTAGAGTCACGATCCTCAGAATCCTCAGTAATATGAGGAACCGACTTAAGATAAACTTCGATATTTAGGTGCTGGTAAACGAACGGGATATTGTCTATTTCCGAACGGTTGATCTTTGCAGTCATGCTCGTGAACCTTGTGGTCAGTAAGATCCTGAATTTTTTCACCAACTATCTTTGAGTGCTTGTCTATGAGATGGTGATTACTTTATCTTTCAAGATGGTGGTTGTCTACCATTTTCTTGTGTTTAGCCGAGGTGAGCCTGATAGTTTTGGTGGAATTTCTGGAAATGTTGATAGAGCTGGTGATCTTTGTAGTCTTCCTTGTTGTATGAGACCACTTATTTGTTCCATACAAATACTATAAACAATAGGGCGCTGGACTCCGATCGTCACTTCGGTTTCGGGAGATAATAACAACTCAGAGACTTCTTGGGTAATGATCAAATATTTATTTTCAGACGGTTTTTATACTAAATTTTGCGTACACCTGTTTTGAAAAAAAACGTAAACATGTTTTCTTGCATGAGTTGACCTGATTTCTCCAGGTGGACGAACGCACCTGCTGTTTTTCTCCTAAAATGCAGAATTTATCATCAATAATAATGCAAGGCGTTTTGGTTGCTAAGTGCTTGGTGTTTGAATAACACGTGCAGTCTTTTATGTAACATTTCGCAAGAATCGACTTGTACAAATGTGATCAACATGTTGTTTACTCTTCTCTGAACAGGTGGTAGGCAATAATATTTTAAAGGAACACGTGCGACGACCAGCTGCAATTTTTCACGTAAACAAAATCTAGCAATTGCATCAAGAGACGTCTGTTACACTTGTCATCATGGTATCTTCGGGTTAGCAAGGATATTGTGGAAAGAAAAAGTTTACTTTAATGTAATTTTCAAACAACAAACGTCCTCCATCTCTGTAAACCTTAGAAATATGTGTATTTAATTTATATACATTCAAAAGGTTTTTTGTGTACCATAAATACTCTACAATACAGATATTCCCAGAAGAACTCTTCGGTAATCGACCTCCCGAATAGATATCCCGTTAACACAAACTATTTTTAAGATACTAGACAATATCTAATAAATTTCCAAGAAATTACTCATTCTCTTCCCCCGGAATACCACCACTTGAAACTATAATTAAAAGAACAAATACTTGGAGAATAACAATTTTTTTAAAAGCCCATAACCAAAGTTGAGAATCGAAGCCCTATTGTTATGCATCCCTCTTTGATGCGCCTCTCCTGTTGCCGTTACAATCATAAGCTAGTTAGGGAAGACTCAATTAATCTGCTGGCTTTTTTGTTTGCTTTGTACCGTGTGCCACGGGCATTCAATGTGTATGCGTGCAACTTGTTATACCAAATTATAATTTGAACTAACTTGCTCCCGTGGGGTATCGCGGGATATCTCTTATTACTACCAATTTATTTTTTACCTTTTGCTGACTAACTGTTTTGGCAGTTTAGCGGGTGCTAAAAATGAAGAAAAAAAATAATAAAACCCAAAGAAAATAATTCAATGTAAAGATACCTACCAACTTTGTTAAATGTTTTAAATAAGCATTTATATAAATACTCGTACATGGACACTATTGTTTGAATATCAATTATTAAACTATTGCGTTTACAAGATCTGAAATAAAAGACTGTAATAAAAAAAACACGGGTTTTCAAAATGACACGTCTATGGGAATAGCTTTGTGAACAGTGGATATGGGGAAGGAAACTGACTTACCTTTATTTTATAACACGTTCTTGTGAGATTCGATATTATGGACCGAGAGATCCACTGGGGAACCGATATTAAAGTCACCGAGATACCATGGGAGGTCATTATTGCGTGGATTGTATCACTAGACTTCCATCGAACACACTGGAAGACCACTAGATCGATGACCATTGCATAGAGGCTTCTTTAACGTAGTCAATATCAAAGAACTGAGAGATCAGTCTATCACTGCACTAGTTACTTCAATAGACTGAGCATAAATATACCAAACCAACCACAGACTGACCTTAGTTCATTTGAGTTATTGTTCCAAATGTAACAATTAGGTAATATTGCCACATATTGTCAGATAGGTTAAGTATGGAAAACAGTTTGGATGGAGGATGATAGTTGTACATAGTTGCGTCAACAATCTCTTTTATAAAAAATCAATCTTGAGACGAAATTCACCGTAAAAGACTAAGTACTTATTTTCGTTAGATATTTGTTTTTGGGGTGATATGCCATGTTGCGCTACCTTCTTCTTTAGCCAATTTTTTGGGCAGCATTACAGTCCGAAACGTTGACTAAAGAAGGAGGTAGCGCAACACGGCATAGCACCCCTAAAACAAAAATACTTTTGACCGTGAAAATATAAAATCGTATATTTTCAATAACAATATTGTTTATTTACTAAAATTGTAGGAAAAATCGTGTAGGAATTTTGATACAATCTTGTCCCAACTCATTGCCTACGTAGGCTGTTTGGGTCGGCTCTTCTCGTTCTTAGGCTATTCGTATCGCTTTCATCCAGGCCGTTTCGCTTTAATACGTTGGATCATTGAGTCATCCAGGAGTTCATTGGTCTTCCTCTGGATGACTGTCGATGGAGCTCCATAAACATTGTCTGCTTCGCTGTGTGGTCTGATGGTCTCCGTCTTACGTGCCCATACCATCTCAACTGTCGTTCCTCCAGCTTACTGATTATTTAATTTCAATAGATAGAGTATTTTTAAAATGACTTTAGCGATTCTTGAGAATTCGTTTAGTTATTTTTTTCAACGGTTTGCTTCTGTACAAAACTAACAAAATGCACATTAATCGACCAAAAATACTAATAACGCATCATGTTTGTTTGGCGAACCTTTTGAATGGGCGGCACGTGTTGTAAGCGTGGCACAGGGCCCCTCATGTTGTCATAATTGTTATTATAAAATTTTAATCTCAACAAACCACTGGATTCAAGTAAATAATTTTGGTCCCAGGGACTAATAGCAAATGGCTAAACTGTCTCTCCTATAAGAAAAGTTTTTTGCTTCATGGCAAGCAATGATTTTGTATTTGTAAAAAACCTCCTTTCTGGCCTTCCAACGTTTTCTATTTTTGGGCCATAACTTGTTCTTTTAGCAAAGCATCTTCTTGTGACCCTGAATATTCTCCACAGTTTTTCTGGTTGCCTTTTTAGCTTCAAACTTGCGTAAAAATTTTAATTTGGCATATTTAAAAGGAAAATAATTTACTTGAACGTGGCCCTCCTTTGGAATGGCATAAGAGAAAGGTAGTTCGAATCTTATGTAAAGAATTATCATGACCTAGCTGGTTACATATTGTCTTATCTACACGTTTATTTGTGTTCCAAAAAAGTAAATATACGTCAAAAGGAAAATGAAGATAATATTCGTAGTTCTGAGTCAAAGGGCGCCCGGCAAGGCGAAGGTACCGGATTCGAGGCCCAGGTGTGACCGAACCTTTTTTCTGATTTTTCTGTTTTCAGATTTTCGATTGAGTATCGCTAATATTCTCTTCATTTAATTAAATATTTTGATTTAAAATGTTTCAACCTCAAAATCAGAAGTTGGTATTTAGATTAAAAGAAATCGTCAGCGCAAACTTTGACACCTCATATCTCAGAACAAGATAGAACCCTATCCAACCAAAGTGACGAGATAGTAAAGTTTGTGTCATATCATTTAAAAATACAAAATACATCGTGTATTATAGGGGTTATAATAGAAACATCATTACGTTTCGTTCCAGTGGGACCAGGATAGCAATACTATTTCACGTAGCCGAGGTACTAACAATAACGTTATTACACAAAACGTGATTCGACACGATTGACATTGTAATAAAATCAACCTATACAAATAGTAAGGGCGCAAAAGGGCAACCAAATCACGTTTGGTGCATTGCTAATTTTACATTGTAATCCTAACTAATTATTATAGATTCGTTGTTTGTCTGAACATAAAACTGGTCACCGATGCCCAGGCAGACCAAAGACATGAAGAAGTAACCAATTAAAGGGCGTCTATTAATACCACTGGACAGAAAGTGGTTGACAATGGTTATAAAATGGAACTGAAACTGGTTTTCCCAGGAGATGTTCAGAACGGACATAAGGTTTGTAGATGAACGATGCTGATGGTAATTCTTACCAATAAGAGGGTTTTTTTTGCAGACATTACTGTAATTCTAAAAAATTTATCTGTCGAGTTTCTGAAGATACGTGTCATAAACTTACTAAACGAAACAAACTTACCTTTTTTTTCTTTTTGAACGACATACACATATGTAGACGTTTTTTTTTTTGCTACTTTTATAGCTAAATTTATCCTTTAAATTTTAAACAAACAAATTACCAAACTACGTTTTGAAAGGTGATCAAATCACGGTATTAGAAGGAATGGGAGAGGGCACCCAGAATGAGATAATCTGAAGTAAAAAACGGACCAGACCTTAGACTAGACGAACCAGGCAACTAGGTACTCATTATGGACAGTGAGGAAACTGGCAGGACTAATAATGGGTCACTGTCATCTCAAGAGACACGTGCAGCAATTGGAAGTGGAAGAAAGAGACTCCATTTCACCTCGGTGCCAATTTTCCGTCCTGATGGTAACAAGACTCTGATACCGACCGGGTTACAGCTAAAAGAATTATATAAAATGGGAGGTAGCATATTGGACTCATGGCCTTAGTGCTTGAGGAAAACATCCGTAATCCATCTCCGCTTTAATTAAAATAAATAAACCAACAACTACTAGTTTGTATGCAGTATTATATCAAATCACAAATAATGGAACTCGATGGAACGACTCCGGATCCAATTGAATAACGCATTAAACGTATGTATAATTATATTTGGATTCAGAAGGTACAGCAGTACGTCGACAATGTTTACGAAACTAGGACTGCATGGATTCGCCAGCCTGATGAGACACCGGGTCACTGGCGTCATTTCCAGCACCAAGCGCCACTCCTGAGTGAGCGCTGGGCCCGAGCTCACTTCACACTACGTCCTTCATAAAAATCGATTATTCATTTTTTAATTATTTAGTTTTTCTTTTTATTCTATTACATGTTTCTATAATTAAAATTTTCTGTGTAAATAATTAACTATATGGGACATGTAAGATTACACTATCCTCCCCAAATCCTGGATAATTATTATTATTTTATAATATTTAATTACCGGTGTAAACTAAACATCCAATTAAATATTTCCAAAACCTGTCCTACATGTGATTTTTTACAAAAACTTTTACGTCATTACGTTTTAGTTTTAAAATTATAAATCACCAGTTCAGCAAAGAAATATCAAAATTTTATAAATTAAACTGGTTCTTTGTACGATGGACAAAGCAATTAATAAAAAAAATTACACAACAATGGTTAACTTGTATTTTATACGCGAAGTTATTGACTCGTGCCTAATGTGCCCCGTGTACCCCTACGGGACCTAACTTCGGGGATGTTTCACCCCTCATAATGCAATATACAATAATAATAATGAAACATTTGTATCGCATTAATTTCAAACAAGTTAGTTGTAGGGTGTTTGCATTTGTAAGCGTGCCTCATTGTCCGAATCTAGCCCCAATTATTTGTATCGGTTGCCGGGGCACAATGGAACATGGGGTGAGTTGAGCAACTTGGAGAAAATCATTTATATTTTATAAAAGGATGGTTAGAAGTTGAGGAAATAAATAAGTAATACATATTATAAAAGACATTATTTGTAAAATTCTTTTACACAAACTTTATATGTGTGATTTCCGCGAATTTTTTTATGTGATAGGATATGAATATTGAAAAATGATAAATGCAGGATATCCGATGTAATGTACCTAATTAAAAAAGATTTAAAAAAATGAAATGGACCGTAGTAGGTATTTTGCTAAATAAATTTAAATTCCACGGTTGGGTTTTGGAATTTTGATTGGTAACATGAACATCTGTGAGTGGAAATGAGATCACTTGAGAAGATGAGATTTTAAATTTATTTTATTTATCCATTTATTAATGACTATTAAAGATATAATAATACAATAAATTCGTATATTCACAGTCTTCCTCACAAGGGGTTCATGTTTCTGAGATAACTTTGGGTTGCTGCATGATGTTAAATAATTATTTGTATGATTTCCTCGACTTCATGTTTGTAGAGCTCATATTCATTAAGGGTTCCTATTTCAGGGCAAACTAGATGGCTCTGATGGTATTAGATGATTTTTTTATGATTTCGTCTGCGTTTGTTGTTTTTTCATCTTCAAGTTAATTGACTTCGTCTTCATGTTTATCGACTGAGTTTGTTGATTTCCTCATCTTCATGTTATCTCGTCTTCATTGATTTCCTTAACTTTGTGATTTTTGATGGCCTATTTGTAGACCTTATCTTCATGTTTATTAAGTGTGTTGGTTGATTTCCTCATCTTCATGTTGATTTTCACGACGTCGTGTTTTTTTTTTTCTATTTGTAAATCTTATCTTCATGCTTTTTGACTGTTGGTTGATTTCCTCAACTTCATGTTTATTAATTTCCTATTTGTAGACCTCACCTTCGTGTATATTGGCTGTATTGATTTCCTCATCTACGTGTATATTTTCTTCTTATTTGATTTTCTATTTGTTGACCTCATCTTCATGTTTGTTTTCTGTATTGATTTCCTCATCTGCATATATAATTTCTCGTCTTCGTGTTTATTGATTTCGTCAACTCCATGTGTATTGGTTTCCTGTTAGTAGACCCTATCTTCATTTTTATTGATTTATTCGTCTCCTGATCTCATCAAAATATTCATTAGAGAATAATTCTCGGCTTTTGTATGTATAATGAACTAGATTGAGAAAAGAAAGGTCAAATGATTGCACGATACGCAAGAGGGCAAGAGGATAGATTTAAAAAAAATAAGGTAAGAGGAGAGAAGTAAAAAAAAACAGCAAAATCACAGGAAGATTACGGCACGACTAAGTAAATCAAATAATCGTTTCGGATCTTTCCAGGAGTTGGAATAACGAAATAGCCAATATGAATTGAAGATTCCACTTGTAAGTTGACTGTGGAAAAACCAATGAATCTACACCACTATTGTGTGGCGTTCTATACTCTGCATATCCCTCATAGTGATGGTGTTAGGTTAGATTAGATTAAAATCAAACAACATTTAAAATGTTTAACGTTTCAACGAAATGGTTTTGAAGTAGTTGAGAACAATGAGGACAAAACTGCTCTAAGTTTACTGTGGCTGATTTAGTACCGCCTCTTACTGCCATACAGGCGTCGTAAGTTCTGTTCCCCGGCTGGCTAAATCTCCCATCACGTCACAAGCAACACCTATAGCTTACTGTGAGGGAAATAGGATATTTTCAAATATCCTCTGATGATTCTTAACCCGAGAACGCTGCTGGATCAGTATTATTGTGCACGTAAATATAATATTAGAATATCTATGATTATTCATCCGATCACCCAATTAGTCGCAAACACGCTTGACGAATTACGGCACAACGCCGGGTGACATACAGAAAAATCAAACAGGCGTAATTGCCCCTGTTTTATATTATCCCAACTACCCTCTTCTTATTACGTTAGCAAAAAACTATTAGAGGGTGTGTTGCGAAGGTCGGGAACGAAAATGGCGGTGAAACGTTTTTTTTTCATTATTTTTAATTTATAAACTAACGTTTAGACAAGATTTTTATGCATAGCACAAAGGGTAACAATTATTATAAGCAATAATTATCAGCCTGAAACACTCATCAACATTGAAAAATCTAAAAAAATATAATAAGCAGTAATTGTTAAAAATGAAACACTAGTATATATTGAATTATTTGGCGGGTATTTGATAAGCCCCCATAGCTCAGTGGTCAAGAGCAGCTGACCGGCAATCAGAAGGACACGGGTTCAAGTCCCGTTGGCGGCAAGTATATTTTCTCGGAAGATTTTTCAATGTTGATGAGTGTTTCAGGCTGATAATTATTGCTTATAATAATTGCTTTTTTTTTCGTTTAATTTTTATGCTAAACTTATTTATTAAGATATTATATTAAAACCCTTGACTCTGTGCAGAAACGGGCGGTCCGTTTGATAGATTCTTCCATCTTAACAGACGGACTGCAATCTTTAGAGCACAGGCGTCAGGTGGGAATGCTGTCCTTGTTCTACCGGTATTACAATGGAAAATGCCCCGAGGAACTAGCGTCATTGATCCCCTCGGCACCGGTGCATAGTCAGAAAACACGCCAAACACGCGCCCAACATTTGTACACGGTTGACATTAGTCACATGAGAACGGGCCGTTTGTATGACTCGTTCTTGAGTTCAACGGCTCGGCTGTGGAACGATTTGCCGGCCTCTGTGTTTTCTCCCTCCTACAACATGGGTTTCTTCAAGACCCGTGTTCACTCTTTCCTTTCCTCAAAAAGAGCCTCCACACATCTTCAAAGATGACATAGGCCCTGAGGGAAGTTATTTTCCTCAGGGCCTCCTGTGTGGAGTTAATGTAAAAAAAAATTTAAAAAAATGAAAAAAATTACAAATATAAAAAATATAGAGATATTGTAGAATATTGTCCACCGTGCTAGGGGTTCATCTATATCGCGGAAGATATTTTTCAACGGTAAATTACCTACATAATAATTACAAAAGTAGACTATGTCACAGGCATTTATCATTAAAAATTTACGAATATAAAAATGATCAAAAAAAAATACGATTTTACTACTCTACGCTTCCAGACAGTTTAAATTTTGGTCGTGTTTTTTCTTCGTTACGATTATTTTTGAGGAATAATGTTTTAATATCAATTTTACAATGATTTTAAGGAATACTATTTTATGGTTTCATGACAGTTGATCCGTCGACAATTGGCCTCCCGGCATACTTATGTACAATATGCAAACGATTTAGGGAAAATTTAATATGCCTACTTACACAAAATTTAATTATATAGGTATACACACACAGTATACAGATATACCAGTAAACCCATACAGTATATAGATTTTTCCTTGATGCATTTGAATGAAAATATTTAATTTTTATTTATTTATTTATTTTTCAAAATAGTTATACAAAGTCCCAGAGGTGCCAATATGTTTTTGGCGGGCCGTACTATAGTCACTTTTGAAATTCGTTCTACGGAAGAAATTGAAAAATAGATATCCTAGAGTAAGTAGGTATTTTTTCATCTTAATATATAAAACAAAGTCGGGTTAGTTACACTATTTATAACTCGAGAACGGCTGGGCTGATTTTGATGATCTTTGATTTGTTGGATTTGTCTCCGCCCCGGATAGGATAATAACTATTAAAACATCACAAAAGTTAACGAAATAAATAGTTATAAATATAATTATTTTCCCCATACATTTTGTATGGAACGAATTCTCATATTTTGAAAGAACGGCAGCAATATTGTGAGGGGTATAATATTGAACTGTGCATGAATTCCAAACATTCAAAAACGTCAAATGTCAATGCGTTGATTGTTGTGCATTTGTCTTTAATCATATAATGCTGCCCTTCTTTCTTACACACTCAATGTCCATAGTCGAAAATGAGACAAATGGTGAACGTATGTCTGCACACCTCCAAAGGAAAAATACAATAATTATAATAAATCTCTGAAATGAAACGCATTTTTTTACATAAGCTCCACACAGGAGGCCCTGAGGAAAATAATTTCTCTCAGGACCTATGTCATCTTAGGGGATGCTGCGTGGAGGATCTTTTTAAGGAATGCGGAGGATAGAAAGTTCTGGGAAGTAAAAAGGTATGAGGGGTGGGTAGGAATCTGGGGGTCAATGTGTCCGGGAGTGACGGACGTATGAATCCATCCCTCCAACTGTGGTGCAAGGCAGTGGGTCGAGAGAGTCCGGCTGAAAAGGTCAAAAGGCCTCCCTCAACCAGTCTCTCTCGATCCGCCCCGCCACGCAGCAGGTCCAAGACCCGGACATAAGTCACCTCATGAACCCGGGCACCCCTGCTAAATCACCAAACGTAGCGAACCACTTGGGGTGATCTATGGCAGAGGTGTTGGTTATTCAATAAATGGTTCCCGGGGCGGCGGCACCCGTATCCGCCTCCCGAATTCCCGTAAGTAATTGTAAAAGTAAGAAAATCACAAAAATATAAATCCGTACACAACGCCATCTCTGATACTGACAAAATCAAAACACGGACAGTAGCGCATCCATAACTGCTTCACTGTGTAATTTTTAACTTAATGAAAAAACTTTATTTAATTCAACAGTTATTGATTCTGAGACGGTACGAAGTTCGTCGGGTCAGCTAGTAATAGTATAAAATGAAGTTGCTCAAAATGTATGTGCGCATGAATCTTTTAAACTACGCAACGAATTTTCATGCGGTTTTCACCAATAGATAGAGTGATTCAAGAGGAATGTTTATATGTATAACACATGCTCATTATAGCAGATAAAAGCCGAGAAATTCAACAATTCAATTCAGGCAGCGGGCAGCGGGCAGCTGGCAAGCGGGTGGTGTGGTTTTTATAAAGGTTGAGTAATGGCGTTGTGTTTAGTTAGCCACAGCAACGTGTGGCCGGGTCTGCTAGTATGTATATAAAAACTAATAAAAAAATAAAAATAGAAAAATGCTTGCAATATCACAAAGTTCTCGCCACCAAGTTTTGAGTTGAGTGGTAACTAAGTACTGGCAGAATACATATTTTTTCCTCATTTTTATGAGATACACATTCACACCTTCAAGGTTTTTCTGCATCCTCTTTATCTATAGATACAATATTGCGTTAGCATAATGCGATCGCTTATTCGAATAATAGGGGGACGAGGGGCGATTCGCGACACATTAACATTTAAAATTAAAATAAAATATAAGTCATTTTCGCGACACTGCCTCCCATTCATTCAGCACGATTCGTCTCGACATTACTACTAATTATCTGCCTGCCCAGCGGGGTGCTGGTAATTTGTTTAGTTTAAAACCGTAAAATAAAAATTATCCATAAAATTGAGAAATTGTTTGGAATGGAAAGTGGAGAGTCCTAATTAAAAAAGGAATGAAATTAATACAAAATGAAAAGGTTTTCAAAAATCACTTTTTTATTTTATTATTTGAGGTCGCACAAATGTCCCAACTACTCCCAACCGTCTGGAGCGAGTGAGACTATGGCATTGCCAATTTGGGTATATTATGAGTTTGGAGGGAGCTGGGAAGAAAAGGTGATGGGGTAGAGGAAGGTGGGGAAGTTCCTGGCTATGCAGATCTGGTCACGGCTGTAGACATTTCAAGAAACTTTTCGATTCTGAATGGTGACCCTTACTTAACAACGACGATACTGAAAGTATCTACCACTCGAACGAACCGCAAATATAACAGATTATTTTCGTTATTTGTTTTTGGGGTGTTATGCCGTGTTGCGCTACCTCCTTCTTTAGCCAACGTTTCGGACATCGTTGCAGTGTCCATCATCAGGGCAGATCCGGCAGACCTACCGGATCTGCCGGATCTGCCAGATCTGCCCTGATGATGGACACTGCAACGATGTCCGAAACGTTGGCTAAAGAAGGAGGTAGCGCAACACGGCATAACACCCCAAAAACAAATAACGAAAATGCTTTTGGCCGTGAAAATCTTAAAACTTATCATAACAGATTATGTTTAAGGGCCCGCAACCCGGATTTGTACAGATTTATTACATATTTCCCTTAAACACGGTAAGTTTTAAAGCTCTTAAAAAAATATATGTTATTCTTGAAGATAATATCTAGACATTGCCCGCGCCGAAACGTAAATTATATAAAATTCGAAAAAAATCGCGAAGTATGCTCCAAAAATTATTATTATCACGTTTGTTTCAGTTATTTTACAAGTTATTTGTATGAAGAAATTCACAATGTTTTTTTAAATGTTGTTTAAGATAATGCCCACGAGATTTTTGCTCTATTTTAAACGAGTCGTGTTTTATTAAACATTTTCGCAATTTTCGCATCGATTTTGTCTATGTGAATGTTAGCGCTCTCCTCTAACATTCGTAAATTCGTATCCCTCCATCTTTTTCTTTTCGGGCCCGGTTGCAGAGCCTTAATGAATTAATGGCGCGTCCACATATTTTTGACAGTTAAAAACAGATACCAACTTCAAGACTTCAAAACCACGCGCAGAGAATTATTATACTTATAATACTGGGTGAAGTCCTCGGCGTTTCCCGGGCTTTACACAGAATTTTTCAAAATCACATTAAGAAAGTTATTTGACCTTTTATTTTGAAAGTCAAGTGTACTAAATTTCATCAAGAAGTGTGAAAATTCTGAAAAGGAGTGGATAAGGGAGTAAGGGTGGTATTTCGAAATCTCCTGTAGACCGTCCTCTTGTTTTGAAGGGTAAGTATGCAAAATTTCACCCAAACCCACGCCAGTGAAGAAAATTGGAAGAAAGAGGATGGAAGATGGAAAAAGGAAGATGGAAAAAGAAACATTGAAGAAGGAAGATAGAAGCAAGACGATGAAAGTTAGAGGAAAGAAAATGGAAGAAATAATGTGGAAGAAGGAAAGTTAAACACAGAAGAAAAAAAATGAAAGAAAGAAGATGGAAAAAAGAAGATGGAAGAAAGAAGATGGAAAAGGAACATGAAAGAGAGAAAAAATAAAATGGAAAAAAGAAAACGAAAGTAGGAAGATGGATATTAGAAGATGGATAAAGGAAGATAAAAGGTTTAAAAAAAATGGAAGAAAGAAGATGGAATATGGACGAAAGAAGGTGGAAGACAGATAAAGGAAGATGAAAGGCAGAAGAAAAAAGATGAAAGAAGGAAGAAGAAAAATGACACACAGAAGAAATAAAATGGAGGAAAGAAGATGGAAGAAAGAAGAAAGAAGATGGAAGAAGAAAGATGAAAGACAGAATTAAGAAAATGGAAGAAAGAAAATGGAAAAAGAAGGATGAGAGACAGAAGAAAGAAAATGTAAGAAAAAAGGTGGCAGATGGATTAAAGAAGATGAAAGACAGAAGAAAGAAGATGGAAGAAGGAAGAAGGAAGGTAGAAAAGGGAAGATGGATAAAGGAAGATAGAAGAAAGAAGATAAAATAAGGAAAGGAAGATGTGAAATGTTTTATTCAAAGTTCAGATTGTTTCCACCAATCACCACACAAATAAATTCGTCGAAAAACAAAAACATTTATAATCCACCATTGAATGAATATATTGCCGAACTGCAAAAACGCAACGAAACGTTAAATTCGCTCGCTTTGATTCATCGTAAATAATAATTTGTTTAATCGGTAAACTAGATTATCGGTTTCTCGATAATCGACATAATCGTTCAATCGGATTTGTTCAACCGTGAAGGAACCGTTCAGTCGTACTCGTCCTATCGGATTCGTTCATCCGAGGCAACTTGTTAATTAATGTAAAATGGGAAACGGTACATAGCTAACGTACCTATTAATTGATGGGTGTATTATTGTGTCCGTTTATTTAATGGGTTTGAATAATAATATTGTTCGTTAAAACAGATTTAAATAAGTAATTAATGGATGTGTTTATTCAAATGCAATGAATGTTTACAAATTTCGATTGGGCCTTGCAAAAAGTGCATAAGAATGAAAGAAGTTAAAAAGAGGGCAGTATTTTTTAGCTAGGTTATAGACGACCTCCATGGTCGAGGGATAAGGCTCTCGTCTAGAAATCCGAAGGTCGCAGCTTCAAATCTTGGCATGCGTAAGTAAATTTTATTTGGCACGTTTCAGACTAGAAGATATTCTCAGTATCGTCCTCGTGTAAGATCACCATTCAGAATTGAAACATTAGTAGAAATGGCTTTAGCCGTGTTTGATGATCAGATCTGAATAGCCTGGTAAATCCACACTTCCTCATCATCTCCTTGCCCTCCTCACTTCTTTTCGATGGGTTTTGTTCGATTGATCGAAAATAATTGCCCTCAGGGCCTACGTCGTCTTTGGGGATGCTGTGTGGGGTATCTTTTTAAGGAATGGAATGGGAGGGAGTTCTGGAGAGTAACACGGCACGAGGGCTAGGAAGGCATCTGGGGTTCATTTTGTCCAAATCATCCGGAGCCAAGTCCTACACAAACTTCACGCCACGAACCCGGGTACCCCTGCTAATTCACCAAACGATTCGAAACACTTGGGGTGGCCAAAACACTATGAAAGATGTGTTGGTTATCCAATAAATGATTCCCGGGGCGGCGGTACCCATTCCCGCCACCCAAATCGGTCACTTTAATGGATCTTAGCACTACACAAAATAAAATCTGCGGAGAAATGCCAAAAAATAAAAATAGATAGCACCTCTTGAATAACGTCACATTAATATTTTGATAACAAATATTAACAACCACATACACAATGTTATCTAGCCGGTATCCCCTGATATCAACACTTCACCAGCCATTACCATAAATCACACTCGCAAATGCCCCGATGATGAAACGTTCCCAAAACCCGATACCTCTCATTACTACCCCCAGCGGCCCTCTGCGGCCCCCCTGCCCCACCACCCTTGGGCCGAAACCTCTCTTACGTCGGTAATGAAGTCCCCAAGGACGCGTTTAGTGTTTGAACGCGACGGGAGCGAACGGGGCGCTTTTGTGACAATCGGCGACAGATGCCATTGACATTAATTTTGAACAAAAGTTTGATAAGGTTTAATGATCGAGTTCGGACACTTGTTAAATTTTATGTGATGCGCATTTTGTGATGTGCATTTGAATAAGTGAACGTGATTTTTTAAATTGATGAAATATATTACTGTGAATTACAGCAAATTTCGATAATGCGATATTTACGCAAAATTCGCCGGTTTTACGCGAAAAACACGAATTTTGCCACTTTTATCAGAATATCGCGAATCTCACTATTTTTTTTAAAGTGAAAACTTCTTTAGCACCGTTGTGATTTGAAACTCGATGAAACGAAAGAGACAAACACCTACATCTATAGGATTTATCCAACGAAAAAATTATATGGAATTATCGGTCTCCTTTTTGTCTGGTGTTTCGTAGTCTCCCCACTCTTATATAGTTTTCTGGAGGTTTCACTTCTACCGCGTGTGAATTGCACACTCAGGGCCTATGCCATCTTTGGGGATGCTGTGAAGGGAGGAGAGGAAGTTCTGGAAATGACAAGGGTGTGAGGGGTGTGTCCAAGAGTGACGGGCGTATGAATCCATCCCTTCCACTGTGGTGCAAGGCGATAATCCGAGAGAGTACAGCCAGAGAAGGCTTGCCATGCAGCTGGTGGGCAAACGCATCCGCCGCCAAGACCCGGACAAATCTCACCCCCTGAACCCGGGCACCTCTGCTAAGTAACAAAACGTACCGAACCACTTGGGGTGACCTACGACAGAGGTGTTGGTTATCCAATAAATGCTTCCCGGGACGATGGTACCCATACAAAAAAAAAACATTTTTGGGTAGTTACTTGTACCTGAATATACGCCTATCAAGTACTACAGAACAAATAATCAACTCTTTAACTAATAAATTAATTTCAACCCTTGAAAAATCAAACAGCACACGTCACCTAACGCCATCTGTCGAAAAATGTCCAAACGTCCACTTTTTAAATCAACAAGTCGAGATAAATATTTATATTTACTAGGATTGTTTATTTGTAAACACATTACTTGCCGGGGGACGTATTAAATGACTATCACTGGGTAGCAGGCATTCTGTGCAAACGTCATCAAATATAAATAGAAGGGTGATTAATGGGAGCTTCCCTTATGATAATTATTCTATTTATTTGTTTGGTGTTTTTATTGAATTGTTTCGCCTGCGGCTAATTGGGATCTAGTTTTTTGGGACTCTAGTGCTTATGGTTGTAGGAATTCAGAAGTTAGACTATGCTCGTGGCTCCATATTTTGTAGAAGACGACATGAGTCGATACCGCGTCAGCCTTTCTAAGGTGTTAAGAATTGACAACACGTGGTAATTGTAATTAGACTCCTTGTGGTGGATCCAGATTTCTCTTGATGGTGATCTCAGTGGGATTGCAATAATAATACGTGGGTAGACTATTACTGTTTATTCCGAGGTCGTACAGAGGTGCTTCGTAGGAAGCCTAAATGCAAAAAGAGGACGAATAGACAAATTCACGCCTTTTATACCTTCCGCATGCTGTCTCACTCATACACGCATGTCTCTTTCATACTGCAAGACATACGTTCACTACATCCCTCCACACTTAAATCTGAAGACAGTTACACAACATGATGCTGATAATTATTTACAATACATACAATATTCCAATATTTACAATGTAAGTAATTCATTTGTCTCATGTTGAGTCGAGAGCTGAGTCCTGTCTTCATTGACTCATCTGTGTGTCCGTGGTCGTAGTTGGTCCTTCCAATTTCCCGACGTGGAAGCCACTGGATCACTGGAGCTGGAAGGAGAAGGAGAAGTACCCATTAGATTGTCATCCGGCACACGGCTGGAGACATCGTAGTTATTGTACGACGGTCTCCTTGTCTCAGACGCGATATAATTATCATGGTCATTATCCCTAACTACACATAGCTTTGACAACTGATCAAAATGTCTTTTCCAGTACATAATTTTACCATACAAATTTACCTCAATTAAATAAACTTTTTTACCTAATTGTTTGTATACCTTCCCTGGTACCCATTTATCCTTATTTTGATTCTTAAAATCCCTAACCATTACATTTTGATCAACTGAAAATCCCTTGGATTGTTTATTATTTCTCTTATAATAATATTTCTGATTTTCCTGACACTTATCTCTCCCCCCTCTCGGTACAAAATTGTTTAAATTTGACCTTAATTTCCTTCCAAATTCAAAAGTTATGTTTCTCGGAATGCAGAATTTTGGTTCCGCATTCCCATTTAATTTTAATTGCACTTTACTTTTATTAAAACTACCCACTTTCTCCGAAAAAACCTCCTGGAATTTTCGAATTTTTTTATTCACTTTACTTCTCTCACATACACTGCGAGAAAAAAATTCACTACCCTCCTGGGATGAAATTGATTGTAACCCCGTGAATCCAATATTAAATTTATTTATAAAGTCACGACCTAGAACCGTAGTTGATCCATTTTTAACTACACAAAATTCTAACATTTCTCTATAACCGTTATAATCAACTAATAATGAAATACAACCCAATAAATCAACTTACAATTAGTGTAACCCATCAAGGTTAAATCCTTTGGTTTTAAATCCAAATGTTTGAAGTGTTTAACATAATCTAGATCTGTTAATATCGAAACTGCCGATCCTGTATCCAAGAATCCGTTAAAAATCACATTGTTCACTAGGATTTTGCACATAATTGGGTCACAGTTCACAGCCTGTATCACTAACTTCTTCTTACTTCCCTGCGTATTCACAAACACAGAAGAAATAACCTTTTTACTAAGCCCGCGACATATTTTACTAATGTCACCTTTGCCTTTACACTTAAAACAAATTAATTCGTTAAATTTACAGTTTATCGACTCATGATAACTGCCGCAATGTTTACATCTAGTTTGGTTCCTAAATGTAACATTCTTATTTGTAGGTCTAGAAAAATGTTTACCCGCCGAATTTTGTTTTTGTGACAAATTGTTCAGTCTATTTTTAAAAACACTATCTACACTTTCCGTTTTAATTTGCTTATTAATTACCTCGAACGAATCCATGGCCATAGCACATTCTATTACCTTTTTTAATGAAAAACTTTCAGCCTCGATGAATAATTTCTCCTTAATACGACCAACTCGAAGACCGGTGATAAAAACATCCTTTAAATTATTTTCAAGTCTGTCTTCGAATTTGCAAAATCTAACAAGATTTCACAGTCGTTCACAAGAAGTCGTTCACAGATTCTGTCTCTTTCTGTCTCGCAGCAAAAAAAAATTCGCGCTCCTTGAACACATTTCTTTTGATACCTACATGATTCTCTAGTAATAACAATAAATTTTCGACCGTAAAATCTGTAATTTTTTTAGGAAAACACAAATCAATCAATAAATCTATTGTCTCTGTGTGTAAATGAGATATTAAAACCGCTCTCTTTTTCTCTACCGAATTTAATTTTGTCATCATTGACAAGGATGAACTGTTCGTATTGCAACACGAATGTCTCCAGTTTGTCCCTCAAATGACAAAACCTGGGCAGTTCCCCCCCTTCCATCTTCACACAGATGCAATCAATAGAAAAACAGAAAATTAACAAACAGCATGTAATGTGTACTTTGTAAGGTAATATAAATTTTGTGTAGGTAGAACCTATACCTTTTGTCATCCGACCGCTGTCTTCTCAGAGCAAGTAGAACTCCATCGCAGGATAGTGGAGATAAGGATTTAGAGGTCATACATATAAAAGACGCTTATTTTACTAGTAAAAATTAATGTTAACTTTATTGCAGTTTGCAAGGGAAAATTGAACAAAGGAAAAATAAACAAAACATAAATACCTTGAGCAACTAACAACTGATGTAGAAAGAGAGAGTCAACAAATTACGTTTAATTTGAATACCGCACACGTCCCGTCGCCGTGACAGTCGTGACACTCCTCCAAAAGACGACAGCAATCCCCAAGACACCGTCCAGCACGTCATCCAGCGGCGTGTAGAAAATCTCACCGGCCAAAGCAGAGCAAAGCAATCAATGTCGGCTCACTCCTCCGAGTCGCAAAGCCGCTTCATTCAAAGGGATTCCACCCAACAACCAGGCACAGCAGATATACACCCATCAGGCGGTGTGTAGAAAATCTCGCCGGCCAAGCAGAGCAAAGCCGCTTCAATACATCCCCCGTTGATTACAGATTAAAATTCACTTCCGCACGCGGTTCAAGCAATCACTCGGCATCCGGCGAGAAATTAAATAAAATAAACAGGCTTCTATGCCATTTGAGTCGTCACACGCTCACAGAAAGAAAAAATAAACTCATTCTAGGCTACATCGCATTAGAATTTTTGATAACAAAAAACTCTCCTCCGAAATCTCCTCTCGCCTCGAAAAATTACCTGATATCCTGCGCCATCTTTCCTCGAATGACGTTTCCGGTCCCCTTGCAGTTTGGTCAACCAACAAAATTTAAAAAAAGAAAAAAATAAAATAAAGCATAGACAATAAACAGTACCTATTTTGAGCAGTACCTGCTCACGAAATAGATATGTTACATTTCCCCGCAACCCCCGAAAATTTTAGGCCGCGAAGTGAAGTAAAATTATTAGGACACCGCCCAACAAGACTCTCTCTTTCCATATCTGTTAAAGAAAATAACACATCACAGTATCAGAAAAACAATAACATAAGACATACTAAAGTAGCAAATTAAAAAAAAACAAAAACCCATTCACAGAACGGTATACAAAAGAAAAACTTTGAAAATGAGGTAATACCTCCACTTTTACAAGCTCGCTTGTAAGATTACCAACACGTTACTCACATGACGAGAGACAATCTCTCAAGAAAACACTAGTGAGTATGGAGAACTCAAGCTCCCACTTTCCTTTATAGAAAAAAGCAACACTTAGTTATTATTTACATATAATTAACTCTCTCTTTCTCTATCCTTATATTCTAAACAAAAATGATATATGGAAAAAGTAACGTCATACAAATTATACTTAATGCGTCTTAAATTATCGACTAAAACTAGTCCAAGGTATAAACAAATATACAGAATTAACTCGTTCAATTTAAAATTGATGTCCAGGAGGTCAGATCAAGTATAATACAATTATTACTTGTCCATCGTATAACAAGTTTTATAAAAAAACTGTCAATTACAAAGTGGTCAGAGTAGGGTTTATATGTAAAGACATACCTATCTGTCAAACGGTTTTAGATCAGGTTTTACAATACCGAGGCACTACCTATCTATAAAAGAGGTTAGATTAGGGTTTACATATTTTAATTACCTATCCATAAAAATTATGAAAAAATTCATTAGGAACACAGAAGCAAAACAGGATCTAGAATGTTAGGCTTAGAGTTTTGGGATTACAATTAAACAAAACACCTAGCTATTATAAAAGTGAACCTCAAAAGGTACTCTTGATTTTATACAAAAATACAAGATGTAACTATTATAAACCATCCTCAGAGGACGTTGCTTGTGCAAGAAAAGACTGAAGATAAACCCAGGTGGCATTCCTTAAAAAAAAATAACACTTAATACATCAAGTAAGTGAAAAGTCATAAATTTCTTGAACAAACAATGATATTTTGGTGATCGAATATACTTATTCGATAATCGACACTAGATAAGTTGTGATCGAACAATATCCAAATGAACGACACTAGTAGACAAAATTAACAGTACAACACTGGTTTAAGCAGTGAGAGACCTATATATGTAAATGCTTAATGTTAACTTAAAACTAAAAGACAAAATACACTTTCCTGTATTAGAGGTTAGGTGATAAACTTCAAATATGAGTTACTTTAATGGGTAGGTATGCCAGAGCAGTACCACCTTTGTTTGTGACAAGAAAAAAAAAATTCTTAACAAATATTCTTAACAAACTTAACTAACTGACTTTAAGGAAAGTTATACCAGACTTAATCTATTTAACATAGCTATGGTATATTTATGAAAAAATTTACTTAATCACTAATTGTTGAAATATTAACAATCTGTACACAAGAAAGTCGCTCAAATCTCTCATAAACAGAAGTTTTGAATCATTCTTTCCAAGTCCTTGGAAAATCATTATTCGGGAGAAAATTCCAACGAACTTGAGAAGAAGGATTCAGACTTAAACACTAAAATAGTACAACATAACCTATTATTTTACGGACGCATCAGTGTGTAAGTATAACTGTAGCCTATAAGGAAGGCGAAACGACTCGTTTCATACAAAAAATTATTTAGATTTAAAATAAAAAATCTCGTCAAAGACTAAGCCAATTACCAAATATGACTTAAACAAAATATTGGGCGCCACTGATCACACGGATCAGAGGAAACGACATTTATTGTAAACGACGTCTCCTATAGAAAAAATTCTGAAGAATTTAAAGAAAATAATTTTAAAAAGAAATAATGAGGTAGCAAGATTGAGGAAATTTCGTGAAAATTCTAGACATAACCTCTTGAGGGTACCAAACCTCCAAAAGCAAGTGACTAGAAAAACCACTGACGAAACAAATGGAACAGCATGCAGGGTTGGTAGCCCCGCATACTATTACGTTGGTTTCATCTATATATAAAGAGTAAGAAATATTTAATCAATGCGAACAATATCCTTTACATGAAAATTTCCTACAATTCTACCGTTCATATCAGCTAGAGTATAGATCAAATTAGAGACTTTACCTTTAATAACATTGCGAACGAATCTAGGGGCCAATTTGTGAGAGAAATAATTCGGTCCACTGGATTGAACGAAATTCCTCCTCCAGATTACGTCGCCTACTTCATAATTAACCGTCTTACGGCGTAAATTGTAGTGTTGGGCATTTTTCTTAAAAGCTTGTAACAAAGCATTTGAAACTTGTTCATAAATTGGAACTAAGTCCTCCAACTTCTTAGCGAAATCGTCCCTAGATTGCTGTAACGTAGTGTCTACGACGCCAGAAGATATGTTATTTTTATGAAAGTTTCCGTCAATAATTTGTTCCCTACCGTGCATGAGGAAGAAGGGCGTGAAGCCGGTTGCAAAATTAACCGTGTTATTGAGAGCTGATTGAATTTGAGGCAGAAATCTGGACCAATTACGCTGGTCAGATTCGGTTAAAATAGACAAAGCAGTTCCAATGGTTTGGTTATAGCGTTCGACCACATTATTTTGGGGAGTAAAGTAAGCATTATAAATTGTTTCCCGTTGTCGCAGACGCACGTTTGCAACACTCCGTGTACAAGGAATATGTATTGTTCAATGTTTTTAACAATGCTTTTAGTAGTTGCATTTCTAAGCGGAAAAATCCAGGTATATTTAGAAAATACATCAACGACTGTTAGAATATACATACAGTGGGTGGCCAAATTATTATACTCAAACAAAAAATCGTCGCTATCTGTGAAAGTGGTGGCTATAATTAATTTATTATTGGAAAAATGTATTTGTTTTTTAATTTACTGATTAGCCACTATATCTGGCAACACTTTCATTAGTTTGGCAACACATAAATGTTTTTTTTATCAAAATGGCGGCCGCTAGTATCAGTACATGTTAAAATTTTTACTTTGCTGGCTTGTGAGAAGTCTTCGAAAAAAATCTTGGCTTCAGTGTTATCAACTTATTATTCAGTAAGTGTTCGATTTTTTTTACATTTAGAATTATTCTAATACTCGATCAATACATTGTGGTCATGTTTTAGTTAGTTTTTTTTATTTTTTTATTGGTTGTCGACCGACCTAACCTAAAAATGTTTATTAACAGATATGGGGAAGTGTGCTGACCTCACACCAAGGAAAAAAGCACAGATTTCGACAATGTTACGGCATTGTCAATATACCCAGCGTCAAATTGCTGATTTGTGTGATGTATCACAGTCCAGTGTGCGTAATATCAAGCAAAAAGTGGACCCCGAAATACCGATCAAGTAGGATTGAGTCGGTAAATGCGGGCGAAAACGCATTACAACACCTCGAACTAAGCGAGAAATACGTCGCATTACACTTGAAAACCGTCGAAAGCCACGGCTCGTCATAAAAAAAATTCTTAATGATAACAGAGTACAAATATCGGAACGGACTCTCAGGCGAAGATTTGTAGAAATGGGACTGAAATGTTGTCGGCCACTAAAAAAACCAAAACTCACTCCTGCCATGAAGGCCAAACGTCTGGCCTGGGCCAAGGAGCATCTACACTGGACGCAGGAAGACTGGAGCAAGGTTTGCATAACCCTAATACAAGAATACACATGTTTAGAGTATCGTTTTTTACACATTTATACAAAAACAATTTCTTGCAAGTTTATTTCTCAGACGAGTCGTCAATACAGATTCTCCAAGATAAAACTGAGTTTGTTCGGCGAAAGATGCATGAAAAATTCAATGAAGACTGCATTGTGGAACGTGTAAAGCATCCTGCTTCAGTGATGATATGGTCCGCCATCAGCAGCAAAGGGACTGGAGGCTGTATATCGTCCAAGGAACTATGCGTCAGGATCAGTATAAGAAAGTTCTGGGGGAAAAACTGATCCCACAGGTAACAGAATGGTTCCCTAATAGGAATTTTATATTCATGCAAGACTCTGCTCCCTGTCATAAAGCCAAATCTATCACAGAATACCTAAAAAACAAACAGATTAATACCCTGAACTGGCCTGGAAACTCGCCCGACTTGAATCCTATAGAAAATGTGTGGGCAGTCCTGAAAACTGAAATGTCAAGGGATAAAATTATAACAAACAAAAGAGAACTGATTGAGAATATCATTAGAGTATGGCACAACACTCCAAAACTCCAAGAAGTAGCCATATCATGCATTTAAAGCATGCCACGCCGCGTTCAAGCCGCCATAGAAGCTAAAGGCGGAGTAACCAAATACTGAATAATATGTATTTCTCTTTTAATAGACTATTCAAACTATCCACACATGTTTAATTTTTATTCCTAAATACACTTACTAGTATTGAAACAACATATACTAGTAAGTATATATTGTTTTAATACTAGTAAGTGTATTTGGGAATTTCAATTTCATAATAAACTGACAAAATACAAAGAAATAGTTTTGAGTATAATAATTTGGCCACCCACTGTAAATCCTGCATAGCTACGCGGAAGAGGACCGACAAGGTCAATAGACAGCATTTGCATAGGTCTTGTAACTATTTTCGGGTTCGTAGAAATGCCTGCCGGCGCAGCAGTGTTAGTTTTATGTGCCTTACACGTTTTACATCAGATCTATTGACAAAATTTTTGACATCATTATACATCCCTGGCCAAAAATAATGAAGTTGAACCTTCTTATATGTTCTAAAAACTCCTGGATGACAAGAAATAACCGACTCATGTTCTTTAGATAGAACCGCGTTACGGTCCTCAAAAGGAACAACAAGCTTCCAAGCTGTGTCCTCCTGCAGAGCGAAACGAGATTTAGTGACGAAATAATTTATTTTCCTTAATTTGAAAATTATTAAAACGTTGTGGATTTGATTTACAATTAGAAAATAAGGTATTATACCAAGTATCTGTACTCGTGGGAACGGAATCAATGGCCGAAATTAAAGAAACGTCTTTACGTGAAAGAACATTCGGAACCGTATTTAATTTACCTTTCCTGTGAATAACGTCAAAAGAGTACTGTGACAGACGAGTAGACCAGTGAGCCAGTCTACCTGTCGGGTTAGATAGTGAGACTAACCATTGCATACTAGAATGGTCCGTTACCACAGTGAAGTGAGCACCTTCTATGTAGTGCCTAAAATGGTTGACTGAATCTAACACCGCTAGGAGTTCGCGCTCCGTCACGCCGTAGTTTCGTTCATGCACATTAAGACACCTAGAGAAAAAAGATACAGGGTGCTCCTCTCCTTCAAAAATTTGTGTAAGTACACCTCCGATCCCAACGTTGCTCGCGTCACAGTGAATCGTGAAAGGAAGCGAAAAATCCGGACAATTAATAACAGGGGCAGAAGTCAACGCCTTCTTTAATTTCTTAAAAGACATCTCCGCTTCAGGAGACCAAGAAAAATTACTAATTCCCTTCCTTGAACCAGTGAGTTTTGTTAAGGGAGCAGCAATGGTTGAAAAATCCTTTATAAAACGCCTATAATACCCGCACAGGCCAATGAAAGCTTTTACCTGTTTAGAATTCTTTGGAATGGGGTAAGTACGAATGCATTCCAACTTAACTGGGTCTGTGCGAAGTCCTTTTGCATCCACAACGTAACCGAGATACTTCAATTCATCCTTGCAAAACTCACACTTTTTCAAATTGACAGTTAAGCCTGCTTCTTTCAGACGTAAGAAACCCCTATTTAATTGCTCTAAAAAAACGTTTTCGTCGAACTCTGGACCAAAAAGTGCATCTACCAGACGCTGAAGTTCACTAGGAGCGTTCTTTAACCCAAACGGCATCCTAACGAATTCAAACAAGCCATGTCCAGGTACTACAAAAGCCGTTTTGCAGCAAGAATCCTTATGTAAAGGGATTTGCCAGAAACTTTTCGATAAGTCAATAGAAGATATGAAGCGTGCACCACGTAGCTTGTCTAAAATACGCGAAATATACGGCAAGGGGTACGAATCTCTTGTCGTGACGCTGTTAAGCTTCCTGGAGTCCGAGCAGAACCTTGCAGAACCATCCTTCTTAGGCACGATTAAAACTGGATTCGACCAAGCCGAACGCGAACGGCGAACAACACCTAAATCTAACATTTCCTTAAATTGAGATTCAAGTTGTTGCTGACGTGTTTGAGACAAAGGGTAATACCGTTGCTTAATGGGATCTCCCGTCGTATTAATTTTGTGCTGAACTAAATGAGTACGACCCAATCCACATTTTTCAAAAGAAATTGACTTAAATTTATCTATAACATTATTTAACCTACGATTGTCTTGAGGGGACAGTAGGGAAGCTGACTGATCTTGCGAATTTCACCTATAGTATCTTCAACATCACGTCCACTGTTGGCCTTTGAAAACAATTGAGGAGCGATGTCAAATTGTTTCCAAAAATCGACTCCCAAAACAATCACAGGTGAAAGAGACGGAATAACAAAAAAGGTAACATATTTCTTAAAATTATTATAAGTAACTAGTACTCGCATAGTACCAATTACATCTTGACGTACACCATCAGCGGTGGTAACGTACGATTCTAACGTTATTTATTTATTTATATTTATATACATTTTTTTTTTACAGTTTTTTAGAGAAAATGTGTCCTAACTGGGGTACCCCGTTCTAAGGACACATTGTACAAGTTTTATTATTTTAATTATAAGTAAATACCTAATCTATGTTAGAATATTGCCAAGGGAAATTATTAAGTTATATCTAAAAGAAAGTACAAAACAAAGCATTATTCTTTGTTGGGTTGCAAAATTGAATCTATTTTCTTCCTTCCCATGTCCATAATCCATATATCTAAATTAATATATCCACTTATCTAAATTAAACCCTAAACTAATAAAGAAGTTGTAAAGAGAACCACCAAAACAACTGACAGTCGCACCACTGTCCAAAAGACATGAAAAGACAAGGTTTTGAATCGAAATATTCGCATGGGGTCTTATATCTTGTCCAGAACTAGCCATCGGCATGCATGCGTCCATGTCACGCCTGAAGAACCGGTTACTGGAGCTATAAACTAAGGGTGATGATCTCCCGGCATCCTTGCTAGCAGGACGCAGAAGATCACACTCTAGTTTTTTGGGTTTGTGCGAGCGGGGTCATCTCGGCGTTTGTCAGAATTCTTCTGAGAATCAAACTTCCATTTTCTACAAAAAGGTTTTGTATGAACTTGCGCCTTACAATAAAAACAATTTAAAGTTTTTCTACTATTCGAAGAAGAAGAATGTGTAGGAGAAGAGGATGTTGCTTGAGGAGAAGTAAAATGCGGTAAGGGTTTATCGACGGAGTGCTTTTCAAATCTCCTACACACATGTACCAAAGAAGATAAGTCCTTTTCTGCAAAATATGCGATAGCCAATGCGTATTTAGGTAACAGACTATCAGAAACTAGGTCTACCAACTGTTCCTCCGTAAGTTGAACGTCTAATCTGAGATTAGCTAATTTAATTTCATCAACGTAATCCACAACACTTTGATTAAATTTCTGTTTCATCGCGAATACAGCTTTTAGGGCCTCTGTTTGATTAATACAACGGTCAAAACGTGCTATGAGGAGATTTCTCAAGTCAGGCCAAGATAACGAATCTTTATAAATAGTCCTATACCAAGAGAGAGCTTTCCCCTCCAAAACATCAGCAAAGGACGTCACAACCGATGACAGTTCTATATGACGGCATCTAGATAATTCCTCCACACGTTGTATAAAATCCCTAACATCAGAAGAACCAGAAAATTTAATACCCCAAGAATGTACGGACGTATTTGTATTTATCGATTGATAATAATTATTGACTATATTTGTAGTCTGACTCGCATTATCACTATTGCCTTCATTTTATTGTGGAGAATCACTACTGGATTGTTTTAAACTCTTATTATATATACGAGCCTGTTCCCGCATAGCTGATAACGTAGGCTCTGGAGTGATATTCACTTCAGATAACATCTGTATCATCTCCTCCTTAGTAGCACCGTTAATATTAGAAATCGCCATTTTGTTTTTTTTTTTAATTTTTAAATTTGAGAAAAAAAATAATAATATATTTTCTTTTTAAAAAAAATATATATATTTTTTTAAAGAAAATATTATTTGAAAAATAATTAAAATTATTTAATTTAAAAAAAAAATAATATACTTTGTAGTTTGAAATACCGGACACCGTGTAAAGCCGAGAATAAATCGAACCGATGAATCGAAAACAATTAAATATATTGTACGTTGGGAGTATGTTGCCTAAAAAAATAATAATACTTTGCTTTGAGTATTTACCATGTATGTTGATAAACAAACACGTCAATTTGGCAGGTGACAGTTGACATTTGAAATTCACGTATTGCCAGTAAAGAGAAAATATTTACCCCACAAATCTGTCACTGCTAACAATGTACTTTTAAATTGTCAAAAACAATATATTATTATGCATTTTAACTATGTGGCAACACAAAAACTAAACAGAAACGTCAAACAAGTACAAATGCGTATTAGGAAAACATTTAACCTAAAAACTACACACACTGATGCGTTCTATATAAAATACATCGTAAAATACAGATAACCTACAAATTATCAAGACCATTATTACAGATATATGCATGAACTGAAAATCCCATCCGAGCACCAGTTATTAAACTTTAAAAAAATCTCTTTTGTTGGGCCGCCAAATATAATGTGTACTTTGTAAGGTAATATAAATTTTGTGTAGGTAGAACCTATACCTTTTGTCATCCGACCGCTGTCTTCTCAGAGCAAGTAGAACTCCATCGCAGGATAGTGGAGATAAGGATTTAGAGGTCATGCATATAAAAGACGCTTATTTTACTAGTGAAAATTAATGTTAACTTTATTGCAGTTTGCAAGGGAAAATGGAACAAAGGAAAAGTAAACAAAACATAAATACCTTGAGCAACTAACAACTGACGTACAAAGAGAGAGTCAACAAATTACGTTTAATTTTAATACCGCACACGTCCCGTCGCCGTGACAGTCGTGACACTCCTCCAAAAGACGACAGCAATTCCCAAGACACCGTCCAGCACGTCATCCAGCGGCGTGTAGAAAATCTCACCGGCCAAAGCAGAGCAAAGCAATCAATGTCGGCGCGCTCCCCCGAGTCGCAAAGCCGCTTCATTCAAAGGGATTCCACCCAACAACCAGGCACAGCAGATATACACCCATCAGGCGGCGTGTAGAAAATCTCACCGGCCAAAGCAGAGCAAAGCAATCAATACATCGCCCGTTGATTACAGTTTAAATTCACTTCCGCACGCGGTTCAAGCAATCACTCGGCATCCGGCGAGAAATTAAATAAAATAATCAGGCTTCTATGCCATTTGAGTTGTCACACACTCACAGAAAGAAAAATAAAACTCATTCTAGGCTACATCGCACTAGAATCTTTGATAACAAAAAAAACTCTCCTCCAAAATCTCCTCTCGCCTCAAAAAATTACGTGATATCCCCCGCCATCTTTTCCTCGAATGACGTTTCCGGTCCCCTTGCAGTTTGGCCAACCAACAAAGTTAAAAAAAAAAAATAAAGTATAGACAATAAACAGTACCTATTTTGAGCAGTACCTGCTCACGAAATAGATATGTTACAAGCACTCAACTCACGACTCTGTTGACTTGATGCTGCTCCGATCTCGCCCTTTCGCGGACCGTCTCCTGGCTCCTGAACCCTGGTCGTCCTTCTAATGCGCCTTCCGTGAGGTCTGCACCTGTCCAGCTCTTCTCTTGAAGATCCGGACTTCCGTATCCCCGCCTTACGAGAATACTCCTCCGGGTTCTCGGCACTGAATGACCCTATCCAGCGCCTTGATGTTCCTCGGATGCCGATTCTGCTGCTCTTGCTCTTCCTGCTCCGCAATGATGTGGAGTCGTGATCTGGCCCGTTTCCTGCCCGATCACCTGTTGACCACTGTAGCCTCAATCTCGGGATGTTGCCAAATGATTTTGGCTGCTGCGTAAATCCGTTATAGGCTGCCAAATGTGATTGCTGCTGCCTAAATTAGTCCTTTATCGGCTGCGCCAAATGTAATGACCGTGGCCGGTTATATACATTACTTCTGGACTCCTTGTGGTGGATCTAGATTTCTCTTGATGGTGATCTCAGTGGGATTGCAATAATAATACGTGGGTAGACTATTACTGTTTATTCCGAGGTCGTACAGAGGTGCTTCGTAGGAAGCCTAAATGCAAAAAGAGGACGAATAGACACATTCACGCCTTTTATACCTTCCGCATGCTGTCTCACTCATACACGCATGTCTCTTTCATACTACAAGACATACGTTCACTACAGTAATCCTATCCCACTATCCTACTAATATTATAAAGGCGAAAGTTTGTATGGATTCATAGATGTCTGGACGTATGTTTGTTACTCTTTCACGCAAAAACTACAGAATGGATTTTAAAAATTCTGTCACTAATAGAAAGCTACATTATTTGCGAGATCAATAGGCTATATTGGTAAGCTCTGGCATTATGAATAATCTCTGGCGTCATTAAATTATTTATCATACGTTTTCTATCCCTAACGATTTATTGCAAACGTCAGAAAAAAAGCAAACCAACTGTCGCCTTGGAAACGAAGTTTTTTTTTTAATTAGGCAATTCATCCAAAAAAGAGTGCCTTTTTGGCGTCGTACTTAATAACTATCTCTAAAAATGAATCACCTAAATGTATGTATGCACATAAACCGGAACGACTGCACCAAAAAGGAAAATTCTCTTTTTTTGTTCGTTATTTTGTATAAAACTACCGTTGAGTTCTGGCATTATGAAATTTTTATAAAAAATTATAATAGGTGGCACGCGAGCTATTTGAAAACACAATGTATCGGGAATGAATGTGTGGAATGCAAGAGGTAAGAGGGGGGAGTGAGAATTTTTCAATAAAAATATTATATGTTTTATCAGCTAATAAAATTATGTATTTATCAGCTAATGATTCCTTTATTAGTCACTAGCGAGTTAGCGAGTACCCGGCTTGCGTTGAAATGTCACTCATAGATAGAAAGTGGTTTTTTTTAAAGTGCTTTTGGATACACAATATTTTTTGGTTGTCCCCACCCCTCCATCAACCCTCCTCTGCTTGTCTTTTCGCATACGCCGCCGTTCCTCTCCGGTTTCTGGTTCCCCTTTCTGGTTCCCCTTACTTACTTTCCCCGCCTTCCTCTCCTCCCGCTTCTCCCGTCCCGCGACCCTTCCGCCTCTCTCGCTTTTTCTTTAGCCCTCCTGCAAACCCCTCTCTTCGTTCATCTTCTCCCTTCGCCCTTCCTCCTTCCCTCTCGGCGAAGAACTATATGAAATACACATATTTTTCAAACCGGTCGCACGCCGCCTGTTGTAAATTTTATATACAAACTAGCTGACCCGGCCACGAGTTGCCGTGGCTAATAAAACACAACGTCATCTACTGGATGGTTATCCAACCTTTATAAACACCGCCGTCTCTGAGTTTATCGCGAAGAGACAGACAGATGCCGCGGAGGACTTTAATTTATAATACGCGAGGATTGGGGTGAAAGATTTTAATAACGTGCATGAAATGATTGGGGTAACTAACGTATTTAAGTTAATTAGGATTAATACTGTATCCGTCTAAATAACTTTTCAATTACCGCAATGTACGTGACCATTTTTTTAGAAGATAGAATGGGTTTAGTAAGCTATCCGTAAAAGATAGATATATGCATTCACGGAATTTTTTGTAGATGTATAAAAGAGGAAAATCCCACCATGCATTGTTTTGTTATATCCCAAAAAGATTAGGCAGCGTTTTCGATGAAAGCTACCAGGCTGCTTGATTTTTTCCGAAACTTCTAATAATTATCGTTATGTTTCAACCAATTTACACAAATCCTTGACAAATTACTCACGAAACACTCTATCTATTGGTGAAAACCGCATGAAAATCCGTTCAGTAGTTTTCGAGTTTATCGCGAACAGACAGACAGACAGACAGTCAGACGACGCGGGGGACTTTAATTTATAATATGTAGAGAAGATGTAGAGATAGAGATAGAGATGTTATAATGCCAGAGCTCACCATTATACTTAGAAATATTCACGGGCGTGCACTCAACAAGTCACCAAATTATAGGGACTCCTACGAGACAAACAAAAAAGCACATTTTTTTATATATACCTTAGGATTAATAATTACGCTTATATCGACCTTCCATGGTTTTAACACACGCACGCCCCGGGAATATCATACCTATTGCACCCAATACACACTCCATCTACTCTATATCTTTGAAATGGCCTCTTTCACAATAGAAACACTTGAAAAACTGATACCTGAACCAATAATCACCACAAATACCTGCATGTTAAACCGTATACTCCAGGACAAGTTACCGATCCTGAACATAATTCATCAAAACATTCGAAGCATTAACAAAAACTTCGACGATTTCACTGTGCTGATAAATGAATTAAATTTAGAACCTGACTTATTAATCCTTACAGAATTTTGGATAAATTCCTCAACATATGTGCATAAAAACATGAACAACTACAAAGTCTTCAATACTAAACTTCACAAATATCAAAACGACGGAGTAATTGTATATTGTAAAAATAAGATGGAATGCAAAATAGAAGAAATCGAACTACAAGGCGCAAACTGTTTGAAAATAAAACTCGATCAAGATTTATGCATCTTCGCTATCTACAGATCGCCTTCATCTACAAATTTAAAACCATTTCTTGGATCACTAGACTCCATACTACTTCAAGAACGAAACATCAGGAACCTGTTCATTATTGGGGACATCAACATTAATATACTGGATACTGGACGGCAACATCCACAAACACAGAAGTACCAATTACTCCTCCTCTCCCACGGGATGTCTGCCGCAATAAGGGAACCAACAAGAGTTGATCACAAAATGAATAAATCAATCCCCTCACAAACCTGCATTGACCACATAATGACAAAAACAAATAAAAAATACTCCACAATCATACATCAATCCACCATCACTGATCACTTCACTTTAATTCTTAACATTCATGCAAAGAAAAATCGACCATCGACTCAAAATTTAACGTGGAATAGACATGTTATAGACTACATAAAACTAAAAAAATCACTACAAACTGAAACCTGGGAGTCAATATATAAAGCTAAAGATCTAGAAGTTGCTTGGAAAATATTTATTGGACACTTGCAATTAAAAATACAAAACCACACTTCAATAAAAACTTACACGTTTTCACACAATAAAATTATCAAAAAAGCTTGGATCACACCTGGCCTACTTAAATGTATAAGGAAAAGAGACAAGCTCCATCAGCAAGTAAAAAACAATCCTTACGACCTTTCCCTAAAACTATTTTACAAAAACTATAGAAACATCTGCTCCAATCTTACTAAATCGGCTAAACAAAATTACTACAGATCTAAAATAGATCAATCCAATAATAATCCAAAACTTATCTGGCAAATAATTAAAGAAATCACCTACACAGATCAAAACAAAACAAACCCATTGGAAGAAATCAACACAGATAACGGTACACTCTCGCTCAACAAAAACGTACATAAACTAATTAACTATACTAACAACTTTTTTGCAAACATAGGCTCGAATTTAGCCAACAAAATAACCAAACCTCAACACTTTAACCCGAACATAAACAAACACGTAAATCAACAAAGGATTAAATTTGCTCTAATACAAATCACTAAACAAGACCTATCACTAATGTTATCTAAATTCAAACCAACATCTTCATCTGGTAGTGATGAAATCACAATGAAAACAATAAAATTCTTACAAGATGAAATTACCGAACCGATACTCTTTCTAATAAACAAATCTATCACGGAAAGCAGATTTCCATCTCAATTCAAAATAGGGACTATTACACCAATCTTTAAATCAGGAAATCGTAAAGATATCAATAACTACAAACCAATCACAATTCTAAACACATTATCTAAAATCTTAGAAATAACAGTTAAAACTCAACTCGTCGACTACCTAGAATCAAATAAACTATTATCACCAAAACAATTTGGTTTCAGAAAAAATCTAGGAACATCAAACGCCATAGCCTTAGTAATTGAATATATTAAAAATTCTCTAGACTCACATAAAAAATGCATTGGCATATTTCTCGACCTTTCTAAAGCCTTCGACACAATAAATCACACACATCTTTTTGAAAAACTAGAGAACATAGGGATTACTGATAAGGAACTGATATTTTTTAAAAGTTACATGGGAAATAGAAAGCAAATTGTGAAACTTAACAATATAACCAGTGAGTGTATTGATGTCAAATTCGGGGTGCCCCAAGGAAGTATTCTGGGTCCGATTCTGTTCCTTATTTACATTAATGACCTATGCCACATAGAATGTGAAGGAGAAATCATCAGTTTTGCGGATGATACTGTTCTCCTAATAAATGGGAATAATTGGACAAAAAAATTTAAGAAAGCAGAAGACACACTTAATAGGATTAAAAAATGGCTAGACTACCATTCACTTACACTTAATGCTAATAAAACCAAATTCATTACTTTCAAAATAAAAAATAAGAAAAACTCTGAAGAAAACCTGAACTTGAAAATTCATAGCCCGCATCACTTAAATGAGAATTGTAATTGTCCCTCATTAGAAAACGTTGACCATATAACGTATCTGGGTCTAAAAATTGACCGAAACTTAAAATGGACCGAACACATTACCTATTTAAATAATAAAATTAAAAAACTAAGTTATTTTTTCAAATCTATCAGGAATGTCCTCATTAAAAAAGACTTAATCAAGATTTACATGGCCCTCTGCCAATCACTGTTAGAATACGGTATTATCGGATGGGGCAGTGCAAATAAAAACATACTAAATCCACTAATTAAAATTCAAAAAGCCATAATGAAAATTATACTGAAAGTTCCTGTAAGAACTAGCACTGACGAAATCTTCAACAATCTTAACATAATGTCAATTAAACAACTATATTATAAAACTATACTCATTTACATTCATAAGTACAAAACCCAAGAAATAACAACTGACACGTACATTAGAAACACTAGATCTCACGGTCAAAAACATATCCAACAAGTAACTGCTAACACAACATTTGGGCAAAAAAGCTTCTTATATTATGGCATTAAACTCTACAATAAAATACCACTCTCACTCAAAAACCTCAACATTATAACATTTAAATTTCAAATAAAAATCTGGATACTAAATATAGGGAGATCAGAAATAGAAAATATACTGAAATCAAATAGAGACTAAAACCGAATCTAATGAACTGAATTATAAAAAAACACTATCTTATTTACTTTATAATTATTAAAAAAAAATACTACATGATAATTATGTCGAATTCATATTATTCTTATAATTAAATTATAAAATGTAAATGAAATCCTCAGCACGGGAGATCCCAGTGAGGATATCATTATCTCTATTTTTTATTAAGAAACGAAGACAATAAATCATTATTATTATTATTATTATTATTATTATTATTTAGCTTCAATCTGCTCTTTGCCTCACTATCAATCATCAGAGTGTATAGTCTGTCAAATAAGAGTAGAAAATATAAAAACTGGAACTACTAAATTTGTAGACTGGCAACACCAATTTAACTGTCAAATATTTCTTTGAAGTGCAATGACACTGAATGTATAGAACACAGTAAACCACATATTAAAAAACATTTTTTCTTCACATCATAAATTTAATTAAAAAGTGATTTATAAAGCGATTTGCTTTAATTTAATTTAACATAAATTTGAATTTAACGATAGATAGAAGGGAAGAATCACTAATGGTGAGTTTAGTTACACTACTTTTAGATCAGAATGAGTTAAATATATTCAGACATGATCAAATGCCCAGGCAACACTAGGTACTTTATCTAGTATTAAATAAATTTGAGCAATTTCTAAACTGTGCTATATATTTTATTACATTATAGTTATTCTTCATTATGTTAACACAAAATTGCAAAGGTATAATAATAATATACCTATATGTAATTCTAATTTTGAGATCGGCGGGTATCTATACTGAAATTAAAAAATATTTTTTCCAAAATTATGCTTTATTTTATTTTTTATAAAAATGTAGGTTACACAGCTTTACTTTAACACCATGAATTATGTGTTTAGTATTGCCATTTGATCAACAGTGGCGCCCTCATATATTTTCTACTCTTATTTGACAAACTGTACCTACGAGTACATCAAATCTCCAGAATTAATTAAGTAAACACCTGCGATTGCAACACCTGAGTGAAAGTTGCAAGAAACCACCCTTAATAATACTGTATAAACAAAACATCACATGAAATTATATAAGTACTAGCTTTTTCCCGCGGCTTCCACCCACCCCTCCCTCACCCCACACCCTCCCCACTCCACATCCCTCCACCTTTCTCCACCCCTTCCCTTCCTCCCCCCTCTTCCACCCCACTCCGCCTCCACCACCTTCCCTCTCTCTACTCCACTCCCCCCCATCAACTCCCTCCCCCTCTCCCTCCTCCCACCACTCCCCTCACCCACTACCCCTCCACACCACTCCCCACCATCAACCTCCTTCCTCCCACCCCCTACCCCTCCCCACACCCTCCTCCATCCTTCCCCTTTCCCCTTCCTTCCCTTCCACCTCTTCCTCCCCTAACCCCCTCCCCCCACCCTCCTCCCCCTCCCCTTTCCCCCTCCACCAACACCCTCCCAACACTCCCTCCCCACTCCCTCCACAATTAACTAACTTAATTTTTTATACAAATTTCATAATGCCAAAACTCAACGCTAGTTTTATACAAAAAAACGAACAAAAAAAAAGAATTATCCAATTTGGTGCAGTCGTTCGGGTTTATGCCCATACATAAATTTCGGTGATTCATTTTTAGAGATAGTTATTAAGTACGACGCCAACAAAACACTCTTTTTAGGGTGAACTGCCTAATTTAAAAAAAAAAACATCGTTTCCAAGGAGACGATTGGTTTGCTTTTTTTTCTGACATTTGCAATAAATCGATTTTGTTAGTGACAGAAAACGAATGATAAATAATTTCATGACGCCAGAGATTATTAATAACGCAAGAGCTTACCAATATATATAGCCTATCGATCTCGCAAATAATGGAGCTTTCTATTAGTGAAAGAATTTTTAAAGTCCATTCAGTAGTTTTTGTGTGAAAGAGTAACAAACACACATCCATACAAACTTTCACCTTTATAATATTAATAGGATTATCAGTTAAAAAGCCGCTCCGCAGGTTTTTGCTGCTAGGCTCTGCGGGCGGCTTTTAGTTCGGCTACGCCCGGTTTGAGTGTTTGTGACCTTTTTATAAATCCGATAGGAACTGGTTCCTAAAATAGCCAGTTCCTCGGATCCACTGTGATCCAGTGACAGGTGGTCACCGTCGGCGACTCACCGAGACAAAGTAACAGTGACAAAGTAACCGCGACACGCAATGACGTTATATGTATTTATAACAACTTCGTCAAGTATATTACCATCAATCTTCCAAATCCGAATCCGGAAGGATACTTACAGTTTACAGTATATAAATCCGTAGCATTTATACCTAGGGGGAAACATCCATATGCGAGCTGCTGACGGAAGTAATGACGAATTTAAATTTGAAACCGAATTATAAAAGTAGCTTTGTGTGAAATTCCACGTACACAGTTGTTATTTGAGGCGCGGCCGTTAAGCGTGGCGTCCGACTTGCACTCGTGGCTGGGTTCTGAAATTCAACCACGCAGATGCTAGCCTATTAATACTGTTTGATGATGATTAGTGGCCACATTTAAACAAACAGGTTCTTCTAAACCTTCCTCTGCCCATCTCCTTCACTTCTCCAAATTATTCAGCCTAACATTATTACACATTCTAAATGTCATCCTCTCTAGTTCTAAATAGTTGATATTCTTGTGTTATATCACATTAAAAAAAACTAACCTAACAGTCTCTTTCTAGTTCTCATCCATTCTTAATTCAACCCCCTCGCCACCCAAGCGCAAGCATAAACATACTAAAACACCTCACTTTAAAAATGTGCAAAGCGATGAAAACTTGCGATTATGTCACGGCAGTAAAAACTTTAGGCTTTTAACCCTTCGTGCCGTTAAGGGTAGAGGAGGCTTAGATCTAGGGGGACGGGGAGGGTTAGACACTTCCAGTTTTGATGCCAGGCGCTCAGTATGCTGTGATCACGTGGTTAAATTAAATGTTAAAGACGCGACAAAAGGGTTGACACATTTTTAATCCAAGTCGTATTAAATCGAAATACGCTCGAAAATTTATATTTATTGGTTTGACTGAGGTTTGAACCTTCCTACCCAATAATCTATTTCAATTGTCTCTTAAAACTTTCATTTTACTTTCTTTAAGACAACTAGAAATATGAATATTAGAATCACAGAACATTTAGCATGCTTAAATAACAATAATTTTTCAGTGTTTGCAAATCTTCTCATTTCAACAGATAATTCTTTTTTTTTTTTAATATTCCAGTTAAAAGAAAATTACATTTTCACTCATTTAACTAGAAATAATTATACACATTAAGATAAATAAATATTTCAATACAGCGCTATTCTATTTCATTATTTTGTTTATCAAGAATAAATATAAATAAAAAAAAATTAAATTTACCCAGCTTCTTTTTGTTTTTAATGTCATTTGGGAGGCAATTATATAAGTTGCCGCACTCGTAACCAATGGATTGTTTACCATTGTTAGTGTGGATGGTGTTTAAATGTATGTTATCGCGTTGTCGTGTAAAGTGTTTGTGTACTTGGGACGTTTTAATGAATTCTGTGTTTGTGTGTACGAGATTATTTTGTAGTTTGTACATAAGGAGACATGTATTGTATTCATATAGTTTTCTTAATGTTAATAGTTTTGTTTCCATATATAATTTTTTTGTGGATGTTCTGGGCTTATAATTAAATAGTTTTGTGATTACCTTATTTTGTATTACCTGTAATTCATTTATGTGTGTTTCACATGCGTTTCCCCAGATTTCAATCAAATAATTTATAAGTGAGTGTATGAGACTATAATATAAACCTATTTTTAATTTATTTGGCAACAGATATGATAGCTGGCTAAATACGCTAATTAAGGGGATGATTTTATCTTTAATACCTTGTATGTGTTGTTTAAATGTCAAATGCTGATCAATGCACAGCCCAAGATATTTTTCCTGGATCAGGATTTGCAGGTCGTTGTTTTCAATTTTTAAGGGTACATGAGGAGGAATTATTTTACGGGTTGAGCTTAAGATCATGTATCCTGTTTTTTTAACATTCATCGTTAAAACATTTGATTGGAGCCAACTGTTGATTTTTTCTAGGTCTCTTTGTGCATTTTCTAGTAAGATGTCTAAATCTTTACCCCAGTAGAAAATTGCTGTATCATCTGCATACAAAAATATGTCACCATTTAAAATTAATTGTGAAATACCATTGATGTAAATTTGAAACAGTAGTGGACCTAGTATGGACCTAATAAGGACACAGGAATTAAAATTATTCACCGTAACAATAGAAGAAAAAATTAGATCACTTAGATGCACTCGAAAATTAAAAAGTCAATAAATAAAAAATGTAGTATTTTGAATAACCAAATAAATTTACCTTTTAGTCCTATTCTAGACAGTGGCGGCTCGTGGCTTTTTGTTGTGCTAGGGTGCTAATATTAAAAAAATGGCATCATGGATCACCGCCAAACTGAAAGTTCCTGAAATTTTTCATACAAAAAAGTGATTTTCAAAGAAAAAAAAATTTTTTCGACCACAACAACATCAATAATGCCATTTTTTTAATATCAGCACTCTAGCACACCCAAAAGTCACGAGCTGCCACTGATTCTAGACATACTTCCAAAAAATCGCTCTGTTCTTCTTGGAAATCCCTTTATTACCTCTTCCCCTTTGTTCACCTCCCACTAAACACTTAAAATTTATTTATTTGTAATACTAAAGTAGACAATAGTGCGGTAGCACTTCTTTTTATCAATGTGAAGTGTGATTTTTTCCATCTATCTTTTTGTCGTCGAATTCCAACGCACCGTTTCCTGTATATTTGATCAAATTATTAAAATTTTTGTTTTATTCTTCGGAGTCGCTAGATGTCGCTTTCTTTTGTGTTTTCTTTGTCTGTTCATTTTAGAGTGGTTTGAAGATTTGATATTGATTTTACAATATTTTTATTTATTTTTTATTATAGATATATAATTGTACAGTGGAGTTATAAAAATTACATATCGGTACAGAAATTATTTAAAAATTGCAATCTCACCAAAGAAGAAGCTAGTTCTTGTGCTTGATGAGAGAGTTACACTAATTATAACTGAAATAGAGTAACATTATGCAATAGGTAAGTATATAATAGGATCAATTAAGACTTCTGGATCATCTACATGTTTAGGTGTACATACATAGGATACGGTTACATACTAAAATATTGTGCACCTAGGAGAAATTCGAAAAATCTAAATAAAATAGAGATGTATATAGATTAATAATAAATAGAAAGAATGAGAAAAACAGGTAATAATTTAATTAATTACTCCTGATGAAGTGTAGCTTCAGTTTGAGTTTCAGTTTATTGATGTTGTTAAGCACTCCTGCCTGAGGTGCCTACCTTCTGCCGACAGACCAGCTCAGAATTAATTCGGTCAGCAGAGCGGGTGAGACCATCATCAGAAGGGTTGTAGGATCTCTGAGGCGTTAGTATGGCATACCTGAAATAAACTCTATCTTACGGGCCGGGGAGGCAATGAAACAATTCAGCTGCGGTAAACATCAGGTGTATTGGAAAGAATCCGTACATGAAACAATAATGGTACATAACACAGTCAACGGTTGGAATAAGGAGGCGTCAATAATCCTAACTAATTCAGATGTAATTGGGCCTAACATCTCTCTGCTTCGTTTCTCTCTCTGGGGCTGTTATTAATCTACACGTAGAATTTAAGATGGAACACACGCAAAAAGAGGGATTAATGGCTCGGGTACTCACTGCCGCCGGCTGGTGCTGGGAGATCGGTGAGGTGAGGGGTGTTCCCTGGGTACTGGCGTCCTCCAAAGGAACTTAGATGGGCGAACTTCGCCGCGTGTTTCCACGGAGTGTTCCAGAACAACATCGAAACGATTCACGCAGCGCGTGCACTCGAGGCGCTGCCGGGGCAAGAATGGCGTCGGGACCGTTGCCGTTCGCCGCTGACGCGCCGGGCGCGTGCGGGGAGGAGCGGGAGACCGTTTGCAAACACAGTGGTGTAGCTTGATTTTGTAGGGCGTATTCGTGCATCGTAACAATGTCTTTGGTTTTTTTTTTATTTCAATGGGAAGGTTGTTGAAAAACTTTATTCCTAAATAGATATAATTGTTTTGCATTAGTTTGGTATTAAATTTTGATATTTTGATGTTGCTTTCATATATTTTTGGTTGGTGAGTTTCAAATTTTTTGATGATATTATCTTTGTAAATTTGAATAATTGCATTTTTCTTAAAGATGTTCTCTACTCGAGGCACTGTGAAATCTGCGAAAAGCGTTTCTGTTGGATAATTGGAGGGTTTCTTTAGGATTACTTTAATGATTAGTTTCTGGATCACTTTGATCGGGGTTAGAATATTGTTGTATGACCCCCCCATCATATTACATTTTTAAAAATAAAAATACATTTTTTTAGATTTCGTAGGATTCCTTATCTTATCTTATCCCTACACCAAAGGAGACTTGCTTAAGACTGTGTATTTATCATATTATATTGAAACTGAGTAGGACCCGTGAATTGAATAAATATTTATAGCCATTTCATTCTTTCGCAGGCAAAATCACGCAGATGTACGTGTTTGTCTCTTTTTGTGGTCGCTCGCTTCCGTTCCATCGAGTTTCAAATCACAACTTCAAAAATAATTAATTTAATGAGACATGGGTCAGTCACCCGGGCGTCGCGTGCTCGATTCCTCGGCTGGCTAAGTCCTCCATCACAACACAAGCAACATTTTCGGCTTTCTGTGGTGGTAGTAGGAGATTTTCAAACATTGTTGGTTTATTCGTAACCCTGGAATGTTTGTCTTTCTTTAAAAAAAAAAATGTTTGAGTATTTTGACAGCCCTAAGCAGATGAGTACGTTTTCGGGTGTAAAATGTCGGAACACTAAAAAGCGACCATTTTGCGTAAAGGGATGAAAGTTAAATATATAAATTAGCCCCTTGTCCCCAACCAAAATACTCCCAACATCTAAAACATGAACTATTATTATTAAACACCCTGACTTATTTAAACATTTTAGTTTGGATGATGTTAAAATTTGATGTGTCTGGCTCGAGAAAATCTCAATTGTAAAAACCTTTCCAATCTTACTAATATTATAAAAGCGAAAGTTTGTATGGGTGTATGTTTGTTACTCTTTCAAGCAAAAACTACCGATTGGATTTTAATGAAACTTTACAATAATATAGCTCGTACATCAGAATAATATATACGAGCTCTGGCATTAAGAAATTTTTATAAAAAAATTGTAATTGGTGGCGCGCGAGCTGTTTGAAAACTGAATGTACCGGGAATAAATTTATGGAATGCGGGAGGGGGGGGGGGGGGAACCTGAAAGGAACTCGGGAGGATTTCTTTATTAAATTGCATAGCAAAGCATGCCGGGAACCAGCTGGTATTAAAATAATTCGAAGATCATATAGGTACAGCAGCGGTCCTCTTCTAGCGTTTTTTTATTTTTATTTTACTTTCGTTTCACGCAGGAGGCCTCAAAGAAAATAATTTCCCTCAGGGCCTTTATCATCTTAGGGGTGGGTGTGTGGAGGGTGTGTGGAGGGTGTGTGGAGGGTCTTTTTAAGGAAAAAAGAAGGAGAGGAAGTTCTGGGATAGAAAAGGTATTGACCATACTATAACTCACATTATATTGCGTTCGTCTCTAAAGAAGAATATTATATGCTTGGTGACTTTTTAACCCCCGACGCAAAACAAATGGGTTAGTTTGACCGCCGATTGTGTATCTGTGCGTCTGTCTGTGGCATCGCAGCTCCTCAATGAATGGACCGATTAACTAACTAACTAACTAACCATCACGCCGTTTCCCCGCAGGGGTAGGCAGAGAGGACGGACCGCCAAACAACTCGGTCTTGGCACACACTCTTTGCCTCACTCACATTCATACATCGTCTCATACATTCTCTTCTATTATTCTGACTTTTGACATGACCCGACTCAAGTATCTGATTCACTTGATCGTGCCATGTCTTCCTCGGGCGTCCCCGACTTCTTCTACCATTCACATTCGCGTCGTATATTCTTCTTACACTACTTCCTTCGTTCATTCGCTCTACATGCCCAAACCATCTGAGGGTCCCTTTCTTAATCTTACTCATTATGCTTACATCAGCCTTACATTCTTTGCGGATATCCACATTTCTCACACGATCATACATTGTTTTACCACACATACGTCTCAGGGATCTCATTTCAACAGCATTCAGTTTACTTTCATCCTTCCTCTGCCAGTTCCATGCCTCACTGCCATACATCAGGGTAGGTACCAGGACTCCATTGTGGACTGCTAGCTTCGCTTTTTTTGACAGTTTTTTATTAGCGCCAACGGCATTCAGTCCACCATTAATAAAGTTACCGGCATTCACCCTTCTTTCAATATCTCTTTCAGCCTTCCCATCTCTTCTGTTCAGGCGTTTCAAGGTCATCAGATCTTTTTTGTGTCGGAGGTTACATAAAATTTTGAAAATTTTACTTTTTTGTTACTCTGTTAATATGTGAGTCTCATCGAAAACTTATATTTGAATTTGACTAAAAAAATAACCAACCAAACTGAATGATTATATTTTTTATCAAAAGATATAGCAAATACCTATAACAAACATGTGCTACTTTATTTATTGGCGTTTTGAATTATAAAATACAGGATATTAAAGAAATCAATTTTTCATGATTTTAGAGGTAACTTAACTTATTTGTGAATTAATGATAAAATTGAACTATTTACTTTTGAAATTCGATGAAATGTAATATATTTTACTTATTTACTAGGCAACTTCGTAGCGCTGTTGTATTAACTTATTGTATTATCTTATTAGCTGATTTAAGAACTCTTTACTGCTCCTTGGTTCGCCCCCATCTTGAATATGCTTGTATTATATGGTCTCCTTTTTATGCTGTGCATATTCGTCATATTGAATCCGTTCAACATCGGTTCCTAAAGGAAATTGCTTGGAGGCTAGGATTAGAGCGAGGCAATTACTCGTATGCTGAAATTGAACAAACTCTAAACCTTTCTCCTTTAGAAGACCGTCAGATAAAATCTGATCTCATTTGTTTCTTCAAAATTATTAACTGTTTAATCGACTCGCCTACATTACTACAACTCATCACATTTAATATACCTTCTCGTAGACTCAGAAATAAAGACCTGCTTTTCCTCAATCAGCACTCGACTAACTATGGTTATAACTCACCACTGTCCAGAATGTGTAGACTGGTCAACTCACGTCAAGACCTTGATTTTTTTGGTATTAGCTTAAATGATTTCTGTCGCTCTTTAAACAAATGAAGATATGTCATATTCACCCTAATTTTTGCAAGGTCTTGACGTGACTTGACACTTATTTTTTCTTCTATTTTCACTGTTTGTCTTTGCTTTCATGTACCATCCGAATCCTTACATTGTTCATTTCTATACTTCGTGATACTTTGTTTTAAATTGGACGTAAGTCCGTAAATAAATAAATAAATAAATTTATTTTTTGTTAATTAAGTTATAATTACACAATGAAGCAATTATCGATGCACAACTGTCCGTGTTTTGTTTCTGTCTGTATCAGAGATGGCGTTGTGTACGGATTTATATTTTTGGGATTTTCTTACTTTTCCACTTACTTCCGGGAATTGCGTTTCATTTTATTTATACGTGTGAGGGAGATTTATTGTAATAATGTAATTTTCCTATGGAGGGGTACGTTCACCGTTTGTCTCATTTTCGACCATTGACATTTAGTGTGTGATAAATAGGGGCATCATTATATGTTTAAGAACAAAAGCAAAACAGTCAGCGCATTGACATTTGACGTTTTTGAATTTTTGGAATTAACTCACTATCCAATATTATATTTAACACAATATTGCAGCAGCTCTTTCAAAAGATAAGAAAAGTATGAGGAAAAGAATTTTCTTCGTAATTTTTTTCGTTAACTTTTTCGATATTTTAATAGCTATTCTGCTATTCGGGGCGGAGAGAAATCCAACATAATAATAAAAATCGGTCCAGCCGTTCTTGAGTTATAAATGGTGTAACTAACCCGACTTTGTTTTATATATAAAGATAATTGAGATTGTGTGATTACTGCCCTCTATCCGTCTTAATAGGTTTACTTGCAGAGAGGCTATATGTCGATAATGCAGAGTTCTGTAGAGCGTCCAGATAGCAGTTCTTGGCAGTTCTGGTGAAATGTCTAATGTCAAGATGTGTTTGTGTCATTCTTATAAAAAGGCCGGTTCCCGTAAATTCATCCTATTTTTCCTGTAAATAATTGAATAACAAACAATGCTTTTTTCGTTGTTTTGGGGTGTTGTGCCGTGTTGCGCTACCTCCTTCTTTGGCCAACGTTTCTGATGGCGTTACAGTGTCCATAATCAGGGCAGATGAAATGATGGACACTGTGACGCTGTCTGAAACGTTGGCTAAAGAAGGAGGTAGTGCAACACGGCATAACACCCCAAAAACAACTAACGAAAATACTTTTTGCGGTGAAAATCTAAAATCATATCAAAGCTTATTTTGCCATTATATTTGTCTATCGGGATTGTGTAATTATTTTAATACATTTCTTTCCATGTTCTACTGTTATAAATACAGGTACAAACTTGTCAATGATGCATTCACTTTGTTTTACGCAAAAATATTTTTTCTATGATTGGCAGCATTGATGAAATGTTGAAATAAAAACGATGAATAAACATGGCGTTACCGCGCGAGCGAATTAATTTTAACAAAATTAAAATGTTAAATGCATATTTTTTCATGTTTTTTGGTCTCCCCGACATAAATACTCACTTTTCGTAATAATAAAGCTAAATCTAACTGTTTGGATAAAAAGTTTTCTGTATTAACGAGTAAGCGGTTTAATGCATAAATAATACAAATTCTACTCAAAAAACGTTTTTAGAGGTGTTTTCTTTTTTTATACTATCAAAGTCGGTAGGGCGAAATATTATTTTAAATCATTTTAATTAACTCGCAAAAATGTCTTAGTTGTCTCTGAAATCATGCTAAATATAATTCTTTATTCCCAATATTACATAATTAAAAACAAAAATAAGTAAAAGAGAACATATCCGTATTAGATATTTGCTATACCCGTCAATTAAAAAAAAAATAGGTTTGGTTTAGTTATTTTGGCCTCAAATCCAAATTCAAGTTGTATAAGACAATGGTCGCTCAGTCGTTCCTCTTAAAACAATTTAAATTTAAAGCAAACGTTTCGAATGTGAGTGGTGGCCTTTCACCAGTGCGATTATTAGAGTATTTACCATGTTATGAAAATATATAATATACAAATAAAAATTGTAATCAAGTACTGATAATTAATTTAATTATTGTCAATGGCTTTTTTTTGACAGCCATATATCGGCGCGAATAGGTAGAAAAACATTATTCTTGCCGGCGGGATTATTTACCCACAGGGCCTAGTTGGGCGCAGACCCGGTGGGAACGTCACTGTGCCATGTTTAAATATTGTGAATATAAGTCGAGCATATCGAGTGTTATCTTAACAAGACGAAGCATCCACTCCTGGAAATAATAAATCCTAAGTTCGTGTTCGAATCGGAGCTAAAATATACGGAATGTGCGTAAGCAAGTCCACGAGCCGCGATTGTAAAGCGCGTGCCGGTATTGTCCGGAAGGTGATAACCCGTATGTAAAATCGTTGCGAACGATAGATAATCCTCGCTCGCTTTAGTATTGTTTGCTGCCGGAATCGAATAATTATTAATGAAGAATCGGATGTGATCCGTATTTGAAAGGCGAGCTCGCTTTTTGTCCACCGCGCCGAGCACGCTTTGGAAGACGCGTTTGCTTCTGGAAGGATGTTTTCCGGAGGCCATCAGCCCAACACGGGAACCCTATAGGCAGGGGACCGAACGTGGAACGAACCTGGCGGGCTGGTCGCCCGATTGCGGCCCAATCTGATGCGGCCGAGGATCCGAGAAGAGCTGCAGTCCCGTTCATCAGCAGATAGAATAGATAGCATAGTTTTAGAAATTAAACGGTCTAGATGAAGGGGGTAAGTCAAAAATAACCTACTCTTTATGTAAACTCATGTCTTAAATGAAATAGATGACCTTGTTATTTCGAAAGAACTTGCCTTTTTATTTACGTAGAAATAGTTGTGAATAAGTACTATATGCCCACCTCTGAGGACGAGTACTCAGGCCACCGCGGAGCTCAGCATACCCTGTCGTCCGACAGGGTTTGGCGCCCTTAAGTTTCCCCAGGAAACTAAACTGACCACTGCGATGGTTTACACTGTACGAATCTCAATCTTACTCTCAATATTAATGGCATTCTCAAGCACCCTAACAAAAGTAGCAGATTGCTACATATCAACCACTCGACGACACTGTTTGAAATGCTACACTGAAATATGTAGACAAGTATCACAGCATTAAACTGAAAATTTAAAAAATATGTCAAGTACCTACTCTCTAAGAGTTAATACTAAATTACTTCATCCCTTATCAAATGCATAACCCATAATAATCGCAACACGACATTACAACCTGTACCCTGTACAGAGGCCCACTGCAAATGCTTTAATGAGGCCAATTTATATTCTGCCCTCTATTACTACGCGCCGCCCCCATTACCTCCCCGCCCCGCGGCACAACCCTCCGATGCGTCCACAGGGGGCGCGGGGGTGGTTTGATATCACTGGTAAATGGTGTTACCTAGTTAGCGGGACTACACTGTAATTTGACTACGTTAACACTCGCGTACCTAATCGTGTGTTGGTAGTACGTTAACCAGTTGAATTTCCACCAATTATGTATTTATTAGCGCAGACCAGTGAAAAATTGATTTCATGACAACTAGCAACAATGTAGCATTTCGATACCTCTTTGATAAGTCATTAACCCCTCAGGCCTCGGGCTATTTTATCGGATTGTCAAAATAGTTCCTCTTTGTAATAATATTCAAATGATTGAAATATTTCTGAACGCATCCGAAAACTGAAAACTATTTTTGAAAGGTGATGAAATATGCCTTCAAATTTATTAAATCGAAATAAACACACAATAAATGTATTAAATGTAAATATAAATAAATCGCCGTAATGAATGTACGCGCATAACTTTCGAACGAATGCACCAAATTGGATAATTCTTTTTCTTTTGTATTCGTTATTGTCAGGACAAGTTTGTAAAAAAACTACTGTTTAGCTCTGGCATTATGAAATTTGTATAAAAAATTGCAATGCATGGCACGCGAGCTGTTTGAAAACTGAATATACCGGGACTGAATGTATGGAATGCGGGGGGGGGGAGGATGGGAACTCGGGTAGGTGGTTCGTGGGAGGCCTCCCCCCCGCGGGACGGGGGAAGGGAGGAAGTGGAGTGGGGAGAGGGAAGGTGGAGGAGGCGGAGTGAGAACCCTACAGGGGAAACGGACGCGGGAGAGGAAGGAGAAGCGGAAGGGGAACGGGACGAATGGGAAAGGACACGCAGGGAGGAGTAATTTATTTATTAAATGGCATAGCATAGCATGCCGGGAACCAGCTAGTAAGAAATATGAAAATTTTAATGCAAACAAAAAAGTTGGTTTATTTAGTTAGAAAAAACATAATGGCTCACATTTTCTTTTTTCTTACCAAAATTATTGATCACGAAAAAAATAAAATAAGAATGATAATAATGTTTATTCCAGGATGTGGGGAGGATAGTGCAATCCCACATGTCCCATAAAGTTGTACCTACATAATTACAGAACAGATAAAGTTAAAAAAGTAGATAGAAAAGAAAAAAATAAAATAAAACACATAAGCGATAATAGAAATAAAATAAATTATCAATTATAACGTCGGGCGTGGTCTGGAGTGAGCTCGGGCCCAGCGCTCGCTCAGGAGTAGCACTTGGTGCTGGAAGGCTGCGATCACCACTGTGTTATCGGAAGCCATTAGCCGCATCCTGGCTCCAGTGACCCGGTGTCTCATCAGACCGGCAAATCCGTGTAGCTCCGTAAACACCACACTAAAAACACACATACTTTTTCATTTTTTTTTTATCAAATGGCGGTCGAAAATTTGGTTTCATGAAGGTATACATTTTAATAAATTTGTGTTTAGATTTTAATATAAAGCGTTACGTTTACTCTTTCTAATACCGTTTAGATCGTATTTCTAACCACAATAGTAAGGGAGATCCAACTATTCCATGAGACCTATATGAGTTTTTTTTTTTTTCTTTAAAAGAAAGACAAACATTCCCGGGTTACGAATAACCCAACAATGTTTGAAAATCTCCTACTACCACCACAGAAAGCCGAAAATGTTGCTTGTGTTGTGATGGAGGATTTAGCCAGCCGAGGAATCGAACACGCGACGCTCGGGTGGGACCCAAGCGCTATGCCCACTCAACCACTGACCAGTCAATTGTTGTTCCAAAAACTGAAAGAATTAGCCAGAGGAATTGAAATAGATGTATTAGTGATGAAAATATATATTTTTTTTTAAATAACCTAACCTAACGTAACCTATATAACCAAGTTTTATTTTTTTATCACTTTTAATGCCTTTTCAAATGAAATTGCACATTGCACCAAAAAATCGCGGGATATTATGAATGTAGCCTTTTTGAAGCTGAAAGTATTAAAATATTAAGTATTAAAGGTCGCTGCCTTTTAAAAGATGATCAGAAATTATTTAACTTCGATAAACACCGTTAAAATTACGATATCGTCTGTTAAATATTGAAACAAAAACTGCAATCACCATACACAATTCAATTATTGCTCCACACTTCAACTACTGCTCAAGTATACTTTTCCTATGTAACGAAAGAGAACAAAATAAGTTACAAATTCTCCAAAACAGGGCAATGAGAATAATTCTTCGACGAAACAGATTTTCAAAAATAATTAAAATGTTAAAGGAACTAAATTGGTTGACCGTGAAACAGATGCTGACCTTGAACACGATGGTATTTATCCACAAAATATTGAACAACACGTTACCAAAATACTTCTCAAATAAAATTTTATACAATAAAGACATTCACAGATATAACACAAGGACGTGCAAGGAAATTAGGCTACAAAAAAAGGACAAAGCGAATACGCAGAACTGTAATACTGTACAAGGGAATGAAGTTGTATAACACACTAGCAGAAACTTTAAAGTCCACACCAATTGGAAAGTTCAAGATGTATTGTAAGAGCTACATAAAACTTGAAAAAATATAGTGAATATGAAATATTATTATCAATTAGAAATTTGTAAACTTAAATGTACAAATTACTAAAATAAAAATTATTATTATTATTATTACAAAATAAATTCTTTTTTTTGTATACATTAGCTCCACACAGGAGGCCCTGAGGAAAATTATTCCTCTCAGGGCGTATGTCATCTTCGGGGATGCTGTGTAGAGTGTATTTTTAGGAAAGGAAGTTCTGGGAAGGAAAATGGTATGAGGGGTGGGTAGGAATCTGGGGGTCAGTGTGTCCAGGAGTGACGGACGTATGAATCCATCCCTCCTACTGCAGAGCAAGGCAATATTCCGAGAGAGTACAGCCGGAGAAGTCAAAAGGATTCCCTCACCCAATCTCAAAGCAAAGAACCAGAAAGCCGCAAAGAACCGGACAAACCTCAACCCATGAACCCGACCACCCCTGCTAAGTCATCAAACGTAGCGAACCACCTATTGCAGAGGTGTTGGTTATCCAATAAATGATTTCTGGGGCGGCGGTACCTACACCCGCCTCCAAAATTGTTAAAATTTAGAATTAAAAATAAGGTTAAATAATTTTAGTACCTAATTTATCACTTGTCTGAATCGTTTCCACAATCAATTCCAATTTTGGAAATAAAATCAAATCTCAGTTCTAGAGTTTATTGAACCCGAGTTTCACTTAGTCACACCACCTAAATTACTTTTTTTTTAATATTGCGGTTGATCTGATCTGAGCAATGATTGGTTCGTAGTCGAGCGGTGGAAAGCGTCGGGTTCGTAGACTGGTGTGTAGTGAATTTTGTCCCCTATTAGCTAAAGTGCTTCATTATTTCACACGCAAAAATATCAGCAATTAAACAATATGATTTAGGGTGTGACGTACGTAAAATAATTTATTTTTTTTAAAGAAAGACAAACATTCCCGGGTTGTGAATAACCCGACAATATTTGGAAATCTCCTACTACCACCACAGTAAGCCGAAAATGTTGCTTGAGTCGTGATAGAGGACTTAAAAAGCCGAGGAATCGAACACGGAACGCCTGGGTGGGACCCAAACGCGATGTGCACTCAACCACTGACCGGTTATAAAAATCAAAAATACATAATTCTTATATTTTCAAGAAGTACTACAAATATTATACGCCGCCGTTCGTCGTCATCCAAGCAGTTTATTGAGGTTCGTTTCTCGGCCGTGACATTTTTTTTATTATTTTCTGTGATTATTTATAGCTTTTTAAACAAAATATATAAATATTGTGATATTTTACGGGTCTACGCTAGTTTACAATAGAAGTAGAAAGAAATCAAAGAAAATTGTCAAGTTATTTATAACATTGTAAATATAACGATTGGAGCATTTTTGGCCAATTTGCAAAGACCCGCGAGCGTCCGCTGACCAAAATGTGGCGAATTTTAAGAGATATTTTAGTGTATTTATTTGATCAATTCAAAAGTTCCCGCGCGTTGGAATCTTCGATTAATCACAAAGCTAACATTGTAGTTTCACACTTCAACAAGAAATGTCACGCATCTTCATCGAATTTTTGTTGTTGATATACTACCTATCTACTTTATCGCCTTTTTGAATTCTTCTCACAACTGTTTCCACTTTTGAAATGACACATGCAAATTTGAATTCATTGAACGTAAATAATTCCACGCAAGAATATATCACTCCACGCTCAACGGAGACCGAAATTACTGTGTTTGACTTCAATGTATGTGATGGCGTGTGAATGCACCGACTGCAAAATTATCTATTTCAGTGTCCATAGAAGTAAATTGGAAGGAAATTAACCTAAAAGTTTCCTATTTTCACCTACATTTCCAGTGGATGTCCAATGGATTACACCAGAACAAATTTCCACCAATTCCGACGTATTAAAAACCCGTCCATCCGCAACAACTACCCAACTACCCATCATCAATATCAGCATGCATCGAACTATGAATAAATGATGTCCGATGCACCGCTGGTGGCGGTACTGCAATCACGGAGCAATTCCGCCGTGACGCTAGCGCCGCATGAATAAACTATCACATGACATGAGCACGTGACATTAAATTGGCGCTCGGTGATTAGCCGGCTGATAAGGGCCGCTCTGATTGGTCGAGCTGTCGGCTCAATGTTTAACATGATTGGTCGGATAGTAAGGTAAATATTTAAGCGTGGTCAATTTGGAAAATTTGTTGTTTTATTACTTTTAATCATGTTTTTTTTTTATTTTAGTGTTGGTTCTGTAATAAGAAAGGAATGATAAAAATTTAACGTGATTATCCCAGTGTGGTGAAATAACGTAGTTACATATTTTTTATTGTTTTTGCTGTTTGCTCCAATGAATGTATATATTTTTATTATAAGCAATAATTATCAGCCTGAAACACTCATCTACATTGAAAAAATCTTCCAAGAAAAGATACTTACCGCCAACGGGACTTGAACCCGTGTCCTTCTGATTGCCGGTCAGGTGCTCTCACCACTGAGCTATGGCGGCTTATCTAATACCCGCTAAATAATTCAACATATGCTAGTGTTTCATTCAACAATTACTGTTTACATATATATTTTTTGTACTTACCTGTAACTACTTAGTGGAATACGAATGGAAGTTTTTGGTTCAGTTTTTTGTGCATCCGTACAAGATGTCCAATTGCTTCCAATCGTTTGGAGCCAATATGGAGTCATGGCGAAGACAATTGGGCCATTTTGTGTGGCTGAACGTAGAAAGGAGGGTTTTTTTTTTTTTTTTTTTTTTTTTTTTTTTTTTTTTTTTTTTTTTTTTTTTTTTTTTTTTATTATAGCGACTATATACAAAAATTTTACATACAAAATGAAATGTGAAATTAAGTACAAAATATTGTATTTCTTAGTCCTCCTCACTAGGGGGTCCTGTGCCGAGGAGGACTAAAGTTATTTAAATATAGTTCATTTGTCTTCTATGTCGTTTTTAGCGTAATTTTAGGGTAAAGGTAGGGGAACAATGGCGTAGCTAGCATAGGTGGCACCCGGGCGGACAACGTGGTGACACCCCCCCTCCCCCCCCCCACCCATTTAAAGCAATTAAACATGACTTTGAGAAATTCAAAACGAAAATTTCGACTTAGTTTTTCGAAAAATTATCTACTAACTTAGTCAAATGTGTAAAAAATTAAAAATTGGTCCTTCCTGGGGGGAGGTGGGGCTAGAGAATTTCTGGGATAAAAATTTCTCCGTAAATATTGGAAAGACCGTTTCGAGGCACTCCACGGGGAGACATGGAGCTACAGACTGTGCTCTTGGGGGTGACACTCGGTCGGGTGTCACACCTCTATCGGTGTCACCCCCCCCCCCCCTCGCTGCGCCACTTTAGGGGAATACTAGGAAATTCAGATCTTTTTACATTTTCTCCGCACAGGAGGCTGTGGGAAAATAATAATTCACCTTAGGTTCTATCTTCTTTGGGGGTGCTATGTGGAGGGTATTTTTAGGAAAGAAAGGAGAGGCAGTTCTGGGAAGGAAAGGGGTTTGAGGGGTGGATAGGAAACTGGGAGCAGTGTACATATCCTAGAGTGACTGATGTAGGAATCCATCCATGCATTGGGGTGCTAGGCGACGCTTGTTGTAGAAGTCCAAAGGTCTCCCTCAACCAGTCTCTCCCGATCCGGCCCGCCACGCAGTTCGTGAGCATAAGCATCCTTCGCAAAGATCCGGACAAACCTGACCACATGAACTCAGGCACCCATGCTACCACGACCACCAAACGTAGCGAACCACTTTGGGTGACCTATAACAGAGGTGTTGGTTATCCAACAAATGGTTCTCTGGGCGGCGGTACCCATGCCCGCCTCCCAAAATGGATCTGGTCACTCAACACGAGTAAATTCATTTTAAGCAACGAATCGATTCTGAACAGCGGTATATCACCGGGGTGATGCTGGGAGTATCAATTTGGCAATTAAAAATTTTGACAATTTTAGCAACACCGAAAATAGTGTCAAAAAAAGTATTAACCAAAAAAATTAAGTAAATACTTTAACTAATGAATTTTAATAAACTTGTTATTGTTTGTAATCTCAAAGTTGTCCAAATTATGTAATTACTGATTATCGTAAATAACTACAAAAACCACGAAAGAAATCCCTTTCTCTGATTTGATTTTTAAAGCATGTCAAAAAGGAGGAATTATAATTTGAATACATTGTGAATAAATTCTGACACGTATCGACTTATCGAGGGTTCTGTACCAGACAACGTTTGTCGACATCTCCGATAAAACCAAAACCCAACCAAATACGTGTTTACAAGATTCATCATATCGAAGATTGATTCATAAATTTGTAAATAGAATGCTAAAGCAGCGCACCAATCAGAACGCGATGTGTTCTGGTAACAGGGGTGCTAAAACTTAATAAAATGCTGCTAAAATCTATTTTACAAACCGGTTTTCAAAATTAAGGTGAAATAATTAGTGGTTTAGGACTAAGATTGAGATTTATAAATAATATATCGGAAATAATAAGTGTCACGTGATCAAGTCAGTACCGTCTTGTCAGATTGCAAATGGCGGCCATTGTTGTTGATACTCGTTTTACTTCTCATTTGTGCGTTGTTTTACCGCGAGCATTTTTTTCGATTAACTCCACACAGGAGACCCTGAGGAAAATAATTTCCCTCTGGCTCTATGTCAGCTTTGAGAATGCTGTGTGGAGGGTCTTTTTTGTGTAAAAAAAGAAGCGAACTTGTCTTGAAGATACCCATATTGTAGGAGGGAGGAATCACAGAGGCATGTAGTATATTAAAGAAACAGAGCGATTAGACAATTTTAAACAGTAAGTCATAGTGGTACAGGGTGTTGAAAAGATTTGGTTTTTTCTCGGTACCTGCAGGGTCAATCGATAAAGGTTTTAACGATAATATTGGTAACTTGTAATCGTTACCATGCATCAAGCATATCGCCATCGAACAAACAACTGTTCTCAATGACTAAGTATTCTTATTTTATTCGAAGTAAACTCTTGTTTGTACGTTAGCGATCTGCAATCGTGCTCGGGAACGATTACTAATTATCGACATTATTGCTAAATTTTATTATTTTATCGATCTACCGTAATAGATACTCTGATTCAAATTTGACTCTATATATGTATAAAGATGTGTTAAAAACGTTACACAAAAAAAAAACGCGGTGGGATTTACAAATAACGATTTTTATGTTTTACTCAACCGATAAACAATCGGTAGAGTAATGTAGGATAAATGGTGGTTTATCAGTAGTATAAAATTAAAAATCTGTTTATTAGTAAGGGGATATTATGTAATTAGTAGATCAAATTGTTGAAATACTAATACACAAGGTGTTAAGCGACGTACTTGACTATCTTAAACCAATGATTCCTGACCTTATTTGGAGTGAAAAACGTAAACGAAATTTTCTCTCCGGTGACATTTATGTTGTTTAAAAAAATAAGAAGGTATTGGACAGTTATGGTCGGAATAAGGGATTTTTGGTTACTCGGCTGAGTGACCAGTGGCGAAATGGCTGAGTGACCAAACGAAAAAGTGAAAAATGGAAAAAAATCTGTTTGATTTAAAAAAAAAGCCATCCCAAACCACATACACGAATTTAATTCCAAATAAAGTCAGGGATCAATAGTTTCTATATAGTGATCTCCAGACATTCAGAATACCATTTTGACCAATGGACAACCCTGCGCTGAAGCAATGAGATCACTTCTTTCCCATCAAAGATTCATGTAGGTGGAAGAATAAATCAGATGGTATGGTATTACGGAAACTCCCCCCTTGGGAGTATGGGATACGAGGCGAGGGTTCAATTCCCGACGCCAGAGACAATCAAGGCGAATACTATATGAAACTACGACCATTTTGGGCAAAGCGATATTTTGATATTCGGGGGACACATTATTATGATTTGGTGTTTCAGTAACGCGTTTGGTTACAATTTGCTTGCACGATGTGCGGTGTGCAATATGGCAAATGAACCCTGAAAATAATGAAAGAAAATAATAAATACATCTTAAATCATTGAAGACAATGGACGCTTTTATAATTACCGTGACGATTCACGGTTACGGTACCGTGACAGCAAAAAATATAATAAACCTACGTTCTTTGGAGGAGGAGGATTTCCCTCCTGTACCCCTTACAAAGCCCCCAGATCCCCCTCCTGACCCTCCAGATGGAGACATTTCAGATAAAATAGACTTTTCAGAACATTCAAACATTTCAGACAATGAATCTGTCATCCTAACCTCAATTAAAAAAAGAAAATTTAGTCCCCTTTCCCCAAAAAAACATGATTCGCCTTTGTCTTCTCAGTCCCCTCCAGCTCTTCCTCAACCTCCTCCAACAATCTTTTACTCTACTCATTCCCGTGGCCCCTACATTGTATATGCGCAAAAAACTGAACAAGGTAAAACCATCCATCCTCTTGAATTTGGTAAATTTCTTTCAAATAACAAGAACCTTTCGATTAAACCTGGAGGTGTTAAAGCCGAGGGTCGCTTCCGAATCTCTGTTGAATTCCTGTCGGGTTCAGCCGCCAACAACTTTATCAAAAATATATTTATTTCATCAAATTCTAAATTCAAGGCGTACATCCCAACTTTCAATGTCACTCGAATGGGCCTGGTCAGGGGTATCTCGACCGATCTGTCCATTCCAGAAATCCTGTCCTCACTTTCAACCCCCCAACATATCGGCAATCCCATAAAAGCCAGGAGGCTAAATTATAAGGACACCTCTGAGGGCATCGTTTCCTGGAAGCCCTCCCAATCTGTCGTCATCACATTCGAAGGACAATCTCTTCCCTCCCATATTTATTTATTTTTCAACTCCTTACCAGTTGAAATGTACACTTATCCCACCACTCAATGTTACAACTGCTGCCGTTTTGGTCATACCAAAGCTGCATGCAGATCCCCTCCCAGATGTTTCAAATGTGGAGAAAACCACTCGGCTGACCAATGTTCTTCTCTCTCTTCACCTAAATGTTTTAACTGCTTAGGCGCTCATTCCGCAATTAACTTGCCCCGAACAATCTCGCCAAAAAAATATAAAAATTTCTATGGCCTCTGAGAACTTGTCTTTTCTGCGGGCTTCTAAATTATTCCCGCCTGTCAAAAAATCATTTTCCGAGGTTTTATCCAGTAACTCTTCATCCAACCCTCTCGCCTCCTCCTCAACATCTTCCCGTTCAACAAAATTCACATACAAAAACCCTATCTCTAAACAGGCTCGTGGTTACGATCAGCAACAACACAACTCACTTCTCTTAAATCCCAATGGTTCTCCTCTTTCACACGCCACAAATGGGTGCGCAAACAATTATAATTCATCCTCAACAAACTATCAAAAGCTTTCTGAACAACTCTCCCAAGATAATTCTTCATTTATTCAAACTCTTATTATGCTTCTAATTGACCTAATTTCTTCTCAAACTAATCTACCGTCCAACGCTGCTTCTATTATTTCCACATTAAAATCATTTATTCAAAATGGCTCTTCAAGATGTCAGAATTCTTCAGTGGAATAGCCGCAGTGCTATTTCTAACAAATCAAACCTTCTTAACCTATTAAATTCAAACCTTGTTTCTGTGGCTGCTGTCTCGGAGACATGGTTTACTCCATCCACCCACTTTAATGTGGGAGGGTACTCCTGTCTCCGCGATGATCGCCCGGAAGGTACGGGCGGTGGTGCTGCCCTTTTTATTAAAAAATCCCTTCCGTTTTTCCCAATAAATAATATCAAACCCCCCAATGCTGACTTTCAAATGGTTGCAGCTAAAATAAAGGACACTTCCTTTGTTTCTATCTATCTTCCCTTAACATCGCACTTCAATAAACAAGCGTGCAAATTGTCCGTCAACTAAGCCCTCCTTTCTTTTTATTGGGTGATTTTAATGCCCATTCCCCCGTCTGGGGTTCTGCTTTCTGTGATCGAGACGGTCGAAGTGTGATGGATTTCCTAGATGAATCCAACCTTTTTCTTTTGAATGACGGATCTCCTACTAGAATCTCTAGCCCCAACACAAACCCCAGTGCAGTGGATCTCTCCATATGCACTATTAATCTGGCACCTCTCTCCTCGTGGGGGGTGTCCCCCGACCCTTGCTCCAGTGATCATTTCCCGATCACCATCACTTATCAAACTTCTTTCCATTCAGACAAGTCCCATATTTCGACAAAGATTAAAACAAAACACACCAAATGGGACGAATTTAACTCACATATGGATAAGTTTATACAAAATTTATCTTATACCGATACATTATCTATCAAAGATGACTACGATAACTTCAAATCAATGCTCGTAACTGCAATCAATAACAACTCTCCATTATTCAACGCCACAACATCTAATGATAACCAGATCGATTTCAAAGATTAAAACAAAACACACCAAATGGGACGAATTTAACTCACATATGGATAAGTTTATACAAAATTTATCCTATACCGATACATTATCTATCAAAGATGACTACGATAACTTCAAATCAATGCTCGTAACTGCAATCAATAACAACTCTCCATTATTCAACGCCACAACATCTAATGATAACCAGATCGATTTCAATCAATGTATATTTGAAGAAAGTGATATTAGAAATAAATTAAAGTCCCTAGACCCGAAAAAATCGGCTGGTCCCGATAACATTCCTACAATCTTCTTATCTAAATGCTTATCAATCTTAACTTATCCTCTTACTAAACTTTTTAATTTGTCAATAAAAACTGGCATCTTTCCGAATAAATGGAAAACAAGCTTTCTGTCTCCAATTTTCAAGAAGGGTGATAAATCCGATATATCCAACTATAGACCTATCTGTATCCAGTCGTCGATCCCGAAAATATTTGAATCTGCTCTGCTCTCTAAACTATCTCCTGAGATTAATAAAGTAATTTCACATAGACAACACGGTTTCATGTCAAAAAGGTCTACTCTCACAAATTTGATGATCTATCAGGAATACTTATTTAATAATATGCACAATCGTCTTCAAACAGACGTGGTATACACTGACTTTAGCAAAGCTTTCGACAAAGTCTCACACAAAATACTTATGCACAAATTAAAATCCCTTGGAATAACGGGGCATATTTTGAGATGGTTTGAAAGTTATTTATACAATAGAAAAATTTCAGTCAAACTCAACTTGCACTTTTCAAATCAATTCGAAATCTTCTCCGGAGTCCCCCAGGGGTCACATCTGGGACCAGTGCTGTTTTCCTTGTTCATCAACGACATAACTACAATCTTTGATGGAGTTATGATACTTTTATTTGCTGATGATCTTAAAATTTACAAAACAATTACTAATCTCAATGACTGTTGCGTATTACAAACAAATCTTGTGAGGCTACAAGAATGGTGCATCCATAATGAACTCTTCCTCAATATTGAAAAATGTCAAACAATAACTTTTGCCCGAATTAAAAATCCTATTAAATATGAATACAGCATCAACAACATGTTTCTAAAAAGAGTTGAACAAATCAAGGACCTAGGTATTATTTTTGACAATCAATTATCTTTTGTTTCTCATATAAACGAAATAACTAACAAGGCCATGAAAAGCTTAGGGTTTATATTGAGGACGGTAAAAGATTTTAAAATAATTAATTCATTTAAGTTGCTGTTCACTGGGTTAGTGAGAAGCCATTTAGAGTACAATTCAACAATCTGGGCTCCTTTTTATAAGATTCACCAACAAAAAATTGAGAGAGTGCAACATAAGTTTTTGAGATTTATAAACTATAAATTAGGAATTCCAATCGAAGAACTTAACTACACATTTTTAATGGACTTACTAAAATTAAATGAATTAACTTCAAGACGAACAATGAGTGATTTAATTTGTCTTTTCAATATTTCAAATGGCAGACTGGACGCCCTGGATTTAACCAAACTAATCCAACTGCGAGTACCTACCCGTAATACAAGATTGAATGCGCCGTACTTCGTTAACGCGCCTACTAATAATTACTTCGAAAACTCGCCTATCGAAAGACTTCATCGACTAGGAAATAAATATAACTCAATCGATGTTTATCGTCATCTGTCAGTGTCCAAATTTAAATTCAGTATATTGGAACAGTTACAATAGAACTATAAATCCCCATCTTGAAATTTTGTGTGCACAGTTTATTGTAAACCCTCATAGTTAAGTTCCGTCAAAACACCTACAATATAGGGCGTAATAAAGGTTAGTAATTTATAATTTATAAACAAACCTTATAAAAACTGTTCTTGTTTATCGTTGTAATAGGTAATAATAACAAATTTACTTTAACGACTTATACTTTGATTGACATTTTAATTTGATTGTAATTAGATACTCTGTTATATTATATTATCGAACTCATTTGTCCTCTCCGTGATAGTTTACTGAAGTATCTGACATTATTCCATGGTTTCAGTATAAAGGGGATTGGTATATTTATGATATAAAGTATTTCGTCTTCGGAAATTGAATTCCTTGCAGAAATTCTGACGATAAAGTAATTGGTCAAAATGCAATTGTTTTGTATATTAATTTTAGTGCGGTGCAAGTCGGTAGTATGTATTTTTGTTTAAAATCAACTTCGCTATGTATTCAACACATAAATTGCACATATATTAAAAACTCACCATTATTATTATTTGTTATATACGTATATACATATAAAACTGATTTTTTTCTCTTTATTGTATAATGCTATACTTTTTACTTACCAGCTTTATTTATATGTACCATGTGTAAAAACTATTCATGTTTTCTTTGTATTCTAAACACACCTGTATGCACTAAAACATAAAAATGTAAATGTATGTAAAAGCCCATAAGGGCGTTAATGATTAATAAATAAATAAATAAATAAATAAATAAATCAAATCCTCCCCCTAAAACCAAATCTCTCAAAAAACTCCCTCCAACTCCCTGGTGGGATGAGGAATGTTCCAAAGTAGTGAGAATTCGGAAAGCTAAATCTCTTTCCTATCGTCACAATATGACTATGGAGGACTATCTCATATACAAAAATGCCGAAGCCAATGCCAAAAGGGTATTGAGGTCAAAAAAAAAAATCCGGGTGGTACAACTTCTGCAGTTCAGTATCTCCGAACACTCCAATTTCGGAAGTTTGGTCTATGATTCGAAGATTTCGATCCTCCTTCAGTCCAACATCTCCTCGAGCTTCTCATTCTAAATGGATAGACGAGTTCTTGGACAAAATTGCCCCCCCTTCTGTACCTAACTTAGATGAAATAACTCCAATCCACAACACTCCTATGTCTGATCATTGGCTTAACTCTCCATTTACTTTAATTGAATTAAAAAATTGTTTATCAACAGTCAAGGACTCATCTCCAGGCAGAGATGGTATACCTTATAGCATTATCAAAAATAGTAATGATAATGTTCTAAATCACTTTTTAAGCATCTTAAATAAAATCTTCCAGACTGGCATAATACCTGATGACTGGAGTTCTCAAATAATTATCCCAATTCTAAAATTAAACAAATCACCCAATTCTGGATCCAACTATAGGCCAATTGCTCTTTCATCCACCCTTAGTAAAATTTATGAAAAATTAATTAAAAACCGGTTAGAATTTTTTGTCGAGAGTAATCATCTTCTCTCTCCATCCCAATTTGGATTTAGGAAAAAGAAATCTACACAAGATAACCTTGCCATCATCAGCACTGATATTAATTTATCCATTTCTAACAAAGAAGTATGTCTTGCAGTCTTTATAGACATAGAAGGCGCCTTTGACAATGTTTCCATCCCAATTCTTAAAAAAAAACTTTTAGGCCTTGGCTTACCCCTCATGTTTGTCCAATCTATTATTAATCTTTTTCTCGATAGGAAAATTTTCATTGAGCTACCAGATGTTACTCCTCAGAGTAGGTCAATTTGGAAGGGTTTACCCCAAGGCGATGTATTATCCCCCTTACTGTATAATATATACACACACGATATGCATGTCACCATTCCCCCTCAAGTAAAAGTTGTTGAGTTCGCAGATGACATAGCTTTCTTCTTATCATCCAAAATCATTCCATCCGCCGTCAAATATCTTAATGAAGCCATGGATGCCCTTTGCACATGGCTTACTTTAAATGGTCTTGAACTTTCAGTACAAAAGAGTCAGTGTGTTACCTTCTCAAATCGTCATAATAACCCCTCTGTTCAAATTTTATTTAAAAACTCTCCAATCCCCAATGCTTCCGAAGTAAAATTTTTGGGAGTAACATTTGATAGGAAACTTAAATGGTCTTCCCACATTAATAATATAGTTACTATATGTGAAAAAAATTTAAATATTATCAGATCATTGACTGGCGTTTGGTGGGGTGCTCATCCTATCTGCATTAAGTTGCTCTACAATGCGCTTATTCGAAGTCATCTTGACTATGCCTGCCCACTTTTTAGTACTGCATCCAAAAATGCACTCAGTAAATTAGACAAAATTCAATCTAAGTCATTGCGAATAATAACTGGCGCGATGCAATCGTCGCCCATCAATTCCCTTCAAGTAGAATGTTCTGATCCTCCTCTTTATTTAAGGCGTCAATTATTTGCTGACAAATTTGTTCTTAAATGTTTAAATTCTAAAAGTCATCAGATTATTCCCAGAGTCTCGTTGTTCAACGACTCAACACATTCATCTACAATCAGAGCTCGAACTAAACCTCTCCCTGCCATCTGTAAAAATTTTCGCTCTCTCTCAGAGCTTCAAATTATCAAAAATGATCTTCTTCCTTTGTACAAATTAAAATATAGTCACGTCACCCTATCCCCAACGATATTAGAAGGGATCGGCATCCTTAAAAGTCATTCCAATCTCCCAGCCCGTACTGTCAATAATATGTTCAATGACATTATTTCTTCTAAATGGCCCAACTCTTCTCTTTTATTTACTGATGGCTTCAAATCTCCGGACTCTCCTAACTGTGGTATTGGTATTAACGTTTACCACAATAATTCTAATGAAAGAATATTTTATTCAATTTCAAACCAATTTTCAATATTTTCTGCCGAGTGCATTGCGATTATTGAATCTCTCAAATATATAATAAAAAATAATTTTGAACATTCTCTTGTTCTCTCTGACTCTCTCAGTTCCCTCCAAAAACTTAAAACAAGTCCTCTTCTTCATCCTGATGATCACTTTGTATGTCTTATTCGAGTATTGATAACCTCCATTCAAAGCTCTGGAAAAACTGTCACTCTGATTTGGATTCCTGGACATGTTGGCATAGTGGGTAACGATATTGCTGATTCCTTGGCAAAACAAGGAGCGTCTAACCCTACCGTTACCCTCGTAAACCATATTCCCCTGTCTGATATTTTTTCCATCATCAAAGATAGATCCCGCAATGTTTGGACAGAGTATTGGAACATTGCTAGTCAATCCAAGGGTGCCCGCTACGCCTCAATACAAAGGACTATCCCATCAAAACCGTGGTTTCAAAAATTCCCCCATTTTTCCAAAAAAGAAATTTCCTTACTTATTCGTATGAGAATCGGACATTGTTCCGTTCCTTCTCACCTTTATAAAATTCATGTGCTTGACTCCCCAGATTGTACGTTCTGTGGTCTAGATGTGGGAACTTTAGATCACATATACATTTTTTGATTGTCCCTCTCTAAATAAATATCCTCTCTTCTATCAAGCGTTATCAAAAATTGGCTCTCCTCCATTCAACTTCTCATCTCTTCTAAGTCTGAACTCTACTCCAATCTTCCATAAAATTCTGAAATTTGCACATTTAAATAAAATTAATATATAAATTCACCTTTCCTTTCTCTGTAATTATAAATGATGGCCTAGAACACCCTTGAAGGTTGAAAGCCAGAAAAAATTGAAAAAAAAAAATCACTACTGTAAAGCGTATCACATGTACGTCGCACGCTAACTCTGTGTTTAAACTTGGTACCTTTCTACGGTAATGATTTATGATTTAATTTTTCGAAGAAAACTTCTTCTAAAAGGTTGTTACTTTGTGATGTCATTATTTATTTATTAAAAGAAAATAACTTAGTTTACATCACTTTATTTTTTATATTTTATAATATCAACATGTTTCGTGAACCAAGTTATATCTTCCCACTTAACCGGCCTTTTACTTCTAATAGCTTGGTAATCCCCAATTCTTCGAAACTCCCACCATTGTCAACCCTTCCCCCTCCTTCAATTTCTTCTCTCCATATGTAATCTATAATTAATTTTTTAACTTTAGTATACTTTTATTCCTGAAGAAGTGAACTTGGTTCACGAAACATGTTGATATTATAAAATATAAAAAATAAAGTGATGTAAACTAAGTTATTTTCTTTTAATAAATTTATGATTTATAATAAATAAATAATACATAACACAATATGGCGTACGAAGTAATGCACCAATTTCACCAAAGTAGCACTAAATCAGGTACTTATGTATTTATATTCATAGTTTATATTTCTATCTATATTTATAGTTATTGTTTTTATATTTTAGCAGGAGTAATTCAAGACATGAGCGCGGTGTATATTCGTATTGTCGTATAATATAATATGTTCTGAATTCATGTTTTAATTCTGTGAAAACAATCATGCACATAATTTATTACACATTGTAGTTACAACGCTTAAAAAAACATAATTACATGTCTTTATTTTGTAAATCTTATTGTAATTCTTCCATCTTCAGGTACATGTTACACCTTTCAATGCTACTAACATACTTACTTGTCTCATACTCTGTAAATTTTAATATATTATATGTTACCAGGTTAATTCGGTAAATCCGATTATGATATATGCTACCAGATTACTTTTTCTACTTTGTCACAAAAAATGTATGTGTACTTATATTTATATTTATTATATATATTTTCTTTATTACACAACTTAGTTTGAGAGAAAAATGAACTAAACATGTCAATTTGTCTGTCCTGGAACGGGAAACTTTCCTAGTTGGACAGGCAAAGCTTCCCAATATGTTATTTGTACTTTCTTTTGTATCTATCTAATAAATAAATAAATAAAATAAATAAAACAAAAAAATAAATCTAGGAAAATCATCTGCAAATTTTTCCAAGCTCACATTTTATTATTTATTCTAGAGTGTAGATTATGTTGGAGTGAAATACAGCCAGGGGTGGGAATAGAAGGTGGAACCACAGTCACTGCATTAAAAACTTTTCTTCAATCCTAAAAATGTAGCGACGACAGAAAAAAACCCGGGAAAAAATAAAGCTTTACGAATTTTGGAAGGATACGGGGTGAATAAAGCGCCACTTTGATTTTTTTTATTGTTTAAATTTAAATTTAAAAAATTACTTACTAAATTTTATGGCTTGGCTACGAATCCGGAAATCGCAGATTCAGATACTTAGTTATAGCTACATTCAAAAGTATAAATATAACTGGTATTTTTTTTTTTTTACATGAGCTCCACACAGTAGGCGCTGAGGAAAATAATTTTCCTCAGGGCCTATGTCATCTTTGGGGATGCTGTGTGGAGGGTTTTTTTAGGAAAAGGAAGGAGAGGAGAGTTCTGGGAAGGAAAAGGGTTTAAGGGGTGGGTAGAAATCTGGGGTTCAGTGTGTCTTGGTCATCCGCCTCCAAGACCTAGACAAACCTCACCCCATGAACCCGGGCACCCCTGCTAAATCACCAAACGTAGCGAACCACTTGGGGTGACCTACGGCAGAGGTGTTGGTTATCCAATAAAGGTTCCCGGGGCGGCGGTACCCATTCCCGCCTCCCAAATTGGTATCCTTATAGTATTGAAGAAGAAGATGATACTAATAAATCTAAACGAAAAATATATTATACAGGGTGTTAAGGGACGTACTTGACTTACTTTAACCAGTGATTCCTGACATTATTTGGAGTAAAAAATGTAAATGAAATTTTGGTCTCCGATAACTTCAATATCTTGGACATGTGATGAGACACCCAGAGAAGTATGAGATCTTGCATCTCATAATGCAGGGAAAGATTGCCGGAAGACGGGGCCCTGGAAGAAGGAGAACCTCATGGCTGAAAAACCTGAAACAGTGCTTTGGCCAGTCTACCTTAGAGCTGTTCCGGGCCGCAGTAACAGAGTCCGCATAGCCAACATGATAGCCAACGTCCGTTGAACGGACAAAGCACAAGAAGAAGAAGAAGAATACATTTGCATATTAAACATATGTAACTATCCAATATTCTATAATACGTAACTATGAAAAATCCAACAAAAATCGTGTGACATTTCAAAAACGCAATGTACACACTTTGAGGTAAATGTGCTAATATACTTCCCTCATACGATAGTTTAGTGCGATATATATGTTATTTTTACATCTTATACGTATAAGTAAGTGCCTACTCGTATTCCATAATTTTGGTATTCCAGGAAAAACTATTCACCAATCACGTTTGAAAAGTATTATCCCGTTACTATTTTTTGTGACATTAATAAAAAACCGTTCAAATTCCAATCAAAAATCTTCACCAAAAACAAGATATTCTACAAGAAATACGACTAAAATGTAAATACCTACTTGACTTTCGCCTAATTTTGGGCTATCTATTTTACCGCTTTACGTTACTAAACTTAATGATTGATTGATGGGTGAAGGAGGGCGATGCCCATTTGAAACGGTAGGTAGGAAATGGTTTACAGGAAAGGGACAGCATTTTTAAGGGGGGTTCCAGAGTTCCAGGTGTCCCCTCCGCATCGTAGGCATTTTTCACTTTCAGGTTGTAACGGTTGAATTCATCACATCTATCATCCTACTGTACTGCATTCAATCGTTAATCCATCAATTTAATTTATAAGACACGTAACTTCATTATAAAACATTTCTTGATCGTTTTGTTTAAACCATCTGACGCCCATATTAGCTTAACTTATCTACATTATAATCATTTAACAATATGACATTAATCTAAACTCAAGATATCCTCTTTGATTGTCTTGCACACCCTGAGTTATTAATCATTTTTAGAAGCTTTGTCAATCCATCAAATCAGCATTATGTATTATAACCTCTTTGATACAATAAATATTATTTTTATTTCATATAATGGTTGACATTTTTATCTCACGCTTTTTCCTAAGACACAACTATTTTATTTAACCATCTCAGTATTGCATTATTTCCGCTACAAGACACGTAGATATAGGTTATTGGAGATTGCCCACCACTTTCCCACGGCGTTCTAAGGAAGCAGATGGTTTCCTCCTTCACCGTACTCGTCAGGACTCTAATTTTTTATTTATAAAGAAGCTACTTTTTATTTAGACACAACTATTAGATATACATAGGTTAAAATAAATGTCATTTTCTCGTCGTCATTCATTCTCCATAATGTAACAGACAAACTACATTGTTGGATTTTTTTTTCAAAAATGGCAGCCACATCACCATTATATTCCGATTCTAGCCACGGGTAGACGAATGATCCTTTTTATTTAAACCTACCCCTACCCGTGGGAGGGGAGGGGCGGGTTAACCCCTTCACCCGATCCGGACTTAAAGGATCGGGCCTGATAAAACGAAGGTGTTACTAACAAGCTGATGGCGTGATGGCTCAACGTGTTAACAACCGCGTATTTATTTGAATATACTATAACCCAATTTTTTATGAAAAGTGTGCGTTTGTCTAAGGTGCAAATAAACTCCTATAGATTAATGGTTTTAGGAATATATGGTTAAATCAAGCCTATCTAACATGTACTTGAGTCGGAACACTTCAAGAATGATGGCGCTAATAAAAAATTGTCAAAAGAAGCGAAGCTTCGAAGTCCACAATGGAGTCTTTTTACATACCCTGATGTATGGCAGTGAGGCATAGATCTGGCAGAGGAAGGATGAAAGTAAACTGAATACTGATGTAAAAGAGATCCCTCAGGCGTATGTGTGGTAAAACCATGTATGATCGTGTGAGAAATTTGGATATCTGAAAAGAATGTAAGGCTGATGTAAGCATAATTAGTAAGATTAAGAAAGGGACCCTCAGATGGTTTGGGCACGTAGAGCGAATGGACAAAGAAAGTAGTGTAAGAAGAATATTTGACGCAAATGTGAATGGTAGAAGTAGGCGGGGACGCCCGAGGAAGACGTGGCACGATCAAGTGAATCAGATAGATACTTAGTCGGGCCATGTCAAAAGTCAGAATAATAGAGTATCTACGAGACGATGTATGAATGTGGGTGAGGCAAAGAGTGTGTGGCAAGACCAAGTTGTTTGGGGGTCCTCTCTGCCTACCCTTGCGTGGAAGCGGCGTGATGATTAATTAGTTAGTTACTTCAATAATCGGAAAAACAGCACTACCACAGCAATTACATTGGCGGAAATCTGATTGTAGTAGTCAATAATAAGACGACGTTAACAAAAGCAGTCCAAGATGGAGTTTTGATAACAACCTCGCGGTGTATGGCAGTGACCTATTGAATTTCCAGAGGAAGGAGTAACGTAGATCAAATTCATTAAACTTGTCCTATTATTTCTTTTAGAGCCTGTCATGTTAGGGGATGCTGTGCGAGGAGTATTTTTAATTGAAACGTAGTCCTGGGAAAGAAAGGGTATAAATGGTAAGTAGGAATCTGTGTGTCAATGTGTCCAGAAGTTTTTGTTTGTTTGTTTTTGTAACTTTATTTAGATGTAAGCAAATTTTTTCATACATCTAGTATTAAAAAAAACATATAAAATACATAATAAAATAGATATAGTCATAAAATTATAACGGAAAGAATACAGTTTTAAAAAATAAATACAGTTACTCCAGTTAGAAATACAAACAATAGGGTTTAAGACATACAGTTAATACAAATAAATACAATTCATAAATTTTTCTTAATGTATGTAGCACATGTTTTACGAAAAGTGCCAAGACTTGAGGCTTCCTTTATGGAATTTGGAAGGTTATTATAAAGTTTTTGACCTTTATAAAACACGCTGTTCTGTGTACACGTCAATTTAGTTTTGGGAAGCCTGAAGTCTCGACAACTTCTCGTAGGATAATTGTGAATATTTTCATGGTACATAATATTAGTTTGCAGATATTTAGGGAGCATGTTATTTTTAAGCTTGTACATCATTGTTAACGTATTATATATTATATGTTGTTTAGTTGTCATCATATTTAAGTTTTGTAACATAGTTTTAACTCTAGTAAAGATATTACATTTCAGAATTATCCTCATTCCCCTATTTTGTATAACCTGTAGTTTATTATTTTGGGTCTCGTTACATAAGAATAGAACACTAGAACAATAATTTAAATGAGGAGTTACAATAGAATTATATACAAGGTGCGTTGTCTTGAGATCCAAGTTATTCCTAATCCTTTTTAAGAAACCAACTTTTTTAGCAATTTTCTTAGATATGTAATCGAAGTGTTTGTCGAATTTTAATTTATCGTCTAATATTACACCCAGATATTTAATATTCTTAACCCTTTCTATATAGAAGTGTCGCATGAGTTATGAATCTATCCCTCCCACTGCAGCGCAAGGCTTTGAGTCGAGAGTCCGGCTGGAGAGATCAAAAGTTCTCCCTCAACCGGCCTCTCCTTTTGACAAATAAAAAGAAATGTTATTGAAAAATAAATCATTTTTGAAGTTAAATTTCTTTAGTCCCGTCAGTGATTTGAAAGTCGGATGAAACGGAAACTCGTCACTAAAACTTATTATTTGACGGGTCTTCGATTCTAATATAATGCCGTAAATTTGCGCTTTGGTGCAGGCCTTCGACAGCGCAGTGCGTAAGGCGCTCGACAAGTCTCAACGACCAGAGAGACAGACATCCAGAGAAAGGAGATTAAAATCCTACGAAACCCAAAAAAGATAAACATTCTTATTTTTGTGAAATCAATATCCAATCTTCAAACCACTTTAAAATAAACAGGCAAAAGAAAAAAAACAAAAATTTTAACAAAACAATATGTAGGTACGATTGTTACTTTTGGAGTCGGTGTCAGTCAAGGTAGGTTTGTAACTACGTACATAGTTATAGGTGAGATGTGCTTGTGTCGCACAAGCGACTTGCTGACACCGACTCCAAAAATAACAATCGTACCTACGTATTGATGATTAGAAAAAGTAAGTTGATTATGAAGTTGTAGAAGAATACGAAATTATTTTTTTTACTTTTTAGTGCATTTTTTTAAGTTGTTTTTTTGTTTTGTTAAAATTTTTGTTTATTTTTGATTTTTAGTGAATCTGAAGTACACTAACTAATCTGTCTGAATATGGGTAAACCTACTAAATGAGCTGCTCTAATAGACAGACATAATTTGACCATAACGTCAAATTAAGAGATTCGGCCGAGTTTCGTTAATTTGTCATGGATCCGATAATCAGAACCTAACCAAACTCTTATTAAACTATCCTTGAAGTACATCCTTTCTAATAAAAAAGAATCATCAAAATCGGTTGGCGTGATATTGAGTTATTCGTCCATTTGTCGCGCACATACTTAATGCAAATTTAAGACTTATATCGTTTTCTCATGGATGCCATTTTCGGAACTGGACCATTAAAATGGGACCACACGGAAAGCACCAGCTTTCAAATAAAAAAAAAATCATCAATATCGGTTCATCCAGTCAAAAGTTCTGAGGTAACGAACATAAAAATAAAAAAAAATTAAAAAAATACAGTCGAATTGAGAACCTCCTCCTTTTTGAAGTCGTTTAAAAAGCTACATCTTTGGACTTTCTAGTTTCACTTCTACGGCATGTGAATTGCACACTCTATTTTGATTTATGGATTAGGCCAAAGTTTAAAATTCACTGATCTCGAAACTAAGAAAATAAGATTCTGTGTTTGCCTGATCCCTTCAATTATACCAAGTGATAGAGCGAATTTGAAAAATTGTGCATTTTAAAAACATTTTTTCGTTAGACTTTTTTGCCCCATCCTTAGTTTTTATTTTTTCCAAATATTATTTTAGATCTTTCTTTATGAATCTGTGATGCAAAACTTCTCCAAGACCTCTCTAGCAAAAGCGATCAGCTCCTGTCTCCGCAAACGTAAGAGATATACGTTTTAAATTATTTAATTCAGTGCTCCATCCTCTCACCCCTTCTACATATTACATTATTCCACCACCTCCCCCCCCCCCCCCCCTCCACTGTTTCTCTACATATGGAAACAGTTTCACCAGAAGATTAAGTAGGCTTTAAAACACTCGGTTTTACTCTCTAAAGCTCTGTACAGACCCCAACTTTGCAATGAAAAATCTGCAGATTAGCAAACTAGCAAAAAATAGACAGTTGAAATAACTAGCAGCTTAAAAGCTTACGTTTGAGATCAGAAAAAATCCATTTCCTAAATTAACATGCACAAATTGCATGTGATTTACAACAACAAAATTGTCAAAAAAACCATCAAGTCATAATTTTATTGTCTACGATTTTTTTAGCTGAAATACAAGTTTTTGATTGCTTCATAGATTTTTAGTTATATTTTATTTTTTATATTTCTTGGCGACGGCAAAATTGTATAGAGTTGTCATGGATTAATTGAAAAATGTTGAAAGGTTAAATTTAATTTGTTTTTTTCGATGAAATCTATAACCTTGTAAAAGTGCTTAACTTTATTGTTACAAATCAGATGTCTTTGTGACAAATCAGTCAATTGACAGCCTCCTTGGTTGAGGAGTAAAGCTCTTGACTCGCAATACGAAGGTCGCGGGATCGAAACCCATCATAAATAAATTTTATTTGATTGATTTATGTTACTTCACAGTTAATTTAAAAAAAATATTTAGTATATTTGCGGCACGTTCCAGGATGGAAGATACTCTAAGTATTGCCCTGGTGTAATACCACCATTCAGAATTGAAACGTTGCTTGAAATGGCATTAGCCGTGTTTGGTGACCAGATCTGAATAGCCAGGTACTTCTCCATCTTCCTCTTCCTCATCTCCTTTCCCTCCCTACTATCTTTTTCCCACAATATTCCCCATCGGGGATGCCATAGTCTCACTTGCTCAAGACGGGAGTAGCTGGGACTCTTGTGAGGTTTTCACATTTAAAAAAAATCAAACCTGTTACTAATTTAGCAAAATAAGATAAATTTTCTCCCAAGTAACTACAAATCTAGTCAACTTAAAAAAATTGCAAATTTTTTGACACCACTTCCCACGATTCAAGAATTTTCTCGTAGCTTTCCGAAAGCTATCAACTTTTCTCCACAAAATTCACAAAGGTTTAGTGCAACTATCGATAATTTTATTACTCAATCCACTCCACATAAAATACAACCAACTCACACATCCTTCAACTACCAACCCTTCTTGTCATTTTTTCCCTTGAAAACCTTTTACGGACTACCCCTTCCCCGCCGAAGGGACCTCTCAGACCGTCCACTTTAACGAGACGCCCCGGGGGTGGTCCTGTGCACACAGCCTTAGGGATGTAATACAGCTTCATTGTGCTACACGTGTGAATATGTTCCCAAATTTGCTGCAGTGGGACCCAATGGAAATTATTTTCGGCGCTCCGCAAGGCACGATTGTTGGGTCGGATTTATTTTAATTTTTTTTTTCAGATTTTGTTTATCTACTACTTACTGTATTTAGGTTGAAACTAGTTTATAGCTTTAATTGTATTTATGTATTTTTAAATATAGCAGTTCTTAATTTACATAAGATAGAATAAAAAAGATTGGCACTGAAATCTAGTTCAATGGTAAAAATTAATGCATATTTTTTACAAAAGATTCACTCGGACGTCATGAACAGTGCACAGCTATTTTTATATAGTACTAGCTGGGACCCGGCATGCGTTGCAATGCCATTTAATAAAGAAATTGTTTCTCCCTGCGTGTCCTTTCCCATTCGTCCATTTCCCCTACTGCCTCCCCTTCCTCTCCGCGTCCCCTTCCCCTCTCGCGTTCCCCGACCACCTTCCCTCTCCTTACTCCCCTCGACTGCTTCCCTCGTCCCGCGAATTCCCCTCCCGAGTTCCCCCCTCCCGCATTCCATTCATTCAGTCCCGGTACATTCAGTTTTCAAACGTGCCATCTATTGGATTTTTTATACAAATTTAATAATGCCAGAGCTCACCAGTAGTTTTATACAAACCTTGTCCTGACAATAACGAACACAACAAAAAAAGAATTATCCAATTTGGTGCAGTCGTTCGGAAGATATGCGCGTACATACATTTCGGCGATTCATTTTTATTTATTTAGATTTGTCGGTCATTACAATTACACCAAAATTACACCCATATGATAAAGTCAAATCCATCATGAGCTATGGAGGTTTGAAATATCCACTTGACCGTCCAAAAATAAATTTGAGCAACATTAAGAGTTTTTACTGAATGTTAAAAAACATCTGCTCTTGTTTACCTTTTGAAGAGAAAACTTTAGCACAATTGTGATTTGAAACTCGATGAAACTAAAAAGCGACACTAAAAAGAGATAAACACTTACATCTGTAGGATTTAACCTGCGAGAGAATGAGATAATAATCGGTCTCCTCTTTGTGCGGTGCTACGTAGCCTATCGGTCTCCTCTTTATGCGAGACTTTGTAGCCTCCCAACTCTTGTCTACTTTAGTTTTCTGAAGATTTCACTTCTACCGCGTGTGAACGGCACACATTTTGTTGTTTAGTTTATGATTCTTAAAAATAATGTCTTTATATGATCTTATGTAAATTTCTGATTTCTTTAACAAATTTTATGATAGTTATTATAAGCAATAATTATCAGCCTGAAACACTCATCCACATTGAAAAAATCTTCCGAGAAAAGATACATGACGCCAACGGGACTTGAACCCGTGCCCTTCTGATTGCCGATCAGCTGCTCTCCCAATTGAGCTATGGCGGCTTATCTCATACCCGCCAAATGATACCAACTATCTAGAAAAATTCCGTAAACTCGCAAATAAATGGATGTAGGTAACCAAAGTTTAGAATATTTTTATGAGTGTACCTAAACTTGTGTCCGCCACTGTGCGCAATCACAAATTCACACGTAAGAAGATTGGGTAGACGCTAGACGTGGGGATAATGGGAAGGCGGTATTTCGGAATTTAGAAGTGTAAAGTGCACTGCTGCTGTGTATCTTCTACCAGTACTCACCCTCCTCTCCTACCCTACCACCTTCCACTCTGTACTTGTGCTCATTCCTGTGTTGGTACTACCTGCCCTGGGTCCTGGGAAGTCGGGCGTATGACGCTGGGTGGTTACTGGTTATACCATTTATTGTATCTATTCAAGTTGTTACATTATTATGTTGGTGAAATGTTTAGTATCTTGAGCAGACAATATTTCTTTGAAATGTCGGGTTTTTTCAGGCAAGTTTGATGATGAAGTACCAACATAAAAAATTGATGCAACTCTTTGTCTGAGCAATATTCTTATTAAGGTCCCCAAAAAACGAAATTTAAGGAGTCAGAATATATTTCATCTCGAATTATTTAAAAACAATATTGCATACTTCAATACACATGCTGAATACACCCAAAAGAAAATTGGCAAAAAGATATCTTTTTTTGGAAGAATTCGGCCAAAAATTTCTAGAAAAACTGCAATCACCATATACAATTCAATTATTGATCCACACTTCAACTACTGCTCAAGTATACTTTTCCTATGTAACGAAAGAGAACAAAATAAGTTACAAATTCTCCAAAACAGGGCAATGAGAATAATTCTTCGACGAAACAGATTTTCAAAAATAATTAAAATGTTAAAGGAACTAAATTGGTTGACCGTGAAACAGATGCTGACCTTGAACACGATGGTATTTATCCACAAAATATTGAACAACACGTTACCAAAATACTTCTCAAATAAAATTTTATACAATAAAGACATTCACAGATATAACACAAGGACGTGCAAGGAAATTAGGCTACAAAAAAAGGACAAAGCGAATACGCAGAACTGTAATACTGTACAAGGGAATGAAGTTGTATAACACACTACCAGAAACTTTAAAGTCCACACCAATTGGAAAGTTCAAGATGTATTGTAGGAGCTACATAAAACTTGAAAAAATATAGTGAATGTGAAATATTATTATCAATTAGAAATTTGTAAACTTAAATGTACAAATTACTAAAATAAAAATTATTATTATTATTATTATACTTCAATCCACTGTCTCGAATGTGTCGTCTGTATAATTCCATGAATGTAACCATATAGACATCTATGCAAATAGTCTCGCTTACTTTAAAAAGCAAATTAATAATAGACTAACCTAACAAGTAATTGAGAATTGAAAATACTTATATTTGATCTTGAACTTTAATGTGAATGGCTGTTTCTTACTCTATTTGTACTTTACTTTTTGTTTTTCTGTTTTTTACATCGTGTATCGATCTTTGTCATCTCTATATTTTGTCATCACAATTTTTGTTATCTCTTTTTATACCTCTGTTTATATTTTTCTATTTCTGATTTCTGTTAACTTCTATTAAACTGTGCATTCTGTGAACATTTTTAAGTGGACTATTAACATCTATGCTTTTGACAAAGCTAATCTAATGACTTTTTTATGTTAATACTCTGTAAATGTTCCAAAACAAAAAATAATAATAATAATAAATAATAAAATCATCTAATATTTTGGTATACGACATATTTGAAATGTAGAGAAAAACACAGGAGGCCCTAAGGTAAGTAATTTCAATCTAGGTTGATATCATCGGTTCCATGACAGTTGGTCCGGCGACATTTGGTCCGGCGACAGTTGGTCCGGCCGACAGTTCGTCCGGCTGACATTTGGTCCACTGGAGGTTGCCCACCACTTTCTCACGGCGTTCTAAGGAAACAGATGGTTTCCTCCTTCACCGTACACGTCAAGACTCTAATTTTTTATTTATAAAGAAGCTATTTTTTTAATTAAAATGACTCTAGACCTCCAATGTCCTGGCATACATTGTTAGCAGGCAGTATGCGAGTGCGTACATGGTGTTAGTTATTTATTTTACAGTATCACGTCTTATTTCCGCCACTGGATATAGCTGAAATCTAAGTTTATTAATAGAACAGAGGAAAAGTTACTAGAAAAAAAAAATAAAAACATTATTATGATGAGATTGTACGACCTAACCAAAGCAACTGAGTTGCAGTCGTCCGGCAGTCCCACCGAGGATAAGCGGAGCCATCAGTCCAGTCGCAAGCGGGACTCGGTGTCCGCGCCCCTAAGCCGGCTTCCCGGTACGCCCTCGAAGAAAGTGTTGGAATTAAAGAGGGAAAGACCTGAAGACCCTAGGGATAAAAGTGAGCATTGGGTCACCGGAGGCAGGGCGGAAGGGCACCGATCCGCAACGGTTGGTCTTCAGGCCCGCTCATGGCGACGGGGGAGGCGCGAGCTGGTTATGCAACCGCTGCCTTGGGAGTCATCTCCTCAGTTGATGCACGGTCATAGGTCTAGTCCACCCCCTTGATGGGGTGTAAGATAATACAAAATGATTAAATGGTAGTTCCGTTCCGGCTCCTTACGATCCGGCTCCTTACTTATGAAAGTCCAGACACGCAAAACTTGATTGAAATATATCTTAGATTTAGAAAAAAAAGAATAAAATGAAAGTAGCAAGTGTAGTATATACGGGTAAGGTTATTAATAATATCAAGTTAAGAGAGAGAAAACAATGATTAAAAAGCAAGAAATAGAGACAAATTTCAGATGTTAAAGAGGCTGTTGAAGGTGGTACCTAAGAAAGCATGATACATAAATACATGAATAAACAGTTTCAGTGCGAAATAATAAAAATCCGGGCAAAAGTAGTAGTAGAAGTATAATAAAAGGGTGACCATGGATTCCAGGAGCAATTACACCTGGATCCTAAACACACAATGAAGTTAAATTTAATCATCGACTCTAAGTTCAGGCCATCTCTCAACCCAGATCCTTGTAAATTTCCTCAGGCATTCGAGATTCTCCTTGTTCGACACGAGATCTGCATTCCATGCTGGTCTCGTAGTTACTTTCAGACCTTCCAAAATTTCATCTCTTGCATCCATCAAAATCTCACAGTGCCACAGAATGTGCTCAGCTGTTTGGTTTGTGTCACCACACGCACAGTTTGGATGGGGAGACAGGGTCAGGCTGTGCAGTCTTCCCCTGAATTCTCCATAACCTGAAAGTATTTGTGTTAAGTGATGATCCAATTTGATGAACGCCCCTTCCATTCTGGCTTTAACTGACGGGAAGAAGGAGAAAGTCCATCTGCCCGTATTCGATCTATCCGAACGTTTTTGCCATTCATTAAGAGTGAGTTCACGCATCTCTTTCAGCAGTCAGAGGGAGAGGTACTGCCCCACCTGGTATTAGTTCAACCCCAAGATGGACGGCTGACCTTCCTCTAATTAGTTTTTTCTTAGTTAACACTTCCCTTATTTCTAGATCAATGGGCAAAATACCGGCCAGAACCGGCAATGCGTCCGAAGCAACAGTCCTGTATGCGCCCGAGAGCGCCAGCAGGGGAGTTCGCTGGCCCCGCTTAAGTGCCGAGTGGATCAGTACGTTGTCTAGGCGATGCTCCCATACGGAGGCTGCGTACGTGACTTGTGCCACGTACTATACAGTAGGCGAAGTGCCGGAGAGCGTAATCCCCACTCCGCAGTTGAGATTTTTCTCAGTTTCATGAACAGGGCCTGGGCCCTGCTGGATACACTCTTGACATGCGCCAGGAAAGATGAAGAGCGATCCAAGATAACGCCTAGGTATCTTGCATTTTCCACAAATTGAATGTTGGAGTCTCCCATTTTTATAATAAGATTTCTTCCTCTATCGAGGAAGCCCTTCAAAAGGAGACCCATGGTCTTTTGGGGAGCGAAATTCAGCCTGTTTCTCTTACCCCACTCAAGGATTAGTCTCAGACCTTCTTCAGCTTTGCTTTCAACTTCTCTCCTGCTGTTCCCCGAGTCCAGTAATAATTTGTCATCAGCGTAGTCGACCGAGATACATCCTTCAGGCAAGGGCAGCCTGGAGGAATCGTCGAAGAGTATATTCCAAAATTCTGGGCCAAGGACTGAGCCTTGTGGGCAACCCATATTCAATTCCCGGTTGATGGTGATATCACCATATGTTAAGGAGATACTTCTGTTGTTGAGATAAACAGAGACTATCTTAAACAACTTACGAGGGCAGTTACGGTTTTTTTAATTTCGATAGTATCATCGGCCACCACGCATGATCGAAGGCACCAGTGATGTCTAAGAAGACTCCAATCACGGACCTCTTTGGACAAACCCTCACCCATTCAAGCGCAAACTTGATGGCGTGCTCCGTGGATTTACCCGGGACGAAGCCAAATTGACAGTCGTCCGCTGGAGACAGGGTTTGGTATAGGCGGTTTCGTATAATTTTTTCTAGAATCTTCCCCAGAACAGGAAGCAGCGTAATAGGTCTATAGGCCTTGATATCCGTCTTTGGCTTATCGTTTCCCTTGGGTATAATACGGAGCACCCCTTTTTTCCACTCTGTGGGGAAAACCCCTCTTCGCAGACACGTATCCATGACTTGGAAGAGCTCCTCCTTGGCATGGACCCATGCTTTCTTCACTATTACTCCGTTCAATTTGTCAAAGCCAGGTGCCTTCTTAGAACCTAAGCCCTTAATTATTACCTCCAATTTCGCTTTACTTACAGGTGTAATCTGGTCCTCCTGGGAGAGGTTTCTAGGAAGAAGCCGTGAAAGATTTCGAATCTGTTGGTGGTGGTCGCTTTCCCCAATGACTGAATCTAAAGAAACTAATTTTTCGAGAAGTGTTTGGAGAGTGGAGGCCACGTCAGCAGTCTCAACATTCCTCTCTTATTGAAAATAATGACGCTAGTTAGAAATCGGTCAGAACCTTTACCCGTTTTTGCAATAGTGCTGTGGATTTCCCACGGGTTGGCGTTACCCATATCTTTAACCCAATTATGCCATGCAGCTCGTTTCGTCGAGAGTACAGCCGACTTGAAGGCATTACGGGCTGATCTGAGAGTGCTCAGAAGGGCAGATGTCTCCTCCACCGTACATCTACCCTGCTTGGACAGACTCAGGGCCCTGTGAGCCCTCTTGTAGGCTCCCTTCATTGAAGTCATCTCACTCGACCACCACGGCATTCTTATGATCTTTTCTGGGTTTGATCTTCCCAAGGAACGATCTGCAGCTGATACCACGGCCGCATTGAAAAAGTTCCCCAAATTGTCCGGATCTCTAGCAGCTACGTCATGCAATCCCCTTAAAGTATCTCGTAGCGCTTCCCCAAAGCTATCCCAGTTCGCCTATGTGGTTTTGAAGTTCCAGGAGGATCTTGGAATTTCGGTCTTCTTGACACCCACTGTAAATGTAATTAGCCTATGGTCGGAGGCAATCGCACGATCATGAACCATCCACTCAGATATCTTGGCCGCAACTGATCCAGAGCAAAGAGTTAGATCTATGTTGCTCTCGCCTTGGGTGCCAGAGAAGGTAGGTAGTCTACCTGGCTCATTTAAAATAAATAGACCTTGTGCAGCAATAAGGTCTTCGACGGCGTCTGAGCGTTCCGTCCAAATTCCTCTATTTTCATACCACAAAGGCGAGCGAGCGTTAAAGTCTCCTCCTATAACTATGTACGACCTTTAAGCGCGTTTAGGGCACGCGTCAGGCTCAATATATATGGTCCGACAGGGTTCCCGTATTTAAAATAAACCGAGATCACAACGATCTCGGTTGAGCCAAAGTTAAACGTTAGCAGGTTTGATACTCGTTCGATAGCCCCTCAAGAAGGAGGGGGCTGACCAACGAAGTGTTAACCACACCCGCCCCCTTAAGGAAGAAAACATCTTCTAAACTTTCGGCCGGACCAATTGTCGCCGGACCAATTGTCGCCGGACCAAATGTCGCCGGACCAAATGTCGGCCGGACGAACTGTCGGCCGGACCAACTGTCGCCAGGCAACTGTCGCCGGACCAACTGTCGCCGGACCAACTGTCGCCGGACCAATTATCGGGTCACCGATATCATCTTATGTGATATTGTGTGGAGGGTCTTTTTTTAAGGAAAGGAAGGAGAGAACAATCTGGGAAGGAAAAGGGTATGAAGGGATGGTAAAAATCTAGGGGTCAGTGCGTCCGAAGTGACGGAAGTATATATCCATCCCTCCAACTGCTATGCAAGGCGATGAGTTGAGAGAGTTCGGCTGGAGTGGTCAAAAGACCTCCCTCAACAAATTTATCTCGATCCCGACCGCCATACGTGACGGTCCGGATAAGTAAAGGAAGTCACAGCCAAGACCCGTACAAACTTCACCCCGTAAACCCGGGCACCCCTGCTAAATCCTATGGTGTTGGTTATTCAATGAATGTTTCCCGGGATGGCGGTACCCATACTCGCCTCCCAAATTGAAACGATTATCTGGGTCGTCACACCTAGCTTTTAACCCTCTTAAATCTTTCGAAAATGTTGAAATCTGATAACGTATTCTTCATTTCTACAAGCTTTCATAATTCAAGTTCTTGACTCCCTAGTTTAAAAAACAACATTATAGTCCCTACAAGAACTTTGTATTTAAATGCTTCCTAATCAAATACCATATTCGATAAGTATTTTCTAATAATAGGCCACTTGCATGGATTTCATAACGACTTGGAAAAAATCGTGTGGATAGTTTTTTTTACTAAGATTACGAAAATGTTAGTAAAAATTTTTAGAAATGTACAGTTTTTTATTTTTAAATAAATAAATACATTATTTGGGCCCGTGACGTCACTACATGAAAATGTCCCGTCTACGAAAATGTTCCTATTAATTTTGTAAAATTCCACACTGATTTTTTTTTTATACGGCAACACTTTGATTTCAGGCAAATCTTTTAATATGACATTTAACGTTCACTAGATTTATTGTTTGTTCCCTGCGAATTTATCACTTGGTTTGACTTTTTGACAGATGTTATGAAGAGAACCCCGTACATTTTACGCTGTCTGCATGTGTTTTAGAGGTTTAATGGTAATGGTGTTGATTTTGACATAATTAAATTTTATAAAAAAACTGTTTCTGAAAAAATTAGAAAATACACAGATTTAGGAAATGAGATTAAAAGAATTTGGCATTCTCGAACTATTAAAATATTAACATTTGTTATTTCGGCTACTGGCATTATACCTAGGTCTCTGATTGAAAATTTAGGCGTATTAGATTTGTCAAAGAATTTATGTATAAAAATGCAAAAATCGGTAATTTTAAATACATGTAGGATTACAAAAGATTTTTTAAATATTTATATTGAGTGATCAGTAGGATTTATAGGTTCAATTAGGAATTCCACAGAGCCGAACCCTCTGATATGAAAATATCTGGAGTCGGTGAATTATTTTCCCATCTGGTCTCTGGTAGGTTGACATGTTGTTCTTGTATTGTTTTGTAATTATAATACTTATATAGTGCAATTGCATAACGTGGATTGACCAGATGATCATTTGGGAAGTGTGTGAAAGGGTTTTGTTTTTCCTGTGGGGAAAATTAAACCCGGACATTTAAATCTGGTGCGTAATAATGATATTTTTATATAAATTCTTTGACAAATCTAATATGCCTAAATTTTGAATCAGAGACCTAGGGATAATGCCAGTAGTCGAAATAACAAATGGTAATATTTTTATAGTCCGAGAATGCCAAATTCTTTTAATCTCATTTCCTAAATCTGTGTATTTTCTAATTTTTTCAGAAACAGTTTTTTGAATATTACAGGAATTTGGAATAGCTACATCAATTATATAAGTTATTTTTTTAATTTTGTCATGTAAAACTATATCAGGTCTATTATGACTAATTAATTAATTAATTTACAAGTACAAGTATATTACATTGGATTTAGTAATGTAGACATTGAACATTATATTGATTTATGATCAATAAGATGAATCAAGGAAAAAAATATTTATGAGATGTTATATTTTTAGTATGCCTCGTTATTCTTCTGTGCCGTTCTTATGTAATTATGGTTTTTTTGCACCTATAAAATTAAGTCCACTCTTTTTGTTTTTTTTTTCTACTTGTGTTCTTGTTTCTTTAAGGTCTAAATATATAAATATTTATAACTATATGGGACGTGTGGGATTGCACTATACACCCACATCCTTGGAATAAAGAATAATTATTATTAACTAAATCTATTTTTAATTATCAAACCGTTTTAGTTTCCTCTTCCTCTGAGCATTTAATTGATGAAAATGCACTCCCTTGAAATCTATCAACAGAAATCAAAATAAGAATAAAATTTTAGAATGCACTAATATCCTTCAACAGCTAACGGATTGTTTTCATATCTATATAAATAAAAATGAATCGCCGAAGTGTATGTACGCGCATAACTTCCGAACGACTGCACCAAATTGGATAATTCTTTTTTGCTTGTGTTCGTTATTGTCTGGACAAGGTTTGTATAAAATTACCGGTGAGCTATGGCATTATGAAATTTGTATTAAAAAATTGCAAGGGGAGGGGAACCAGGGAGGGAGAAGGGGAACCTGAGTGGAGGAGGGGAACTCGGGAGGGGGTTCGCGGGACGGGGGAAAGGGGGGAGTGAAGTGGGGAGAGGAAAGGTGGAGGAGGCGGAGTGGGACCTCGAGAGGGGACGCAGAGAGTAACTTATTGGGGTGAGATATAGTCGAAAGTAACTTATTGGGGTGAAATACTCAGAAATCTTACCCCCCCCCCCCTTTACTGCATGTGAATAATCACCCCCCCCCCCCATAGATAGGTACTATTAGTTTGATTGTACGAACGTATTAACCCTTAGTGCGCCAAGACTGCACAATGAGAAAAAGGTATTGCTAATTTATTAAGAATTTTCTTCAAGTTATCCTTTGGTAAATCCAGTTAAAAATGGGATTGCAGTTTTGATCAATGGTTTAACTGGAAGTGTTGGCCTAATAAACGTTGGAACACGGATTGTCAGGAGTTCCTCGGAAATTAAGAATGAGTTAATGATGAAAGAGAGTATGAAAACAATGTGCAACATAGTGGTATACTGAATGATGATTGATGGAGCAGGTGGATGAGTTTGTGTACTTGGGAAGTATGTTTACGAGAAATGGGAAGGCTGACAGAGATATCAAAAGAAGGGTAAATTGAGGCAATTCCATTAACGGAGGACTGAACGCGGTTGGCGCCAACAAAAAACTGTCCAAAGAAGCGAAGTTAGTTGTCCATAAAGGAGTGCTGTTACCTATCCTGGTGTATGGCAGTGAGGCATGGAACTGGCAGAGGAAGGATGAAAGTAGACTAAATGCTGTAGAAATGAGATCCCTGTGGCGTATGTGTGGTTAAACCATGTACATCGTGTGAAAAACAGAAGAATGGAAGGCTGATGTAAGCGTAATGAGTAATATTAAGGAAGGTTTGGGCAAGTAGAGCGAATGAACGAGGAAAGGAGTATAAGGAGAATATATGACGAAAATGTGAATGGTAGAAGAAGTCGGGGACGTCCGAGGAAGACATGGCACGACCAAGTGAATCAGATACTTGAGTCGGGCCATGTGACGAGTCTGAATAATAGAAGAGCATGTATGAGGCGATGTATGAATGTGAACGAGGCAAAGAGTGTGTGCCAAGATTGAGTTGTTTGGCGGTCCGTCGTCTCTGCCTACCCCTGCGGGGAGACGGCGTAATGAGTAGTTAGTTAGTCCCTAGAAAACATTGATTAAATTGTGATGACGAAACTCGTCTTTTTTTACGTTAACTCAACACAGGAGGCCACGATGAAAATAATTTTCCTACTTCCTAGGTAGTGTGGGTTATTTTTAAGGAAAGAAAGGAGAGAAAGTTCTGGAAATAGATATGGGGAATGAATGTCGCGGATTCAAATCCGTAAGTAAATTTTGATTGATTGATTTGTGTTTTCACAAGTTAATCATTTAAAATAATATAAGGTATATTTGCGGCTCGTTTTAGTGTTGAACATACTCTCGGTATCGTCCTGGCGTAAGACCACCATTCAGAATTGAAACGTTGCTTAAAATGGCTTTAGCCGTGCTTGGTAACTTTATCTGAATAGCTAGGTATTTCTACACTTACCTCTTTCCCATCTCCTTCCCCTCCCCACTTACCTATTGCTTAATAAGACACCCCAATTGGGGATTCCATAATCTCACTGCGGTTGGGAGCAGTTGGAACTATTGTGCGAACTATTCACATTTAAAAAAAAATATTATGTTTTCTTATGCTGTTAGACTTGGAAAACTATACGGTATATTGGAGGTTATCTACCACTTACCCGCCCCGGTATAACTAACGATGGTTCCTCCTTCAAGGCTCTCGCAAGGATCCTAATTTTTTTTAAAGAACGAAGCTGCATTTAGTTTATAACGAATTTAGACCTCCAATGTCCATGCATACGTTGTTAGTAAGCAGTATGCAAGTTCTTAGCGGGAAATACAACGTACAATCAGAGGCGGTCCGTGACAAAATTTGCGAACAGTGCATTTCACCAAAAAATGGTAACGTTAACATAGGATAATAAAGTGATTTAAAGGGAGTGACATACCTAGTACAAAGGTTCACTTATAGAGAAAATCCATTCGTCGCTCTTTCATTTGTAAAAATACTTCAATGACACGATTATTAAAGTCTGGTATAGAAGATATCAAACTTTTTTCGATGCTCATCAATGACAAAGCATTAAGCCAATCTTGGGACATAGTGTTCCTCAGAAACGTTTTTACACGTTTTAACAGTTGTTATTGGAATAGTACAAATTATTTTTAGAAGTTTAACCATTTCACTAAAACACTCCACTAACTTACATTTGATCAAACCGACTTAATCGCAATGTTTTCAGTAGCACTCATTTTTAAATAAGATTTTTTACAGAATAAAACTTGCGAAAACCGTTAAAATGCTCTCAATACCGAAACAATACTGAGTGAGGTTGAAACGCCGCGCCGGCGTCCGATGGCGTTAAAACATAACATTGTTAATTAGTTCTAAATTCGTTAAAAATAACTATTTCATTGTAAAGGTTCGGGACCACATTACGCAAGTTTAATATTTTGTCATTTGCTCCGATAACGCACGCCAGCACTATATGTCTTCTCTGCTTTCACACGTCAATCTTCGTTATGGGTCTATACCTGTCTTGCTCATTTCACAGGCACGGGCACTCCAGCATCTGGAGATGATTCCAGTGGAAATATAACTTAATGTGACGTCACGCCTGGGCATAACAAAATGTGCACGAATTCCTTTCTCTCATGGGAGGGAGTCTAGTCAATAGGTAAGAATTTTGTAACGAATTGACGGGAATTCTTCGTGAGAGCATGTACTAATTTACACTTCTGACGTTTTTCGATGTTCGGCAGTGCAGTGCACAAATGCACTAAGGAAGGGTCCGCCTCTGCATGCAATATGTGTTAGTATGGTAAAATATAGTTATGATAATAGGACAGGTTGGTGATAGTCCACGAGGTGGCAAGCGCTGGGTGATTGCATCCAGCGTATCCTACAAGCACTTGTTTGGAAGGAAGATACAGTACATAAATACACGGGATAGATACGCATAATTCGGTAAGCGCTACAATATACAAAAGCATCATTTTACAAAAACATTAAGTAAGTTATTACGAAAATAGTGTCAGCCGGTGTGCGGCGGTCGATTGTCATTTTATCCCCGGGATCCTAAGGGTTAAGTGAGGGTAGTTTAAACGTGAGACGTCAGACTGTGTCTGGGATACGGCACAACCGAGTACCGACAACCGACTCGGGGAATCCTTAAGTAATGGGTTGAATTAATTACGGATATTAGAGTAGTTGCGATGTCACGTGACTGATTACTATTACCAACTGTTGGTGTGAGGGAAGGTATTTCTTGAATTATGGAATTATCTTCCTCGCTTATTAGATCAGAATATAATATAGTGATTGAAGAAAGTTTTTGCAAATGAGTGGATAAGTTAAGAGAGATAACACAGTTCTTTTTTGTATACTCAATAAAAAGAAAGTGGTCTGTGGAGTGCGACGTAGATTTGATTTTATTTAGATATTGATTATTTCGAGATTGATGAAAAGTTTCATACTTTACATTACAACAAGAAGAAGATTACAGTCTACCTGATATTTCTAAAAACCAACCACATTCCTATGTCTCACCTCTGAAAGCATGTACCAATATATAAGAAACACGTGACTGTATTTGTTCGTATATATATGAAATGTAAACTCTTCTTCCATCCACAAGCAAATGCTTTTAATGGAAGACCAGTTATATTAAAATATTTAGCATTTTTAAGATAAATAAACAAATAAAAATAAAAAATTAAATTGTTATACTTCTTGGTGATATTTTGCACAGTTGAAATTCAAAATAAGAGGAAAGTTACTGTCTACAGCAGCCGGGGTATTTACTTTCGACGGCAAAATAATACTATTATGATTTAAATGTCCGGGTTTAATTTTCCCCACAGGAAAAACTAAACCCTTTCACACACTTCTCAAATGATCATGTGGTCAATCCACGTTATGCAATTGCACTATATAAGTATTATAATTACAAAACAATACAAGAACAACATGTCAACCTACCAGAGAACAGATGGGAAAATAATTCACAGACTCCAGATATTTTCATATCAGAGGGTTCGGCTCTGTGGAATTCCTAATTGAACCTATAAATCCTACTGATCCCTCAATACAAATATTTAAAAAATCTTTTGTAATCCTACATGTATTTAAAATTACCGATTTTTGCATTTTTATATATAAATTCTTTGACAAATCTAATACGCCTAAATTTTTTTAATTGTTCATTTAATAATCATTATTATTTAATAATGTTATTATCAAATTCTGCATTTTTTTATTAGAACTATTTTCTTATATGTATATACATACTTTTGTTCGTGCAGTTTACACATTAAAAATAAAAACCAGTAATACTTATTAAAAAAAAAAATTGTTTTTGTGTTTAATTCGTAGAACTCCATTTAGATTTTTTTAAATTTAATTTAAATTAAATTTAATTATGTTATTTTAGTTTTTTTTTTCAGCTGTTTTGGCTAAGAAGGCCATTTTCAAAGTGTGTGAAAAATTTTTTTTATGTTAAAATGTTAAAAATATTAAATGCAATTTTTTTTTAGCCAATTTTTTTGATTTTCCAAGACCTGCACATTTTCCGTTATCAAGAAAGCATTTTATTTTATTTATTTTTTTAGTTTATTGGGAAATAAACAGTTTTACAATTTTATTAAAAAAGTTATTCCCCATTTTTCTTTCTCCAAAACTGAATCTATTTTAAAAATTTTTTACTAACAACTACATTAAATGAAAATACTCTATGTGTGTACGTTTTGTTTTTTTTTTTTAATATATTGCCTAGTTTTTTTTTTTTTACATTAACTCCACACAGGAGGCCCTATGGAAAATAATTTCCCTCAGGGCCTCTGTCATCTGAGATGCTGTGGGGAGGGTCTTTTTGAGGAGAGGATGGAATGAACATTTATCTTGAAAAGACCCATGTTGTAGAAAGGAGGAAACACAAAGGCCGGCAAATCGTTCCACAGCTGAGCAGTTGAACACAAGAACGAGTCGAAGAAGCGACCCGTTCTCATGTGACAAATGTCAACCGTGTACTTATGTTAGACTCGCGTTTGGCGTGTTTCCCAACTACGCACCGGTGCCGAAGGGATTAATGACGCTAGTTCCTCGGAACATCTTCCATTTAAATATCGGTAGAACACGGATAGCATTCCCATCCTCTCTTTAGAGAAGGTTAATTTATCTTTAGATAGCAATCCATTTGTTAAATTGGGAGAATCTATCAAACGGACCGCCCGTTTCTGCACAGTCGAGGGTTTTTTCAGGTACGCAAGAAAAATATACGCGTTATATAGAACATACGCGTTTGTATTCTGAACGTCTGCTGATGGCGTTCAAACCAGCCAATTTTAACGATATTTGGAGGGAACTAACTTCTATAAGAAGTAAAAAAAAAGCGAAACGTACCGACAAGCTAGTCGTCCATGTCTATATTATGTTAACAAATATTTGCACCAGTATCAAAATCCAGAGAAGAAATGTATGGAATAAAAACACCGCCCGGTTCCCTCTTAAGCGTGTGAAATAGTGATGTATGGCGTGTAGGTACGTCTTAAAGCTAGGTATATTGAAATTAATTAAGGGCAGACATTCGATACAGTTGATTTAATTATTTAAAATGCTATATATAAATCTTTTTTTTTAAATAATATTCATTCTAATAATAATATTCATATTATGTGTTTGTTATACAAAAAATTATATGTAAAAATGCAAAAATCAGTCATTTTAAATACAATCTTCTTCCTTGCGCTGTCCCAACTCATTGCCTAGGTAGGCTGTTGGGGTCGGCTCTTCTCGTTCTCAGGTTGTAATATCTTCTGTTCTGGGTATCGCCTTCATCCAGGCCGTTTCTCTGAAGAATTTTGGAACATTGAATCATCCAGGAGTTCTTCGGTCTTCCTCTGGATGACTGTCGGTGAAGCTCCATAGACATTGCCTGCCTCACTGTGTGGCCTGATGGTCTCCGTCTTATGTGTCCATACCATCTCAACTGTCGTTCTTCCAGCTTACTATTTATGTCTGTGACACCCAGGCTACCACGAATGCGTGAACTTTTGATCTTATCTTTTAGTGATACTCCTGCCGACCATCTTCGCATTCGCATTTCTGCTGTTTCAAGTTGCCTAGTGTAGGAGTTGTACATAGTCCAGCATTCGGAGCCATACATTATTGCGGGTGTTACAATAGTCTTTTAAATAGTCATTTTAAATACAATGTAGGATTACAAAATATTTTTTAAATATTTATATTGAGGGATCAGTAGGGTTTATAGGTCCAATTAGGAGTTCCACCGAGCCGAAGCATCTGATATGAAAATATCTGGAGTCGGTGAATTATTTTCCCATTTGGTCTCTGGTAGGTTGACATGTTGTTCTTGTATTATTCTATATTTTTTTATACTTATTTAGTGCAATTGCATAACGTGAATTGACTAGAGACTAGATGATCATTTGTGGAAAAGTGTGTGAAAGGATTTAGTTTTTTCGTGTGTGGAAGATTTAACCCGGACATAAAATCTGAAGTTACGAGTATATATGTTTAACATGTTGTATGCGATCCACATACATCGGACAGTGGAAAATAATATTTTCTAGAATATAGTTATTGTCTACAGTTATGTTGATGATTTTGAATTTAAAATTTTTGATAATGTTTTACCAACTTAATATCTTAACGAATATAGACTAATGGGACACACTTTTAATAATTTTGTGTGTAATTGTTAAACCTAATTGTTGGGATGCAAAAACCGACATATTCGTTTCTTGAAAACTGTAAAGGTGTTTAGTCATATTTTAAAAAAAATATTATGACAGGGTGAAGAAAATTTGTAGGATTAGTCCTCACATTATCGAGTGTATTTTCCATAGGTTCAAATCCGAATTCTAAACTTTTTACTGACCCGCAAAGGTTTTTGGATAAATTCAAATTTTATCGGCCACTCCGAATTTACCAAAAATGTATTGACTATAATTTGAGTGATTCAATTCCTTTCTTGCATAAATATTTATATTTACATTTATCCCTTCGAATCTCCTTTCCCAAATAACCCACTCCATTGACATCAGCTCTACTAGATTGAATATGATTTCAGGTTTTCATGACCAAAGGTGTTATGAGATTAATTTTTGATGTATTACGAATTGTTAACTTTTTCATAAATGTCAATTACAAATTTTATGTTCGCCATAAAAACTACTAGCTGAACCGGAAAACGTTGTTCTGCCAAATAAATTATTTATATCGTAGATGAAAGTTCGACGAGGTGGAGTAGCGCCATCTGTCATTCAATAACATAAATAATTTCGTTCTATTTGAAATACGAACGTCGCGCGCCGGTTAAATTTGTTCGTACAAAAATACTAATTTCAACTGTACTAGATTGAATTTGGTTTTAGGTTTTCATGGCCAAAGGTATTATGTGATTAATTTTTGGGGTATTATGAATTGTTAACTTGTCATAAATGTCATTACAATTATTTAATTGATTATTCAAACTTTGAATTATTAGTTCAACCCCTCAGGCTAATTTGTTCGCTTTTGGGAACAGCTCACAAAGGTCTCAAAGAAATCTTCCTTACTGTCATGGTGAGAAATATGATCTAAGCGGTGTCAGAATGAGAAAACACCAAGCTTTGTTTTTATTATTTTTTTACAGTAATATCACAACAGTCTCAGCTGCTTCCGTCTGGAGCCAGTGAGACTATGGCATCCCCAATCGGAGTATGTTGTGAGGCTGAAGGTAATGGGGAGGGGAAGAAGATGGGGAAGAGGGAAAGTGGGCAAGTACTTGGCTATTCAGATCTGGTCACCAAACACGGCTAACGCCATTTCAAGCAACGTTTCAATTCTGAATGGGGGTCTTACACCAGGGCGATACTGAGAGTATCTTCAACTCTGGAATGTGCCGCAAATATACTATACATTATTTTAAATGAATATATTGTAAAATAACCCAAATTATTATATAGGACAACCCCAGCATGGTGGACGAAATACAACAAAAAACTAAACAATGTGCAATATTCTTTTAATAAATAAATAAATAAAAATTAAATTTATTTGCCCATGCCGGCCGTCAACATATATTTGAATCTAAAAACTTATATGTACCATTATATTTGAAACTAAAAGTTACCAAGAGAAAAATGGATCATCTAAAAAGTGTGGTGACAATAACATTAATCATACATTTATCTAATAAAAACCTGTGTGTTTTTATTCTTTTTCATTAACAATAAATTTAATTAGAAAAAACTAAAAGTGAGCAATTTTCGAAAAATTTTTATGTTTGCATTTTTAATTTTATATTTCAACAATAGGCCACTTGCATGGAATTCATAACGACTTGGAAAAAATCGTGTGGATAGATTATTTTACTAAGATTACGAAAATGTTGGTAAAATTTTTTTGAAATGTACAGTTTTTTTTATTTTTAAATAAATAAATCCATTATTTGGGCTCGTGACGTCACTACGTGAAAATGTCCCGTCTCCGAAAATGTTCCAATTAATTTTATAAAATTCCACACTGATTTATTTTTTTTACATGGCATCACTTTGATTTTAAGCGAATTTTTGAATTTCACATTTAACGTTCACTAGATTTATTGTTTGTTCTCTGCGAACTTATCATTTGGTTTGACTTTTTGAGAGATGTTCTGAAGAGAACCCCGTACATTTGACGCTGTTCGTTCGTGAATTATACTGATAATGGTGCGGATTTTAACAAAACCAAATTTTATAATATTCTTATTATTTTCTTAATTTTAAGAACAAGTATAATACATTTGATTTAGTAAACTTTTATTCTAAATTTCGTTAATGCAATAATTAAAAACACTTTGTTTTTACCACAACAAACTTTATTAAAAAGTCGACATGTTTCGAAAACGATGTTCTCTTCATCAGGACATATAATGTACTAAAATTTCTAAATTTCGTAAATCTTGAGATTCGTTTCGACTTTGACGCACAGATGGTGACACCTGAAAAGGATTGTCATTATGTTCCGCATGATCTGGTACAAGAGTGATATACGTTGTTTAGATTTTCATGGCCAAAAGTATTTTTGTTATATGTTTTTGGGGTGTTATGCCGTGTTGCGCTACCTCCCTCTTTAGCCAACGTTTCGGACAGCGTCAAAGTGTCCATCATCATGGCAGATGTATAAGAGTGTTGCTATTTACACACGCTAGATTTATTCCCAAAAAACAAATATTTGGCACATAAGTACGCCTGCAAATAATTTATAAATAAAAGTGGTACTTCTGGAAACCACCGCATTAATTATAATACATAAAAACTGGTTAATGTCACTAGTTAGTCCGGTACCTACTAATTTTAACAGCATTTCTTGCTGTCGTATAAATTATTGTTTTGTTATAATTTAAATATGCATTCTGAGGTGATTTTTCACAAAAACGGCGCTCTACAATTATTATTATTATTAATAGCGGGAGTGTCTTGGAAGGGGGGGGGGGGTGTTTAATGATTTTTTTTCGTCATATAGTGTTTTGCGGCCCGCGTAACTTTACAAATAAATGTATGTTGCCCGAAGGTAAAAAAGGTTGAGTATCATTGCTCTAGGGCAGTGTTTTTCAACCTGTGGGTCGCGACCCCCTGGGGGGTCGCGAAGCCTCTACAAGGGGGTCGCAGGGGGTCCAAAGTAAAATATTAGTAAATCCGAATTTTAAATAGTTGTCGTCATACAGGCGTTTTTTCTTTGGTTTCGTTTCAGTACTCTCACTACAACTAGAAGTTGACGGTTGTGTTGATCTTTTTATAAATTTATCCATTTTTTATTATCACTACAAGTCACTTAAATAAATTCAAATACGTGAGTTCAACAAAAAACAAACGCGCGCATATGACACCGAATCGCCGATTGACAGGGCCGTCCAACCCCACAACACTCATTGTGTCTCGCTCTTTAACACAACCACATTCGTCGGCACGGCGCGGCCTCGCTCGCCTCAATCTTGAGTCGGCATCGGCCCGGCCTGTACGTTCTACGAATGGGCGATAGCTCTACCTACTATTCCTTGGAGACGTTGGGAGAATTAGTTTGACAGCAATTTCCCTGACATGTCCGAAAATTTCGCGGTCTGTCAGAGAAATTGGAAATTGTCAGGAATTTTTAAAAATAATAGAAAAAAATTTATAGAATGTTGTGGGCATTTCAAGGATTTCCTGGCAGAATCAAATAGAATGCCAAAACATGATTATACAGGCGAAATTGCCCTGAAAAATTCAAAAATTCACAACCTAAAATTCTCTAGCCACCCTCCTGTTGGTGTACACTGGGTGTCATTCTTTTTTCATTTCATTCAATTTGTGATTCCTGAATTTCTCTAGCCACCCCCCCCCCCCCCCCCCCCAGGAACCATAGTCGTCAAAGGTAAATTGCAGGGTCGTGCCATGAAAAAGGTTGAAAAACGCTGCTCTAGGGGTTCAGAAGTGTAAGGTCATTATAAAATTGATTTGACTTTAAATATAATTTGATCCTTATCAAATTAAAAAGAGTCAAATAACATTTAAAGTAGTACATTATTTCATGCAACAAGTGTATAATATGAAAAATATATCATGCTCTCTCCCTCACGGCAATGACCCAAACTGTCTTCAAAATCATTTTTAAAAAACATTTTTACTAGACATCGTAGTGCCGTCTTGTTTTTTATATGGCGCATACAGAGACAGAAGACATGATATTGGGACATTTGATAAATCGACCCAGCCAATCACAGTGCGTGGAAAAGAAAGCTTCCATTTAAGATGTCAGATGTATCTCGCGGTGCATTTCAAATACATTAGAATAATACCAGTTTGTTATTTTTTATACATTAACTCCACTCAGGAGGCCCTGAGGAAAATAATTTACCTTGTCATAGCTGTGTGGAGAGTCTTTTTGAGGAGAGGAAGGAAAGAAAATTGGCCTTGAAGCGACCCATTTTGTAGGAAGGAGGAAACACAGAGGCCAGCAAATCGTTCCACAGCCGAGCTGTTGACCACAAGAACGAGTCGTAGAAGCGACCCGTTCTCATATGACAAATGTCAAACCATGAACATAATTATTTAAGGCGTGTTTCCCTACTATGCACCGGTGCCGAAGGGATCAATGACGCTAGTTCCTCGGAGCATTTTCCATTGTAATACCGGTAGAACAAGGATAGCATTCCCACCCGGCGACGCCTGTATTCTAAAGATTGCAATCCGTCTGTTAAGATATGAGAATCTATCAAACGGACCGCCCGTTTCTGCACAGAGTCGAGGGTATTTTTAAGGTATTTTGGAGTTCCAGACCAGAGGTGGCTGCCAAATTGAACCATGGAAAGCACTTGTAATTTGTACAGAGTTTGCAGTTGTGTACTATTAATTTGATGTCATCAATTATTTGATTTGCATTATATTATGTTTTACTATTCATCTTATAATTTTGGGGCGTCTTTGACCAATTAACCTGAGGGAAGGACCGCCATTGCATGTAGGTTACTTCTAGTGAATTTTATATCAAACTAGAGCCAATGTTGAGGTCGCGGACTTAAAGCCCAAATCGAACCGCGTCTATTTATTTTTATTTACCAAAGAACTCTCCGTAAAACCTCTGGGTGAATTTTCAAATCGAGTTCAAATACATTTACGGGGGGTAAATGTTGACTGAGGTGGTGACTGGCGAGGGGTGGTAGGGTGGTAGGGTGGATGGTAATATGGTAATGCGGGGAAATCGCCCACTACAGGAATAGAGGTGACTTGATTGGACTGCGGGCAACACCGTTATCAAAACTGTTTTCAAATCATCTATTTTTTTTAATGATCATGTTTCGAATTATTTTCTGTATATTATTGATCATAAATATATTATTCGCATTTTGTATATTATGTAAGCACTTTCATACTGCTTCCCAACACCGTATGCAGGGACAGTGGAGGTCAAGATTCGTTCAAACTTAAAAGTAAATGCGTTAATTCAAAAATAAAATAGGGTCCGTGCGAGAGCCTTGAAAGAGAGAATATTTTCACTTCATAAAGAGCGTCGTATTCTAAATTTTAATAAAAAAAACATATGGAAGTACCTACTTGACTCTTTACCAGTTCTTGCTGATATTATTTAGAATGCGAATGAAATTTTGGTCTCCGGTGGCTTTTTAATGACTGTTTTTTCAAAATCAAGTCAAAACAAATTTTATCCATACGTCGTCACTGGTCACTCAGCCCAGTAACCATCCAACCCATCATCCTGACACTAACTGTCCAATGCATACTAATTTTTTTATGTTTTTGGTTGAAATAATCATAACTGTACCCGGAGACCAAAATGTCATTTACAATATAATTGTTACACCAAATAACGTGAACAATCAACACTGGTTAAAGGAAAGTTAAGTCCTAAGTTAGGAAGTACTTTGCTATTAAAAACCGGTCACCAAACGTTACTCAAGCCATTTCAAACAACATTTTTCGATATTTTGTTGTTAATTGTTTTATAATTTATAATTAAAAAAAAATACAATACGTACATGTTCGTGGGATATGTATTATGATTATTAGTACCTACAAATATTGAAAGTTATTTTTGAAGTAAAACTTCCTTACGCACGCTTGACTTGGGGAGTAAGCTGGGAGTGAGCGTTACGAAAAGCGAGGCGAACGGTAGTTGAGAGGGAGATTTAAGTTAGTGAAGATAAAAAGAGAGAGAGTTACGTTTCGTATATTACTGTAGGGGCAAGTGAGAGAGTTGCGAGCACACTCCTCTCTTTTTTCTTTTCTTTCTCTTCTTTTTCTCTTTCTCTTATAGTCAGTTACGTTTATATATCTGTATCACACTGTAGGAGCAAGAGAGAGCAGTGCGCGCGCAATTTTTCTTTCTCTCTTCCTGTCATATAGATGGAGCTAAAGAAGTTTTACTTCAAGCGTGTGGTCTAAAGCACACTCGTTTTTTTATGTATACCTACTTAGTTTTTGGAATTCGATATAGACTTTACGCTAACTTTATTAATGCACCAATATTAATGGCCTCCATAGTCGAGGGGCAAGGCTCTCGGCTAGCCATCCAGAGATCATGGGTTTAAATCACGACGTGCGCAGACAAATTTTATTTGATTGATTTGTGTTTTCACAATTTAATCATCAAACATAGTATAAGGTACGTTTGCGGCACGTTCCAGAGTGGAATTCAGTATGGCCCTGGTGTAAGACCACCATTCAGAATTGAAACCCTTCAGAAGGCTTCAGTCGTGTTTGGTGGCTGGATCTGGATAGCCAGGTACTTCCCCACATTCATCACCCCCATCTTCTTATCCTCTCCACTTTCCTTCAATCTCACAACATGCTCACTGGCTCCAGACGGGAGTAGTTGGACCCTTGTGAGGCATTAACGCAAAAAAATAGTAACTACATTTATTTTTCTTGCAATCCTATTTTTATACCAATGAAAACATATTATTGGTAAATGCTGTTGCATTTTTTTACATTAACTCCACACTCCATCCCTCGCAATGCGGTTCAAGACGATGAATATCTACCTCAACCCGTGTCGCATCTGAAAATGTGTTTGAAATTACAGCCTCAAATTCAACAGGCAAAATGGGCTGTAAATTATACAAAATACGAACTATGTTTGTTTGAAGTTGGAGGATTATATGTATGGCGAGACTATGGACAACAAGGAAGTAGGAAAACCAAGCACTTACCAAATTAGAAGCCAAACACGACACATAAAACTCAACCCGTTACTTCAAATGTCACAAGTCGTCTCACACAATTTATTTTTTTATTATTAGTTTCAATAGCAAGGTTTGTGCATGTATGTATAATGTATAGTATAAGTATAGATTCTTTTTTTTTTCACAGACCTCCTCACTAGGATTTCCTGTTCTGAGGTGGCCTGTAGTTTTTTAAAATATTTGTATTTGGTTATGGATTGATTGTCGTTTAGTTGGGTGGCATGGTTGGGGAGGGTAGGATGGATAAATGACATTCCGGTACGAACTATCCATATTATCATTTCAAAACAAAATAACCCGTCTATTCCTATCTGGCCCGCCACGCAGGATAGACTGACGCATCTGCCGCTAACACCTGAACAAACCTCACCCCATAAACCTGAGCACCCCTGCAAAGTCGCGAAACATAGTGATCCACTGGGGTGACCAATGGCAAAGGTGTTGTTTACACAATAAATCAAAAATAAAAACTTTAAAAAAAAATCAAATTTATACCCAATCTACTCGTATTTCGTCAAGAACTACGATGTTCAGTTTAGATGTAAAACACAAAATCTCAGGTCATTTCGGGTCCAAAACTGCCCACTTTAATAATGATAGCAGTAATCAGACCTGGGTAAAGCGAACCCCGAACCCTCCGAGAACAGATAAGGGACCCTTCGTGAGGGGGGTAGAGAAGGGGCGAACAAAGACTAATGCGGGTCTAGCCCTGATTAAACTGCCTAATTATATCAGCTACTAAAACTTTCAGGCGGGAAAAGCGTTTAGTTTTGCTGTAAATGAGAATAGTAGCTTTTGTGTTAGTTTTGGGTCATCTCTCCATATAATATATATGAAGTAGATATCTATACTATAAACACTATCTAGCGAGTACCCGGCAAGCGTTGCAATGCCACTCAGAGACAGAATGTATTTGTGTTTCAATTCTGTTTATTTAAGCGCTTTTGGGAACAAAATATGTTTTTGTTTTTCCCTCTGATGTGCACAACAATAAATCGGAATACAGCTACTTTTCCGTGTGAGAAGCGTGGATTTTCAAATTGACCACCTGCTATCCCCTACCGCTACCATGTCTCCTTTGTAATCCCTTCCTGTGTTTTTCCCTGCTTGCCCCCCTTCTAAGTCCCCCTGTCCCGCGTACGTATCCAAATTTCATAACGTCAGAGTTCACCGTTGTATTTAAAAACCGCGGGCGTGTGACCAATAAATATCCAAAGGTTCATTACAATCGGATGAATGGTGTTGGAAATAATTTAGTAACGCCAGAGCTTACCATTACGTAATGAAAATTTCACGGTCACAAAATAAACCACCAAAGTTTCTCGGATGAATTCTATAGGAACGCATATGGGTCAAACAAAGAGACAATCATTTGTACCTATAGGTATATAGAGATTTAGAAAAATATTTTGTAAAATCTTAGATGGCAGAAATACTATTTTTGGTTTGTTTAATAGTTATTTCAAAGGTCTGAAGATCATTATAATAATAATAATAATAATATTTGGATGATTTATATAGCGCCGTTTTTGTGAAAAATCACCTCAAGGGCGCTGTGAAATTATGGCAGATATGCACATTTCGTGCTGATGTACATTGCGTAGATCTGCAATTTTCTGATAGAAAAAGCATTGTGAATTTCATAACGCTAGAGTTCAGTCGGAATTTCACCTCTTTACAAAATCAATTTTCTTTCAAGCTGAAGTCCCCGGCGTTACCCGTGCATCACTTTATCAAAATTTTCGAAATCAGACGTAGATAGTGACCTTCCTCTTATGTTTAAGGGAAAGTGTGCAATATTTCATAAATAAAACTGTAGATTTGTATACATATCACCAGCCACAGACGTAGTTGATAAGAAAAAAATATTTTGTGTTTTATTTTTGTCCAATTACCTACACGGATAAAAAACTTCATAGCTCTCAGCAAGTGACTCGCGTAAGTTAAAAATAGTTATAAGAAGAGAGTTTTTCTTATAAAAAATTGAATATTCATTTAGATTTGGACGGCCGCGGCCAGCGTAGCACAGCGGTAAGGCTCTTGACTCGCACACCGAAGGTCGCAGGTTCGAATCCTAGCGTGGTAAATAAATTTCATTTTATTAATTTGTGTTATTTCACAATTCATTCATTTAAAATAATATAAAGTATATTTGCCGCACGTTCCAGAGTGGAAGATCTCTCAGTATCGCCCTGGTGTTAGACCACCATTCAGAATTGAAACGTTGCTTGAAATGGCATTAGCCGTGTTTGGTGATCAGATCTGAATAGCCAAGTACTTCTCTACCTTCCTCTTCCCTATCTCCTTCCCCTCCCCACTACCTTCAGCCTCACAACATACCCCAATTGGGGATGCCATAGTCTAACTGGCTTCAGACGAGAGCAGTTGGGACTCTTGTGCGGTATTCATATAAAAAATTTTTAAAAAAAGACTTTTATGAAGAAAGTCGATAATTCCATATAAATAAAACCGAAAAAATTCGAGACGCTATCTAGGTTACAAACCAATTCTTAGAATGATTGTTTCCAATAAAAAGGGTAGTTGCCTATAATATGTAAAAAAATAGTTGAAGATAATATAATTAATTCTAAAATTTTAAATATGAGATTGACTAATATGACGATTTGACAGAAGGTGGCAATGACAGAGTCCCAGTTGCGACCATTATCTTTTTTCTATTTTTCTGTGTCTTGTTCTCTTTCATATTTTCTTTTAGATTATTATTTTTATCTCCTTCTTCAATGAAAAAAAAATGATTGGACGATTTAAAGCATTGACCAGAAAAATTCTTCCTGAATAAACTGTGCAAATTTCACGATGTCGCTTGGCAGGGGTTTCAATTGTTTTTAAATTTGGAAAAAAACGTAAGGGATGTGATGACAGTAAAATATGTGTATTTTTTAACGCTGTTGGGTTTTAATCATAGGAGTTCAAAAGCATTAGTTTCAAAAAATCACAACTTTATTCTATAAATAATTGAGAAACCAATCTAAACATTCACATTACTTATTCCTTAACACCCTTGTTCTTATAAACGTACAGTTAGTTAACCCCAGATTGTTCTCCATATGTTTTATGGGCCTTGTTAGGGCCTTGAGAGGCCCACTTTCTCACTTTCCCAGGGCTTACCCTCTCAACAGGGTCTTGGCTGACTTTCCTGCTTTGTAAAGGATCTCAAACTGGAAAAGCCCTAGATCGATTTCATCAATTTGTACGAGAAAGTTTTGAAGATTTGGGTATATACAATGTGGTAAGGAAATATATATGTTATTCTTACTCATTTTGTGGAAGAGATATGACGATTAGAATAAATTAGAGATAAATGTTTAAACCTGTCCAAGCTCACGTCGGTGCTAAACAAAATTTTATAAAGAGATCGAATGTTCTCACTTTATTTACATTATCTCCACAAAGGAGGCTCTGCGGAAAAATGGGACCTTTAGGAATGCTATGTGGAGGGTCTTTTTAGGGAAAATAAGGAGAGGAAGTTCTGGGAAGGAAAAGGGTTCGAGAGAGTCTAGCTGAAGAGGTCAACGGTCAATACATTAAATTCTTCTACAATACATAAATGAAAACTTCACCACAATCTACAAATCTGCTCCGATGAAAGACAATGTAAAGCAGTCCGAAACGTAGGCTAAAGAAGGAGGAAGCCCATCGTGGCATAAAAACACAAAAATGAATCACGATTATGTACAATTTGGGAGGCGGGTAAGGGTATCGCCGCCCCGGGAACCATTTATTGGATAACCAACACCTCTGCTTTAGGTCACCCTAGCGGTTCGTCACGTTTGGTGACTTATCAGAAGCGCCCGGGTTTATGGGGTAAGGTTTGTCCAGATATTGGCGGCGGATGCATCTGCCCAATAACTGCGTGGTAGGCCGGGTCGGGAGAGGCTGGTTGAGGGAGACCTTTTGATCTCTACAGAAGGACTCTCTCGGAACATCGCCTTACCGCAGTGGGAGGGATAGATTCATATGTCCGTCGCTCCTGGTCATACTGACCCCCTGATTCTTCATCTCTTCCTTTCCTAAAAAGACCCTCCACACACCATCCTCAAAGATGACATAAGCCTTGAGGGGATTTTTTTTCCTCAGGGCTTTCTGTGTGGAGCTAATGTAAAAAAAATATATGCTTTACGCCGTCAAAATCTTAAATCATAATATATTCAAGTAATATTATTATTTAAACTAATGGACAACTTTAAAAATATTAGTATTAATTGTTTGGTAAATACTTAAAAAAAATGTGTAATAAAAATACATATATATTTCAGAGCAGGTGATGACAGATGATATAAATAAAGTAGGTATCTCCCTCAAATTCAATCATTCGTTTATTTGCATTCGCCCAGAATCGAACCCGAGCCTGTTCGTCCGATTGTTGACACCCTCAATCAATTCACTGCGCGCAAACAAGTTCAATTTATAGTAGGTACGCTCGGTGGGGTGACCAGCCGGGGGCGTTTAGGGAATCGGCGTCCATTTCATGCAATAAATGGTTCAAATCTTCTGGCCGTGTGGTCAACCCACCCCTGGGACACCCTACTCCACCAACCCTTGGTGGAAGACGTATTAGTGTGGCGCCAGAAGGAAATTAACGAAAAAGAAGGAAAAGGGTAGTTTTATTTGGAAAATATACCTACATGAAAGAAAACAATACACAACTGTGGCTGCAATCTTAACGAAAATGGATGGCATTCCGTCAGAAAAAAAATGGGTCGTTGAAGTTTTAACACTTGACTTTGTGAGGATTCGAAAATCAAAAATACTTATTAAAAATGCGGTAATTTCGGTTTTCTGTATGTAATTCCTGTGTGATATTTTTCACGTTGAATGAACCCAAATTTTCTTTACTTTTAAGTGTATTTTTCAAAATTGAAAATCAGTTGGTGCCTACCAACCTATACCATAAGACAATTTTATTTTTATTAAGTAATTAATAATTTTTGATTTCAAAGTGTTTTTCTTTTGTTTAAATATTTGTGAAATTGTGTGAAGCTGAGTGTTTGTGAAGGAACTTCTTTAGCCCCGTTATTGATTTGAAATTTATTTTTTGACGGTTCTCGGTTCTAATATAATGCGGTAAATTCGGGCCTCCAATAGCGCCGCGGTATGAAGCGCCTGACTCTCAGCGCCCAGAGAGACATCCAGCGAACGGAGGTTCAAAATCTACCAAACCAAAAAAAACAAACATTTTTATTTTTGTAAAATCAATATCAACCTTCAAACCACTTTAAACTAAATAGGCAAATGAAAAGAAAGCGACATCTGGCGACTTTCTAATTTCACTTCTACTGCGTGTGAATTGCACAGTCTGATTTATTTTTTTAACAAAAGAGGAATTTTTTTGTTAAAAGCACAGTTTTGCAAATTTTGGTAATTACTGTGTTTTAGTTGAAAACGTGGAATTGGGGTAATTTCTAACGTTAATTCTGCATGTCAACAAATGCCAAAAAAAATCCAGTTCACACACGGTAGAAGTGAAACCTTCAGAAAACTAAAATTGGTAAGAGTGAGGAGGCTACAAAGCACGCACAAAGAAGAGACCGATTTTTACGAAGCACTACACAAAGAAGAGACTGATTATACTATCTCATTCTCTCGCAGGATAAATCCTATTGGTGTATGTGTTTGTTTTTTATTAGTGTCTCTATTTTTGGTTTCATCGAGTTTCAAATCACAACGATGCTAAAGAATTTTTCACTTCAAAAAATCACAAGTGTGCAGTTCACACACGGTAGCAATAAAATATCAGATAACTAAGTAGACAAGAGTGGGGAGGCTACGAAGCACCGCACAAAGAGGAGATTGATTGCACCATCTCATTCTCTGACAGGCTAAATCCTATAGATGTATTTGTTTATTTTTCAATGGTGTCGCTATTTTTGATTTCACCACAGTGTTAAGAAGTTTTCAATTCAACAACGGTTTATCTGGTTGATCTTGACGGAATGTACGAGTATATTATAATTAAAAAATATATATTTTTAATTTAATTTTAAAAACGTGGGTGCGTGATTGTGTTTTATCGGATTCAAACCAAATCCAATATTTATATTATTTACCATAGACAGTAGGCAGTAGGCAGTGGGTATAGACAATAGAGTACAGAGTTAATGGAATAATCTTGTTTTGATATGGTTCTGGAAATAATCGCAACAAACACTTATGGCGGACCTTTCCGTAATCCAAAAAGAAGACGACAGCTGTATAAATACAGATTTGCCAAAATACACCCCTACCGCCTTCTGCGCGTAGGAGAGATGAGGTTCAGGGGTAAACAACTATTGTTAAAAATAAGTTCGTGAGCCCTTCTTTATTTTCTCTTTCAGCATGCCGTACACCGGCGAAGCGACATTCGGAAACTAGCCGTCTAACATATGCATTTGGCTATTATCGTAACTGTTCGTACAGGAGACACGAATGGCGATAGATGACACTCTTCTAAAATACTACTTAACTGACATCTATTGAGATATCACAACGTATAACTTACTATACTAATGACATCTGCTGAAGTATGTTGAAACTACATGCCTGATCTGTACACCACCTCCTCAATCTCACTGGCTCTAGATAATTTGAAATTGCTGTAAAAGACAATAATTCCAAAAATGAGTTGTATATGTCATTTTTCTCATTTTTTTATCTTTCTAGAATAATAAGTCCGTCTTTCACAGCGTGTATTTTAAGGGTATTTTTTTATGGAAAATTAAAAATAAATTAAATTAATGCCGTTATTAAAGAAATTAACAAAAAATGTTAAGTATTTCAAAAGATCCATCCAATGTTATTTTACAATAAATAAAAAAAGAATTAAAATGTTTATTCATCAGTAGATGTTTTACAATATTACATATTTTATTCTTTTATCGTCACTGCTCACCTACAATTCAGAATGTCTCCCTTAATGCAGCTGGTTTTTAGCAGTGCCTCCAATATAAAACAGAAAATGATATAAATAATTTAATTAAAATAAAATAAATGCAATTAAATCAAATTACATAATAAATAATTAAATCAAATTTCTAAATCAACACACTCAATATAATACAACGAAAATAATAGAATGAAAAGCAAATGAAATAAATTAAAAAATAAAACAAAAATTTATATCGGACTTCAAATTAAAACCTATAATCTTAATATTAAAACTTCAATTCAAAATAAAAATCAATTTAAATAAAACATAATCAATTAAAATTCAAAATAAAACAATTCAAGTATAAAATATAAAATGAGTATAAAATATAAAATATTATCAAAGTAAATAATGTAATCAAATCAAAAAACCAAAACAAAAACACAAGTAAGTATTTCTTCAATTGTAAGGTGTTGTGTGGTTAACTGTGCAGTCAGCGTTAGCAACCATTCGCCGCAGAACCTCAGTACTGCAAGGACGTCGATATTCGAATGGATGGTGGTGTTTCCTTCCAAAGTTTTGATGAATAGCTGAAACTACCCCCAGTTAATAAATTCTGCAGTTTTGTGTTTCGGGAGAATGAGTAAATGGTCCCTTTGGCGTGTACCGTGTGCATGAGCGTCCGGAACTACCGCAGTCTGTCAAACAGATAGGAAGGAACCTTCGAATGCATCAAATAGTATATTTGACACACTTGATGTAACTTCCTTCTGTTTGACATATTTAGGATCCAATGCCAATGAAGATAAGGCGAGATATGCTCGCGTCTCGAGACATTGTAGCAATATCTTAAGTATAGAAGTTCTATAAAAACCGGAGAAATGATTTTTGCAAAATAAAAAAACTTTCATTCCGCTCTCCTGAACATTTATCATTTTGTCCAGTGAGATTGAAGATTTGTTGGAAGGTTAGGCGTGTAGTTCCAACATTTTTCAAGAGATGTCAATTAAGTAGTATTTTGTAAAAGTGTCATCTATCGTCAATCGTGTCTGCTGTACGAATAGTTACCATACTAGCCAAAGGCATAAGGTAGACGGCTAGGTTCTATCACTGTCGCAGTCTTAGAGCCTCCTATATAAAAGACGTCTGGTCCAGTTAAACGTTCATTAAAAATCCTATTATATGATATTATAAAGGCGAAAGTTTGTATGGATGTAGGTTTATTACTCTTTCACGCAAAAAAATACTGAATGAATTTAAAGAAATTCTTTCATTAATAGATAGCTACATTATTTGCAAGTAATATAGGTGTACATATTGGTAAGCTCTGGCGTTGGTGAGCTCTGGCGTTATGAAATTATTTATTAAACGTTTATTGTCCGGACGAAAATCAAAGCGTTGCTTGCTAACATGTAGTTAGCAAGCAACGCTTTGCTTTTCGTCCGGACAATAAACGTTTAACAAATAATTTCATAACGCCAGAGCTTACCAATATGTACACCTATATTACTCGCAAATAATGTAGCTATCTATTAGTGAAAGAATTTCTTTAAATTCATTCAGTATTTTTTAAGTACTGTATAAGTAACGGCCGGCGTAGTCCAGCGGTAACGCTCTTGACTAGCATTACGAAGGTCGCGGGATCGAATCCAGGCGTGGCAAATAAATTTTATTCAATAAATTTGTGTTATTTCACAATTTAGTCATTTAAAATAAGTATATTTGGTATATTAGTATATTTGCGGCACGTTCCAGTGTGGAAGATACTCTCAGTATCGCCCTGGTGTAAGACCACCATTCAGAATTGAAACGTTACTTGAAATGGCATTAGCCGTGTTTGGTGACCAGATCTGAATAGCCAGGTACTTCCCCACCTTCCTCTTCCCTATCTCCTTCCCCTCCCCACTACCTTCAGCCTCACAACATACCCCAATTGGAGATGCCATAGTCTCACTGGCTCCAGACGGGAGCAGCTGAGATTCTTGTCAGGTATCACTATAAATATCTTGTGAGGTATCACTAGTTTTTAAATGCATTTATTCAGTATATAATGCATTTATTCAAAAATACCAATATGTGTGGTACAAAAATGGTAAAGTTATGATTCGTAAAAAACCTTAAGATAAAATAATCTACATTAAGCACCTTGATGATATGGTGAAAATAATTTAGTAAGTAATATAAAAACATTATTAATTTAGATGGCATAAATGGATAACACAATAACAACAAATTTACCTAACTTATCATCCATAAGAAATAATTTTAACATAATGCATCAAAACATTAGAAGTATTAATAAAAACTTTGACGAACTACAAATATTGATAAAAAGTTTAAATCTAAACTGGGATATAATTATTCTTACTGAATGTTGGTTAACTGATAAGTTCTATCCTCTACAAATCGATAAATATGTCCCTTACTCTACAATTATGAATAATACCAAAAATGATGGTGTCATCGTATATATTAAAGAAGATATTGAAGCTGATGTCATAGAGATCGGTATTAATAATGCGAACTGTCTAAGGATATCAATCGGCGATGATACAACAATACTCGCAATTTACAGATCTCCATCTACAAAAAATCTGGAGCCATTTCTAAACTCCTTATCGTTTGAACTGAGTTTACTAAAAAACACTAAAGATGTATTTATTATCGGTGATATAAATATTGATATCCTTGAAAATGGCCACCCAAAAAATATGATTACATGCAGACACTTGCATACCATGGATATGAAAGCCTAATTGAGGAACCTACACGTGTATTTAATGATAGCAAAACTTGCATTGATCATATCTTTAGTAAAACTAATAAAAAAACTCAAGCCATTATTTATACTACCACACTGACAGACCATTACACAATAATTCTATCTATAACAAAAAATAACTCTTATGTAAACCTAAATACGAAATCACTCCTAACGAAGTCTGAAACAAATTGGGAAAATGTCAAAAGGGAGTTAACAACGAATGACTGGACCGCCCTTCTGGAAAAAGATGATACTGATACTGCTTGGAGTTATTTTGTAGAAATTATACAGCACAGTATTCTATCTAACACCAAAACCACAGATAAAAAGGTATCTCATAAAAATATTCACATTAAACCATGGATCAGTCAGAATATTATAAACTCGATCAGAAAAAGAGATGAACTGCACAGAAAAGTAAAAATCAACCCTTATGATGTCCATACACTTCGATTCTACAAAAGATATCGTAATATATGTAAAAATGTAATTCGTTATGCTAAAGAAACATACTATAAAAACAAAATTGATGAATGCAATAATGATTCCCGTAAACTCTGGCAGATCATAAATGAAATTACAAATACTAAAACCTCGCATAAAGAAAAAAACATTAAAGAATTAAACATTGATGAGATTCCCACATCTTTTACGAAACACCCAGACAAACTTCTTGACTTTATAAACAACTACTTTTGCAATATAGGCTCTAACCTTGCAAATAAAATTAAACAAAATTCTACTTCTGTCGAAAAAACAATGAGGAATGATGATGTAAATCATGAAAACAGCCTCAATATAGTCAAGATAAAAAGTGATGAAATAAGAAATATTATAAATTCCTTAAACACAAATACCTCATCGGGAAATGAACTGATATCAAGCAAATCAATTAAATACCTACAAAATAGTTAATTCAACCACTGACATACCTTGTAAATCTATCATTATCTAAAGGTATTTTTCCCGCTTGTCTTAAAATTGCTACGATCATACCATTATATAAAAATGGTCCCAAAGACGATATTTCAAATTATCGACCAATTAGTATTTTAACTCCTCTGTCGAAAATATTGGAAAAAGTAATAAAAAAACAAGTTCTTACATTTTTGGATACCAATAAAATATTATCACCTACGCAGTATGGTTTTAGAAAAAAGCTGGGTACTGGTGACGCTATAGCTAATGTAACTAATACAATTATTAGAAAACTGGATGAACGCAAAAAATGCTTAGCTGTTTTCATTGATCTTCAAAAAGCTTTCGATACAATTGATCATGAAATACTTTACTTAAAACTAAAAAAAATGGAATAACCGAAACAACTCTAAACCTACTTAGAAGTTATTTAACTGGAAGAGAACAAATTGAACAAATTGGTAAAAGAAAGAGCAAATCTCTTCCAATTAAATTCGGGGTCCCCCAGGGAAGCGTATTAGGACCTATACTATTTCTGATATATATAAATGACCTTATGAATCTTCCCATTAATGGAAACATAATGAGCTTTGCAGATGACACTGTTATTATATTCCACGAACAAGATTGGACAAGAACCTACAAGGAGGCGGAACATGGCCTGGCTGTACTTCAAAACTGGCTAAAAGTAAACTCCCTTACATTAAATGTTAGTAAAACTAAATATCTAACTTTCTCCAAAAACAAAAGAGGACAACCAATGAATGTGCATACCCTCAAATTACATGAATGTCAAAATACTTTTACACAATGTTCCTGCCCGTCTATAACCCAAACCAAAAGTATTAAATATCTTGGGATTGAAATTGATGAAAATCTACAGTGGAATTCACACATTGATCTTACCTCAAAAAAGCTAACAAAACTCATCTACTTCTTCAAAAAATTAAGAAACATCTTGTCGATGAGGGATCTAAAGAGAGTATATTATGCTTTATGCCACTCTCGATTGGAATATGGAGTAATAGGATGGGGCTCAGCAGCATCTAATCACTTGAAACAACTTAAGATAACTCAGAATTGCATTATAAAGACCATTCTAAAGGTCCCCATAAGGACGTCAACAGTAGAAATTTTTAAACAGTTTGATGTTCCAAGCATACAGAAAATCTATGCCAAAAACATTCTAGTTCATCACCACAAAAATGATTCAGAGGCAGACACCTCACACGCTCATAAAACCAGAGCCAAACAAACAGACATACTTAATATACCAAAGTGTAACTCTTCATTTGGTCAAAGAAGTTCTGCATTTTTAGCAGTAAAGTTATATAACAAACTCCCACTTAGTATCAAACAAATAAAAATAAAAAATAGCTACATTAAGGACATTAAATGTTGGCTGAAGAATCTATCGGAAAATGAACTTACTAGTATACTTAAAACATCATAGAAGTTTCTGGAAAACTTTATCCAATCAATAAAGTTAAACCATAGAAGTCGCTGAAAAACTTATCCAAAGCATAGTCCCCCTCAGCAAAGGATCTCCTAGTGAGGAGGACTACGAATATATTATATATATACATCTAACTAACATGTTTCATATAAAAATGTAAAAAATATTATATAGTTACTAAATAAAAAAATTTAAAAAAAATAAAAAAAAGTTACTTTTTTTTAAATCCCTAATTTATGTATACTTAAAATATTCACTATAACGATAGAAATAAAGATAAAAGTAAAAAATTAATATTGTACCCACGCACAGGCATTGCCTTTGTGGGATTTTTTTGTTCATACATTTATTATATTAAGCTTTTTTATATACTTTTCATTATTTCATGTATCTATTATATGTATTGTATCAAAAATTTTCAATAAAATAAAAAATAAAATTTAAAAAGTAATTGTTTGACGTGTGCTGTCATTTTGTTATTTTTTTCGGTTACTAAAGTTACTATGGAGATCCCTTTGGTGGTTAAAATTATATTAATCAATACTAATATTATAAATGCGAAACTGCATGTGTTTGATTGTCACGCTTTAATAGGTGGCACGCGAGCTGTTTGGAAAATGAATGTAGCGGGTATGGAGGGCGGTGAGGGATGGGGTGGGGTACAGGGGGGGAGGGGGGGGAGTGGAGTGGGGATAGGGAAGGTGAAGGAGGTGGAGTGGAAACCCCCCCAATGCGAAGCCGGTGGCAAAAGCTAGTATTAGAATAAATGTAAATAAAGCAACTTGTAATCTCAACGAACAACGATCATATTTGGAAGTTTTCCAACACAATTCAAGTGATCTTAATCACTGGAATTAATAAACCCCACAAATGGTAGAGGGGACCAGGGAAAATACCTGGTTTTTCAGATCTGGTCCGCACATACGAATAAAACCGTTTTAAGCAACTTTTAAATCTGAATGGTAGTCTTTTACCAGGACGATACCGAGAGTATCTACTACTCTGAGAGCCTTGACCACACAGGCCGTCTGACCAAAACATCTGTTGAAGTGGAGCAAAAATCATATAAGACAAATGGCAAGGTTTTTAAATTCGCTGAGCAACAACATTTTTAACAATCACCAAAGGGTTGTCGACCCCTCTCGAGGGGGTGTAATTTCAGGGGTGGAGCCACTTAATTTAAAGTGACACACCCCTCAATATTTTATATTTTAGCTTGTTTATTTGCATGTTATAACGCTCTCGTGATAATAAATAGACTGTCGGACTTTATAATGGACTTCAGGCTATTTCTTTGTGCTGGGGACTGGAGGGTTGACGTTTATTTTGATTGTTTTGTCTTTATGCTTTTCATGCGATGGGTAAATTGAGTTTTGACTTAATTATATTATTTTCTACGTGATTTTTGATGTTATGTGTGCACGACATTTGACTGCTTGAAACCGAAGGGACTAATGCACTCCCTGCAGGTCAGAAGAGGTCGCTACCCACATTTTTGGACTGCTGCGAGGCCGTTAATTGTGGAATCCATTTGTCTTTTTTTGTGTAAGGAGAATCTTCGCATCTTAGGTACTATTATTATAAATATTAACCCCTCAGGGTAATTTGTTCGCTTTTGGGAACAACTCGTATAGGTCTCATAGAAATCGTTGTGTCTCCCTTACTGTTATAGTGAGAAATATGATAAACTAAGACAGAAGGGGAAAAAAAATTCTAAAAGTTAACTACAGAAAAATTAAAACGTACCCACACCTGTGTGAAACCAAAATTTTCCGACCGCCACATGAAAATTTTTTTTTTATTAATTATTTTAGGTGACAACAACGTTATTAAAACATCTTTACATAGTATAAAATGAAGTCGCTCCCGCTGTCTGTGCGCTTAGATCTTTTAAACTACGCAACGGATTTTCATGCGGCTTTCACTATTAGATGGAGTGATTCATGAGGACGGTTTTTAGGTATATAATTTGTAAAGGTTTTGTGTAAATTGGTTGAAATATATTTAAAAAAAGGGAGCGGGCTGGAAGCGGGCAGCGGGCAGCGGGCAGCGTGCTGGCAAGCGAGCGGTGTGGATTTGATTTACTAGATGGCGTTGGTTATAAAGGTTGGGTAATGGCGTGGCGTTGTATTACGTTAGCCACAGCAACGTGTGGCGGGGTCTGCTAGTTTGTTTAATAAAATTCGTGTTTTTTTTGTCGTTCGCATTTCATCGGCTTTCAAATGCAGTTTTTAGTTTTCGTATATGTTCAGAAATATTTATTTGTATTTTAATGTAAAGCGGAAATTATCTGAACTTCTAATAGAATATGCCAGAGGCCTAAAGTTTGTAATCTCTACATATTATATATTAAAGTCCCCCGCGTCGTCTGTCTGTCTGTCTGTCTGTTCGCGATAAACTCGAAAACTACTGTACGGATTTTAATACAGTTTTCATAGAGTGTTTCGTGATGAAGGTTTAGGTATGTAATGTATCAAGAATTTGTGTAAATTGGTTGAAACATAACGCTAATTGACAGAAGTATCGGAAAAAGTCAAGCCGCCTGGTAGCTTTCATCGAAAACGCTGCCTAATCCTTTTGGGATATAACAAAACAATGCATGGTGGGATATTCCTCTTTTATAGATCTACAAAAAAGTCCGTGAAGACATATATCTATCTTTTACGGACAGCTTACTATACCCATTCTATCTTCTAAAAAAATGGTCACGTACATTGCGGTAATTGAAAAGTTATTTAGACGGATACAGTATTAATCCTTATAACTAAAATACTTTAGTTACCCCAAGCATTTCATGCACATTATTAATATCTTTCACACCATCTCTACGTAATATAAATTAAAGTCGTCCGCGGCATCTGTCTGTGTCTTCGCGATAAACTCAAAGACGGCGGTGGTTATAAAGGTTGGACTGCCATCCAGTAGATGACGTTGTGTTTTATTAGCCACAGCAACGCGTGACCGGGTCAGCTAGTATATGTATGTATAAGAAATTTAAACAATAAAAATTATAATAAGAAATAAATAAATATTATTTTTCCTCACAACAAAAGAGCTAAATTTCAAAATAATATAATCCCACACTTTTGAAATTCTCTCAATGAGTAGGTAGGTACCCACTGTCTACACTTATCGCTCCTACGACCCCCGGCCCCGGCGTTGCACGCGCAGCAGCAGGAGCGGCCCACTCTGGGAGACTAGGAGAAGTTACGTGGGTGCATACGGCACACAGCCCGCTCCGGTAGAGATCGGGTCGTCAATAATGCAAAACGTACAAGGGCGGGAGCTTTACAATGCAAATTCTCACGTACGAGTACATTATTTGGGGATTAGGTTGGCGGCAGATGAAAATGTACTCTACTTATCAGTGCACAACTATAAATTACATTTTTAAAAATACATGAATACATGAGAAAACCTCCAGACCAGCAAGAAAATTTTATATGATTATTCTGTGTTATTTCACAATTAATTAATTTAAAATAATATTTTGTATATTTGCAACACGTTCGAGAGCGGTAGATACCTACTCTCAGTATCGCCCTGATGTATCAGACCAGCGTTCACAATTGAAACGTTGCCTGACATGGCTTTGACAGAAGTTCCTGGCTATTTAGCCAGGAACTTCCCCACCTTCCTCATCCCTATTTCCTTACCCTCCACTACCTTCAGCCTCACAACATACCCCAATTAAGGGTACCATAGCCACAATGGCTCCAAACGGTTGAGAGCAGTTGGGACACTTGTGCTGTTTCACATAAAAAAACACAAAAAAACTAGTACGTCTGTAACTCCGGTTCATTGATCTCCAGGCATAACTCGGATTTTCTTTGAATTTAAGTGCCATTTTCAAAATTGTAAATATTTGTTTGAATAAATTACTACCTATAAAATAATAGTTTAAGAGAAAATTATTTTATTTCCTTTTTTCAATCGAATTATAATATCCCGTGATTTTTGGCCAATCCGCGGTAAAGTAATAGAATATGCTAGAGTCTCAATTGCTCCCAATTGTCTTGAGCCATCAGTAATCTACCAATTTTGCAACGATAGAAAATTATCAATTAAAAGCTACTTCCCGTATTTCCACCTGAAAATAGCACTAATAATCCTATAATGCTTTATTTTTAATATTCTATAATATATTTTCTTTATTTAAACTTTTTTCTTACTAAATACATAATAAGTAATAATGAACACATATATAATAAATACAATTCAGTTTTAATTTCACCCCCCCCCCCCCCCACCGGTGACCAAAAACCCGTCGCTCATTTGTACCAAGCGTGGTATTTTGAGTCGTATAATATTCCTACAATGTGATTGTTGAAACTCGGGCGAAAGCGGGTACGTAACTATTAGTGGAACTAAGCATTAATATTGATTGAAAAGCATCTTTTCGTTTTCCGCCTACTGTAAACCAACGTTTATCGTATGGGGTGAAATTTCTCAAAAATGGTTTTTCTTAAAAATACTTCTTTTCTTTCCCCCTTCCTTCTCCTTTCCCCTCTCCCCGTCTCTTCCCCATAATCCCCGGGGAAATCTTACTTTTATGGGTGTAAAGGACATGTAAAGTGTATTTTGTTCGTTTCTTATTTTAAAGGCGTTATTTTATATCTGGAGATGTTTTATTCATTGAGATCGGAAACAAATAATAATGTACAGTGTGCTGGAGCAAATGTGGGAATTACAGTTAGCTGTGGAAGCCTGTGAACACTAAAACTAAATGATCGATGTTAACTTTTTAAACTGTAAGTAGTGTGAAAAGGAAACGGTACTGACTATGTTTAAATTTTCTACGACTTACTACCAATATGTTAACCTCAATTTAATGTTTTCAACTTAACTCTTTGCCAAATCAATAAACAAAAAAGAAAATGAAAAAAATTAATTCCCTTATATTTGGCTACTATCTTATTATATGTTTTTTTTTTTATTTTTTATGTCATGTATATTATCGAGGCTTCTGACTCACACAATGTTGTCATTTTTGCCTCATCTGTTTTTTACGCACCAGATTTAAATGTCCGGGTTTAATTTTCCCCACAGGAAAAACTAAACCCTTTCACACACTTCCCAAATGATCATCTGGTCAATCCACGTTATGCAATTGCACTATATAAGTATTATAATTACAAAACAATACAAGAACAACATGTCAACCTACCAGAGACCAGGTGGGAAAATATTTTCATATCAGAGGGTTCGGCTCTGTGGAATTCCTAATTGAACCTATAAATCCTACTGATCCCTCAATATAAATATTTAAAAAATCTTTTGTAATCCTACATGTATTTAAAATAACCGCTTTTTTCATTTTTATATATAAATTCTTTGACAAATCTAATACGCCTAAATTTTGAATCAGAGACCTAGGTATAATGCCAGTAGCCGAAATAACAAATGGTAATATTTTTATATTCCGAGAATGCCAAATTCTTTTAATCTCATTTCCTAAATCTGTGTATTTTCTAATTTTTTCAGAAACAGTTTTTTGAATATTACAGGAATTTGGATTATAATATTATCATTATAATCTCTAATGATCTTTAAAAGTAACTTAGAGTCCTTTTATATTCATTTCGTATAAAAAATCACTTTCAAACATTTTCCAGTTTACATGATCTAATAAATTTCATTATTCTCGATATGGCATGAAACTCAGTTGAGGCTATTAAATTCTTAACTTCCGATGACTTCGAGGTCATTAGTATTGTAGCTCTCTGTCGTTCATATTTAATGCACTTCAATAATGTGTGCTCGACATCTTCAATTTGTTCACATATCGAGCACATTGGAGAATCAGAGAGGCCCATCAAACACAATATTCTTCCCATTAGTGCATGTCCGGATCTTAATCTAAAATGATTCTCATTTCCGATCTTTTCAGATTAACCTCTGTGAACCATGGTCTTTTAAACGGTTCGTTTTGGAGCTTTCTGTACCATATTCCTTTATTGGTAGACAATATTTCAAAATGATTATTCCACATATTATTACAAATGGAATTTATTTTTTTGCAGTAATCTTCAGCGTCTGGCGTCCAGTCGTAGATGATTCCATTCACACATGCTTCGTTTGCCAACAAATCCGCCTCTTCATTCCCATGTATTCCTACATGAGATGGAATCCATTGTAAACATATGGACACATTAATTGGTATTTTTAATTTATACACTTCTTATTGTAAGTTTAGAATAGCTCTAACTATCTCAGACATTGTGAGGGTGAATGGAGTGCGTATGAAAGGGCGATGAGCAAGGTTACGTAGTAGCTGGTAATTCAGATCTGGAGATCACAATACAATAACGAGTCCATAGGCGTAACTTCCGATGATTTTATATCGATATCCCGAGCACGGTTGCACTGTTGACAGCCGAACTTGATATTGACAAGGAATAAATAAGAAATCGATATACTCTAGCAACACTGGCGGATCAGTCTACGGATTTCCATTTCTAAACGTCAAAACCGCTACGAAAAATAAAAAATACTAATGAATTCACCACATCGAAATGAACTACTAACTTTAATATACTTACGTTGGCGCTTTGCATGCACTCTTTGACACAAAACGGGAGTTAATTAGTTAGTGAGGTCTTAAGTCACATTTGACCACTTCCGTTTCTCCAAGATCGAACAGAATAGCGATTACGATTTCTCTCAATTCTAAGTGCTTCGTTGGTTCAGCTCCATTCATTAATAATCCAGTTATTTTTCACGACATTATTCAAAAAGTTTTGTATTCTGACAGTTTTCCGGGCACTCAGCACGCCGCGCTAAAATTGGTGGCTTTTGTCAACCTGACTGTCGGAATCATATGTGGACCTTGCTCGCAAATATAGCCATCTAACCAGAGATGAAGGAATTAGCCGTTTCGGAGGAGTGCGACCACAAACACCGTGACACGAGATTTTTCTCGAGGTGACTGATTGTTGTGTTGGTGTAAAATCATGTTTTTTTTATGATTTTCTCATCTTAATATTTGCAGACCTCATCTTTCTATTTATTGATTTCCTCGTCTTCATATTTTTAGATCTCATTATCATTATTTTCAGACAATGTTTTCTTTATATTTGTGTTCTTTTATCGTTATCGATCGATTAAGGCTTTTATAGACAATTTCATAGTTTATCAATGGTCGAAGATTGATATTGATTTTGGCCAATAGCCAATGACCAACTCTGACAAGAAAATTAATGTAGTTTTTGTCACGGCGTTCATTAATCTAAATAGAAATATTCTAGGTATTTCCTGTAGTCGGCAAACAGTTTGTACAATATTGTGTACGAATGAAGTTGAAGCAAGCATCACGGAGCTACAGTTATGTGACCATTGTCCATTCTCTCCAGCAAAAAAGTAAATTCGTTACCGTTAACTAGAATTTAGGACCTATCCTTTAAAATTTTTTAAATATATTTTTCTTAGAGAATCATTAATTTATATCATAACATTCATAACTCTCTCTCTCTGGTTTCAATCCTGGGATTGGTTTGCAGCAATTTCATCTATTCGTTTCTTCCACTCTTCCCTGTCTTGTGCGGCTCTTTTGAAGTCTGCATATGATAAGCATCGCATGTCCACCAGTAGGTCCTCCAGGTACTCTCGGCGTGGGCGTCCCCTAGCGTTTGTCCTCTCCGTCATACCCTCCATTATGGCATGCAAGAGGCCTTCTTGTCTTATTGCATGGCCGATCCATCTTGCGCGTCTTTCGGACAAGGTCCTGAGCAGGTGCCTTCCTCTTTCGATTCTTTGGAGAAACTCCTCATTTGTGATGTGGTCTCTCCAGGAAATTCCTAGTAGTCTTCTATAGGACCACATCTCAAAAGGCTCTAGTCTCCGTTTATCTCTTTCGGATAGGCACCATGTTTCGCAGCCGTACATCAAGATACTCCATACATAGGTCTTGATGAGGAGTATTCTTAGTTTCAGGTCTATATTATTCGATTCTATTATTTTCGACCTTTTATTGAATGCAAGCCTAGCCTGGTGTATACGGCTGTCGACCTCGCTCTTAGACCGACCGTCCCATGCTATTTTGCTCCCGAGGTAGACAAACTCCTTGGTGTTCTTTAGTGGAATTCCTGACATCTACTCAGTATCTTTTCAGTACTCGATTGTAGTTTGACCTGGAGTGACGTGCGTCCGCACGGCAACTCAAGTTTAATAAAAAATGGATGTACTAACATTAATAGAAAACATTAAAAGTGAACTAAAAAACATATCGACCGTAAAGGACACAAAAATTAGAAATAATCTGGAACAAACGATTCAACTACTAGAAGAAGCATGGAAACGGGAAAAAACCATTTCCAAGAACAAATTATTGAACTTCAAAAAAAAGTAATCATCAAGCTCGAAAAAAATAATGAACAAAAATCCTATGCAATGGTTCTAAAAGAAAGGATGATTCCAATCGAAGAACCCAAATTTGCTGTCTTAATCACCGCTGAAGGCAAAGAAACATCTGAAGACATAAAGAGTATTATCACAAAAACAATAAAAGCGCCTAACCTAGGAATTGGAATAAGTGGAATAAAAAAAGCAACAAATAATAAAATAATTATGACCTGCTCAAATAATGAAGATGCTGAAAAACTGAAGGCAGAAATAAATAAAAATAAAAATGGAATATCAGCAACGGAATTAAAAGAGAAGAGACCGTGCATGATTATTAAAGGTGTCGGTGGGGAGTATAACGAAGATAATTTCCTAAACGATCTTATTCTACAAAACAGTGAACTTAGTGATATTACAAATGAATCCATTAAAGTAACGAAAATATTGAAAAATAGAAAAAGTGATCAACTCCGTAATATAATAATTGAAACAACAGGCCCTATTCGGAAAATGCTACTACATAAACAAAGAATCAATATAGGCTTTGTCCGGGCGCACATAGAGGATTGCGACCCTTTGATGCAGTGCTATCATTGCGTTGGTTTCGGACACACATCCATTAAATGCCTAAATAAAATGAATAAGCCCAGATGCATACATTGCTCAAAAAATCACAAATTTAGCGAATGCGAAAAAAGTAAAGATAGTGTCAAATGCTACAACTGTGACAATAACAACAAATTATTCGGAACAAAAAACAATACCCAACATAGTGCAAATAGTGAAATATGTACTTACCGGAAAAGAATGTCTATCATAGCACAGCAAAGAATCGATTATGAATAAGTTATGGATGATTTTCTAACCGAGGAAATTGATAAATTAACAGATGTTTCACAATACACTTGCGAAGACTCAAAACAATGTAATAAACTATTAAATAACGTTCCAAATGCATTCATTGTTCTGCACCAAAACGTCAGAAGTTTGCAAAAAAATTTCGAAGAATTTGTACTAACATTAAATCTCCTTGAAACTTTACCGGACCTCATTGTTTTAACAGAAGCACACTTAAATATAAATAATGCTACCGCACTGTACGAGATCCCTGACTATACATATTATTCGTCCACAACACATATTAATAAGAACTGTGGTATTGCTGTTTTAAACAAACACAATAACGTCACAATCACTGAAATCAACATGAAGCTTGCTAACTGTCTAAAACTGAACTTAAAAGTGAATGAAGTTATATACAATATCATAGCTATCTACCGCACACACGGATCGAACCCTAACAGTTTTATTATAGAGTTGGAACAGTTATTGCTACAACTAAAAGGTACTTGTAACGTTGTCACAGGCGACTTTAACGTGAACATTTTGAATGAGGCAAAAGGTAAGGTAAAGGAAGATTATATAAATGTAATGACATCGCTAAACTATAAATCATTTATAAATAATGCAACACGGAATGTCAGTGGACAAACTCCTTCCTGCATCGATCACATATGGTGCAACTCAAATAACAATGAAAAAAACTTGTCAATATTATGGAAAACCAGCATAACCGATCACTATACCTGTATATTTGTTACCAACATTGATAAAAGAAGTTCCAACTCTAACAAAATTGACAAGAAAAAATATGAAAAAAAATATTTAAATATGGAAATTTTAAGAACAAATCTTAAAACGGAAACCTGGGCATCAATATTTGAATCGGAAAATCCAAATACCTGTGCTGAGAATTTCGAAACAGTTTTCCAAAATCACATAAACCTATCCACACAAATAATTGTTTCTAAACCAAAATCTAAACACAGATTGATAAAGCCATGGATAACCCATGGACTAGTAATTTCAATCAGAAATAAAGAAAAATACTACCACCAGTCTAGAAAATTCCCTAATGATGGAAAAATCAACACCTTCTACAAGAAATACCGTAACAAACTTGCGCTTTTAATTAGACTGACAAAAGAAAAGTATTTTCGTAATAAAATAAAAAATGCTGGTCAAGACAGCAAAGAGTTTTGGAATATCATCAATACAATAACCAACAAAAGCACGAAAAAAAAGTTACCTAAAGAAATTACTCATCACGGAATCAACACTGACGCCGAAAAAAATCCAAAACTGTGTGGTAACATTTATAATGAATATTTTGCTAATGTCGGCCCTAATCTTGCTCGTAATATTATCCTAGACAACAAACAAACACAACAACCAGAGCACAACTCAACTATTGAAGAAGGTTTCCACACATTTGCTTCAGTAACTGATAAGGAAGTCGAAAGCGCTGTAATGGGTTTGCGAGGATCAGCAAGCCCTGGCTATGACAATATAACCGTAAAAACATTAAAAGCCGTTCATGAGATAATCAGCAAACCGATTGCTCATATAATAAATGTAAGTCTAAAGAAGGGTGAATTCCCGAACAACTATAAGAAGACTATTGTCACCCCTGTTTATAAATCTGGAGATGAAAAAAATATCTCCAACTATCGTCCCATAGCACTCACATCAAACATTGCAAAAATCTTTGAAAAAATTGTTAAAAAACAACTCAACAATTACATAAAAGAAAAAAAGATAATGAGCCCAAACCAATTTGGGTTTAGGGACAATCTCAGCACTCAAGATGCAATTGCTAAATTAACTTCAACAATAATACAAAAATTAGATAATGGAGAAAAGTGTCTTGGTATATTCATCGACTTACGCAAGGCATTTGATAGCATATCACACTCCAAACTAAATGAGAAACTCATGCAAATTGGATTGGACGGAACAGTACTGTCATGGTTCCAAAGCTATCTAAAAGAGAGATTACAATACGTCAAAATAAATAATACACTAAGTGAACCTAAAACCTCATCATTTGGTATACCACAAGGAACTGTCATCGGTCCTATCCTTTTTATTATATATGTAAATCAAATGTTCACTCTTCCCATAGTTGGAGATATCATATCTTATGCAGACGACACTGTAGTTATCACTAAAGGTAAATCATGGGAGGAAACAATGAGTATAGCAAATATCAATATAAACATACTCAAAACATGGTTTGACCTAAATTGTCTCTCACTTAATACGGAGAAAACTTATTTTATTCCTTTTTCTTTGAAAGAAAAAAATGTCGAGAACAATATAACTATTAAAATCCATTCATCACAGTGTGAAAATAAAAAGGAATGCAACGATGAAAATTGCCTACCAATAACTTGCAAAAATAGTATAAAGTATCTGGGTGTCATAGTAGATAGACGGAAAGAACAAGTGGATAGATGGAAAGAACAAGTCCAAAATACAGTAACCAGAATAAGAAAACTTATATACATATTTATTAGACTGAGAAACATCTTATCATCCAATTTGATCAAAACTATCTATTTCTCTCTTGCCCAATCTATACTACAATATGGTATAATCGGGTGGGGTGGGACTTTCAAAACAAACCTCTTACCTGTAGAAAGGGTCCAGAGGTTGATTTTGAAAGTCATCTTACGAAAACCATCTGTATTTCCAACAACACAGCTATTTGACTCTTTCAGGGTTCTCAGTCTTAATAAAATTTTCAAAAAGAACTCATTATTGCAAACTCATAAAGATCATTTCAATTCATCAACAATAACATTCACAAACATAAACAACCGACCACGATCACAGGGCAATTTAGAAATTCCAAAATTTAAAACGAGTGCTTCCCAACACCATTATGCTTATCAAGGTATAAAAATTTTCAATGCTCTCCCATATAAAATCTAGTCTGAAAAAAATTATAAAGTTTTTAAATCCCAAATAAAAACACTAATAGACCAACCCGACACTAATTATAAGTTTTAAATTCACCATCACAATAATAACAACAACAAAAAATAAACTAGAACATAATCTCTAAAAATATTTCATCACCATATCAAATTGAAAGCAAGTACATACGCATTATTTGCAGGCACCAAATTGTTACAACTTTATTATATGTACCTACTCTGACAATACTTTCAGTTATTATGTCCACTTGTCTTCATGAATATATATTTTATTAATATAAGTACTTGTAATAACATACTCTGTGTAACTATGCATTTTACACTCCAAAATTCAAGCACGAGAAATATTTTCTCTTTTGAATTGTGAAGTTTCATTAAAAAGAAATTTACATATTGTTATTAGCCTTAAGAACCAAATGTTTTACTATGAATCTGTATACGTATGTATTTTTTTAAATAAAAAAAAAAAAAAAAATCTCTACTCTCATCTGATGTTGCGTTCGGCCTACAGTCAGCAGCTTTGTTTTGTCTTTATTTATCTTCATGTTGTAATTGTTTTGAAGAATGCTTTGCATGGTTGTTAAGGCCTCTTGCAGTTCTTCTTCGCTTTCAGCAACCAAAGCAATATCGTCAGCAAACCTTATCACCTTTTGCCCGTGTATCTTTACACCTTTTCTGTGACTCATTCTCGCATAACTACCCAGTCAAATAAACTCACATTTTAATTGGGATCACTCCTACAGCGCTACAGATAAAATCATATTATTATCTACCAAGCTACTTTAGTTTCGGTAGGTGGCGGTAGGGTGGATAAATTAATGAAATAGATAGTGTAAGATAAAAGACACCCCCACTGCAGGGAGGGGGTTGGGGTGTCTATTGGATAATCAGATAAACCCCACTCGACTAACTTACCCTCTTACTGGGGGTAGGTACACACTTTATCCAAAGGGAGTGCTTAAATTAATTATGCCAAACTGTTTTTATGCAATTGTACCAAGTATGATACGAGTATTTCCAGCTACGACATAGATGGCTCTAGTGTAGATAGATCAATCATTTTGGGAGGCGGCTATGGGTACCGCCATCCCGGGAACCATTTATTGGATAAACAACACCTCTGTCATTGTACCAAGTAGTTCGCTACGTTTGGTTACTTGGCAGGGGTACCAGGGTTCATGGGGTGAGATTTGTCCATGTCTGGTGATGGATGTGTTTACCCACCTACTGCGTGGCGGGCCGGATCGGGAGAGACTAGTTGAGGAGGTATTTTGACTTCTCCAGCCAGAATCCCTCCACCCATCACAGAGATGGATTTATACGTCCATCACTCTGACCCCAGATTTATACCCAGCCCTCACATCTATTTCCTTCCCAATGTTCCTCTTCTTTCTTTTTTTAAAAAGCCTTCCACACAGCACCCCCTAAGATGACATAGGCCCCGAGGGAAATTATTTTCTTCAGGGCCTCCTGTGTGGAGCTAAATGTAAAAAAAAATATGATATTTTTTTATTTAAATTAGTCTTAAAACATCCTGTACTAGCAGCGTATATGAAAAACAGGGTGTTGAATTTAGCGGTATCAAATATCTAATATGAATCCGTGCGGTTAGTACCTTCTAATAATATGACAATAGGGGCGCTAGTAACCTAACCAACTTGGCACCTCGTTAAATCATAACTACTATGTCAGAATAACACCAACTCCAGCTATTTACTGGGGTGACGCCGGGTGGGTGAGAGGGTAGACCACCCGTATTCCAATGCATTATTTCAAGAGAGTGAGAATGGAATATGGGTAAGCTGGGAAAGTACTGTCAGTATCGCCTTGGTGGAAGAAAATGGCTAAGAAAGGATATTTCCTTAGAAGAATTAGGAAAAATTTCTGTAAGAAAACGAGTGGTGTTGGGTACAGCCGCCCCGGGAACAATTTAAGGGTTAACCAACATCGCTGCCGTAGGTCATCCCAAGTGGTCCCACGTTTGGTGATTTAGCAGGGGTTCCCGGGATCATGGGGTGAGGTTTATCTAGATATTAGCGACAAATGCGTTTGTCCATCTACTGTGTGTTGGGCCGGATTAGGAGACCTTTTGACCTCTCCAGCCGAACACTCTCGGCCCATCGCGCATCGCCTTGTACGGCAATGGGATAGATTGATTCATATGTCCGTCACTCCTGGACATACCGACCCCAGATTCCTACCCACCCCCCATACTGATAAACATTAGCTGATGCCCACTCAGCCACTGACCGGTCAGTGGTTGAGTGGGCATCGCGTTTGGGTCCCACCCAGGCGTTCCGTGTTCGATTCCTCGGCTGGCTAAGTCCTCCATCATGACTCAAGCAACATTTTCGGCTTACTGTGGTGGTAGTAGGAGATTTTCAAATATTGTCGGGTTATTCGTAAACCGAGAATGTTTATTTTTCTTTTTAAAAATTAATAAAAAATAAAATAAAATTGATAGATATAACCTTCAAAAGTTATACAAATTTCCAATAAATTCAAAAAATGTAATTATTATTTTTAATTTATAAACTAACGTTTAGACAAGATTTTTATGCATATCAAAAAAAAAATTTATACACTTTGGGATTTGAGCCCGCGACTTTTAAATTCGAAGCCGAAAATCTTAACCGTTCGATCACGAAGTTCATCACCATGCAACTAATGAGCATCGCTTACCTATGCACAAATTTGCAACGATACGCAATCATTTGCCACTGCATTGTTGTACGTATTAATATTAACGTCGTTCGCCTTTTCAAATCATCCCCTACATTATGGCCCCACCATCCCTCGAGAGGTTATTTTGCAAAATTAGTAGGGGTGGTTGTTATAATATCCGTTATAATGTTGCCCCTGGGGCGGGGGAGTTTTTGTCAGGTGGATCACGTGACAAGTTGATACCTATATTTTTTTAGACTTGTGAAATTTTTGATCAGTTGTTTGTTCATTTATTATTTTTGGACAACTAGCGATTTCCCGACGTGCGTTGCAATGGCACTAATAAATAAATTATTCCTCCCTGCGTGTCTTTTCCCATTCGTCCCGTTCCCCTTCCGCCTTCCCTTCCCCACCCATATCCCCTTCCTCTCACGCGTTCCCCCTTCGCCTTCCCTCTCCCCTCTTCAGCGAACCATCCTCAACAAAATACCTACTAATACTTAACCTAACCTAAACCTGTATTATTTTTGTCCATTTTTTTTAAAATAATGCAGACATCCTGTAAAGACAAAATTATTGTTCTAAATAGTAAAATTGGACAAAAATAATACAGATAACAATAATTTATTGTCTTTACAGGATGTCTGTATTTTTTTGAACAGACTCCACTTTATTGCTATGAATTGCATAGTGTGGGGACCAAATCACGGTGCCATACTCTAAGATACTTCTTACATATGAGTAGTACAAGATTCTGAAGCTACTGGGATTCTTGAACGATTTGGTAATTCTAGTGATAAAACCGAGCATTCTATTGGCTTGATTGACAATGTGTTGGTAATGGTTTCTGAACGTCAGCTTCGAGTCAAGAAAGATTTCCAGATCTCTAATGGAGTCTACTCTTTTCAGGATTTCATCACGGATCGTGTAAGGGTAATCAATTTTATGGACATTGTTCATGAACGTAATGATATTACATTTGTTAATATTTAATTCCATGGCATTATCTGTACATAAGATGAAGCCATACTAAATAACGCAAAATCATAGAAAATCATATGTTTTTGTTTTTAAAATTTGATTGCTTAGAAGTATTATAGATGCTTCAATTAAATACTGCGTGTAGAACATACCTTGGCCCTTAAAAATATCGACCATTTTTTTAATAAATCTTTTAATAAGCCTAAAAAAAAAATAAAGTATTAGGTCTCTAAAAAACATTTTCAAGTACAAACTCTCCTACTTATAAACCCCTTTTCTTATATGGTTTTATTGTGTAATATGGAAAATTCAGTTTCTTTTATAATAATAAAAAATATATATATATTTACGCCCTAACTTCACAAAATAAAATAAAATATACATTTTCCCGTTGTTATTTTTGACATCAATCAATACGGCCCGCACTCTACGAATTTGTATTCATGAAGTGACCCTTATGGCATGGGCACAAGAACCATGCACTGGACACACCTATTTTGTATCAGTCACGCCCCGGCCGGAGCGGAAAATAGACGTGTGACTCCGCGTCGCTTAGTTTTGTGAAATCAATTTTAAATTTCAGTTTTATTACAATAAACAATGCGTAAAAAAGGAATTAATATTTTTTACAGGCCTTTACGAAATCAACCTGTAAATTTTTTTTTATCAAATACCCCTTCCAACCTTTCCAAAAGCTTTTTCTCGGGTATTTTTAAACTCCTTCCATAAAGGGCGTGAATTCCGATTTCGATTTTTTCCTGGACTATTGGATCGCCTTAAAACAATAAATTATTTGAAATACAACCAAAATACAAATGCCATTGTCTCTCCCTTCGTGCAACAAATATCAGGTTCTATACTAAGAGAATTATGGTAATCTCGGCTCCACGGAAATGCTACTCTGTACTCGCTGTTATCCGAACGCCATTTTGCAGGATTCGACATGCAGATCTATTGAACTGATAAGAAACCGGTATGACTAAGTGGGGCATGGATAAAAATATACTTGGCACGATCAAGTAAATCAAATCAATCGGTCGGATGAAGTTTGATACTCCAAGTGGGTGAAATTCAGTGAAAATGTGTTTTTTAATACAACAGGAGTCCTAAGGAAAATAATTTTTCTTATGGCCTTTTTCATATTTGGGGATGCCATATGGAGGGCCTTTTAAAGAAAGGTGAAATGAGCTCCGACTACAGTCCGAGTCTAGAGCCTTACCGCTCGACCACGCAGGTCGGCCTCACTGCCATACTTCAGGGTAGGTACGAGCACTCCATTGCGTACTGCTAGCTAATGTGCCAATATTATCCAAAACAACAATAATATTAATTAAAAATGTGTAAAATGGTTTTTCATAATAGTTTATGAACGAGCTTATAAATGAACTAACGAAGCTCCTAGAATTGTAAGAAGTGATGTACGCGTCCCATAGACTTAAATAATGCATTTAAGACCAAATTAATTTATTCCGCTCTTTTTGAGAAACGAAAATGGTTGAACTATGACTAAAGACCTCATTGACTAATTAACTCCCATTTAGTGCGAAATGGGAGTTAATTAATATATTTATTAGTTTACGAATGCTTAGATGGTCGGCAAGGTATCACTAAAAGAGGAACGACAGTCGAGATGGTATGGGCAATGGGCACGTAAGACGGAGACCATCAGACCACACAGTGAGGCAGGCAATGTCTATGGAGCTACATCGACAGTCATCCAGAGAAAGACCGAAGAACTCCTGGATGACTCAATGCTCCAAAATACTTCAGAGAAACGGCCTCAGAACAGAAGAAATTACAACCTGAGAACGAGAAGAGGTGACCCCAACAGCCTACCTAGGCAATGAGTTGGGACAGCGCAAGGAAGAAGAAGTGTGAAATAAGTGCGTATTTAGTTTAGTATTACAATTCAACATTGCCAATTTATTAAAAATTTTACGTAATTTATTGGTGTATGACGTTTCGGAACGTGAATTCGTAGACAGATTTAACTGTGTTGCCAGCGTACATTAATTTCTTAATTATTCTCTGTCAATATCAATTCGGCTGTCAACAGTGAAACCGTGCTCGGTATATCGATATAAAATCGTCAGGAGTTACGCCTATTGATCCGATATTGTAAAGTTATCGATTTCGACCTGCATGGGTTTGCAAAAGTTGTCACTGCGCTTACCAAAAATGCATCTACCAAAGATGATTTCATAGCAAATTAGATAAATGTTGACGCTTTACTGTGTAAAAATTAATTATTTCTTAATATTTCTAAAATATAGGAGACCTTATTACTATTGGGAAAATCCTCGTTGTGTTGTTAAAGTGATTAGGATTTTCTGTGTTTTGAATATTTTCAGTCCTGCGCGATCTTTTTAAAAACTGCCAAAATGATGATTGGCGTGTTTTTTTTGCATTATTCGGACACATTCTGCATCAAACCATTTTTTATCAATCAAGATCTTGTTAACTTCAAATTTACCTCTTATCATCTCTTACATGTGTGATGACCGTGGCCGGTTATCTACATTACTTTCTGGACTCCGTTGTATGAATCCAGATTCCCATGGTGATGGTGATCTCAGTACAAGGTGAGGTTGACAATAATAAGCCGTGGGTAGACTATTTTTGTTTATTCCGAGATTGGTACAGTAGTGTTTCGTAGGAAGTCTGATGCAAAGAGAACGAATGGACAACATTCACAACCTTTTATACGTTACTCATGCTGTCTCACTCATACACGCCTGTCTCTTTTATACCGCGAGACATACGTTCACCACAACATGTGTTTTTTTTAAATGTAATTAACGCACAAGAATCCCGACCGTTTGCAGCCAGTGAGTCAATGTCATCCCCAATTGGGATATGATGTGAGACTGAAGTATGAAATATTCCTATGTCAGATACGCCTTATACGTTATACATATTACTGGTAATGTTATATTATCGCGAAAATAAGCTTATGGGTCCTAGTTTTCAATATTTTTCTTCTTAAGTCGATTCCTGATTGCTGATGATCGTGACCCCTCTCCAATTTCCATGGTGGACAAGGCTTCTCCACTTCTCGCGGCTCAATCTTCGGAGAGCTGCATACACCGAAGTACCTACCAGACGCCAGAGATATTAATTCTAATAAACTGATTGTAAAATAACGTAAATTAATTAAATAAAATTTACCCGAACACCCCGGAATTTAACCCGCTCTCTCCAAATTCGTGGTCATGAAGGTTACTCCTCGACCATGGAGACCGTCGTATTTATAATGTTGGTAATAAACTGCAACAAGTCCAGATCTATTGTTTTCAGACAATGAATTATTGGGCCTAACCGTTTGTTAAAATTTAAATTCTAATGGTTTTCATTGCAATTTATACACTAGGTACGTCAAATGCAAACCCTTATTTTTTTAAATCTCATCAGTTTTAAATGAAAACAATTCGAAATAGTTTTAAGATTTTCACGGTCAAAAGTATTATTCGTGTTGCACTACCTACTTCTTTAGCCAACGTTTTTGCAGTGTCCATCATCAGGGCGGATTCGGCAGACACATCACACACACTGATGATTGACACTGCAAAGCTGTCCGAAATGTTGGCTAAAGAAGGAGGTAGCGCAACACGGCATAACATCCCAAAAACAAATAACGAAAACAATTCGAAATAGTGTGTATAACACTGCGTACGACTGAAAATTTGCATATTTGAAAAATAGGTTTTTTGCCTCTTGAGGAGTCGAACATTTTTTACTAATTTTATTACTGAGATATGATTTTAGATTTTCACGACCAAAAGTATTTTTGTTATTTGTTTTTGGGGTGTTATGCCGTGTTGCGCTACCTCCTCCTTTAGCCAACGTTTCGGACAGCGTTACAGTGTCCATCACTATGGCAGATGTGTAAATGTTAGTGGTGAAATGTGTGCTTAAGTACTTCGAAGCAATACCGTGTTGCCAGCTCCACTCCACTGCGAGCTGGCAATACAGTATACTTGAAGATGGTTTTCTGCATTTAGCTTTGGTATAGCCGTCAATTTCTGGATACCAAGAACTATTGAGCTTAGCTCCGTCGTCTCTATTAATGTTGATGGGATTTTTATGAATTTCAATTGCCTCTGTAATTAGGCATGCTCTGTAAGTTTTGGGTCTTCCTAGGATTTCAGGAACAAATCCAAAGTAATGGTCGGTTTCAATTAAATGCTCGGCGATTGACAAATCGGCAATCGCTGAGCATTTAATTGAAACCGGCCATTACTTTGGAGCTGGCAACACGGTATTGCTTCGAAGTACTTAAGCACACATTTCACCACTAACATTTACACATCTGCCCTGATGACGGACACTGAAACGCTGTCCGAAACGTTGCCTAAAGGAGGAGGTAGCGCAAGACGGCATAATACCCCAAAATAACAAAAAAATTATTACTGCTGGAACGGCCCCTTTTGGTAAACCCATAACGAATTTTATGTTTTATGGTTTGTTTGCGTTTAATATAGGGCCACCGATATTATTTGTAATATGACATTTATGGTATTTTTTAAGCACATTTACAAACCGTGCAAGTGCTTACAGAGAAAAAATGGCAGCTTGAAGGTTGTTGTTCCTGAACTTAAAAAATTAAACATAAAACAAATCGTGTCCAATAAAAAAACCTGCGAACTCCAAAACGCGCGTCCATTATCATACGCATATTCTACAGAAGAAATTAGTAGTAGATTGAAAAAGTTTTTGATGAACATAACAAAAAAAAACATATCGTGCCTTACTCAAAAATCAACATTGTGAAAAGCTAGTAAAAAACCTGCGAATTACAAAACACGTCCATTAAGCACAATCGTACACATAATGCATAAACATGATGTAATTTAGTACCTAGTGTTGTGTTGGAATCTAGTGAAGTGGGTAGTTTGTTTGGGCCGACAAGTTGGTGGGTTGGTTGGTTGTTTGGTGGAGAGGCAACACCTCCATTGTCCATTGTCCGCCAGGGGTAGTTGCGTAATTAGGGTACCGCACCTATTATGCTACACGCTATACGTGTATGTGTTTATTTACACTGTGGCACAATGAAAACAGCAACACTTTCAAACATTTTAAATCACCTAAATTAGTCAATAATAATTATGCAAATACTACAAAAAAACTGTCTTACAATTATACCACCTGGATGGAGATCGAGAAAACCCATTTCCAATACGATATTGATTGGCGTTATTTCCGGGTTGATAAGAAATATTTCGACCGACGATGACCGAAAAAAATTTGGCTGTATATACCAGTACATACAATATTTTGAATAGTGTCGTTCGTTATGCAAAATGTGGATGGAGGTAAACTAACGAAGATCTTAAAATTAAAAGAAATGGTACGCGCGTTCCACAGGATTCATTAAGATGAAGCCACACTAAATAATGCAAAATCATACAAAATCATATGTTTTTGTTTTAAAAATATGATTGCCTAGAAGTATTATAGATGCTTCAATTAAATACTGCCTGTAGAACATACCTTGGCCCTTAAAAATATCGTTCAGTTTTTTTACAAGTCTTTTAATAAGCCTAGAAAAAAAGAAAGTATAAGGTCATTAAAAAACACTTTCAAGTCCAAACTCTCCTATTTATAAACCGCTTTTCATATATGGTTTATTGTTTAATGTGGCAAATTCAGTTCTTTTTATAATAATCCCAAAAAAATATGTATTAAATAAAATAAAATATGCATTTTCGCGTTGTTATTTTACAATACGGCCGGCAGTAGACGAATTTGGATTTTCAAAGTGAACTCTACGCCGTCTACCGAAGGCTACATAACTTGTCACGCCCGTTTTTTATCAGTTCGCCCTCGGACGGAGCGAGGAACGGACGTTAGGCTCCGCGTCGCTTTGCTCCGTGAAATCAATTTTAAAATTCTTTTTTATTATAATAAACAATGCGTAAAAAATGAGTTTATGTTTTTTACATGTCTTTACGAAATCAACCTGTAAAAAAAAATCTCATTACCTTTTCCAACCTTTCCAAAAGCTTTTTCTCAAGTATTTTTAAACTCCTCCCATAAAAGGGCGTGAATTCTTATTTAGATTTTTTTCCTGGACTATTGGATCGCCTTAATTCAAATTTATTGGAGAAACGAAATTGGTTGACCAAAGACTTTATTGACAGGTTGATTCTTTTTACATTAGCTCCACACAAGAGACCCTGAGAAAAATTATTTCCCTCAGTGCCTATGTCATCTTTGGGGATGCTGTGTGGAGGGTTTTTTTTAAGAGAAGGAAGGAGAAAATGTTTTGGGAAGGAAAATGGTAAAAAGGTAGGGTCGGAATCTAGGGTTCAGTGTGCTCAGGTCATCCACCGCCAGACCCAGACATAGCGCACTCTATGAACCCGGGCACCCCTACTAAGTCACCAAACGTAGCGAACCATTTAGGGTGACCTTTGGTAGGGTTATTGGTTATCCAATAGATGGATCCCTCTCCCAAAAACTCCCATTTAGTGTCAAAACATTCATGCAAAGTACCAATGTATATTAAAGTTAGTGTTTTAATTCGAAATCGTGAATTTATTACCTAGTACTTTCATTTTTTTTTATTTTGTGGGGGTAGCTAAATTTATGTTTATTGAAAACATTCGAATTTTCCCAATCATCCTTTTTTTCCCTCTCTTTATCTATTCTGCCTCAAGGCATTCCACATCCACAAAAGGGGATGCAGTTCACGAATATTTTTTTAAATTTTTGTAATCCAGACATACCTCGTAACAACCTACCATTATACACACTATCTTCGGTGCTACTTTCGTGTCACTTCAGTCCTGGACACCAGTTCAGAGACAATATGAACATTTTTTTCAATATTGATATTAAAAAAAATCTAACGCCACCTAAGTAAACCCCTATTGAAGAAAAAACCTCTAATTCGGCGAACCAATAAAAAAACGATTTTTTGGTAAAAAATATTTTGTTTCGGACGTATTTCCCACGCTAAAAATACATTGCCACTAATACTTCACAAAACCTAACTCAATGCGAAAGAAATAGTTAAAACGGTCATTTTTATTTCTGAGTGCACAATCTCAGGTTATGTAGTATCGTGGCGCGGTTTATTGGGCCACCTTGTATATACATTTCATATAAGCTGCATTGTGTGGGAATAATTATGTGCGACAACTACAGGTGGATCAAGAAATTATTTTCAAAAATTATTCAATGCATGTACAAAGTTGTTAATTTTATCAAGCAAATCTGATTTGGAACTCCTAAATAGCTGTAAAAAACACACGACGATTTTATTTGTACGATACGACAAATCGGCTTGATTTCTCTTTCTTATTTTTTTTTACATGAGCTCCACACAGGAGGCCCTGAGGAAAATAATTTCTCTCAGGGCCTATGTCATCTTTGAGGATGCTGTGTGGAGGTTTTTTTTATCTGACTGATTTCCAATCTGTGTAGCACGACGGCAAACAGCAGTGCTATTTTACCGATATTTTCACATTAGATACCATGAAGGATTAGCGCGATTCATCCAATTTGCGCTTGAGCATAGTTATAAATTATTTGTTTACATTTGAGCAGACTCGTGGAGTACCACAAGGAACCCACTTGGGGTCTATTTTATTTTAGTTTCGTAATAATAATAAGTATACAACAAAAGATCAACATAAAAAATAACGAATAATTAATTTTAATGTCAACCGTCCAATAAAAGTGTTCAAAAATAAGGACACATGAAGTAACGACAACAAAAAACAATTAACAATAAAGGGTTGAGTTAAGCGAAATGAAGCTATAGCAAGAGATTCAACAAATTTTGTAATAATAATATGTCTGAACTCTTGCCACTGTACTGGATATTATATAGTCGACACATTTGCCCATGAGGAAGGAAGAAGTTTAAGTTGGTTCTTTGAAAAGGAATGGAAAAGTTTCAAGGTTTCTTAGTAGACGGTGATTTATTAATCTTTCAAAAATATAACTATTTATGGGTTTTCTCTTTGTGTTAAGAAATTAACAGAATTAAAAAAAAGAATAATATATAATGTAATAAGACACGATGTACACAAAACAAATTACATTCATAAAATTCACAACAACAGAAAACACAAAAATAAAGGTATTTCAGTGACTTTTTTCTGACTCGAATATATTTGTGATATGTGGAGTATATATTTTGAAGCAAATATATTTGAATAATACTAAAATACATTAGTTAGATAGACACCATCCTGTATCAACATGGCCGGCAGGGGCGCCTCGTAACAAAGCGAAGCAATTAATGCTTTCATTAACGCGCCGGGCTTTGTGTCACTCGCTCCGCCTAATTATTATTATTACTATTATTATTAGTGTTGTTTTGTCGCCTAACGCCTCACGCCGGGCGAAGCGGAGGTCGCACCTTTCTGTCGGATTAGTGCGGCGGTCATTCGGGTTTTGGGTTCGAGTAACTACCTCTGTAACCGTAATAGTTCGTAATCTGCGGACATAGTAATGGGATTAGGAAGTTAATTTTGGCTGAATATCTTCCTGTTTTGGGCGAAGATTTTGGTTCAACGATTTTTATTTTTGTTTTTAATGTCATATCCCCACGAGCATAATTTAATCATTTAACGTGTCTATTTCGGTTGTGGGTCTGTCTGTAAATGATGATAACTCTCTCTGGTTCAATGATCGGATTTGTTTTGAATTTAAGTATCATTTTCAGAATTGGAAGTGTTCGTTTAGAGAATTCAGACGAGTGATAAAATGTCTAGGAACCTATATAATATTACTGTATTTATAACAGAAAATTATTTTAATATTGCCAATTTAAAAATTGGGACTGAAACAAAAGTATTAGCTGATCATATATTATAGCGTGTAGTTCTGAATACATTCTCATTTTCAGATCGCTTCACATCTTATTAATTGGGGTTAGGGATAATATTGGTTAGTTTTTCACCACACCGCTCAGGTTTAGAGATTTGGTCTCAGGAAGATGAACAGTAAGTTCATACAGAGCAGTTCATGAAAACCCGTAATCTAAGAAATGAACATATTTCTTGAGGAATAAAATACCCTCAGAATCTTTATGCAACGTTACTAAAAACAACAAGTTTCTTTTGCATAGTAGTAAGACTAGTAAGCATCGCTAAACTACATTTGTTTTAGGCAGTTTTGATGTATGTATATGCTGAAGATATAAGTGAAAGATTTTCTTTATTTAGAGATATTCTTGATTAGATAGAAGATATTATATTCCTTAAGATTTTAGAATCCGTCTCTCCGACTTGTTCTCTGTTCTTAAATCCAACAAAGCTCGTCCCTGAAAAGAAAATTGGACAAACACGAAACCCAAACTGGATCTTTCTATGTTAGAATTCAAAATCATATTCCAAATAAACTGTGGCACCATGGCAAAAAATAAACAGAATATTTATTTTCTGTATCTTGAGAATGAGAATTTGTCACTGTTCTATTGCGGCTCATTTGTTAGAATCATTATCCTCGGTGGTCCACTCTGCCACTGCGGGGTAGAGGAGGAGACTCTTGACCATGTCTTCTTCAACTGTAAAAATCATTAACATTCTTTGAGGCTTCACTGAGTGGTTGGCTAAAGGACACGGAAGTTAAGTGTAGTTTATGGTCAGACCGAAAGCCATTCACATTTTTTGTTGGTACTTGCCAATTGATTTGAGATTTATTGTATTACTTATGTTCTCTATTTTATGCAGGTGCTTGCAGGTTTTTACAGATGCAATGCCGCCTCATGGAGCCTTATGAATGAGTTTTTATTTTGCCCTGTTTAATTTATCTTTGTCTTACTAACCTATTTTTTGCATTTTGTTTTTCCTGTTAAGCACTTGTATACTGCTTACTAACAACGTATGCAAGGACACTGGAGGTCTAGATTCGTTCAAAATAAATAAATGTAGCTTCTTCGTTATTTGTTTTTGGGGTGTTATGCCGTGTTGCGCTACCTCCTTCTTTAGCCAACGTTTCGGACATCGTTGCAGTGTCCATCATCAGGGCAGATCCGGCAGATCTGGTAGCAACACGGCATAACACCCCAAAAACAAATAACGAAAATGCTTTTGGCCGTGAAAATCTTAAAACTTATCCAAATGTAGCTTCGTTTAAGAAAAAAAATTAGAATCTTGCGAGAGTCTTGAAGGAGTAACCATCAGTAACTTATACAAGGGCGGGTAAGAGATGGATAACCTCCACTGTAAAAATCATTCTTCCTTCAAATTCGCAATTAAATTTTATAAATCACATACAACAAATAACTAACAAAGGCATGAAAACACTAGGATTTATAATCAGAACAATCAAAGACTTCGATTCGTTGGAAGTTATAAAAATCGTATATTTGTCACTCGTACGCAGCTTGCTGGAATACAATTCCATAGTTTGGTCCCCATATTATCAAATTCATATAAGAAATATCGAAAGAGTGCAGCACAAATTTTTAAGATTTATTAACTTCAAGTTACACATACCTATTCAACACATTAACTACACATCTTTACTAAATACACTTAAATTGCATTCCTTAGAAAACAGAAGAAAAATAAACGACCTAACTTTTTTGTTTAAAATAATTCTCTAACCAACTACCACACACACGCATCAATTTCTCGATTACACACACTAGGGAACAAATATACCTCAAATATCGATGTATTTAATACAAGTTTACCGTTATTCAAGAAATATCTGAACAATATTTTTATGTAGAATATATTGATATCTAAGGAGCATCACGTAGGGTCTATTGCGTATATTTGTGTATTTCTATCTCTCTGTAAAAACTTGTTAACGTTTTCTTTTTATGTATCTTGCATTTTGTCATGTATTATTTATGACATTTAATCAGTCACCTGTAAATTTTGTATTTACTAACATACCAACTAATTTATTTTCTATGCCATTCACAACTAAGATACTTTCTCTTTTATTGTAATGCACTATCTTTCCTTAAATTTATCTGTATACCTACCTTTCATATGATGTTTACTTGTTATGTTTTTATAGTTTATCTTTTTTATTAAAACTAAACTGTCTCTGTATCATAAACTTGTCATGTAAAAGCCCATCAGGGCGTTGAAAAGTAATAAAAAAAATGATATATAGTGTGTTTCTTAAAATCACCCACCATTTTCCCCCAGCATTCCGTATTTGCTGTCTCAACAATTCTCGCGTTTTTTTTTTATTCTGTAGAAGTTCATATAAGAATATCTTCAATATTTTATTTGTCCTGCCCCTTTATAGAATATCCCTAAAATTATAACCACCTATCTCAAGTTTAACGTCACAATGGGGGACACTCTCAAGGAATCTGACTTGCCTTATTTTTACACTGCATTTTCTTATTTTTACGTTGAGCTGTTATTGTGAGATTCACACCGATGCACCGAGGGGTCACTGGGTTACAATCACTGCACAAGTTTACGTTATAGAATCGAATTAAAGTCACTGAAATATCCTAAGATGTGATAATTGCACGGGTTACTTTAATAACCTTCAATTAAATACACTAAGAGATCACTATGGAGGTGGTTATTGCACAGAGACTTCTTTAGCATGGTCGATATTAAATAAAACTGAGAGATCAGTTGACCATTGCAGTGGTTGTATCAATAGACTGATTAGTTCATCTGAGTTATTGTTACAAATATCACATGTATGTAATTATTTTATTTTAAACTTTTGTGAGTAAAACCTCAAATTGTAATATTTAATTAATGAAGACAATATTAGCGAAACTCAATCGAAAATCTGGAGACAGAAAAATTTAAAAAATATATTGTTACCTCTGGGACACGAACCCAGGAACTTCTGCTTATATGGCAAGAGCTCTACCAACTGAGCTAAGGTGCCTATATCCAATGCGGTCACTTTTAACTGTATCATACTTCGAATAAGAACTACCAACAATGTCTTCATTTTCTTAACGCTCATATTATTAACTGCTATCTTATTTGAGGTGCCAATACCTTTTTCTGATTTTACTGTCTCCAGATTTTCGATTGAGTTTCGCTAATATTGTCTTCATCAATTAAACATGTAGGTAATATAGGCACAATAATGGAAAGTAGGTTGGATAGTGAACGGTTGATTTACATAGTTTTTATGGTGAATTGCCTAATTAATAGAAAAAAAATTAAGCCAGAAGACATTTTATTAGAATTTCACTGCGAGAGAGAGACCCGAAACAAATTTTCAGAAACTCTGAATTAAAAAATCCAAGAAAAATCACTGTGCGCCGCTGTAACTAGATTCGCACCTTCCAATAAAATTCCCCCAATCTAACCCCTCGGCTGCGGTGTGCTCGATGACGCGATCGGTCAAATAATCGGCGGACTCGGACGGATAACGGTCGCGGTATATCCGGACAGCCGATTCCTGATTCGGACATGCGGTCAAAGTGTCCGGACATTATTTCACCCTATTGGCCGCAATTCATAAATAGTGGGCGCTTTGTCGTTGGGGAATTTGTGAAATTGGTATCTCCGCTTTGGTCTGTTAAGTTAATATTTCACAATAATTGAAACAAACACAACGCATAGATTGCTTAAAATATTTCGGTTTCTGAATACTACTATTCATAGGTTCTTACTTGTGAATTTTTACGTTAAAATTGTATGATGATGAACGTACGTGCGTGAGAAAGTTTTTGAAATTGTACAAATTTCAATTTGCTTTTTCGCAAGGTTTCTGGCGTCCACCTTTTATTTATTGTTTACTAGCAGACCCGGCCACACGTTGCTGTGGCTACCTTTATAACCAAGGCCATCTGTTAAATAAATCCCACCGCCGTTTGTCAGCCCGCTGCACGGTGCCCGCTGCCCGGTGCCGCTTGGCCAGATATACCTACTATGTATTTCAGACAAATTTACACAAAACCTTGACAAATTATATACCTAAAAACCTTCCTCATGAATCACTCTACCTATTGGTGAAAACCGCATGAAAATACGTTTCGTAGTTTAAAAGATCTAAGCGCACATATTCATTCACAGATTCATGTTATACTATGTAAAGATATAAAAAAAAATTTGCGAGAGATTAATCATCCATTAATAGTACACTTTTAATTTTAATTTTTTACATTCTTGTTGTGATACATGACATCAGCTGTAACTCTCAAAAGCGAGAGTTCAAATCCTGGCGTGTTCAAATAATTTATTTTTTTTAATTTGTGTTATTTCACAATTTTATTAACTTAAAATCATGTATAGCACATTTACGGCCCGTTCCAGAGTGGAAGATACTCTCAGTATCGCCCTGGTGTAAGACCACCATTCTGAATTGAAATGTTATTGGTATTTTTTTTTTACATGAGCTCAACCAGGAGTCCCTGAGGAAAATAATTTACCTCAGGGCCTATGTCATCTTTGGGGATGCTGTACGGCGGGGTTTTTTTTCTTAAGGAAAGGAAGGAGAGGAGAGTTCTGCGAAGGAAAAAGGTTTAAGGGGTGGGTAGGAATCTGGGGTTCAGTGTGTCCTGGTCATCCGTCTCGAAGACCTAGATAAACCTCACCCCATGAACCCGGGCACCCCTGCTAAATCACCAAACGTAGCAAACCACTTGGGGTGACCTATGGCAGAGGTATTGGTTATCCAATAAAGGTTCCTGGGGCAGCGGTACCCATTCCCGCCTCCCAAATGGTATGGCTTTATCCGTGTTTGGTGACCAGATCTGAATAGACAGGCCTTCCCCACCTTTCTCTTGCCCATCTCCTTTCCCTTCTCCAGAACTTGCCCCTATTGGAGATGCCTTAGTCTTACTGGTCGCGTAGATGGGAGTAGTTAGGACTCTTGTAAGGTACACAAAAAACTAATGTGGCGGCCACTTGTGCCGCATTAATTGCGCCGCCACTGAACTCCGACCGAACACACTGGAAACTACGAAATACCTACAGTCAGTTTCTACGGCCGCGCCGCCTCGTAAATAAAAATTCCGCCACTTACGCGAAAGGCCTAGAACGTGTGGCTGTACCATAGAAGTGCCCACTGAAGGTTCGAGCGATTTCTCAGCTTTGCGTGAATTCACCCAGCCTTGCCTACCGTGAGAGTAATTACTCGCCGCGATTATATAAGCAAGCGCTCGCTCGCTGAGTACCAGTTCAGTCTTCATTCATCGGTCGAGTACCAACACAGTCCGAGCAGTGCCGCGACTAAGTACGTGCCTGCGCTGGGCACCGGCCCTGCGCAGTCAGCAAGTGAACAACATTTGTCTAGTGTGACACCGGGAACGTTTCCAGCACCTTCGAGGAACTTCACCAACCACAACCGGCAACGAGCCAGCAACTGGCAATAAGCCAGCAACCACAACCAGCAACCACAACCGGCAACGAGCCAGCAGCCAGCATCCTCATCGCCTCTCAAGGTTCATTCCTGCGTCATGTGTGTGTGTCGACGTAAAGGCCACACAGCCGCCATATCTCGTCAACACGACGACGGTCGACCGCCTGGACCAAGGTCACTTCTACACCGCCATGCTCCCTGAAGACCAGTGATCTTCACCGCCGTAGTCTCCTGACCTTCTTCACTCTTCATCACGCAGCAGGCACCACTATCACTCCGCTCCGCTTCGACCTCGCTACGTAGCGTAACAATAAAGACTGACTCACTACACTGACCGACGCCTTTCATTTCTCGTCCCGTCTCTGCCGATACGGCCCGCTCCCTCACTAATAAAAAAGCCTCACAACGTGTTTCTATCAGGAATACCAAAGTCTCACTGGCTTCAGACTGTTGGGAGCAGATGGGACTCTTATCCGATATTCACAATAAAAAAAATTTTAAAAAATCTTTTCAGCGAATCACGCCTAAATGGGCACCTACTCGTAAATGGGCACTGAAAATGGTTGAAATATTTTTTAACATTTTATTACAACATTACTTTATATTTTTAGTACGAAAGAAAAACAGCTAACGAAAGGAACATAATGACATGAAGTCTGCTATATCGATGCGCAAATAAAGTAGGTATAAACACATCAGTTCGACATCATTGGTTCCCTCGTCACATTTATCCCTTCAACCGTTCTGCAAAAACTACCCTTAGTTCTGAGCTGCCGGTTGCTAGGCAATTAACCGAGAGCAAAGTGGCGTAAGGTTCTATTAAACAGCACGTAAGGGTTATAATCGTCCATTCTGATGAAAATAAACACCTGCGTTGCTCTTTTCTCTTCCACCCGTCGCACGTCGGGTAATGGGTGGTAATCGCGTTAGGTGACAGTTGACAAATTGTTGCAACAGATTGGCAGGTGCATTAGGTTGCAGATTGCAGGTCATTTAAGTGATACTCTTGGTTCATAGCGCAATTACAATGGTAAAGTCTTTCTTTGATAGTTCTGAAATTGGATTGGTGTTCTGTTTAAGGGTACCAGATGAACTCGATAACTTTCAAGCCATTCCTCGAAGGGGTGAGCAGAGAGGATATACTGAAATACAACTCTGTGTCTTGGGATTCGCTTGGCAAACACCTCACATATATGTTATTCTAACTTTTGACATTTTAATATCGACTAAAGTATGAAATTCTACTTTTTTACCATTCATTATCGGTGGATGCCGCCGCCCCCTTAACCATTTATTGGATAACGTACACCTCTGCCGTAGGTCACCCTGAGTGGTTCCCTATGTTTGGTGATTTAGCAGGGTGCCCGGGTTCATGGAGTACGGTTTGTCCAGATCTTCGCAGCCGATACGTCTATCCAACAACTGTGTTGCCGGCCGAAATGCGGGAGACCTTCTGTCCCCTCCAGCAGGACTCTCCCGACCCCTTCCTTAAAAAGATTCTCCGGAGGGCCTCTTATGTGGGATTAATGTAATCAAGTTCCGAAAATAATTTCCTTCAGGGTCGTGTCATTTTTGGGGATGCTGATTATTGATGAATCCCAAATTTTGGATTCGTCTCATGGGCGTATAATATTTCGACGTTGAAGAAGAATCGAACGTTGTTAATATCTCAGCGTCTACGTGGTTGAATTTCAGAACCCAGTTTCGAATGCACGTTGAATCCACGTGGTTTGCTTGCACCACAAATAACATCTTTGTACGTGGAATTTCAAACAAAAGTACCGTTATAATTTGGTTTTTAATTCGAGAATTCGTCAGAAGATGCCGCCACTTCCGTCAGCAGCTCGCATGTGGATATAGATATAGAATGCATGTGGATATAGAATTCATTAAAACGTCCTAAGTACACAAACACTTTACGAGACAACACGATAACATACATTTAAACACCATCCACACTAACTATGGTAAACAATCCATTGGTTACGAGGGAGGCAACTTATATAATTGCCTCCCAAACGACATTAAAAACGAAAAGAAGCTGGGTAAATTTAAAAAAAAATTATTAATATTTATTCTTGATAAACAAAATAATGATGTTGAATAGCGCTGTATTGAAATATTTACTTTATTTTAATTTGTATAATTATTTCTAGTTAAATGAGTGAAAATGTAATTTTCTTTTAACTGGAATAAAAAAAATATTTAAAAAATATATATATTATAGAACTTAAGTATCTCTACCACTCACAGATATCAAACAAACCATCAAAAATAAATTATTAGTGCCCTTCATCTTGCCCAAGGTAACCCGAACATCGGGTCAAAAAAATCCATCAGGTGACATACTGACATTACTACAGTTTGCAAGACAAAGGGGTTAATTTCTCCCCGTAACTTGCCAAAAACCAATATATAATAAATTTAAGTATCTTTCCGGATATGAAGAGATTACATACGGCGTCATTGCCTGTTAGAGTTACTTTAACTCGGTGACTAGCTGTCACTGTCTCTGTATCGCGGTAGATCCGAGGAAGTAGCTCTTATTGGAACCAGTTCTTATCGGATTTATAAAATGGTTACCTACACTTAAACTGGGCGAAGCCGAAATATAATCGCGGGTTTTTAACTGCTAGTTGCTACAATAATATGGTGGGCACTGTCTTGTCACTATCCTGCCAGGAAAATGGAACGAAATTAAATATATTAGATTTTCTTGTGAAAAAACGAATTTTTAAACATTATATTTTTTCTTGCGTATGTGGGAATTCGAAATCGCAATCTCCGGATTCGTAGACAAGGATAGAAACCAATCAACCACGAAAGCCGTCCCAAAGATGTTCCAAGTAAAATGTTCATAATTACTGCATCCTTTATAAATAATGCAATCTACTTAGAGTTGGTAGTTTATAGTAAGTTAGTGAATAAATAAGCGGTAGCCGTAACTGCGTGGCTGGCGGGTGATTTACTAAGCGGCCAGTTTATATTAAGCAGCGCAGGATGTATTACACCGCCGCCGGAACCGGAACAGGAACCCAGTTAGCGGTTTAGTTGCGTAAACAGAACCAACGGAAGTGGGGGAGGAAGCTGGGGGTTGTGGGAGGCTGCAGGGGACAGGGATGGATTGGTGCAGACAGTGGAATTTTCTAATGCGTTCCAAACATCGATATTATTAGATTTAGATTTTTAGATTGATTTGAATAACTTAGGCCAGGGTTAGTTGAAAGAATTGAATTGAGAGTACCCATAATTGTCAAACCTTCTCGACTCCACCATCTTTTCCACTGTGCCCTAAATATCGGTGTTCCTGCCAAAACTTCTCGACTCCACTATCTTTTTCACTGTGAACTAAATATTGGTGTCCCTGTCAAATCTTCTCGACTCCACCATCATTTCGACTGTACATTAATAATATCCGTGTCCCTGTCAAATATTCTCGACTCCGCCATCTTTTCCACTGATGTGCATTAAATATCCGCGACCCTGTCAAATCTGTTCAAATATTTTCCATTCCATTTCCATTCAATTAAATTTAAATAAACTACAAGACTGGTGTAAAACTAATAAACTTTATCTGAATATATGTAAATGCCAGATAATAAGGTTTTTCAGAACAAATCAACCCCTTAACTATCAATATAAAATTAATAATGTTTCCCTCACCTCTTTCAATGAGATTAATGATCTTGGCATTATTTTCGATTCCAAATTTAACTTTCTTCCACATATAACTACAGTAACCAATAAAGGATTAAAAATTATAGGTTTCATTCTACGAAATAGCAGAGACTTTCAAAATATTTCAACATTAAAAATCCTATATTCCTCTCTAGTTCGAAGTCAAGTCGAATATAATTCTTCTATTTGGTCCCCTCACTTCAAAATCCACTCCGATTCCATAGAAAAAATTCAGCATAAATTCTTAAGATTCATTAACTATAAACTTGGTCTACCAATAGAATCAATAAATTACAATCACTTAATGAAAGAACTAAACTTACTCAAACTTTCAGATAGAAGACTTATTTCCGACTTGACTTTTATTTTTAAAATTGCTAATGGTATTATAGACAGTCCTGATTTATTAAACCTAATTACCTTCCACATACCTACTAGGACTACTCGATCCAAAATTCTTTTTAATTGCAACAAAAATATCAGGACTGAGTCATTTAGATACTCGCTTATACCTAGATTGCATGCTGTTGGCAATGCTTTCTCAGAAGTAGTAGATGTGTTCAACTGCACCGAATATAGTTATAAGAAGGCTATAATATCATACCTCAATGACAATAATTAATGCTAGGTATAATAGTGTTCGTCTACACGGCGTCTATATCATACTCTAATATAGATTCCAAACTGCTTGCTTCATTTATATTAACTATCAGACAGACTAGTTAAGTGATAGCTAATAATGTATAATTTTTTTTTCCAAAATTATTATTTTTAAACCAAAGATTTATTATTGATTCTCTAACTGGCAGCCCTGAAAAGCTGAACTAATTAGCAGTACCTGTAGTAATTTTAAACATCAGTCATTTCAACTGAAGGTAACAATAATATCATTACTAAGTTAGTCCATTTTAGCCAATTCCTAGAATCCAACAATACGAACAAATAAAAGTAAAGTAGGTATATTATACTTGTGATGTTGAGAATTTTTCTAAGAATTCACTTTTATTTACTTATGTTTATTCTGCATAAAAATGTGTATTTTGTATGAGCTCATATTCATTTTTGTTTTTTATAATCATAACCTATGTATAACCACTATTTTTACCACTGTGTATCATGTATCACAGGATGTAATAGCCATTTATGGCGTTGAAATAAATAAATAAATAAATAAATATTTTACATATGCGTGCATATGTCAAATCTTCTCGACTCCACCAGCTTTTCCGCCCTGGATTAAATATCCGTATCCCTGTCAAATCATCTCGACTCAACCATCTTTTCCACTGTGCACTAAATATCCGCGACGCTTTCAAATCTTGTCGACTCTATCATCGTTTTCACCGTGCTTTAAACATCCGCGGCCCTGTCAAATCTTCTCGACTCCATGATCTTTTCCATTGTGTATTAAATATCCGCGACCCTGTCAAATCTTCTTGACTCAACCTCCTTTTCCACCCTGCAATAAATATCCATGTCACTGTCGAATCTTCTCGACTCCACCATTTTTATCACTGTCCATTAAATATCCGTGACCCTGTCAAACCTTTTTGACTCCATCATCTTTTCCACTGTCCATTAAATATTCGTGACCCTGTCAAATCCTCTCGACTCCATCATATTTTCCACTGTCCATTAAATATCCGTTACCCTGTCAAACCTTTTCGACTCCACCATCTTTTCAACTGTGCACAAAATATACGTGACCCTGTCAAATCTTCTCGACTCCACCATCTTTTCAACTGTGAGTCAAATCTTCTCGACTCCTCCATCTTTTCAACTATGCACAAAATATCCGTGACCCTGTCAAATCTTCTCGACTCCATCATATTTTCCACTGTTCATTAAATATCCGTCACCCTGTCAAACCTTTTGACTCCATCATCTTTTCCACTATCCATTAAATATCCGTAACCCTGTCAAACCTTTTTGACTCCATCATATTTTCCACTGTCCATTAAATATTCGTGACCCTGTCAAACCTTTTTGACTCCATCATATTTTCCACTGTCCATTAAATATCCGTGACCCTGTCAAACCTTTTTGACTCCATCATATTTTCCACTGTCCATTAAATATTCGTGACCCTGTCAAACCTTTTTGACTCCATCATATTTTCCACTGTCCATTAAATATCCGTGACCCTGTCAAACCTTTTTCCACTCCATCATCTTTTACACTGTCCATTAAATATTCGTTACCCTATCAAATCTTCTCTACTCCGCCATCTTTTCAACTGTGCACAAAATATCCGTGACCCTGTCAAATCTTCTCGACTCCACCAACTTTTCCGCCCTGGATTAAATATCCGTATCCCTGTCAAATCATCTCGACTCAACCATCTTTTCCACTGTGCACTAAATATCCGCGACGCTTTCAAATCTTGTCGACTCTATCATCGTTTTCACCGTGCTTTAAACATCCGTGTCCCTGTCAAATCATCTCGATTCCAACTTCTTTTCCACTGTGCACTAAATATCCGCGACCCTGTCAAATCTTCTCGACTCCATGATCTTTTCCATTGTGTATTAAATATCCGCGACCCTGTCAAATCTTCTTGACCTAACCTCCTTTTCCACCCTGCAATAAATATCCATGTCACTGTCGAATCTTCTCGACTCCACCATCTTTATCACTGTGCATTAAATATTCGTGACCTTGTCAAATCTTCTTGACTCCACCATATTTTCCACTGTGTATTAAATATCCGCGACCCTGTCAAATCTCTTCTTTATTCTGGCCGATTAACTTTGTTGGTACCCACCTTGCACAATTTTTTGTTGAATAATCAGTTGACGAATAATCGTCATCACACTGCCTTTACTGGGGGAGAGAATATGACATCTGTAGTTATCTGTGGTCACCACGAATGATGTCATCAACTCGCTCAATGTTGCGAGGCTTGCACCACTCCGCTTTTCATCAGCCAGTGGTGTTCGTCCTTCAGCTTCGATACAGCAACGAACCCATCGTCTAACAGTGCTGTTATCCACTGTTGCATCATTGTACATATTTTTCAATCTTTCATGAATGCGAATGGGCGTTTCACCTTCTACAGTCAAGAATCAATAACAGAACGCTTTCTAATACGATCTTCGATGGCGACCATTTTGCAAGCGACTGCAATGCTGCCACTTATTTAAGTATAAAAAATTAGGAGGCATTACTTTTTAACTGATCCTCGCACGTACTATGTTTGTGAAAGCCCTGAGGGCGTTCAATAATAAATACAAAAATACGTCAAATGACAGATATATGTTCTCGTGTGATCTATGGTTATATTCAAGGTGTTGCTATTTTTGACGATTTAGTACCGTTCCAATACATAACTTATTTTTTTAAATGTTGTCATTTATTTAGGATTCGTACAGGATTTAATTGAACTTTTTTTTCACAATGAAGAGATTTTGAATTTGAGTTGAGAATCGGTAAAGAATTATTTCATCCCCTTTCCAAAAAGCAATACAGCTCTGACTTCAGCGCCACTTGAAGGGGTGGTTTAAGCATTTCTCTGGCTGAAAGCTCCACGTACGGAGGCTGCGGCGGGTAGGTACCCAGTTACCGAGGGTGGGTTGGGGTAGTAGGTGGGGTGGTAACACCAGAAGATGGGGTGGGGGGAACAGGGGTGGTCATGTAAAAAACATGGCGTAAAAGCCTCCGCGGCGAATCCCTATTGGCCGCGTGGGACTGCGCGAACAATGACAAAATTTGACTCTTATGCGATATAAATGTGTGAATTTGCAAAAAATACATGCAGTATAAAATTTTAGTTCGTATAAATGCCGATCTTCACGTCATGTTCATATCATGTTTTTTTTAATTTATTTATTTAAGGAGAAAATAAAGATACAGATTTCTATTAACAAGAATATACATTTATCCTTATTTTGATCCGTATAATCCATTACCATTACATTTTGATTAATTGAAAAACCCTTGGATTGTTTATTATTTCTCTTAAACTTAAATATTAATAAAGGAATATACATAAGAATATTATTATAAAAATATAGAGATGAGTGAAATGCGCAGTATCCTTATAAAAGTTTACAAATTATTTTTGGAAAAACATAGATGGTAAGAGAAAAATGGTACGATGGTAAAAATAAAATTAATTGATAAGAATTTTCTTATCAATTAATTTTATTAACATCATTGATATATTAAACAGTGCCTTGCCGTACGCACCCCCCCCCCCCCCCCCAATCTCGTCGGTCACCAATATGGGTATACAGGTATCAATACTTCCATAAGTGTATCACGGATTAGAAGGCATTCTTTTAACAGATCCACTTTTTATTCAATAACTAGCAGACCCGGCCACACGTTGCTGTGGCTAACGAAACACATCGCCATTACCCAACTTTTATAAAATCCACACCACTCGCTTGCAAGCTGCCCGCTGCCTAAATTGAATATTTGAATTTCTCGGCTTTTCTCTACTATAGGTAATAAGCATGTATTATACATATAAACCTTCCTCTTGAATGACTATCTATTGGTGAAAACCGCATAAAAATCCGTTGCGTAGTTTAAAAGATCGACGCGCACATACATTTTGAGCGACTTCATTTCATACTATGTAAAGATAATCAAACATAATATATTATATCATAAGAAATACAACAATATTGTTCTTTCAAAATTTGTATAATTTTGTGTTATTTTGTTAACTTGTATAATTATTGTTAACCTCAACACAGGCTTGTCCTAGTGAGGTAACAAATTGTATTGTAAACATTTTTACCTGCAGTGTAAAGAAACAATAAATAAATAAATAAAAATAAATATCGACACAATATTATATCTCAGAAAGTTGCGAGTCTAAATCTGATAGCTGTGCACACCAGGACAGTTTGGACGGGAATGATTTTGCGGTAGTAATTGGAACTAAAGTTCGCTTGTCCGGTGTGACCAGCATTCAAATTACCAGTACTTAAAATATATTTTACATTAGACAGTACTTTGCCACAATACATTCATTCTAGCAAGTCTATACGGTAAATAAATCTCGAATTAGTTCCATTTTATTCGGATTTGTTCCAGCATAATATTTATATACTTAGTTTGGTTCGGAGACCATATAACACCAGCATATTCATTATAATGCCACCTAACACAACTATCATTGCATCTGGGTAGTTAAACTGATCAGATAGTGTTTATAAGGCAATATTCTTTCAAACTAATTACCATTGCTCTCCGTAGGGCAAAAACTCAAAGGAATTAGGTTCAGAGCTTGACTAAAACCTACTGTCATTTATGTTATTTACATGCTATATGATCAAGCAGTTCTCTCTCAGTCGGTAATGAAGATTGTTGATGTGAGCTGTTTGACAGTTGTTTTTTTGTGGTGTTAGTTTTTTTTAAGTCCGTCGTTTTATAATTGCAGTATGATTCCTTGAATCTTTCTTCTTTCTAAATCGCCAGCGGGACCAGTAAGTTCATCAAACCCAAGAACTGTCTCCATTGGTCTCCAGCTAGTTCCTTATCGCAACAATCATGCAGCTCTTTCTTGCACATTAAATAATGGTAAAACACGTAAAATACGTTTGATTGTTTCCTCGAATGTACTACTTTTTTGCGACGGGAAATGCGTTTCATTTTCTTTATACGTGTGAGGGAGATGTATGATAATGATTGTATGTTTCCTTTGGGGGGGGGTGCAGACATACGTTCACCGTTTGACTCATTGTCGACTGTTGTTATTTAATGTATAAAAAAAGAGCTGCAGATGTATGTATGTTTAAGAATAAAAGCAAAACTATCAGCGTATCAATCCCCCTCCCCCTCCACCCAACCCTCCCCCTCCCCCCCCTCCCCTCCCCTCACTCCTCCCCCCTCTACCTTCCCTCTCCCACTCCATTCATCAATCAATCCCCCTCTCGCTCCCCCTCCTTCTCCACCCATCCCTCCCCCACCTCATACCCTACCCACTCCACCTCCGCTATCTTCCCCCATCCCTCCCCCTTTCCCCTTCCTTCCCTCACCCCCTCACCCCCTCACCCCCTTACCCCCTCACCCACCCCACTCCGCCTCCTCCACCTTCCCTCTCTCCACTCCACTCTCCCCATCAACCCCCTCCCCCTCTCCCTCCACCCACCCCTCCCCTCCTCCCCTTCCCCTATCCCCCTTCACCAACATCCGCCCAACACCCCCTCCCCCCCTCCCCACTCCCCCCTCAAAACTCTCGCATTCCACACATTTATTCCCGGATTTTTTCAGTTTTCAAACTGCTCGCGTGCCACCTATTATAATTTTTTATACAAATTTCATAATGCCAGAACTCAACGGTAGTTTTGTACAAAATAACCAACAAAAAAAGAATTATGCAATTTGGTGCAGTCGTTTGGGTTTATGCGCATACATACATTTCGGTGATTCATTTGTAGAGATAGTTATTAAGTACTAAGCCAACAAAGCACTCTTTTTAGGGTAAATTGCCTAATTAAAAAAAAAAAAAACATCGTTTCCAAGGGGACAATTGGTTGACGTTTGCAATAAATCGATTTTTTTTTTGACAGAAAACGTATGATAAATAATTTCATAACTCCAGAGATTATTCATAACGACAGAGCTTACCAATATATATAGCCTATAGATCTCGCAAATAATGTAGCTTTATATTAGTAAAAGAATTTTAAAGTCCCTTCAGTAGTTTTTGTGTAAAACATACATACATCCATACAAACTTTCACCTTTATAATATTAATAATTAATAATAATAATAATATTATTAAAATTTATTAATTAATAGGATTATATTAAGGAACGCATGTTTATCGCCATTTTTTGCCGTCACGGTACCGTAACCGTAAAACCGGTAATTATAAAATCGCACAATCTCAGAATACTCAACTTAACGGAATTTGTTTTTACTAAAAATCTAACAAATTTATAAAACTGATTTGCTTTTAGTATCGTTGTGGTTCATTAGTTATTTCTGCGGAACAGCACGCTAATTGCAACTTGTTTACCCGGCCCAACCCGGGCCATCGGAGCTCACATATTAAACGTGCAATTTCCTAAATTGCCGGCGGAATAAAAAGTTTTCTTTGAAATTGAGACGTAAGGTAAAATGCCAAACGAAGTAAACACACCTCGAACAGATCATTCTCAAACTTTTACCAATATAACGGGATTTAAATTTTACAAATGAATAATAATAATATAGATACACATCTAAAAATTGATTCCCAAAGACAGCCTTCGTGGTCGCTGGGTAAGGCTGTCGACTAACAATCCGAAGGTTAGCGGATTGAATCCCGAAAATTTTATGAAAGATGCCGCTAATATAATATAACATAATATTTATATATTATATTAGCGGCATCTTTTAGAGTGGAAGATGCTCTCAATATTCTCAGTATCGCCCTGGTGTGAGACCTCCATTCAAAATTGAAATGTTGCCTGAATTTGCCTTAGCCGTGTTTGGTGAAAGTTATTTTTTAATTCAATATTACACCTAGGTATTTGATTAAATTAAATTTTCTTTTTTTTTCATTTAAACCTAGTTCGTTGTTTTTTTATGTGAATACCGCAAAAAGTCGGCCGATCCGGCCCCCCACGTAGCCGGTGGACAGACGCATTGGCACCAAGACCTAGACAAGCCTCACTCCATGAACCCAGGCACCCCTACTAAGTTACCTAGTCAGGGGACCTATGGGAGGGTAGTTGGCTATCCAATAAATAGTTCCTGGGGCGGCGGTACCCATACCCGCCTCCCTATTGTGATTTTATTTTTATTTTGTACTGTAAATACATATTTTTAAATAATCTATTATGTTATTAAGAACCCGTTGACAAACTGCTCTCAGCAGGTTAACGAAACTTTTTACATTAATCCCATGCAGGAGGCCCTGAGGGAAATTATTTTCGTCAGTACATTTTTTCTATGTCATATTTGGGGATGCTGTGTTGAGGGTCAATTTTAGGAAAGTAAGGAGATGAAGTTCTGGAAAGGAAGAAGTAAAAGGGCCTCTCTAAAACGGAAAACCTTTCAGATAATGATAGAGAACATCCCTGCTAAGTAACCAAACGTAACGAACCACTTGAGGAGACTTTCGGTAGTGGTGCTGGTTATTCAATAAATGATTCCACGGTACCCGTACACGCCGCCAAAATTCATTGAAATCAATATATTTATATTATAAAAGAAAGTGTGCGTCCCGCAAAAACTCAGAAACGAGTCCCGGTTTGATCAATGGAGTTATATGGTGTGGTAGCCCTGTGTCCCCCATCCATGAAGAAGGTTCCGTTTTAAACTGAAGGGCGTTGTTTTGAAGATATAAGGACTGGAAGTTCCGCCCTCTGAACATTTCTAGAACTTTATTCTAGTATTCGGGAGAATTCCTGAACATCCCGGCACATTTTGGATTGTTCGGGAATAGGAAATCGGGAACATCATTCATGAACATTCCAGAACACTTTCGAATGGGTGGGGCTACCTATTGGTAGGGGTATATAAAGCAAGATCCGTCGTGGGTTCGAGCGTCAGTTCAATCTCATATCAGCTCCATGAGCGAAGTCAGGTACCCCAGCTAAATAAATAATAAAATTAAAAATTAGATCAGCTTCGTCTTAATAATACTCTAGCGTCATTTCATGGATACTTAAAAAAATTATAACGAGATAAATAATAAAATGAGAAAACGATGAAAAATTCCTTAAAAATAACGTTTTCCACGTTTGGAAAACCGCTGAAAAGCAAAATGGCGCTTACTCGCGACCCGTGTATGTAAATTTGCCGCTTTTTCCGCCGCCCTGGCTTCCGTAAGTATAAAAGGTGATTCATATTTAATACCTCACTTACCCAGCAAGCCGGCACCGCGGATACAGGGTGTACATATAAGTGTGTATTTATGTAGGCATACGGGAATACAGTCAGTCCACTGAAGAGAAAAAAGCAAAAGAAATGGGTAAATCCACGACTGAACTGTGTTCCCGAAATAAGGTCAAGTTTACCTTACTTCTGTGAAATCGATCTTAATTTTTCAATGATCGATTTATTTTTAATGTGATTTCCGCTCAAGAATGTGAAACCAGTGAAACTATGGCTTCCCCTATAGGCCACTTGCATCACATTTTAAAAAAATGTTCCGGTTTAGGCAAATATTCTAAGACATTCTGTTTTTTTTTTTCAATCGTATTTTAGAAACTCTAGGGATTTTTTGAAAATTTCAATCCGAAAAATCAGACCATTTTTTATAAACCGGAATGACGGGACATAATTTAATAGGTGTGAAAAAACGATAATTACATTGCCGAAAATCATTTTTAAAAAAAAAATAACGTTTTCCACACTAATGGCACAGGAGAATAACGAGGCATACCAAAAGTATTATATCGCATAAATATTTTTCTCCTTGATCCATCTTATTGATCATAAATCATTATAATGTACAACATCTATATTACTGAATCCAATGTAGTATACTTGTACTTGTAAATTATAATAATAATAAGAATATCATAAAATTTGATTTTGTTAAAATCAGCACCATAACCATTATACCTGTAAACCGCGTACCGACATCTAAAATGTACGGGGTTCTCTTCACCACATCTGTCAAAAATTCAAACCAAATGATAAGTTCGCAGAGAACAAACAATAAATCTAGTGAACGAATTCAAAAATTCTCCTGAAATCAAAGTGATGCCATATAAAAAAAAATCAGTGTGGAATTTTACAAAATTAATAGGAACGTTTTCGGAGACGGGACATTTTCATGTAGTGATGGCACGAGCCCAAATACAGGATTTATTTATTTAAAAATAAAAAAACTGTACATTTCTAAAAAAATTTACTAACTTTTTCGTAATCTTGGTAAAAAGATCTATCCACATGATTTTGTTCAAGTCGTTATAAAATCCATGCAAGTGGCCTATGTGGGGCTGAAGGTCGTGAAGGGAAGGAGATGGAAAGTGGATAGTGGGGAATATCTGGCTTTTCAAATCTGGTCACAAAATACGGTTAAAGCCATTTCAACGAACGCAACGTTTTAATTCTGAATGGTGGTCTTAAACCAGAGCTATACTGAGAGAATCTTCCACTCTGGAACTTACCGCTAAAACACCAAATATTATTTTTAAGTCGTTTCATGTCACATCTCTCTTCTTTTCTATTATCCAGAACTCCAGGGTATTCAAACTATTCATAGAGAGGAAAATGCGCATTTGCATCCGGCGACAAAATAACTCCAACAAAATATCTACTGAAACCTAACCTATACCCTAAAATATATTCAGAATCTTCCTACTGTCGAATTTGCCCTATCAAAGAAAAGAAGAAGAAGAAAAATAATGTGGGAATCTTAACGACGTAAGTGAAACAAATATGCGCCCGCGGCACGGCGTATTGGACGGATGTACGGTCGAATTCACCTTAGCAGGCCTGGAGATTCGACCTTTCACCGGGTTAATTTTAATTAATTATGAAGAACGTGTTACTAATATTTAAGATGGTTCTAAATAAATGCCCGAAATTATTAATTCATCGTCTAGAAAAATAAAATCTGGTGCTCACCCCTAACTTTAGTTGTACAATTTTTTAAAGGCGTTGTACTTACGTTAAAAACAATGATGGCAACGTACAGTTTTTATTAATCTAAAATATAAATAACTCGCGTCCAAGAGCGTAGCGAGGTACGGGCAGGGGGGGGGGCAGCTCCCCCCCCCCTTCCTAGATGGTGCAGGAATGCTCACAAACCGTAAAGTTTACGTCGGTAGCCTATTGTTTGTGAGAATCGATATAATTTTTATTATTACCTTTTTAGTTGATCATGATTAATGAAGCATCAAGAAAACGTGCTTATCAGTTACATTGCGCTGTTATTAAATCAGTTTTCATTATATGTGTTCAACTGATAGCCAAGTACTCAGGCATATTGGAACCTGTTGCCAATGCTTTACGATCGGTACGAGTCATATTAAAGGTATAATTTCTGTTATAAATGATCATCGAAGCAACGTAGACATAGAGAGCCAAAATATTTTAGATATTTCAAATAGAACTGCAGCTACCTTTGGAACTGATAGTTCCACGCAATGTATCTTGCCAACAACATCGGTCTAATCACCTTGCTGAGACTCCATGCGATTTTTGGAAGCGGTCGATTATCATTCCTTATTTAGATTACTTAATATCTGCATTGGAGCAGTGTTTTGGTGACCAAAATTTCCCTGCTTTCGGATTAATGTCGCTTCATCCCAGTATAATGTTGAATATGTCATTAATTAATTTTAAAGAAAAAGCACAAAGTTTTTGCCTATACTACGATTTACTTAATTTTAATCAAGAAGCCGAATTATGGTATAAAAAATAGCAGAACAAGGGTATGACAAGAAAAGATCTCGAAAAACTAGATTTTACTGAAGTGGAGGCGAACATTTTCTTTCCCGCAACAAAAAACAATTCTTATTTCCTTGGCACAACCTTGCACTACAAGTAACATAGAGAGGTGTTAAAACATGGCTGAGATCAACGATGATTGAAAACCGTTTGAACGCACTACGCACTACGACGAAGGTGACAGTACTAAGGATTTTTTTTTTTTTTTATTGTACGACAGACATGTGAGTCCAATTACGGTACAATTTTAATTTTCTTATAACTAACAATACATGTATATAGTTTTTTTTAAACATGGTACGGTGATATCAAACACATCTATATCCGCTGGTAGGGCATTAAGCAATGCCATACCTCTTGTCATGCTGTGTTGAACCATGACATCTGTCCGACCCTGCGGTATGTAGAATAAGGCGTGGCTACGAGTTCGACAGTATTTGTCAGGAGCGAATAAGCTACAGCATGACAGGAGATATGGACAATCAATAAGGTTTTTTATTAACTTTAATTCGAATACCATGAGTCCGGCATTACGCCTGGTCTCTAGGCTTTGATAATTTGTCTCCTTTAGCAGTTCCACGTGATGCATGAATTTCGGATATATTCCGTAAGATCACATGTAAACATACCTTAGGATTTTTTTTTTTAATTTGTTCAATCATATTTATGTATTTAAGTTGACATGGTATCCAGACAGTACTAGCGTACTCCAGCTTGCTTCTGACCACTCCGTTGAACATGGCGGTCATTGCTTCTATGTTACTGAATTGTTTGCAAGTTCTAATTACAAAACCAAGCATTTTGGAGCAAGCCGAAGTAAGCTGCACTATATGATTTGAAAATGTCAGCCTGGGATCAAAGGTCACCCCAAGATCCTTGATGATATTTACGCGTGTTAGTACTTCTCCATTCATTCTATACGGGTATAATAACGGATTTTGTGAACGACTATAAGTCATAACGACGCATTTTTTTTATATGGAAATTTAGTTTATTTTCTAACGACCATTTCATGATTGAATCGAGGTCTGCCTGCAGTTTGGAATAATCGTCATCTGATTCGATTTCCATCATTAGTTTCATGTCATCCGCGAATAGGAGACATGAGCTATGAAGTATGCAGTCCTGAATGTCATCTATTAGAATAAGGAATAACATGGGACCTAGATTCGATCCTTGAGGAATTCCTGACAGAGCTACGAACTCATGGGAGTCGTATCCATTTACATTCACATACTGGCTTCTATCTTTTAAATATGACGCAAAAAATATCAGTAAGGGTTGATTAAAACCTATTTTGTGCATCTTTCTTAATAGAACGTCGTGATATACTCGGTCAAATGCCTTTGCGAAATCCGTGTAGATTACGCCCGTCTGATGCCTACAGTCTAGGCCTTTTGCTACCCGTTTAGAAAAAGAGAATAAGTTGGTTACCGTTGATTTCCTCGGTAAGAAGCCATGTTGATTTTCTCGTTAGAAAGGCGCGATTTGCGGACTGATTTTATCACAGATAAACATTTCAAAATTTTTTGGAATTGTCGACAGCACTGCAACTGGTCTATAATTTCTGACATCACAAAACTGTTGTCACAAAAATATTGAAGACTGTGTTAATTATATTTTCGTAGCTCTTTGGCTCCCCGCGGAATGTCCCGAATCCCCCCCCCCCCCCCCCCCCAGTAGGTATTAATTTGTTTTTCATTTTTAACGTAACCTGTTCCGTTGCGCATGCAGCAATTACCTTAGATATATTCTTGCTTTGGCTACACCTGCTCCTCCTTAACAAAATCCTAGCTACGCCCTTGCTCGCATCCCTTGTGAGGCATGGAAAAATGATAATTCAATTACGAATTCACCGAAATAAATCGGGATAACTCGGGCAAACCCCCGAAAAACTTGGTCATGTCTCGCCTTAACCTAATCTTACTTTTGTCCCATTACTATTTTTGAACAACAATTTTTATGGTTCTGCATAATTCTCACTCTCTAATTCACACATCTGCCCTGATGATGGATACTGTAAGGCTATCTTAAAAGGCTATCTTATTTAGCCAACGTTCCGGACAGCGTTGCAGTGTCCATCATCAGGGCAGATCCGGATAAACAAATAACGAAAAGACATTTTAACACCGTACAATTCTCCAAACTAACAAGTGGTGCCATCTCTTATCCATTGTAGCCGTTTTTTGCAGATTTTTTGAACAATCAATTTCGGTGTCTCTGCTAAATCCAAAGAACGTCAATCACCATTCTTGTGTTATAAATTAATGTATTTAATTATTTTTTCGAACAGTCAAAACAAACATATTATAAAGCCTAACCAGATGTTTTGTCCGTAAGATATTTTGTCGCGGGATGAAAACGCGCGGAACCCATAGATAGATCACAGTTCTAGGGGTTCTCTGTTCAGTGTATTCTGTACGTGTACGTAGGTACAGGGTGTCTTTTTATGTATATCCGCTCCATTTCCAACAATGCCTCTCCACCGGAAGATACTCCTATTTGTACCAACGGAGAATTATGATAATTTTTCCCACTTTTCACCCGCGGCCTGTGAATGGTTGCTTTTGAATCAAGAATTTATTCACAATGTGGTTTATTTCCAATGGAGGTGGGGGAAGCATTATTTCGTTTTAAAAATAATAATATTTTTATTTATTTTCGCCCTAAAGGGCTATCTGAGTTAGTTTATGTGAGGGAAATCTTTCAGAAAAAAGGCAGTCTGTGGTGATCGCTCCGTAGTATTTTTAGAAATATTTTTTATTGATCATTGAAGAAGAAGATAATATTTACAAATCTGAACTAAACGTGGAACAGAGCAAGCACTAACTAACTATCTAACCATCAGGCCGTTTTCTCCAAGGGGTAGGCCGTAAGCAGAGAGGATAGATACTATAGACGGATGATAGAGGATGCCAACATATATACATTATACTTGATTGGGTGAAAGAAAACGATTTTTAAAAGAAAAAAGCAATATCCAAAGCATTCTACCCGAAAGGATTACCACAAGGTACCCATTTAGGTCCAGTACTGTTCTTATTCTTTATAAATGACATAACCATCACGACTTTCTCCGCAGGGGTAGGCAGATGAGCTCCACACAGGAGGCCTAGAGGAAAATAATTTCCCTCAGGTCCTATGTCATCTTTGGGGATGATGTGTGGAGGGTTTTTTAAGAAAAGGAAGGAGAGGAGAGTTCTGGGAAGGAAAAGGGTTTAAGGGGTGGGTAGGAATCTGGGGTTCAGTGTGTCCTGGCCATCCGCCTCCAAGACCTAGACAAACCTCACCCCATGAACCCGGGCACCCCTGCTAAATCACCAAACGTAGTGAACCACTTGTGTTGTGAACACCTATGGCAGAGGTGTTGGTTATCCAATTAAGGTTCCCGGGGCGGCGGTACCCATTCCCGCCTCCCAAACTGGAAACAACTCGGACTTGGCACACACTCTTTGCCTCATTCACATTCGTGCATACTCTTCCATTATTCTGACTCTTGACATGCCCAGACTCAAGTGTCTGATTCACTTGATCGTGCCATGTCTTTCTCGGGTATCCCCGAATTTTCTACCATTAAAATTTGCTTCATATATTCTCCTTATACTCCTTTCATCGTGCATTCGCTCTTCATGCCCAAACCATCTGACCAATGTCACAAGGTTGAAAGGAGTGAGGTTGGGAAATAGATGGAGAAGATGAAGGTTAGGAATGATCGTCATCAATCAAATCAAAATTAAATAAAAAAATATTTATTGTTAAAATAAAAAAAATACAAAAAGTGTAGCTTAAGGGTAGACCCATTTCTTCCAGCTAACTACATACACGTTATATTATAGTATTTATACACATAAGAAAAATACAAATACAAATACAGAAATAGGTGTTTCATTTATGTGAGGCACCTATTCACTGAAGGTGTAATGACATTTGTTTATAAGGAAAGTGTTTGGTGACTATTTGAATTTGGGTGAATCTAGTATTTGTTTAGTGTTATGTGGAAGGTTGTTGTATACTTTAACGCCCATGTAATATGGTCCTTTTTGAAACATTGTTTTGTTTGCTTTTGGAATTAATAAGTTTTCTGTGAACCTTGTAGCGTATTTATGTGTTGAGTTTTTTTTCTGTGGGAACTTGACTGTAGATGATCGCACTAACATGCATAACTCCATTATGTTATGACTGTGGCTGACAGAATTTTCAGATTTTTAAACATAGGTCTACATGAATCCAGACGAGCAGAGTTTGTAATTTTTCTTATGCAGTATAATCTTTTTTTGGATGATAAAAACATGTTTGGCATTTACGAGTTTTCCCAAAAAATTATACGACGCAACCAATATACAATGGAAGCCATATTTTCATATTTTTTTGTTTTTCCTTACATATTTTTAAATTGCTCCAATTATCAAACACATCAAAAAACACAATCTCAACTTTATTTTCCCAAAAAATGAAGCAATCATCATCATATTTCCTTCGGGGCCAACTTTCCCACTTTTCAGGCAATTTCAGGAGACTCTCGAAAGTTCGCCGCTTAACGAAGTGTTTTTGTTTTTATAGGGCATTAGCTGTCTCCGGGTCCGAGGGATGTTTAGGGGGGGAAGATCGGGGGATGAAAAGGCAATATTTTTTTTACAACTGCCTATACTTATTTTAAAACACTCGGACCATTCAATGTTATGTCCATGCATACTCCAAATGATTTGTGTTCTTTAAACTCGTTATGTCTTCATTTATATTACGGTCAGATTTAGAAAGATGGAACACAAATATTTATTTTATTTTCAATTTTTAACTTTATGAGTAAAACCTCAAATTGTAATATTTAAATAAATGAAGACAATATAAGCGAAACTCAATCGAAAATCTGGAAACAGAAAAATTAGAAAAAACATATTGACACCTCTGGGACTCAATATGTTTTTTCTAATTTTTCTGTTTCAAGATTTTCGATTGAGTTTCGCTTATATTGTCTTCATTTATTTAAATATTACAATTTGAGGTTTTACTCATAAAGTTAAAAATTGAAAATAAAATATTCATCCTAGACTTGCAGAAAAGTCGATAGATGTCGCATATTAAAAATAAAAGGGATAAAGATTTATCCAGACACTATCTAGAGAGCATTTAGTTCGGGTTTGAATCTTGCAATCATACATAAAGATAGTTGCCAATAGTATATGCGTTAAAGAAAATGAAGATAATGTAGGTGGTTCTTAGTCGAAGTATGGTATAGTTAAAAATGACCGAACTTCATATCGACACCGTGGCGCAGTGGTTAGCGCGTTTGCCCGGAAAGCAAGAGGTCCTGGGTTCGAGTCCCAGAGGTGTCAATATGTTTTTTCTAATTTTTCTGTTTCCAGATTTTCGATTGAGTTTCGCTTATATTGTCTTCATTTATTTAAATATTACAATTTGAGGTTTTACTCATAAAGTTAAAAATTGAAAATAAAATATTCATCCTAGACTTGCAGAAAAGTCGATAGATGTCGCATATTAAAAATAAAATGGATAAAGATTTATCCAGACACTATCTAGAGAGCATTTAGTTCGGGTTTGAATCTTGCAATCATACATAAAGATAGTTGCCAATAGTATATGCGTTAAAGAAAATGAAGATAATGTAGGTGGTTCTTAGTCGAAGTATGGTATAGTTAAAAATGACCGAACTTCATATCGACACCGTGGCGCAGTGGTTAGCGCGTTTGCCCGGAAAGCAAGAGGTCCTGGGTTCGAGTCCCAGAGGTGTCAATATGTTTTTTCTAATTTTTCTGTTTCAAGATTTTCGATTGAGTTTCGCTTATATTGTCTTCATTTATTTAAATATTACAAATATTTATATTTGCATTTAAAGATTTACTCTTGTATGAAGTATGTTTACGAGAGATGGGAAGGCTGATGATATTGAAAGAAGGGTGAATTCAGGTAACTCTATTAATGGAGGACTGAACGCCGTTGGCACCAACCAAAAAAACTGTCCAAAGATGCTAATCTACCTGTCCATAATGGAGTACTGGTACCTACCCTGATGTATGGCAGTGAAGCATCGAACTGGCAGAGGAAGGATGAAAGTAGACTGAATGCTGTAGTGATGAGATCCCTGAGGCGAATATGTGGTAAAACCATGTGCGATCTTGTGAGAAACGTAAGCGTAAGCGTAATGTGTAAGAATAAGAAAGGGACGCTCCGATGGTTTGTGCATGTATGAATGAACGAGGAAAGGAGTGTAAGGAGAATATATGACGCAAATATGAATGGTAGAAGAAGTCGAGGATGCCCAAGATAGACATGGCACGACCAAGTGAATCAGATACTTGAATCGGGCATGTCAAGAGTCAGAATAATAGAAGAGCATATGTGAGACGTTGTATGAATGTAAACGAGGCAATGAACGTGTGCCAAGCACGAGTTGTTTGGCTGTCCGTCCTCTCTGCCTACCCCTGCTGAGAAACGGCGTGATAGTTAGTTTGGTAGTTAGCCACTCTAGTACGAATTGAAAAATTCTACAAAACAGGCAGCCGCCAAATAGTCGAGTTAACCCAGTCAAGATTTACCAAATTTTTAGATATTTTAACTAACTAACTAAATAACCATCACGCCGTTTCCCCGCAGGGGTAGGCAGAGAGGACGGACCGGTCTTGGCACACACTCTTTGCCTCACTCACATTCATACATCGTCTCATACATTCTCTTCTATTATTCTGACTTTTGACATGGCCCGACTCAAGTATCTGATTTACTTGATCGTGCCATGTCTTCCTCGGGCGTCCCCGACTTCTTCTACCATTCACATTCGCGTCGTATATTCTTCTTACACTACTTTCTTCGTTCATTCGGTCTACATGCCCAAACCATCTGAGGGTCCATTTCTTAATCTTACTCACTATGCTTACATCAGCCTTACATTCTTTGCGGATATCCACATTTCTCACACGATCATACGTTGTTTTACCACACATACGTCTCAGGGATCTCATTTCAATAGCATTAAGTTTAGTTTTATCCTTCCTCTGCCAGTTCCATGCCTCACTGCCATACATCAGGGTAGGTACCAGGACTCCATTGTGGACTGCTAGCTTCGCTTTTTTTGACAGTTTTTTATTAGCGCCAACGGCATTCAGTCCACCATTAATGGAGTTACCGGCATTCACCCTTCTTTCAATATCTCTTTCAGCCTTCCCATCTCTCGTAAACATACTACCCAGATACACAAACTCATCCACCTGCTCCAAGTATTCATCATTCACAACTATGTTGCATACTGTTTTCGTACTCTCTCTTTCAAACACCATGACTTTAGACTTACTTACATTCATCATTAACTCATTCTTCATACATACTTCGTTCATCCTAGATACGAGAGACTGTAGATCTTCCATAGTATTAGAAATCAGCACCGCATCATCAGCATACAACAGGCAACATACTTTCGGATTACTCAATTTCGCGCCCAATCCCACCTCTTTCAATTCTTGCATACAATTATCCATGTATAGATTGAATAACCATGGTGACATTACGCAGCCTTGCTTGACACCTTTTAATGGTAAAATGAATAAAAAAGTAATGAAATAATAAAATTCATAAAACGCTTGTTTAATTTAATGTTTTGTTTTTGGTTTAATAGAAAATGGTAAATTCAATTTTCACGAAAAAAGTTTAAAGAAAACGATTTTAAACTTGGGCTAAGTTATATGTTTATATTAATTTTTATAAGAAAAACTCTCTTTTTATAACTTGAGGGTTGTTCCCATCATTGTAATATATCATTGAAGAAGAAGATAAAAATAATAATCTAAACAAAAATATGAAAGAGAACACGACAGAGAAAAACAGAAAAAGACAACGGTCGCAACTGGGACTCGAACCCAGACCTCTCGCCTAACCGGGACGTGCGCGTTAACCAGTTTCACTATCGTGACGTCAAACCGTTATATTAGTCAATCTCATATTTAAAATTTTAGAATCGATAATATTATTTTCAACAAATTCTTTTTCCATATTATATTTTCAGTTGCGATCATTGTCATTTACTGTTTTTCTGTGTCTTGTTGCATTTAATATTTTCGTTTGGATTATTACTGTTATCTTCTTTTTCAGTGATATATATTTATAATTTAATATCGGAAAGAGATTTGCATATGCTTTCAAATACAACATTTCATTTTGGGATGAGTTTGGTACCAGGGAATCTATTTGTCAAACCGGAATATTTTTTTATTATATTTGTTTATTTAGCACAATATTATACATTTATATACATTATTTATTAAATTTTGACTGCCCAACTAGGAGTATTATCCCGTTTTAGAACAGTCAAATAATTTTGGGTATGAACATATGGAGAATGATTTATACAAAAAAGAAATAAAATTGATGAAATAAAAAGGGGAAATAAAAAGAAGAGAAAGAATATAAAATAAAATAATAAAAAAAGTTTAAAACATAGTACCTAACTGTTATTTGTTTAGCATAGCAAAAGAAAAAAAAAAGAGAAGAGAACCAATAAAATAAAAAAGAAATAACCAATTAAAACATAAAATAACCGTGGATTGTTGAAATGATTATAGTAATAAATAAAAATGTATTTACAAGCAAATGATTAAAATATAAGGTGGTAACTGGTGTTTGCATTTCATATTATAGACCTACGTACACATTTTGCATAGTGAGAACTAGAAAGAGAACAGATACAATAAAGTAAAATAAAATAAACAATTAATGCTTGATAGTTTGCTAAGCACAGTTATTAAAATAATAGGTATATATATATATATATATACGTATAACTGTGTTTACATTGCATATTATAAGCCTACATACATATTTTGTATAAATATGAATAAAAAAGAGAAGAGATAGAATAAAATAAAATATATAATTAAAACATAAGATTGACAGCTGATTTCTGATATTAGATGACAGTATTTTATTGGCTTGGCCAGAGGGGCTAAAATACGCTCTTGGCGGACATTTGATAACCTCTTATGGATGCCAACGTTTAAGTATGGTTATCAAACGTATGCACATAAGGGCATAGCAAACATATCAATAAACCTATCTACGAGTACATTTAATACAGTAATGACGTATTGCCCATTTCACTAGGTGTGTTGAGATGGCAATTTACATAGTGGTTAGCTTTTAAACTAGCTTTTTGTTTAATTTTTATACTCCCATGGAGCTTTTACGTTGGGTACATAATGTTGAAAATTTTTACACAGGGGATAGTAATAAACAATAGGTTTCTAAAAAATATTTCTAACAGTGTTTTACAATTGGATAAAAAATTTTAAAAAGTAAAATAATCTGAAATAATCACTTTATAAAAAAATGTTTATGTATGATTTAAAAGCTGATATTTTACATTAACCTCTTGAGCGACCACGCGAAATAAATAAATTTGCCTCAATTGCTCGAGATTTCCAGAAGATCATTTTTTAAATTTTTTGACAACGTTAAAAAAATCATACCTCGAATTTTAACATGGAAACATTAAAACATATTATAGTGCTAAATGGCCAATGAATTAACCTGTATTTTATCGTTTATCTCATATTTGTAGAATTTATAAAAAAAAATATTAAAAAAATCGTAAAATTTATAACCGCGCGAATCCTGCTTGTTTCTTACTTTGAAACTGCCTTGAGAGGTACTTATTCGACAATGTAGAATAATTTCGATTTCTGCATGTTGTCTGTGGTATACTTGATAATGAAAGATGAATCCATCTGTTGATCTATGGAAAAAGGACTTAATTTTAACCGTAAATAACTGATCAAAAATTCTGCTGGAAATTTTTTTTTTTTTTAAATAAAAAAAAAAAATCTAAAATAGTCTACGAAGATCGGATTTGCGACATCTATGGTCATAATAGATAAAGCATTTGAATAGCTTCGTTTTAAGTTCAAAATAACAAATGTGGAAAATACAAATATTTTTAAAAAAATTGCCGAGTCAAGAGATAATGGGCTTTTTTATCCGAAAAGCAATCGGATACATTTCAAATGGCGCCAATATATGGCGAAAATCGCTCCAGTGGAGATTTTTTTTTTCTTAGTTTTTATGTACATATATATGTAAAAATATTATTTTTTTATTTTTTTATTTATAAAATTAACAATAACATTAACACTAACATGTAAATAATAATAAATTTCACTGATTTTTTTATGATATTTCTCTTCTATAGAAGCAGACGCTTGTGATTAGAAGAGGGACGATTATGGGATTAGAAAATATTTTAACTATATTAACCAAATATATTTTGTATCTTATAATTTACTTGTGGTAGATACTTAATAAATAACAAATTTACTAGTTATATAAGTTATGATGATAAATTTTATCAATTTGGTATTTTTACTTTAAATTGCTCTTTGATTGCTTTTAGTAGGCATTTGTCGTCTTCGTTTGTTCTTATTTTTTCAGGTAGGCTATTAAAGTATTTTTTTCCTAGATATGTATAATGATGTTGTGCAAATGAGGTGTTGCATTTTTGTGTTGGAAATATATGTTTTTGACGAGTACGACTTTCAGTTAAAAAGCTATGATTTTGTTTTTCTCTTATTATTTGGATTATTATATTTTTTCGAACTAGATCATTAAATTTTAATACTTTAAATTCTTCAAAAATAAGGTGAGTTGGATAATCTCTTCGTTTTTCAAATATAATTTTTATAATTAGACGTTGCACAATTTCAACAGGGAGTAGATTTGTTTTGTATGCAGCTCCACAGCTTACTAGAGCTGATATACTGAGCTTAGATGTACTGATAGACTGATGTTAGATTTTCTAATGAGAGAAAGTTTTGGATTTTTAAAAATATGTAAATTAATTTCCTTATTTTGTTAACGGTAAGGTTGATTTGATCTTTCCAGTTCAGGTTTGTGTCTGTTGTTATTCCTAAGTATTTAATTTTATTCGAAATTTTTAATGTGGAACAGTTTATTGTACAGTTATTTTTTTGTGATCTTTAGAAGTGTCATGCATAATTATATCAAAATTTACCGGAACATCATTTGATTTTATTGCAAATGGAATAACGTGAGTTTTTTCACTATTAAGAGATAGTAGATTTATATCAAACCAGTGTTTAAGTATGTTTATGTCTTCTGTTGCTTTTGTTTTACTACTTGCCATGTGATTCCACTTTCAATAAGTACTGTGTCGTCGGCACATGAGTAATTATCATGAGTAATTAAATTTTCAGGTTACAATCGGATTAAACTCAAATCATTTTGCTACATTCGTGTTGCTCAACTGTGTAGGCTTTATTTGTGCTTGTTGGCATTGAAATAGGTCTTTATACCTAGTGAATCGAGTAGGTACTCTTAAATTCACTTCCCTCAGGACATCGCAACAGTCAAGCCCCGCTATTTAATAAATGGAAAATTATCGAAGACTTAAAAAAAGTTTTAGATTCTTCATTCAACCACTTCTTTTTAAACAGTGTATGTTGTGCACATAGATATTAGTTCTAATTGGTTCGAAATTGTTTAAAACACCGGCCCGAAATCCCCTCTTACCCCGCAGTAGTCCTACGATATAGAATATAGTATACCATAACACAAGCAAGATTCTTTTTAAAATGATACTACTGTGGATAACTTCTATTCGTTTGAATTAAGGGAACTTCAGGGCGTAACCTCCCTCCGATCTTTTCGCGGGGCAAGACTATCTATTAAAAATAAATGAGAGACGCGGAGAAAAAAAGAGGGGGTTTGGGAATATAATGTAAGTTTAAGTAGGACCCACGTTGGGGCTGGGGGGGGGGGGGGGCGTTTGAACCGTGTGCAACGGAGTTTGTAAATGGAGTAATTTAAGGGTGTGTTTAGCAAGTTTTTAGTTTAAAGTTTAAATTGCTAGTGTAAGAGGCGATTAACGAATTAATTTGTAACTAAAAAGTTTTTAAAAATTTAAGTGAGCTGTTTTTTTCTGTTTTTTATATATATTATTAAAAACGCGGATTTTGGTTGTGATTCTGTCTGTAACTTCGGTTCAGTTAACTCTTGAGCTTGGATTTACTTTGAATATACGTTTCCTGTTTTATATTATATTCCATATTAAATGTAAAATTATTTCAAGTGTACTCGTATAGATTTTTTACATTAGCTTCACACAGGAAACCGTGAGGAAAAAACCCTCGGCGTCTTTTTATGCGAAAAGGAAGGAGAGGAAGTTCTGGGAAGGGAAAAGGGTATGCGAGTAGGATTAATGTGTCTAGGAGTGACGGACGTGTGCTCCATCCCTCCCATTGTGTTGCAAGGCAACGGGTCGGGAAAGTCCAGCTGGAGAAGTCTAGGTTAAGTCTCCCTCAACCAATCTCTCCAGATCCGGCACGCCACTCAGTAGGTGGGCTAACGCATTGGCCGCAAAGACCTAGACAAAACTAACCCGAACCCGGGCACCCTTCTAGTCACCAAACGTAGCGAACCACTTGGGGTGAACAATGCAAGCGGTGTTGGTTATCCAGTAAATGATTCCCGGGGCGGCGGTACCCTTACCCGCCTTCAAAATGTAAACTGTATGTACGTAAGAAAGTGTACGAAAACGTGCATCCCGCCAAAACTCAGAAACATGTCCCGGTACGATCAAGGGAGTTATACGGTGTGGTAGCACTCTACACACCATCAATGAAGTAATAAGGGCTGGAAATTACGCTCTCTACAAATTTCTAGAACAGTCCAGAAACATTCGAGATTATTCGGGAGCATTCCACAACTTTCCAAATTATCCCGAAACATTCTGGAATGTTCGGGGATAGTCTGCGAACGTTCGGAAACATCCCGGAATATCCCAGATCATTGTGGAACATTTCAGAACACTCTCGAATGTTGTGGAATGCTCTGGAACATTGTGGACCATTAGAAACCTTTTTTGTATGGGTGGGGCTACCCATTGGTAGGGGTATATAAAGCAAGATCCGTCGTGGGTTCGAACGTCAGTTCAATCTCATATTAAATTCCTGGGAGAAGCCGGGTACCCCAGCTAGTCATAAATAAACCAATGGAAATAATCATTTTTTTGCGAGATCTTCTGTTCACAAAACTAATAATAGATAGTGTCGTGTTAATTCAATCTGCATTATGAAATTATTCTATTCATAAAAGCAGACATACCAACGACAGAAATAATTTTAAAAAGAGAACCAACTAAATTATTGAAGCAAGGAACACGGGGTAGTTACCTACTCCTATACCAGTATGGATTTTGGCGGCAAATTATAAGTCAGTCATGTCGGGCGAGTCGGTAAAGCGGAGACCATAGATAATTTTCAGCGGCAAGGGAGCGTGCAACCAGAGACAAGCGATCATTAGGACACTTTTGTGATAACCGACGAAAATTCAGGGATGGAAAACATGGCAAGATATTTATTTTCCAAAGTTTCCGTTTTTTTCGACAAATATTTCGACACATTTCCTAGTGCCCCTACTCTGGAGGCGCCCGACTAGATGCCAAAATGGTACACATTGAAGACACTGGACATTGTTAAGAAATATTTCAATAAATTTCCAATAGCCTCCAATTCGGGGGAGGGGGCGGCAAGGTGCCAAAATGGTACTTGGGGTAAAGTGCATTAAATTTGGGAGGAAATTCTACATTGTGGTCGAAGTAAAAAAAAAATAATAACTTTTTCTGAAATTTCCATTTTTTTCCCTTACAAAAAGACATACCTACTAAAAATCCTTAGTGTAAGGTAAAACTTACCCGATAAAGTTGCTGTTAGCTTACCGGGCACGATTGTTGCAACGTTGCTTGGTTGTGATTTGGCTTGTATCCATGGAAACCATTTGTAAACAATAACAAGACCAATGAATATATTAAATATAATAAATTGAAGGCACGCTTTTAACAATAAAATTATTATAAACTAATTAAACACTTAACTACTGTCATCGATTTTACTAATTTAACAAATTTTCAACATGTTCACCTTCAGCTTGTAAGCAAGCATGTAGACGTAAAGAAATATTATTAACAATTCGTACATTGTGGCATTTCTCTTCGCCGGCTTCGAGAATATATAATCGTAGCTCATCGACGGCATTTATTTGTTTGGCGTAAACTTTGTCCTTCATCGCACCCCAAAAGAAAAAATCTAGGGGCGTCAAGTCTGAAGACCGCGCTGGCCATGGAGAATGACTACCACGTCCGATCCAACGATCAGGGAGTTGCTCGTCTAGGTATCGACGAACAGCAAGTTCAAAATGTGGTGGAGCTCCGTCCTGTTAAAACCACATTTCACGTATTCTAAGTAGATCAACTTCTTTCGAAAGTACGGAAAGGTCATTTATCAAGAAATGCAGGTAATCTCTTTAATTAAGTCTAGGCGGCATCACATGTGGTCCTATAATTTGATTATTAATGATTCCCGCGCAAACGTTCAAACAAATTTAAATTTTAATATTTTTGCAATTAATTTTAGAGTGACATACGTTTTAAGAATGAGAACCATATTTAAATATTTACTGTTCTAAATGAGTTGCGCTATATTTAATAATCAGTTCTGAATAGCCATGTGAATGATGAATACTTGAAGCAGGTGGATGAGTGTGTACCTAGGTAGTATGTTTACGAGAGATGGGAAGGCTTATAGAGATATTGAAAGAAGGGTAAATGCAGGTAATTCCATTAATGGAGGACTGAATGCCGTTGGCGCTAATAAAAAAACTGTCAAAAGAAACGAAGCTAGCAGTCCACAATGGAGTCCTGGTACCTACCCTGATGTATGGCAGTGAGGAGTGGAGCTGGTAGAGGAAGGATGAAAGTAAACTGAATGTTGAAATGAGATCCCTGAGGCGAATGTGTGTTAAAACCGTGTAAGATCGTGTGAGAAATGTGGAGATCCGCGCAAAGAATGCAAGGCTGATGTAAGCGTGATGAGTAAGATTAAGAAAGGAACCCTCTGATGATTTGGGAATGTAGAGCGAATGAATGAAGAAATGAGTGTAAGAAGAATATATGGCGCAAATGTGAAATGAAGAAGAAGTCGGAGGTGCTCGAGGAAGACATGGCACGATCAAGTGAATCAGGTACTTGAGTCGGGCCATGTCAAAAGTCAGAATAATATAAGAGTATGTATGAGACGATGTATGAATGTGAGTGAGGCAAAGAGTGTGTGCCAAGACCGAGTTGTTTGGCGGTCCGTCCTCTCTGCCTACCCCTGCTGGGAAACAGCATGATGGTTAGTTAGTTAGTTAGAATAGCCACTAACTTATTTTCACAATCCTTCCCCTACCAATTCTAGATTTTCTTCCTACTAAACATTCCTTTTTGGTATCTTTTTTATTTTATTTATTTATTTATATATGCATATATATTACAATACATTATAAAATGATACTTTGTCCAACTGGGAAGCATACCCGTTTCAGGACAGCCAAATTGTATATTTAGTTCATAACATTCTTAAAGTAGTGGTTTCGTTCAAGATATCACAGGAATTTTCTGTCAAGACAACTTTTGAGAACATTAAAAATTGTATTCTGAACGAAGGGATGGTTTCTTTATGCCTGAAAGAATCGCAAAGATGTGATTTTTTTTCAAGGTCATTTTGGAGAACATTAATAATTGCATTCAGAATGAGTGAGTGGTTTCGTTAGTGAGATCACAAGTAGGAGATTCTTTCCAGGCCATTTTAGAGAACATTTACAATTGTATAATTAGAATTTACGCATTTATGAACCAATATGTGACATATGAATTCCCAATGTATTTATGCCTATTTAATTAAAGATTTTAAAAAAATATATAATTTTTAAAAAAATAACGTCAAAAGATTATCGACCAATGTCGAAAGAGTTTTACGAGAAGTGACATTTTGTCGTCTTGAAAAAAGACATGTTTTTTGTGGTGGTTTATTTTGGTATCGCGTTTCGTGAACAGCAAAGCTTAGTGTGGCCATCCCACAAAAACATTCGGCGTCTTTAGGGCTTTGATATATGGCAACACTCGTGCAAAAGGGACGACACTCATCCAGAATCAATTAAATTGTCACACTTGACCAAAATGCTGGCGAAAAAGGGAAAACAAATTTGCTTTGAGGTGTTAACTGGCCTTTTTTATAACGTCCATTGAAATGTTGAAATTCAATACAGTGGGACATCTTTAGTTTTGGCTGGCTTGTTAACTTACGGCTTCTAGTAGCAATGATAATAAGAATAATAATAATAAATGGATAATTTGTACAGCGCTATTTTTGTGAAAAATTACCAGTAATTATTATTACAAGCAATAATTGTCAGCCTGAAACACTCATTTACATTGAAAAATCTTCCGAGAAAAGATACTTGCCGCCAACCGGACTTGAACCCGTGTCCTTCCGATTGCCGGTCGAATGCTCTGACCACTGAGCTATGGCGGCTTATCAAATACCCGCCAAATAATTCAATATATACTAGTGTTTCATTCAACAATTACTGCTTGTTATATATATATATATATTTTTTTTTTTTGTATATTGAATATAAAAATTATTATTTATATATTGAATATTTTTATTATTTTAGTATATATTGAATTATTTGGCGGGTATTTGATAAGCCGCCATAGCTCAGTGTTCAGAGCATTCGACCGGCAATCGGAAGGACACGGGTTCAAGTCCCGTTGGGGGCAAGTATCTTTTCTCGGAAGATTTTTCAATGTAAATGAGTGTTTCAGGCTGACAATTATTGCTTGTAATAATTGTTACCCTTTGTGCTATGCATAAAAATCTTGTCTAAACGTTAGTTTATAAATTAAAAAATAATAATTACCAGTAATTAATTTAGTTAGATTTTTATAAATAGATACAGAAAAATACTTACCTGACAGGTCACTTCCGATAAACAAACTTTAATTAGAAGTTTATGCTTGGAGAAGATACGGCTTTTGAACGTTGAGGACATTATATTTAAAAAACTATTAAGGCATTGCATTATTTTACATTTGTTACCTCTATTACTGTTGGTATTACATTTATAAGAAGATTAATGCCAAAGTTGAGTTAATATTTATTTTGAGAGACTTGAGAACTTAGGTCTCTTTAGGATCTGAGAATTTTTATACAATTTTCATATTGGGTAAATTTTTTTTTCATAAATTTTCATAACTGGGCGTACTGTACATGGCCCGCAGATACTTTAATCCTGTAATAATCACAAGTGCGCCCCACGGTTGAACTTGACGGCCATCTGTGGTCTGGTGCTCCAAAATACCTAAAAAATACCCTCGAGTCTGTGCAGAAACGGGCGGTCCGTTTGATAGATTCTCCCATCTTAACAGACGGATTGCAATCTTTAGAGCACAGGCGTCGGGTGGGAATGCTATCCTTGTTCTACCGGTATTACAATGGAAGATGCTCCGAGGAATTAACGTTATTGATACCTTCGGCACCGGTGCATAGTCGAGAAACACGCCAAACGCGTGCTTAACATTTGTGCACGGTTGACATTGAATTTGACACATGAGAACAGGTCGCTTCTTCGACTCGTTCTTGTATTCGACAGCTCGGCTGTGGAATGATTTGCCGGCCTCTGTGTTTCCTCCTTCCTAAAATGTGGGTCTCTTCAAGACCAATGTTCATTCCTTCCTCTCCTCAAAAAGACTCTCCACACAGCATACCAGATGACTTAGGTCCTGAGGGAAATTATTTTCTTCGAGGCCTCCTGTGTGAAGTTAATGTAAAAAAATATATATTTTTACTCAATTAGTTATTTACAATGTCGCGGGCAGTGAAGGTGAAGGTGAAAGGCTTTTGGTTTTACGGAGTCGACTGTCTGAAAAGGTGAGTTTCAAGTTTAGCTCTGCAATGAGCAATTTCTGCGGTAGACATTTTTTGATCTCTCCAACCGGGCCCTCTTGATCCATCGCCTTGCACAACACAGGGTGGATTTACACCCCCTTCAATCCTTGTCACATTGACCCCTACCCACCCCTCATACATTTTTCTCAGAACTTCCTATCTTTTCCTCAAAAGACCCTCCACATAGCATCTCCAAAGATTGGGAGAGAATTTTTTTCTGAATGTAAAAAAAAATCGAGTACAGTTTACACGCGGTAGAAACGAAACTTAACCAAAACAATCTTAACCAATACTTGAAAAGTGAGGTCATAATCAAAGCGACCAATGAGCGCAGACCTCGCGTAATTTCCGTTTCATATCTCAGCTATATTGTGGCTTAAAATTGCGAGTCAGCATACATCTCAATCTGAATATAATAAACTAGTGGTTCATGTTCATAATACAAGACTAACTGCAAATGATGGACTTATAATTCCCAGATACCTAAATAAATACGGTCAAAGAACTCTAGAATACCTTGTTCCAATAATTTACAACATGTTACCCAACGCAATAAAAAGCTGTGAATTGAGTTTCAGAAGGAAATGTGCGCTAAAAAAATGGTTAAGTGAAAGAACTTTTTTGTACTAATTTCTGTTATTTTCAGCTTTTCGTTTTAATGTTTTTTCCATTATTATTTTCTCTTGTCTTTTCTTTTATTTCTTTCATTTTCTCTGTTCTGTATTTCTTATAAATTTTATTAACAATTTTTTTTCTTCATGTAGTTGTATATTTTATGTACCTGTCTCTTCAACTTGGTCGAAGACCTGTCTCAATTTAAAAAAAAATAATTGTCAAAAGAACCCGTTGACAAACTGATATCAATCAGTTTAACGGGACTTAATTTAAAAATGTAAAAAACTGTAAATAAATAATAAAGGAATTTTATTAATAAAAAAAAAGCCAATAGGAGCCTTTAAAAGTGACATTATTATCAAAGCGGCCGATGAGCGCAGTTGATGTCATGAATCGTCATTTCCGTTTCACTCGAAATCCAAATCACAGCGGTGCTATAGAAGTTTCACTTCAAAAATAAAATTTATTATTGTAACAAAACAAATGAAAGGCAACAATTTTTCTGCAACTAATTCCATAAACATAGTGTTATCTGTATAACCTGCGGGAGATGCAGTAGAGCGGTATTCCTGGGATTGACGTTATTAGTGAAGATTCCACGTTCGCACGTATTACCAGCGATTCCGCTAGACACCGTGTCGCCTGTTAAACCGAGAACACGTGTGCACAGCAGTACCTACTCTACACGTGTAAACCAAATAACAACTAACTTTGGGGAAATTATATTTTAATCAACAAGTAATTTTAAACAATGAGATTTTAAAATAACTTTTTCATCCATTTTGCAATAAAATATCTGACGTACCTACGGTTGGTGAATCTTTTTAACAAGTTTAGTATGTAGTGTGACAAAACACAATTTTTTGAAGTAAAACCTCTTTACGCACGCTTGGCTTGGGGAGTAAGCTGGCGAATGGGTGACGAGAGCGTTACGAAAAGCGAGGCGAACGGTAGTTGAGAGGGAGTACGCTTCGTATATCACTATAGGGGCAAGAGAGAGAGGTGCGAGCACAAGTTTTCTTTCTCTCTTTCCCTCGTAGCCAGTTACGTTACAAAGTTCAGGCGTATTGTTTGATCACACTGTAGGAGCAAGAGAGAGCAGTGCGCGCGCACATTTTCTTTCTCTCTTCCTATCATATAGATGGAGCAGAAGTTTTATTTCAGTTGTGTGGTCTAAAGCACACTTTTTTTTTATGTCAGCATTAACTAGAACTCAATTTGGGAGGCGGGTATGAGTACCGCCGACCCGGAAACCATTTATTGGATAACCAACACCAGTCACCCCAAGGTGCGGTTTATATTGGCGGTGGGTGCGTTTTCCCACCTACATAATTCACACGCGATAAAAGTGAAAATCGTCTGCTTATTTTAAAGTGGTTTGAAGATTGGATATTGATTTACAAAAAAAAAGGTTTTTTTTTTGGATTTCGTAGGATTCGAAACTCTGTCCGCTGGATTTCTCTGGTCACTGAGATTTACTATACCGCTACGCTGTGGGACGTGCTCGGCAAGGTGCGAATTTATGCATTATATTCCGATGACCCATAAAAAAACAAAGCGGCCAAAGAATGCAGACCTATCTTCGTTTCCGTTTTATATCTCAACCAATAGGAGCCTTGAGCGCAGTTTGATGCTTCGCAGATGCCGTAGTGCGTCGTTTCATCCGAATTTCTAATCACTCGAACGGGGCTAAGGAAGTTTCACTTCAAAAAATCATTTAAGGTTAATCTTAAAATTATAAGATAAAAAAAATTATGAATTGTGCTGAATGATACAAAAGACGTTATTTTATCTTTATATTCTTGATCTTGCAAAGGCGTTTGATACTGTGAACCACAAAATACTTTTAGATAAACTTAAGAGGATAGGAATATCAGATACAGTTCTTCAATTATTTCATAGTTATCTAACTGATCGAACGCAATGTGTTAAAATAAACAGTACCTATAGTAGTTCCCAAAAATCACATTGTGGCGTTCCACAAGGTAGCATCCTAGGACCCTTATTATTCTTAATCTATATTAATGATCTATGTAACCTACAAATTTGTGGACAAATCACAAGTTTTGCCGATGATACGGTCTTGCTATTTCACGCCAAATCTTGGGATAAAGTCTTTAAAACGGCAGAAAATGGCTTTCGTATTGTTAAAAATTGGCTTAATGATCACATATTAACCCTGAATACAGACAAAACTAAATTCCTAACATTTCGAATTTCAAATAAGTTCTTGCCTTCACAACAAAGCCTTAAACTCCACAGCTGTAACCCCCTATTAACTCCATGTACCTGTCCTTCTATAAGTAGAGTTGACAGTATTAAATATTTTGGTATTCAAATAGATGATCTTCTTAAATGGAACGTACATGTTACAAACCTAACGACAAAACTGAGGAAACTCGTCTATTTTTTTAAAAATGTTAGAGATATTTTAAATAGAAAACAACTGAAACAAGTTTACTGTGCTCTTATACAATCATCACTTGAATATGGTATTATCAGCTGGGGTAGTGCCACAAATACTTGCCTAGAGCCTTTAGTAAAGATTCAAAAACTAATTTTGAAGGTTATTCTTAAAGTCCCGTTGAGAACAAGCACTGATTTTATTTTTAAGACACTAAATGTTCCGAACCTGCAAAAATTGTATTCAAAAAATATCCTGCTTCATCAATTTAAAAATACACACATGTTTGAAGAACGAATGAACACAAGAGCCTTAAGAGAGTCAAATGTAAAATCTTTCAACATCCCAGTTTGTCAAACTTCTTATGGGCAAAGAAGTTTTAAATATAATGCAACAAAGCTGTTCATTTCTCTACCTCCTGAAATTAGAAACACGCAAACCAAAAGTACATTTAAAAGTAAAATCATTGATCACCTCAAATAAACATATCCATCACAAGTATTTAAAAACAGACTTACCTTTATACCTACTGTGTGTATATATGTAACCATGTACCTACTGCAATCTTCTTAAATATATGTAACATTCTTGAATTGTATATTTAAAGAAAAAAAATTATATTAACCTGCCATTTTCATAATATTACTACAAAATCTTAGATAACCACTCTGTAAATTGCCATCTCAACACAGGCGTTTCACACCTAGTGAGATGGGCAATACGTCATTTTATAACCAAATGTAATATGAAAATAATTAAATAAATAAATAAATTCATTTGAACCAAATAGCCATTAGCCATTAAATTGCTTCTCTGAAGAGTGAAATCAAAGCTCCTCATCGTAATTTAACGAAAACAGTGTATTTTTTTTATATTTCGTTCATTTTAAACATGTCCAGAATATTTACTAACTCCACTGATGTCGGGTTAATTATTAATTATATTATAGTAACTCTGTATAGTTGGACAATCGTCTGTTGGAAATTTGATCTACGGCGTTCCGCCATGTTGGTTGGAAGCGATACTTTGTTTTTTCGCCGCCAGATGATGCCGTATGCCACCCGCCTCGGAGGGCGGTGTAAAGGGGGAGGAGGGTGGTACGGGGGCGATGAATGCAAGATGATAATATCATTAGGGGTGAATCTGCTTTAACGTAAATATTTCTGGATAAAATTATGGTTGCAGGGAAACAGTGTTGGATGAAAAGAATTTGTGGAGGAGGAAATGGTGTAGAGAATATCGAAGGTTATATATATGAGTACAATCCTAATTTCTTCAGTAAAAGAAAACCGTTTTGTAAAAGAAAAACATCAAAATTTAAAGCATTATGTACTAGCGGCTTACCACAAGGTACTCATTTAGGTCCAGTACTGTTCTTATTCTTTATTAATGACGTAACAGCCTGCTTCAAAAATCACTGAAAAGTTTAATTTTAACTAAATAAACATCACCCCGTTTCTTCGAAGGAGTAGGCAGATTGGATGGAACGCCTCACAATACTGTCTTGGCACACACTTCTTGTTTCAATACTTAACATTCATCCATCATATTATTCCCAATGTTGTTTACATGTTCTAACTCAAGCTTTTAATAAACTTGTTCACGCCATGTCTTCCTCGGGCGTCTCCAACTTCACTGAAAGTTTTAATTTTTAAATGCTCAGTCGTTTGTTTTCGACTCTTCTGAATAGGTTATGTTATGTTACTTTACGAGCCAAAAAAATAATCTTATTTATATCGACAATGGTTATAAATGATAAATGTGATTTTTCAGTCTTCAATATCTACCATTAAGCTAAAACTTTCAAAAATTTTCGATACCGTTCAAGTAAAGAAACGTACCTGTTTGTCTATCGTCATAAAATTTTATGTTGTGTTCATTTAGATATTCTTGGTGTTTAAAAAATAAACATGTAACAGCTGTACGTGAAATTCTAAATAAATAAATAAAGTTATGTGGTTTCATTTTGGTACAATCATAGTTTGCTCATTCTCATCGAAACTTCATAGAAGTTAGGTCATAAGGAAACCATGAATGGGGTTTTTTTTCAAAGGAGATAGTAAAATTTAATGAATCATCGGTGTTTCTTAAAGCCACACACGTTCATTGATGTGCGGCCGATGCTTTGGTATCCCACATTCACATAATTACGTGTCCTTTATTGCTGACACATTTTTGACGCCAAGAAACACTAATTGCCAGATTATTTATGGCAATCTGAAGTCAGGAGATAACTGGATGCCATCTAGCGGTTAAAGATAAAGCTTTAAGTCAAATAGCGCGGTTCCGGGTATATAACGTGAAAGATTGTTGGATCACTGATGAAGAAAATCGATCGAAGTGTATTGTGGTAGTTTTTATTTGCTGTTTTACTTTTTGAAGTGAAACTTCTATAGCCACGCTATGATTTGATTTCGGATGAAACGGAAATAACGATTTCTGCACCTGCGCCGCATCAAATGCGCCCATTGACCGCTTTGATTATGATGTCACTTTTAAAGGCTCCTATTGGTTGAGATATGAAACGGAAATTAAGCTTTGATTATAACCTCACTTTTCAAGTATTGGTTGAGAATGTTTTGGTAAAGTTTCGCTTCTATCGCGTGTAAACCGCTCACGAATTTTTTTCTTTCTTCAGAACAAAGGTGTACATATTTAGCTCAATCAAGACTCAATCAATTTGGCAGGCGGGAATGGGTACCGCCGCCCCGGGAACCTTTATTGGATAACCAACACCTCTGCCGTAGGTCACCCCAAGTGGTTCGCTACGTTTGGTGATTTAGCAGGGGTGCCCGGGTTCATGGGGTGAGGTGTGTCTAGGTCTTGGAGGTGGATGACCAGGACATACTGAACCCCAGATTCCTACCCACCCCTTAAACCCTTTTCCTTCCCAGAACTCTCCTCTCCTTCCTTTCCTTAAAAAAATCCTCCACACAGCATTCTCAAAGATGACATAGGCTCTGAGGGAAATAATTTCCCTCAGGGCCTCCTGTGTGGAGCTCATGTAAAAAAAAAAAAATACGTACATACCATTATTCTTTCTTTTAATAGTACCCGGATCATGATCAAGCGAACAAAATTGTCCCTAATTTTGAACTTTTATCTTGAGATTGAACAGTTTTTTTATAAATATGATTTTTTCATTTTCCATTTTTCAGGCTGTCGGAAAGAGGAGATTATATGTGTACACCGTCGTGGGCTTTTTTTCATTAGCTCCCCACAGGAGGCCCTGAAGAAAAAAATCCTCAGGGCCTATGTCGTCTTTTGGATGCAGGAGAGGAAATTATGGGAAGAAAGGGGTAGGTGGAGTTGGTAGGAATCTGGAGATCAATATGTCCAGGTGTGATGGACAATTGACCCACTAAGGTGCAAGGTGCAAGGGTCGAGAAAGTTCCGCTGGAGAGTTCAAAGGGACACCCTCAACTTGATTCTCCCGATCTCGCCGCAAAGTCTTAGACAAAACTCACTTCATAAACCTGGCACCCCTGCTAAGTCACCAAACATTGCGCACCACTTTGGGCCACCTATGTATGGCAGAGGCGTTGGTTATTCAATAAATGGTTCCCGGGGCGGCGTTACTCACACTCGCCTCTCAAATTGTCCTTTACTTCTTTTACACACTTTACTGTATTCGTATATAATTAATTATGTTTTCTTTGGTAGTATTCGTGTAAATACTTGTGATATAGATAGAAACACATTGTATTTAGTAAGTTAAATGGGTTGTTTAAAGCATAATATTTAGAACTAGCAATAATAGGATAATAATGTCTGGCCATTAAAACACTTGTGTAGAGTTAGTTGTAGGTTAATTAACAGAGCGCTGCTGGGTCTACTAGAAACTGCGGTGCGTGTGTCTAGTCGTTAAGCCGTTAAACGGGCCGTTATTGGGAGCGTAACGGCTGAGGGAGGGGCTAAACGAATCGTTACAAACATCGACCATACTCGGAGGCTTTATTTATAGTTCACACGATTGCCGGAACCGTCTCACTGTTTATGATAAAACAAACTCTTTTTTAAAGTGACAACTTCTTTAGCACCGTTGTGATTTGAAATTCGGTGAAAAACTTCAATTTGGGAGGCGAGTATGGGTACGGTCGCCCCGGGAACCATTTACCGGATAACCAACACCTCTGCCATATGCCATCCCATGTGGTTTGATAGCTTTGTTGACTTAGCAGGAGTGCCGGGGTTCATGTTGTGAGGTTTGTCCGGATCTTGGCAGGCCGGATCGGGAGAGAGAGGTTGAGGGAGTCCCTTTTACATCTCCAGCCGTGCTCTCTTAAAACATCGCCTTGCACCGCAGTGGGAGGGATGGATTCATACGTCCGTCACTCCTGGACATATTGAGCCCCAGATTCCTACCACCCCTAAAGCCATTTTTCTTCCCAACCTTTCTCTCCTGCCTTTCCTAAAAATACCCTCCACACAGCATCCCCAAAGATGACATAGGCCCTGATATAATTATTTTCCTCAGGGCCTTCTGTGTGGAGCGAATGTAAAAAAAAGCGCAAACGAGCAAAAGAGACAAACACTAAAAAGAGACGAACGCATACATCTACTCTACAGGATTTAGCTTGCGAGAGAATACGATAGCAATAAAATATTTATGTATATATAAAATATAAAACGATAAATCCGCAGTCCCACGCAAGTCTCCTTTGGTGTAGTGGTATAAACCGAACCTTAACATTTGGCCAGACTAAGGATCGAATCATAGGAAAGCAAAAAATATATATTTAAATTTTGTACAATTAATATTCAATCCACTCCAAAATGAACAGGCAAAAGAAACTACAAAAGAAAGTGACGACTAGTGACTCTGAAGAAGAAAACACAAATACTATTAAATGACTAAATGTTTAGGAAAAACTGCACTGGAAATTACGGAAAAAAATCTTCATTCTCATTGATAAAAAAGTGCTTCGCAGTCTCTCCACTCACGTCTACTTTGATTTTCTAAAGGTTTCACTTCTACCGCATGTGAATTGCACACTCTGACCCCTCATGGCCTATGTCATCTTTGGGGATGTTGTCTGGAGGTTTTTAAAAAAAAAAAAAGGAAAGAGGGGAAGTGAGAAGGAAAAAGATATGAGGGGTGGGTCAATCTGGGGTCGAGAGAGTCCGGTTGGAGAGATCAAAAGGTCTGCCGCAACCTCAAGTCTCTCCCAATCCGGCCACCATGCAGTAGATGAACAAAAGTTCCGACGCCAAGACCTAAACAAACCTCAATCCACGAACCCGGCATTATCTAACTGTCAGAAGGTGAAACAGCTGCCACGTGTAATAAATAATAATTACACTGCAGAACTTGTTTATAGATTAACTGTTTTTATAAATTGAATACTTAACATTATTTTAAATACACTTAAAAGATAGATAATAAAATGGAGTTCAACACATTAAACTTGATAACGTTAAATATATTATACGTTTTATTTTGAAATTAATATCACTTTTTTCAAAATTTATCTATTTAACTAGGATAATTTTGGATGGCCTTAAAGAATGAAAAACCTTGAGAAAATTATCGAATAACGATTGAAGAAACCTAATTCTGTGAATTTGGGTACAGGTTCCTTGACAGCGGATCCCCGACAATTGACCCCCAGACATACTTTTATACGACGTGCAGTCGATTTAGGGAAAAAACGGTATACCTACCAGTATCTATACCGTTTTTACCAATCCAACTGATCAACTGTTGAGCTGAAATGTGGGCTCAACATACATCAAATGCAAAACTTCGCTCTTCCCAACGCAACTCTCCGACTAACGGGCGAATAGAGCTAAACTAAACTAAATACTTAGCTGATAGGGGACTCAGATTGATCGATTGAAAAGTTGGGAACAACGGCCATAAATGTGCAGAGATGACGTACCGACAAATAACGAATGTATAAAATGAACTTTAAAATAAAATGAATACTACACTTGCTGAAAATATGAATAAATTTAGAGTAGAAACTTTCCAAATCAAGGACATAATACAACAAACGTATATATATATATATATATATAGGCTGAGACTGAGACTGTGCGACTGGACCTTAAACTAATAATAAAAAAAATAACAAATAGCTCTTTCCTTCACATATATCTGTAATCTCAGTATTACTAGCGGCGTACTCCCCAGACACTTTAAAAAAGTAAACATGGTGCCCATTTACAAATCCAGAGAAAAAAAATAATCCTTCAAACTTTTGGCCTATTTCACTTCGAAATTTTAATTTTTTAAATTTTAGTAGTGAAAATCCAACTGGTAGGACTACTTAGACAAATACAAAATCTTCTCAGAAAATCAGAATGGTTTTTGAAAGAATATGGGATAACAAGATGCAATATTAAAAGGAACAGAAACCATTCTAAAAAATATTGAACAAAATAAGTTGCATTGCGGTTTTTCTGGGTCTAAGCAAAGCTTTTGATACGGTATCTCATCAAATCCTCCTTTAAAAAACTAGAAAACATAGGTATTAAAAATACTGCGTACGACTGGTTCAAATCATATATAACTGACCGCAGCCACTCACTAAAGGAGGCAACGTAACAGGTCAAAAGAGACGCATAACTTACGGAGTTCCCCAAGGAAGTACATTAGGACCCATTCTGTTTTTACTGTAAACAAATTTCTTATGTTAGCTTGACATTAGCAGAGATGATATTTGCTATAATTGAAATATAGAATACAGATATTAATTAAACACTCAAAATACTTGTAGCGAACTTCCCGCCAAAATGAAATGCTGTACCGGAAGCTCATTAGGGGGAAATTACTGTTCACACATTTTTGTTTAATGACGTCAAATTGTCGCGAAAGGCCAACATTTTTCACAGCGTTCCAATTTTAAATGTTCTGGCGGCATTCTCTTATCTTTTTTATGCAACACCACAAGATGATCAATGTACGTAGCAGAGGTTCCAAATCTTTATAGGCCCATTGCACTCTTTTTAAGTTTATTTTTCTTCCCAGCCCTGTTTTTTATGTGAGTACCTTACAAGAGTCTCAGCTACTCCCGTCTGGAGCCAGTAAGACTATGGCATTCCCAATTGGAGTATGTTGTGAGGCTGAAGGTAGGGGGGAGGGGGAGTAGATGGGGAAGAAGAAGACAGGAAAGTACCTGACTATTCAGTTCTGATCACCAAGGGTAAGTTGTGAGATTGATGGTTATGGGAAAGGGAATTAGATGGGAAGAGGAAGGTTGTGAAGTACCTGGCCATTCAGATCTAGTCACCAAACACGGCTAAAGACATTTCAAGCAACTAGTCCGAATGGTTGTCTTCACCAGGGCTATAGTGAAAGTATTATTATTATTAATTTCTGAATTGTTACTACGTTTAGATTTAGATATTGGCATTACTATGTGTTTTTAAAGTTTTAACGAAATTCTTGATTTTACGAAACTATATATATATACAGTCCATGAAAAACCTATAATAATTTCCAGTAATTATGTCAAGATTTTTGGTTTTATGACACTATGTCATTCCATGATAACCTTATAACAATTTATAATAATTCTTTTTATATTTTTGGTTTTACGACATTATGTACATCGCACTATAACCAACAACAATTTACAATAATTTTATCTAGATTCTGTACATGTTTTCATGATTATGTGCATGCATGCGTATACATATGTGTGTGTGTGTATGTCTGTGTATATGTATGCATTTATATGTACGCGTCTCAGAACAGACCTTGTCTAGTGAGGCGGGTTTCTTACTTGTTTATATTTCAAAAAACGCTCGGGTTGCCGGAAATTTAAATAAAAAATTATTTAAAATTTGGTAGATTCATTAACAAGAAATAACTTTATTTGTAATTAATTTTAAGAACTATATTTAACTTCTATAAATCTGTCGTATATGTGTGTATGACAAATAAAAAATTAAAAAATCTACCACTCTGGATTATTAACCCCTCAGGTTAATTTGTTCTCTTTTGGGAACGACTCATACAGGTCTCATAGAAATCCCTTACTATCACGATGAGAAAGAAATATGGTCTAATCGGTGTCAGAATAACCATTATATTTAAGTATGAAATTTAACCGTTAAATAATAATTAATTTGTGAAACCACAGATTCCGCCCGCAATACGAAAAAAAATATTAAACTTTGGAAACTTTAGAAAGACATGGCACGACCAAGTGAATCAGATACTTGAGTCGGGCCATGTCAAGAGTCAGAATAATAGAAGAGCATGTATGAGACGTTGTATGAATGTAAACGAGGCAAGGAATGTGTGCCAAGATCGAGTTGTTTGGCGGTCCGTCCTCTCTGCATACCCCTGCGGGGAAACGGCGTGATGGTTAGTTAGTTAGTTAACTTTAATTTTTTTTACATGAAACGACAAAAAGGTAAGTTGATGATAACATTTATAATATACTGGCAGACCCGGCCACACGTTGCTGTGGCTAACGAAACACAACGCCATTACCCAATTTTTATAAAATCCACACCACCCGCTTGCCTGCTGCTCGCTGCAGCTGCCTAAATTGAATATTTGAATTTCTCGGCTTTTCTCTACTATAATAAGCATGTACTATACATATAAACCTTCTTCTTGAATCACTCTATCTATTGGTGAAAACCGCATGAAAATCCGTTGCGTAGTTTAAAAGATCAATTCGCACCTACATTTTGAGCGACTTCGTTTTATACTATGTAATGATTTGTCTAATAAAATGAAATAGTTTAGAATGAATTAATGAATTGGAATTAATGAATTTTTAAAATGAATTAGTTTTTATTATCAATAATTTTGGCCCTGAACAGGCCCACCATAGAAATGCTTGGTGTAACTCTAAGTGACCAGCTCAGGAAGGGGGCTCCATGGCAGCCGAGTTAAATTAGCGTCCCAAAAACTGGGCGTACTGTACAGACAACAGCTAACCCTGTACAAATCGCAAGTGCGCCCCACGGTTGCATTTAGCAGCCACCTCTGGTCTGGAGTTCCAAAATACCTAAAAAAATCCCTAGACTTTATGCAGAAACAAGCGGTCCGTTTTAATAGATTCTCCTACCTTAACAAAAGTGTGAAAGCTATCCTTGTTCTAATGGTATTTGAATGCTCCTAGGAACACACCGGTTCACACTCTGGAAACGCGCGCTCAACATATGTACACAGTTGACACTTGTTCTTCTTCTTCTTCGACTCGTTCTTGTGTTCAACAGCTCGGCTGTTGAACGATTTGCAGGCATCTGTGTTTCCTCCTTCGTACAACATGTTTCTCTTCAAGACCAATATTCATTCCTTCCTCTCCTCAAATAGACCCTCCACACATTATGTCAGGTGGCGCAGGCCCTGTGGGAAATTATTTTCCTCAGGGTCTCCGTGTGGAGTTAATGTAACCAAAAAAAAAAAGTTTCAATAAACGTTAGGTAAACAAATTTTTAAAACTTTTTCATGCTAGCATTACAAAAATATGTTTCTATACGAAATATTCTATTCATTTATTTGGATTTTATTGCAAAGTGAAAATATTTTGTCCTTCTGAAAAAATATGCCCAAGGCTTGAGGGGCTAAGATTATTCCATTATCTAAAATCTAATCTAAATCAACACGTTTCATTCGGTGTGTTTATCATTTTACATCTCTGTAGGTAGGTACTTAAATATTATTATCAAAAAAAAATTATGAAACTTTAAGTCCCGTGCAATTCCGGACACTACCGACTAGAAAATAATTTTTACAAAACCGACAAAATAGTTTGTTTTATAAATTACCAATATAATTGCTTGCATTATCTTTTTTATTTATTTAGCTGAGTAGCCAAAGCAACTATAATACACAATGTGGGCATTGTTCAAATACATTTGTTCAGCAAGTAAAATGAACTTAGGTAGGCGATTTCCGTATCGGACCAAGCGTGGGTGCATCGAATGCAAATAATTTCATATCAGGTCTTTTATAAAGTAATTATTCTTCAATTGAACCATCTGGGGATATAGCTCAGTGGTAGAGCATTCGACTGCAGATCGAGAGGTCCCCGGTTCAAACCCGGGTGTCCCCTAAAATATATTTTTGCTTTTATTTACCTTAATAGGTAGGTGCTTAAACAAAATTTTATAAAGATTGTAATTCCTCAAAGAGATATGATTTTAGATATTTATTTTTAGAAAATTATTTTCTTTATTTATTTTTGGGGTGCTATGCCACGTTGTGGCTAACGAAGGAGGTAGCGCAACACACCCCAATAATAAATAACGAAAAAAAAAAACAAATTATCTACATATATCAAAATCTCATTACATAATTAGAATAAAACACATATACGTAACACTCAAAAACAAATATAAAACACATCATTTAAAAAATACATTTTACCTAAATTATAAATTTTTATTTTTAGTTTAATTTTAGCTTTTTTTATGCAGCATTATTTTTAATATATTATCTATAAATTTTTGTTTTATAAAATAGAGGCCTCAGCACAGGTAAGCTACCCAGTGAGGCCGACATTGCTGAATAAAATGTTAGGTAAATAAATAATAATATATATAAAAATCTTGTGTCACGCTCTTTGTGGTCGCACTCCTCCGAAACGGCTCGACCGATTTTTATGAAATTTTTATGTATATTTGGTAGGTATGAGAATAGGTCGTAGAGTATATTTCATACCGCTAGGTGATTAGGGTGTCCCTATCAGAACAGACGAGCGGGCTGGCAAGAGGGCGGTGTGGATTTGATTTGTATGCAAATTAACAGATGGCGGTGTGAATTAATTTATCGTGGTTATAAAGGTTGGATAACCATCCACTAGATGGCGTTGTGTTTCGTTAGCCACAGCAACGCATGGCCGGGTCAGCTAATATTGTTATAGTATTATGTTTTACTTTGATAATCATCTAAAAAGTTGATTTGATTAATGTACAGAATGATATAATAAAGAAACAAGACTAGCAGTCCATAATGGAGTGCTGGTACCTACAATGCAGAGCAGTTTTGAGACCAAATAAATATTAAAAAATTATAACACAACCTATTTTACGTATCTACATAAAAATGTATGTTTCTTTGTTTGTCCCGTATGCGTTTCTATACCTTTCATCCGATTGCGATGAAACATTGGTGAGATGTTGTGCGCACACCCGCGAAGGTTTATTAATAATGGTGAGTTCTGATGTTATGAAATTTGTATAAAAAATTTACAATAGGTGCCCGCTAGGAATTGATAACGTAAATCAAGGTTTTATCGTTTATTTTATTTAATATAATATTCCAATTTTGTTACAAAGGAAAACACATTATAAAAATAAATGATATCTATGAATAGGTATTAACTACATTCGTACGTCAGAGATAAGAACATATTACCATCGAATTAAAAATTATTCATTGGTAAATGTTTTTTTTATCTACAGCTAAGTACCTACCAAGTTAAAACATATATTATCAAATAACTAGACTATCTATGTACGAGTATATAAAAATGAATATACGCTTGCTTGTTTGTCTGTATCTTAAACGGTCCCTAATCAATTCATCCGATTGCGATGAAAGTTTGGTGAGTTGTTCTGCGCAAGCACGCGAGTCGTTATATATAGTGGTGAGCTCTAGAGTTATGAAATTTGAATAAAATAATTGCAATGGATGGCGTACGAGCTTTTTGAAAACTGAATGTACCGAGATTGAATGTATGGAACGCGGGGAAGGGTATCGTTCGTGGTGATGATTTACAGCATTAAGTTAATGGTATTACATTAAGTTAATGTTATTACGGACGATTGAAGTCTTGTTGGTGACCAGGTCTGGACCGCCAGGTACTTCCCCCGCCTTCCTCAATCCTTCACATCTCTTTCCTCTCCGTACTTGCGTAAGAAAAAACTTTTACTTTTAAAATTAAAAACAAAAGGCCGTTACTATAGTTAAATTTTACCAAAATACGTTTTTCAATCAATTTGACTGCTTGTTGTACGTTACTTTTAACTTTTGCATTTACTTTCCGAAAACCGATAGTTACTCTAGAGTTCCTCCGCCATATTGGCATCATTGGCATATTTGACAGTTCTGGTCGAAGTAATGTACGGAAATGGGTGCTTCAACATTGATTATTAATCAGTAATCATGATAAATATTGTAGAAGAGGATGACAATGCATTTATGCATTAAAATGAATCATCAACATAAAAAAGTTTTTTTTTCAACTTTGAAGATTAAAAACAAAAAAATCGCATGTTGCGTCACAATACGAAGTAGGTATGTCAAAAAATACAAATAAATAGTAGTATATCTGTGGGTAAGTATGGAATGGCCAACTTTATGATTCCAGAGATATCCTCATTTTTAATGTCAGTGCCATACAATTTTTTCTTAAAAAAATGATAACTCCTTCATTTGTACACGCAATTGCTTCATACGAAATTTTATAGCATAGTAATGATCAGCAAAATCCATTTCTAGCCAAAAAAAAGACCCTTGAAAATTCAAGTCTCTATGTCTTTTCAGCCCACTGTGTGGCACCGAGATTTGAACCCGCGACCTTCCAAGGATCGCAACCACTCAACTACGGAGGCAGTCATTATCAAATAATGATTTTTTTAAATTTTTTCGACAGTACAAAAAACATTGAAAATACCCATTGGATTGGATAATCTATAATCTCACAGACTCCAGTTGGGAAGAAATAGTTTGAACTTGAAAACTCTAAGATTTTTGATATATTTTAAATTCGGTTAAATCAATCGTTTCAATTAAAGTGCAATTAAAATCCGTTGTCATGACAACGGTGTCTTAGCAAGCACTCAACCCTCCAATCCGCAACTTTCCTATACCATCCACCCCACCCCCCAACCCTCCCACAACCAACCCCCAGAGGATTTACATCCTTGTAAGGAGACCACAAAGGCTTTCGGTGGAGCCGAGCCTTCACGGCTGCTTTATATCACAAATAAGGGTGCATGAGAGGGATGAAGTATACAGCCTGTAAGGGAGGGAGGGTGGGAGAGCAGGCTGTACTCTGTAAGGGATGTTTAGCTCATATAATAATGTGTTTTGGAGAGTCTATTTGATCTGTATGATTTGTTTGTTTTCTGAACTGTTTACAGTAAAATGCATTAATGGATTTGTAAATGGCGGAGCCAGCAGTCCACAATGGAATGCTGGAACCTACCCTAATGAATGGCAGTGATGCATGGAACTGACAGCGGAATGATGAATGTTGGTTGCATGCTGCACGAATGAGATCTCTTGGCGTGTGTGTGGCAAAACCATTTTGGGAGGCGGGCATGGGTACCGCGGGAATTATTTATTGTATTTCCAATACCTCTGCCATAAGTCACCCCAAGTTATTTGCTACGATTGGTGCCCGTGTTCCTGGGGTTAGGTTTGTCTAGGTCTTGGTGGCGGTTTTGTCTGCCCACTTATTGCGTGGCAGGTTCTAGTTGAGGTAGACCATTTGGCAACTTCTGCAGGATTCTCTCGACCCATCGCTTTCCACCGCAATGGGAGGGATGGATTCATCTTCCGTCACTCCTGGACGCAACGCCCGGATTCCTACCAACATCTCATACAGTTTTCCTTCCCAGAACATTCTTTCCTGTCTTTTTCTTTAGACCTTCCATACAGCGTCCCCAAGATGATATATATTCTGTGAGGGTAATTATTTTCCTAGGACCCTCCTGTGTATGTAGCAATTGCTACAATAGTCAAATAAATGTACGAGGTTGATGACAGCGTAATACGCAAAAGAAGTCTGGGTTGCCCAATCAAGACATGGTACAATCAAGTGAACCAAATACTTGGGCCGGGCTGTGTCAAATGTCAGAATAACAGAAAGATATGTATATGCGAGACATTGTACGAATGTGAATGAAGCAAGGAGCGTGTGGCAAGACCGAGTTGTTTGTTCATCTCTCTGCCTGCCTTTGCGGAAAACGGCGTGATGTTAAGTTAGTGGCACGTTCTTCACTATATTCAATATAGGTCGCGGATCGAACCGATCTAAGTTTTGTAAAAATGTCTTGTGATATGAAAAATTTTAGTTAAAATTTCAACGACATGCTCGCATTAATTATCTTATCACTTAAAAGAGTGCTGTGGGCTAGATACTAGATACACTATAAGAACATGTTGGCAGTTCTTAGTCGAAATATGATGCAGTTATATAAGACCAAATCGGATAGGGACACATTAGCTCAGTTGGTAGAGTGCGCCCCGGCAAGGCGAAGGTCCTGGGTTCGAGTCCCAGTTGTGACCGTATCTTTTCTAATTTTTTTGTTATCAGAATTTCGATTGAGTTTCGCTAATAATACTGAATAAGTTAAAAATAAAAATAAAAATAAATTCCCTGTACGCATACTTCCGGGGTTAGTGTGTCCAGGACCTCGATAGCATGGTCGATCGATAAGGAATGTATCGATAACTTCCGGTAACTTCTCATTGATCCCTAGCAAGCCTGCAGATCTCCAACAAATAATTTATTCGTTATAATAACAGTTCACAATGAGTAAGTGTTCTCAATATATTCGACGTCAACTGTTGCTTGTTCGTTAGCGATCTGCAGTTGTTCTAGGGAACGAGGAGAAATTTCCAAAAGTTATCGATACAATACTTATTGATCGACCATGCTAGGGCTGCAGGAGTAAGTATCATGTATAAATCCAATCCTCCCACTGCGGTGTAAGGCGATGTTCCGAGATAGTCCTGTTGGACTATCTCGGAACATCGGAAACTTCTCCCTCAACCAGTCTCTTCTGGCGTGTCATGCAATTGGTGAGCAGGTGCACACATCCCGGACAAACGTCACCGGACTGCAAAATCGTAGAACCTATGGCAGTGGTGTTGGTCATCAAATAAATGGTTACCGAGGCCGCGGTACCCACACTTACCCTTTCAAATTGAAATATTCAGTAGGTAGTGTTGACCGATTTGTTAATTTATTTGTAAGTAAGAACTTACAAATGCTGATTTAAGAGAAAATTTGGTTTTGATTTATTCAATAAGAGAAAATTAGATACTTTTTTTAAATTTTCACTGCGCAAAGCATTTTCTTTATTTGTTTTTGTGGTGTTATGCCGTGTTGCGCTACCTCCTTTTTTAACCATCGTTTCGGACAGCGTTACAGTGTCCATCATCACATATCTGAAACGTTGGCTAAAGAAGGAGGTAGCGCAACACGGCATAACTCCCCAAAAACAAATAACGAAAAAAAAGAGAAAATTTGCCTAATTTTGCTATATTCTTTAGGCCATCTCCTTTAAAAGCCGTCTGCTTGTTTAGGAATAAATACATCCCAAAACACCTAATTGCGTTATACTTTCATAAGACCAAAAACGTCCCGAGCGACCTTACATTTTAAAAGCTATATATCTCTCTTCCTCTCATGCAATCATATGTATTTTTATTTTAACCAGAAAGAGAACGAAATAATGCTTCTTATTGTCTTTGAAATATGAAAGCTATCTTGCATAGATATTTTACAATCTCAATCTAAAGTGACGGTTTCAGAATTTCAGAAGGTGAGACTATATCATACGGGTTAAAACGCTTCACAAATTGTTATGTTACAACCTATAAAACAAATGCCTAAATTTTTCGCAGATATTTCAAGACAACGTATTATTTTGTGTCCTTTTGTGACCGGCTCCTCACTCCTCCTGTCTGACAGGTAATAAATAATGGACCGAAATGGGCCCCAGGTCGCCGGGGCAATTACCGGGGATCTGTCCGAGTAAGCCGGCTGATTGGCCTGAACGTTTCGGTCGCAACAGGCTTTAGAAAACTGGAAACCGAAAGACAATAAGAAAGGATATTATTCTACTTCATTTTCTTTTTATAATAACGAGTAACCGTCATACGTTGCAATTCCACTCTTCGTGTTTGTGTTTTAATTCTGTCCATTGTAGTGTTTTTGGATAAACCATATTTATTTGTTTTCCTTCTGGTGCGTACATGGATAAATTAGAAGGTTAAATTAGAAGCTTGAGCAGGTTGCATACAGCTGTCCGTGTGAGAAGCATGGATTTTCAAAATTTACCCCATGCTATCCCTCCCATTGCCCCTCCCTCGTCCCTCGCTCCTCTGTTACCCCTTCCCTGCGGCTCCTTTCCCGTTCGTCCCCGTACCCGCGCCTATTCCTCTCCCGCATTCCCATTCCACCTCTCCCCTACCACATCCCCCCTCCTTCGTTCCCCTCACCACCACCCTCTTTCCCCCCCTGCCGCTAAACCATAAGAAATGCACACATTTTTTAAGCAACTCGCGCGTCCCCCCTTGTAAAATATTTATCCAAATAATAACGCCAGAGCTCACCATTATGTATGGAAACCTCCGCAAGAGTGCGCACAACAAATCACCAGAGTTTCGTCGCAATCGGATGAACGGTGTAGGAACGCATAAGGGACAAACAAAGAAACGTTTATATTTAAGTGTAAAAATATTAATAATCAACACACTTTTTATTGTGTGTACGTACGTAACTTATCCATATTGAAACTGATTGTTGTGTAGTGAAAATTATTATAAAATTTTTAAAAAAATCAAATTCAAACTACCGATTGTACAATAAAAGTAATAATACGCAACCATCTAATAGTAATAATACGACCATCTCCAAATCGCAAGTGTGCCCCAATGTTGAGTTTGATAGCCACCTTTGGTCTGGAGCCCCAAAATACTTCGATCCGTTTGAAAGATTTCCCTATCTTACCAAACGGATTGCAAAATTTCACAGGCGTCCGGTGGGGGAATACCGTCCTTGTTCTACTGATAGTTTACGCTTTAGAAACACTCCAAACGCACGCCTAAAATGTGTACACGGTCGACATTATTTGTCACATGAGAAAGGGTCGTTCTGTTCTTCAAAGTTCGGCTGTGGAACGATTTGCCACCTCTGTGTTTCCTCCCCCGTACAACATAGGTCTCTTCAAGACCCATGCTCTCTCCCGACTCTCCTCAAAAAGACCCTCCACATAGCATTCGAAAAAATGAAGAAAACCCCGAGATAATTTTGATAATTAATTTCCTATGGGCCTCCTGTCATTTTCAAAATTTATAAGTAAAAGTTGTTGAGTTAAGTCGGTAAGTTTAACTAACAGATTTTTGGAAATGCATTCTACTTTGAATATTATTGAAAATATGTAGTCTTAATTCATATATCAATAATCAACTACCATACAATCTTATCCTGTATATAGATATATTGCTTCTATCCATCGTTATCTCTTTAAACTATTCCGCCCCCCTCCCCCCTCACCCTTCTTTACGGGGGCGTCAATGATGCGACAAATTGTTTTCGCTTCCCTCTCGAGCTTCCGATTCAAACCCCTACTCCCCTTTACCCTCCCCCCCGCGAGCTACACGCTCTTCTAAGTAGTTTGCCATCCCTGTAATATGGATAAGTACCCACAGGGGTAGGTAACTTTTTCGTTGAAAGTAGTGTCAATACTTGGTTATTAAATTTACGGCTCGAACCTTTACAAAACAATTTAGAATACTTAAAAAAATGATTCAAAGCGAAGAACAACATCGAACATACAACAAAAAACTATAAACATACAACAAAGAAACAACAATCACTCAAACAAACACCAAAGAAACAAAAAATAACAAACAGCAATGTAAAAAAAAAACGAGTAAACTAAAAAACAAACAAGCATCAACAATATAACATGGAAACAACAATCACTGAAACAACAAACAAACAACAGACAACCAACATAAAGCAACAAACAAACCAAAACAAAATCAAACATCCAACTAACGACAAACAAACGACAAACACATAACAATAGACAAACCAACAACCAAAACAAAAACCTATGACACAAACCAAAAGACCGACAAACAAACAAATAACACCTCTGCAGCTGGCCTCTCACCGTCCGTCACTCCTGGACAAACTGACCTCTAAATTTCTACCAAACCCTCATGACTTTTCCTTCCCAGAACTTTCTATTCTTGCAAATACCTTCTGCACGGTATCTGCAAATATGACATTGACCCTCCGGCAAATTATTTTTCTGAGTACCTTCTGTCTGGGATTAATGTATAAAAAAATCTCAAGCTGTCTTCAAAATTTTTATTATGCTTTCCACATTTTCAAGATTTAGAGACTTTTTGTGATGTTCTTTTAAAACTTGCTTACCTTAATGTTTTTTTATTTAATTTGGGAGGTCGTTATATACCTAATTTTGTTGCATGGAATTCATGGATTTTCTAGGCGATAGACATATTTAATTTGGAATGTTGTAGATTTGAGATTTTTGTCATTGTGGTGTGGGTTTGTTTTAGTTGGTCAGTGAGATACTATTTTTTACCTGCAAAATTGAGTAGAATTTTTTTTAGTAGAGTTTTTTTTACTTCTCACAAGAGGCCCTAACCAAAATAATTTCTCTCGGGGCCTATTTCATCTTTGAAGATGCTGGGTAGAAGGTTTTTTTGACGAGAGATAGGAATGGCCATTGGTCTTGAAAACACCCTTGTTAATTCCGCGTTTCGCATGTTTAGATAGGTGAAACTATCAAACAGATTGATTCCGCATTCCGTTTGTTAAGTTAGGGGAATTTATGAAACGGATCGCCCGTATCTGCACAGGATTTCTTCAATTTTGAGGCTCGAGACCAGAGACAACTGCCAAATTCAACAGTGGGACGCACTTCCGATTGGTACAGGGTTAGCAGTTGTGTACTATCTGCAGTGTCTGCGTTGCTTCTGAGAGGCTAACTTGACATCTGAAAACATTTAAGTTTGTAAGAATATATTTTAACGTAATTCTTATAGCTATACTAGCTGACCCGACAAACGTTGTTCTGCCATGAAAATTATTTCTAGTGAATATTTTGGTTGTTAAATAAAAAATAACGTATGTATTGTAAGTGTGTGGGGATGGGATCTATGACTGAAAGAGGAATAGAGCGCTGTAGACGATGACCGCCGATAAAAGCAAAAAAACACCAACCAAAGTATGAAAATTAAATAAAGAAAATTAATAAGAATTTCGAAGAGCATTTGAGTGTACGATATTTTTTGTCAGTCCGTCTTTAGCCAACACAAACAAGCTCGATAGTTTGCCCACGCGAGAACATGATGCCGAATGAAATATCAAAATGACGCGACGCTTCTCGTGAACGTCTTGCGCATGTGTGGATGAAAATTCGATGAGGCGGACGTAGCGCCATCTCTCATTTAGCAACATAAATAATTTCGTTCTGTTTGAAATACGAAAGACGGTTAAATTTTTTCATACAAAATACTAAAATTGCGATAAAAAAGGGAGAGTTAAAATTTGGAGTTATAGTTATTTTTTTATGCCAAATAAAAAAAATCACAAAAAAAAAATTCGCAAAAAAAATGATTTTTTTCTGGATAGGGACACCCTAATACCCTAGCGGTATGAAATATACTTTAAAACCTATTCTCATACCTACCAAATATACATAAAAAATTTCATAAAAATCGGTCAAGCCGTTTCGGAGGAGTGCGAGCACAAACACCGTGACAGGAGGTTTTTATGTATAGGAAAATTTAGGATATCTGTAATTAATAAGGTACTTTCATCGCTGATATTAAAAAAGAATTCCACTTAAAATTAATAAACTTAATATTTTAAACAATACATAGTTAATATCACGTCCAAACCAAATGTTTGTGAACCCTGCTTCTGATCCAGAATGTTAAGGCAGCAAATGCACAAATTACCATATTAATAGATGCCGACACTGGCAGTGTGTTGTGTGTGTAGGTCCGCCGGGCGAGTGTGCGTGGCGAGATTCACTAAAGATATTTAAATTGGGCAGAGCTCATTCACGATTACGCGCCTCAATTGCAATTCAGAAAGGAGGCGCGTCGCGAATAGGACGGATTCCGAGGGATTATTTGTGGACGCGGGTACTTACTGACGCAGACTCCTTAATATTTTACTTCTGTTTTTAGAGCGTTATTTTTACATCGCCTTTTGTAGGAAACTTTAAGGGGTAAGTTTTTTTTACACTAACCCCTTACAGGAGACCCTGAGGAAAATAATTTCAGTCAGGATCTACGTCATCTTTCCGGGAATGAAACGGAATGAGGGGTGGATACGAATTTGGGAGGCGGGAATGGGTACCGCCGCCCCGGGAACCTTTATTGGATAACCAACACCTCTGCCATAGGTCATCCCAAGTGATTTAGCAGGGTTGCCCGGGTTCATGGGATGAGGTTTGTCTAGGTCTTGGAGGCGGATGACCAGGACACACTGAACCCCAGATTCAAACCCTTTTCCTTCCCAAAACTCTCCTCTCCTTCCTTTCCTTTAAAAACCCACCACACAACATCCCCAAATATGACATAGGCCGCAGTGTGAGGTATTGAGGGTGCCCGGGTTCATGGGATGAGGTTTGTCTAGGTCTTGGTGGTGGATACGTTTGCCCAACCACTGCGTGGCGGGTTGGATCGGAGGGTAGGCTTTTTGACCTCTCCAGCCGGATTCTCCCGACCCATCACCGTGGCGCATCCGGCACAATAAATAATTGTACGATATATATAAGGCCCCTAGCATTTCAGCACATATGAGACTCCTCAGGTTGAGATGGCCTGGTATTTACAGAGAATGCCGGATAAACGCGTCCCAAAAAGAATTTTGAATGAACACCCAGATGGAAAGAGAAAAGTGGGGAAGACCCAGACTAAGGGTGGAAGATGAGGTAAGAGCGGATGCAGCACAGCTTCTCCAGGCGACAAACTGGAAGTCAGCCGCTGAGGACTGGAGGAGTTGGAGGCAAATGTTGCGGGAGGCCAAGGCTCGATATGGGCTGTAGCACCATCGGAGAGAGAGAGAGATATGCTGTATTTTACAAAAACCGAATGCATGACAACAAAAGTATGTCAGGGGGCCAACTGTCGGGGATCAACTGTCATGGAATCTTTTGTACGTATGTGGGGTGAGAGCGGACTGCGGGAGGGTGTTCCAAACTAGTTCGAAATTCATTCAAACGCGTCCTCTATGAAATGATTTGCTTGTTGGTTAACTTTTAAACGGCAAGTTCTTGCGTTACGAAATTAGCACAATTTTTTTTTGTTGGCTTGGCTGGACTAGACTTGTCCATAGATTGCGAGTCTAGAGTTAAGTGCTCAGTGTTCCGTCAAGAAGCGATACTTTTTTTTTTTACATTTGCTTCACACAGGAGGCCCTGATGAAAATAATTCCCCTCAGGGTCATCTTTGGGGATGCTGTGTAAAGAGTCTTTTTAGGAAAGAAAGAAGAGGAAGTTCTGGGATAGAAAAGGGTATTTTTTAATATGTACACCGCACAGTCTCAACTATTGCCGTCCTGGTCCGTCCGTCAAGTACCTGGCTTTTCAGATCTGGTCACCAAACACGGCTAAAAGCCTTTTTTTTGTTTTTTAATGTTCTTTATTCAGTAAAGTTTATACATCACAGTAAATGGATAATTTTTTGGCCATCACACTAGGCACATGCCCGTGTTGTAGCACGCAAAGCAAAGTTTCAATTCTGAACGATGGTCTTACACCAGAGTGGTACTGGGAGTATCTTCCACTCTGGAGAATGGGTATGAGGGGTGGATAGGAATCTGGGGGTTCACCCCTCCCACTGCAAGGCAATGTTCCGAGAGAGTACGGAGGGAGAAGTAAAAAGGACTCCCTCAACCATTCTCTCCCGATCCGGCCTACCATGCAGCTGGTGGGCAGACGCATCCGCCGCAAAGACATGGACAAGTCTCAACCCATGAACCCGGGCACCAATGCTAGATCACCAAATTGTCACCACCACTTGGTAGACATGAAACTGATAAGTATCTATTATTATCCCACAAAGTATTATTTCGGATTCCCAAACCATCCTCACTGATAAGAGCATTTTTAATTGCACCTCCCATTGTGTGACGACGGACCCTTACTTATCGCGAGGGGCGCTCGAATAGTTGGCCATAATTCCATTATGTATGTCGCGCATGTGTCAAAAATGCGATTATGGACAAACAATGACCTCCCACACATATTCATACATTCACCCTCTCACACACACACACACATGTGTGGGAAACAGAGGCTACCAATTATAAGAGTGACAGGAGGGATGATCGTCAAACTTCGGGTAAATATTCAAAATTACTAATTTCGGTTGTGTGTCTGTCTGTAACTCTGATTGAATGAACTCTACTATTCGGATTTGATTTGAATTTACGTGCCATTTTCAAAATCGGAATCATTTTGTCGTTTGAAGAATAATAATTTTTTAGACGAGCGTCATAGTGAGGCCTACAATAAATGGTTTACAGCGTTTTTAAAATTGGGTATACCGTGATTTTTCACCGGTCTTTGCAATAATTCTAATATTTTCAGTAAGTTACTATAATGAATAATGGGCAGCATGGTTCCTGTTAAAATCAATAACCTACTAATATTTTACTCTTTGGAATAAAAGTCATAGGTAATAAATATTATATTGTATAAAATTGGTTCGGCGCTTGGCTGAACCCCTGTCGTGTGTTCTAGTAACTAATCATCAGTTGGTAAAGTAGATACCTAACCCAGCTCGTTATGTCTCATTGACAGTTAGTTATGTGTTGTTTATTTTGATTGTGTAGGTTTCTTTCACTAGCTTTTTTTATAAATACAATTCTAATATATTAGATGGAAAAAAATCATCTTTGTGGATGCTATGTCGAAGGTCTTTTTAGGGAAAGGAAGGAGGAAGTTTTGCCTCTGAAATTGAATGTTGTATTTAAAAAAATGCCTGTTTGTCAAATATCCACAAAAAAATGCGAAACTCTAAAAACATAATAGTATTTGTAATAATCTAACCAAGAGTCTCAAAAATGTCATTCAAATATTTATTTGAAAATATTTTTCTTGAATTACCAATTACTTTAGCTTTAGTAGATATTTGTCTCCGTTTTCTTCTCAGTTTTTACTTTTTTATGCGAGTACCGCAAACTGCTTCCAACCGTCTGGAGTCAGTGAGACTATAGCATTACAAATTGGGGTACGTTGTGAGATATACAATAAATTATTTTTAATTAATAAATTGTGAAATAAGCAGGTCTAGGGATTTAAACCAACTACCTCGAGAATCGTAGTCTACGAACAAAATCACTGAACCACAGAGGCCGTCAAAATATTGCACTTAATAACTATATTGATTAAAAAACTTTATGAAACGCTGCTTCACAGATTTTTTCCGCCCCAAATAAATTGGGGAGAGTCGAATCCCCGAAAAAGTGAACACTTGCCTTGTTTACAAGGATTTAGATTTTAATTTAGATAGGGGAGCTCTGTGGAGCACACAACACCCAAACCACTCCTATCCAAAACAACCAACGTTCACCCTTAACCCCTGCACTAGAACGGCGATATTGGCGTGGGTTTGAAGTTGGGTTTGATGGGGTTTGGTGGAGCCAATTTTGGATCCATTAAAAACCCATTCATATGCGATTACTCGATATAATGAATTAAAGAGCCTTCACGCTGGGGGTGCTCACCGCTGGGTGCCTTGCGGGGGGGTGTTCGACGATTTCCGTAAACACTTGGTGCTTCGATTGATAATAAGTCTTATTAATTACAGGAGGTTAGTTGAGGTTAATTGTGACTAAAACGGCGCTATGCAAATCATCAAAATATTATTTTTGTAATAAATGTAGGCCTTCTTTTTTTGTAATCGAATACTTTACAAGAGTCCCAGCTGCTCCCATCTGGAGCCAGTGAGATATTGCTTCCCCAATTTGGGTATGTTGTGAGGCTGAAGGTAGTGGGGAGGGGAAGGAGATGGGAAAGATGAAGGGGAAGTAACTGGCTATCCAAATCTAGTTACGAAACACAGCTAAAGCCATTTCAACAACGTTTCAATTCTGAATAAATAAACTAATATTATTTTTAACTATCTGGTGCTTGTAATTATGAAATGTATCTATGATAGCCAACCCCCGATAGGGAGTGGCACTAGAAGAAGAAAACTATTTTCTGGGAGAAATATAATTGAAGAAAAAAACGAAAGAAAGACCTATTTTTGAGAGTGCCTTTTGTTTTTTACGACTCAATATGTTTCTTTTTAACATTTCACTTCACACAAGAGGCTACGAGAAAATTAATTTCTCTAAGGGCTTACGTCATTTTTGGATATGATGTGTAGAGGGTATTTTTATGTAGAGGAAAGAGACGAATTTTTAGAGCAGGAAAAAGGTATGAAAGGTGCGTAGTAATCTGGGGTTCAATGTGTCCAGGAGTTATCTAAATCCATCCCCTCCCACTGGTGCAAGGCGATGAGAGAGTTCAGCTGGAGAGGTTAAAAAGTCTCCCTCAACCAGCCACGGAGCTGTTGGGCAGATGCATACGCCGCCAAGACCTGGACGAACCTAACCCCATGTATGCCTGCACCACTGCTAAGTCACTTGTGTGACCTATGAAAGAGGTATTGGTTATCTAATAAATGTTTCCGAGAGAGGCGATACCCATATCCACATACCTTCTTCTAATAAAGAGTTAGTAAATAAAATACGTGCAAGCGTTGATAGTTTTTTTATTTTATTTATTATTGATCTTTTTTAAAATAGATATGTAATTACTTAAGTCTTAATACAATTCTTACATCTACATACTTCTCGTTCAATTGATTAGTAAGACATCTCCAAATACTAAGTTTTGAGATAATGACAAAAGCAATATTCAAATGCTCGCCTTAAATCAAATATTATTTGAACCTGTCTTTGTTTTACATATAAAAAAACACCGGGAGGCATAACGGTCTGATACATTAGTATGATATTTTGAAGACCCAGAAAACATCAACGTTTTGTTTAATTCACCAGAAGTGAAATTTTATTTCACTAACTGTGTTACGATTAATTTAAGAGTTGTCCTAGATCATAGGTTCTCAACTTGGGCGATAACGCCCCCTTGGGGGCGTTTCAGACCTTCAGGGGGCGGTAGAAGACCAAGAGAAAATTGGGAGGCGTTTCAGACTTTCAGGGGGGCGGTAGGAGACCCAGAGAAACCCATCCCATCCCATTAAGGGCCAGCCTATGACAAAGGGAATGGGGGGTCATGAGCTTTGTGACCCCACATACACAAAACGACTGCGACACATGCGACTGCCACAAAAATATTTTCCCTATCCCATTACGCCTTTCCGGATTGCCGTTTTGGATTCACGAGTTAGGGGGCGCTATAAATAAAATCATTCTCAAAGTGGGCGGTGGGCAAAAAAAGGTTGAGAATCTATGTTCTAGATAGAGGGTACACTTTTACATATAACTTCATACTCAATTCAAATTGCTATTTATCGAAGATGTCTGACCACTCAACTGGACGATCGCAGTGTGTGTATAACTTAGTTTCGTATTTTAATATATATTTTTTTAATATTATATAATATTTTCTAGCCCCGAACATCTTCGGGGCTAGAAAATATTAGCCTGCTCCATACATGAACGACTTTGGACGCTGGATTTTTTTCTAAAGGGAGGGTTTTGATTTTTTTATTTCAATTTTTGCCTGTCTAGAACGTGGAAACTCTGAGGCGGTTTACTTCATCTTAAAACTAAATATTTGTTTTCATTACATAACACCACCAAAATAAAATATGTCGTCGCATTTCTCTTAGAAATCAGAAATAGCTTTTCGTTAAGCTTATCGAATCTCATTAGTTCCAGCTAATGAGTTAATCTCCCATAACTTTTAGGGAATATTATTGCCATTAGATACAGAAGTAATGGGTGTCCGAACTAATGTGTATTAATGTGGAAATTAATTAAGTATGTCAGCTGAAGCGTTTAAATAGTAAGTGGTGAGAATTCGGTTTTCCGGGAAGTTTAAAAATAATTTTATACGGAACTTTGTAAGATCTGTTGAATATCTTGTGGAGTCTATGTTGTAAGTTGCACATACATAATCGTAACAATAACATTTTTTTTTTGTCGAGCAGCAATAACTCTTGGACTGTGAGCTCTGCCAGCATGAAATTGTATAGATAGTTTTATCTGTCTGGAATTTGCAATTTCAGAAATATATGCCATGTTGTGTGTTCAGTTAAAAAAAAATAATAACCTTTGTATATAAAATTTTTTTTGACCACTGAGGTCTTAAGGAAAAAAATTCTCTTAGGCCTTTTTTTACATTAACTCCACACAGGAGGCCCTGAGGAAAATAACTTCCCTCAGGGCCTATGTCATCTTTGAAGATGCTGTGTGGAGGGTCTTTTGAGGAAAGGAAGGAGTGAACACGGGTCTTGAAGAGACCCATGTTGAAGGAGGAAGGAAACACAGAGGCCGGCAAATCGTTCCACAGCTGTTGAACTCAAGAACGAGTCATAGAAACGACCCGTTCAACCGTGTACAAATGTTGGGCGCGTGTTTGGCATGTTTCCCGACTATGCACCGGTGCCGAGGGGACCAATGACGCTAGTTCCTCGGAGCATCTTCCATTGTAATACCGGTAGAACAAGGACAGCATTCCCACCTGACGCCTGTGCTCTAAAGATTGCAGTCTGTCTGTTAAGATGGGAGAATCTATCAAACGGACCGCCCGTTTCTGCACAAAGTCAAGGTTTTTTTTTTAGGTTTTTTGGAGCTCCAGACCGGAGGTGGCTGCCAAATTCAACCGTGGGGCGCACTTGCGATTTGTACAGGGTTATCAGTTGTGTACTATTAAAGTATCTGCGGGCCCTGTACAGTACGCTTAACTCTGGTTTCGATGGAGCCCCCGTACCTGAGCTGGTCACTTAGAGTTACACCAAGCATATCGATGGAGGTCCAGTTCGGAAGATTGCTTCCATTGAAGGAGACTAGATGTTCATTTCAATCCCTTTTAGACGTTATCAAACATGATTGGGTCTTTGAAACATTAAATTCGACGAGGTTATTCTTTCCCCAAGAGAAAACACTCTCGAGGTACCCGTCCATTCTTTGCTTCAAAGCCCTCCGAGCTATTGGAGTTTGTGTGCCCTTTGGGGGCTTGTCAAACAAAAAGCCATCATGGACTGTACTGTCATCCAAATCTATATCATCTTTGAAGATTCCGTGTGGAGGGTTTTCTTAGGGAAAGAGAGGAGAAGAATTCTGGAAGGAAAAATGAGGAGTGGGTAGAAATCCAGTGGTCAATGTGTCCAGGAGTGACGGACGTATGGATCCATGCCTCCAACTGCGGTGCAAGGCAATGTTCCGAGAGAGTACGGTTGGAGGCGGTTCAAGGTGGAGACCTCCGTCAAAAGACCTCCCTCTACCAGTTGTACTCGATCCGATCCGCCACGAAGCAGGTGAGCAAACGCATTCACCGACAAGATCTGGACAAGCCTCACCCCCATAAACCCGGATACTCCTGCTAAGTTACCGGGTTCATGGGGTGAGGTATGTCCAGGTCTTGGAGGCGGATGACCAGGATACACCGAACCCCACATTCCTACCCACCCTTAAACCCTTTTCCTTCCCAGAACTCTCCTCTCCTGAATTTTCCTGTGTGGAACCCATAGACATCAGAATTCAATAGACCAGACGATACAGACGAGGGGGTAAAACCAAACTATGGAGGGCGAAGAGGGGAAAGATGACTGTGATTCGTTATACAATCAATCTGACAGTAAATAGGCATCTCGCATTACAATATCACCATTTAGTTCTTAAAAGCCAAATCTGCTTTGAATGAATAGACCTTTTTACATGGGAGCGCGAATTGCTTGCCACGATAATAACATATTTGCTAAGGCCAAATGCTCGCCCCAAAAAGACTCGCCCCAATACACATAGCAATATTTTGTTGCCGTGTTTAGTTAAAACACTATTACAAATGTTTCATAATTTACTTACCCCTGTAACCAGCGACGAGCACACTGGAGAACCGCCCACATTCGCTATGTGCACATTGATATGTAGATATATTGTATTGCATACGCTACCGTTTTGGCGTTGTATTTCGTTAAATGTATGGATGTTACCTTCTAGCTGTTCACGGCAAGAATGATGACGTCACACATTTTAGATTCAAGCGAGGCTCTATCCCCTCCCCATGGAGCGAGCCGGTTCCAAGGAGGAGCTCCAGCCGGCGCCATGTGGAGGGGGAAATAATACGTTTTTATCACTTATGGCAGGTCCATGTATATTCATATGTCCGTGGTGGAACTCATGTAAAAAAAAAAAAAGTAGCGAATCACTTGAGGTTACCTGTGGCATAGATGATGCTTATCCAATAAATGGCTCCCGGGGCGGCGGTACTCACACTCGCCTCCCAAAATGAGAGTGGGTAGAAATCTAGTGGACAATGTGTCCATCCCTCCCACCACGGTGCTAGTCGACGCGACTGATTGAGAGTTCGGCTGGAGAAGTTTAGATTAGGTCTCTCGGTGACAGGACAACTCAGAATGAACTTAACTCATCACCTCCTTTGAAAGTCACTAAAAGTGTTATATATAAAAAATTACATATAATTGGTCGAATAGGTAACGTTAGGTTAGGGTTATGGAATATTTTTCAATAATTCTTTTTCATAGTTTCTAATGACTTTTCTGAGAGGTTTGTGTCTGAGTTGTCATGGAACCGGTCTCCCTCAATCAGTCTCTCCCGATACAGCCCGCCATCAAGGAGGTGGGTTAATGCGTTCGCCACCAAGACATAGACAAACCTCATCATGAACCCGGGCAATCTAAGTCACCAAACGTAGCGAATCACTTGGGGTGACCCATGGCAGGGGTGTTAGTTATCCAATAAATAGTTCCGGGGCGGCCGTCCTCATACCAGCCTTCCAAAGTCTTTTTAGGGAAAGGAAAAAGGGGAAGTTCTGGAAAGGAAAAAGGTATGAGGGTTGGGTAGAAATCTGGAGATCAACATGTCTTGGAGTGGCGGACGTACTTATCCATCTCTCCCACTACGGTGCAAGGCGATGGGTCGAGAGAGACCGGCTGGAGAGGTCTAGGTTAGGTCTCCCTCAACCAATTTCTCCCTGGCCGACCCGCCACGCAATAGGTTGGCAAACGCGTAGCTCAAGGAGTAATAAAGCAGTAAACTGGAAATAATCGCGATGACCTAAGCATATCCAAGATAGAAAACTGTGCAAATTCCGCTACGCCATCTCAGGATTTGATTATTTATTGTTGCTTCATCCTTCGTACGAACAGATTTCCTTTTTTATTGTTGAGATACTCTTATTATCAACGACCTCCGTAGTCCAGTGGGTAAGACTCTTGACTCACAATCCGGAGGTCGCGGGTTCGAACCCGGCATGCGCAAATAAATTTTATTTGATTAATTTGTGTTATTTCACAATTAATTCATTTAAAATAATATATAGTATATTTGCGGCATGTTCCAGAGTGGAAGATACTATCAGTATCGCCCTGGTGTAAGACCACCATTCAGAATTGAAACGTTGCTTGAAAATGGCTTTAGTCGTGTTTAGTGACCAGATCTGAATAGCCAGGTACTTCCCAACCTTCCTCTTCCCCACCTCCTTCCCCTCCCCACTACCTTCAGCCTCACAACATACCCCAATTGGGGATGCCATAGTCTTACTGGCTCCAGACGGGAGCAGTTGAGATTCTTGTAAGGTATTCACTTTAAAAAAAAAAAAAAAACGGGGCAGACCGCTATTGAGAAATGAAAAAATTCCCAAATTCTGATTCAGGATTTTTCTTTCTTGCATCTCCTCATAACATCCCCTACTTCGGAATTCCACAGTCTCACCGAATCCAAGCGTGCTACAAGATCACGAAAAAATAGTCAATCAATCAATCAAGTGCCTAAATCTTCCCACTATTCCCATGTATTATCATTTATCCTTACACCATATCCAGTTTCTGTTTCGACGGGAGGAATGGGGAGGCAGGGCTGGCGAAACCGGGTGGGAGTGGTGGGGAAGGGAGGGGTGGTGTTCCCAAGGGAGGAGAGTGATTCAATTACACTTAATTTTGTGCGATGGTGCAACAGCGGCCTCCTCTTATGTTTACACCGACCGGGAGAACAGTGGGCGGTCAGGAGGAAATGGTTAATTCATTGTTTGGTGTTGATCCGTTTTGTGGTTTAGAAGCTTGTCTTTGGGATTTAACTATCTTACAATTTCAGTGACAATTGTTAATGGTGGTAATTATTAAATTGGTAAAATACTTACTATCGTTTTTGCTTTACAGTGCCAATTACTAAAAATAAAAATAAGAATAGGTCCAGGCAGGAGTCCTTGAAGGAAACCTCAAATATCTCGATTTGCTCACAAGGTTCATATTGACATGGTTTTATGACACAAGACTTGAGTGACGATTTAATTTCATTCTATTTCACTGTTGTAGTGTTTTATTTCATTAATATTTTTATTGTTTAATTTCATGACTGGAGAATTTTTTTATAAAAATACCCTAAAAAGCTTAAAAATTGTATTTAGGATTGAATACGAAATTATCAACACGTAGTTATTAAGAGGGAAGTGATTACCAGACACAATCAGAAATATGTCATTTTAAAATCAAATTCTAGACTTATCGATTCTTTTCTACAAAAAAAAATATAGGTATATTGATTTCGTAAAATTGTTATTTTACGTAGTAAAGCTATATTTTTAAATTTGAAAAATTGTGTTATTTTTATTATAATATGGTTACCGTTGGTTAATGCCAGATTTGCTAAATTTTCAAAAAAAAATTCAAATCGTACAATAAAATAAATAAGGAAATCTACTTTTCAGAATTTAAATTTTAGTTCAAATATAAACGTTAAAAAAATCCGCACGCGTGTTTTATGACGAAAATACTTCAGTTGGTCTATTTATTTACTGAATTACAAATAAATATATTTCAGATTTTTTTACCCACTTATTTTTCACTTATTTCACTTTGATATTATTGAAAAATATTTACTTATGATCAAAAAATAAATTCAAAAAGTAATTAGTTAAAAATGCTGGTACGTAGAAAAATTGATCTTTGCCCTGTACAGTTTGCAAGAGTACGATCGCAAGACCATTTTTCGACTAAATTTGATTTTTCGGCCGCTGGTTAATGGGCCTTAACATTTCTTACACATTTAGTTATTTACGATTTCGCTGATTGTGATGGTGAAAGCTTTTTGAATTAATGGATATGGTTGTTGAAAAGATGACTTTTGAGCAATACCGTAACTTTTTTTAATTAAGAAATACACCACATCTTAACCACACCGTGCCCCATGCTGTAAGCACCTACCAAAAGCCTAGCCAGCTCGCCGCAAAACGAACAAATATTTACGCAAAGCGGTACAGAATCCTACCCCGTGGCAGTATTACCAGGCAGATATTAAGGGAAGCAGTAGGCTGTAGATTCTACTAGAGTAAAGCCTTCGCAAGGGTTGAGAGGCTTGCAAGATACGAGTACAAGCCATGGGATCGTTTACAATCTGGTAAAGCTGGTATCGGATATATTGATTGGATAATTGACGTCTTAAGTCGACTTTGGCAACCAATTAATACCCGTGAACTTTGAGGAGTTTATCGACTTTGAAACTGGAGGATTCATTGATTCCTTCGATATATTCCTTGAATGCGATGATGTTGTTAATGAAATGAGTCTACCAAAAAAGGAAAAAGCTAAAAAATTATTATTTCGGAATCTATAGAGTTGGAACCACATTGGTGATGCGTAATCTGCCATTTCATAGATGTAACCAGTTTAATTGTGTAATGGAAATGGAAAAGGCTGAAGGTGCCACAAAGTAAATTTTTCAGTATTCAATAAAAACTTCATAAAACTCTTAAAATATGCTTTAAAAATCTACAAAATTTATTAAAAATACAAAATATATTTTTATTTGATCTTCAAGAGTTGTTTTTTTTTTATTGTACCTACATAATATATAACTTAAAAGCTGAAAGTGCCAACATATCTTTTTTTGGGAAACTCTGTAAGTCTCATACTTTGTCAGTTAAAAGGCTGGAAGTAGCCAAAAAACTACTGTAATAGAAAGGCATATTCATCATGGCGGGCGACACTTTCAGCCTTTTCCACTGACGGTCAGCGGGCGCTTTCACGGTGCTGCTCCTTGCGACTGATCTAGGAACTAGTGGGAATTTTTCTGGCACTTTTAACTTTCTCTAGGTTATTGGCGATGTCGCTTACAACACATACCATGCAAAAAATCGTTTTTTTTTTTTTTGGCACTTTTAGCGTTTTTACATTTCCCCTACACGATTGTTGTGCTTTTAAACATCGAGGTGAATTTATTGTCCCCGTAATTAGGCAATTTTTGTCCATAAACAAACTCAATTCTTTCAAGAAAGACAAACAAATACAATATTGGATTGAATCACCGATACAATATTGTATTTGTGTGCCTTTCTTGGAATAATTGAGTCTATTTATGGACAAAACTATTTATTCATACTTGTATTGAATACGCTCGTGCGCAAACAATTAATTTATCTTAATATTTTAACGTAGTCGTTTGAAAATGTACGGATTCAAATAACCGAAATAAAATGTATAAAATACTTTTTGCATAAGTCATTTATTTACGCAATCTAGTACGGGTACGAATTTTGCAATCATACACAAAGATAGCAGCCAATGAAAACATGCGTTGATAAAATAATTTTGGTAGTTCTTAGTCGAAGTGTGATACAGTTAAATATGACCGAATCGAATATGGACGCATTAGCTTAGTTGGTAGAGCTACGCCCCGCAAGACGAAGGTACTGGGTTCGAGTCCCAGACGTGTGCGTATCTTTTTCTAATTTTTATGTTTTCTGATTCTCGATTGAGTTTCGCTAACATTTTCTTCATTTAATTAAATATTACAATTCGAGGTTTAACTCAATAAAAACAATATTTTATTCATCAATTTAGGATTCGGGCTTTTGTCATATTTTGGGGGTGCAGAGTGAAGAGAGGAAGAGAGGAAGAGAGGAAGAGAGGAAGAGAGGAAGAAGTGAAGGTCGGTCTTGAGGATGTCTCATGTTGTACATAAACATACACTTCACCACAATCTACACACCTTCCCTGATGATGATTCCTGTAACGTTTTGCGAAACGTTGGCTAAATAAGGATGAAGCGCAACACGGCATAATAACCCAACACCATGATAATAATTTTAATATATATTTATCCCAGACGCTATCTCGGTTACAAACCAGTTCTTAGAACGATTGTTTCCAATGAAAAGGGTAGTTGCCTATGATATGGAAAAATTAGTCGAAGATATTATTAATTCTAAAATTTTAAAATATGAGATTGATAATTATGACGGTTTAATGGAAGGTGGCAACGGCTGAATTGATAAAAGCTCACGTCCCGGTTATACGAGAGGTTCTGGGTTCGAGTCCCAGTTGCGACCATTATCTTTTTCTATTTTTATGTGTCTTGTTCTTTCATACTTTCGTTTTTAGATTATTATAGTGTTATATTCTTCTTCAATTCACTAATAATTTTAATTTAACCTCTCTGCCTCAAATTATCTTTCAAAACCATTTCGGTTAATAAAATAAAAGGTTTATTCTTTATCTCCACTCAAATGTGCGGTTCTACCACGCGCACAAACCCAACATCAGACAAAAAGGTAAGTATTATAAAAACGTACCACAAATCTCAGTTATTTAAAAACACGTCTTCAAGCAATAATACCCCTCAGTGTGCGCTGCGCAGGGTAGACAGGGGAGACAGGGGAGGCAGGGTGATCGGGAGGGTAGGATGGGGTGAGAGGGGACTGGGGGCGGAGCCGGCACAACAAATTGCCTTATTTATTATTTGGTAACTGCCGAGCGCGGCTACACCCAGTCCTGGTTTACCCCTCCTTACACTACAGACTAAAGGCGAATCGGGTAGTAAAGTGGGATATTATCTTCTTGGAAGAGAATTGGCACTATACGCTAGGGATAATGAGACTAATCTATTGATCGTTTTTACTAAGTGTGGGAACTTGCCGAAAAATTAAAAAAAAAAGATTGCATCCTCAATGACCTTCAAAGCATTGCAAGGAATGACGCCAGCCTATATATCGGAACTATGTGTCCAAAGAAAACTTAAGCGATAGACAGTTTACTCTAAAGTCAGCAGATCTAAATATTACTAATAGTTTAATCGAAATATCTAGGTCAAGTAGGGCCGATTACTATGATCGATCTTTTCGTGTAACTGGCCCTCTCATTTGAAATAAACTTCCCTCAGCTCTTACTAATATCCATAACTAGGCTAAATTTAAACGGACTTTAAAAAGAAACACATTAAAAAAAATCATACGTTACATGAATCTTAACTCCTTATCATGAGTAGTTGCAGGGAATTGCAAAAGAAAATAATATACGAATTCATGGACATCAGCAATTATTATTGGACTATAACTTTGCGCAGTGGCGATATCGTAACCAATGAGGTTTATCCGAGGTGCGATTATTGCTAGTTGAAAACTTTTATACAAAATTGCAAAGTTTCAAAATAGAATAATAATAATAATTGCCTGCCTTGCCCCAACAGATTATCATTTTTTTTCGAAATTTGGATAACGTCTTGCATGCGAAAAAATTCAACTCCGATGGGGCAGTCCAAACCGCCTTCAAAGATTTTATTGATTCCCGTCCGAATGGTTTTTTTAGTAGAGGGATCGACGAACTACCTATGAGATGGCAAAAGTACATAGATAGCTATGGTACATACTTTGATTAAATAAATACATTATATTAAAAAAATCGACTTTATGTTCCTTCCATACAACACGCCAATTTCATATGAAAGGACCTAATATATACGGATTACGTTACTAAGCTCATATTTCCAACCAAGCCGTGCTTAAAATCAACTGATTAACCGCAATGACGTTATACAAATCTAGACTCGCCATTGTCTCACAAACTGAAGATCACTCTTAGGTTTTCAGTAAATTCTTAATTCAAAAGTTATTCATGTATGATAAAGATAGCATTCAAAGAATGATAAGTGTGTTTGAACGATATGGGTACAGAACCGGCGCGGTAGCGTTTACGTATTTGCGCCGAATACTACATTCTACATCACGGGTGTGAATGAAATGTCAAGATACGCTTACTCGCTTACACTAAGACGATTCCGGAATGCTGTGTGAGACAACCTACTGTCCTAGTTTGCCCTTTTACTTATTTGTTGCTACGTTTGCTATCTAATTTTCTCTAATGGCGCTAAAAATCTTCGAGAAACAATCAAATAATAATAATTTTATTTATTTGTTTTATTTATTGATCTATATAAGGTATTAGTTATTATTTTTTAATTGAAAAACTAACGTTTAAGACAAGATTTTTATGCATAGCACAAAGGGTAACAATTATTATAAGCAATAATTATCAGCCTGAAACACTCATCTAAATTGAAAAATCTTTCGAGAAAAGATACTTGCCGCCGACGGTACGAACCCGTGTCCCGTTGGCGGCAAGTATCTTTTCTCGGAAGATTTTTCAATGTTGATGAGTGTTTCAAGCGGATAATTATTGCTTATAATAATTATATAAGGTATGTATACATTATATTATTCGATGCCTGTCTCACTAGGGTATACCTGTGTTGAGCGCAATATATAATGCAAACAATGAAATGTTATTCCTCGACTTTTAATAGTGTTTGCCGTGTAATGGAAACATTTTCTCATCACACCCAAGGGATTTTGGCGCTTTTTTAATGCAATTTACTTACTGGTAGGACATGTCCTTGCAACGTGTGGTTGTTGAGAACTAAAACTACGAAATCGAGTACAATACAATTGCCTTGTCTTTCGCTATCACTTTGAGATTTCTACCACTCGTCTGTATATATTATTATTTATATTTACGCCCCATTAGGCTTTTAAAAAGATAAAATAAGATAAGATAAGTACGCAATATATAATGATTATTTTATAGTAAAAAAATTAAATTATTTAAAATTATTAGTGTATTCACTACGGAGTCGTGAAATCATAAATTTTTTTTTATTTTTTTATTTATTTATCTATAATAAAATATGTTTACAATGGTTTTATTTGTATGCCTGTCTCACTAGGGTATACCTGTGTCGAGACAGGCGTACAGGTATATAAATGAATATAGTAATTACAAGGATATTTCAGGTAAAATACATATTATGAATAGAATTAAAACAGAAGGGTGATTGGAAGGGTAATAAATCTTTTAAAGAGAGTTATTTTATAAATGTTGGAGATGGAGTAATGAAATCAATTCTGCCTAGTCTATTTATAGGTTAAATTTGACAGGATTCCATTATTTTCATTTGTTTTATATGGGTTAGGTTGTATGTGAGTAGTTATTTATGTCTATGTGTGATTTATTTAACACATATTTGTGATAGTGTGGCGTCCAATACTTATAATCCATTTTTTAATATCTTGTTTGAATTTTGTAAAGGAGTCACTTTGTCTGATCGTAGTTGGTAGTGTATTGTATAGTTTGCAAGCTATGTATTTAGAGTGTCTTTGCCCGAAGGTGGTTTTGAAAAAAGGAGTTTGGAGAAGTTCGTTGTTTTTGGCTCGGGTATTGTGTATTGTTTGTGTAGCTTTGTATGGTGTTTTGTTGTTTTTGTGTAAATTAAGTAATATGGATCTTGAGTAGAGCTGTTTTATGTCCATAACGTTGAAGGAATTGAAGATAGTATCAGTGCTGGTAGTAAGCGGCATTTTAAGAATTATTTTTATGATTAGTTTTTGTGCTTTCATGATGGGATCAAAGGCATTGGAATATGCATTACCCCAGGCTAGAATTCCGTATTCGATGTGAGATTGGCACAATGAGTAATATACTGTTTTTAAAAGTTTTAGGTGAAGGAAATTGCGTGTTTGTTTGAAAAAGTATATAGATTTTCGGATTTTGTTTGTAGTATTATGTATATGTTGCTTCCAATTCAGGTGTGTATCGAAGGTTACTCCTAAATATTTGATAATGTTTACTTGCTCTAGGCATGGGCAGTCACAGTTTCGGTTTAGAGATGAATTTTTACATTTGTGTATTTTTAATGGCGGGGCTGGGTTTGACTTTGGGATATTGGTGAGACTAGACAGTAAGTATTTGGTTTTCTGTACATTTAGAGTTAATATGTTCGAGTCAAGCCAATATTTTACCTGTTGAATTCCTTCCTCCGCTTTGGAATATGCGGTAAGCCAATCTTTTGCTTGGAAGAGTAGGACAGTGTCATCGTATAGTATAATTACACTAAAGTAATTATAAAGACTTCGTTTTATAACTAATACGGAATCTTTAAAATTGTCACAGAAAAGGTAACATTTCACTCGTATTTCTGTTATATTTATACTAGAGATGAAACGGATATCCGGTAACTATTCGGTATCCGGCCTATCCGGCCTAAATTTGCTATCCGGCCGGATACCGGATAGTAACTCAATATCCAGCCGGATACCGAATATTAAAAAACTACGACAATTTCCTATAATAAAATGCAATACATTAATCTTCGTGAGGTAAATATCAATAAAATGGCTTACGGCTTTTATTTAAAGTCGAAAAAGTTACAAAAAAGCCATATTAATTCATATTTTATTCAACTAATAATAATTTATTAATTTAACTGTAATAAAAAAATTGCCTAACACTCACGAACCTGCCTTTTTCCCTTCATCACCACGAGAAATTTGAAGCCGGCACAACAAACAAACAGCAAACTTATTATTTTCACTGTTAATATCGAAATTTTGCCAAAAAGGCGATCTTTTTTTCATTGAATATCCGGCCGCCGGATATCCGGCCATCCGGCCTTGCAGCTCACCGGATATCCGGTATCCGGCTAAACAACTATCCGTTTCATCTCTAATTTATACTAGCAAGTTCCCGGCATGCGTTACTATGCAACTTAATAAAGAAATTGTTTCTCTCTGCGTCACTTTTCCCATTCGTCCCGTTCCCCTTCCGCCTCCCTTCCTCTCCCGCGTCCCCTTCCCCTCACTCGTTCCACTCCACCTTCTCTGCCTTCCTTCTCCCCACTCCCCTCTCTCGCTTCCCCTGTCCTGCGATCCCCCCTCCCGAGTTACCCTTCCCCCTCCCGCATTCCATACATTCAGTCTTGGTACATTCAGTTTTCAAACAGCTGGCGTCCCACCTACTGCAATTTTTTTTTACAATGTTCATAATGCCAGAGCTCACCAGTATATATAGAAACCTCCGCGGGCGTGCTCACAACAACTCACCAAATTTTCATCGCAATCGGATGAACGGTTTAGCAACGCATAATTTCATGATGCCAGAGCTCACTATTATAAATAGAAACCATCGCGGGCATGCGCACATCAAATCTCCAAAGTTTCATCGCTATCGGATGAATGGTTTAGCAACGCATAGACATTTGATATTTTCCCAAGCAAGCATATTTTAATTTTTATATAAGTATATGTAGATACTTGTAATGTCATTGATTAACCGTGCCTATATTGCCAAGCTAATCTAATACATTGGAAGTTTTTTCGTTTTATCTATTCTTAATAAACCTTCTCATCCGCACAATCTCTCTTCATTTCACCCCATCCCTTACGAAATACAAAGGGTTGTTATCAACTATGGCATTATAATAATATGACATTATAATCAAGGGGGAAGTACGGACACGGTTCCTATGGCCACGGCAGATTACTGCTTTACCGACGGGTAAACACGGTCACGTGACCGGCACACCGCGGACGCTACCAGTAATATGAGAACACAATGGGATGAGATAATTGAACAATTTGCGTGTATTTGTATTTAAAAATATATGGTGCGCTGTTTTTTTTAACTTGATTAGATTTCACACAAGAGACCAAATTGCCTAGTTTCCCCAATTTGCGGTATTTTAGTCCCCCTTTCTGAACGGTCGTCTCTTACCAGGGCGATACTGAGAGTATTATGAAACTCTGGTGTGATGTACAATTTTATTTTATTTTTGGTGAAAACTTCTTTAACACCGTTGTGATTTGAAACTCGATGAAACGAATAAGCGACGATAAAAAGAGACACACAAACATCTAAATCATTTAGGTTGCGAGAGAATTAGATAGAATGATTAATCGGTCTCCTTTTAGTGCTATGATGTGCTTTTGGTGCTTCGTGGCCTATCGGTTTCCTCTCTGTGCTGTGCTTCGTAGCGTCCCCAGAATATTTCACTTCTACCGCGTGTGAATTGCACACACTCCGATTTTTTTATTAAATTGTCTCCACGCAGGAGTCCCCCGAGGGAAAAAAACTTCTCTCAAGACCTATATTATCTTTGGGATGCTGTGTAGAGGGTATTTTAAAGAAATAAAGAATGGGAGGATCTAGTTAAGAAAGGGGTATGAGAGGTGGGTGGCTGGTGACAGTATGTCCAGGAGTGACGTACAAATCCATCCCTCGCAAAGAAATGGGTCGAGAGAGTCCGACTGTAGAGGTCAAACCGGCCTCTCCCGATCCGGCACGCAACTCAGCTGGTGGGCAGACGCATCCGCCACTAAGTCCGGAACAACTTGAACCTTTGAACCTGGTACCCCTGCTATGTCGCCATACGTAGGAAACCACTTGGAGTGACATATGGAAGAGATATGATTTAAGATTTTCACGTTTCGGAGAGCGTTGCAGTGTCCATCATTAGACACATCTGCCCTGATAATGATCACATTAACGTTGTCCGAAATGTTGGCTAAATAAGGAGGATAGCGCAACTTGGCATAACACCCCAAAAATAAATAGCGAAAAAAAAATACATGTTGGTTCAATCAATAGCAACACTCCTCCCAAATTAAAAACTTAGATGAACTTGGTTCTTGAAAATCTCCAACTTGATTATGCCATGTTTTGACTAATTCTATTTTTTTACGTGAATATCTCACAAGAGTCTCAGCTGCTCCCGTCTGGAGTCAGTGACAATTGGGGTATGTTGTGAGGCTGAAGGTAGTGAGAAGGGGAAGGAGATGGGGAAGAGGAAGGAGGCTACCTGGCTGGTGGTACCTATCTATTCAGATCTGGTCACCAAACACGGCTAAAGCCATTTCAAGCAACGTTTCTATTCTGAATGGTGGTCTTACACCAGGGCGATACTGAGAGTATCTTCCACTCTGAGACGTGCGTAAATATGCAATATAATATTTTTAATGAATTAATTGTGAAATAACACAAATTAATCAAATAAAATTTATTTGCCCCCGCCGGGATTCGATCCTGCGACCTTAGAATTGCGAGTCAAGAGTCTTACTTCTAGACCAAGCCGGTTGTCAAATATCTATATTTATACAATTGTATGGTTTAATTTTTAAGCTGATTTTTGCATTTGATGATTTAATATGTAACTGTTCATATATTCAGAGAATATTGCATCCAGGATATTTATCCGGCTCGAAGGACCATATGCATGGTCCCAGATAGTCTACCGTCAGTTGTAATGTGAGCAGCTTCGTTGACTTCCTTCTTTTTCCAAACATAAGAGATACGTACAGAGAGAGGTTATGCTTTGCGTGGAATCTCTTTTTAGTAAAAACACTGGTTGTTTTTTACTGGCTTATTATTACTTTAAGTTTATTCAATCGTGGTGATTGTTCTTCTTTAATCTATGGCGGTGATATTTCCCAAAGCATGGGGTGCAAGAAGTCAGCTTTAGGGGGTATTTCTATAACACGACACCCCTTCTAACCAACTAAACACCCTGCAACTGCTAATGACTTTTTGACTACCGCCCTTTCCGCTTTGCAAATGACTAAATGATGACGGAATGAAGGCAGACGCGTCAAATTTGTTGCGTCAAAAGTTGCTGTTGTTTGACTGAATATTGAATATATTACTGCAGGCAGGAGTTCCCAAAGGACGACGTAATGGCACGTTTTAAAAAAATATGTTTTTTGTTTTAGCAAGTTGATTATAAATTTAGTGATGCAACGAAAACGAATACGAATATTCGTATTCGCCGAATAGTAGACATTTACCGAATATTCGTATTCGGCAAATATATATTTACGAATACGAATACTATAAAAAAAACTTTTAAATTAATGAATTTTTACAGAAATGTCAAAATGTCTATGGATTTTGTGGCACTGTACTATGAACGTCAAATTTTTCATTTAATACGCGTTCTTTCTCTTAGTAGTTTCAGTATTTGACAGTCGATAGCACAGGTCAATTGCAATTATATTGTTACATGTGAGTTAGCTGCGAAGTAAAAGGAACTAAATTTAAAGAAAATGTCCTCTCGTAAACGTGATATATGTCAGCATTTAATAAAGTTATTAACTTTTATGTATTCAATTTCTTCAAATATGTCTATAATAAAATTATTATTTAAAATTTATAGCATTTATTTTTAGAGGAACTTCGATCATTAAAAACGAGATTGATGCTTATCTAAAGCTTCCAAATTTATCGCCGTCTGTTGATCCATTGCTCTTCTGGCGAGACGATATAAATTTCCCACGACTGAAAACAATCGCGCAAAAATATTTTTCATACAAGCCACGTATAGTCGCCTCGGAGACGCAACATCCAAACTGAAAAAAGAAATCGCCTATCACCAGCGAATCTACAGATGTTATGTTTTCTGAATAAAAATTTGACAGTTGTAAATTTTGATTATTTATTTATATTTTATTAACGCCCTAGTGGGCTTTTACAAGAAAAAAAGCAAATATATAATTAACAATATTAATTACATGTATTACATAAACAATAAAACAGAATAAATATGAATGCAATCGACTCGTTAGGTAAAGAATATTACAACATAAAAAAGAAATGAAATGAAATAGTACAAGTTGTACTTACAAAAAACTAAAACAATTCAGCTTTAAATATTTATACATATTAACAATAATAATAAGATCTGACATAGAACAAAGTGTAAATAGAACTGCAAAAATATTATAAAGTAAGTAGACATTTTACTGGTGAGGTTAAGATGAGAAAATATTTTATGAGAAAAACAAAAAATAATAAAAGTTAATTATTAGCAGATAGAATCGAGATTAGTTGATTTTTGAAACATTCAAAACTGTCAATACTAAATATATCTATAGATTCGCAGTATTTATTCGCAAGGTTATGGATTCTTGGAATTGGTGAGTATATAGAGTAATTAGTGTTGAGTTTATTGTTGCATTTAAAAATATCTTTACTACGAATTTGTCTAGCGGGTATGCTAATGCAAATTAGTTCCAACAAATTAGGGCTGTCAATTAAAGATTTTATAATTTTGTATAAAAATAATAAATCAATTAACACTCTTCTATCTGATAATTTAAGAAGTCTGGTTTCAGCGCGTAAGTAATTATAATTTATAAATTCGATTGGTATTTTCATTTTAAAATTGATGTACCGAAGAAATTTGTTTTGTACCTTTTCCAATGATTGAGAATGAACATTGTAGTATGGTGACCTTACAGAGGAATTGTATTCTAATCTGCTTCGTACTAGTGAGCAATACAGATGTTTTAATGTTAACATACTTTTAAAATTTGCCCCCATTCTCAAGATAAAACCTAGTATTCTCATTGCATCGCTTGTTATTTCATCGATGTGTACATTGAACTGTAGACTCTCGTGGAATATAACACCAAGATCACGAATCTGCGATACACGAAGAAGATTAACACCATTCATATCATAAGAAAAGTTAAAAGGATTTTTACCTCTGTAAAAACTAATAACCTGGCATTTACCAATATTTAGTTGTAAATCATTGACAGAACACCACGCGCATAGTTTGTTCAGGTTTAACTGCAGAATCGTTTCTAATTGTTCTGTAAATCTTCAGATCATCAGCAAATAATAGGACTTTGACATTACTAAAAATATGAACTATATCATTTATGAATAAGCAAAATAATATCGGGCCCAAATGAGATCCCTGTGGTACCCCACTCGAGGCAGCAAATGTATAAGAAGTAAACGAATCAACTTTGACCGCTAAGTACCTTCCCAATAGATAACTCATAAACCATTCCAAAATACTCCCTCTCATTCCCAACAACTTCAGTTTTCGTAATAAGAGTCTGTGGTTAACCTTATCGAATGCCTTACTGAAATCAGTATATATGGAATCAGTTTGATGTGATGAAGTCAAGGCATTAACAATGTCATTCGTGTATAATATTAAATTGGACAGGGTTGATCTTAGTACCTATATTAAAACAAACAGAACAAGGTTAATTAAATGAGTGTTTTATTACTCTGCCAAGTTATTCGGATTCGTATTCGCCGGATAGTAGGTTTGATATTCGTATTCGTAAAAATAGTATTCGTTGCATCACTATTATAATCGATTAAAATTTCTAAGACGAAAAAAATAAATGTAGTGCATTGATTTTTTATTTATACGCAAAAAAAATCATTTTTGGGAATAGGTACATACATAATACATATAAAGTAAGGGAGTAACAATAAAAGATCCCACAGAGGCGAAACCTGTGCGTGGGGTATAATATTATGTGGATATTAAACAGTGGTGGTTAAAATAGAATTTTATAATATATATTTGTGTGTGTATATATACACCTATATTTTCCTTTTTTAATCTAAATATACAGAAAGGCATGGAATACTTTAGGAATTTAGAAACAGATAGTACAAATTATAGAAAACATTTAGTCACTTCCAAATTATTTTTTACACAGCTTTTAACATTTTTTTAATAAACGTTCAGATTTTGACACGTGTTGATGGAATTGGGTAGGGAATTGATTGATTATTACAAATATAATATATCTCCTTATTACAAATACTTCGTAATCTATTGAGATGTCAATAGGTTACGAAGTATTTGTAATACGAAGTTCTGTTACATAATAAAGGTGGCAGTTATGTATGATATCATAAAAGTACTCTCTACCGTCATTCGCGTCTTAGATACGAATGGTTACGATGATTGACGAAGGCATCGGCGAGAGTGGGCCGGCTCCTCTAGTTCACTCGCAGCAGCGGCAGAACTATTTAGAGCGTACTAGTTAGGAGTTAGGACGTCTGTCCAATTGAATATACATTGTAACTTTTACGATAACTTAATAAATGTAGAAATAATCACACGAACCTATAATTCATTTGGAAGGTAGCCAACACATCTTCAGTTGTCGTATTATTGGAAATTAATAAATAAAACAATAACTTAAACAGTGCAACACCTCACAAGATCTCATGTATCTGCATCTACACTGAGTACAAAAAATAAGCAATAAGGATGTGGAAGGATCTGTAAACGTTCTATCTCGTAGAGGACTGGGTTATATGAGGGAGGAAAGATAGAAGTAATTCGTTTCAAACGAGCCCTAGTCTCACTGGCTCCAGACTGCAAATTGCTGGCATTAAATGCCAGCAATTTGCAGTCTGGAGCCAGTGAGACTAGGGCTATTTGGGAGCAATTTGGATTCTTGTGTGGAATTCAGATAAAATAATTGAAATTGGAAGGTAGCCAACACATCTTCAGTTGTCGTATTATTGGAAATTAATAAATAAAACAATAACTTAAACAGTGCAACACCTCACAAGATCTCATGTATCTGCATCTACACTGAGTACAAAAAATAAGCAATAAGGATGTGGAAGGATCTGTAAACGTTCTATCTCGTAGAGGACTGGGTTATATGAGGGAGGAAAGATAGAAGTAATTCGTTTCAAACGAGCCCTAGTCTCACTGGCTCCAGACTGCAAATTGCTGGCATTAAATGCCAGCAATTTGCAGTCTGGAGCCAGTGAGACTAGGGCTATTTGGGAGCAATTTGGATTCTTGTGTGGAATTCAGATAAAATAATTTATATTACGTGCAAGTAGGAACCTTTAGGTTTTTTGCTAATCCGACGTATTTCGTATTTTGTTATTCAGCCGTAAAGCCTCACCGCATGCTCCTTCGGGGAGTCGGAATTAATGTTAGTAAAAATATTTGTATATAGCTAATTTTCAATGAAGACGCCTGCAGATTTAGGTTGTACATCGACTTTGATTGTACGGCCGTATATCCTCTTTGCATACTTAACTAACAATCACGCCGTTTCCCCGCAGGGGTAGGCAGAGAGGACGGACCGCCAAACAACTCAATCTTGGCACACACTCCTTGCCTCGTTCACATTCATACATCGTATCGTATCATACATTCTCTTCTATTATTCTGACTCTTCACATGGCCCGACTCAAGTATCTGATTCATTTGGTCGTGCCATGTCTTCCTCGGGCGTCCCCGACTTCTTCTACCATTTACATTTGCGTCATACATTCTCCTTACACTTCTTTCCTCGCTCCTTCGTTCTACGTGCCCAAACCATCTGAGCGTCCCTTTCTTAATATTACTCATTACCTACGCTTACATCAGCCCTGCATTTTTCGCGGATCTCCACATTTCTCACATGATCGAGCATGGTTTTAACACACATACGTCTCAGGGATCTCATTTCTACAGCATTCAGTCTACTTTCATCCTTCCTCTACCAGTTCCATGCCTCATTGCCATACATCAGGGTAGGTGGTATCAGCACTCCATTATTGACGGCTAGCTTCGCTTCTTTGGACAGTTTTTTTGTTGGCGCCAACGGCGCGCTGCGTTCCGTCCTCCATTAATAGAGTTGCTTGCATTTATCCTTTTTTGATTGATTTCTCGTAAACATACTTCCCAAGTACACAAACTCATTGACCTGCTCCAAATACTCATCATTCACATCTATGTTGCACATTGCTTTCATACTCTCTATTTCAAATACCATGACTTTTTCGTTAATCATAGGCACGAGAGACTGTAGATCTTCCATTATGCTAGAAATCAGCACCGCATCGTCAATAATCTTTTAGGGGATCAACTGTCCGATGGATCAATTGGCAGAGGGAACAAATGTTTTTCGGGTTAACTGTCTGGCGTATCAACTATCGGTGGGCCAACTGTCGACGGACCAATTAACGCCGGATCAATAATGTGAAAATGAAAAACAAGTTTAAGTTAATCTTAAAATATGGATAAAAGAAAGTACCCGACATAAGTATCGGATATTTGTGTATTGGCCTAACAATGCGCAAATAAATTAATAAAAGATAATAATATGTAATCAGTCGGTTGTGCCTTTGCAGATCTTTAAATAATAAAAGTAAAAAATGATTTCTCTGTCCCAATTGTTATGAAAATCGTCCCTCTTATCGCCAAATGAGAATTTGTAAATTCTTATATATAAAAATGAATCGCTGAATATGTTGCTAAGCGCAAATCTCGAAAGCAACTGAACCGATTTCGCTAATTCTTTTTTTAGAATATTCCTTGAAGTACGAGGATGGTTCTTACGGAGAGAAAATTTCGCAGAAAATTGGATAATTTCAGAAAACCTAACGACTATCGCACGTTTGACAGTTCGCGTGTTTGAGAATGACATTTTGCAAAACAGTTCTATTTTTGAAAATCTTTAAGTTATTTAAAGTAGGTACTCCCCTAATAGTTTGAATCGAATCAAGAATTTTAGATATTTTAAATCGGTACCAAATTTAATATACATGAAAAAGGGAAATATGAATAAAAATTGTAAAAGGTGGCACGCGGGCTGTTTAAAAACTGAATGTACTGGGATTGAATATATGGAACGCGGGAGGAGGGTTGGCGGACGAGGGAGCGGGAAAGGGAAGAAGGAAGGCGGGGAAGATGGAAGAACGCGGGAGGGGAAGGGGACGTGTGAGAGGAGAAGGGAACTCGGGAGGAGGGTTCGCGGGACGGGTGAAGGGGGGGGGGGGTGGAGTGGGGAGAGGGAAGGTGGAGGTGACGGAGTGGGAACGCGAGAGGGGAAGAGGACCCAGGAGAAGAAGGGGAACGGGACGAATGAGAAAGGACACTCAGGGAGAAACAATTTCTTTATTAAATGGCATAGCAACGCATGCCGGGACCAGCTAATTGTTTAATAAAATTGAATTGTAACGTAAAAAGAAAACGATTGTTACAAAATATTGATTTTTAATTGTGTGAAATTGTTATTTTTTAAATAATGCATAAAAAGTTTTTGTGTTTTGTAAATCGGTTTAAAACCTCAGTGGATCGATGGTAGTGAGGGTTGAGGGTTGGGGGGTGAGGGGCGGGGTGGGGGCAATTAGGGATGATGGATGTAACTAATTGTGGCGCTCGTGCGGCGGCGTGTCAACATGCGCACAATGGCCGTGACGGATTGTGGTGTGAAAATAATCTGGCCAGAGTTACCCGCCACTACCCTATTAGACCACTGCTTACTGGTTACTGGTTACCTGAGAGGGTATGTTATTCTGGCTTAAAGAAATTTTATTATGAAATTATTATTGGCAGTATAATTAGAAATTCTTACCATCTCTATCCCTATCTACATCGTCATCATTACATATTATAAAATGAAGTCGATCAAAATGTATGTGCGCGTTAATCTTTTAAACTACGCAACGGATTTTCATACGGTTTTCACCAATAGATAGAGTGATTGAAGAGGAATGTTTATATGTATAATATACGTAAATTATATTAGAGAAAAGCCGAGAAGTTGAAAGAAAACATATTTTTGTGCGATTTGAAACGGCTGGCGGGCCGTACTATAGTCACTTTTGAAATTCGTTCTACGGAAGAAATTGGAAAATAGATGTCCTAGAGTAAGAAGGTATTTGATTTTCCCTTTTCAAATATCCAGTGTTGCATTGCAAGCATTGTATAATTAGTGGCGATCGCTAACTATATTATTATATTTAAAAAAATATATATACTTGATTCAAGAGGAAGGTTTATATCTATAATACATGCTTATTATAGCAGAGAAAAGCCGAGAAATTCAAATATTCAATTCAGGCAGCGGGCAGCGGGCAGCTGGCAAGCGGGTGATGTGGATTTTATAAAGGTTGGGTAATGGCGTTGTGTTTCGTTAGCCACAGCAACGTGTGGCCGGGTCTGCTAGTTATATACATAAAAATCTCGCTTCACGATGTTTGTTTGAGATAAACTCCGAAACTACTTAACCGATTTTGATGAAATTTGGCTTCCTGTGTGTAACTAGGTCCAACTTAAAAGATATTATAGTTTTGTCTTGAATATTGACCTCAATATTTATTATTGCGAATTAAATGTTTGTTATAGGACAACGCTTTGTAATTATTTGTAAGTTCCATAAATTTCTAACGTATGGCGGTGTGAATTAATTTATCGACACAACACTTGGTTTTCTAAGTTGGGTAACCATCCAGTAGATGGCGTTGTGTTTCGTTAGTCATAGCAACGGTGGCCGGGTCAGCTAGTCTCTACATAGATATTTTAAATTAAAGTCCTTCGCCGCGCCCGTTTCTCTGTTCGCGATATACCCAAAAACTACTATTCGGATTTTCATACGGTTTCCAATAGATAGAGTGATTCATGAAGAAGGTTTATAATTTGTCAAGGTTTTGTGTAAATTATTTGAAATATGTGTCTGTGTGTGGTGGACGATCGGGCTGGCAACCGGGCAGTATGTATTTGATTTGTATGCAAAGCTACAGTTGTATGCAGAGGTTAATGAAATTTTGCACCTGTGACCTTCAAAATAAAAGGAAGGTCGCTGTCTACATATAATATCGAAAACTCTGTGTAAGGTCCGGGCATCGCCGGGGACTTCAGCTAGTTATTATTGTTATTATTATTATTAATAAATGATACTCTATCATTAATACAAGAAGGAAGGAGGTAGCAACCCGGTACTTAAAATACAAAAAAATTTCTTTAGTAACTTGCTAATAATTGATAATTGTGTGGCCCGCGAAAATACCTCATGTGGCCATTGACCAGAAAAGTGTGCCGACCACTAGTCTAAACGGCTATCATCTATGTCAACCAAGTGTGAAATATTTGCAAACCTGGAAAATCCCTGTTTTATTTCAGACCTCCGTGGTCGAAGAGTAAGGTTCTCGAAGTGATCCGCAGATCGCGGCTTCAAATTCCGGCGTGCATAAATAAATTATATTTGTCTAATTTATACCTTTTGGAAGTTTATTAATTTAAAATAATATGTAGTGTAGATATTTGCAGCACATTTCAGACTGGAAGATACTCCGAGTATCGCCCTGGTGTAAGACCACCATTCAGAATTGAAAACGTTGAATTGGCTTCAGCCGTGTTTGATGGCCAGATCTGAATAGCCAGATACCTTTCCCCATCTCCTTTCCCTCCCTACTACCTTTAGCCTCACGATAATTGGGGATAGCATAGTCTCAATGGCTCCAGACGATTGCGAGCAGTTGAAACTATTTTTTTTTTATTATTTTAAACTAACTAACCATCACGCCGTTTCTCCGCAGGGGTAGGCAGAGAGGACGGACCACTAAAAAAAACTCGATCTTGGCACACACTCCTTGCCTCACTCACATTCATACATCGTCTCATACATACTCTTCTATAATTCTGACTTGACATGGCCCGACTCAAGTATCTGATTCACTTGATCGTGCCGCGTCTTCCTCGGGCGTCCCTGACTTCTTCTACCATTCACATTTGAGTCATATATTCTTCTTACACTACTTTCTTCGTCCTTTCGCTCTACATGCCCAAATCATTTGAGAGTCCCTTTCTTAACCTTACTCATTATGCTTACATCAGCCTTACATTCTTTGCGGATATCCATATTTCTCACACGATCATACATGGTTTTGCCACACATACGCCTCAAGGATATTTCAATCATTTCAACAGCATTCAGTTTACTTTCATCCTTCCTCTGCTAGTTCCATGCCTCACTGCCATGCATCAGGGCAGGTACCAGGACTCCATTGTGGACTGCAAGCTAACATAAAATCAAAATATTGACGTTAATACAATTCAAAATCGTCGCCATTTCAAAATAATGATGATTAATGGGTAAAGTTTTAATTAGACATTCAATCCGTTCATAAGTTTTAGTCTAAAACACTTCCGCAGTTAAATTCTCAAATGCGATGTGAACTCAAGAGATTGGCTGTTGGGTTGCCAAAATGACACGAAAATAAGTCTGCTGGGTTTTTTAATTTATATATCTTACTTTATTTAAATGTAAAAAATAGACAGAAACCTTTCGTAAAAAAATAACAAGGAATATATTATGTCAACCGTCCAATAACGGTGTACAACAATATTCGTCATCCCACAGCAACAATGGGATATCTTGAAAAAACTGTAGTTCGCTCTTGGGAACAGTTCATATTGGTCTAATTGAATTTTTTGTGTCTCCCTTACTGTCACGGCGATAAATATGATCTAAACCGTGCTAGAAAGAGAAAACACAACGCTTTATATTAAAATCGAAAAGATACCCTCAGAAAAATGACAATTTTATAAAAAAAAATTAATGAAACTTTTTAATTTTTACGACACTATACCCTAAAATATATCGAGAATCTAAACGACGCCGACGTAACTAAAGGAACCGTTTATACAAATCGCGACTCGCGACCCGTGTATTGGACGGACCGACTGTCGAATTTGCTCTATCAAAGAAAAGAAGTAGAAAAATAATGTGGGAATCCTAACGACGTAAGTGAAAAAAACATTTAAACAAATATGAGCCTGCGGCACGGCGTATTGGACGGACGTACGGTTGAATTCACCCTAGCAGGCCTGGAGATTCGACGTTTCCGCCGGGTTCATTTTAATTAATTCTGAAGAACGTGTTACTAATATTTACGATGTTTCTAAATGAATACCTCCCGAAGTTATTAATTGATCGTCTAGAAAAATAAAATCTGGTGCTCACCGCTAACTTTATTTGTACAACGTAATACTATTTTTTAAAGGCGTTGTACGTTAAAAATAATAATGGCAACGTACTGTTTTTATTAATCTAAAATATAAATAACTCGCATCCCTTGTGAGGCATGGAAATTTTGACGACCTCCGTAGTCCAGTGGGTAAGACTCTTGACTCATAATCCGGAGGTCGCGGGTCCGAACCCGGCATGCGCAAATAAATTTTATTTGATTAATTTGTGTTATTTCACAATTAATTCATTTAAAATAATATATAGTATATTTGCGGCATGTTCCAGAGTGGAAGATACTATCAGTATCGCCCTGGTGTAAGACCACCATTCAGAATTGAAACGTTGCTTGAAAATGGCTTTAGCCGTGTTTGGTGACCAGATCTGAAGAGCCAAGTACTTCTCAACCTTCCTCTTCCCCACCTCCTTCCCCTCCCCACTACCTTCAGCCTCACAACATACCCCAATTGGGGATGCCATAGTCTCACCGGATCCAGGCGGTTGAGAGCAGCTGGGTCTTTTGTGGGGTATTCACACAAATAAAAATTTTAAAAACGAGTGTGCTTTAGACCGCACGACTGAAGTAAAACTATAAGACAAACCTCGCCCCATGAACCCAGGTATCCCTGCTAAGTTACTAAACGTAGCGAACGGGGTGACGTATGGCCTAGGGGTGACATATGACATTGGGGTGAAAATGACCATGGGATGACCTACGACCTTGGGGTGACCTACGACCTTGGGGTGACCCTAGGCCTTGGGGTGACCCTAGACCTCGGGGTGACCATCCTTATCCTTATCACTCCCCAAGTCAAGTGTGCGTAAAGGCCCGTTCGTTGGTCTCGCCATAGATCACCGTTCGCATCGATTACCGTTAGCATCACGCTTTTCGTAACACATCACCACTTTTCGTAACTCATTCACCAGCTTAACCCCCCAAGTCGAGAGTGCGTAAATAAGTTTTACTTCAAAACTCTTGTTTGGTTTCGGTAAATTCAATTCTAATAATTGAGCCCATTTTAGTTCCTTGATGTAGTAGATTCAAGTGAAGAACTCATCTCGTGCTATCTGTACCTTCTGCTGTAGAACCTACAGGAGTAGGTCGGAAGGAACCTACCCTTATTCCGCTCAGAGGCAAATTAATAACACTTTATGACGTTCGGTCTCATTAACTTAATATCTCTACCGGAATAATTATTATTCTCAAGGCTTTGTTTACAAGTTTATCAGAATAAGCCATCCCTCGGAGGGGAGAGGGGGGAGGTGGAGGTTGCCTTTGCCAGGAGGCAGGGGTGGGGAAATTATTAGGTAATTTATATTTAACAATTTTCAAACTTATCTAAGGTGAACGAAAACCAAAAAATCGTCAACCAAATTAATAAACGTCGGATCTGCTTTGAGATTTTCACGTACATCATGATTATTTTGGAAGTGAAAACTTCTTTAGCACTGTTGTGATTAGAAACTCGATGAAACGAAAAATAGCAACACTACAAAGAGACAAACACATAGGTACATCTATAGGACTTAGCCTGCGAGAGAATGAGATAAAATTATCGGTCTTCTCTTTGTGCGGTGTTTTGTAGCCTCCCCACTCTTATCTACTTTAGATTTATGAAGTTTTCACTTCTACCGCGTGTAAACTGCGCACTTCTAATTTTTTAAGTGAAACTTCATTAGCCCCGTCAGTGATTTGATATTCGGATGAAACGTAAATGCGTCACAACTCAGTTCTACGCAAATACTCGGTTCTAATATAATGCGGTAAATTCGCACCTCAGTGCGTACGTCCTATAGCGCAGTGGGCGAGACGCCTGACAAGTTTCAGCGGCCAGAGAAACAGACATCAAGCGAACGGAGGTTCGAATCCTACGAAATCCAAAAAAAAAACTTTTTTTATGAAATCATTATCCAATCTTCAAACCGTTTTAAAAGAAACAGACAACAGAAAGGAAAGTGACATCTAGCGACTTTCTAGTTACACTTCTACCGCGTGTGAATTAACACTCCGATTTTTTTTATTATCCTTATTTGGTCAATGTTTCGGACAACGTTACAGTGCCCATCATCAGGGCAGATACTTAGATTGTAATGAAATGTGTGTTTATGTACGCTGAAGTGATGTTTTAGAAAAGACAAGGCGAAGCTTGATGTGATATCACTATTTTCAATAAATCTTTACTAAGAATTGGTTTACATAATGAAAATGAAAAAAAATGCTGTGGATAAATTGAAACTTTTATTACCGTTTCGCTTGAGTGGAATAAAAATAAAATTGTTAAATACTTTATAAACAATATAAGCGTAAACTGCAAAAAAAAGATTTTTTCATTCGGAACGTATGAAGGCTTATAAGAAACAACGTCAAAAAATCAATCTTTGATGATTTGTGACAATTTCCTTGATTATCTTTTTGCATTCTTGAAAAATAATTTTCAAAATAAATAAAAATCGCTTTTGCGGTAAAACGACTGTTTCTTGACTCCGTTTGCCAAGCGAATTGTATGCTTATTTTGTAAGCTCTATTAGTGGGGACATAAGGCACACTAAGAATATAGACGTGGTAAAAAGTAAGGTCTATTGACTTCCCTAATAATAACCAACCTCCAAAAAATTTTGTACTATTAAACGTTAATATATGCATACACTGTGGTGTCGCGAAAATGCGACTCCACTATATTAATAGTGTTTTAAGGTGCTGCAGATCCAAGCCAAGTCCAGTCCCAAAACTACGTCAACCGCTTTGTTTATGTGGGACGATAAATTTTGTATTGCATTTTCCAAGCCTGATGGACTGTATCAGTCAATGGTTCAAATCTGGGCTTCTGGAACATAAGATAAGTCCAGATTGGAGTATAGGAACAAGGACTCACCCGTCGCCGTTGGGGCACAACGTCTCCAGATTCTGGTTGCTTCACTTCACAATACTTTCACTTCACTTTGAATAATATAAATTCACAATAATATATGAATTGAAACATAATTTCGCAATACCTCTTCCACTGTCGTTGTGATGATACAGATCGTCCACTCTATCTCAGACAACTCTCTTCAATGAGCATACTGTCGTCACCTTTTATGAAGTTAGCTATTTTCTTCGCCATAATTATTTCGGTCATGGTGACATTTAAGGATGGGTAAATTAGGTAGGTAGGATAATTGCAGGATTTTATTGACATAAGTCTTTGCATGGTCTTTGCATACCACCAATCCCAGCATATTGCATTGTTTGAGTTTTTAATTCTGAGATGATAATTTATGATAATTTTAATGAAATAATTAAAAACACTTGTGTTTTACCACGATAATCTTTATTTAAAAATCAACATGTTTCGAGAACGATATTCTCTTCATCAGGACCTTATATGTACCTACTAAAAATAAAATTATCAAGTATAGAAAGACAGGCGTGGGTAGAAATGGAAGCATTGGGGGAAGAGAGAGGTGGAAAGGAGAGGTGCTTTGAAGATCAAGGGGGGGAGGGGGGAGGGGGGGATGAGAAGTGGAAAGTGGAAAGGAGGGGTGCTTAGAAGAACAAAGACAAAAAATTACAATGGAAATATGTTTGATAGGGTTACTCACAAAATTAATTTGATTATTAATAATATCTAAATTTCTATTGACATTTTTCCTTCTTCTTCTTCTTGTGCCCTGTCCGTTCAACGGACATTGGCCATCATGTTGGCTATGCGGACTTTGTTTACTGCGCCCCGGAACAGCTCCATGGTTGACTGGCCAAACCACTGTCTCAGGTTTTTCAGCCATGAGGTTCTCCTTCTTCCAGGGCCCCGTCTTCCGGCAATCTTTCCCTGCATTATGAGATGCAGATCTCATACTTCTCTGGATGTCTCATCACATGTCCAAGATATTGAAGTTTTCGGATTTTTATAGTTTTAATTACTTTATTTTCTTTATTCATCCGAACCATAACATCTTCATTTGAAACCCTGTCCATCCAGCTTATTTTAAGTATTCTTCTGTAGATCCACATCTCGAATGCCTCAAGTCGCCTAATTAGTTCTTCAGTAAGCGTCCATGCTTCCATTCCATAAAATAATATCAAAAACACATAGCATCTGACCATTCGCATTCGTAATGAAACGTATCATGTTCGTATAAAATGTAACTTTGCGGCAGAGCAGAGACCAGGGCTCAGGATAGTGGGCCAAGTAGTTATCTGTCATGTAGGTAGGGTTTTCAGTCAAATAAAAGAAGATGAGCTTTATAAAAATGTATTGAATTCCAAACCAAAAAGCAACATGGAAGTGTACAAACTTCATACCAAGGTAACAAAAGGAAATATAAAAAAATACACATACCAGATGGACTCCTAATGGACACGCTAAACTAACTATACGGAAATAACCCCGGTAGACGAACGCGATCTTGCTTCGCAATGAGAGAACACGAGACGGGACGGGAACTCCAGTCTTCCCATATGGGAACGGCGCGGAATCCAGAGCACCAAGGTCGTCCTTCTAATTGGGCAGGAGGCCGCTATACCTCCAAGGAGCGCATTCAGCCACGGGCCATCTAGACGAACTCCAATCAAAAGGCACGTGGCCCCCAACAGTATCCAAGTCTGGCGTATTACGGTTAGCAGACCGTGACTTTGCAACGCGGGGTCGTGAAGGCATATTATAGTAGCCAACGCCAGGACCAATTCACTTCACGATTCCTTTTCCAGAAATAATTCAACAAAACGGCCAACCAGCCACATCGGAAAAAAGTGTGACTTTCACGTCATCCACTATAAATAACTCGTACACGAACCTCGCGTGTTACGTAAAAACACCCCGCGTTCTTTTAGGTTTAAAAATCGACTTAGATTCTCATGATAAAATCCAATAAAACACTTTTCCAGTGAGTGACCAATTTCCGACCCAACTGCCCAAGTTGATCGGAAGGAAGTGCCCATAAACAAAAAGCAAGCTCTCTCTTTTCCAAAAATTACCAGTGTCCAAAAAAAACACCATAGACAAAATAACCACCTAAGCAAGAACTGCATTAGTCACATAATTATTTATGTGACAGTAATCCAAGGTTGAGATCATGACTGCAGAACATTTTTTTCATGCGGATAAAGGTTGCACGAGCTTGCTCAATACGGCATTTGATTTCAACTGAAGGATCCCATCTATCATTTACATTGCAGCCCAAGTGTACAATACTCTGTACCTTCTCTAGTTTTGTTAATTTATATATAAAGATTTTCCATATAAAGACTTTCATCCAATGCGTTTTTATCCAATACATATTTCTTAATTTCTAATATTTCTTAAAGATCTAAGTTTATTTATTTATTTATTTATATTTATATACATTTTTTTTTACAGTTTTTTAGAGAAAATGTGTCCTAACTGGGGTACCCCGTTCTAAGGACACATTGTACAAGTTTTATTATTTTAATTATAAGTAAATACCTAATCTATGTTAGAATATTGCCAAGGGAAATTATTAAGTTATATCTAAAAGAAAGTACAAAACAAAGCATTATTCTTTGTTGGGTTGCAAAATTGAATCTATTTTCTTCCTTCCCATGTCCATAATCCATATTTTTATGCTTCTTTTGAAGGCGGTTATTTTTTTTGTGGTTTTCATTGCAAGAGGGAGTAAATTAAATAATTTTACAGAGAAGTATTCCATATTTCTTTGTCCAAAAGTCGTTTTAGTTGTAGGTTGGTAGAATGTATGTTGTAATGTAGATCTTGTGAATCGGCCCGAGTTTGTCTGTGTAAAGTTATCCTGATTTTTGAATGCGTACATTAGAATATCTTTTGTATATAATTGTTTCAGTGACATTAAATTCAGCGCTTTAAAAACATAGTCTGTAGGGGTTCTAATGGGCACTCTAAGTATAATTTTAAGAATTGCCCTTTGTGCTATGAGGACTGGTTTTATAGTGGAATCGCATGAGCTTCCCCATCCGATAAGACCATATTGTAGTTGAGATTGGGCTAAGGCATAATAGATTTTAATTAGCTGTTCTTTATCTAAAATGTTTCTTATTGTTTTGAAAAAATAGGTTAGTTTTTTTAATTTGTTGCTCACATTTTCCACTTGGGAGTTCCAATTTAAGTTTTGATCAATTATTATTCCAAGATATTTTATTGTTTGTATTTCATTCAATTTTGGACAGTTGCAAGGAGTTTCTCGGTTCACGTTTATACAGTCTTTATGAATTTTTATGTTTAGGTTTGTATTGAGGTTATCCGTCTGTTTGTTGTGGATTTTGAATTTAATATAATTAGTTTTTGTATCATTTAGTGTTAGTGAATTTGAATCAAGCCATTTTTTTACCCGATTCATCCCTTTTTCAGCTTTTTCAAATACAGTCTCCCATGACTTTCCATGGAATAGAAGGACTGTGTCATCTGCAAAACTAATGACTGAGCCGTGACAGTTTAGTTCACATAAATCATTTATATATATCAGGAATAAAATCGGGCCTAAGACACTGCCTTGCGGGACTCCATATTGGATTTGTATTGGTTGACTTGATTCATTTTGAATCCTGACTAACTGTAACCTTTCTGACATGTAGCTTTTAATGAGGTTTAGTTCACGTCCTGAGATTCCAATCTTTTTGAGTTTTTCTAGAAGATATGTGTGATCAATTGTATCGAAGGCTTTACTTAGATCTAAAAATATTCCGATACACTTATTTCCGTTATCGAGACTATGTTTTATACTTTTTACAATAGAGGCGATGGCATCGGAGGTTCCTATATTTTTTCTAAATCCGTATTGATTTTCAGATAGTATGAAGTTTGTTTCAAGATATTGAGTGAGCTGCTTCTTTATGACTTTCTCTACTACTTTTGAAAGATTATTCAATATTGTTATCGGTCTATAGTTATTTATATCCGCTGTATTGCCAGTTTTAAAGATTGGTATAACAGAACCCATTTTAAGCGTTTCGGGAAAGATACCCTCCATGATACATCTGTTCACAAGGTGGAGGAGTGGTTGAATTATTTCATCTCTAGTTGATTTAATTATTCTCATTGAGATGCCATCTGATCCTGAAGTTAGTGTTGGTTTCATTGAATCTATAATGCTTTTAATGTCATCTGCTGTAACTGTATTTAATTTAAAGGTGATATTATTTGTAAGTGTGTTGTTAATTTCATTATCAGTATAAGGAGGTTTAATTATTTTTTTAGCTAAATTAGAACCCACCTTGGAGAAATATTCATTCACAAATTGAACTATTTCCTTTGGATTTTCTTTCATATTTAATTTTTGATTTGGTGTATCAAGTTCGGTAATATCACTACTTTTATTGTTTTTAGTGTATGTCATCTCCTTAATAATTTTCCAGACAAGTTTAGGGTCATTATTACAGTTTTGAATCTGACGTTTGTAATAGTTACCTCTGGCAAATTTTATAAGTTTAGAACACATGTTTCTATAATGTTTGTAAAGATTTAGAAACGAAAGATCAAGTGGATTTTTTTTAGTTTTTAAGTGTAATTTATCCCTAACTCTTATACTTTTTAGAAGTCCTTGAGTAATCCAAGGTTTTTTTATTTTACATTTGTGTGGAGTTTGTATAGTGAATGATTCTGAACATTTATGAATATTTGTTTGAACAATGCTTGTAAATGAGTGCCAGCAATCCTGAAAATCATTAATTTTAAATAGTTCTCCCCAATCTTCCAATTTTAATAAATCCTTTAACCTGTTAATATTAATTCTATTTTTGACTATTGTATTTTTAATGTAAGTATGTGTATTTTGAAGTTGAATGGTAAGTAGCAGTGTAAAGTGGTCAGTAATATTGGAATGGTGAACGGCGGTACCGTATGCTTTGTTTGTTTTTATCATGATGTGGTCAATACAGGAGGCAGATACATTTTGAGCATTTTCGTTATATCCTAATCTTGTTGGTATATTAACTGCACTGATCAGTCCATGGTGCAGTAAGAGTAATTGGTAGTCATCACATTGGGGGTGTTTCTGTCCAGTATTTAATATGTTAATATTGATGTCCCCAATTAAGTACACGTTCCGAACATCTCGTAGTTGGGTTAGCTCATCATCCAGGGAGTGAAGAAATGGAGATATGTCTCTTGTTGAAGGTGATCTGTATATCCCTAATACTGAGATATCATTATTAATGTTTATTAGTAGACAGTTAGCATCTCTGAGTTGAATTTCTTTTACAATTCCTTGGATCTCATTTTTAATATAAATTATCACTCCGTCATTCTGATTTTTATGTTGTGTGGAGTTATATACCTTATATTTATCTAGGTGTTTTGGTGAGTATGTTTCTTTTTTTATACGACACTCTGTGAGTATGATGATGTCGATATCCTCATCAAATTGCTGTAGCATCACCGTCAGCTCTACGAAATTTTTATTGATGCTTCGTATATTTTGGTGGAGTATTTTTAATGTTTTTGCTTTATTGTTTTTTATATAATCATTAATTTCTTGAGTTGTTAATGTTGTAATGGTTTCCGGAGAAGGGTTGTCATATTCAATATCAGTTAATGGATCCATTTCTGGTATAAATGTAATTTTATTGTAGATAGTTATGGATTACTGAGCTTGTCTATATGATTTTACTTTCAAGGTCGTTGTGATTTTTTATTTCAGTTATTAAAGAGTCTTCAGATTTTCTTGCTAGCAATTTTCCATTTCTGAACCAGATGAATTTGAATTTTTTTTCTTTTGCCCTTATTTTCGTGTTCCATAAAAGATTTTTATAATACGGCGTAAGGGCTTCATTCACATACATTTTTTTATTATCATCCGCTAAATGGGAGACATCATTATTTTTTTTGAAATTCATCATTGTAATTTTTTTAGTTTCATCTTTGAATGTTAATATAAGACGTGAAGGTTTTATATCACTAGATTTTATGAACTTGTATTTGTCCTCTGGTGTCAGATTTAATCCGAAGGCTGAACTAATTCTGGTGGCTATTTCATGGGGCGGTTCATTCAGCGATACTTTAAATCCATTGATCTCTACACTGTTTTTCAATTCTTTTTGCTCGGATTCAGCTATTTTTGTTTCCAGAGCAACAATTCTTTTTTCTTGTATTTCCATCTCCTCTATAATTTTTTGTTGTTGTTTTGGTAAATCCAAAATTTTATTTAATTTGTCATTTATTTCATCATATCGATCGCTTACAAATTGGGTTGATTTTTTAAGATCGGCTATTTCTGACTCTAATTTTGTAAACAATTGTGTTTTTAACTCACTCAGTTTACGATCAAGGTAGTCCGTGAGCGAATCCATGATTTTTTGATGTTCTGCGGCAGATCTCGTTGCAGACATAATTTTTGTATATAATTCCAATAGCTAGTAGCGACTCGGGTAGCACTTGTTTACTTTTCCAATGATTTGTTACTTTTAATGGTTTGTTTATTAATTTTGCAGGAGCCAAAAAAAAAACAAACAGAAACAGACTGCTGTCACTTTTAGTTGTAATAAATACCACTTTTTTCGGTGACTTCACTAGAATATTAGCAATATGGTTCAATTTGTGCACTTTTCTGAAGATTTACTATTATTTAAATCCACTAACTTTAGTTTGCAAAATTTTAAAACCAGTATTTATATCAAATGGTTAAATACTGGTTTTGATACAATTTTGATGTTGTCACAAAGTGAATTTGCAAAATTTGAAGAAATATAATAATTTTATTTTAAACCATACCACACAAAAATACAATTAGGTTGTACGCCTCTGGAAATATCGGGTTGTTTTCAGCCCCACTTCCTCTCCACCTTTCCCTCCCTCCCAACTCACACGTTGGGGGGGGGGTGGGGGCTGGGGGTGGTTGGTGGTGTCACCATGGATAGACAATGCTACCAACTTGTCTATGCTGTAATTTAAACCTATCCATGTTCAGGGGAGCTCATTTAAAACGTCGTTAATTAATCATGTTTTAATTAAAAATATGCTAAAAGACTAAATCAAACATTCACATAATCTTTGTTGCCATTATCTCCACACAGGAGGCCCTGAGGAAAATAATTTACCTCGGGGCCTATGTCAACTTAGGGATTTTTTGTGGAGGGTTTTTTTAAGGTAAGAGTAAGTTCTGGGAAGGAAATAGGTATGAGGAATGGGTAGAAATCTGAGGGTCAATATGTCCGGGAGTGACGGACGTACGAATCCATCCCTTCAACTACGGGATAGATCGAGGAATTACAGCTAAAGAGGTAAAAAGATCTCCTTAACCAGTCTCTCTCGATCCGGCCCGCCACGCAGCAGGTGGGCAGACGTATCGGCCATGATAAACCTCACCCCATCAAACTGGGCACCTCTGCTAAGTCATCAAACGTTGCGAACCATTTGGGTTGGGATGACTTACGGCAGAGGTGTTGGTTATCCAATAAATGGTTCCCGGGGAGGTACCCATACTCGCCTCCCAAGCCCATAGTCTTCAGGTAATGTGAATACGGCACAAGAGTTCCAATTGCTACCCCCAGACTCCTACCTGCTCCTCATAACTTCTCCCTTCCCAGAACTTCCTTTCCCTAAAAAGACTCTCCACACAGTATGGTCTACTCTCCTGCCGTAGGTCACCCCAAGTGGTTTGGTGACTTAGTAGGGGTGCCCGGTTTGCTTATTTCCAAAACCTATACCAGTTCAGTCAGAAAAAATAATCTTTCCAATATTTACACTTTAAATACACCACTATATTAGTTGTTTTTTATCACTTTGCAAAATCAAAAATTGTTGTAAAATCTAGAAAAAATAATCTTTCCAATATGCATATTAGAAATTAATAATTTGATTTCTAAATATTTAAATTTTGATATTGAAATTGTAAATTGTCGATATCGCGACTGAACCGGTATAGGTTTTGGAAACACGCGCCCGGATCCATGGTGTGAGTTTTGTCCGGGTCTTGGCAGCGGATGCTTCTGCCCACCAGCTGCATGGCAGCCCAGATCGGGAGAGAATGGTTGATGGAGTCCCTTTGACTCCTCCATCCATACTCTCCCGCAACATCGCCTTGCACCGCAGTGGGAGGGATGGATTCATACGTCCGATACTCCTGGACACACTGACCTCCAGATTCCTACCCAACCCTAATACCCTTTTTCTTCCCAGATCTTCCTTTCCACCTTTCCTAAAAAGATCCTCCACACTGCATCACCAAAGATGACATAGGTCCTGAGGGGAATTATTTTCTTCAGGGCCTCCTGTGTGGAGCTAATGTAAAAAAAAATTGCAATAATATTTAAAGAAAAGTTTTATAAAATTGCACTCCCCTGTAAAATAAATCGTTTGTTCCCATCTTTGGAAATATTATACGCCTAAGTTTACTTACTGGCTAAGCCTTTCTACTACCAAAAGAGCCTTACCATCCCCTACAACATCCAGCAAATCCACCAAACATCCCTTGCTCTTTCGACATATGGGCAAGAATTGTTTTGAAACAGGGTTGGCACTTTGCAGAAACGAGCTTTCGGTTTAATTAACTGCTCAACTTAATTACATTTTGCGTTTATGCCGCCATTAGAGCTAGCCAGCCCTGAGGACTGAGGACTGAGTACCTACTTGGTACGGGAGGTAAGGGACCTCTTTTTGTTGTACAACAATTAAAAAGAAAGATTTCACCGTCGCTTTGTTTGGAACACACATTATTTTCTTTGGGGAAAATTATACAGGTAAAAAGAGAGAGTTTGTTTTCGTGTTTTTTTTAATATAGATTGAGATATTTTGATGATGTGTTTTTTGGATACGATTTTAGATTTTCACGACCAAAAGTATTTTTGTTATTGGTTTTTGGGGTATTATGCCGTGTTGCGTTTCGGACAGCGATGCAAATCGGACGATTCGCAAAAGGATATCAGAACACTTCCGTGCCTGTAAACTTGGCCATCCTGACAAATCGGCAATCGCCGAGCACTTAAACGAAACCGGCCATTATTTGGATTTGTCCCTGAGGTCCTGGGAAGACCCAAAACTCATAGAGCACGCCTGATTACGGAGGCAATTGAAATTCACAAAAATCCTATAAATATTAATAGAGACGACGGAGCTAGTTCTTGGTATCCGGTAATTGACGGTTACATCAAGGCTAAACGCAAAAAAACATATTGAAGTATATTGTAGCGCCAGCTCGTAGAGGAGTGGAGCTGGCGACACGGTATCGCTCCCAAGTAGATAAGTATAAACATCACCCCAACTATTACACATCTGCCCTGATGATGGACACTGCAACGCTGTCCGAAATGTTGACTAAAGAAGAAGGTAGCGCAACACGGCATAATACCTCAAAAACCAATAACAAAAAAAATGTGTTTTTTGTCATTTTACGTAGGAAAACAGTTTTTCTGTCTGACCAAAGAATATCAATTTTATTGAATAACTTTTTTAGTCCTAAATTTTCCAGTCTTTCAAAATAAATATCATCTATACTTGTGCCACTAATCTTCTCATAAATGTATTTCTAATAGTGATAGGGTAGCAAATGTAAAATCAAGCAATGTCGTGTTTTAAATATAGTATCCCCCGCGTGCAAAGCCGTGCCTTCTCCAAGCATAAACTTTCTAATTAAAGTGTGTTTATCGGAAGTGACCTGCCAGGTAAGTATGTTTCTGTATCTATTTTTAAATAATAAATTTAGATAGAACTACAAACTAGACAAACCATTATAGCAACTTGTGGCTAAAAATTGCATCCACCGGTTCATCGATCACCGATACGAAACTATACAGGGTGTCCGGGGGTAAAGTGCATTAACTTCGGAGGTAATTCTACATGATAGTACAAGTAAAAAAGATAAATAACTTTTTTCGAAATTCCAACGTTTAGGGGTAGTTTTTAAGGTAAAAAGATAAAATTAGTCCGGCGTGTGCAGTCAGATTTATTATTTTCCGCTGTAACGATACGGGCCAATCATAATCGAGTCGGGCGCCCGGCAGGCTACCAGCAAGTAAGATCGTACCTCACACTAAGGATTTTTAGTAGGTACGTCTTTTTGTATGGGAAAAAAATGTTGGAATTTCGAAAAAAGTTGTTAATCTTTTTTACTCCTACCATCATGTAGGATCACCTCCCGAAGCTAATGCACTTTACCCCCGAACACCTGTATGTACAATAATTTAACCAATGAACGCGATGCTGTGTAAAAATGTACTGTACAGGCATAAAATATACAGGACCATACTTAACTGGGAGATCACTTGAGATTTGTGAATACCGCACAAGAGTCCCACCTGCTCCCTACCGCCTGGAGCCGGAGGGACTATGACATCCACAATTGGGATATGTTGTGAGGCTGAAGGGAGAGGAAGATCCTGGCTATTCAGATCTGGTCACCAAACACGGCCAAAGTCATTTTACCTGCGCATTTGAATTCGAGACCTTCGAATTGCTAGTCGAGAGCCTTACCCCGCGATCACGGGGGTCGTCAAATGTAATGTAGATATGCATATTTTTAAAAAGGTAAATTGATTAAATTCACATATCTATCCTACATTTTTTTTATATGAGCTCCACACAGGAGGCCCTGAGGAAAATAATTTCCCTCAGGGCCTTTATCATCTTTGGGGATGCTGTGTGGAGGGGTTTTGGGGGAAAGGAAGGAGAGGAGAGTTCTGAGAAGGAAAAGGGTTTAAGGGGTAGATAGGAATCTGGGGTTCAGTGTGTCCTGGTCATCCGCCTCCAATACCTAGACAAACCTCACTCCATGAACCCGGGCACCCCTGCTAAATCACCAAACGTAGCGAACCACTTGGGGTGACCTATGGCAGAGGTGTTGGTTATCCAGTAAAGGTTCCCGGGGCGGCGGTACCCAATCCCGCCTCCCAAATATATTAATGCGCAGGTAAAATGACTAATGCATTAATCTGTCTTGTTTTTTCTGCCTTTTTAAAAAGATATTCTTTTTCTACTAAACTCCACTTTATGTTTTCGGAAAAAGTTCGGTTTATGGGCGAAATTCCTAAAAAATAAAACTAGTTATTTTTATACTAACTTTGGGCCGGGGAATCCGAATCTGAAAGAATTAGGTTGGGGCAAGCAAATGAGTTGTTTGGTATCAAAAATGGTCAGATCCAAAATTAACAAAAAATAATGTAAGTATTGAACTGTGTTCATCATTAATTTCAAAAACAGTCATATCCTCACATTTTGTAAGAGAAACCGGTTTAAAAAGCGGCTGTGGTATCAAAAATAGTCAAATCCAGCACTATTAATTTTCAAATTAAGTCAAATCCGAGCCGACCAATCAGCTTCAAGAATTTTGTATGGCGCATCGTCCATATTGTTTTTGGTGTCAATCAGTTCTTGCCACAAAAACGTGTCTGCTGTGTGTTTTTAATTAAAATTTGCTATAAAAAATGGAAGAAAACCCAAAAAAAATAGTGGAAACAGCTCATAATTTATCAAGAAAACCCTTGAATGATAAAACTTCATGGAAAAACAACAGAGCAAAGGTTTCTACGTAAGTAAACATTCAATCTTAGAACAATGCTCTCCTAGAATCAGTAATCCTCAACCGTTAAAATTGTAAAAAATGTTTTAAATGATATTTATTTTCTATTTTCGAACAAAGCCAGGGATTAAGCTATTTATTGATTTAATCAATATTAATTCAGTTTATTGTTGAATTTATTGGTGCTGAAGCTATTTTTCATATGCCTTACCTTAGGATGACGTGCGTTCAGAATAGTCCAGATCGGACAAACTCAACTAATATACCGTATGAAGACATGTTACCAGAAGCGTCGAATGAAATCGCCAGTGCTGTTTTTCATTGCCTATGCTCTAATGTTGAAAAATACAAAAAGTAACAACCATACCCCTAGTGGCAGATGGTTGCAGCGGCCAAAACAAAAATACATCGGTTTTGGGAATGCTTTGCAAGTATCTTATGGACTACGCACCAGAACGAATAAAAACTGTGGAGTTGCTGTTTCCAGTAGTGGGTCACTCTTACCTGCCGCCAGACCGTGTATTTACCCAAATTGAGAAATTTTTTAAAAGAACGGAGATTATACCAAATCCACAAGGCTACTGCCAATTCTTTAAAGATTATGGAACAACTTTAAATTTCAAGAAGTAGAGGTTCTCGATTGGAAAAAAGCGAATACTGAAGTACTAAAAACTACAGGTGGACTGCATTTTTCAATCAAACAATGTAAGAGATTTTTCATCAAACGGAACAAACAGAAGCGCAATATTTTAGTGCGAGCAGAGGAATCCCACCAAAATAGATGAGGTTCACCTAAAAACATTTGCAAAAAAAAATAAAACCGTCAAGTCAAATAAATCCCACCACCGTACCAACAAATGTGGCAGTAAAAAAGAAAAATAAATTATATTAAAAAGCTACTTACTACTTACTCACTATGGCGAGCAATGGAAGCTTCTACCGGAGCTACAGTACTTTAAAAATGTTTTTGAGAGACCAGACACCGACATCCATTTTCATTCAAATGAACAATGTGAAATGGAGGATGAATTGCCAAATTTAATTGTGTAGTCTAATAATTATAAATATAGTAATTTGAAGAATATCTCGATGGAAAACTTGATAAGATGAATATATATTTTTTAATTACTTTGTTGTCTATTTTTCACTTTAATTTATTACCTAGTACCTTAGGTTTTCAACCCCTGATCCTTATTTAAGTTATTTTCTAAATAAGCCAAATCCCCACAGTTAACATTCAAAGATAGTCAAATCCACTTTACTTGCTATCAAACTCGGACAAATCCACGTTTCACTATCAAAGTAAGTCAAATCCAAACTTGAAAACCCAATTTTGTAAGTTTTTTGTATAGAATATATGGTCGTTTACGGTTAATCATTTTTACAAAACATATTTAAATACGCCGCCAAATTTTTTGCTTTCTACGGTTTTGCCATATAGTAAAATCTGAATTTGGAGTTTCCTGAAAATTCACCTAAAGTGGATTTGACCAGTTTTGATACCAATTGACTCAAATATAAACTGAATAACACGACTGCAAAATTTTAAATTCATAAACAGCTTACAGGCCATTTTGACGCTATCAACAATGTCATAGAAAAAACCAAAGATATTTTATGTTCAACCACAGAAAATTAAGTGTTGCCATAAGCAATAATATCAACGTAAAACTTTCAGACACGATACTTCCTCACATGATAATTCATCACATAACTCACATTAACCTGATGAATTATGACTATCTCAACGGCCGTATTCTTAGACCAATGGTTTGTGATAGAAAAGAAAGTGCCCCCTTCGTAGCGCCTACTCGCGTCAAGGCAAGAAAACATCCCAGTTTTCAAGTAGTTTAGCGGCTACGCTAGGTTTGTGTAACATGGTTTGTGATAGAAAAGAAAGTGCCCCCCTTCGTAGCGCCTACTCGCGTCAAGGCAAGAAAACATCCCAGTTTTCAAGTAGTTTAGCGGCTACGCTAGGTTTGTGTAACATGGTTTGTGATAGAAAAGAAAGTGCCCCCTTCGTAGCGCCTACTCGCGTCAAGGCAAGAAAACATCCCAGTTTTCAAGTAGTTTAGCGGCTACGCTAGGTTTGTGTAACATGGTTTGTGATACAAAAGAAAGTGCCCCCTTCGTAGCGCCTACTCGCGTCAAGGCAAGAAAACATCCCAGTTTTCAAGTAGTTTAGCGGCTACGCTAGGTTTGTGTAACATGGTTTGTGATACAAAAGAAAGTGCCCCCTTCGTAGCGCCTACTCGCGTCAAGGCAACAAACATCCCAGTTTGCAAGTAGTTTAACGGCTACGCTAGGTTTGTGTAACATGGTTTGTGATACAAAAGTGATAAAATTTATAAAAAATAATTACTGAAATTATAAACATGTTTTTTTACGTTATTGATATTATTGCTTAATGGCAACACTTAATTTTATGTGGTAATATGTTGTCTTTAGTTTTTTCTATGATCTTTATTCTCAGAAAAAAATGGCCTGTTATTCCTGTTATATTGTATGTAAATTCAAAAGTGTACAGTCGTTTAACTCGGTTAATATTGCCGAGTGTAACCTAATTCTTTCAGATTCGGATTTCCCAGCCCAAAGTTAGTATAAAGAAAATTAAATTTCTTCTTTCGGAGTATCGCCCTTAAAAAGATGTGTCATTAATTTATTGGAGTTTGCTTGTGTATCGAAAATTTTTAAGTCGTGTTATTCAGTTTATATTTGCTTGCCCCAACCTAATTCTTTCAGATTCTGATTCCCCGGCCGAAAGTTAGTATAAAAATAACTAGTTTTATTTTTTAGGAATTTCGCCCATAAACCGAACTTTACCCATGTTTTCTTTAATAGTGTAAATTTTATGGGAAAACTTCTCTTGTTCATGTAACATGTAAATATTTTAAGAAAATGTGTGTAATTGTTTGTTTTCCTTATATCGTTTATTCCGTTTGATAGATTCTCCCATCTTAACAGACGGATTGCAATCTTTAGAGCACAGGCGTCGGGTGGGAATGCTATCCTTGTTCTACCGGTATTACAATGGAAGATGCTCCGAGGAACTAGCATCATTGATCCCTTCGGCACCGGTGCATAGTCGGGAAACACGCCAAACGCGTGCCCAACATTTGTACACAGTTGACATTAGTCACATGAGAACGGGTCGTTTCTTCGACTCGTTCTTATGTTCAACAGCTCGGCTGTGGAATGATTTGCCGGCCTCTGTGTTTCCTCCTTCCTACAACATGGGTCTCTTCAAGACCAATGTTCATTCCTTCCTCTCCTCAAAAAGACCCTCCACACAGCATCCCAGATGACATAGGCCCTGAGGGAAATTATTTTCCTCAGGGCCTCCTGTGTGGAGTTAATGTAAAAAAAAAAAAAAAAAATCTATAATATAAAAATGAATCGCTAAATGTGTTGGTAAGCACAAATCTCGAGATCAGCTGAACCGATTTCGCTAATTCTTTTTTTAGAATATTCCTTAAAGTTCGAGGATGGTTCTTACGGAGAGAAAAATTAAGAAAATTGCGCAAAAAATTAGATAATAACAGAAAACATCGCACGTTTGACAGTTCGCGTGTTAGAGAATGACATTTTGCAAAGCATTGGTTGTTTAATCACGATTCTATTTTTGAAAATCTTTAATAAATTTATTTAAAGTAGGTACTCCCCTAATATTTTGAATCGAATCAAGAATTTCAGATATTTTAAATAGGTACCTATGTTAGGTACCAAATTTAATATACATGAAAAATGGAAATTTGAATAAAAATTGTAAAAGGTGGAACACGGGCTGTTTAATAACTGAATGTACTGGGATTGAATATATGGAACGCGGGAGGAGGACGGAGGAGGAGGACGAGGGAGCGGGAAAGGGAAGAGGGAAGGCGGGGAAGGTGGAAGGGGAACGCGGAAGGGGAAGGGGACGTGTGAGGGGGGAGGGGGGTTCGCGGGACGCGGAAGGGAGGGAGGAGTGGAGTGAGGAGAGGGAAGGTGGAGGTGACGGAGTGGGAACGCGAGAGGGGAAGAGGACGCAGGAGAAGAAGGGGAGGCGGAAGGGGAACGGGACGAATGGGAAAAGACACTCAGGGAGAAACAATTTCTTTATTAAATGGCATAGCAATGCATGCCGGGACCATATGGGACGCAGGAGGAGGGTTGGCGGGATGAAGGAGCTGTAAAGGGAAGAGGGAAGGCGGGGAAGGTGGAAGGAGAACGCGGGAAGGGAAGGGGAGGTGTGAGGGGGGAGGGGAACTCGGGAGGGGGTTCGCGTTACGGGGGGAAGGGAAGGGGCGTGGAGTGGAGAGAGGGAAGGTGGAGGTGACGGAGTGGGAACGCGAGAGGGGAAAAGGTCGCAGGAGAAGAAGGGGAGGCGAAAAGGAAACGGGATGAATGGGAAAGGACACTCAGGAAGAAACAATTTATTTATTAAATGGCATAGCAACGCATGCCGGGACCAGCTAGTATTAAAATAAAATAAAACACATTTTTATTTTTATTCAAAGCAATAATGACACAGGATGCACAAGTTCCCGTTGGCCTATTTATCCATAATATTCAGCCGTGAATAAAGTGGTTCGGCTATAAGACCAGGTTATACCGATGTGCGGTGCTTAGTTCCACGGGAAATAGGAAGTAGGTAGCGGCAAGATACATTTAACGGAAGTGAGGGTAAGCGGACCGGAAGTCGACCGGAAAATGGAACTCTTGCGGCGACAAAAGAAAGCTCCATCATTTCCGGGCTGATAAACACCATTAAGGACAGCTAGAACGATCAAGTACAGCCTTAAATGCGGGCTAAAATTGAACATGACCTAAAAAGGAGTATTTTTTAATTAATTGTAACTAACTACCACGCCGTATCACTGCAGGGATAGGCAGAGATGGTGGAACGCCACATAACTTTATCTTGGTATGCACTCTTTGCTTCATTCACCCCCCCCCCCCCCCCCCCCCCCCCTCCTCCATTGATCCCCGGCCAGTTTATGCCGCCTCTTCTATTACAAAATTTTAATTTCACGGAGTACTTAAATGTAAAATATTTTAGGTAGATAAAAAGAATTAAACTGGCAGCAATAAAGCTTGCCGATTAAATTGTACTTCATTGATGTTTAAATATATCGATATTCGAAGTGATTCTATTTAACAACAAGACAACTCTCCCGACTGGGTATCTACTGGCATATAAAATACCCAAATCTCTTCGAAAATGTATGCAGACAGGATGTACGGCCGTAAGTATGTCTAACAAAAGTCGATATACTTATATCCGCAGACGTTTTAAGTGGAAATCCTCTATTCCTACAAATATTTTCACTAGAAATCGTTCATGGGCCAACGCGTAACCGTCTGATGCAGTTACGTAGGAACTCTTCTAGATTGTCAACAATCAGCTAGTTAGCAATAACACGATGACACTGCGCGAGTTTACTGACAGATAGTGAATTTCCCAGATAGTAGTAGCTTGTAAACTCGCTCTGTTTCATCGACGCTAGTCACCCGGGGATAGTGTAGCTTTCCCAACAGTGAAAGAATTTTTCAAATCGGTTCAGTAGTTTCGGGGCCTATTCAATGCAAACACACAAACAAATAATCAAATCTTTCCTCTTTATAATATTAGCATAGACAAGTATTAAAAAATTCACAGTGTTTCTTTTAATGCTATTTTAGATAATCCCTAGGAGATTTTTGTTCTATTTTAAACGAGTCATGTTTTATAAAACATTTTCGGTTAAATATTATCGTTTTTAATATAAGCGCGCTCTCTCTAACATTGTATTTACACATCTGTCCATCTTCTTCTTTTTGAGCGGGTACAACGCGCCTTATCTAAACAAAAATTTGAAACAGAAAAATCAGAAAAGGTTACGGTCGCATTTAGTAACTGAACCCAGGGCCTTAGCCTCGCCTGGGTTCTGCTACAACCACTGAGCTAATTCAACCTATTCTATAACCTATCCCCTATAGTCATATTTAACTTAACATACCCTCATACTTCGACTAAGAACTACCAACATTATCTTCATTTACTTAATACATATTTTTTGGCTGCTATATTCGCTTACTTCCCGAACTGAATGCAATCCAGATAGTGTTTTGGATAAATATATCCATTTTTATTTTAATGTGCGACATCTATTGACTTTTCTGCAAGTCTTGGATGAAAGTTTTGTTTATTTTTCCAATAACTTTAATGAGTAAAACCTCAAATGTAATATTTAATAATTGAATAAAAATAATTATATTAAAGTCCATTCAGTCCATACATTTTCTGATTTTTCTGTTAAAAATTTTCGTTTGAGAGCCACTTACGATTAAAAATTACAAGGTTTGAGGTTTTACTCAACAAAGGATATCCATGAATATCTACAAATATCAAATACCAAGTCAAGAAATCGTTAATCTTACGTTTAGAGTTACTTGAAGAGTAACTATGTTATTACTACATAACGGTTTATTTTAAGGCGGTACACAACCCTAATAATTTTTATTTGGTCAAAACTCACATTTTAAAAATTTCCGTGCGATTCGGAAATATAATTTTTTTATTCAAACAGACCCCTGGGGATGTAAGTTATATTTAAGGTTAAAAAACGATACCTAACCATTAATATATTTTACGTTCAACGATTTTAAAATTTTATAACCCATTTTTCAACTATAAAGTAAGCGGTAGAAAAAAAATATTCTTAAACCAATCTTTTTATTGTGTTTTGGCTGTAAAAAGTTTAGTGTGTTGGAATCTTCTCCCCCCTGATCTTCCAGGAGTCACTTCTTGCTGCTCATTTTCAGATATTTATATAATTTTTTTACTTCTGTCACTTTTTATATTAGCTGTAATTTTTTGAACAATGGAGGAGGATTTCCCTCCTGTACCCCTTACAAAGCCCCCAGATCCCCCTCCTGACCCTCCAGATGGAGACATTTCAGATAAAATAGACTTTTCAGAACATTCAAACATTTCAGACAATGAATCTGTCATCCTAACCTCAATTAAAAAAAGAAAATTTAGTCCCCTTTCCCCAAAAAAACATGATTCGCCTTTGTCTTCTCAGTCCCCTCCAGCTCTTCCTCAACCTCCTCCAACAATCTTTTACTCTACTCATTCCCGTGGCCCCTACATTGTATATGCGCAAAAAACTGAACAAGGTAAAACCATCCATCCTCTTGAATTTGGTAAATTTCTTTCAAATAACAAGAACCTTTCGATTAAACCTGGAGGTGTTAAAGCCGAGGGTCGCGAATCTCTGTTGAATTCCTGTCAGGTTCAGCCGCCAACAACTTTATCAAAAATATATTTATTTCATCAAATTCTAAATTCAAGGCGTACATCCCAACTTTCAATGTCACTCGAATGGGCCTGGTCAGGGGTATCTCGACCGATCTGTCCATTCCAGAAATCCTATCCTCACTTTCAACCCCCCAACATATCGGCAATCCCATAAAAGCCAGGAGGCTAAATTATAAGGACACCTCTGAGGGCATCGTTTCCTGGAAGCCCTCCCAATCTGTCGTCATCACATTCGAAGGACAATCTCTTCCCTCCCATATTTATTTATTTTTCAACTCCTTACCAGTTGAAATGTACACTTATCCCACCACTCAATGTTACAACTGCTGCCGTTTTGGTCATACCAAAGCTGCATGCAGATCCCCTCCCAGATGTTTCAAATGTGGAGAAAACCACTCGGCTGACCAATGTTCTTCTCTCTCTTCACCTAAATGTTTTAACTGCTTAGGCGCTCATTCCGCCATTAACTCTTCTTGCCCCGAACAATCTCGCCAAAAAAATATAAAAATTTCTATGGCCTCTGAGAACTTGTCTTTTCTGCAGGCTTCTAAATTATTCCCGCCTGTCAAAAAATCATTTTCCGAGGTTTTATCCAGTAACTCTTCATCCAACCCTCTCGCCTCCTCCTCAACATCTTCCCGTTCAACAAAATTCACATACAAAAACCCTATCTCTAAACAGGCTCGTGGATACGATCAGCAACAACACAACTCACTTCTCTTAAATCCCAATGGTTCTCCTCTTTCACACGCCACAAATGGGTGCGCAAACAATTATAATTCATCCTCAACAAACTATCAAAAGCTTTCTGAACAACTCTCCCAAGATAATTCTTCATTTATTCAAACTCTTATTATGCTTCTAATTGACCTAATTTCTTCTCAAACTAATCTACCGTCCAACGCTGCTTCTATTATTTCCACATTAAAATCATTTATTCAAAATGGCTCTTCAAGATGTCAGAATTCTTCAGTGGAATAGCCGCAGTGCTATTTCTAACAAATCAAACCTTCTTAACCTATTAAATTCAAACCTTGTTTCTGTGGCTGCTGTCTCGGAGACATGGTTTACTCCATCCACCCACTTTAATGTGGGAGGGTACTCCTGTCTCCGCGATGATCGCCCGGAAGGTACGGGCGGAGGTGCTGCCCTTTTTATTAAAAAATCCCTTCCGTTTTTCCCAATAAATAATATCAAACCCCCCAATGCTGACTTTCAAATGGTTGCAGCTAAAATAAAGGACACTTCCTTTGTTTCTATCTATCTTCCCCCAACATCGCACTTCAATAAACAAGCGTGGTTGCAAATTGTCCGTCAACTAAGCCCTCCTTTCTTTTTATTGGGTGATTTTAATGCCCATTCTCCCGTCTGGGGTTCTGCTTTCTGTGATCGAGACGGTCGAAGTGTGATGGATTTCCTAGATGAATCCAACCTTTTTCTTTTGAATGACGGATCTCCTACTAGAATCTCTCGCCCCAACACAAACCCCAGTGCAGTGGATCTCTCCATATGCTCTATTAATCTGGCACCTCTCTCCTCGTGGGTGGTGTCCCCCGACCCTTGCTCCAGTGATCATTTCCCGATCACCATCACTTATCAAACTTCTTTCCATTCAGACAAGTCCCATATTTCGACAAAGATTAAAACAAAACACACCAAATGGGACGAATTTAACTCACATATGGATAAGTTTATACAAAATTTATCCTATACCGATACATTATCTGTCAAAGATGACTACGATAACTTCAAATCAATGCTCGTAACTGCAATCAATAAATCAAATCCTCCCCCTAAAACCAAATCTCTCAAAAAACTCCCTCCAACTCCCTGGTGGGATGAGGAATGTTCCAAAGTAGTGAGAATTCGGAAAGCTAAATCTCTTTCCTATCGTCACAATATGACTATGGAGAACTATCTCATATACAAAAATGCCGAAGCGAATGCCAAAAGGGTATTGAGGTCAAAAAAAAAATCCGGGTGGTACAACTTCTGCAGTTCAGTATCTCCGAACACTCCAATTTTGGAAGTTTGGTCTATGATTCGAAGATTTCGATCCTCCTTCAGTCCAACATCTCCTCGAGCTTCTCATTCTAAATGGATGGACGAGTTCTTGGACAAAATTGCCCCCCCTTCTGTACCTAACTTAGATGAAATAACTCCAATCCACAACACTCCTATGTCTGATCATTGGCTTGACTCTCCATTCACTTTAATTGAATTAAAAAATTGTTTATCAACAGTCAAGGACTCATCTCCAGGCAGAGATGGTATACCTTATAGCATTATCAAAAATAGTAATGATAATGTTCTAAATCACTTTTTAAGCATCTTAAATAAAATCTTCCAGACTGGCATAATACCTGATGACTGGAGTTCTCAAATAATCATCCCAATTCTAAAATTAAACAAATCACCCAATTCTGGATCCAACTATAGGCCAATTGCTCTTTCATCCACCCTTAGTAAAATTTATGAAAAATTAATTAAAAACCGGTTAGAATTTTTCGTCGAGAGTAATCATCTTCTCTCTCCATCCCAATTTGGATTTAGGAAAAAGAAATCTACACAAAATAACCTTGCCATCATCAGCACTGATATTAATTTTTCCATTTCTAACAAAGAAGTATGTCTTGCAGTCTTTATAGACATAGAAGGCGCCTTTGACAATGTTTCCATCCCAATTCTTAAAAAAAAACTTTTAGGCCTTGGCTTACCCCTCATGTTTGTCCAATATATTATTAATCTTTTTCTCGATAGGAAAATTTTCATTGAGCTACCAGATGTTACTCCTCAGAGTAGGTCAATTTGGAAGGGTTTACCCCAAGGCGATGTATTATCCCCCTTACTGTATAATATATACACACACGATATGCATGTCACCATTCCCCCTCAAGTAAAAGTCGTTGAGTTCGCAGATGACATAGCTTTCTTCTTATCATCCAAAATCATTCCATCCGCCGTCAAATATCTTAATGAAGCCATGGATGCCCTTTGCACATGGCTTACTTTAAATGGTCTTGAACTTTCAGTACAAAAGAGTCAGTGTGTTACCTTCTCAAATCGTCATAATAATCCCCCTGTTCAAATTTTATTTAAAAACTCGCCAATCCCCAATGCTTCCGAAGTAAAATTTTTGGGAGTAACATTTGATAGGAAACTTAAATGGTCTTCCCACATTAATAATATAGTTACTTAATGTGAAAAAAATTTAAATATTATCAGATCATTGACTGGCGTTTGGTGGGGTGCTCATCCTATCTGCATTAAGTTGCTCTACAATGCACTTATTCGAAGTCATCTCGACTATGCCTGCCCACTTTTTAGTACTGCATCCAAAAATGCACTCAGTAAATTAGACAAAATTCAATCTAAGTCATTGCGAATAATAACTGGCGCGATGCAATCGTCGCCCATCAATTCCCTTCAAGTAGAATGTTCTGATCCTCCTCTTTATTTAAGGCGTCAATTATTTGCTGACAAATTTGTTCTTAAATGTTTAAATTCTAAAAGTCATCAGATTATTCCCAGAGTCTCGTTGTTCAACGACTCAACACATTCATCTACAATCAGAGCTCGAACTAAACCTCTCCCTGCCATTTGTAAAAATTTTCGCTCTCTCTCAGAGCTTCAAATTATCAAAAATGATATTCTTCCTTTGTACAAATTAAAATATAGTCACGTCACCCTATCCCCAACGATTTTAGAGGGGATCGGCATCCTTAAAAGTCATTCCAATCTCCCAGCCCGTACTGTCAATAATATGTTCAATGACATTATTTCTTCTAAATGGCCCAACTCTTCTCTTTTATTTACTGATGGCTCCAAATCTCCGGACTCTCCTAACTGTGGTATTGGTATTAACGTTTACCACAATAATTCTAATGAAAGAATATTTTATTCAATTTCAAACCAATTTTCAATATTTTCTGCCGAGTGCATTGCGATTATTGAATCTCTCAAATATATAATAAAAAATAATTTTGAACATTCTCTTGTTCTCTCTGACTCTCTCAGTTCCCTCCAAAAAACTTAAAACCAGTCCTCTTCTTCATCCTGATGATCACTTTGTATGTCTTATTCGAGTATTGATAACCTCCATTCAAAGCTCTGGAAAAACTGTCACTCTGATTTGGATTCCTGGACATGTTGGCATAGTGGGTAATGATATTGCTGATTCCTTGGCAAAACAAGGAGCGTCTAACCCTACCATTACCCTCGTAAACCATATTCCCCTGTCTGATATTTTTTCCATCATCAAAGATAGATCCCGCAATGTTTGGACAGAGTATTGGAACATTGCTAGTCAATCCAAGGGTGCCCGCTACGCCTCAATACAAAGGACTATCCCATCAAAACCGTGGTTTCAAAAATTCCCCCATTTTTCCAAAAAAGAAATTTCCTTACTTATTCGTATGAGAATCGGACATTGTTCCGTTCCTTCTCACCTTTATAAAATTCATGTGCTTGACTCCCCAGATTGTACGTTCTGTGGTCTAGATGTGGGAACTTTAGATCACATATTTTTTGATTGTCCCTCTCTAAATAAATATCCTCTCTTCTATCAAGCGTTATCAAAAATTGCCTCTCCTCCATTCAACATCTCATCTCTTCTAAGTCTGAACTCTACTCCAATCTTCCATAAAATTCTGAAATTTGCACATTTAAATAAAATTAATATATAAATTCACCTTTCCTTTCTCTGTAATTATAAATGATGGCCTAGAACACCCTTGAAGGGTGAAAGCCAGAAATAATTGAAAAAAAAAAAAAAAAGTAAGCGGTAAGCACCAGATTTTATTTTTCTAGACAATGAATTAATAACTTCGGGAGGGAAACATTTAGAAACATCTTAAATATTTGTAACACATTCTTCAGAATTAAGATGAAGCCATACTAAATAATGCAAAATCAAACAAAATCACATGTTTTTGTTTTGAAAATTTGATAGTTAAGAAGTATTATAGATGCTTCAATTAAATACTGTGTGTAGAACATACCATGGCCCTTAAAAATATCGGTAATTTTTTTTGTAAGTCTTTTAATAAGCCTTTAAACAAATAAGTATAAGGTCTATAAAAAACACTTTCAAGTCTAAACTCTCCTATTTATAAACCCCTTTTCGTATTTTGTTTTATTGTATATTGTGGAAAATTTAGTTTCTTTTATAATAATCGCAAAAAATTATATTTTTGCCCGAACTTCACAAAATAAAATAAAATATGCATTTTCTCGTTGTTATTTTTGACATCAATCAATACGGCCCGCACTCTACGAATTTGGATTCTTGAAGTGACCCTTATGGCATGGGCACAAGAACCATGCACTGGGCAACACCTATTTCGTATCAGTCACGCCCCAACCGGCGCGGGAGACAGTCGTGTGACTCCACGTCGCTTAGTTTCGTGAAATCAATTTTAAATTTCAGTTGTCTTACAATAAACAATGCGTAAAACAGGAATTAATATTTTTTACAGGCCTTTACGAAATCAACCTCTAAAAAAAATTCTCAAATACCTTTTCCAACCTTTCCAAAAGCTTTATCTCAAATATTTTTAAACTCCTCCCATAATGGGCGTGAATTTCGATTTCGATTTTTTTCCTTTGTTTCTTTTATCTGTGGTCCGTCCAATACACGGGTTGCGTGTTGCGATTTGTATACACGGTTTCTTTACTTACGTCATTAAGATTCTGAAGATATTTTAGGGTATATTGTCGTCTTAAAAAGTCGGGTATGCCTCATACGTCATACGTATATCTGGCAATGTTATATTGTCTTGAAAACAAGCTTATGGGTCCGAGTGGTTATATAATGTACCTATTAATATCGAAGAAAAGAAAAAATTTCCCACAAATTCCAAAGATCAAAACTACCCAAGGTTTCCCTAACTATCTCCTATTCCCTTCTGATTCCTTCGCTTCCTCCTCATCTTCTCCCCCTCCCACACCCAGTTCTCCATCTTACCCCTCACCTTTCCCTTCTCCCCCCTTAAGGCACTTTATCCCGACACGGGTGCTTAAAGAACATTATGTTGCGTATCTTATATCTAATCCTGCCCCCTTCTAAAATTCTGCAAAGTTAAAACACCTTACAAAAAAGTACCAACTGCAAATAATTATTTTTAATTTTTATTTGTAAGAGATTTGTTTCTTTTTGTTAGGTGGTGTGTTTTTTGTTAGTATTGGGATCAAATGTTTTGATTGCGGAGTTTCGGATAAATTGACTGGTCACTTTGAATTTGTAGGAAAATCCTTGAGGGATTTGATAATGTTTTCGTATTTCAGGTAGGATTTGGTGGGTCTCGGTAGTGTAGCGGTTAATGTGCTTGTATTAGGTCTGAACATTGCTGGTTCGATTTCCCAAATCTTAATATATAAAAATTAATGTTTCTTTCTTTGTCCTTCTTATGCGGTCACTAAAACGGTTCCGCGCGTCTTCATCCCTCGATAAAATATCCCCGACAAAAAAACCCCGACACAATATCTTACGGACAAAACATCCCCCACAAAATATCTACGAAAACCTAACCTAACTTAACCTAATTTAACCTATCCTAAAAAATATATCCTAAAACCTAACCTGACCTTACTTAACATAATTTAACCTATCCTAACAAAATATCTACTTTTTTTTTACATGAGTCCTCAAAGGAGGCCCTGAGGAAAATAATTTCCCTCAGGGCCTATGTCATCTTTGGGGATGCTGTGTGGAGGGTTTTTTTTAGGAAAGGGAGGAGAGGAGAGTTCTAGGAAGGAAAAGGGTTTAAGGAGTGGGTAGGAATCTGGGGTTCAGTGTGTCCTGGTCATCCACCTCCAAAACTTAGACAAACCTCACCCCATGAACCCGGGCACCCCTGCTAAATCACCAAACGTAGCGAACCACTTGGGGTGACCTATGGCAGTAAAACCTAACCTAACCTAACCCAATTTAAACATATCCTAACAAAAAAAAATCAGGGTACTGGAGATACATTTTATCCTTGTGATATTATGTCGAGAATATTTTGTCGGGGGGTGAAAACGCGCGGTACCTGCTTGCAATAAAACTTTGGTTAGTTATTGAGCGCACACCCGCAATGGTTTCTATTTTATAGTGGTGAGCTCTGGCGTTATGAAATTATTTCCTGTACTATTCATCCTATTGAGATGAATCTTTGGTGAGAGGTTGTGCGCACGCCTGCTTTTACAAGATTTCCATATATATACACATGAGCTCTGGTATTATGAAATTTGTATACATAAATTGCAAATGGGTGGCACGCGAACTGTTTGAAAATTGAATGTACCGGGACTGAATGCATGGAACGCAGGAGAGAGAAAGGGAACACGGAAGGGGACCGGGATGAATGAGAAATGACAGGGAGAAACAATTTCTTTATCAAGTGGCACTGCAACGCATGCCGGGAACTCGCCTTATTAAATAATATTGTTATTATCACCCTTGTGAATAGTAGAAAAAATAGACCTTAAGTCCAAAAAATATGTTTCTATTTTCTTTAATAAAAAATTTTAAATAAATTTCCTCTGAAATGTTAAAATTTGTACGTAGGTAATTAAATACCTACCTACTCGATTATAAACCTATGTAGATCGTCCAGCTGATTAGTCAGACATCTCCAAATACAAAATATTGAGATAATGAAGAAAGAAATATTCGAGTGCTCACCATAAATGAAATATTGTTTAAACGTGTCCGTGTTTTACATATTAAATATGCTAAAAATAAAACAGGGAAGCGCGTGGTGTTTATGAGTTTTCACGCCAACTCAGAATCAAGACAACTCAACACCTCTGTGAAAAGTCATTAAAAGCTATGAAAAAAAATGACTCAAAACAACCCTAACCTAATGTAACCTATTTAACCAATTTTTTTCATCCCTTTTAATGACTTTTCAAATGAGGTTCTGAGTTGTTTTTATTCTGAGTTGTCCGGTCACCGCTTATGAGTAATTTCAGTATTGTACTAGATGGAGGGTGCACTTTTATACATAACTGTATACTCAACTCAAATTTCAGTTTTTCGGAGATGTCTGACCAATCAACTGAACGATCATTTTTTTATTTTTTTTTATTGAAAGAGTAGATACCTATATAACACATATTAAAATCAACAAACAAGTCCTGCTAAGCCAATTGAATTGGCTTGTCAACAGGTGCTTATATTTTAGTTACATATAGATTTTTTACATTTAAAATTTACATCTTATATCTACAGATTCAACATTTTTTCATACATATCAATATCAATATAAATCTTTTTTTTCCGCTAGCCAATTTTTCTTTTGTTTTTTTTTTTTTTTACATGAATACCGCACAAGAGTCCCAGCTGCTCCCGTCTGGAGCCAGTGGGACTATGGCATCCCCAATTGGGGTATGTTGTGAGGCTGAAGGCAGTGGGGAGGGGAAGGAGATAGGGAAGAGGAAGGTGGGGAAGTACCTGGCTATTCAGATCTGGTCACCAAACACGGCAGAAGCCATTTCAAGCAACGTTTCAATTCTGAATGGTGGTCTTACACCAGGGCGATACTGAGAGTATCTTCCACTCTGGAACGTGCCGCAAATATACTACATATTATTTTTTAAATGAATAAATTGTGAAAAACACAAATTAATCAAATAAAATTTATTTGCCACTCCGGGATTCGATCCCGCGACCTTCGGAATGCAAGTCAAGCGCCTTACTGCTGCACTACGCCGGCCGTCACCCGTCAGCCGTTTTTCACCTTATTCATAGAATTACATTGCTTTATTGTGTCAGGTAATAAATTAAATATCTTCGTTATGATGTATTCAAACGTTCTCTGCCCGTACTTATTGTTAAATTTTGGAATTATTAACCCGTCGTTGCGCGTGAATTTAGTGCTGTATTTATGTTCTAATTTCTCTCTATGCTGCGGGGTAAATATAATATGTTGAATTATAATTTTGTGCCATAGTATTGCCTTAACCGGTAAAATTTTGCAACTCTGAAACAGCAATGGTATATTATGTCTCTGTTTGAAAATATTAGGGACGACTAATACGTTTTGTAATATTTTTAATTTCGATATATTATGTAACATTTTTTTAAAACAAAAAAAGAAATTATACGATTTGTCCAAAGAAAAGTCACTATCTCAAAGACACTTACTTTTCCAAGCTTTCTTCGGGCAGGCAGGTACCATAAAATTTGAAAAAAATATGCGATTTATATGGTCCAAAAACATACCGAAAAAAGAACCCTTAATGAACAATCTAAGTGGCCACCATCTTGAACTGGAAAGGTAACGTACACACAAATTTACAGACAAACGAAATGCTAAACTGTTGTGTTAAAAAAGGAGTCAAATATATATTTGTCTCATCAAATTCTCTCACCATGAAATTTGCACAGCTTCTTCTGTTTTTTTTTATGTGAATACTTCACAAGTGTCCCTACTGTCTGGGGTCAGTGAGACTATGGCATCTCCAATAGTGGTATATTGTGAGGCTGAAGGAAATGGAGAAGGAAGAGATGGGGTAGAGGAAGGTTGGTAAGTACCTGGCTAATCAGATCTGGTTACTAATCACGGTTATTTTTATAATTTTTCGCTGGAGCGATATTTCTGCAAAATCTGTCAAGTTGGGATTTAACAGAGTAAACTCATTTCCATGGAGAGCTATTGAGCTTTGGTATCTAGTTGTACTTACCTGTTAAGGTTACTTTAATCGTGTTAACATCTCGAAGGTTGGGTATTATAAAATAATAATAATTTCGGTGGTGTACCCCTGTATTTCCGGTTCAATGACCTCTAGAACCGGGATTTACGTTGATTTTGAAAATTGACTGATTTGGAGGAGCGATACAAACAGGAGATAAAGTACAACCTTCCAAAATTATTTAATTTAAATTACATAATAAACGATTTTACGTTGGAAATGTATTTATTGTGTTTAAATTCAGCGATATAATACCAGCTCTTGGAGGCTGGCGGCAATACTGTCGGAAACGTTGGCTAAAGAAGGAGATAGCGCAGCACGGTCAAATACCCCAAGAATAAATCAAGATAAAATTATTTATTCTTCACATTATCATTTCAATTTGGGAGGCGGGTACCGCCGCCCGGGGAACCATTTATTAGATAACCAACACCTCTGCCATAAGTCACCCCAAGTGGTTCGCTACGTTTGGTGACTTAGCAGGGGTGCCCGAGTTTAGGGGTGAGGTTTGTCCAGGTCTTGGTGGCCGATGCGCCGGCCCACCTGACATGTGGCGGGCAGGGTCGATAGAGACTGGTTCAGGGAGGTCTTTTATCCTCTCCATCCGGAATCTCTCGACCAATCACCTTGCACAGCGGTTGCAGGGTTGTAAACGTCCGTCATTCCTAGACACACTAACCCTCAGATTCCTACCCACCCTTCATACCGGATTATTCATAGAACTTCCTTTCCTTAAAAAAAAACCCTCTATACAGCATCCCCTAAGATGACAAAGGCCCTGTGGGAAATTATTTTCCTCAGTGCCTCCTGTGTGGAGCTAATGTAAAAAAAATCATGTAAGTATCATTAGGTATCTATAACATTATAAAATTTCGCGGTATGAACAAATTATCCGGCGTAAAAATAAGTTCAGATTATGAAATAATGTTCAATCGCAGATTGTCACGCATTCAAAACTTCAACGATTCTTCTGAAAGCGACTCAAAATATACACACCAAAAAAACATCCCCGGGTAAATGCGGGTGCTACAGCTCTTCCCCCACACATATACATCATGAATATTTCAAAAATGGAATTCGAAAGGGGAAAAGGGGGTGTGCGGAGAGTGGGGCGTGTCCCGTGTTATCTTTACACCACCGGATAAAAAAACCTCAAGGAAAAATAAGGAAAATAAAGGGGAAAACCGTGGAAAAATTATGGGGAAAATGGGGGAATAAAAGGAAATTCGGTTCCATTAGGATTCCACGCGAGATGTCACACCGCATGTTTATTTTGTAAGAGAAAGTTATATGAACAATATTTTGGAATTTGGTTGAATTCAATTTTATGATATCAAATGTTTCGAAATAATTACAATAAAAAATTATTAATTTAAAATAAAACAATAACTTTGTAAACACCACTTTTATTTTTACACTTTATTCCGACCGGGTTTCGCTACAACCGTAGCTTCATCAGGGCAGTATAATACTCTACTAACATTAGGTTACATTTGTGTTATATATATAATTTATGATCGTTTTCAATCAAGTGGCTGACAAAAACGCTGGCACCAAACTTATTCATAAAAACAACATCGGTATAAGGTTGGATAATTTAGAGGCACTTGAACTTAGGAAAGCCATAAACACTAATATTAAGGTAGTAAATAACCAACTTAATTCAAATAAAAGTCCCATACTAAGATTGTTCCCTATTGATAAAGAACACGTCCGTTCCCTTTCCAATTCTCCATCTATGCCTCCTTCTTCCTCCTCCACTTGACGAGTCCAGCCCATTTTTGGTAAATTATATATTATAACACAAATGTAACCTAATTTTAGTAGAGTATTATACTACCCTGATGAAGCTACGGTTGTAGCGAAACCCGGTCGGCATAAAGTATAAAAATAAAAGTGATGTTTACAAAGTTATTGTTTTATTTTAAATTAATAATGTCACATCACAAAGTATCCGCTTCATATGAACAAAAAAAATATTACTTATCTAAAATCCGTCTGCTTGTTTAGAAATAAATACATCCCAAAACACGTAATCATAAGACCAAAAACGACTCGAGCGACCTTACATTTTAAAAGCTATGTATATCTCTATTCCTCTTATGCAAACATATGTATTTTTCTTTTAACCAGAAAGAGAATGAAATAATGGTTCTTATTGTCTTTGAAATATGAAAGTTATCTTACATAGATGTTTTACAATCTCGATCCAAAGTGACAGTTTCAGAATTTACGCGTGAAATCGAGACTTTCGAATTGCGAAGTGCAAATATATTGAACCAAGCAGACGGGTTTTAATAAGGCAATATTAGCAAAACTCAAATCTGAAATAGAAAAATCAGATAAAGATACGGTCACGTTTGGCACTCGAACCCAGGACCGACTTGCCGTGTCAGTGCTCTACCGACTGAACTAATGTGTCACTATCCGATTCCGTCAATTTAACTGTATCATGCTTCGACCAAGAACTACCAAAATTATCTTCATTTTCTTAACGCATATTTTTATTGACTGCTATCTTTATTTATGATTGCAAGACTCAACCAGAACTAAATGCTATCTATGTTAGTGTCTTGGATAAATTTGATCCTTTTTTATTTAATATGCGACATCTATTGACTTTTCTGCAAGTCTAGGGTGAATATTTATTTTTAATTTTTAACTTTACGAGTAAAATCTCAAATTATATTATTTAATTAAATTTTTTTTATTTATTTATCTATAATAAAATATATTTACAGTGGTTTTATTTGTATGCCTGTCTCACTAGGGTATACCTGTGTCGAGACAGGCGTACAGGTATATAAATGAATATAGTAGTTACAAGGATATTTCAGGTAAAATACATATTATGAATAGAATTAAAACAGAAGGGTGATTGGAAGGGTGGTAAATCTTTTAAAGAGAGTTATTTTATAAATGTTGGAGATGGAGTAATGAAATAAATGAAGACAATATTAGCAAAACTCAATAGAAAATGTGGAGACATGCAGAAAAATCAGAAAAGATAATGTTGGTAGTTCTTAGTCGAAGTATGATACAGTTAAAAGTGACCGAATTTGATATCGACACTTTAGCTCAGTTGGTAGAGCACTTGCCATGTAAGCAAAGGGTCCTGAGTTCGAGTCTCAGAGGTGCCAATATCTTTTTTTGAGTTTTTTTAAACATTTTCGATTGAGTTTCGCTAATATTGCATCATTTACTTAAATAAAAATGTTTTATTTATATTGGCATCGAAAAAGATATTCCTGTAATTAATTATAGTTATTTAATGAAAATAAATAACCCTGTATAATATCAAAATAATAAACTTGTTTCAAATCCAAAGGTTAATTGCTCCGTTTACGCCGACGAAGAAAGCATTGTTTGATTACACAGGAAGATGTCCGGGTTCATGGGGTGACGTTTGTATGTGTCTTGGCGGCGGAAGCATCTGCCCACCAACGCGTAGCAGGCCGAATCGGGAGAGACTGGTTGAAGGAGACTTTTGACCTCACCAGCAGAACTCTCTCGGAACATCGCCGCGCATCTCAGTGGGAGGGATAGATTTATACGTCCGTCACTCATTAACACACTAACCTCCAGATTTCTAACCACCCCTCGTATATTTTTCCTTCCCAGAACTTCCTCTCCTCCCTATTTAAAAAGCCCTCCACACAACACCCCCAAAGGGAATTATTTTCCTCAGGGCCTCCTATGTGGAGCTAATGTAAAATATATATATATATATATATATATATATATACCAGTATATATAAATCCATTGTACATTTAATATTGATTATAATATGAACTTTGATTAAATAGTGGAGCATAAAAAATTATTTGTTTTTGGGGTGTTATGCCGGGTTTCGCTACCTCCTTCTTTAACCAACGTTTTGGACAGCTTTGCAGTGCCCATCATCAGGGCAGATCTGGCAGATGTGTTCATATTTTCAGCGCACAATCAATTTGGGAGGCGGGAATGGGTACCGCCGCCCCGGGAACCTCTATTGGATAACCAACACCTCTGCCATATGTCACCCCAAGTGGTTCGCTACGTGTTCATGGGGTGAGGTTTGTCTAGGTCTTGGAGGCGGTTGACCAAGACACACTGAACCCCAGATCCTACCCACCCCTTAAACCCTTTTCCTTCCCAGAACTCTCCTCTCCTTCCTTTCCTTAAAAAACCCTCTACACGGCTTACCCAAAGATGACATAGGCCCTGAGGCAAATTATCTTCCTAAGGGCCTCCTGTGTGGAGCTCATATAAAAAAATAAATAAAAAAACACGTTTCGACCCAAAGCGAATTTGCAATTGTACCTATAATAATCAAATATCGTCATTTTTCAGTAAGAAAATGCTACATTTCTAAGTAACTTTATAATTTTTTATTGCGTATTTCCATAATAAATTGTTCGAAAAATGAATGAATTTCGTAAAACATTTTCTTGCATTATATTTCTAGTTACGAAGGCATCCACAATTTTTTCATCTAATTTGTCAGTTGCACAATAACTGCAATTAAAACAACAATTCAAAATACGTAATTAGTTTACGTAAAATGTTAAAATTTCATTAAAATTAAAAATACTAAATCCTCCGTAACTTTTTTGCATATTTTACCATAAAACTTCGCACATTAATTGGGCAATTAAAATATCCTCCACCAATTTGTCCTTTATACATCAAACAAAGCAAACTGTTCGACCGCCACCCAATTAAATTAAGCATAATTTGCTTAAATCCAGACGTTAATTAACCAAAAACAGCAAAAAATCCGTGCGCGGAATTTTAAACGGGGCAACGCTAAAATCGCCATCTTTCCCGGTTTTTCACAAAGGGTGAATATTTTAACAAATTTGTTGTAATATTAAAATCGCTTAGTTTCAGATGAATAATTTCATTTAATTAATGGCCCAGGCTCAGCGACTAATTTAGCTTGTATTTAAAAATTGATATTTATTTATATGTGATTAAAAAAAAACAAGATGAACGATTAGGTACAACATCGTCGTGATTAAACATATAATTTGGTTCTTGCGTGTACTGAATGGAAAAATTCATTTTACTTTTATGCGGTTATGCCTGCCATCTAGCGATAAAAGAAGCAAACATAAACATATCACCGTATATATTTTTTGATCGTATTGAAATCTTAGGTTCTCTGTGATATTTCATGTATAAAGGATTGTTTTACAAAATTTGAACTATTCTTCAAATTGCAAAGTTAACATTAAAGTTGTGAATGTCTTACTTAAGTTTTGTTATTATTCAAGTACTGTGAAACCATAGGCCTGTGACGAAATTATAACAGATCGTGAATAGAACTTTCACGGAACCTTAATTTTAACTATGAAATTTGATGAATTTTTCAACTTCTGTGAAACAACCCGACTTTAACAATGTCTAGAAAATGAAAATGAGAATGTCCCGTGAAAAATCCCGAGATATTACAATTGAAGTAATGATAAATACAAGTGTATTTATTAGCTAAAAAGCGCAGACCATTGAGAAACCACGAAATCCGACTTCAAGATAAACCTTTAGACATTTAAACAAAAAATACACATTTCGCATATAAAATAATATATATCTACTTAATAAAATAATTTTCCGATATCTTTTTCTCTTTTCTTTTGCGGTGGGAGTGTGCATCTTGCGTCTTCTATTTCACATAGCCTCCGTGGTCGAGGGGTAAGACTCTCGACTAGCGAAAATGAGGTCGCGGGTTCAAAACCCTTCAAAACAGTTCAAATTTTATTTTCATCTCTGGCTGAATATATAAGTATCTAATAATCGTGTATTGTTTCACAGTGCTTTCAGACAAACGCTTTGAAATCCGTAAGTCTAAACTTAAACCAAAGGGCGCACAGTTTACACCCGCGCTGTGCAAGAGGGTTCCCTACAGAGCATCAGACCATTACTATTAGTACAAATATTTTATTGATTTGTGTTATTTCACAATGTATTCTTTAAAAATACATATGTAAAAGATACCTATATTAGCGAAACGTTCCATATATATTTTTTCATTGGCTCCACACAGGAGGCCCTGGGGAAAATAATTTCCCTCGGGGCCTTTGTAATCTTAGAGTATGTTGTTTGGAGGGCTTTTTAGAGAAAGGAAATTCTGGGAAGGAAATATGAGGAGTGGGTTGGAATCTGGGGGTCAGTGTGTCCAGCAGTGACGGATGTATGAATCAGTCTCTCTCGACCACCCCTCACGTCTCACGACACACCAGTCTTACACTCTCGATCTCACCACACGGCAGGTGGGCAGACGCATCGGCCGCCATGACGTGGACAAACCTCACCCCATGTACCCGGACACCCCTCGTAACGAAGTCACCAAACGTAACGAACCACTTGCGGTGACCTATGGCAGAGGTGTTGATTATCCAATAAATGGTTCCCGGGGCGGTGGTACCCATACCCGCCTCCCAAATTGCATATATCGTCCTGGTGTTAGACCACCATTCAGATTTGATACGTCACTTGAAATGGCTTTAGCCGTGTGACTAGATCTAAATAGCCAGGTACTTGCCCATCTTCCACCCCTCACAACATACCAAAATTGGGGATGCTATAATCTCAATTGGAAGCAATTGGAATTCTTGTGCGTATTCACATATAAAAAACATTAAAAAGTATCTAGCTAGCCGAGGCGGCTAATTGCCCGGCAGTCTCGAAGACCTCTGTGGAAAAACACATTTAATTAGGGGCGGTTAGGACGGTCCCATTGTCGAGGTCTGTTTGCGTTTTGCCAGTTAGTGTCGAGCCTTAATTAAAAATATACACGGAGGGATTGGTGCATATAAATACAAACAAATTCATTCCTAAATAATATTACTTAGTGAATAGATATCGCAAACGAGTCCCAACTGTTCCCATTTGTCTGGACACAGTAGGACTATGTCATCCCTAATAATTGGAGTGTTTTTGTGTCTAGTAATTCATACTATTTTAGACGAGCTTCGTGTGATTACTAGTTGATTTATTAAGTTATCGTAAATATTACAATGAAAATTAAATTGAACTTGACGTCCTCTTACTAGACTAGGTTCTAAGTTCCGCTCCTCGCTGGCGGACTGAACGAACGATAGGTGGTACCCTTCTGATATCATACTTAACTACCATCAGTTACTTAAGTGCCGTCAACAAATCGTCAAAAATACATGAGAAATTTACAATACCGAACAGTTATAAACGTATATATAGATAATTTCTAATAATGTCCGCCATCTTAAATAGGATGAAAACCTGTACCAAAATAGAATATATCCTTTTTATCCTGAATCCATAGAAAAAGACGACCTGTTAAGACCGATGTCAATGACCGACGGCAAAACCCAGGCGGACTGTAAAACTTAAATTAGTGAACATTTTATTGGTTTTTTTTTTATATATCACAGGACGAGAGAATATGACGGGAAAAACCCTACCTTTTAATGTAGCAATATGCTAATTCATCTACGAGACACAATTATTCAGGTTGGCTTAATATTACACCATCTGTACCACTATCATAAAATTTATCTAAACGCGAGTATCGAGAGAAAATCAAAACTGCCGTTACCACTATCGCGACAATATTCCAACCATATTCCAACTGGCAATGTGGGTATTGTAATTGATTGTGCAATCACTGGTCAACATTTTTTTTTAAATTTGGTGCCGAAATACCGTTGATGGATTTGTATTTAGGTGTACATTGGCAACACTAAATAATTTTTTCTTTTTTTTCTTACGTGTAGTTTTTTATCTATCCTCTGTTTTGAGTATTGGCTGCAATTAGCACTTTCGTGTGTGCGTTTTGCTCTCTTATCAGTACATTTATATAAATAAATTTATTTTCATATAATGTCTTCATCGCGAAGAAGTTGTCTCAATGATCCAAATGTGTTTTGTTATATTTGCGGTGAATATACAGTAAAAAAAACACGAAATCCATAACAGAATTTATAAAAAATGCCAATTTTTCATATTTTAAGAGCGTTTAACCAGCCAGCGGACGAAAATCCACATTTCGTCGAAAGTTGTTCTTACGATCGTGCAGGGCGGTTACAATGAGAAAGATTAAGAGGAATATAAACGCTAGAAATATTTCGAATCTCATGCCTGCAAAATTTTAATCGAGCGTCATTTTGCACGAGGCTAGTAAGCGAAAAAGTGGTTTTTATTTATTTTGTGCATATATTTATTATTTATTTCGTTCTTATAAAAATAAGAACGAAAAAAAGTTGGAACATGGAAAATCTCAAAAACAGTCTTAGCCATAAAGAGGTATTTTTTTAAATTGTTTTTTGTATCACTTCATAGTTAAGTCATGAAAAAACATTTTTTTTGTGGTTTACGCTTATATTTTTTGTTACGTAAATAATAATTTCGTTGTAATTCGAATACAAAGAAAAGCTAGTAAAAGATTCGATTTATCCGTGGAATATTTTTTGATGTTCATACTGTAAGCCGATTCGTCGTAAAGATTAATCAAAATAGTATCTAAACGTGAAAACGTGTATATTCATTTTAAGTATTCTCCGTACCAGCTTTTTTAAATTATAACTTAATATCGAATTTATTTCAATCCAAATTAGCTTTAATTTATACCTTCATCCAAAAATGCTGAATGGCGTGATGATAAAACTATTAAAATAATGTACTTTTTGTAATTATTTTTTGATTATAAGTATTTATCATTTTTCAATAATGTCTAAATTTAGTAAGAATGTTAAAAACAATCTGAAATATATTAGTTTGTAAGTGTGCAAATAAATACACAAATGGACCAATTTTCGTCAAGAAACACATGTAGGTACATATTTTTTTAATGATTTTATTGAAACTAAAATTAAAATTCTAAAACATGCGTTTGCTAGATAATGTATTGATTTATTTTACTGCATGATTATATTATTTGAAATGGGTGTGGTATAATACAAAATCTTTTTTGAAAATTTAACAAATCTGCCAACGACCTACGGAATAACCTTATTATACTAATTTTTTTTTTCTCAAAATTTATTATTACATGCGAATGCTAGATAATAGAACAATCTTTCGAAATCCATTTATAATTTTTTGTGGAAAAGAGTCAATACGTCTAAAATCTCATTTGAAAATGACATATTTCTTGTTTTCTCTGGTAATGCCCTCTTAAGTTGAAAATTGTGGATGAATTCAAGCCGTGGATACACCATATTGTTTGTAAAATGTGCTATGAACACTTGAGACAGTGCGTCAGTGGTCAAAGAAATCGTATGAGGAATAATCGTATCGTAATCGGAGTGCATATGCAATGAAAAGAACAAAAAAATCACTACTACGACTGTTCTAAAAAAAAAAACGTTTGAAAAAACCATATTTTTTTGTTTGTTAAAGTGGGTATTTTCGATGGCCCAAAAATAAGAATATTAATAAATTACACGGACTTCTTAAGTTCAATGAACAATGTGGAACGACCTGCGTGGATTTCATTTGTGAAGTTACAAATTTTTTTCTCGGAAATCACAAGTCAAGTAACAACATTGAAATTGTAAACGACATGTTAGATAACTTTAAAAACTTAGAATGGAGTAAGTCCATTAAAGTGCATTACCTACACAGTCATCTTGATCAATTTCCAGAGAATCTTGGATCCTATAGCGAAGATCAAGGGGGCGATTTTACCAGGACCTAAAAACAATGGAAGAAAGGTACCAAGGCCGAAGGGATCAGCATATGATGGCTGATTACTGTTGGGGGGTGCAACGTGATTGTCCCACTACACCTCATTCAGGAAAATCGCGATAAAGAAAGTTTTTAAGTCCATAATAATGTAATAAATGCTGTTTTTTTACGTAATTTTATTTATATATGCACAAGTCAAAATCTAATAAACTACGGGGGGGGGGTTAAAAATTGCAAAAAGTTGGTCACGTAGTATGGGTACGTTCCCTAAGGTCCTAAGTTAAAAAAAAATATACAGCTACTCGGCACCAAAACCACTGTTGCCCAGTGTAATATTTCGAACTAGCCAAATTGGTAGGAATTTAGTCATCTTTTTTTTCTTCTCCCAAGTGGGACTTTTAAGGAAGGATACGGACAATGGGAGAGGAAGGACCTTGGGAAATAATGGATTAGTCATGGGAGCCAACATCCGATACGAACAACCCGAAAAGACGAATTATAATATATGTATAAGTATTATAATATATTTTATAAGTACTGTTTTTTTTTTACTTTAAAGTATTCACAAAGTAACTACCACTTATACATTTTTTATATTTAAAATCCTCAGCCAGCGAATCCGCCCCTGCCGACGGATTTACAAACTTCCTCCAACTTATTAAAACACAAAAAAATGAGGGAAGCTTTTTAAAATGAAACCAAGCGATGAAACGTGAGAAGGGGTGGGTGCGAGCGAGCCGGACGTACCCCCGCAGACGCGACGGAGGGAGACGGCAAACCCCGAGATGGAGATTTTTAAAGTGTCGCCGGAAAACAGTCGTGTTCTTAAAAAAAGCGTGTTAAAATTTTTGCGATTAACCCCCCCTTCTCCCGTTCTGCCCCCCCCCCCCCCTCGCTTAACATTCCCCCCACCAATTTTCGCATTTCTTTTGTTACTTTTTGTTTTTCTCCGGGTGACTTAATTCGGAACACCTTATTCCACTTTTTACGGCGCAGAAATGATCCCAGTCTGCATTTATGTTATTTTTTCGTTTGATTATTCTTACAATAATATACTTACTTTGCTGCCCGGTTTCGCCCGAGTTTAACAAAAAAAAATTGTTTTTACTTACTGCTACCCAGTTTCGCCCGAATTTCAATACGAGTTGTAGAAAAATATCAGTTTTTGGTTGCTTTGTTACCCGGTTTCGCTCGAGTTTCTATACGAGTTTAATATATAAAAAATATATATTTTTGCTTGCTTTGCTACCCGGTTTCGCCCGAGTTTGAAAACAAGTACAAAAAATATGTTTTTTTGCTTTCTTTGTTACCCGGTTTCGCCCGACTTTTAATACGATTTTAACAGAAATATTACTTTTTTATTGCTTTGGTAGGTAGGTACCCGGTTCACCCGAATTTCTATACGAGTTTAACAAAAAATATGGGCTTTCGCTTGCGGTGCTAGTCGTGCTACCCGGTTTCGCCCGAGTTTCAAAACGAGTTTAACAAAAAATATGTTTTTTGCTTGCTTTGCTACCTGGTTTCGCCCGAGTTTTAATACAATTTTAATAAAAACGTTACTTTTTGCTGGCTTTGCTACCCGGTTTCATTCGAGTTTCCATACAAAAAAATATGGGTTTTTGCTTGCTTTGTTACCCGGTTTCGCCGAGTTTCTACCGAGTTTCAATACGAGTGACAAAAAAATATGGGTTTGCTTTGCTACCCGATTTCTACCGAGTTTCAATACGAGTTTAACAAAAATATGTGTTTTTATAATAGGCAGTAGGCATAATTGTGTATTTTAAAGAATAAATCTGCCTCAGAGAGAAAGAGTACGTAAGTACTGAAAATGTAGATATTATATTTAGTACCTATCAGTGAAAGGTATGACTGTATGGTGTGGCTGTAGGTAGGTACTGCTTTAACCCCGGGCGCCATTTTGTGGAGATATTTCTTTTGTATCTCCAAAATGAGATTGTGTAATGTAAACTGGGTGGAACTGGGTGAGGGATGCATGGTTGCCACACCTCCATTTTTAATATATTTTTTTATTTATTTGTTCGAAAAAAACGAGTAGGGTTTATATTATATTATAAGATGAATAAAAATAAACTTATAAACAAGTAAGCAAAAAACGTTTTTTCTGCTGATGTTGGTTAGAGATAGGAGTTATATTATGCCTTTACTAATAAGAAGGTAAAGGGAAGGGGAATATAGGATAAGGATATGAGATATGAGATACTCTCGCTAGCTGTAGCCACAGGAATTGTAACAAATAACACATACTTGAAAGCTGCACGCCATAAAATGATGCTTTATTATTAACTAGCAGACACGGTTACACGTTGCTGTGGCTAACAAAACACAATGCCATTACCCAACCTTTATAAAATCCACACCACCCGCTTGCCAGCTGCCCACTGCCCGCTGCCTGAATCGAATATTTGAATTTATCGGCTTTTCTCTACTATAATAAGCAAGTTTTATACATATAAACTAATTAACTCGCCACTAATTATACAATGCTTGCAATGTAGCACTGGATATTTGAAAAGGGAAAATCAAATACCTACGTACTCTAGGGCATCTATTTCCAATTTCTTTCGTAGAATGATTTTCAAAAGTGACTATAGTACGGCCCGCCAGTCGTTTTAAATCGCACAAAAATATGTTTTCTTTGAATTTCTCAGCTTTTCTCTAATATAATTTACATGTATTATACATATAAACATTCCTCTTCAATCATTCTATCTATTGGTGAAAACTGTATGAAAATCCGTTGCGTAGTTTAAAAGATTAACGCGCACATACATTTTGAGCGACTTCATTTTATACTATGTAATGATGATAAATTAGCAAGTTCTCTAATACACGAAGCCTTTTCTATTTCGTCTCTGAAGGTGGACCAAAAACTGAGAATTTTCCTGGCAAATGATTCAGATATGTCTTTTTATATTCTTATATCAACAAATTCTAGAGTTTTTAAGAGATCAGTGTCATTTAAATTTTGCAAAGTGGCAGGTTACGAAACACTAAAATTGGAAACAATTTCATTCATTGGAAGGAAACGCGATTTCAGTTGATTAATAATCATGTCCAATGCTAGATAAAATATGTTCACTTTAATAAACTTTCCAGATCTTGGAGACGCTCATCTTCGCAAAGTTCGTCAAAATGGCATTTCACATTTTGGATGGCATTTCCTCTAACGAGTTTTAGAAAATTCAGGGTTGATTAACCATTTTTCTACTACAATTTGGTTCCTTTTTTAAATTCATATCGATACCTTTCCAATTCATCCAGACAAATGGATGCGTTCTAAAATTGATCGACATCCTTTTCTTATGAATACGTTAAAACCTTAATAATTTATTTGGATTTGTGTATGGTCTTTAGTGTCTCACTTTAATTGATTTTATGTACGTTAAATTTTGTTAAAAACTTAGGTTACTTCTGAGCTCGCGGCCTCTCGGGCCGGGGCCCCGGCTTCCGTGGGGTGCGTGGCATTTTGCCAGCACTGCCACCCTATAGTTACGCCACTGTGTATAACGTCATTTAACTATAAATACTTAGGAACAAATTTCTTTAATAAATTACCAGAAAATATAAGATCCCTTAAGGACAGTTTCAAAAATTTCAAAACACAATTAAAAAAATATACTGAAAACCTTAACTAAAAAAAATAAATAATAAATAATAATTTAAAAAATATATACATATACACACATATGTTTCTCTTATTCTTAATATAAACTAAATTAAAAAAAAAAAAAATTAAAATAACCTAACAAATAATACTTCCTCCCGTACACACAAGCATTTGCTTATTATGGGAGGACATTTAAAAAAATATGTATATTTGTATTTAATAATTGTATAAAGTTTTTTTTTTATATACTTTCATTATATTTATGTATCTATTGTATGTACTGTACCAAAAAAAAAATTAAAAAAAAAAAATTAAAATAAAAATTAAAATTTCAAGCAACTTTTTAATTCTGAATGGTGGTCTTACACTAGGGAGGTACTGAGAGTATCTTCCAATCTGGAACTTGCAGCAAATATACTACGTATTATTTTGAATTAATGAATGTGAAATAACACAAATTAATTAAAATAAAAATTATTTGCCGGGATTTGTACCCGTGAACTTCGGATTACCTAACCTAACCTAACCTAACCGAAGAAAAATACATAAATGGTTGTCTAAAAGTCTAAAAGTCCAAAATAAGTTTATCAACGGTTCCAATTCGCAGTTTTACATAACAATTTCAAACAGCAAGCAAACATCTGGAAGTTCTTAATTTATTTTGAGTTTGGTATTTTGTTAGAATTATTTATTTAAAAAATATTTTTGAGTTGTGGCAGTTTTTTCCCCTTGCCGAAATCCCAGCAAAGTATTCAAGTAATAAAAAGAAACTCCTGAATACAAATATATGAAAATTTACTTCCCCTCCCCCCACCCCCTCCACTCCCCACACCCTCCCCCCGCGCACACACACATAAATAATTCCCGGAAATTTATCTCAAACGCAATTTAAACCGTACATTTGTTCAGAGCTATTTATACTATACACGGGAATAAAAGAGAAAAATAAGGCGGGGTTGTGTGAAACCTCATCACAGCGGAAGTGTTTAAAGTGAATTATCTCTTATAACGTATTTTTAGCTGTCCTAATTATTTATATTCTAGAACAATGGTTCTTAACCTGGGTTCGATCGAATCCAAAGAGTTCGGTGAGTCAGTCTCGCGGGTTCGGCGGAGGTCAAGACACACCCCCAACTCATATGATTCGTGATGACATACTCCACTTTTCCAATTAAGCCGCCGCTACCCGAATTTCTACCGATTTCTTACATATTTTTAAACCAACTTTTTAAATTTGCATCAGAAAAACCATGTGTAGAACATCAATTCTCGTCTTCTCGATCTTGTCTTTACAGATTCTTCTATTGTTAATGTTTAGCCTCTGATGAAATGATTATTCCAATCGATAAATACTACCCCCCCCCCCCCTAATAATCATTTTCCTCAATACTTTTGTTAAGGTAATTGACCCCACGATTGTCAAACGTAATTTTGAAAAAGCAGATTACCCAAAGATTATAGAATTTTTATCTACTAATAATTGGGCTTTGATCTCACTTGTAAAAGCACAAGTTTAAATGAGGCCTTAGAATATTTTTACAATGCAATTTATCAAGCAATAGATAGCTTTGTTTCCCTACAAAAATATTACACTTCTAAATTCCCTAAATGGTTCGATTCTGAACTAATTAATCTAACGTACGATAAAAAATTGCCCACAAACGTTAAAAAATAAATAGAACGCTAGATAATTATATCGCATTCTCTGTTTTGCGTAAAGATTGTACCAGGAAATCGAAAGTATGTTTTCCTGTTTAATATCTATATTAATGACATTACAAGTTGTTTTAAACACTGCAAGGCAATATTATATGCAGACGATATGAAACTATACCTTCCGATCGATGATATCACGTGCTGCTTAAAAATACAGGAGGACCTTAATAATCTCAGCGAATATTGCAAAATTAACTGCTTGTTCCTAAATATAGATAAATGTTACTCAATATCGTTTACAAAAAATAGGACCAAAATAATATTTAATTATTCAATAAACAATGTCGATATTAAAAGAAAAGAATCAGTTCGGGACCTGGGTGTTACCTTAGATTCCAAACTTACATTCGAATTACATATTAATAATATTGTCACTAAAGCCACCCAAATGTTAGGATTTATACTAAGAACATCAAAACTATTTTATTATCTCGATACATTTATTTTGCTATATTATACCTATGTTCGTCCGCACCTAGAACACGCCTCACAAATTTGGAATCCAAGATACATAACATATGTTCATAGAATAGAACGTGTTCAGGAAAAATTTCTCTCCTACTTAAATTTTCGGTCGTTTTATGCATTCCAATCAAATGAAGATATCCGTCGATTCTTTAAAATCCCGAAATTAAATAGGATAATTATTTCTGATCAATTGTTATTGCATAGAATCCTAAATAATACGATATCTTCCCCGTATCTTCTACAAAAATAGATATTAGAGTTCCTGGTCGCAATGGCAGAAACGTATCCCTTTTTTATAACAGCCGCTCCAACACCAAATACTTACAAAATGAATTCATACATCGAGCCTGCCACTATCATAACACACACCTCACATATACAGACATCTTCAATATAACTTTCAACAAATTCAAAGCAACACTATTAGATAAATGTAATGCATCACAACACACCACTTAACATCCATATTATTGTATTATTTATCAGATTTCTTTTCCTAATTTGCAATATATTTACATATTCCCTAATTACATACATATCATCCTTATACTCCTATAAGATCATAAGTTTACCCTTTATAGTGTTTTTCTATATTCTTATCATGCATATTTAAGAATTTAGCTTCTCTTAACTATTATCTAAACTAAAAAAAAAAAAAAAAAAAATTATCAGCGAAAACATGTTTTTAGGCTTACTGTTTCATTTTAACACTCTTTTTTATGTATCTTTGTAAAGCTGTTTGTTTTCCAAATAAAGATATTATTATTATTAGATATTATTATTAAAAAATACACCAACAATGTTGAAAATTCTATTTTAACAAATATTAATAAATTTTGGAATTACGCTAACTCCTTTCGGAAAAATAACTCTAACTTTCCTGGTACAATGTTTTACGAGAAAAAAGCTGGTCATGACAAAAACGGTATTGTAAATTTATTTGCAGATTTCTTTAAGAGTGTATACGTTAAAGACAATGACAACATTTTATCTGATAAACCTCAATTTACCGAAAGCTCACTCAACTTGCATAACATCCATGTGGAAGTAAATGATGTTGTGACTTTTATCAAACAGCTGAATATCAGGTCGAATTCGGGGCCAGATATGATTCCCTCAATATTACTTAAAAACTGTGTTCATGTTCTAGCTCTTCCTATTACTATAATTTTCAATTTATCTTTATCTACGGGTTGTTTTCCTGAAATTTGGAAAAGTAGCTTTATAACACCTATTTTTAAAAAAGGTGATAAAAGTCCAATTGAAAATTATAGACCCATATGTATTATGTCATCACTACCTAAACTTTTTTAAAAGAATGCATCAAATAAAACCGCTTATATCAATATTTCAACATGGTTTCATGCCAGGCAGATCTACGTCATCTAACTTATTGCTTTACGAAAATTTTATTTCTAATGCACTTTCCAAGGGTCATCAAGTTGACACTATTTATACTTATTTTAGTAAAGCCTTTGATACTGTTTCTCATCGCATTTTAATGGAAAAATTAGAACACTTGGGAATAAGCGGCAACTTTCTCGAATGGCTTAGAAGCTACTTATCATATAGAAAACTATCTGTAAAAATTAACTCCACTACCTCATACACTTTTTTGCCTTAAGTGGAGTCCCCCAAGGTTCCCACCTAGGACCAATTCTTTTCCTACTATTTATTAATGATATTTCATTAATTTTCGATAATATTCACTTTCTTCTATTTGCCGACGGTCTAAAGATATTTAAATCGATTGAAAATTCTTCTGATTGCTTAACTCTACAAATGAACTTAAATAAACTTTATGAATGGTGCATCGCAAACAAATTATATCTTAATATCAACGAATGCCAAACGATCAGTTTTCATAAATCTAAAACCCCTTTACTATTCGACTATACAATTAACAATGCCACTCTAAAAAGAGTCTTTGAATTCAACGACCTTGGCGTTATCTTTGACTCCAAATTATGCTTCTTGAATCACATTATTAGCATTACCAGTAAGGGAGTACAAATGCTTGGATTTATCCTCAGAATCGCTAAAGACTTTAATAACATAAAAACCATAAAATTACTATACACGTCTTTGGTCTTTGGTTAGAAGTCAGGTTGAATACAATTCAAGCATTTGGTGTCCTCATTTCAGCTCTCATTGTTTACAAATTTAAAAAATTCAAAATAAATTTTTACGTTTTATTAATTTCAAAATTGGTGTTCGTATTATTGAAATCAATTATGTCAATTTACGCAGTAAACTTAACTTATCGAAATTATCTGAAAGGCGAAAAATATTTGATCTCCTTTTATTGTCTAAAATTGTTCATTCAAGGTTGGACTGCCCTGACGCTATAAACTTGTTACCCTTACCCTTACCTCCAAAATATACTAGACGAAATATTTTATTTTACAACAATAACTTCGCTACGAATTCTGAGATGGAAAGAATGCACAGGTTGGGCAATGAACTAACTGATGTCGCTGACATTTTAAATTTAAATTTCGATTCATTTGAAGCCAAATTAGTCCACCACTTTTTAGATGTAAATAATGAATGAGAAATCATTTTATTTTATTTCAATTTTCTTTTGTTTATTGTTTTTTATTGTTCTTATTTCAAAAGTATACAACGAGTAATTAAGTAAAAATTAATGTGTTTTGATTATTTTTAATGTTTTTGTTGCTCGTAGGTATATAGTATATGTACATACGAGTTCTCTAAAGTCATCCATGTGGAATTAGCATTAGATGTATTCCTATTATTTTACATTGAGTTTATGCTTTATTTGTATATTTTGTAATCTTTTTTATTTTGTGTATACTGTTGTTATAAATGAAATTTGTATTTTATATGTAAAAGCCCAATAAGGCGTCAATAAATAAATAAATATCTCCCTTAAACATTTGAAGTTTTTAAGCTCTTAAAAAAATATATGTTATTCTTGAAGATAATATATATAGACTCGATATATATTCCTCGCGCCGAAACGCAAATTATATGAAATTCCCTCGATAGAAAAAAATCGCAAAGTGTGCTCCGAAAATTATTATAAACACGTTTGTTTCAGTTATTTTACAAGTTATATCTATGAAAAAATTCACAATGTTTCATTAAATGATACCTACTTAAGATGCCTTCTACGCGATCGTTGCTCTATTTTAAACGAGTCGTGTTTTATTAAACATTTTCACAATTTTTGCATCGATTTTATCGCTTTAAATATTAGCGCGCTCCTCTAACATTCGTAATTACATATCTCTCCATCTTCTTCTTTTTAAGAAGGGATCGGTGAATGTGCATATGAAATGGTGGGGTCAGTACCTCCAGCAAGATTAAGAACTACTGTTCTAGCATGAAAACTCAAACGGTTGCGGATAGATCTTAGATTCTGTTACGTTACAAAGTAGCAACGTTCCCCCTAGATTCACGGTCGCCCCATTCTACGCAAGAATAGCTTCGGTAGATTCCCTACACGGAGTCGACACGCGCACAGCCCACGCGCAACCACTCATTCATCGGCTACCAGCCGGCAAGAGAGCAGTGACCAAAGAGAGCGCTCTAACGCGCACTCGAGAACCTAAAACTCGCGATGTATTTTATATTGTGAATTGTGCAACCAGAAGGTCTGCTGACTACCGCATTTCCTGCTACAGTGAGTAGAATGATCCCTTACCCTCTTTTGTGTGCTACGTCCCGCTCTTAAAGCCAATAACGCGTGTGGAGAGATTGAGAGAAACAGTCCCTGTTAAGTTAGGATATTAAAGTGCTAACCATGCCCATGTGAAGTGTGCCCATATGGCAATTGTAATAACCCTGTCTCCTTCTAATTGAATAAACCCTTTACGTGCAATACTGTGTTCTGATTGAGGAAGGAGACCCCGGAGATTGTGAGGAAGGGAGGAGGAGGAATACCCAGCGAACCACAAACACTCGCCCTGGTTTTAGGAGAACCTTGCTTGCGCCGACTGTCCTGAGCTAGCATCGTTGGCCAATTAATTGCATGTCCTTTCCAGGTTTGGTTTGGCTAGTGGCCGTAGGCCTGCGGTATGCCAACACTGGCGCCGTATGCCGACGCTGACGCCAACAATTCAGCTGCGGAGGAAACCCGATCGCTGAGAAATTTGAACAATAGGTATTTTGCCAATTGTTGATATTACTGTCACTCTTACTCCCACAAATACTGAGCAAAAGGGACAGGCTGATTATACCCAAATAAAATCGTCAAAATTTTGAGGTTTTGCATTCCCCATTTTTCTCCTCCAAAAATTGACCGATTTTTAAGATTTTTTTCACTAAGTGTTTTTTTTTTAATTATTTTTCTTTGTTCATTGCTTTGAATGGTTACATCATTTGTGGATTTTTCGACCACCATTCTAGGCTCTTGCCCTAGTGTATTAGAAGAGAATTTAAAAAAAAAAAACATTGTTTCGTTTGTATACTGAACGTCTGTTGATGACGTTCGAATCAGGCAATTTTAACGATTTTTGGAGAGTCGTAAGTCCCAAGGCCATCCGCTCATCGAGAAACTGAAAAAAAAAGTTGGCGATTCAATCGCAATCAATCTCCTCGACAAAATCGTAAGCCACTGCCATGGCAACCTGTCAACCAGGCGACTGAAACGCGACTGCCGCGGCGACCAATAACTAACTCCTAACGGACTAACTCGAATAAAAGTAAGTCAATTCGGGAAGCGCGTATGGGTACCGCCGCCCCGGTAACCATTCATTGGATTACCAAAACCTCTGCCATAGGTAAACCCAAGTGGTTCGCTAACTGGTGACTTAGCAGGAGTACCCGGGTTTGCGTTAGGTTTGGCGGTGAATGCGTCTGCCCATGAACTGCGTGGCATACCATATCGGGAGAGACTAGTTGAGGGTGACCTTTTGACTTCTGTAGCAGGGCTCTCTCGGACGTCACCCGGAGGGATGGAATCCTTCGTCCATCACTCCTGGACACACTGACCCCCAGATTCTTATATATCCACCCTTCATACCCTCTTCCTTCCCAGAACATCCTCTCCTTCCTTTCCTAAAAATACCCTTCACACAGCATCCCCAAAGATGACATAGGCCCTGAGGGGAATCATTTTCTTCAGGGCCTTTAAAAAAATTATCACAAAAAGCAAAACAAAAAATTATTATAAAAGTAAAATCAAAAAAAAGCGGCCCGCTGGTTGTTCATACCTATATTAATTGTATTAAAAAATATTTGCAGTTGTGTCAAAATCCAGAGAAGAAATTGGGGAATACCTTTGTACGCAACGTTATAACGAGGTTTATCTTTTCGCGTTGAGTTTGATATGATAAATAAAGGAATGCCCATTGTGGGAATAATCTGAAAGATCACATCGCTGGATTTAATTGGGTTTCCTTTTTTCGTTTGTTTTTTAGTAATTTTTGTGGTTATCTCACAATAATAATTAAGAGGCAGGTTCAATAAAATCAATTATATTTAAGAAACAAATCTACCATTATAATATAAATATTAGGTAGTATTATATTTTATTACTACCTAGTAGATCTTGAAACCATGCGTGGCTTAATTACAAATGTGGAGAATCGGAAATAATGTAAAGTTGGAGCTGGTTCTTCTCCTTTAGTCGGTTCCTCATTGCTGAGGGTCGTGACCCCAAGAGCGGATCTTACAGCTATCAGCTGGGCCCCCGCCTGCTGGGCCCCTACCTGCTGGGCCCCTACCTGCTGGGCCCCTCTGGGACCTTCTCCGTCTTTACCCCATGGGCACGTGGGCCACGAGCCCCGGAACTGGCCACCGAGAGAGCACTGTCTTGCAAAACCTTCAATAAAATTACAGAAACTTTTTTTGTGGTTTTCTGTTTTCCTGTAGGTTTATGGCTTTCAAAAAGGACCCACAAACTCAGCAAGCCCATAAAAATGGAATTAATTGTTTAAAAGTTTGACTTGCATTTAAGATGAAGACATAGCCAAAATCATATTTTTTTGTTTCGAAAATTTGATCGATTATCTTGAATACGGCCGGCAAAGTGAACCCTATGCCGTCCACACAAGGACTATATACTAGCCACACCCATTTTATATCATAGATCTCTAGACGTTAGGCTCCGCGTCGCCTGGTTCCGTGACATAAATTTTAAATTTCCGTTTTATTACAATAAACAATGCGTAAAAAGTAGTTAATATTTTTTACAGGCCTTTACGATATCTACCAGTAAAAAAAAATTCTCAAATACCTTTTCCAGCCTTTCCAAAGGCTTTTTTTCAAGTATTTTTAAACTCCTCCCATAAAGGGGCGTGAATTCCAATTTTGATTTCTCCTGGACTATTGGATCGCCTTAATAAATTTTTTGTAACCTTATTTCTAAACGTTTTGTATTCCAATTCAAAAAAATTGATTGAATGGAGAATTTTTTCAACTTCTGTGCGGTTACCTTTTTTTGTTTTCTAAGATATCAGGAATTATCCAAGATTTTATTGAGAGAGCCCTTTCTGGGTTTATAATACGATCTTTGCACTGTATAATGCTATCTGCGGTTACAAAGTGATGCGCTATTGTAGATACTATTTAAATATATTCCTTATACAATACTTAACTCGAATATATTCCTACATATTAGGTATATAATTCCTATTCCCAATAATATATACCTCGAATTTCAAAATGGAATAAATAAGTTCCAAATTTTTTTTTTTTTTTTATTTGAATACTTCACAAAAACGTAGCAAAATTAAAAAGAGATCCCACGAATGTACCTACAGTTTAATTACACATCATATTATATAATGTCGATATAATAGTAGTAGGTATATTTTTAATAAACATATCGACCACATAGTCACTAATGCATCTTCTATGCTTGGTTTCATAATCCGATCCTGTAAACAATTCAAAGATCTTATTACTTTCAAAATACTATACTTCTCATACGTTCGTAGTATCCTTATAATACTGAATACGCATCTCAAGTGTGGAACCCAGGCTATGCAATACACAAAAATAGAATCGAAAGTGTTCAAAATAGATTCCTAAGGTACCTTAACTTTCGCTCTTTTCGATCTCATGTTAGTAATGAAGACTCTGCAAAGTTCTTCAATACGCAGACGTTAACTTGCCGAAGAAATATAGCAGATTCGGTTATGTTATTTAAAATTACACATAACCTAATTGATAGTCCTGATCTTCTTCAACGCCTATCATTTCATGTTCCAAATCGCAACAGCAGTCACTTACTTTTAATCTCCCTCTTTGCAAGACCAACTCCAAACAGAACTCATTTATCTATAGATCCACACACTCATTCAACTTAAATTATTACCACATCGACATTTTTAACGAGACTTTACATGACGTAAAACGAAAACTCACTAAGCAACATGACTCAAACTAGAAAGTTTAATCCCTATTTATTCCCATCCTTTGCCTCTTAGTCCTAATTCTATATTCCTCCTCCCCCTCCCCTTTCATATATTGTAAAAAATAATGTACTAATATAAGAAAACACCATTACAATGTCACACTTTATTATTCATTCACATAAGTGGAAAGTTCATAATTGGCATAATTAACTATCTTACTATTGTTTTACTGTGTAATCTCAGATTTGCTGTCAACTTTCTCTAAAATAAATAAAATAAAATAAAAAAAAAAATTACACCATTACACGTATGCCAATTTTAATTATCATGGCAAAAAGAAAAAGTTATTCAAAACAGGTTAGCAAAGACTTCCTTCTTTGGTAGCAGATACATACTCTTTACATTCGATGTTACTGCAAAGTATTGTTTTTAATTTGGGAAAAAATTACCTAATTCGCATTTGATTATCTGTTTATAATGGAGAGTCAAAAAGTGCACGCTTATATTTACGAAAACCGCCCTTGCAACAATGGAGACTGGCGACCGTTATAATTGGCGACGCTTTTTAGAAGCTTTCAATTATATTAAAATTAAAATGTCTGCTTTACTTAGATTCTAAAGGCAAATAATCCAATCAACTTATCAGATTATATCATAGCTCAGTTCAATATTATCTAGTGGATTACAATATTCAAAATTTTTTGTTTTTTTCCATGATTGTAAAAAGAAAAATATTTATTTTCTCCCAAAATTATATACCCGAAAGAAAGTTGCGTAAGTTTAGTGAATGGATGTAATATATTCAAGAACGATTTTTTGGCAACTTTTCCTGTCGGTTCCATGGTGTAACGGTTAGCACTCAGGACTCTGAATCCTGCGATCCGAGTTCAAATCTCGGTGGAACCTGATCTTTTTGCACTTTTTTATTCATCTTTTTGTTTTTTAAAAACCTTTTCATTTTTAATTTCTTATCTCTTATTATAACAATGTATTTTTCACTAATTATTTACTTTTCAACGTTTTCATTGATCTCTTTATGTTTCATTTTTATAATAATTTAAAAAATTGCTTCTCTAACGTAATTTAAAGTTTTTTCCTTTGTTGAAAAAAATTACTTATATTTTTGTGTGAATTCAGCACAACATATTTATGTAGGTCGGGCAATTTTAATTTCTTTACATTTAACCCAAACACCAATTCAGGAGGCACCAGTATGGGTACCGCCGCCTCGGTAACCATTTATTGGATAACCATCACCTCAGTTATAGGTCCCCTCAAGTGGTTCGCTACGTTTGATGACTTAACAGGGGTACCCCGGTTCATGGGGTGAAATTGGTCTGTGTCTTGGTGGCGAATGTGTTTGCTCACCTACTTTGTGGCGGGCTGGATCGAGAGACTCGTTGATGGAGACCTTTTTACATCTCCAGCAGGGCTCTCTAGAAATGTCGCCTTGCACCGCAGAGGGAGGGATGGACTCATTCTCCTTCACTCCTAGACACACTGACCCCCAGATTCCTACCCACCCCTCATACCTTTTTCCTTCTCAGAACTTCGTCTTTCCTTTCCTAAAAAGACCCTCCACACAGCATCCCCAACGATGACTTAGGCCCTGAACGGAATTATTTTTTTCAGGGCCTCTTGTGTGAATCAAAGGTAAAAAAAAACACTTAGGACTGTGTGTATTGGTGCATGTGATTTTCCTCATATAACATTAATGAGAAATAGCACTTAGCCTCGTTGACGACTCTTTATTGTTTTTAGCAAAAAAAAGTGTACAATTTTGTTCAATTTGAATATTCAAAAAGTTTTATGGCGAGTTTTTTCACCGTGTTAAAAGATAACTCTCTTTCTAATTTACCGGAACATTAATATCTGAAGTCAAAAAACATTATTGAAAAATGCTTTATGCAAGCTATGCTTCTGTGTGATTACTAGGTTCGGTTCATCTCTGGTCGTGACACCTGTTATAAAATAAGCCATAATGCCTAGTACAGCACACTGTTAATGTGCAATCAATGGCGTGTTTAATTCCTCCTTTAGCCGCCTGCAAAGTTATCGGGTCAAGCTGTAAATAATAAATGAGAGACCCAGTTTATATTTTTTGAAGAAGCAATTCTATTGTCTTTATTATGTTACAAGCATTTCAATTACACTAGAAGACAAATACATACATCTTATTTTATATACAAATAGTGTGAACAAAATTGGGGTAGGTACTTTCTTGGTAAATTTTTCTCTATGTCTAAAAGTGTTCCATATTTAAAGTGCTTTAAACAATAGTAAAAGAGTTGGTTCTGACAGATAAGATTGTTGGAGGGAAAATACAGTTTAGGAGGGAAAATGGGTTCATACTAACTAACCTCAAAATTCCTTTTTTCTGATCGAGAGGAAAAATTGATGGTTTCTAGACTGACTATGCTACACTTTTCAGAAACTGTTATTAGCTTAAAAAGACTCGGGGGATGTTTTTAACTACTGTCTCAATGTGGTGTTATTTCTGAGAAACATCACAGGAAAACAATTACAAATAATAAATTGATTTTGGGAATTAAATCACATTGTTCAACAATATGCAGGCAAGTATTAAACATTTAAACGCCCTTGAGTCACATGCAATAAAGGTAGCCCACTGCCCAAGCATTTTTTATGAAATATTCAAACCGTAATCTCCAGTCCCGTACGGGACCATTGGGCGTCTAAAGGTTAAGTGGGAATAAATAATTTTACAAACTTTATTTTAATTCGTTTGATTTCCACAAATTTCAATATTAAGATCACGTCGCTTCGAACTTTCCTCACATTTGATGATGATCAATGCCATTTTGAATTTTCGACAAATTAACGTTCCCATTCAAGGCGGATTCTCGGTTTGTTTCAGCTTTTGATCAGCTTTCAAGCATAATGGTCATCTTGTTAGGATTGTCAACCGATCCCAATTTGTTCAAAAGTTAAAACAGACCTAGAATCAACGTTTGAAACAAATCCAACCTAACAAATCATAAATAATTATACGTTAACAAAAATTACCATTCTTTTATTAACATTACATTATAATTAATTAAGTTTTGAGACAAGAAATGATTTATTATAGCAATTAATTAAAAATTGTTAGTTGAAGAATCGTTACTTTATATTTTACAGATTTTTATATTTTTATAAGTGGAAAAGTGCACAGACAGCCAAATAAAAAAATTGGTAAAAAATTGTGCATATTACAAAATTTTCAAAAATACAAGTCGTAAAAACACTCACTACGGATTTGCTTTGAACATGGTTACAATTCGATTAGATCAGTACATTTTTTATTAATTGACTTATGTCCCCCTATTCTGCCTGAGAAATTAAAGAATTTCACAAACTGAAGAATTGCATGAAATTAAAGAATTCCATTAACCTCTGGGAGGCCGCTTGTCACCCGGTGGCCGCGGCATCTGCGCATGCGCGAGAAAATAATTCAAATATTTGAATAATATTTCCGACAAAAAACTTTTGGTCTACGATTTTGGCCCTTCTATGTACACAATTTGTATGAAGAACAGTGTCAGAATCGCTTGCGCTGTCATTACTCTCGGAGACGCTACAAGTTTCATTCACCTTGTCACCCTGGAATATTTTTAAAACGATTTCTTCTATGACAATCGGCTGTCAGAATTTGCCGCGAATTTAACGGTCGCAATTAATGCGTGTATCGCGAATAAAACGATCATAAAACCTATTAATTTACGTAATAAATGCAAGTAATGTGGTTTTCGTAGATAGTTTATTGTGATGTGAACGTGTTTCAGTTAATAAAATATACAATAGCTCAAAATTTATCAACAAAACATTCAATTCAAAATTCAAAGTGGTGGTTTTTTAGTGTTTTTTTGCAAAGTTCTGCGAATTTCCGCGAAATGGCCTGGCCTTTGACTCGTTAAATTAAAGAATTCCATGAAATTAATGAATTCCGTAAAATGAAAGAAATCCATAAAATAAAAGAATGCATTTAAATTAAAGAATTCCATTAAATTAAAGAATTGCATGAAAATGCATTAAATTAAAGAATTCCCTGAAATTAATATATTCCGTTAAATGAAAGAATTCCATCAAATTAAAAAATTGCACGAAATTAAAGAATTCCATGAAATTAAAGAAGCTTATGAAAATGAATAAATAATTTTTAAATTAAGAAAAATACGTAATAGTATTGCACAAAAATATATTTAAAAAATATTTGGGAATTTGGAATACCTAATTAAAATTTGTAAACAGAATATCATTTATTACAAGTTACATAAAAAAATAATAAATTAGTAATAATCATGAATATTGAATATTTCGTTTAATTACACGAATATTGATAATACATAATATTTTGTGCTTTGGAATGCCTCAAGTACAATAATTTATAACTTTAAGAAGACATTGAACATTTTAAGTCTTTTAAATAAATATTAAACTAAGAAGACATCGTTTAGGGTGTTAAAATAATTTTTAAACTTCCAAACATTCTCTGGTTTCAAAATTCCTGGGTGCGAACCCAAATCCTTGGACCATTCTGCTACAAACCGGGTTATACACTGAATACATATGATTATGTATTCAGTGTATATGATTATAAAAATTGGGTAATTTTTATTATAGTGGCGTGATAGACATTATTATGTTTAATGATGTGAAATATTAACTAAGTTCCAATTTAAAATATTTCAAATATTCTGATAGAAGTGTATTGTGGGAGTGTCTTTGTGTTCAAAGTACGCTCAATTTTTCCTTGCTTCTGGTTGTAATGCAACAAATTAATTTCGTACAAAATTTTGATATTGCGTATTATTTTATATATAACAATTTTAACATTATTTTCTGATACTTGCATTACAACATGACACGTACCTAAACGGATAGGCAGAGAAGATTGAATGCTACACCTTTCTGTTCTGATATCTCTTTATGATTCCTCTAAACATATTTTTTTTAAAAGCTTAATTTATAGTTACTTTAATGGCCTAATGTATTCAAATATCTGTATCAAAATACGAATTTATAATTAATGGAATATTCAATTCTATTATAGAAATGTTCGTATTGACTCATTAAAAGTGGAAAATCATGTTAACATATTAACCTTTTGCAAATGATTGTATCAGAAGTTGAATTTGCTAAATCATTGGCGAGCAGTTGAAGGGAGAAGCTTGCACTGATAACAGCCAACCTCCGATAAGTAGAGGGCACAAGAAGAAAAAGTAGAAGAATTGAAATTACAGAAAAGAATGCTGGAAAATTGAATTATGCATTAACTTTTAAAAAGCTAGCTTTTTCAATGAAAACTGTCTCACACATCACGTTTTGACATAATGAATGTATTTTAGCAAATCTTCGTGAATCTCACATGTGAATACCGCGCATGGCTCACATATGTGACAGCCGCATATGGCTCACGTATGTGACAGCCGCGTATGGCTCACATATGTAACAGCCGCGTACGGCTCACATATGTGACAGCCGCGAATGGCTCACATATGTGACAGCCGCGTATGGCTCACATATGTAACAGCCGTGTATGGCTCACATATGTGACAGCCGTGTATGGCTCACGTATGTGACAACCGCATAGATAAGGTTAACTGGTATAAATGAGTTACATATTTAAATAAATAACAATTGAGATTGCTAAACACATATCCTTTCCTTTATAACAATATATCTATTTTACAAAAGCATTACTTATAATAATTAATTCTCTACAATACAAAAATACACAGCTACATTATTGGGTTACATTTTAGTCTAATATTCAAGGCTCTTTAAAGCAAAAGCTCTATTAATTCGCTATTTCTAATTTCAACACTGTAAATAATCATTAAAGCATCAATAATTAAATAATATAATGAAAATTATTATATTTTAGAATTGAATAATTGAACTGACATTACTGCCATCTCTGGACATTTTAAAACAGTTGGAAAACATTGCTTAACCTTCCAAATTTTGCGCTTCCATCTGGGGTTACTAAGTTACCCCATGCATTACCTACCCATCAAAGTATTGACATTTTTAACTGGTATTCTAGCAATCATTAGGAAAATTGGAAACATTGGATTGGATTAAAGTGTTACAAAATACTTTACAAAATAAATGTTTTTTTTAACAAATTTATGTCAAAGTTGTCTTGTAAGCATTAGCTTTCAAAGTAGTTTTTAAAGTTCATAGAATATCTTAGATTTTGGATGGTAATAGAACAAATTTGGATAGTTAAACCTTAACACAAGTCGTAAGACACCCAACAAACTGATCCGCTTGCCCTTTTAACCTCAGGCAATATTGCAAAACAGCTATTATCGTCGTAGAAATCGTTTTCTGTCGTGGTGAGAAATAAGATCTAAACAGTGTTAGAAAGAGAAAACAACATGCTTTATATTCAAATCTAGAAGTTAACCACAGAATAATTAAAATGTACACCTCTACAAAACCAAAGGTTCCAACCGCAATTTGAGAAAAAAAAATAAACTTTGTGAATATTTTTATATGAAACGACTTGATAACGAGGTGACAATATAGTTTTCTAATAACAAGTGTGCTTTATTTTTCGATATCAGTAATTTTAGTTCAGGTAGAGGAAAAAACGTAAGGTGAGCCATTTGCATATTTCATAAGCTTTCAAAAACAGTTTTATAATGCATTTGTTTGAATTTAATTGCAAAGTGGAAATACACACAAATTCTCCAACTTTCTAAGAAAAATACAGTCAGTATACCAGAAGCCTGTGGGGTTAATATTAGGGTGGGGTTACTTAGTTACCCCTCGCGGTTACAAGAGTATCATTTTTTTTTTAATGTATGGATTTTCAATTGAAGAATTTTCAAAGTTTTGGAATTATTTTCAAAAATGGCAAGAAAAAATTTTTCAACCTAAAATAAGTACCTACTTAAAAAATGACTTATAATAACAATCGAGTACATTACATATAGAGAAAATATAAAAATTTGCTGAAAGAACAAGGACTATGCAATAGCGATGTGTCGGTTCAGCTGGAATGGGCTCTTGTACTCGGGTCCTTTGCGGGAAGCGGTTCCTACTCCTACTCCTTTTTAAAATCGACTACTCCAATAGAACCCAGTCGCGGAACTCGGGCTCGGTCCCAAACCCGAAACTCGGAGTCGGACCTGGAACCCGAATGCCTCCACCGGCCGGCGTCCCCGTGTTCGCGCTCCGCTCAACTCGTGAGTCGCGAGTTCTCCGAGTAGTGAGTAGTATGAACCCGAATGCCTCCACCGGCCGGCGTCCCCGTGATCGCGCTCCGCTCCACTCGCGAGTACGTACGTGAGTAGTAAGTCTTGGTGACACATCACAGCAGCCTTTGCTTTTCTAGCGGTGGTTTACGAACTTTACGATTTAGTGGAAGTTTAATTTTTTGTTCAATATATATGGGTTAATTAGTTAAAAAATAATATCCACTGACACGCACTAATCAATCTAATCATTTAATAAATCTAATCTCCAGTCTCCAGTTTTCTAATCTCCAGTTACCGGCGCGCCGAAACTATTATAAAATATGTAATGGATCGAAAGCATAAACAAACACATCAAATGTGTGTACTGACACCGACTGACCCACACAGGCGTCCACGGCGTAGATAAGAGATTAAAATAATAATTAAAATCTCCGATTAAAAGTGATGAACATTAACTTTATCTAAATACATCCGTTATGACCGGTCATCCGGACCACCGGGACCACAACAAAACACAAATTGATTTTGTTGAACTTCGCCAAAATGTACATTCCGAGCCACGGTCGGGAGCAGATCGCGCATTCGAGTTCAAGAGCCAACTGAGTTCTTTCCGTCTCAGTCCGAGCTACTCGCGAGGCGGGTGCAGGTCGCGCGTTTGAGTTCTTTTGCGCGCTCTGGCACAGAGGTACGGCTCCGTTTGAACACGTGCGTATCGGTCCGAGCCGCTCACGAGCTGAGAGCAGTAATCGCGTGTTCAAGTTCTATTGCTCGCTCTGGCACCGAGGTACGGCTCCGTTTGAACGTGTGCGTCTCGGTCCGGGCGATTCGCGAGTCGGGAGTGGCTCCCGGGACCTGCTCCAAGGACTCAAGTACTTTTAAAACGAAGCATGTCGCAGAGGCCTCCGGCAAAATGCAGAACTTACCCATCTCTACTATGCAATGAATACAATATTTTAGTCTTAGAAAATAGTAATAATTTAAAGGAATGTTTATTAGTTTATTTATTTTTTGTAAACCGCTACAATAAAAAAATAGCATACTAATAATTCCTGGAAGCACAAATTATACAATAATAATATTTTGCCATAAAATTGAAATCGTAATAATTTTTTTTTACATCATGTCAAACACAACATATATTTAGAACACTTTTAAAGAAAGATAAATAAATAAAAATAATAAAGTAGTATGTATAAATAATATGTATGTAGTACTATATTGCCTTTCAAGAGATAAATCGATAGTTTGTTGTGGGTGTGTGTGTACGCCAAAAGGAAGCTGTATTTTTTCTTACTACGCTGAATTTTTTTCTAGAACAGATTAATTTCATTATTCTTCTAGACTTTGGGATCTTTTTGAGAAATGTGAGTCGAAAAGTCTCATACATGGTTGGCGAGTTGGCGAGATCAGTTTTCTTTAAAATCGGCACAGATCCCACTTGAGGAGATTATCTGTAAAGTGGTAGTTGCCACGGTAACAGACTTCGTTAATTTTTTTTTTAATCTAGAACAAAAAAATTTTAATGGGGGCGCTAACTATTTTGTTTGAAACAAATAATAATGGTAATAATATTAAGTAGTACTGTGTAGTCAATATGACTAGACATGGATATGTATCTCTGCAGGTGGCCAAAAGGAAATAAAAAAAAATTTCACCGACAAAATTTACACCAGCGACACCACCAACAGCAGATTAAGTATGTCAACCTATATGAAATTATTATCAAACATGTATAACTAAAATCACATTGTTTTAAATATTTAAATCTGATTTAAAATAAATAATATCTAAATTAATAATAAATAGTACATACCGATAATGAGTTAATTTCGGACAAATTCGGACAAGCGCCCTTGAGGTGATTTTTCACAAAAACGGCGCTATATAAATTATCCAAATATTATTATTATTATTATTTTAAAAGAATTTAATAAAAATTAAACTCGCATGTATTTTAACAATAAATACAGTATATTAATTTACTACAATTTAATGTTACATTTAATTGCAAATAAAGGGGTGCTATGAATAATTATTTATAAATAATATAATTTTGGTAAACATTTTTAACCTACTTAAAATAATATTCACATAAAATATTTTTGGTATAATTCCTTGCGTTAAAGATAGAAAATAGAAACAAGTGAGATAGGTCATGAACCATTATTAATATGAATCAACACGCACAATGCGTATTGCCAACATCTTTGACATCATCTCGCATAGCGGCGCCCCGCTACTTGCATACCAAATGCATAACTTTCATTACATGATTAACTTTCATCGATAAATTGTGCAGTTTGGTTGTAGCTCGGTGACAGCATGGTTCCTTTTTTATATCGCTTTGTTTCTATTATCCATAGACAAAATACATCCTAAAGCTAGTTAATTTCCCCACCATTCTGCATTACCCTATCGGAAGTTGACCACCGTTAAAGCTATCTCCATTTGGAAATGGCTTTAAAAAAAAACATTGATGGACTCTGGTAATTTTTGAGCTAGGGTATACATTATATTACAATGATATTTATCCTAAAATCAAATACAAAACAACTTGTCTACAGTGACACTATCGGGACCAGATACTAATGAGATATACCGATACAAGTGTGTTGTGAATGAATCCATGTGCCCAAAGTAAGCTCTTTTTGAACTTCCTTCAGGTGAAATAATTTCATCGGCTGTTTAGGGCCGAGGAGTCGAAAGGTGTTAAATAAATTAACATATACATTTCTAGCAATCACCGGTTCAGTGCCCACATCCAAACACATGATTCACTTGAATGCGCAACATCTTACTAAGACATCCCTAACTACTTCCATCCACTTAGTAAATTTATTGTACATATTGGTACATAATTTTAGTATTACTATACAAAACCTATAAAAAATAGTCTTATAATGATAAAATGCTTGGGGTATTTTCGTTACCCCTCACGGGTAACACTTGTTTAGTTTTACATCTTGGCATGCTGAAGGTTAACATACATAACAATATGACTCACGAATCTCATTTTTACTGCACTCAACTCCTTAAATTCGATGTCTTACATCAGGATTGGTATCAGAAATCTATTGTGGATTGCTAGCCTCGTTTATTTTGAATTTCACACATAAAATTAGCATCACTATACACAAGTTGTATTGTATATTAACTTTCGCATAACACAGTTTTTTTAAACCTAATTTTAGTACATATGACAAACATGTTGACAATACAGATTTTTCTAAGCAACCAATTGATTATGTCTATGTCTACAGTGCGTCAGTAATTAAGTGAACCGTTTATAAAGCTATGAGTTTGGTGTTGCATTTTCTCCACTTTTCTTGGAGTTTTTTGTGTTCTTCGAATTGCTGCTCTGTCAGTTGTCTCACCATCGGAACACCCTGTAGACAAACTTATTATTACTATAAGAGATTCCTGAGGTGATGTTTAAAATCAAAATATGAAAATGAAAAATTAACTGTAATTAAGAAGAAACAAACGTATTGTTGAAATGGAATTGAAAAATTATACAACTGAAAAGTAAAATTGTTTCATAAATGGAATAGAATTGAAAATTAAAAAAAGGAATTCAAATGAAAAATGAAACGTGAAATAAAAATGGAACGGAAAATATTATTGAAAAGTGAAATGGAATTGAAAATTGAACTAGTTTGTTTTTTATGTTAGTTCCACACAGAAGACCCTGAAGAAAACAATTTCCCTCGGGGCCTGTGTCATCTTTGAGGATGCTGTGTGGAGGGTATTTTTAGAGAAAGGGGGCATACATTAATTACGTGGGCAGTTTTTCTTCCAAGACCTTTCCCCCTCCCTTGGTGAGATAAATTTAGGCCACTTCGTATATTAATTTCCCCCCCCCCCCCCCCTTTTGAGCTCACGTAATTAATGTATGCCCCCAAAGGAAGGAGAGGAAGGTTTGCGGGTATGAATCTGGGGATCAGCGTGTCCAGGAGTGACGGACTGTATGACTCCATTCCACCCATTGCGGTGCAAGACGATGGGTCTGGATAGGTCATAAACTCAACCAGTCTCTCCCGATCCCGCCCGCCACGCAGTAAATGGACAAACCCATCCGCCACCAAGACCTAGACAAACTTCACCCCATGAGCCCGGGCACCCCTGCTAAGTCAACAAACGTAGAGACGTACAGCACTTGGGGTGACCTATTGCAGAGATGTTGATTATCCAATAAATGGTTCCCAAAATCATAATGGAGTAACTTACCTTCACCTTTCTCGGATCTAAATTAGCACCAAGACTCTGCATTCCTTTCGCGAATTTTGAGAAAGGCGACATGACCAGATCCTTGGTAGCCGTGGCAACTGGACTCGTCAAATTCTTCAACTGCTTCAGAGCGCTTTCGCTCTGCGACGAGCTGATGTTCAGATTTATCTCATGCTGAGAGGCCGACCTGATTGGCTGACCACCGTCCTTATTCAGATCGTACTTAGAGTCAGATAAAAGCGCCATATCGTCAACTGTCGTCATACTGTTGACATCCACCTCTCCCGAACTATGCGATAGTTTTTGATTCAACTTCAACGAACTCGGCGGTTGTGCCTTCGATTTCGAATCGTACGTGTCCCATTTAGACGACGTGTCTTCAAAATTGATTGTAATTTCGGGGGTCGTACTTCTCGCGGTTTCCGACGAAGCGTCGAAATATTCAGAACCCATAGTTTTAGCATCGAAATATTGGGAGCCTGTTGTTTTAGAGTCGCTATCCACGTCAAACGGGTTCATTTTGTGAGAAGTGGCACTATGCGGAGGAATGCTGCTACAAGAAACCGTATCGTAATTGATGCCAGCGTCCAATATCGCCGTGTCTAATTTAAGATTCGGACGTTTACTACCGTCGATCTTCGGAACGGTAATACCAGCTTGAGCCAAGTATTCTTCGGAATAGCTATCGTGTCCTGAAGTTTGTGTATCGATCTTAGATGAATACAAAGGGTTTTCAATGAGGTATGCTTCAGAATTTGCGTCTGATTGACTGTCCAGCATAATTTGAGCTGCACGATTATCGTTTTTAGCATCAGTCGTCGATTTTAAAAGCGGGTTATCTCCGACGTATCGAACGCAGTTTTCAAAGTTGTCCAGAGTCGGTTCGAAGATATTTGTTTTTCCCTCGTCATCATCTGAAGAATTATCGGAGCTGGTGCAGTCGGATTGCGCTCCCTTGGTGTGTTTCTTGGAGGCCATGCGGAGGGAAGACTTGCCGAGGGAGAAGGTAGTCCGAGGAGCTGAAGTGAGGGTCTCCGGTTTGGAGGATTTGGCCGAGTCGCTTCGGCCTCGACTGTTGAATGTTTGACCGAGTTTGTTGAGCTTGGAGAATTGCTCAGACATGTTAGTGAGGGCTTTGGAACCTGAAAATAAGAATGTTGTAAATTATTTTTGTTATTAGTTTTTGGGGTATTATGCCGTGTTACGCTACCTCCTTCTTTAGCCAACGTTTCGGACAGCGTTGCAGTGTCCATCATCAGGGCAGATGTGTAATGGACACTGCAACGCTGTCCGAAACGTTGGCTAAAGAAGGAGGTAGCGTAACACGGCATAATACCCCAAAAACTAATAACAAAAATATTTTTGGCCGTGAAAATCTAAAATCGTATCATGTTGTTAATTACTATATTAGAAAGCAGAAAATTTTGCAGCAGGTCGGATAAGAAAAGCTAAAATGCTGTCTTCAGCCGATTTCAGTTGGGATTTTCTAAGCCATATCAAAAATCCAATTAAACCCTTTATTAACTCATAATACAAGCCAATTACTGAATATCTGATAATTTAATGAGTCTAGTTCTAGCTTCAGTACATCAATTTAAATTGTAAGTTATTACAATTTAAATTGATGTACTGAAGGAATTTGTTTTGTACCTTTTCTAATGATTGAGAATGGACTTTGTAATATTGTGACCATACGGTGGAATTGTACTCTAATCTGCTTCGAACTAATGAGCAGTACAGATGTTTTAATGTTGACATACTTGCCCCCATTCTCAAGATAAAAACTAGTGTTCACATTGCATCGCTTGTTATTTCATCAATGTGTACATTAAACTGTAGACTCTCGTGGAATAAAACACCGAGATCACAAAGATTAGAACCATTCATGACATAAGAAAAGTTAAGGGGATTTTTATCTTTGTAAAAACTAATAACCGGGCACTTACCAATATTTAGTTGCAAATCATTTACAGAACAACGTGCACATAGTTTGTTCAGATTCAACTGCAGAATGACGCGATCGTCATCGTCTCGGATTGTTCTGTATATCTTCAGATTATCAGCAAACAACAGGACTTTAACATTACTAAAAATATTAACTATATCATTTATGAATGCAAAATAATATCGGGCCCAAAAGAGATCCACGTGGTAGTCCACTCGAGACAACAAATGTGTAAGAAATAAAAGATGCTTATTGCAAAGCACTGCCCATTAGCATTGCATATTTTTTGTGTCAAATGAAGTTAACATTTCAACATGAATATGCGTCGCGGTAGGCATGCGTGGCGTTGTGATTCTAATAATTTCTGTAAATTTTTGTGAAGTGTAGATTGGATTGATTGGAAGTCCCTGGGAGCAACATACCAGCAGTCTTGATGGCCAGTTGAGTTTCACTGAGATTTCTGGTGATGCCCGGAAGTCCTGACAGTTCCAGATAGAGAGAGCCTCGCCCACGAACACCGCTGGAAGATTGGCGAACCTGGAAACAAAAACATTTATCATTGATTAAACTAGATCAAAAGTTGAAATTCTGAAGATGATAAAACATAAGTCTTCCCAAAAACAAATAAAAAAAAAAATTACATTAACATTTTTTTAAATATTAGATCCACACAAGCGACCCTGAGGAAAAAAATACATCAGGTTCTATATCATCTTCGGGGATGCTGTGTGGAGAGTCTTTTTATGGAAAAAAGTATGAGGGTAGGGGTAGGAATCTAGGAGTCCATGTATGAAGGAAGTATGAATGCATCCACCCACTGCAGTGCGAGGTGCTGGATTGAGAGAGTTCAGCTGGAGAAGTCAGAGGAAAGGTCTCCCTCAAACAGTCTCTCCTAATCCCGCTCGCCACGCAGTAGGGGGACAAACGCAAGTCTTGAAGAGACCCATGTTGTAGGAGGTAGGAAAAACAGAGAATGGCTAATCGATCCACAGCCGAGCTGCGAGTCATAGAAATGACCCATTCTCAAGCGTCAAATGTCAACCGTGTACAAACACTGGGTGCGCGTTAGTTGTATAAATATAGTGTGATGTAGAGTAATTAAGTATTTCATATGGAAAGAATACGATAGATGGCGGTAAGCATGTAGCTTGCACCATAGCTCGCCAGATGGCATTGGCGTACAAGAAGCAGTCTCAGCGATAGACTTGACGAGCTCCACTGGCAAGGCCGCAGAGATTTACCTACCCCCGAATAGTAAACAGTCGTAGCCATCCAGCTAGGTTATTCCAGTAAATAAACACTTTTATATTCAAGAACCTATTGTATTTAATAATTACTATCTGCCGAGGAAAGGGCAGACATAACAATTGGCGCAGCCGGTAGGAAGTTACGCGTGCGAATAATAATTGGTGCTGGACACGGAGGACTAAGTCACTGCTGGAGTGACTTGCAGTTTTGGCAAGGAATCGGAAGAGATTCTGCTCGAGATTAAGGAGCATTTGGTTCCGTGGCTACGGGCTGGATAAGAAGATTTTTGTTTTAGGAACAGAAGTGATATACCGCAAGGAGGCGATCTGGTTCTGGATCAGTGGATTAATCAAAAGTTTCAAGGTCAAAACGGATCATTGGGTTAATAGTTTCAAGGACGAATCATTGGATTAATCAGAAGACAAGGATAAAACCCAGAGGGAGACCAGAAGAGTTCCTGAGATAAGTATTTTTGCTTCTTTGAGAGGGATTATTTGTTATTGTTTTCTGGTTAATTGTTTTTGCCGATTTATTTGTTGGGAGTTATGGAATCGGGTAGAATACCACCGTTTTGCCATCTCTCCGGAGACTGGGGATTGTTTCGACTTCGGATAGAGCAATTTTTCGTGATCCATGATGACAAAGCGTCTGTGGAGAAAAAACGGGCTTTTTTATTGAATCTCCTTGAATCAGAAACTTTGACCTTACTAATTAATCTGTGTTTTCCAAGTAAAGTAACGGACTTATCTTTTGATAAACTTTTAGCGCTTCTCGACAAACATTGTAACAAAAATCGTTCAGTTTTTAAAGAACGGGAGAATTTTTTTTTAGCAAGACAACAACAAGGCGAGACGATAAAAGATTTCGCGGTTAGACTTCGTTCTTTAGCAACGTATTGTCAATTCGAAACGAGGCTTGAAAAAAACCTTATAGACATGTTTGCAATCGGGTTGTTACCGGGGCGCGCGAAGGAGAAAATTTTCGTAGAAGGGCAAACGTTGTCGTTTAATGAAATAGAAGGACTTGCAGTTAGTATGTCAACTTTGGATAGTACTAATACAGTTAAATCAGAAGTAAACCTAGTAAAAAAACGAGTTACTAGCGATGGGTTCAAGCGAGATCAGCGTAGGGAACGATCGACGAGCCCCAAGGGTAGTTTTAACACGAAACCAGCTTATAGGTTAGGATCAAATACAGGTACGAATTTTAGATCACCCGTGGGTAGTGTTAAAAAACAGTGTTTTATTTGCAAAAGGAATGATCATCTTTCGTTTGATTGTAAATTTCGTAATGCGAAATGTTTTAAATGTAAGGGCGTTGGGCATTTACAGAAATTTTGCAAGAATAATCCGATAAATCCCATTTTTGAAAATCACAGGGATAGTAAAGTTTTAGTTGCGTCAATTAGTCCGATTACTGCTGAAATGGAAATTAATAACAAAAAGTTTACGGCAATGATTGATTCCGGTTTATCTTTATGTGTGATGCCGGAGGGTATTTTTAAACGACATTTTAGTTCAATCATTTTGTCACAAGACAAGCGGATTATTTCAGGTTATGGAAATAATCGTTTAAAAGTCGTAGGAAAGGCGATTTTTGATGTGAAATTTAAGGGTAGGAACAAAAATATTAGTTTTATTGTAGTAATTAAAGGAACAGAATTAATTCTGGGTAGAGATTTTATGGAATGTTTCGATCTTGGGATAACTTCTCAGGAGACAATTAATTTAGTGACGCCGCAAATGAGGAATGGAGAAAAGTTTATTCAAGATTACCCGGAAGTGTTTTCGCAAAAGTTGGGAAGATTTAACAAATATAAAGTCCATTTTAAAGTAAACCAGGAATCGGATCCAATTTTTTTCAATGCAAGGCCGGTTCCTTTTTCTATTAAAGGGAAGATCGAATCCGAATTAAGATCGATGGTAGAAAAAGGTATAATCTCCCCGGTTACAAGTAGCGAATTCGCTTCACCGATTGTTCCGGTGGTCAAGAAAGATGGAGATATAAGAATTTGTGTAGATTATAAAAGGAGTCTTAATTTGATTTCCAATTTAGAGAAATATCCGATGCCAAAGATTGAGGAGGTCATACATCAGGTTAGTTCGGGCAAAGTTTTTGCAAAATTAGACCTTAAAGAAGCATATTCACAGTTAGAATTAGCGGATCATTGTAAAAAGTTTACAACTATTAACACACACTTAGGTCTGTTCCAATATAACAGGTTGGTTTTTGGGTTTAAATCGGCTCCGGCCATCTTCGCAAGAACAATATCAAGTTGTTTACAAGGTTTAAAAGGCGTGGCCTTTTACCTAGACGATATTATTATTTCAGGGGTCGATGAACTGGATCTGTATAATAATATTTGCGCGGTCTGCGAGCGGTTGAAAGAATGTGGTCTATGTGTCAATACTGGGAAGTGTCAGTTTTTTGTTAAATCTATAGAATTTTTGGGATACGTTATTTCGGGAAGGGGCATTGAACCGCAAAAAGATAAATTGGAAGCAATTAAGAATGCGCCGTACCCATCCGACGTGCATCAATTGAGGAGTCTTTTGGGATTTTTTAATTTTTATCGGAACTACATACCGAACATGTCATCAATTTTAGAACCTTTGCATAATCTTTTAAAGAAGAATGCAAAGTTTGAATTTGGGAAGTCATGCATTGACGCAGTAGATAAAGTAAAGGATCTAATGGGTTCTGATAGAATTCTCACTCATTATTTTCCCAACCTTCCTCTTAAGTTATATACAGACGCGAGCAGCGCAGGCCTCGGGGCCGTGTTATTGCACACATTTGCGGATGGTTCAATGAGACCGATCGAATTTGCATCAAGAAGTTTGTCTAGTGCAGAGAAGAAGTACAGTATTCTAGATTTAGAAGCGTTAGCTATTGTGTTTGGTTTGAACAAATTCTTTCAATACCTATTCGGTCGGGAGTTTACTTTATGCGTAGATAATATGCCTTTGATGAGGATTTTAGGGGAGCACAAAAATATTCCAGTTTTGGCGGCTAACAGATTGCAGCGTTATGGCATTATATTAGCCGGATTTGCGTATAAGGTAGAATTTGTTAAGTCATGTCATAATCATGCGGATTTTCTATCTCGGCTTCCGGTAGAAAATTCTCAAGAAGAAGTTGAAGATGATTATGGATCAGATTTTGTGTGTTATGTAGATAAATGCGAGCACATAGATATCAAGCTCATTTCCACAGCTATAGAGACAGACACGGTTATTCAGGAAGTTTTAACGTGTTTGCGTAAGGGCTGGCCAAAACGAGTTGGTCGAGATGATGTACTGTGGAGATTCTGGGTTAAGAGAAACGAAATGTCCATAGTCAAGGATTGCCTTTTCTGGCAACATAGAATTGTCATTCCGAGTTCCTTACAAGAACATGTGCTAGAGTTATTACACAGATCTCATTTAGGAATAGTTAAAATGAAGGGCCTAGCAAAAGCTTATTTTTGGTGGCCATCACTGAACAATGACATTGAAAAAATGGTTCTAAAATGTGATGATTGCGCGGCTATGAGGCCGGCACCTTCTAAGAGTCATTTGTCAGTGTGGCCGAACCCTGGGGCAACTTGGAGTAGGGTACATGTAGACTACTGCGGGCCGGTAGCAGGAAAAATGTTTCTTGTAATTTGTGACGCTTTTTCCAAGTGGATCGATTGCTTAGAGGTTCCAAGGGCGGATTCGTTTAACACGATTAAGGAATTGAGAAGAATTTTCTCTAATTTTGGTAACCCTGATTGCATAGTTTCGGATAATGGAACAGCATTTTCTAGTGTAGAGTTTAAAGAATTTCTTAAAGAGAATAACATAGAATTTTTAAATTCACCGGTCAAATTCCCTCAGTGTAATGGACAAGCTGAAAATTCAGTTAGAACGGTAAAAAATTTTTTAAAAAAAATTATGCTTAGGAATAATTTTCCAGTAAATTATGGAAGTAGATTATGTGATTTTCTATCGGATTATCGAAATTCGCCACATTGCACAACGGGATTAGAACCGGCAGTCTTGATGTTTGGTAGGAGACTGAAATCAACTTTCAGTAGTTTAATTCCTAAAACCACTCAGGAAGATGTGTCAGAACAGAGAAAAATAGCTAACGATAATATAAAAAGGAGTCAAGATAATCAAATAAGGAATTATGGGGGCGTAAAAATTAGGAATTTACATGTTGGACAAAAATGTCTGGTCAAGGACTTCCGTCAGGTGAATAAAGTTGGTTGGGTTAGAGGTATTGTAGAAAGGAAAGTGGGTAAAAAAGTTTATATCGTTAGGATCTGTGGTACTCCGTTGACTTGGAAGAGGCATATTGATCAGTTGAAGAGTTTATCTGTGAAATGGGAAGAGGAGAGTGAAGATAATAACCCACCTACCGCGTCTGAGGTCACGAAATGCGCTTCAGACGAGTTGGGAACCTCAGCTTTGTTGAAGGGGCTAACGTGGAGTTCTCTTGATTTCAGATTACCAGCGGATGATCGAGAGCAAACTACTCAACTAAGACCTTGGGAAGGAAGGCTCCGTTCAAAGCGTTTGTAGGGGCGTGTAAAATAGCCCCTGACACAAGGGATGACTACCCTATGTAAAATTAACGAAAATTGAATTCTTCCCTATGTGACACAAAAAAACAGTCGACCCAGCAATCTCAAAAACCAAAGTGAAAACAAACAAACACTCACTCAGAGAATGCAGCTCAGCCACGATGTCCACACAAAAAGACACTTCTTTTCAATAAAAATGTCAAGGCGATATTGCATAATCTTGACAGATGTTTCGCACAGCAAGGAAGTTTCAACCATGAAAAATTTGCATATTAATAATGCGTGTCAAAAATCCAATCTTAGGTACAACAATAATTCACTCACTGGATGAATTATTCTTATGACTGACCAGGAGAGACATCTCTTGGCCTTTTACTGACACTCCCGTCAGACGTAATTGCTTGATTCACAAAGGTAAGGAAACGCATGAATACACTGCATCTCAAGTCACATAGGTTCAATTCAATACAATACAAAACCCATAGATGGCGCCCTTATGGTCTTATAGCATAAATTATCAATTTAAAGAAATTAATGCCCAAATATATTTATGGCGCGTATCCATATTCCCCGCCTTGGAAGTTCGTAGAGCTTACAAAAGAAAGAATATAAAAATACAAATGAAACAAGAAATGAAAATAGAAATAAAGTGACTATTCACCGGTAATATTCAGGAATGACACGCATTGGAAATTCGCAGAATCTCACAAAATAAAGAAAAATAACTAAAAATACAATGTAATAAAGTGTTATGTATAAAACATAGGTTAATTGTCGTTTTAAGTAAGAACTGGAATCTATGAGGCGGCACGATAGCATTGTCTATTGTTTTTCATCCTGGCAACACCAGAGAGGAGCGGAAATGTGATGGTGGCACTTCCCCCGGCGGGCGTAAGGCCCGCCGGAGGTCGTGAGAGTTTTTTGGAGAGAATCGGGCAAGATGGAGTGCATCGGTGCCTAATCAGAGAGATTCGAAGTTCCCGTAAAGTTCGGGCGGTTATTATAGTGCCGTTACAAGTTTATTTGAGTTCCCGTTATGGTTTCGACCCCGCGAGTCGCGCTCCGGAAATAAATGTTGTGTTCACACAATGGCCGAATTGTATTTTTGTCGAGGAATAGGAAATTTCGTTCTGGACAGTAAACGCCCCTGCCTTTAGTCCCAGAAACACCGTGGGCTAGTGTGATTTCCGGCCAATATAATGTTCTACCCGATCTCCGCCAGGAAATCTCCTGGTGTATCAATTCACGATACACGTGCGTGACTCTATCGTTTGCCATCCGCGCCAGCTTACTCCACCGTGGGACGTGGAGTAGCCTTATTTGCTCGCGCCAGAGTATTTGCTCATGCTGCAGAGGACATCGTTTGCCATCCGCGCCAGCTTACTCCACCGTGGGACGTGGAGTAGCCTTATTTGCTCGCGCCAGAGTATCTGCTCATGCTGCAGAGGCCAGAGGATTCCTGCCGCCAATATAGTCAGCTCGCATCACCGTGGGACGTGGGCAGTTGCACCAACCTTAGTCACCGGGAGGATCCCTCATCGTCTAAACGACCGCGTTAATAGTCAGATTACTTTAGCTTTAGTTATCGGTTATGGTCTGTGGGGGGTAAGTTCTTTCCTATCTGTATTATTATTTGCAATATTTGAAATAAACCTATACGGTTAGTCCAATTATAATTAACCTTATTTTATTTACAAAACCTGGTAATTCCTGCCTATGCCTGACATCTTAGAACTTAATTCCCCGCTCTGGGAGGGGGAATCTCTGCTCTACCGCTGTGCTGGTCGATTTGGCGGGTCTGATGCTGAGGATTCCTCGGGATCAGATCCTGGCGCGTCCGGTACTAACCGGCAAAGCCATTTCGTCCACTCACCTTAATTAAATCCCTTTAATAAATAAGCCAACTTGTGGCAATTCAAATGACCCTAACATGGCGCCTACAACTGTGTTCTGGGCTCGTATAATTCCTATTTGTCTAGGTTTTGGGTTGGAGTTACTATAGTTTTGTTTTGTAATCGATCAATAATTGTTTTTGTTATTTCGAAGCATCTCACATAAAACATAACCTTTAAATGTCATTCCGGTATACACGTAAATATTGAGAGGTTATCAATCTGTCAACAATACAGCCAACTTGATGATAATTCTGTACACATTATTATTATATATTTGTTTGTGGGTTAAGTTATTCAGACTTACGGGCAACACGAATACTAAGTGTCAATTTGACAGACGGCTATGTCAATCGTAAACAAACATTGCATTTTGACAACAACTGTCATAATGTAATTACACCTTTAAGTTTTTAAGATTGTCGTGTACAATGAATACTATTAAGCGCTTATAAATACGATTAATTATATAATTGCTCTGCGGGTAAGCAATATATTCGTAGCTATCGTTACTAGCTAATTTATTGACATTGTACATTTAATTATTGGAATTTTACAATTATACTTTTCAAAATGTCGACTACAATAGACAACATCAATAGTAGATCGAAAGATGAACTTTCTGCGGAACTTTTATCCAGGAATATAACACCAGACGGTACTTTAGAAGAAATGCGGATTCAAGCCAGAAGGCATAACAAAAATATTAAAATATCTGAAGCTATCGAGCATCATGAGATAAGTGTTAACCCAGATAATGACAGCGAATTTGGCTCAAACTACATTAAATATACAAAAGTTATTTATAATGAATCAAACTCTTCTTCATCTTCATCCACAAGTACTATTAATAATTGGAATATTAAATTTGATGGTAATAGTTGCGTAAGAGACTTTATACTGGAAATAGAAGAGAAATGTAGAATTAGGAACGTTCGTCATGACGATTTAGTGAGATGTTTTCCTGATATTTTAGATGGATTGGCATTATTATGGTTCAGATCAATTTATACACCTGATTTGACTTGGAATGAATTATCTATATTACTTATAAAACAATTCGAAACAAATAATAGACAGATTGAATTAAAATCACAACTTTTCTCTATGAAACAACCAGCTGGTATGTCAGCCTTTGAATTTACGTTAAGAATGCAGAAGCACAATAATATGCTTGATTCTAAATTACCACTCTCTGAACTTTTACAATTATGCATGAGGGCATTACTACCCATTTATATCAACCTTCTGGCATCTAGAGATTTCAACTCATTTTCAGAACTTACCGAAGCTACAAATAAACTGGAGTCTTATTCAACGTCTAATTTGTTAGAAAATAATTCTTCTTCTTTTTCTAATGATAATCCACTTAAGGATAATAAAAAAAATTATTATTTCACTAATTCACGGGGCAGTAATAATAATAATTTCAATTCTAATCGTAACTCGTATCGTGGTACCTACAATAATCGTTCTACGGATTATAATTATAAACAAAATAATAATAATAATTATAATAATAATAATTATAATAATAATAATTATAATAATAATAATAAACAATATAGTGGCAATTCTGCTAATATCAATAATACTCGTTTTTTCTATAATAATCAATCTAAAAAGAATACTTCTAATGATTGTAGAGAAAAGGAGATGTGTCATCCTGAACCAAATTCTACCAAGAACAATATTTATTGTTCTTTTTGTAAATTAAAAGGTCATTTACTATCGGATTGTAGGAAGAGAAGACAAAACAATTCCAATCCGAAAGTTGCTTCTGTCAAACATGGGGATTCAAAAAACTAGATGTGAGTCGCTCTGCTCACGCGCCTTCCTTTGCGCAGAGGAAGTGCGAGTGGCAGAGTTGGCTCCGTCAAGTTAATCAGTTCTTTCGGACTCGAGTTCTGAGGTGGAGGTACCGCCGCCGAAGGATCCCTATTTTAACAGGCGATTTTCATGTTAAGGATATACTTAAATCAGATAGCATACCAGCTTAGTCGGCTATCATAAAGCATCTTCACAGGCGCTATCTTTAATTTAAACCTCTTCAATACAGCTCATTTCAGTTCAGCCTGATCATCCGGATTGCTTTGACCAGTATTGGACATAAAATACATAAGTAAATAATTAATTTTTAAGTGGTCTTTTGTAGAAAATTAAAATCTTACTCCAGTTGATTACTCGAGTATAATTTCACATTAAAATAATAATTAAGATTTGTTAGGTTATTTATGTACAATTATGAGATGCCTCGAAGTACAAATACATATATGTATATATATATATATAATAAGTTCACTATGGTTTATATTTATCTTTAAGTTTATTTCCTTGTCAACTCAGAATGCATGACGATATGAACCCGCTTATCCTTTTGTATTCTGAGTCCATACAGTTTAAAATACTCTGTATTTGTCCTACTAAGTTTTTGTCAACTTGGAATATACGATAATATGAACCCGCATATCCTCGTGTATTCCAAGTTCAATCTCATATGAACTGTGTTAATATACTTTTATATTGCATAAACGTAATTAAGAACATTAAGAGGTATTCGCCCAAAATTTCAATATGTTCTCAATTTAATAATGTTTTAATTACATTTGCTTAAACAATAAAAATAACTTACTATAATTATTCAGGAATTTCATTAATTCGAACAATTTAATCAATTCCCAAGCTATGAGTGTGATTGATTAGTTCCTGCGAGAACTTCAGTAATTAGTTACGATGCACTAATATTATAATTTCTTGTTGCACCTTCTGGTACAAAAGTCACATACTTAATTAATTGGCACCATTTTTTTTAACGATGGTTGTTGACTATTGATAGCACCATTTATTTACGATGGTCGCTAACCATTCTATTGTCACCATTTTTAACAATGGTTGAATAATAAATAAATTGGCATCATTCATGCGATGATTGTATGACTATCCTTAACACCATTCAGTTACAATGGTTGGTTATATCCTGTATTTCATATACAAATGTTCTAATAAACCTATATTTTGTTTTCTATTATATAACTGTCAGAAAAACTTATCCCACGAGACCAGTTAGAGAGTTAGATAGGTAGGCTCTTCTAAAGAGGAATTCTTTTATCCAGAATGGATTTAAAATCAGTGTTGAAGTGCAGATGGTACACCATCTAAGTGTATAGCCTACTTTGGCTTACTTAAAAGTGTTCTGAACAGTGATGCTTTACGCATATTTAATGTGTTGATGTTTATTGATGTCATATCTTGGTGATAATATCTATTCTAATATTAAGTTCTATTCTGTTATAGATGCTACGTCTACGGTAGTCCCAGACGAGAGTCAGAATACATCACCCAGCGTCTTATATGCTGTGGGTGATTACGGGCCCCGTTCACGTATCTTCTTATTGTCTACAAATTGTCTACAATTAAGGTCTTTAACTCTAAGTACTGATTTAATTATATCTAATTGTCTAACTTCGAATGGATGCGTCGCAGACTCTACCATCATGTCTTCAGCATGATGGGCGCGACTGATTTTGTCACGCACCCATTTGCAAGCATACTGTTGCTAGTAGTTTTGTTTTTTCTGATGTACAACTCATTTTTATGATATTATGTTTATGTATGTTTTTAGGAACCCATCAGACCAAGTTAGGGTATCTCTTAGCTCAGGCTTTTCTTTTGTTCTCCTTGTGTTTGAGGGCAAACACCTTGGGAGCGAGCGGGGTAATGTTATGTATAAAACATAGGTTAATTGTCGTTTTAAGTAAGAACTGGAATCTATGAGGCGGCACGATAGCATTGTCTATTGTTTTTCATCCTGGCAACACCAGAGAGGAGCGGAAATGTGATGGTGGCACTTCCCCCGGCGGGCGTAAGGCCCGCCGGAGGTCGTGAGAGTTTTTTGGAGAGAATCGGGCAAGATGGAGTGCATCGGTGCCTAATCAGAGAGATTCGAAGTTCCCGTAAAGTTCGGGCGGTTATTATAGTGCCGTTACAAGTTTATTTGAGTTCCCGTTATGGTTTCGACCCCGCGAGTCGCGCTCCGGAAATAAATGTTGTGTTCACACAATGGCCGAATTGTATTTTTGTCGAGGAATAGGAAATTTCGTTCTGGACAGTAAACGCCCCTGCCTTTAGTCCCAGAAACACCGTGGGCTAGTGTGATTTCCGGCCAATATAATGTTCTACCCGATCTCCGCCAGGAAATCTCCTGGTGTATCAATTCACGATACACGTGCGTGACTCTATCGTTTGCCATCCGCGCCAGCTTACTCCACCGTGGGACGTGGAGTAGCCTTATTTGCTCGCGCCAGAGTATTTGCTCATGCTGCAGAGGACATCGTTTGCCATCCGCGCCAGCTTACTCCACCGTGGGACGTGGAGTAGCCTTATTTGCTCGCGCCAGAGTATCTGCTCATGCTGCAGAGGCCAGAGGATTCCTGCCGCCAATATAGTCAGCTCGCATCACCGTGGGACGTGGGCAGTTGCACCAACCTTAGTCACCGGGAGGATCCCTCATCGTCTAAACGACCGCGTTAATAGTCAGATTACTTTAGCTTTAGTTATCGGTTATGGTCTGTGGGGGGTAAGTTCTTTCCTATCTGTATTATTATTTGCAATATTTGAAATAAACCTATACGGTTAGTCCAATTATAATTAACCTTATTTTATTTACAAAACCTGGTAATTCCTGCCTATGCCTGACATCTTAGAACTTAATTCCCCGCTCTGGGAGGGGGAATCTCTGCTCTACCGCTGTGCTGGTCGATTTGGCGGGTCTGATGCTGAGGATTCCTCGGGATCAGATCCTGGCGCGTCCGGTACTAACCGGCAAAGCCATTTCGTCCACTCACCTTAATTAAATCCCTTTAATAAATAAGCCAACTTGTGGCAATTCCCTTGACCCTAACAAAAGTTCAATTGACCAAGATAACGGATATTAAGTAATGCCATGTCTGGGTCAGAGATCATTGAAACAATGACTAAAATCAAAAAAAATAAATAAATAAAAATAAACAAAAATAGATAAAATATAAAATTATTGCGTTGGAATGGGATATAGTTTGACAACCGGACGTTTAAAAGAACCAAATCTTGTCTTTACCGTCGCAACGCGAACAATTTTATCCATTCCGGGATGGATTTCAGTTATCACGCCTAAAGGCCAATTTAACGGAGGGGAATCTTCTTGTCCCACTAGTACGACAGTTCCGATATCAATCGGATGATCAGAAGTAGTCCACTTCTGCCTGACTTGCAAGGTGTGCAGATACTCTGAACGCCACTTCTTCCAGAAGGACTGAACCATGCTGTCTAATAATTGCTTACGCTGAGTCAAATTGATTTTACCGTCTGCCAGGACAGAAGCAGGCAAGTACTGCAATGGTGTCGACATTAAAAAATGCGCAGGCGTAAGGACTTCTGGATAAGGGTCAGAAGACATAACTGTAAGTGGACGCGAATTCATTATGCACTCAATTTGAACTAGCACAGTCTGTAACTCCTCATAGGTGAGAAGCTGAGTTCCAATCACACGGTACAAGTGTGTCTTCATGCTCTTTATGTTCGACTCCCACATACCCCCAAAATGAGGCGCGCGTGGTGGAATCATTTTCCACTCTATACGACGCTTAGCGAGTTCGCGCTTTAATGAGGGCTCATATTCAGATTCAACCAAAAACTTGTAGAGGTCATCTAATTGTGCCTTCGCACCCACAAAATTAGTACCATTATCTGAATACAAGCATGTTACCGGGCCACGCCGAGAAATAAAACGGCTGAAAGCAGCCAGGAAAGCATTTGAAGTTAAGTCAGAGACCAACTCAATATGAATAGCCTTGGTCACAAGGCATACGAATAGACAAATATATGCCTTTTGAGAATGTTGTCCTCTCCGACGAGTCAGCGTAATACGGAGTGGACCTGCGTAATCTACACCGGTATGTACGAAGGCCTTTGCTTCTGCAACACGATATGACGGTAAATCTGCCATCTTCGGTGTAGGATGCGATGGATTTAAGCGGAAGCAACAATTGCATTTCCGCACCATCGCCCTAATAACAGTCCTAGCATCTAATATCCAATAGCGTTGACGTAAGATAGACATAAGAAGTCCTGGGCCTGTATGACAGTTCACGACATGAAAGTGAGCGATGATCAGATCGACAACACAGTCATGTTTGGGAAGCAAAACCGGATGTTTAACCTCAAAAGGTAAATCCGATTTAGAAAGCCGCCCCCCAATACGTAACAGATTATCTCCATCAAGAAATAGAGATAAACTCTGAAGTCTTTTGGAATGAAATTTGCCTTCCTGGAGTGCAGCAATATCTCCTGCAAAATGAATACTCTGCACAGCACGAATCACAGCCTTTTCAGCAGTCATAAGATTATTGACCGTTCCAGAGGAAAGTGATATCTTTTTTATGAATCGGAGGACATAAACAACAATCCTTAGTAGTTTATCCCAAGTGGATATACGCTGAGCCAGTTCACTCAGGACCGATTTTTCACCCTGAAATGTTGCAATGAGCACATTAGCCTTGTGTTCAGGCATTTCACCAGTATTGGTAGGGTGAAACGGTTTTAATGGCCATTCCAAAGGTGGGCTGCGAATCCATGATGGGCCGTTCCACCATAAATCATGTGAAACGAGTTGGGAAGGAAGCATGCCACGAGAAAGGCAGTCGCTCGGGTTTTCACTACCAGCAACATGGTAAAAGTTCTCTGGAGACAAATTTTCTTGGCACTGAGCTACGCGATTACTAACAAACACCGACCAGCGATGCGGTGAAGAATGTATCCAAGAGAGCGCAACGGTAGAATCGGAAAACGCATATGTTCCTGCAATAGGAAGACGCTCAGAATAATTATCTTGAACCGTCCGTATTAATTTGGACATCAATACTGCGGCACAGAGCTCCAAACGAGCGAGGGTCGTCACTTTGGTGGGAGAAACCTTTGATTTTGCGCACAACAATCTCACTGTAATTTTTCCAAACAGATCAGTGGTGTGCAAATAAATCACACAGCCGTAACCATTCATGCTTGCATCGCAGAAAGCAACAACGAGCACCGTACTGTCTTTCAGGACACCAACATGGCGAGGGATTTTTATCATTGAAATTAGCGGAAATTCCTGTGTAAGCGCCGAAAACCGACGAATAACGCTATCAGGGGGTGTATCATCCCAACCAATGTTGCACAGCCATAGCTCTTTGATAAGTAATTTAGCGTACAGAATGACAGGGGCGACCAAGCCGAGGACATCAAATAAACGGGCGACTATGGAGAGTATGCTCCGCTTTGTGCACTTCTCCTGAACATAAGATGTCGTAAAGAAGAAGCTGTCATCAGCTGGTTCCCACGAAAGGCCCAACACCTTAGAGGTATTGTTAGAACCAACAGTGAAGTCCACTGGGCTGCGGTGAGAATCCGGGAGGTTCTCAAGTACAACTTGAGAATTACTAGTCCATTTTACTAAATCAAAGGCACCGGACTTAAACAACGAGATTAATTCTCGAGAAAGACGTATGGCGCTGGGCTCATCTGCAATAGAATAGACCAGGTCGTCCATATACAGCTTGGACTCTGCCACTTTGGCAGCATCCGGGTAATGTGGTCTCATATCCTGGGCCAACTGGCGAACCGTCCGCATTGCTAAGTATGGACTTGCCGTCAAGCCGAAAGGAACTCGATTGAACTGAAAAGTTCGTATGAGACCATTATTTGAGAATCGAAATAAGATCCTCAGGTATCTGCGATGCTTGCTAGGAACTTCAATCTGTAAATACATTTGCTTTATATCCGCAGTCATAGCGATGGGAAAAAGACGAAAGTCAAGCAAAAGCAGAAACAAATCGGCTTGCAAATTGGGACCAGTATGAATAATGTCATTCAGTGACAGCCCTGTGTGTGTTTTAGCACTAGCATCGAGCACAATACGAGGCATTGGTTTGTCTGGACGAGTGACAGCATGATGTGGGATGTAATATCCATCTTCTGTGATATCAGACTCTGAGACTTCTGATAGGTAATTATTTTCAATATATTCACTGATAACCTTGTTATAATTCTCCTGCAAAGCAGGGGAATGTTTAAATTTTCGCTCCAATGCCAAAAATCGGCGTTGGGCAGCAGTACGAGAATTACCCAATTGTCTTGGATCTTTACAGAAAGGTAAAGCAACAGAATATCTACCATCATCAGTGCGAGAAATTGATGAAGTAAAGAGATTCTCACATTCTGTCTCCTCCGGACTTAGAAATTTTATATTAGGTATCTCTTCTAACAGCCAAAATTTTTGCACTAAATCATTAAGTGCGAGTGCCGAGAATGATGTGTTTGTGCTGAGCACATTATTGGGGTAATCACCCATCAACACGAAACCGAAAGCGGTCGATAACGCGGGGGGTGCACTAGTACCCGATTCAACCCTGTTCCCTAAATAAATATATGGGAACAGTTGTGCACCGATGACGACATCCACGCATCCAGGAATATTCCATGTTAAGTCTGCGAGAGGTATGCCCTCTAAGTACCTCATATCACCCTTGGCTATATAGTGATTAGGTAATTGGTCGGTGATACTGTCAACGACAAGCGCATGTATATTATATTTATTCTCTGGGTATACGCGAGACTCAATATCCAAATACACGTAACCGAAAATTGGTCGAGACGTTGATCCAATTCCTTTGACAAACGAATTACTCAAAGGAATTATTGGTAAATTCAGCGTCTTACAACAATCGACCGTAATCAAATTATTTTGAGAGCCATTATCAATTAGGCACCGAACAATAACTTTATTTCCGTTTTTAAGCTTCGCGTATACTTGTGCGGTCGAAAGTAAAATAGAAGAGTTCGGTGTTACTTTGGCACAAAGCGAACACGAAGGATTGACATTCGCGGTCCCCTCCACTTGCTTATCACCAATGCCAGTTCCATTGATGCTGGATGACACTGGAGGGGGGACTGACGGTTCTTCACTGGTAGGTACTTGCGACGTATGTACATGAGTATTGGTTTTCATATTATTCACACTGCCGAAATGTAAGAATGTATGATGACGTTTATTGCACAAATCACAAACTAACCCCGATTTGCATGACTTGATTGTATGTGAACCACTAAGGCAATTTACACAGGCATTTTTCGATTTTATAAATTCAAATCGAGCCTGTGGGGAACTCATACATTTAAACTTTGAGCAAACGTTGATTAAATGATCAGTTTTGTTACACAGAATACATCCTTTCGGCGGAGCTGGGAAGCGCGGAATATTCGCATTACTCGCGACGAACGATTTAGTATTATTTGATCGGGAGGACGAAATGGGATGCGTTTTATTTACGACACCATGCGAGTTACTCGTTCGTTCTAAAATCTTTACTTGATCTTGTACAAACGAAACTACCTCATTATAAGAAGGAATTTCTTTATTACGAACTGTCAGCTCAAAGTTCTGAGCCGTCTGTGAATCAATTTTTCTTACCGCGCAGTGAAACAAAATAAAATCAGTTAAATCTTCAATACCTAACTGCTTTAATGCCGACACTGACGAAGAATATCTTTCAATGAAAGAATTGAGACTGGCAGATGTATTCGTGCAGTTTTTCGCATCGAGAATATTATTTAAATAATGTGTTCCTAGTGTACGTTTATCTTGATATTTTTTAACTAAACTCTCCCAAATGATCTGATATGTATCACCCGAAGGCACAATGCCTGCGGTTATGTTCAAAGCCCCGTGTGTGAGTTTTCCGACTAAGTACTGCACACGCTGCGAGTCAGTTAGCTGTCTATTATTATGGATATTGGCTTTAAATGACTCAAAAAATTTCGACCAACTTTCATTCTTACCATCGAAGGTTGGAAGATCTATTGCAGGAAGATTAATCATACACGGCTCCCGCGACTTATTTTGTGACGTCAGTGACTCTCTTACAGAAGTTTTCATATTCGATCTAGTTCGTTTGACCTTCAAAAAAAGATCATCAAAAGCATTTAAAGCTTGAAAATCTGGTTTAAATTCTGGATTTAAAGTTAACTGACGATCATTGATGCTATCTATAATATTTTCAAATTGACTTCGCATTTGATCAATCATCTCTGACTGAGCCATAAACACTTCGTTATTTCTTGACTCAAAATTAGATATATTATTTGTTGCATTATACAGATCGTTCATACGAACAAAAAGATTTTCCTTTTTTGCGGTTAAAAGAATAAGCGATCTGTCTTGAGCCTCATCAAAACCCTCCTCCGTAATTCTTGGCATTTTTTATATATGCGAAAAGATTACCACAAAATTTTACAATAATGTTACAATGTTAATAATTAATTAATAATAATGTTGCGAATAATTATCCAAAATTACGATAATTCTGCGAACATGTTAACAATTAATTAATAATAATAATGTTGCGAATAATTATCCAAAATTACGATAATTCTGCGAACATCCAAATATGTCATCCAAAAGCAAAAAACAAGACCAGCTATAGTTCTCAAAAAATGAGAGGTACTTCAAATTTACCAAAAAAAATACGTAAATTCAAACATCCATGTAATTAAGCTATAATCTCGAATTGAATGCATGAATGAATTAATAATCCAGGCTACGAAGGACCAATAAATATGTAGGGGCGTGTAAAATAGCCCCTGACACAAGGGATGACTACCCTATGTAAAATTAACGAAAATTGAATTCTTCCCTATGTGACACAAAAAAACAGTCGACCCAGCAATCTCAAAAACCAAAGTGAAAACAAACAAACACTCACTCAGAGAATGCAGCTCAGCCACGATGTCCACACAAAAAGACACTTCTTTTCAATAAAAATGTCAAGGCGATATTGCATAATCTTGACAGATGTTTCGCACAGCAAGGAAGTTTCAACCATGAAAAATTTGCATATTAATAATGCGTGTCAAAAATCCAATCTTAGGTACAACAATAATTCACTCACAGGATGAATTATTCTTATGACTGACCAGGAGAGACATCTCTTGGCCTTTTACTGACACTCCCGTCAGACGTAATTGCTTGATTCACAAAGGTAAGGAAACGCATGAATACACTGCATCTCAAGTCACATAGGTTCAATTCAATACAATACAAAACCCATAGATGGCGCCCTTATGGTCTTATAGCATAAATTATCAATTTAAAGAAATTAATGCCCAAATATATTTATGGCGCGTATCCAGCGTTCATAAAGGTCCCTCCCAGAGAAACAGAAATATTTAAGTTGAAATATTTAAAATCATGACTATGTTTGGTTGAATTTAGTGTATAAAATCGTGTATAAATGAAATATTTAAAATCCTATTTTTTTTGTTGTCAATTGTATAACTTCTTTGAAAAGAACATGTCTTGTATTTATTGTAGCCAGGGCTTGAGGTTAGGTGGGGGAGGGTGTGATGTAGAGTAATTAAGTATTTCATATGGAAAGAATACGATAGATGGCGGTAAGCATGTAGCTTGCACCATAGCTCGCCAGATGGCATTGGCGTACAAGAAGCAGTCTCAGCGATAGACTTGACGAGCTCCACTGGCAAGGCCGCAGAGATTTACCTACCCCCGAATAGTAAACAGTCGTAGCCATCCAGCTAGGTTATTCCAGTAAATAAACACTTTTATATTCAAGAACCTATTGTATTTAATAATTACTATCTGCCGAGGAAAGGGCAGACATAACATATAGTAAGTACATATGCACCGAGTTCCATAGTGGTAGATATACTTAGTATCGCCCAGATGGTACGCCACTGCACCGGGGCTTGCAATGGCTGTGGTCTTGTTTAGTGACCAGATCTGAATAGCCAGGACCTCCTAACGTTTTGATCCTAATTTTCTCCTTCCCATCATGCAGGCAAGGCAGCTGAGACTCCTCCGAGGTGATCGCACATAAAAAAAAGACAAACCTTGGACTTTCTCCGATCCAGTTTTCCCCCTTGGTGGAAAGGTACCCGCGGAAGATTACCAACATCCATGGCAATCAGAAAGCACTCACAGATGGAGCGGAGAGATTCTGAAAATGCCATCAAAATTATTTACATTGTTTGCGATATAAATAAAAAAAATATTAAAAATTTATTGAATAGATGTAACATTTACATACTGCTTTTGGAATTTTATGTGTTTTCTCAATATTTTATGTATTTTTAAATACATCTATTTAAATTTCACTTTTGTACGTTTGTTATGGAATCTTAGAAGTAGAAATTAACCCACTTCCCGACATCTGATCGAGCTGAAACTCGGAAGATAGACTTGTTGTTGATGAAAATTAATTCTACATATCAACTTTTGGTGACGATCACACACAAACATGCGGAAATATAAACATTTTTCTGATATAATATGAAGAAATAAAAACCCTTAATACAAGAAATAATTGTTGGTTTTATAAATCGGAACTTGGTAAGGTTGTTAAGGCCGTTGATTCCGATCACTAAGAACGAAGGTTCAAACCTCAGTGTAACCAAAACAATTTTTTTTAGCCTAAAGAACATTTGAAAATAAATGTATACATACTTAAAATTCATTTCAAAATTAAACTTTGTTTCTTCGAATGTGGAAATGGGACATGGTAAAAACATACTTCCTTTTGATCTAAATAATTAATTACAATTTAACTACATACAGGTTCAACAACAGTTGTATATAACTGACTAAATAAAATAAATTAATAAATTTGAAAGCCAAAAATTTATAACCCATCAATTTCTATAATAAAAAAACTATGAAAACTTCAATAAAAATTGTGGGACATGTCAAAAACTAAATATACAAACTTTAGTATAAATGCCCATTTGACGTATCTAACACATTTCAAAAGGGCACCGTACAAAAAAAGAAGAATAAAAGTTAAAAAGTCGTACCGTGAATCTCCTCGTTGGTATTAATATATACGGCCATGTTGTTGAAGAAGCGCAGATTGGTGGAACGGAAGGTGTGGAAGAAACCGTCCGCCCCTTCGCTGCGGTAATGTATACGTACGCATAGCGCACCGTCGGCAGCGCGCTTGCTGGAACCCAGTGACAGGTTGGACTTCAGGCTGGTCAGAGACATCTGTTGGAGAAAGGTAATTAAATAATCACTTTGAGACATCTGTTGAATATTAAACTTTCATAGACATGTCATTTTTCATTTTAGCACCTCGAGCATATTTTGTCAGGTCATAGTATTTCCACTTTGCAATAAAATCCAAATAAATGGAATATTTCTGAAAGTATCCGAAAACTACAAAACTGTTTTGAAAGGTGATAAAATACGCTTTTTTAAACAAAAATTTTTTTGATGCAAACATAAAAAAGTTTTAAAAAAGGCTCACCTTAGGTATTTCTATCTAAAATTACTGATATTTATAAAAAAACAAGTGTGCTTTAGACCACACGACTGAAGTAAAACTTCACTAACTATACCTCCCTCTCAACTTCCGTTCGTCTCGCCTGACCGTTCGCCTCGCCCGATCATACTTTTCATAATGCTCTCGTCACGCATTCACCAGCTTACACCCCAAGTCAAGCGTGCGTAAAGGCCCGACTGTTCGCCCGATCACATTTCTCGTAACGCTCTCGTCACGCAACGCATTCACCAGCTTACTCCCCAAGTCAAGCGTGCATAAAGGCCTGACCGTTCGCCTCGCCCCATCACACTTTTCGTAACGCTCTCGTCATGCATTCACCAGTCTAGGGCCTCAGGCGTTGCCCTGTGGACCTCATCAATCCCGCCGGGGAATGAATGGAGCGGGCATTCGTTGACCACATGTTCGGTGGTCTGCACCGCACCGCATTCACACGTCGCCGACTCTTTAAGGCCCCATCTATGCATCATATGAGCACAACGGCTATGGGAGCACCTTATCCTATTGATGGCAGTCCAGAGTTTGCGAGGCAATGAGAACCCAGGCTGTCTCTCAGTGGGGTCTTGCACGAGATGGGCGTTTTTGACGTTGGCTGATTGCCACTCAAGCTTCCACCTATCTTCTGGGGTGAGAGGTGTTCGAAGGAGTCTTTCTCCTTCCGTCCAGAAGGGTTTTCGGGACTTTAAGCGGCATGCCGGGTGAGAAACGACATCATCGTGCAAGGGTATTTCGCTTTTTTGCAGCGCCTTCTTGTATTCCCTCAGTGTTGCAATCTCTCGCCTGATATTTGGCGGGGTTATATTTGCAAGTACGGGGAGCCAAGGAAGAGGAGTCGATTTTAAGGTTCCGCTGATGGTTCGCATTGTGGCATTAAGCTGAACGTCGACCATGGAAGTGTGGGCGCTTCTGGCCCATACTGGAGCACAGTATTCAGCTGCTGAGAAAACCAGGGCAATGGATGCCGTTCTGAGCGTGTTGGCGTCGCATCCCCAGCTAGTACCAGCCAGCTTATTGACTAAGTTTAGTCTTGTCCTGGTTTTTTTGCCCACTGTTTCCATGTGTTTCCGGTAATTCAGGCTCCTGTCCAAAGTTACTCCAAGATAGCGGGGATGGGGGTCATGGTAAATATTTTTTCCATCAAACTGAACACAGAGTTTTGCGTTTGCCTGTGAATTACTGAGATGGAAAGCTGTCACAACTGTTTTCGACCCATTCGGCTTTAGTCGCCAATTGAGGAAAAATTCTTCCATAGCCTTGAGGTCAGAATTAAGGATCTCTTCTGCTGCATTGAGGGTTTTGGCTTGGACTGTGATGGCGAAGTCATCTGCGTAAGCAAATTTTCTGCCTTCAGTGTGAGGAAGATCTCGTGTATAGATGTTGAAGAGCGATGGGGCCAGCACTGAGCCTTGGGCAAGGCCATTATTCAGGTGCATTTTTTTGCTTTTTAGCCCTCCTAGAAAAACCCTGAAAGTACGGCCAGTTAGTAGTTGCTCAATAAGTCGTACTGTGTTGCCATCCTCTATGGTGTCGTAGAGCTTGACAAGGAGGCCTTTGTGCCACACCGTGTCGTAAGCCGCAGAGAGATCAATGAACGCTGCCACAGTCTTAAGCCGTTTCTGGAATCCAGATTCAATGTGTTGTCAGAGCTAGCACCTGGTCACAGCAGTTACGGCCTGGTCTGAAGCCAGCTTGCTCTTGTGGAACCACTTTCTCCAAAATTGGGGTAAGCCTGCGGAGCACCACTCGCTCTAGGAGTTTGTACATGGTACTTAAAAGCGAGATGGGCCGATAGCTGTTTGGATCTTCTGTTGGCTTGTTGGGTTTGAGGATCGCAATAACTTTAGTTTTTTTTCCAGATATTTGGAATTACTCCAGTTTTAAAAATTTCAGTAAACAGTTTTCAATTTCAGTAAAAATTTCAGTAAACAGTAACAGCCTTACTAAAAAAAAACCACAGCACGCCAGATAACCCGTGTTATTGCAGCAACATGAATAAAACAAAAATACACTAAAACACGATAACGTTACTAATAAGATTCGGTCTTAAAACGTATTGTAAATCCGGCAACAATGCATATTTAAGTACTAAATTGTTTGTTTTCCTTCATAACCGCTAGGTGGCGCGGCGGCGCGGCGCCTGCGCATACGTTGTTCGCGCTCGAAAAAGACGCTGGAAGCGCGAAATGATTTTTGTGTGTGCAATATTACTTATGTGATGGTTAATTTCTATTAATATGAATAATTTACTCTTATATTTATATCATTGATATATTTACCGTGTTGTTTGTGTTGTTTGTTTCATAAGTTTTAGTCAAGTTATAAAACAATAATCGTACTTTGAAAATTGAAATGTCAAAAACTATTTTATATAATACATGTTACATTTAAAGGTTTTATTTTACGATAATTTTATGAAAGTGGTGTTTTTTTTTTAAATAATAATATCTAATACATGTGTGCCTAAATGCATCAAAGAAATTAACGTCTTTAGAGATGCAAGAAATCTGATATAAAAGACGGTATAATTTTTAGGTTAGTTTTTTAGCAATAAAAAAAACTTTGAAATTTTTTATTATTTTTTTATTGTATGCACGAGGAAAAAGTGAGGTGATAGTTTCCTTCCAAATTTATTACATAAAAGGATTGTGTTTTTGAAATAATGTTTTTTTTGTAATTTCTCTACATTTTAGTCAAAAAAAATTTGGTAAGAATTTTTTTTCCATTTATTTCCGAGTTTGAATCTTAAAATATGTCAGTTTTTGAAACTAAACTGTATTTCAAATATGCAAATCTAAAAGGTAATTTTATCTAGTTTTCATAAATGGTATTTGTTTTTACGACACCTTCAAAAATAAGAAATATATAGAACATTCAAAATACTATGGAAAAATTACAAATATCGTTCGGACATCAATGGTTAAAACAGAGATAAACTACCCTCTCAGGCCGTGGAAACCATGTGTATTTCTTTCAATGAACAAATTTTTAATTAGTAGTGTTTTCACATCCGCGGCCGTTTGTCAATTGAATAAAATTTTCACTGGGTTTTTTAGTAAGGCTGTAAGTGTATTATAAACATTATATTCACATCAATTTTTGGTTGTTTCATGTAAAAAAAAAACTAAAACTCACAATTGTGGTTAACTTTTAAATTTGAACATAAAGCAGTGTTTTCTCTTTGTAACACCATTTAGATTAGAGATGCCAAGAATAGTGATTTTGCCGAATAACGAATATTCGGCTAGGCTCTCGGCCGAATACTCGTCAGCCGGATATTCGGCGACACTTAGTACAATTCGCGGGGGACGGGTTCCGACTTGCACCATTGAAGTATGTGTGTTAACTACGTATTTGTTTCATTTACGAGTAGGTCATGACACAAAACGCATTATTTGTTGATTGTTACCATCAAATTGTGTTACTTATAGTGTGTAATACGCCTGTTTGTTCGTGAAAAGCTTTACAAAATGCCACCATTTAATAAAAAAAATCACCTTTTTGGGAATATTATGAAATTTATAGTGAAGACAATAAATATTAAATTTTTTCGTAAGAAGCAATTACTTGGGGGTTAGACATTATATTATAAAAAATAAAACAAACACTTTCAGCCTTACTAAAAAACCCCGTGAAAATTTTATTCAATTGGCAAACGGCCGCGGATGTGAAAACATCACTAATTAAAAAATTGTTCATAGAAAGAAATACACATTGTTTACACGGCCTGAGAGGGTAGTTTATTTCTGTTTTAGTAATGATGTCTTAATGAAATTTCGAATTTTTCCAAAGTATTTTGAATGTTCTATATATTTCTTATTTTTGATAGTGTCGTAAAAACAAATACCATTTATGAAAACTAGATAAAAATACCTTTTAGATTTTTGTATTTGAAATACACTTTAGTTTTAAAAAACTGCCATATTTTAAGATTCAAATGCGGAAAAAATTGGAAAAAAATTTCTTACCAAAATATTTTTTATGAAAGTGTAGAGAAATTTATAAAAAAACTAAATTAATAAAATACAGTCCTTTTTGTATAATGAATTTGGAAGAAAACTGTCACTTCACTTTTTATATCGTTCATACAATTAAACATTATAAAAAAATATAACATTTGTTCCGAGAGAGTAATAGGAAAATTCTGAAACATTGAATTCACTTCCAAACAATATAAACGTTGATAACTCGAATTTGGTATTTATTAACACACGCACAAGCCTTTTATTTTATTAAATATTATTACTTTTATGAAAGTTTTATTAAACTTAAGTTGTAGAGATTCGTTCCCCATCCCTACACTTTGTTGCATGCACATCACTAGCTGCAACTGACCATGTGACCAGCTAACGCTTCCTAGGGGGCATTGACGGCTTCACCCGGAGTTTGGTTTTGGGAGACTACTGGTGCAACACCCCCCTGCGGACGGAAGATGGCGTTTGGTTGCCGGACCTAATAGATTTCTTCTTCAGACAATAGATTTCTCCTTCAGACGAGTCATGCTGTTACTTTCAACGATATACTTCACGTAACGTAGAATTAGCTTCATTATCTATCATCATGGTTTATCTATAATTTTAAAAGGTTTTCTTATTCACCCAAAAATAAGATGGCGCTCAACCTTTACCACTTTCTTTTATAAGTAACTTTTAACTACCTACCTCTATTAATATCAAAAATTACATATCATTGTCCCTTCGGGAGAATGACACGCCCTGTAGATTACATTCAATTCATTTTAAATTATGTTTGATTGTTATTTAATAAATTTAATATCTCATGCTCTGGGTTTTAATTGTAACTAATTTCCTTTATACATCATCACATAGCATCATTTAATAAGTATGCTATATTTATGGAAGATACTAGTAAGAATCTCCCTTACAAAGTGGATAAAAATTATTCAAAATAACCTATATGTTTATTTTAACCAAATTAAACTAACAGAGACATTATAAAAGCACAGAAACTGACAAAAATGTCGCAAATAATAGAAATTATACCTATTCATTTATGATAATAATATAACAGCGAATCTATCATAAACAGAAATCATGTTTAAAAACGTTAAATAACTGCGCATGATATTTTACACGTCACGAAAGTAAAAAGCTGCGAATTTATAGAAAAAAAATGTCCGCTAATGATGGCCGCGCATGTGCAGATCAAGCAAAAACAATGCAACTAACCGAATAATGTGATAATCTTATTAGTAACCATGTAAAAACGCAGTGCACCGCGCAAGTAACAAATATGCAGGTTAACCATCGTTAAGGCGTTTTGTTATTAGTAAGGCTGTTTGTATTTAACCACGAATTTATTATTTTATATATCTACCGGTTTCGCTTCGACCAAGCTTCCTCAGGATATAATAATAACTAAATATTAACCCCTCCGCAATGTAAGCAGATATAAGCATTAAAAATAGGACAGCAGTCAAGTACAATAAGCGTGTTTATACGTCAGCGCGTGTGTTTCCATAGAAATCGTTCTAACTCCATTATTGTTTTAGTTACATCCCTAAAACAAAAAGTAAAAGGTCGATAGTAGATCAAGCTGCACATCCCTATCAAGTTGTCTATGGAAATACATAACAGGAATCAGCTGTCAGTCGTGTAGTTGACAAAAATATTTACCCGCGCAAATTTGCTACCGGCAGCTCCACCGCGCTCCACATTTTAAATTTTTATTAAATATTTTTATATGAAATTTCTCTGAGCTTGCAAATCACTTAATCTCAGCAGACTACAGTTTTAATAAAATTTCAGGAACGCGCATGTTACATAAAAACGGAATTGGTATTAAATTAGATAACTTAGAAGCCTTAATAGTAGCCGAATATTCGTGGCATCTCTAATTTAGATCATATGATCTCACCACGATAGTAAGGGAGGCACAGTGATTTCTATGAGAACTATATCAGATGTTCCCAAAAGTGAACAAATTAGCCTGAAGGGTTAAAGAGGTTATAAATTAAACAAAGCCCTCCAGGGTAAGTGGAAGCAGTAAAGATTATTTCAATTGACAAGTTAAAAAAACTCAGAATTAGCTTGGCGTATATTAGTTGACAGAGTGAATTTATTCGGACAGCATATGGGTTAATCCTACAAATACATACATAGCTGAGAAATAAATTAATATATACCTGTGAAGAGCTTTCCATCACTCCAAACTCAATGAGGGTCACATCCTTTAGATCCAACTTCTGGAAACCGGTCACCCGATCGGACTGGTCATCATAGTCCGCCACCAGGTAGCTGTCTCTCGTCAGGATCACAATGCTGTCCATTTCCGTCTCATTGGGGTCTCCCGTCCTGCAACCAGATAACATCATTATTATTTTATAATCGAGTTTAACTTTAGTGACTTGTCAACAGAATCTTATTTGTCAAAATTAAATATTACAATAATCTAAGTTATTATATATGCAACTTGTAGTATACCACAAGGGAGTCATCTCGGCCCCATTCTTTTCCTTATATTCTTAAATAACATCATAAGTTGTTTCGACGATGTAGAAGTTCTGCTTTTCACCGATGACATCAAATTATACAAATAAATATTCAATATAAGCAACTACCTAATCTTACAGTCAAACATTCACAAAATACACAAATGGTGTACAGCTATTACTCAACATCGATAAATGAAAGATACTAACATTTTGTCCAAACAAAGACCCCGCTATCATTCAAATACAAAATAGAAAACAAAATTTTATAAACAGTCAACAAAATCAGGGATCTCGGAGTTAAGTTTGACACTCAATTAAATTTTATAAACCACATACAATAAATAATGAACAAAGGCATGAAGACACTGGGATTTATAATCAGAACAATCAAAGACTTTGATTCGTTCGTGAAGTTATAAAAATTGTACATTTGTTGCTAGTATGCAGCTTGTTAGAATACAATTCAATAGTGTGGTCCCCATACTGTCAAATTCATATAAGAAATATTAAATGTGAATATAAATTCATATTGAATGTGTGCAGCACAAACTTTTACGATTCATTAACTTCAAATTTCACATATATATACCTATTTAACACATAAACTATACGTTCATATTAAATAATATTTAATGCACAATTAGTTTAACCCCTCCGAATTTTCAAGAATATTAGCTTTTGGTGTCTTAAACGAAATGACATTTTACGAAAACTTTGTATTATTACCGCTTTACAATTAAAGCTCTATAAATGAAAGATTTCTGAAAGTAGCCGAATAGTAAAAACTGTTTTAGACAGGTTACAAAATAAGCTTTCGAATTATTATATTACAAATAAATATTAACATTTGTAAATATTAAAATTTAGAATGCAAACATTAAAAAAATGTGAAAATGACTCACGTGATGTTTTTATGTGAAAACGGTACTAAAATCACAGATTATGTTAACAACAATACTTATTCTATTGTATAAATGTGTAATAAACACTTTTGTCACCTCACTTTTTTATCATTTCATATAAAAATATTTAATAGAAATTAACAATGTCGGCCGCCCGTAGGAAATTTGGCGGCATAAATTATGTGTCAGACTGCGCGTCTGACAGAATGTTATTTTTATGTATTTCTATGGACAACTTGAATAGAGATGTGCAGCATGATTCACTATCGACTTTTCACTTTTTATTTTACGGATGTAACTAAAACAATAACGGAATTATAACGGTTTCTATGGAGACACACACGCTGACGTGTAAACACGCTTATTGTACTTGACTGCTGTCGTATTTTTAACGCATATATCTGCTTACGTTGCGGAGGGGTTAAAAGAAATAATTATTATGATAACTTCTAAGCAGGGCTGCCTGGCTCTAACTCACCCCGGATCCGCATCAATCAGCCCCCAAGCCTGCAGCACACTGTTGGTGTCGCTGACCAGCAGCTTCTTGCAGTCCTCCATGAGGTGTTTGACGTGATCGGGGGCGGCTCCGTGTCCCTCCTCAGGCTCGGCCTCCTGCCCGGGGTAGAACTCCCCCGCCCCCGCGTGCCCCAACATCAGGTCTACGGTGGCCTGACGGAAGGCATCCTTGAAGCGGGATAGGTAGTAACTGGAACCATACAACAAACATAAGAGACTTTTCAGACATAAAACTATCATTTGTGCAAGTAGAGTGCAAAAAACAATTACTTTTTCAATTTTGGATGTTATTTAATTTTTTCAATAAAATCTTTAATTTTTTTTTAAATTTTGGTTTTGACAGGGGTATCAAAAAACTTTAATTGTACCAGGTGCCATTTGGCTCTCGGCCAGGTAATAATTTGAACAATAATAATTCTGACAGAAGAAGAATAAAAGTAGACTGAATGGTGAAGAAATGAGGTCCCTGAAGTGTACATGTGGTAAAACCATGTATGATTGTGTGAGAAATGTGGCGATCAGCAAAGAATGCAAGGCTGATGTAAATGTAATGAGTAAGATTAAAAAAGGGTTCCTCAAATGGTTTGGACTTTAGAGCGAATGAACAAAGAAAGGAGTGTAAGGAGAATATATGACGCAAATGTGAATGGTAGAACAAGTCAGGGACGCCCGAGGAAGACATGGCATGATCAAGTGAATCAGATACTAAGAAGAGTATGTATGGGACGTTGTATGAACGTGAATGATGCAAAGAGTGTATAAAATGACCGAGTTGTTTGGTGGTCCATCCTCTCAAGACTAATTAACTAACCATCACGGAAACGGCGTGATGGTTGTTAGTTAGTGAGTTTTGTTACATACACAATACAAAAGTATTTATGCCTTGGAAATTGGCAAATTTGCTAACAATTACACAAAAGCGATAATATTAAATCACTTCTCAAATAACTGTGAATTAGTTCTAAAAAAAAAAAAAGTAGCATTAATTTCAGACATAAAGAAAACATATTAGTTAAATGCAAGATTTAGTTTCACAAAGATTAATAATAATTGATTAAACACAATATAAACAAATTAGTATCACACATTAATGCATTTTCATTAATTTATTGTAGGGTAAACTAGACTATGATTGCCCACAAACCGCAACAGTGATTGCCCACCCTCACTTTCAATATCTTTTTCTAACTAACGTGTGTAAATATTTGACCAAAATGTTAACAGTTCAATGTGAATCTATAAAGTGCCGTATCAGTAGAAATATCTACGATTTTGTCAAGTGATATCAGATTTTGTGAATTACTAAAGTGGGCAATCCAAATATGGGAGGCCTGAATAAGTATTGCCGACTCGAGAACCATTTATTGGATACCCAACACCCCTGCCATAGGTCACCCCAACTCGTGGATCGATACATTTGGTGACTTAGCAGGGGGTGCCGGGGATCACAGGTGAGGTTTGTCTATGTTTTGTTTGTCATTAGTGGCAAATGCATTTGCTCACTTACTGCGTGGCGGGCTGGATCAGGAGAGACTGGTTGAGGGAAACCTAACCTAAACCTAACCATTCCTTATACCTTTTCCTTCCCAGAACTTCCTCTCCTTCCTTTCCCTGAAAAGACCCTTCACACAGTATTCCCAAAGATTTTTTTTCCTTAGGGCCTCCTATGTGGAGTTATGTAAAAAAAAATAGCGATATTTTTGTTAAATTAAAAAGAATGTCATTTAATTATGGTGTAATAATATCGATGGAAGGATTTGATACATAATTAATTAAATATTATTCAACTATTAATTGTTTTGTAATACGATGGGTAGTACCAAACCTACACCCCTTTCAAATTCAAAATTATCTGAACCCCGAATTTTCGAGAATATTAGCTTTTGGTGTCGACATTTTACGAAAACTTTTAGTTATAACCGCTTCACAATTAAAGCTCTATAAATGAAACATTTCTGAACGTAGCCGAATAGTAAAAACTGTTTTAGAAAGGTTACAAAATAGGCTTTCAAATTATTATATTACAAATAAATATTAGCATTTGTAAATATTAAAATTTAGAACGCAAACATTAAAAATAGGTCAAAATGACTCATGTGATGTTTTTATGTGAAAACGGTACTAAAATCACAGATTATGCAAACAACAATACTTATTCTATTGTAAATATGTGTAATAAACACTTTTGTCACCTCACTTTTTTATCATTTCATATAAAAATATTTAATAAAAATTTAAAATGTGGAGCGCGGTGGAGCTGCCGGTAGCAAATTTGCGCGGGTAAATATTTTTGTCAACTACACGATTGACAGCTGATTCCTGTTATATATTTCCATAGACAACTTGATAGAAATGTGCAGCTTGACCTACTATCGACCTTTGACTTTTTGTTTTAGGGATGTAACTAAAACAATAACGGAGTTATAACGATTTCATTAACGATTATAAACACGCTTATTGTACTTGACTGCTGTCCTATTTTTAACGCTTATATCTGCTTACGTTGCGGAGGGGTTAAGCGGGCAATCATTACCTATTACCCTTAGATTATGGAGACATTACTTCAAGTTTCAAAAATTTTCAAATTAACAGTAGGTTTTGTCCTCTACAAAATATACATTGACAGAGGGAGAAATGTCAATAACATTTGAATTCATCAGATTTTTTAATATCTTGAAGAAATAGCCCCTTACTTTGGTAATTTAAAAATACACACTAATTTTACAATGGTGTTTGAAGGTTTTAAAACATGGTAACACAAAAAATATTAACAAACAGTGATAGAGAAACATTAATAATAAAATTCAGTAGAATAAAAAAATGGATGGACAAGTAAAAAATGGAATAAAATCCAAGGGTAAATTTTGGACCGAAGTGTCCACGGTTATTACGAATAATTTTTAGAAAAAAACTTCAGATTCGCCTTAATCACTATAAAAGGAAACTTTTTGCATCACGGCCGGCGGAAAATAATGCATTTTAATTTTCAATTGCGTAAAATAAAATTTCATTTCGCGAACCGATACGGCAATAATCTGGCGGCCATTGCGGCACTGTTATGTTGGTATCCCTGATAATATTAGCGAAGAGCTAAAATACGACTGTAGCCGACTTCGTAGGATTCATGAAAAGGCGCGCAATTATGAAAACACAACAAAATTATAAAGTTAACAAACCTCTATTCGCATATATTTATTATTACTATAAAATAACGATTAGCGAGAAGTTACGTAAAATTAAAAAAAAACATGCGAATTAGGTAAGCACTACCTTTGACGAAATTCTGAAAATAAAATGAACAAAGGCCTTTAGGCAAGTTTTTTTACATCGAAAATTTTTTTTACATTGAAAATTAATTTTTTAATTTTTTTTTGGGTAGCGGGCTTGTGTATATTATCTTTATTTTAAAAAACATCCCAGGTTTTGAATGGTTTGTCTGGCAAAGCAGGGTTTGTGAGGTTCGTTTACATTATATTATTAATTCTATTCTTCATAATTACGCGCCTTATCTGTATCCCACGAAGTCGGCTACAGCCGTATCTAGCTCTTGATTGTATCAGGGATACCAACATAACAAACAATGACGCAATGGCCGCCGGATTGTCGCCGTTTTGGTTCGCGAAGTGAAATTTTATTTTACGCAATTGAAAATTAAAATGCATTATTTTCCGCCGGCCGTGATGCAAAAAGTTTCCTTTTATAGTGATTAAGGCGAATCTGAAGTTTTTTTCTAAAAATTATTCGTAATAACCGTGGACACTTCGGTCCAAAAATTACCAATCCAAGCACAGTTAGTGACACAACAAATGTGTTAATTTCAACAATTATTTAAAGTGAATTTTCAAATAGCTACCTAAAAATATTCTGATTGTAAATATTTACACATATTCTGGAAATTTCCTAAAGACAGATACAGGTTTGTTATACAGGCTGTCCAGTGATAAATGCACTAACTTCGGGAAGTGATTCTACATGACAGTACAACTAAAAAAGACAAATTACTGTTTTCGAATATTTTATATTTGAATATTTTAAAGTAGTTTTCAGAATTCTTAATTCAGGTCAAGTTGGGAGGCGGTTATGGGTACCAATGCCCTGGGATAACCAACCTGTCATCCCAAGAGGTTCGTTACTTAGCACGGGTGCCCGCGTTCATGGGGTGAGGTTTGTCTAGGTCTCACCTACTGCGGAGAGCCGGATCAAGAGGCAGGTTGAGGGAGACCTAACCTACAACTCTCCAGCCGGACTCTCTCGATCCCAACTTGTACGCAGAGGGAGGGATGGATTCATTTGTCCATCACTTCTGGACACAGCTGTGTGCACACACAGCTATAAAATATAAAAGATCATCGTACGTCAAATAAAGCTCTTCATACAATCTCTCCAGACCATTCACACCTAAGCGGTTTATGCGCAGATCAACCATACACAATACACATATATAGATATAGGAAAAGTTATGCGCCTCCTTCTCCGCCGAAAACATGGAGCTGCTTAAACCGGCGGTTGACAGATTCCCGTGGCCGCTCCCTAATTCATTCGACCCCCTCTCTTACCATAGGAAAAAATATTTGATAGCGTCGTGTGGCGGTACAAAACGTAAGCGCTCGCGGTTCAACAAATATCTGCTCGGCCTTTTATAGCTGTGTGTATACAGCTTTAAGCCCCAAATTCCTACCCACCCCCCATACCTTTTTCCTTCCCAGAACTTTCTCTCCCTCCTTTCCCTAAAAAGACTCTCCACCCAGCATCCCCAAAGATGTCATAGGCCCTGAGGAAATTTCTATCCTCAGGGCCTCCTGGTAGTGGAGTTAAAGTAAAAAAAAAGAAAAATATTTTTGTATGAAAAAAAAACATTAGAATTTCTAAAAATGTCAGTAATCTTTTTTACTTCAACCATCATGTAGAATCACCTTCCAAAGTTTGTGCCCTTTACTCCCAGACACCCTGTATGTTTCGAGATTAGTTAAAATACAACATTGAATATATCTATGCAAGACAGTAATAAAAATTTTATACAATAATGATAAAATTCAGTCAATTAGAACATTTCTGCAAAATTAGGTACATACAAAAAAAAAATTATAAAAAAAAAAATGCTAAAAAAAATTACAGAGTTTAAGTTTTATTTCATTGTGTTATTATGTACCTATGTATTTAAAATTTTATACAAAAAAGGTTAAAATCAATAATTACAATATTGTTTATAACGTTTCTGCTATCCTATCATTGCGCATTTGTAAGGTGTTTGAGGTGGAAAACATGGAATTTAAACACAAACTGGCGGTAATTTTATATGAAAGAAAGCCCCTTTGTTTTAATAAAATTTATGTAGAATTTCAATAACAAATTGAAAGTTCAGAAGTTATACTTATTTTAACCCCTCAGGCTAGTTGGTTCGCTTTCAGAGAAATCGTTGTCTCCCTTACTATCATGGTTAGAAATATAATCTAAACGGTGTTAGAAAGAGAAAACTTCAAACTTTATATTCAAAACTAAAAGTTACCACAAAATAATTAAAATGTACACCTTTATGAAACCAAAAATTCTGAACCCATTTTGAAAAAGAATTATGAAACTTTGTAAATTTTTTTATTCATTATTTTTACATAAAATGACAAAAAAGTGAGTTGAAAATAACGTTAATAATACAATTGCCTAATAAAATGTGTGTTTTTATATTTTTTCATTATCAGTAATTTTAGTTACAAAAACGTTAAGGAGGGTCAGTTTTAAAACTTTTTAAGTTTGAATTTAACCGGTTATTTGCCTGAGACGTGCGGATGCGTGCAAAAAATATTTCAAAAAAAAAATGTTTGTCTGCAATTTTGACCCTTCTATGTACAGAATTTGTATGAAGGAAAAGGTCAGAATCGCTTGCACTAACATTTACCCATAAGATGGGCATAAATTTCATTCACCTGGCAACCCCAGAATATTTTTAAATGATCTTATCTGTGGCATCAAAATGTCAAATTTGCCACGATTCTTTCTGTCAAAGTCGATGCGTGTTACTTAACGAAAACATCGTAAAACCTATCAATTTACGTAATTAACGCAAGTAATGTTGTTTTGGTACTTAGTTTATTTTTCTAGGAATGTGTTTCGGTCAATAAAATATACGATAGCTCAAAATTAACCCACAAAACATTCAATTCAAAATTCTAAGTGGTGCTTTGTTAGGAAATTTCCGTGTTTTTTATAGCCTTTGACGGGTTAACCATTTTATGATTCAAAAGTTATATTTTTATATCGAATTATAAAATTTCAAAGCATATTTCGTTATCTGTCAAAAACAGTTTTTAGTTTTCGAATGTCTATTTATTTGAATTTCATTGCCAAGCGGAAATGTTTTGACCTTCCGACAAAATAGGCCCAAGGCCTGAGGGATTAAGTAAAATATTACAGATGCAAATATGAAAAGGATCAAAAATGACAAATGCATAGATAGATTCACATTGACGCTAAACAATTCTAAACTATTACAGCGCGTCCTGACCTTGACACGCCGTACGCAATATTAATGGCCAACATTTCTTCCCTGGCCGTCTGTATATAATACCCGGGCACTTCCTTCTGGAGGGGAGGTATGTCTATTATGACGGGGGCGATATTGTCGCAGGCGATATTTCCGACCGTCTTCAGATCGGTCAGCGCGCTCATCTCGCGCTCCAGCTCTTGATCGTCCACCCGCTGGCCGAGGAGAAGGTCGATGACCAACTGTCGGAACGCATCGGCGAAATGCTGGATGTAATATCTGGTAATAAGGGAAAAGGCTGTCTCTATACTAGATTAAACTAAGCTATGCAAATACAGTAATCCCTAGTTATTTCCAGATGATTTACGAGGTTTCAGTCATCCATGGTGAACACATAACACAAGACTTCTAAACAACCAACTGATTTAACAATCCTTAGGGCACAAGCGTCAAGTAGGATCGCTTATTCCTTGTTTGGAATATTTATCGCCAAACACGTGCCCAATATATGTACACAGTTGGCATTTGTCACAAGAGAACAGGTAGTTTCTAGGATTCATTCTTGAGTTCAATAGCTCGGCTATGAAACAATTTGCCTACAACACGAGTCTCTTGAAGACCCATGTTTACTCCTTCCTCTAATTAAAAAGACCCTCCACACAGCAATCCCCAAAGCTGACATAGGGCCCTGAGAATAATCACTTTACTCAGGCCCCCCTGTGTGGAGTTAGGGCCTTCGCTAATGGAGAAACTAAAAAAAAACCGTTGTCGACGCAATCAAAATCAACCTCCTGAGCAAAATCGATATTTTTCTGATCTGACAAATCAAAACATGACAAAATTCGACAGGTCGTGAGCCACTACCGTGGCAATCTATCAATGATGCAACTTTTAGTTGCCTTGTTGATGGTAGCGGCTGTCGGCTGTGTAAACTGTCAAGTTTTCGAGAAATCCACAATATGTCAGACCAGAAAATTATCGATTTTTGTTAGGAGGTTGATTGCGATTGCATCGACAACTGTTTTTTTTTCCAGTTTCTCCATGAGCAAAGGCCCTTAATTTAAAAAAAAAAACTGGCACACATTCATAAATTAAAATAAAATAATAATACAGTCTAATCGCGGCACTTTCCAGAGTGATAGATACTCTCAGCATCGCCCTGGTGAAAGACAGCCGCCATTCAGAATCAAAATGTTGCTTGAAATGGCTTCAGCCATGTTTACTGAGCTGATCTGAATAGCCAGGTACTTTTCAACCTTCCACTTAACCATTTTATTCCTCTCCCAACTTTCTTCAATATCACGATGCACACCAAATTTAGGATGCTAACTTCCCAGAGCTGATGGAGAATACGAAGGTTGGAAAGTAATTTGATATTGATTTGTCTCTTAACCTGTTATTTGCCGGAGACGCGCGGTGTGGAATCCGTGGCTGCCCAATAGTAATGGCAGCGCCAATTAGGATATGCGGACTCACATATGTTAGGACGAAATATTGTCGGTAGTACACGAATGAAGAGAGTAACAGTATACTGTACAGGTATTTATTTGGGAGCTGCCTAAAGCAAAATAGGACGTATTTCTAGCACGCATCGCCTTTTATAAATTCTCGCAAGCATACTATCTTGCTTGCTCTCATACATTCACACAGACATTACACGCGGACATGCACAGTGCGTGGTGCATGCACGCGGAAAAAATTTCGAAAAAAATATTTTTGAATGCGATTTTGACCCTTCTGTGTACAGAATTTGTATGAAGAACAAGGTTAGAATCGCTTGCACCAACATTATTGATGAAATAGCCAAAAGTTTCATTCACCTGGCGACACCAGAATATTTTAAAATGATTTATCTGTGGAATCGAAATGTCAAATTTGCCGCGATTCAAACTGTCAAAGTCCGATGCGTGATACTTGGACAAAAACATCGTAAAACCTATCAATTTAGCAAATTAACGCAAGTAATGTTGTTTTGATAGATTGTTCTAGGAATGTGTTTCGGTAAATAAAATATACGATAGCTCAAAATTAATCCACAAAACATTCAAATCAAAATTCAAAGTGACGTTTTGCATAATTTCCTTGCTTAAGGGCAAGGCCCGTCACAGGTTAATTTCTAATAGTAAGACAACTCAAGATGTTGGGTATCTTCCAAATAAGTTATAGGTTCAAGTGATTACTAGTTGATTTAGTTGGTTATCATAAATGTTTTTAATGAATATTAAATGAAACTGGACAGATGTCCTTACTTGACTAGACTCTAAGTAGTTCTGCCGCTGGGCCAGCAGACTGTAGGAGCTTGCCCAATCTTGCTGACGCTTCGGCCATCATCGTAACAGTTCGTACCTATGACTCTTCTGATATTCTACTCAACTGCCATCTGTTGGAATACAGCAGAGTTTCATATTACATACTAAGCTATCGACATCTATTGAAGGAAGCTGAAACTATGTGAATAATCAATACACTACAGTTATTCAAATTTACATAATAATCATGGCTAAAACCATTTTGAAAAAATAAAAGTTTCAATTCTGAACAGTGGTCTCACACCCGTGTGATACTGAAAGTATCTAGCACTCAGGACATAGCATTTCATTCTAGGAAATAAAGAGGAATTACTGTAATAAACAAATACATACATCACATCAACAACATTATAATTACAATTAATACATCGAAAATAATTTAAATATTACCAAACATAATTCACAATAAAAATGCCACGGTATTCATTCGCATAACTGAAATTTAAAAGATTGGCTATAAAAAATTATATTGCATTCGTTACAACATTTATTATTATTTACGGTAATGGGGTAAGAAAAATTGATAGTTACCGATTAGCAGAGTTCATTCCATCCTTCATGATGCCGGTGAATTTTCGTTCTCCTGTTCTTGTGTAGTCACCCTGAAATGCAATTAAAAATTACACTCTTCATCAAAGGTTTTTTTAAAAAACTAATAACAGTAGACCTCACATACAAAAAAATATGTTTCTAATTTTCTCTAATTTAACTCTTTGATCCCTGAAGAAACTTTCATAAAAAAAAATTTTATATTTGTTATTTCTAGCTTGAAAATCATTCCGAAATTTTTATGGAATTTCCGGAAAACTCCTCATAGGGAAAATTTCTCCAGTACAATTTTGTACCGTCAGGGAATAAGTAACAATTTATATTAATTTAACTTAATTGTTTTCATTTTATTCAATTTATAATTTAACCCCTCAGTCCCCGACCATATTATGTCAGAGGGTTAAAATGTTTCCACTTTACAAAAAAATCCAATAATTGGAATATTTCTGAATGTATCCAAAATCTAAAAACTGTTTTTGAAAAGTGATGAGTTACGCTTTCAAATTTTATAAATCGAAATAAACTTATAATTTTAAATATAAAAATTTATACGCAAACATAAAAAGTTTTAAAAATGGCTCTCCTTACGATTTTTACATAAAAAATAAAATAAACATTATTGTCACTTCACATTTTGTCATTCATAAAAGTAATGAATAAAAAATTCCCAAGATTTCATAAATTTATTTTAAATTGCGATTCGAAATTTTGGTTTCATAAAGGTGTACATTTTACTTATTTTGTGGTTAATTTTTGTATTTGAATATAAAGCATGATCTTTTCTCTTTCTAACACCGTTTATATCATATTTCTCACTATGATAGTAAGGGATACAACGATTTCTATGAGACCTATATGAATTGTCCCGAAAACTGAACCAATAGACTTTAAGGGTTAACCCTTATGGTTAATTATATACTTCTAAATAGCTAACATTTTTCACAATTAATGACATTATTGGTTTACAATATGAAAAAATATTTTTTCTCATGCTAACTTCTCGAAAAACTCGAAAAACTCGAAAAATTCTAACTCGATTAACCATTTGACGACTAAATGTAAAACAATTTCTCCTGGTGTCCGTTTTTGTAACTAAGCTTTAAAAAATTTCCGACCTATAAAGTAATGTCCAATAATGAGCTGACAGGAAAACATGTAAAAAAAATTGTTTTTAGTATAGAAGACATGTGGAGTTTTATAGACGAGTACAACTTTGTCCTCTCGGGGCAAAGGGTCAAACGGGGCAAACGGGTCACCTGCATCTCAAGCACCACCTTGGCTATTGCAGTCTGACAAGAAGAACAAGACTGTAGTGATGAAAGAGACTTACCTTGAGGGCGTTGGTTCCAGCGTACTGTCGGCTGATGACGTCTCCGTTGTCGGCCCAAAGATCGTGCAGGGCCGTCCGGAGGCCTGCCGGGAGGGGCCAGTCCGGGCCCGACAGGCCTAAACGGGTCACCTGCATCTCCAGCACGGCCTTGGCTATTGCAGTCTGTCAAGAAGAAAAAATACTTCTAGTTAATAAGAGAAAAGTAAATCATTTGTATCCCTTTGCGCATGTTAGAACAGTGATTTCCAGTGAGGGCGGTAGGGCCCCCCTGGGGACGTTCGTAAAATCCAGGAGGACGGTCTCGACAGCCTCGAGAGCAAATACGTGGCTCCAAGGGGGAGTGAAGGGATGAAATGGGGTCATAAGAATTAAAAAAAAAAAACATTTTCCTAATGAAATCAACTAAATCGTAGGTACCATTGCAAGAATCATGCATGAACCGTTCACTGAGTTATTCAAATTGATAATTGATAAACACAAGCGTTTAGAGTAGAGCCATTCTTAATGTTGAAACAGCATGGATTTAGAAAAGGCCGATCAACAGGCATGAATTTATTGGTATTCACGGATTATGATTCCAAATCTTTAGATAAAGGCTACTAAGTAGATTGCTCATACAATGATTTCTCAAAAGCCTCTGATACCATAAACCACGACATCTTATTAATTAAATTTTCAACGATAGGTTTTTCTCTCCGGTTTCTTGTATTCTTTGCCAGCTATTTTGAAAGAAATAATATATAATTTGGAAAAGAATATTCTCATCCAAATTATTTCTTGTGCTCTCGGGAGTACCTCAGGGCTCTAATTTAGGACCATTCCTCTTTTCGATTTCTTATTAATGACACAACGGAAATTATTCCGCATTCCAGGTCACTTCTTTTCGCCGATGACCTAAAACTTTTCTTGGAAATACAAACTTTTGCATTCGACTCCAATCGGACATTAACAAAGATGTTGACTGGAGTAAACGGAATCAGATTGAATTCAATATTATTTCATTCTTTCTTTCACACAGGCCTGTCATACTGAGTTTTACCGGAATACTATGAGAGCTCGAAGATTAAAAAGTGTCTCCACTTGATGGTTCGAAAACTCGACTATCATGGAGAGCATTAGTTTCTATGTTGCCGATAGACATCTCTGTCACCGACGGCATAGACCCGTGGTCGTCAAACTGCGGCCCGCGGGCCGCATGCGGCCCGCGACGGATATTTGTGCGGCCCGCACAAATATCTGGCGTTTTCTTTTTATTTATTTTTTCAAGTACAATTTATACTGTCCGTTTTTTTGCGGCCCGAACAAATATCTGCCGTTTTCTTTTTTAATATATATTTTTTTAAGTACAATTATACTATCCGTTTTTTGCGGCCCGCACAAATATCTACCGTTTTCTTTTTAACAATATTTTTTTTCATTTACGAGTACAATTATACTATATGCGTTTTTTGCGGCCCGCACAAATATCTGCTGTTTTCTTTTAACTATATTTTTTTTTCATGTACAAGTACAATTATACCAAGTATATCCGTTTTTTTTGCGGCCCGCACAAATAAATATCTGCCGTTTTCTTTTTAAATATATTTTTTTTCATGTATAATTATACTATCCGGTTTTTGGCGGCCCGCAATATCTGCCGTTTTCTTTTAAAATATATTTTTTCACGTACAATTAATTATATTATCCGTTTTTTTACAAATAATTATATTGTCGTTTGAGACTTCGACAGCGTTTACGTCATACCTTATCCCCACCCTGCGAGCGGCAGTTTGGTTTTGTCCCCGGTATGTCCACTGAGCACGCCATCACGTATGCGCTTGATTGGGTGAAGGCTTGCCAAAAGAGGTACGTAATAGGAATCTTCCTCGATATCACTGGTGCCTTCGATCATGCGTGGTGGCCGATGATACTTGTCAAGCTCAAAAATAGGAAATGTCCACATAATCTGTTCAAGATCTGCGCTGATTACCTCTGCGACAGAACTATCATCCTTTCTTTTGGAGACTACCTGATTGAACGAATAGTTGACATGGGTTGTCCTCAGGGTTCAATCCTTGGACCTGAGTTTTGGAACATTTTGTTTGACGATTCCTCCAGGCTGCCCTTGCCTGAAGGATGTATCTCGGTGGATTACGCTGATGACAAATTGTATCTGGTCTCGGGGAACAGCAGAAAGGAAGTTGAGAGTAAAGCTGAAGAGGTTTTAATTGTGACTTTAGAATGGGGAAAGAGAAATCGGCTGACCTTCGCTCCCCACAAGACCATGGGACTCCTGATGAAGGGTAACCTCAATAGAAGTAGAAATCCCACCATCAAAATGGGAGATACCAACATCCGATTCGTTGAGAACACTAAATACCTAGGCGTCATTTTGGATCGAACGTCCTCATTCTTGACCCATGTTAAAAGCGTATCAAGTAAGGCCCAGGCCCTCTTTTTGAAATTGAGAAGAATCTCTACTGCCGAGTGGGGACTGCGCTCTCCAGCGCTCCGTCTCCTATACAGGGGGGCTTACGTGGCGCAAGTCTCGTATGCGGCCTCTGTGTGGGAGCACCGCCTGGAGAATGCACTCATACTCTCGGCGCTCAAGAGAGGCCAGCGAGTCCCCTTGCTGGCGCTTTCGGGTGCGTGCAGAACAGTCGCTTCGGACGCTTTGCCAGTTTTGGCCGGCGTTTTGCCTATCGATCTTGAAATTAGGGAGGTGTTAACAAAGAAGCTTCTAACAAGAGGAAGAACTGCCACCCATCATGGTATTGAACTAATACCAGGTGGAGCGGTTTCCCTTCCAGGACTTCTTAGAGAGATGCGAGAAAGAACTTTGAGAGAATGGCAGGAACGTTGGGATAGGTCAAATACGGGAAGGTGGACTTTCTCCTTCTTCCCGTCAGTTAAACTCAGAATGGAAGGGGCGTACATCACTAGGGATCATCATGTGACCCAACTTCTGTCCGGTCATGGGGAGTTCAGAGGGAGACTTCATAGTCTCTCTCTATCACCCCATTCTAACTGCGCTTGCGGTAATACTGATCAAACAGCCGAGCACATTCTGTGGCACTGCGAGATTTTGACGGATGCCCGAGAGGAAATGCTCGATGGCTTGCAAGTTACTACGAGACCAGCTTGGAATGCGGATCTCGTTTCGAATAAGGTGAACTTTGAGTGTTTGAGGAAATTTACGAAAGTCTGGGTTGAGAGATGGCCTGATCTTAGAGTCGCTGACTAGCTGTAAAATCATGTAGGTGCCAGGTGTATCTGCTCTTGAATCCACGGACATTCTCTTTACTTTATTACAGTAGTATTTTATGCTAGTATTTTATGTGTTATGCTTCATATCTGCATTTTTTTTTGTTACATCATCTCTATCTTAGGTACCTTTACCTTATTCTATTATACACATGTTATTCCTATTTCTTTTATTTTTGTGTGACTTATCTTTTTTGCTTATTTTATTTCTTTTCACATGGTTTATTATAGATTTCACTAAGCTATGCTAGACGAGGTTTTATCGAGATACCTGTTTATTATTTTCATTATTTTTCGTCATTTTTGTTTGGTTTTCTTTTTTTTTCAGCTTCATACTCCAAGGAACACTATTGATTCTACTAACATAATCGACTTTGTTTTTTTTGGTTTTTTTGGTTTCTTTGTTCTCTTTTTCTTTTTAGTCTCACAATGCTACTTTGCTTCGCTCAGAAGGCTGAACTGAACTGCATCTCTCTGTTTTGTTATGTTTTTTTTCCCCTTCTGGGGGTGCGCTAGACCTCGTCCTTGCATCAACAGGAGTCGGCCGACGATGGCACGGTGCCCTCTAAAATTAATTGCGCCACCCCCAGCAACATGTGCAGGCGTTAGGTTTGGGGGGGCGATCTTGGCTCTCCTTCGCCTTGCCTCCGGCTACTCGACGCTGAATTCCTTAGGGTCGTCGGGTATTTCCCCCCAATTTCCCATTTACTTTTCTTTGAGGCATCACCGAGGAACCGGCTAAGGGGCGCGGAAGCTGAGTGTGGTTCACGACTAGACCGAACGTCATGCGCATTCTTGCTGGGACTGCCAATCGATTGGAGAGGACTCCCAACCGTTTGCCATACCCTTATTACTTATCTACTGTGTCTTCCTCCCAAACAGGTGCTTGTAGGATACGCCGGATACAATCACCCAGCGCTTGCCACCTCGTGGACTTTCACCAACCTGTCCCATTGTCTTGTCTATTTTTGTTATACTAACACATATTGTATCTGTATTTCCCGCTAAGCACTTGCATACTGCTTGCTAACAACGTATGCAAGGACATTGGAGGTCTAGTTTCGTTATCAAATGTAGAGTCGTTTTTACCAAAAAATTAGAGTCCTTGCAAGAGCCTTGAAGGGGTAACCATCTGTTACCTATACCAGGGCGGGTATGTGGTGGGTCCTCCAATGTCGTTTGAGACTTTCAGGGGGGCGGTAGAAGACCCAGAGAAAATTAGAGAGCATAGAGATGATACGGTGAGGGTGTAGGAAGGTAAAAAAAAAATTCAAAAAAGACCAAAAAATCACGCTTATCACGTACTAATAAAGCAAAATAAACCTTAATATTGGTTTATTTTTGTTGTTGTATTTATTGTTATCATTTGTATCACGTGTGCGAAAATTCACACCTTTCGATAGTTTCCCGAAGTGGATGAAAATTGAACTGAAAGATTCCATTACATATACAAACAAATAATTTTTTTTAATGTAATATTATTATTAAGAATTGACACTATGTCCCCCCCCCCCCCCCCCCCCAAAATCATAAGTGTGCGGCCCGCGGTGATACCTCACATTGTCCTATGTGGCCCTTGACCAGAAAAGTGTGACGACCGCTGGCATAGACTGTTTTATCTCCCGGCTTGCAGAACTAACTTGCCAATGGTCATGCCAGTGGGAAGAGCTATCTTATTGTCAAATAGAATCACTATTTGAATATTGATATGTTTGACATCAATGAAGCAGAATTTACACGGCAAGCTTTTTTGCTGTTAGTATAAATCTGCTTATATACGTTTGTTCCTTGATGATCGGCGATTTTGCACGATTGATAGGCGCTTAATGGTTGCTTGGCAGCTGTGTCTGGTTTGGAGCTTATTAATCCGTAAGGCGTTTATTGTTCTCTTAACCCGTCAAAGGCCACACCATTTCGCGGAAATTCGCGAAAAAACACTAAAAAACCACCACTTTGAATTTTGAATTGAATGTTTTGTTGATAAATTTTGAGCTATTGTATATATTATTGACTGAAACACGTTCACAATACAACAAACTATCTACCAAAACCACATTACTTGCATTTATTATGTAAATTAATAGGTTTTATGATGTTTTATTCGCGATACACGCATTTATTGCGACCGTTAAATTCGCGGCAATTTATGACAGCGCATTGTCATGGATTAAATCGTTTTAAAAATATTCCAGGGTGACAAGGTGAATGAAACTTCTAGCATCACCTAGAGTAATGATGGCGCAAGCGATTCTGACACTGTTCTTCATACAAATTCTGTACATAGAAGGGTCAAAATTGCAGACCAAAAGTTTTTCGTTGACAATATTATTCATATATTTGAATTATTTTCTCGCGCATGCGCATATAACGCGCGCGCCGGCGCGTCTCCGGCATATGACCGGTTAACCTATCTTTTAACCGGTGGATAGCCGTGCCTGAAACTAACTTCCATTCTGGAAATTATGCAAAGCATCACTTTGAAGTAACATTTTGTGGATTAATTTTGAGCTTTCGTATATTTTATTTACCGAAACACATTCCTTGAACAATAAACTATCTATAAAAATAACATTACTAGCGTTAATTTGGTTAATTGTTAGGTTTTTGGATATTTTTGTCAACTATCACGCATCGGACTTTGACAGTTTAAATTGTGGCAAAATCTGACATCCATATTCACCTTTCTTTTTTTTTTATTCACAAAAAGATACATAAATTACAATAAATTTTATACAATAATTAATTACATAATATATGTATTTGATTTACCCCCATAAATAAGCAGGGCTTGTGTGTATGGGGTGTTATTATATTGTTTTTTTTTTTTTTTTTTATTCAGTTCAAATTTTCGGTATAATTTTTAAGGTGAGTTTTAAATTTTTTGATGTTACCGTTCATGTAGTGAATTAAAAAATTTAACTCCGAGATATTTATGATTTAACTGACCTATTGTTTTTTTACATTTTGGAGTAGGAAGTATTGACATTTGTCTAAGATTTCTGTTATTTTTAAAGGGTGCAACTTTATACATTTGTAATGTTGCATGATAAACATTAAACACACATTCCACAGATAATTCACTAAAAAATATTCTGGTGTTGCTAGGTGAATGACACTTTTGGCTACATCAAGAATGATGTTGGCGCAAGCGATTCTGACCTTGTCCTTCATACAGTTTCTTAATACATAAGGGTTTAAATTGCATTAAAAAATTATTTTTTTCCGAAAATTTGTTCCGCAGCTCTGGCCAATAAAAGATTAAAAAGGATTTGAAATATTAATTTTGCATTGTTTTTAAAATGAACAAATTGAATTGAATTGAAACATCAGTATCGGATATTTGCATATTCCTGCGGAAGAAGGGCCTTATACTTTATATTTGCACGTATATTGCACGGTATAACACTTTTTATGTTTAAACAGTTTTTATTAGGGTTACTCAGAGAATATTGTACAATTGGAAACGACAAAAAGGATACGCGGAACCGAGTCGCGGAACTGTAGCCTGTGGTTGTGTTGGACGGATTACTGCCTTTCAAGGGCTGTGTTGGACACAGGTAGCCAAGAGAAGGAGTGCGCCTTAACAAATCTAGGTATGTTCAAGTCAAATACTTGGCAGCTGGAAGTAGATATCTGTCTTCTGAGGGCCGTGCGGGACACGGGTAGCCACAAGAAGGGGGGTACAAGCCAGTGCAAGTAGACAGGTGAACTGTGCCGTGATCTGTCGAGATGCAGCTTATAAGGGCTTCGTCACAGGTGTGTGCGCCGCGAAAGGCGTGGCCAGCCGCCTGGTAGAGATGCGTAGATATCGTCTGCGCATCTCGCCAGCATTGCGCAACGGGAACGAGACAACGTCATACGGGGAGAAAGAGATGGTGTATTCGGATGAATATTCCGCGCGCCACATCGGTAATTTCCTAACAGTAAAAGTTTTCAATGTACATACTGTAAAACAATTTCTCTACTAAATAAATTATTTAAAAAAATAATTCACCATTTTTGATAGTGCATATATTTAATTATTATCGGTCTGCATTACCTGAACCACATTGGTCCTGTCGAGACAGTCGATACAATTGACCCGGAAGACCCCGTTCTGGCGACAGATGTATCCCTGAGGGTCCCGCCAACAGTACCCCATGTCTGCGATGATATCCGAGAGGGAGTTGATCAGGATGGCCACGTTTTCAAAGTGCATGCCGCGGCTGGAAGGAAGAATGACACAATGGATTAATAATGAGGTACTTGAGGGAAACAGCAGTAGGCTGGCAAGAGTGGAGGTGAAGAGAGGGCCTGAAAATTTTGAATTATTTTTTGGTGACAACAGCAATAATTTTCATTATAAAGTTTTTATTTTTTATTTTTACATGCAATTTTTTTGTATTTAAAGAATTAAATGTTTATTATGTATTTATACACCTTTCAAAAATAGTTTTTAGTTTCCGGATAAGTTCAAAAATATTCCATTCATTTGAATTTTATTGTAAAGCGGAAATATTTTGACCTTCTGACAAAATATGGCTGAGGCCTGAGGGGTTCAGTCAGGTCTTTTCATAACAGAGGAACTAGCGGTTAAAAACCCGCTCTGCAAGTTTTTACTGCTAGGCCCAGCGGGCGGCTTTTGGTTCGGCTTGGCCAAGTCAGTATTGGTGATCATTCTGTAAATCCAATAGGAACTGGTTCTAAAATTAGCCTGTTCCTCGTACCCACTGCCAACGCGTCAACCAGTGATAGCAAGTCACCGCGAAAAAGTAACCGGAATGGACGATGACGTCATATGAAATATACAGCCGCTTGATACCACTGAGTATTACCGTCAATCTTTCGAAATACGGGAGATACTCCAGGTTCACAAATTCGTAGGAAGGGAACGTCCCTTTGCGTCTTGTCGACGAAGGGTGCGTCATCTTGTGATGAATTCTTGAATTAGAAACCGAACTACAATGGTAGCTTTGTCTGAAAATCCACATACACGGATGTTTACATGGTGCGACGGGTAAGGCGTGATGTCGGACATGCAATCGAAGTCGGGTTCTGAAATTCAACCACGCAGATTCTAGCCTATTAACCTCTAACGGGCTGGAGACGCGCGGGCGCATGCATAATATGCTCGAGAAAATAATTCGAAAATTTGAATAAAATTTGAATAAAATTTTCGACCAAAACTTTTTGTCAGCGATTTTGGCCCTTCTATGTACAGAATTTGTATGAGAACACGGTCAGAATCGCTTGCGCTAACATCATACATGATATAGCCACTAGTTTCATTCACCTCGCAACCCCAGAATATTTTTAAAACGATTTTGTCTGTGACATTGAAATGTCATTTTTGCCACGAATTTAACCGTCACAATTTATGCGTGTTCCTTACTAAAACATCGTAGAACCTATTAATTTACGTAATTAATGCAAGTAATGTTGTTTTGATACATAGTTTATTGTTCTAGGAACGCGTTTCAGTCAATAAAATATACAATAGCTCAAAATTAATCAACAAAACATTCAATTCAAAATTCAAAGTGGTGCTCTTTTAGTGAATTTTCATGAAATGGCGTGGCCACTCAGAGGTTAATACTGTTTGATATGTTTGATACGTACGTGAAGCAAGGAGTGTGTGCTGAGTAATTTTGTGTGGTGGCCTATCCTCTGTCTATCAGTGTAACGGTTGGTTAATTAGTCAAAATTAAATAACAAAATATGTAACTTACCAATACTCGTGAAAATCAAATGTGGCATATACAATATCGGGTGAATTGTAAGCGTAGATGTGATTGCTGAAGGCGTCCCAGATGACCTTCTCCCTCCCGACCTGCTCCACCAGGTTCACTATGCACACAGGTCCGTAAAGCTCCTTCTCATTGTCCAGGTGTTTGTCAAACGCCAGTTGTGTCTCTTGTTCCCCTGGGAGATTACAAAAAAATACATTAGTAAACCTCTAAAGTCAATATGTTCTTTTTAGTACACAGTAAATCGATAGAAGTAAAGTTGATTTGTTCCATTTCTGGAACCAACTGAGACAGACTCATAAAAGTCTGTGTACAGTGAAACCATCTTAGGGGCCAAGTATTACTTAACGCACTTTGGGGGGGGTCTTGTAAAACGTTACTCTACGTTACCGGGGCGGGAGGGAGGGTTCGAAGAATGCGTTACGTAACATGTTTTTTAAAATTTAAATAAAAAACTAGGGAATTAAAATCTTCCTCGTTGGCAATCCTTTTCGTTTATGTTGTACGGAGAATCCCTCGACTGTATTTTTAAGTCATTTTTATTTTAAGCGACTTTCCAGTACTTTGCGCAACTTAATTGTGACTTTTAGGTAAAAGTTGTCACTTGGGTGTTATGTAACGTTTAGGTGGGGGGGGTACAGAAAAACATTACGGCGTGTTACATGGTGGGGAGGAAGGGTCAAAAATCTTCAAAAATTGCGTTACATAATACTTAAGAAGTATTACTTGGTGTTTTCGGTCCCTTGAAGACTGAATGACCCAATTTATCCCACCTATAAGGTTTTCCCACTTAAGAAGTTTTTCTAGTCCCTTGGAAAACTTCTTGAGAGTTTCACTGTATCTTTGATTTTGAATTTTTTTTATTTTCAATATATTATCTTCATTTGTAATTTTAAAGCCTCAAAGAATATATCATCTGTTTTCAAAAGCAGTATTTCATTTTGGCATATGTTCGAAAATAGCAGAATTTATTTGAAATTTATTTTCGATTGGGAATAAAGTGGAACTCTCACAAGAAGTTATCCAAGAGACGGGAAAAAAAACTTCTGAAGCGTGAAAACCCTATATGTGGGTTAAATTGGATCATTCAGTATTCATGGGATCGAAAACACCAAACTTCTTAGCAGGAAAATTTCGTAAGAGAGAACTTCTTAAGAGGGTTTCACTGTATGTCATCCATTAACATCTGCCATTGCCGGCCTCTGTGTTTCCTCCCTCCTACAACATAGGTCTATTCAATACCATGTTCACTCCTTCCTCTCCTCAAAGAGACCCTCTACACAGCATTCCCAAAGATGATTATTATTATTTTCCTCAAGGCTTCCTCTGTGAAGTTAATGTAAAAAAAAACCTATTTGACAAGTCATTAAAAATAACATTATGACAAAAATCTCAGGCTGTAATGTTACCTTTGTATAGTATAGGCGGAGGCCTGTACTTGTGTCCTGGCTGGCTCCAGTACAGCGGAGCCGACCCGCGAACCTGCACAAAGGACACCCGATGCGTCTGATGTAGCAGGCACTGCTCAGTCTCTACGTAATTCGCCACATGGCCATCCTCGTCTATCCCACGCCGCTTATATCTGGGGAATTATTGTGGCGTTAGGACGTATCGGTAACTAGGGAAGTTATATGACTAGGAAAATGCTGTGGCATTTCGGTTAGGAGAGTTGTGAGACTAGGCAAGTTATGTGACTAAGAAGTTACTTTGGCAGTAAGGTATTATGTTAACTAGGGAAGTTACATGACTAAGAAATTACTTTGGCAGGGTATTTTGTTGACTAGATAAATTATGTGACTAAGAAATTACTTTGGCAGTAGGGTACTGTGTTAACTAGGCAAGTTACGTGACTAAGAAATTATTTTGGCAGAAAGGGTGTAAAATAGGAAAGTTAAAGAGACTAAAAAATTACTTCAGCAGGGTATTTTATTAACTAGGTAATTTAAGAAATTACTTCGGCATTAGGATATTTTTTTAACGAACAAAGTTATAAGAATAAGACATTACTTAGGCGTTAGGGCATTTTTTTAACTAGGGAAGTTATGTGAACAAAAAATTACTTCGGCATTACGTTATTGTTTAACAGGGGAAGTTACATGAATAAGAAATTACTTCAGCATTAGTGCCTCCGTACATGACGCTACTTACAAGCTAATCGATCCTCGTGCGCGCATCATGCGCGCCGATCGTAAGTACCCCCCGTACGATTTTGCTAGTGCTCGTACACGGTGCTACGTGACGGTTGTCAGTTTCAAATCTGTTGCACGATACCGACGGTGCTGATCACACGCGACGCGTCGCATCATTTGTGTCTGATACTTGTTCGTTTTACGTTTGACAGAAATGGCATCGGAACATGAAAGTAATATTAGATTTGTTCTGGAAGTGGAAAAAATGCGTGTTTACCAGAATTACTTTAGCAGTAATGTGTAAAAAATGATTTAGTGGAGAAGGCATGGATTGATGTTGGAAAAAAAGTCATTTGACATCGCTTGACATCGTGTTAACTCCACGGCTGCACGAAAAATGATCAAGTTCAGTATATTTCGCATAGCGCCGTGTATGAAAACCAGCATTAAAGAGTAGTACATCTGCAGGGTACTTGTGGTTGCGTCAAATTACGCAGTTGTAAGTATCTCCATGAACGGAGGGAGGGCCTTGGGGTATTTTTTAAACTAGTGAAGTTAAGTGAATAAGAAATCTCTTTCCTACGGAATAATTGGCTGGGGTGGAGCTTACAATAATCATGTAAAACCTTTAGAAATTGCCCAAAAATCAATTATTAAGATTATGTACAAAAAAAAATCGTATCCCTCCAAACAATAGATAGACCTATGGTCTTCAATGTCTTAAATTTATTTACATGCGTCCAAATAACTTTCTAAAAAATTTAAATCGTACCAGCCAAAGATGTGGCACCTGTGAGTATGCAGTACCCCACTGCAAAACTAGGTTGTCCCAAAGGCATATTAGTTTTATAGCTCCAAAAATGTATAATTTACTATGTACAACCTTTAAAGAGAACGTATGTCAAAATCTTCAATCTTATAAAAAATACACCAAAATTTGGCTAAAAAACACTGAAACAGATATTTTTTTCTTATAAGTTTAAATAAAGCCGTTAAGTATATCTATCATTAGACAGCTTTTAGAGAAGATATATAATATTGTTTGCTATTTTTTTTTTTTTTTAATATTTTTAAATTGCACTTGTAACATCTATTCTTACAAAACTTACAAATATGATAATAACAGTGCAGACTGTTATTTTGTTGTAGTTTTTAACCCCTCCGAATTTTCGAGAATATTAGCTTTTGGTGTCTTAAACGAAATGACATTTTACGAAAACTTTGTATTATTACCGCTTTACAATTAAAGCTCTATAAATGAAACATTTCTGAACGTAGCCGAATAGTAAAAACTGTTTTAGACAGGTTACAAAATAAGCTTTCGAATTATTATATTACAAATAAATACTAACATTTGTAAATATTAAAATTTAGAATGCAAACATTAAAAAAATGTGAAAATGACTCACGTGATGTTTTTATGTGAAAACGGTACTAAAATCACAGATTATGTAAACAAAAATACGTATTCTATTGTATAAATGTGTAATAAACACTTTCGTCACCTCACTTTTTTATCATTTCATATAATAATATTTAATAGAAATTAACAATGTCGGGCGCCAGTAGGAAATTTGGCGGGATAAATTATGTGTCAGACTGCGCCTCTGACAGAATGTTCTTTTTATGTATTTCTATGGACAACTTGAATAGAGATGTGCAGCATGATTCACTATCGACCTTTCACTTTTTATTTTACGGATGTAACTAAAAAAATAACGGAGTTATAACGGTTTCTATGGAGACACACGCGCTGACGTGTAAACACGCTTATTGTACTTGACTGCTATCGTATTTTTAACGCATATATCTGCTTACGTTGCTGAGGGGTTAAAGATAAACAATAATACAATTAAACAAAAAAAAAGATATTACAATAGTAAACATATGTATGATATCAAAAAAAAATCCCACATAGGCATCGCCAGTTCGTGGGTATATTTAAGTTTTTTTTTTTTTTAATGCAGTTAAGATACAACATGGTAAATTAAACTTTAAATTAGTAAATTAAAACATGATTATGTTTTAACATATTTATAGAACAAATAATTCCGTATTTACAAAACCAAAGTTAAGAAAAAAACATATATGAAAAACAAAAAAGGTTAAATAAAAATTAGGGATTTGTAAAGTTATAACAGGTAAGATGTTATAGCAGGATTCCTGTAAAAGATTAAACTGTCGGAATGGGTCAATGTAAAATGTGGCATTTTATCGTGTTTTAGTGGATTTTTCTAACATATTTGTATACCAGAGTTATAACAATTGAATTAGTAATGCATTCAACTGTTTCAACCTGTTTCAAACTTAAAAATTCAGTGTTTATTTGTAAAAAAAAAAGTTTTCTGGTTATGTTGTTCCTAATTTTTTGCCGATCGGACTGTGTTTGAAAATGCGATATTTTAAATAAATAAACCAATAATCAAGTTAAATGGTATTGTGGATTTAAGATAATTGATGTATCTGTTTGATGTACTGCAGCTTTTTTTGGTGAGTCCTTTATGAATTCCATTTTAGTATATTAAAAGTGTCGCCATTTTTCAACTAAATTTTTGTTAAAAGTTTATTTTTACGTTAACTCCACACAGGAGGCCCTGAGGAAAATAATTTCCCTCAGGGCCTATGTCATCTGGGATGCTGTGTGGAGGGTCTTTTTGAGGAGAGGAAGGAATGAACATTGGTCTTGAAGAGACCCATGTTGTAGGAAGGAGGAAACACAGAGGCCGGCAAATCATTCCACAGCCGAGCTGTTGAACACAAGAACGAGTCGAAGAAACGACCCGTTCTCATGTGACAAATGGCAACCGTGTACAAATGTTGGGCACGCGTTTGGCGTGATTCCCGACTATGCACCGGTGCCGAAGGGATCAATGATGCTAGTTCCTCGGAGCATCTTCCATTGTAATACCGGTAGAACAAGGATAGCATTCCCACCCGACGCCTGTGCTCTAAAGATTCCGATCCGTCTGTTAAGATGGGAGAATCTATCAAACGGACCGCCCGTTTCTGCACAGAGTCGAGGGTATTTTTCAGGTATTTTGGAGCTCCAGACCAGAGGTGGCTGCCAAATTCAACCGTGGGGCGCACTTGTGATTTGTACAGGGTTAGCAGTTGTGTACTATTAAAGCATCTGCGGGCCCTGTACAGTACGCCCAGTTTCTGTGAGGCTAACTTTACTCTGGCTTCGATGGAGCCCCCATACCTGAGCTGGTCACTTAGGGTTACACCAAGCATTTCGATGGAGGGCCTGTTCGGAAGATTGCTTCCGTTGAAAGAGACTAGATTTTCATTTCGATCCCTTTTAGACGTAATCAGACAAGATTGAGTCTTTGAAACATTAAATTCAAGGAGATTATTTTTACAATAAAAACAATAAAAAACACATAAATTTGTTTAAGACCACTTTTATTTTAAAACACTCTACCGGTTTCAGAAGCACCCTTCCTTCGTCAGGAGAATATTATAACTAAACTATGATACAGAATGTTAGGTGTTTGAGTGGGAGGTGAGCAAAGGGGTGGGGGTAATTGCGGGATTTCCGGAAAGAACAGAGCGGTAAATTGGAAAAATATTTAGAATGGGACTGAAAGATAAATTAATTTGGTTATTCAAAATACAAATAAAATATTCATAGGGATTTTCTGATTTCTAGTGCTTCTAAATTATCTAATTTTTTTGCTTTTATTGTTAGTCGGAGACAGAACCGATCCCTGCGGGACGCCAGCATTTATCGAGTGTGAGGAAGTGGTGAAACCATCGACTACCGTCTGAATCGACCTCTCCCTCAAGAAGTCGGCAATCCACGTACACAAGGATGCGGGAAGTCCGTAAGAATGCAGTTTGTTGACAAGTCCTCGGTGCCAAACCCGGTCAAAGGCCTTGGAGATGTCCAGTGCAACCGTTTGGGTCTCACCGAAATGTTCCAGGCATCGCCCTCAAACATGCGTCACATACGCGAGAAGATCACCGCACGAGCGGTTCCGCCGGAATCCGTATTGACGATCGTTAATAATTTTGTTCTTCTCGAGATATGTGAGCAGTTTGTCGTTGATCACACGTTCCATCACCTTAGACAGAACTGATGTGATCGCTATGGGGCGGTAGTTGGCCAGGTTGGAGCGGTCACCCTTCTTTGGAATAGGATGGATGTGTTCAAAAGGAACATTAAACAGTTCACAACATACCAAAATTCAGTTTTCTTATATACATATGTAGATTGTGATTATAAATTAGACCATTTAAAAGAAACCTAATAAAAAATATTTAATGTGGAGGCAAAATTGAACTTCCTAGGCGAGTTTATAGGGAGAAAATCCTGAGAATAGTTCCGTTTTAAATGTTCACGATTTTATAATATTTTTTTTTTATAAATCTAAGGAAATATTATTTTTAATTGTTAAACTAACGTTTTAAGACAAGATTTTTATGCATAGCACAAAGGGTAACAATTATTATAGCAATAATTATCAGCCTGAAACACTCATCCACATTGAAAAAATCTTCCGAGAAAAAATACATGACGCCAACGGGACTTGAACCTTAATTGTTAAACTAACGTTTTAAGACAAGATTTTTATGCATTTTTAATAAGCAGTAATTGTTGAATGAAACACTAGTATATATTGAATCATTTGGCGGGTATAAGATAAGCCGCCATAGCTCAATTGGGAGAGCAGCTGACCGGCAATCAGAAGGGCACGGGTTCAAGTCCCGTTGGCGTCATGTATTTTTTCTCGGAAGATTTTTTCAATGTGGATGAGTGTTTCAGGATGATAATTATTGCTTATAATAAATCTAAGGAATATGTGATAATCAACCAAAGATAGGTGAATTCATTGACTGTATAGAACTATGATCAGTTTGTATGTCTCCACATTAATGATCGGAGGTATGATTTTTTTAAGGTCACCAAAATATCACGGGCAATCCACGAGCAGTGGTTAAGAAATATCTGAAAGTGGGGAATTACTGTAACTCGGTAATCTCTTAGTTATTCGCCGCTCCATTATCCAACAACTACTAAATCTGTCGTTATTTTTACTAGTTGAAGGCACAAAATCGAGTTCTATAATTGACCGGTATTCGTTTTGGCTTTGTGCAGCGATGGGTTGGGTTATTCTACTCTTACACACTCAGTTACTATACTTTGTGTTTTAAAGCAACTGTCGCATATTGTGTTTCTGTTTATTTCATTTCATGTGTTTTGTTTTCTTCTAAAAAGCGTAAACATGACACAATAACTTCAAACAAAAAAATAGAATATTATTAAAATACTAGCTGGTTCCTGGCATGCGTTGCTATGCCATTTAATAAATAAAAAAATTCTCCCTGCGTGTCCTTTCCCATTCGTCCCGTTCCCCTTCCGCCTCCCCTTTTTTTCTCCCGTTCCCACTCCGTCACCTCCACCTTCCCTCTCCCCACTCCACTCCCCCCCCCCTTCCCCTCCCCCATCTCACCCTATGTCATATCTTTTAATAAAAATTTCATAATGCCAGAGCTCACCGGAAGTTTTAAAAAAACCTTGTCCTGACAATAACGAACACACAAAAAAAAGAATTATCCAATTTGGTGCAGTCGTCCGAAAGTTATAAAGATTCATTTTTATATTATAGTTGTACATTGTTGGAAGAGATATGTGGATTTTTTGTGTTTTAACTGATTCATAAAAACACAAAATTAATTTTATAGAGATTGGACAAAATTTCAACATAAACTTTTTACACTCAAATTTTAAAATTATTAATAAATAAACTAGCAGTTAAAAACCCGCGATCAGCGCCACCAGGGCCTGCAGTCAATTTTTTCACCGGCTTCACCCAATTCAGTAAAGTTTCTTGGTGTAGAGTCTTGTCCCTTTGTATGTATAACAGCAATTATTATTAGTTAAGTTTTCTAAATTTTCTTTGTAACATTTTCTCGTCAGGGATGCTGTTTGAAAACTTCAACGATTCTTTTTGTAAATAGGGGGTGACACTTCCATTTACAACAATTCTAAAGTGTACAGTCATTAAGATAATAACACTATCAGATTTGAATTTAGTACTTAGTGTTTTACTTATTGAATCTTTATCTATATCTTTACTAAGTATAAAATGAATTCGCTCAAGATGTATGTGCGCTTAGATCTTTTAAACTACACAATGGATTTTCATGCGGTTTTCACCATTAGATAGAGTGATTCATGAGGAAGGTTTTTAGGTATATAATTTGTCAAGGTTTTATGTAAATTATGAAATACATAATATATCTGGCCAAGCTGCAGCGGGCAGCGAGCAGCGGGCAGCGTGATGTGGATTTGATTTAGCAGACGGCGTTGGTTATAAAGGTTTCGTTAGTCACAGCAATGTGTGGCCGGGTCTGCTAGTATGCTATAAAATAATACCTGGAGGCATAACGGTCTGGTATGACATTTTGTAATTTCCTTTTTTTTACATTAACTCCACACAGGAGGCCTTGAGGAAAAAAAATTCCCTCAGGGCCTATGTCATCTTTGAAGATGCTGTGTGAAGGGTCTTTTTGAGGAGAGAAAGAAGTGAAAATGGGTCTTGAAGAGACCCATGTTTTATGAGGGAGGAAGTACAGAGGCCGGCAAATCGATCCACAGCCGAGCTGTTGAACTCAAGAACAAGTCATAGAAACGACCCATTCTCATGTGACTAATCGTCGCTTCAGTTCGTATTTGTCCAATAGATCATTTTGGTTTTTGTTCAATATCCACTTTAAAATTAAAAGTAAAGTATTAAAAATGATAGTTAATCGCTTAACTAAGAATTATTTAAACTAATGAGACATTTACCTTTACGACAAGAGCTTTATCGTAAACACCTTTGAAATACTGAAAGAAAACCTTCTCCTCCTGTAAAATTTTCCAATGATCTGTTGGACAAATACAAACTAAGGCGACGTAATGACAACCATGTACAAATGTTGGACGCGTGTTCGGCATGTTTCCCGACTATGCACCGGTGCCAGGGGACACTGGTTCCTCAGAGCATCTTCCATTGTAATACCGGTAGAACAATGACAGCATTCCTACCTGACGCCTGAGCTCTAAAGATTGCAATCCGTTTGTTAAGTTGAATCCTACTAGTGACCCAGAAAAGATCAACATTTCGTTTAATTCACTACAAGTTTTTCTGCATTATAATTGATTTGGTGGTGTTTATTAGCAATCTGAGTATGTACCAGATAGAGGGTACACTTTTACATATAACTGCATACTCAACCCAAATTTTGATTATTCAGAGATGTTTGACTAATCAACTGGACGATCAATGGATGCACTTTAATCAGCAGTTTTCTCGATGGCCATAGACATATTTATTTATTTTTATTTTGCAGAAACAAACAGTACATTATTACATAATGGAAAATAGTTACAAAGTTATAGAATTAATACAATAATTGGTACCAATGACATGTCGCTGTTATATACTTATGTTTTTGTGAGATAAATAATACATTATACCTACCTAAATTAAGTTAGTAAATTATTGAAGGAGAGGGGTGTGTGAGAGTGTTTGTATGTGTGTGAATGCGCGTATGAGTGTATATGAATATTACTAGACCAGAACAGAAAGGTGAGGGGTAGAAACCAACTACAGCGGGACGCAGAGCGGGAAGATGGCTTTGGTGATATGTGATTCATCAATAACTCAATCTGACAGTATATAGGCATCTCGCATTATAATATCACCATATAGTTCTTTAAATTAAACTCTGCTTTTGAATGAATAGACCTTTTTACATGGGAGCGCGAATTATATGGCTTTCGCAAAGGTAGGAGCACTTCAGATGCAATAGCCGCCTTCACAAAGATAGTTTCTTGTAATCTCGACATTGGTCGCAAACCACTTGCTGTTTTTCTTGATCTTGCAAAAGCATTTGATACGGTCTCCCATCCCTTACTACTAAAAAAATTACAACAGATTGGAATAACAGGAGTAGCCCACACATGGTTTGAAAACTACCTGATAAACCGAACACAACAAACTCTTATCCAATCTGATAAAAAAATATAAGTAATAAATTATCAGCGTCCTATGGTGTACCCCAAGGCAGTATACTAGGACCAATTTTATTTCTTATATACATTAACTCACTATGTGCCATGAATATTGGAGGTAAGATATTATCATTTGCCGATGACACGGTCTTAATATTCGAAGATGAAACGTGGCAATCTAAAAGTAATGGCCTAATAAAAGTAAAGCATTGGCTAGACACTAACCTCCTCACACTTAACATCGACAAAACACAATATATGACTTTTTCCATACGTCAAAATAATATACCTAACAACTGCCCTAAACCAATCATTCACTAATGTTCACTCAACTTACACACTCCAGAAATCACACCTAATATTAATTGCACTTGTTCTGTTCTTAAATCATCAAAGGAAGTCAAATATCTGGGGATAATCATGGACAACCAACTGCGTTGGGAAGCTCACATAAGTGACACTGTAAAAAAACTCCGTAAACTCTGCCATATATTCTGCTCCCTTAGGTCCATCTTAGATTTACAGACCCTAAGAACCGTATACTTTGCCCTTTTCCAATCCATAGCAACATATGGTATTGTGGGATGGGGTGGTTATGCTGAATCCATTATCAATCCAATTATTACAGTTCAAAAACTAATTTTGAGAATCATATTTAAATGCCAACCTACCCATCCCTCAAACGAACTCTTTGCTAAAATCAAGGTCTTAGACATTCGACAGATATTTACTAAGATAAGCATTTGTTACATATGCCAAAAAAATCTACTGGTGGCTCCACAACATCAAGCACACACACGTTTTTCATCAAACCTGGGTTGCGTGGTCCCTAAAACAAAAACCTCATTCGCCCAATGACAATTCTGGTTTATCGCTCCCAAAATGTATAATGCTCTGAGTGCCGATATAAAATCACAGAATAATTCTAAATCTCTCTTTAAAGCCCGTATCAAACATTGGATATTTGATAAGGGAAGAGATTTCTTCAAACAACACATGAGAGCTTAATATTACAATAAAAACAAATATATTAATATAAAAAAAAATATTAAAAATTAATACAAATTTAATTAATTAATTAATTTAACTTAACATTACATTAAAAAAAATTACAAACAAAAAAAAATTACTTTCTCTAACACTCTTTCCAACTTCTTTCAGAGAAAGAATATCAAAAGCGAATACAAACATGTACTCTCGTGCAGAAGAATACTTACCAATTTTTATTTCTATCTTTATCTCAAGAATAATAATACTTACCAGAGTTTATTTCAATCTTCTTAAAATTATCTTTTTATTCTTTATTTCTTAGCTTACTTTTAATTGTTATATCTTTATTTTTATCTGTTTTTAGTTTTATTTATCCCTAAATATGTTATTTTTTCTTTCCTCTTCTCATATTTTTTTTAATCTGTTTATATAAAATAATATGTCATGTATGACTACCACAACACGGGCAATAGCCTAGTGTGGTAGTCAAAAAATACCAACAATGTACCTATCATGTAAACATTTATTAAATAATAAAAAATAAAAAAAATAAAAATTCCTCGCCGCGTAATGAACAAATTTGCCAAAGTCCAAATATGGCAAAGTAAAGTTCGCCTATTTTCAGAGTCCAATATTTTGTTGCCGTATTTAGTTAAAGACACTTTTACAAATGTTTCATAATTTACTTACCCCGGTAAACATCGACAAGCACACGCCATGTACCTCGAGTGATAGTATATATTACAAAAACGATCATATTATGTGATTTGAATAAGCTTAAAATAAAGTAAAATAATGCTTACCTATGGAATGTAATACGACAATAGGGTTTATTCTCTTTTCCACATCTATTTTTACACGTTTTCAAAACACAAGCCACTACTTTTGCCTGTTATTTCGTAAAATGCACCGATGAGTGCTCGACGCTCGAGAAGAATGATGACGTCACATTTTTTAGATTTACGCGAAGCCATACTCGATGCCAGTAGGTTCCAATGGAACCGGTATGGGGAGGGGGAAATAATACGCCTTTATCACTTAGGGGGGTCTAGTAATATCCATATGTCTATGTCGATGGCGGATTAGTGAGAGAGTACTGTATTATGTTTTCTTACCTGGTTCCAGCTCGATATCGGGATCTTCGTGAGATGAGACTCAATGTGAAGAGCTCCCTGTGGTCCTGAGGATTGCCTCTTAGGGACTCGGTGTTCAGGTGCCGGGAGCACTCCATGGCGTCCACCTCGCACCGGCGTACCTTCACGTGGCCCTGGATTATTGGCACTATCCACGGGTCACACTGGGGACTCTGGAATCAAAGGGATAACACAGGTTTTAGGTTTATTCAGAAATGTAGAAAACAAATAACAAAAATTTAATTTTAGATATACATTTTTTTGTGTGCTATATACAGCAGCAAAAACTTTTGAATTAAGTTCTAGTGTCCTGAAATTTGGTGACGGGTGTATGCATAATTTAAGTTAATTAAAAAACGTGGAATGACAAAGAATAGAACATAAAATTCTAACTGTATTTGTGTGATATTGTATAAAGCCACTTAAACTCCCAAACTGTGAGTTCTGACATCATAAAATTTGCACAGCTTTTTCTATCTGGAATTTCTAGGATAGTGTAAACATGTTTTTATTTTATTTTTGTGATGAATTATGTATCTGTAAAATGTTGTTTTGCCTGAAAATTAATACAACAAACAATAACATGATAAACAATTGACGGCCTCCATGGTCGAGGGGTAAGTTCCTCAAAAATGAATTCAAAGATCGAATCACGGGGTGCGCAATTAGATATTAGTAATTAAATTTAATAATTCGATACTTTTGTAATTTTTTGATAATATTGTATTTAATAATAGTAGTATTATTCTGATAATAGAACCTGCAGATAAATTGCCGTACATATGAAAGCTTTGCACGACTACTTTTGATTGTTATTGTTAAACTTATTTTTGTACCAGCTGACCCGGTCACGCGTTGCTGTGGCTAACGAAACGCAATGCCATCCACTGGTTGCTTACCCAACCTTTATAACCAACGCCATTTGTTAATTTGCATACAAGTCGAATCCACACTGCCCGCTTGCCAGCTTTACATATAATATATTTCAACAAATTTACACAAAACCTTGACAAATTATATACCTAAACCTTCCTCATGAATCACCGTCTATTGGTGAAAACCGCATAAAAATCCGTTCACTAGTTTTTGAGTTTATCGCGAACAGTCAGACAGACAGACTGTGTGTACTGCATGGTAATAAAAATAAAAACACTTTTTTATCGTTGCATGTAATTCGCATAAAATCATATATACTAATACTGCAGCATGTTTCAGAGCGGAAGATACTCTCAGTATCACCCTGGTAAAAAAACAACCATTCACAATTGAACTTTTTTTAAATGACAGCATCCGTGGTCGAGCGACTAGCGATCCGGAGGTCGCAGGTTCAAATCCTGTGTTTTGTATTTCACAATATAAACATTTAAAATAATACAAGATGTATTTGCAGCGTGTTACAGAAAGGAAGATACTCTCAGTGTACCTTGTGTAAGACCAACATTCAGAATTGAAACATTGCTTGAAATGACTTTAGGTTTGGGGTCTAGATCCGAATAGTTTATGTTTGGTGATTAGATCTGAATAGCCAGGAACTTCCCCGCCTACCCCTTCCTCATCTCCTTCCCCTCCCCACTTAACTTCAGCCTCACAACATACCCCAAATGGGGATGCCATAGTCTCACTGGCTCCAGGCGGTTGGGAGCAGTTGAGAATCTTGCGCAGTATTCACATAAAAAATAAATTAAAAAAATGGATTTAGCCGAGTTTGGTGACCAGATCTGACTCCTCATCTCCTTCCCATCCCCATAACCTTCAGCTTCACAACATACCCCAAACGGGGGTGCCACAATCCGGGTTGAAACTCTTATGCAGACATATTTACATTTAGAAAAAAGCATCAAATTATAAAGTTCTATTCGATACTGAAGTAAAGATCGTATGTGCTACACATGTTGCGTATTGCATGCGTGTATACATGTTGCGTATTGCATGTGTGTATTAGAGCAAAACTCCAATAAGCTATTCATAGATTGACCTTTCAATCAAAAGGGTTTATTTTCATCCGGGCTAACTCGTGCCTTCAACTAGTAACTGGCTACCACTCGTGCTGGTCACAAATAACATCAACCCAATTTATATTTATGAAAATCTACTAAATCCTATATGAAATATTCTTGCGTTCTCATGTAGGTGATAATTTTTTTTTTTTAAATCTATATTTTCTTCAGGTTATAATAACATTTACAAGATTTTTTAAATAATTTTTTTTACGTTAGCTCCACACTGGAGGCCCTGAAAAGAAAATTCCTTCAGGGTCTATGTCATCTTTAAGGATACTGTGTGGAGTCTTTTTATGAAAAGGAAAGAGAGGAAGTTTTGTAAAGGAAACAGGTATGAGAGGTGGATAGTAATCTGGGGTTCAATTTGTCCATGAGTGACAGAAGTGTGATTCTATTCTTTCCAAGGTGATGGGTCGAGACACCGGCTGGAGAGGTCTAGGTTAGGTCTCCCTCAACAAGTATCTTCGGATCCGACCCGCCAAGCAGAAGTTGGGTACTGCCGCCCCGGAACCATTATAACCGACTCCCCTGCCATAGGTCACCCCGTGGTTCGCTATGTTTGGTAACTAAGCAAAAGTGCCTGGGGTGAGGGTGTTGGAGGGAAAAGTTGGTTTATGGAGATCTAAACTATAATTCTCCAGCCGTACTCTCTCCGCCCATCGCCATGCACCACAGTGGGAGGGATGGATTCATATGTCTACTCCTAGACACATTGACCCCCAGATTCCCAGCCAACCCTCAAACCTTTTGCCTTCCCAGAACTTCCTCTCCTTCTTTTCCCTAAAAAGACCCTCCACACAGCATTCCCAAAGATGACATAGGGCCCGAGAGAAATTTTTTCCTCGGGGCCTCATGTGTGGAGCCAACGTAAAAAAAAAAATTGCCGCCAAGACCTAGACAAACCACACCCATGAATGGCCAACCACCCCTGCTAAGTCAACAAACGTGGCGAACTTGGGGTGACCTATGGCAGGGGTGTTGGTTATCCAATTCATGGTTAACACCTGCTTCCCAAATCATAAAATAATTTGTAATTTAAATAATTTTACTCACCCCCATATCCAAGATATCCTTCAGCATGTGCTTGTTCCAGAAGAAGCGATCGTCGGCGTTTCTCCAGCGGCTGGTTTGCGGCCCGAACTGCCCGGCCCGCTGCAGCGAGCTGGTGACATCCGCCGTCTTGCAGAAGTAGAAGCTCTCCGTGTCGTCGAAGATCTTGTGCAGCTCGTCCGAAATGCGCTTCTCCAGGCGATCGCGCTCTTTGGAATCGCGGGTCTTGCTCACCGTGTGCTTCACCTGGGGAAATAAATACGCCATATTATATTGTAGTGTACGAGTATCTCAAATATATTAGTTTGTAAGACCGTAAGTAAATAGACAAATTTCAACACAACATATGCGTGCAGAATTTTTTTTGAATAATTTCGTTAGAACTAAAATTAAAATTCAGAAAAATAGTTTTCCTACATAATTTATTGATTTATTTTACAAAAACATTGGACAAACCTCACCCCATGAACCTGGGCACCCCTGCTAAATCACCAAACGTAGCGAACCACTTGGGATGACCTGTGGCAGAGGTGTTGGTTATCCAATTAAGGTTCCCGGGGCGGCGGTACCCATTTCCGCCTCCCAAATTGAATAGGTGTATACAGTTTTTATAGATTACCATACTAGGCTTCGACCTTCGATGGCCGGCGTAGTGCAGCGGTAAGGCGCTTGACTCGCATTCCGAAGGTCGCGGGTTCGAATCCCGGTGTGGCAAATAAATTTTATTTGATTAATTTGTGTATTTCACAATTTATTCATTTAAAATAATATATAGTATATTTGCGGCACGTTCCAGAGTGGAAGATACTCTCAGTATCGCCCTGGTGTAAGACTACCATTCAGAATTGAAACGTTGCCTGAAGTGGCTTTAGCCGTGTTTGGTGACCAGATATGAATAGCCAGGTACTTCCCCACCTTCCTCTTCCCTATCTCCTTCCCTCCCCATACCTTTAGCCTCACAATATACCCCAATTGGAGATGCCATAGTCTCACTGGCTCCAGACGGGAGCAGTTGGGACTCTTATGCGGTATTCATGTAAAAAAAAAAAAAAAACTAGGCACATGCCCATGTGCCTAGTGTATATGAAAATAATATCTGTAAACTTTTGCCTGTCAAGGTTTGCACGCAAAAATTCTCAGTTCTTCCCATACATTTTAAATGTTCCTTTTTATTGGTTATTTTTTAACTCTTTTGCAAAAACAAAAATGGTTCTAAAATCTAGATAAAAATAATCATTCCGATGTGTTCATTAGAAATCCACATTTTTGTTTCTAAATATTAAAATTTTGATATTGGAAATATAGATTGGCTTAAAAATACATACCTACGAATATTCGACAGTACTTAAAATAGAAAAAACTTAAAATTTTCAAAACAGATTCCTTTTCTTAACCCCTCCGAATTTTCGAGAATATTAGCTTTTGGTGTCTTAAACGAAATGACATTTTACGAAAACTTTGTATTATTACCGCTTCACAATTAAAGCTCTATAAATGAAACATTTCTGAACGTAGCCGAATAGTAAAAACTGTTTTAGACAGGTTACAAAATAAGCTTTCGAATTATTATATTACAAATAAATATTAACATTTGTAAATATTAAAATTTAGAATGCAAACATTAAAAAAATGTGAAAATGACTCACGTGATGTTTTTATGTGAAAACGGTACTAAAATCACAGATTATGTAAACAACAATACTTATTCTATTGTATAAATGTGTAATAAACACTTTTGTTACCTCACTTTTTTATCATTTCATATAAAAATATTTAATAGAAATTAACAATGTCGGGCGCCCGTAAGAAATTTGGCGGGATAAATTATGTGTCAGACTGCGCGTCTGACAGAATGTTCTTTTTATGTATTTCTATGGACAACTTGAATAGAGATGTGCAGCATGATTCACTATCGACATTTCACTTTTTATTTTACGAATGTAACTAAAACAATAACGGAATTATAACGGTTTCTATGGAGACACACGCGCTGACGTGTAAACACGCTTATTGTACTTGACTGCTGTCGTATTTTTAACGCATATATCTGCTTACTTAAGAAAGTTTGTAATAAAACTGCCACTTCACTTTTTATCACATTCATTCAACATAAAAGAAATCACAAATGTTCGCACAACAGGAAGAGAGATATCTAACTTTTAATAATGCACAGTCGCTCTGGGACAATCTGGGTTTCCTGTTATTATAAAGGCATGTGATCTTTTGGGACAACTTGGGTCTCGTGTGATTAGACAGATTAACCTCTCATCTGTGCTGTATGCTGGCAGGCCCGAAAAAATTTTTTTTTTTTAAATGCTATTTTAACCCTTATGTATAAAGAAACTGTATGAAGGACAAGGTCAGAATCGCTTGCGGCAATATCAATCTGGGACCTGTGTTCTGTTTGATTATTGTAGTCAATCTGATGATTTTGAAAAAATTTTCTATGAAATTTGCGGGTTACTTTCGGCAACCATTAATGGAGGAATTATCATTATTTTATGATTTCAAATGAGTATAAAAATGTCATTATTTCTTTGAAAACTCCTTTGAATTGTGTTTTTTCATGTTGGGTATGTATGTATTCAGCTTTGTGTAGAAATAATTTTTTGACCGGTCAGTGGTTGAGTGGGCATCGCTTTTGGGTCCCACCCAAGCGTTCCATCGAGTCCTCGGCTGGCTAAGTCCTCCATCATGACTCAAGCAACATTTTCCGCTTACTGTGATGGTAGGAGATTTTCAAACATTGTTGGGTTATTCGTAACCTGGGAATGTTTGTCTTTCTTTCAAAAAAGAAAAAATAATAAAATCAATTATTTACAAGAAAAACTCTCTTTTTATAACTTTTGAAGGTTATTCCCATCAATGTAATATATCATTGAAGAAGAAGATAACAATAATAATCTAAACGAAAATATGAAAGAGAACAAGACACAAAAAAACAGAAAAAGATAATGGTCGCAACTGGGACTCAAACCCAGACCTCTCGTCTAACCGGGACATGCGCGTTAACCAATTTCGCTATTGCCACCTTCTGTCAAACCATCATATTTCAAATTTTAGAATTAACAATATTTTCTTCAACGAATTCTTTTTTCGGTTAGACGAGAGGTCTTAAAGTTAGTCCCATTAGCGTCTTTTTCAGTTTTTCTGTGCCTTGTTCTCTTTCATATTTTCATTTAGATTATCTTCTTCTTCAAAGATATAATAAAGTTAGTTTATATTTGTGTGATTATATTTTTTGACAATTATTTCCAAAATGGGAGATTTAAAAAAAAAAATTTAGTTAGTTATTCTGAAAAAACTTCTTAGGATATTTTCACATAATATACATGAATAATAAGATATATTATCTGGCAAACAATCGCAAAAAAACAATGATTTTGTTTTTATATCGATATTTGACTAGAACTCTTCAAGGTAACTTATACGGGGTTTGCGAAACATTACGAGGGGGTCCCAGAAGTACCCGACTTGATGTACAGATTAAAAAAAAATGTGTGTTTTAGACCACACGACTGAAGTAAAATTTCACAAACTTATAAAAGAACATATGATATTGACATTGGGGTGACATATGACATTGGGGTGATATATGACCATGGGGTGACCTATGACCCTGGGGTAACCTACGACCGTGGAGTGACCTACGACCTTGGGGTGTCCTAAGACCTTGAGGTGACCTACGACCTTGGGGTGACCTACGACCTTGGGGTGACCTACGACCTTGGGGTGACCATCCTTATGCTTATCACTTCCCAAGTAAAGCGTGCGTAAAGGCCCGACCGTTCGCATCGATTACCGTTCACATCACACTTTTCGTAACATCACACTTATCGTAACATCACACTTATCGTAACATCACACTTTTCGTAACACATCACCACTTTTTGTAACACATCACCACTTTTCATAACGCATTCACCAGCTTAATTCTGTGGTGAGAGGAGTATGAGGAAAGCTGTGCGCGAGATGGGTTCTGCATTTGCTCACAATGGAACAAAAACAGCGTCATAAGGATGCTTCAATCGAGTGTTTGGCGATGTATCACAGCAATAAAACTGAGTTTTTGCGTCGATTCAAAACCATGGATGAAACATGGGTCCATCACTTCATGCCTGAAACGAAGGAACAGTCAAACAATGAACTGAAACGGGAGAATCGGCTCCAAAAAAGGCAAAGACAGTTCAATCTGCACGCAAGGTCATGGCATCAGTTTTTTGGGATGATCATGGGATAATTTTTATTGATTATTGAATTTCAGAACCCAGCCACGAGTGCATGTCGGACACCACGCTTAACGGCCTCGCCTCAAATAACATCTGTGTACGTGGAATTTCACACAAAGCTACTGTTATAATTCAGTTTCAAACTCAAGAATTCGACACAAGATGTCACTACTTCCATCAGCAGCTCGCATGTGGATGTTTGCCCCCTAGGTATAAGTGCTACGGATTTGTACACTTGAGTATCCTTCTGGATTTGGAAAGATTGACAGCAATACTTGACAAAGTTGTTATAAATTACATATAACGTCATCAAAGATATTGAAATATAAGTAGATGTGCTATCTGCTGTTTTTACTAAGTGGGTCTGCGCTTCCGGGTGTCGCCGATATTGTTTACCAATTAACAAATAAACTAAAAGAACAAATAATTAACGAATAAACCAAACGAACGTAAAACTAAATGAACGAATTCTTTCCTTATTCAAAATATATTGTTAACCAATATTAATGCACATTTTCAAAAAATCAACGAAATGAACAAATTCTTTTTGTACGAAAACTACGCTAATTAGCGCGTAGTCCGGCGACAGTTGCGCGGACACCATAGCATATCTCTTCTGTATTTGAATATCTTTGAACGTCATTGCGTGTCTCGGTTACTATGTCATGGTTACTTTGTCACGGTTATTTTATCACTTTTACTTGTCACTGTTACTATGTCACTGTTACTTTGTCACTGTTACTTTGTCACGGTGAGTCACCGAGTGACTAGCTGTCACTGGATCACAGTGGATCCGAGGAACTGGCTATTTTAGGAACCAATTACTATCGGATTTATAAAATGGTCGCAAACACTCAAAACGGGCGAAGCGAAACTAAAAGCCGCCCGCAGGGCCTAGCAACAAAAACCTGCAGAAATATCTTCAAAAATAAAAAAAACAATCAACGGCGAGTATTATGCGAACTTATTGCAGCATTTGAGTGATGAAATCAAGAAAAAACGGCCGCGTTTGGCAAAAAAGAAAATGTTGTTTCTTCAAGACAAGGCAATGCGCCAGTTCACACATAAGTTATTGCGATGGCCAATATCAATGAATTAAAGTTTGGATTGCTTCCTCACGCACCCTGTGTGCCAGATTTAACTCCCTCGGATTAGTTTTTTTTCCAAACTAACTAACTAAAAGATGGCTCGGTGGTAAAAGATTTGCCGACAATGAAGAGGTGGAATCTGCGGTTGCTGGCTATTTTGAGGCGCTCAACAGTTCTCACTATAAACAGGGTATCGAAGCTTTTGAACATCGCTGGGAAAGGTGTGTCGAGCTGAAACGAGACTACGTTAAGAAAACACAAATAAAATCCCAAATTTTTTGTTTTCTTTGTTAGGTCGGGTAATTTTGGGACAACCCTCTTATCCCACCTTCAACAGGTAGATATTTAACGTAAAGAGTTATTTCTGGAACGAATTCCTAATTTATAGCATTGATCCGTTCGCGGGTGATACGAATATCCATTCTCATGAATATTTCAAAGCCACTAATAAAATCAATGTACATGTATGGCCTATATTCTATATGTAACTCACAGGAAAAGCATCACAGATAATCACATTTAGCAGCGAGTGTGACACATTATAAAATGATAACATATTTTCATAAATTTTGGTTCTAATTTACCAGATATGAGATTACTTTTTTAGGTGTGATTTTTGTAAGTAATATCAAATGTACACGTATGCGAATACCTGTGTGTAAATATGTGCGCATATGCGTGTATGTGTTTATGAACATAATTGTGTATATGCATGTATATATATGTAAATGTATATGTGTCTAAGTTTATGTATATATATATATATATGTACCCGCCTCGGAACAGACTTAGTCTAGTGAGGCGGGCTACTAACTTGTGTGTATATGATTATTATTACAATAAACGACCGGGTTGCCGGCAAAAAAAAAAAAAAAAAAAAAAAAATGAATCAATACATAAGAAGTTTATCAGTATTTGATTCACTTTATTGTACCCTGTCTTTATTTTTTAAGTGAAACTTCTTTAGCATCTTTGTGATTTGAAACTCTATGAAATGAAAAATAGCGACACTAAAAAGAGACAAACAAACACATTTATAGAATTTAGCCTGCGAGAGAATGAGATAGTATAATCAGTCTCCTCTTTGTGCGGTGCTTCGTAGCCTCCCCACTCTTGTCTACTTTAGTTTCTACTTATCTACTTAATTTAGTTTTCTGAAGGTTTCACTTCTATCATGTGTAAACTATTCACTTGTATTTTTTTTTACATTAGCTCCACACAGGAGGCCCTGAGACTGGGGAAGTTCTGAGAAGGAAAAAGGTGTGAGGAGTGGGTAGGAATCTGAAGGCAATTGTCTAGGAGTGACGGATGTACGAATCCATTCCTTCTTCCTTCCACTGTGATGCGATCGAGTCTGGCTGGAGAGGTCTAGTTTATGTCTCCCTCAGCCTCTCCCGATCTGACCTAGACAAACCTCACCCCATGAACCCGGGCACCCATGCCAAGTCACCAAACGTAGTGAACCACTTGGGTTGACCTACGGCTGGGGTGTTGGTTATCCAATAAATGGTTCCCGTGGCGGCAGTACCCATACCCACCTCCCAAACTGTCTCATTTTGTGTTCCCAACTTCTTCATCCAATGACTTTCGCGTCAAATACAAATAAATGTAACAGCATGTACCCGAAGGATTTTAACTAACGATTCCTGCATATTTTTAGAGTAATTAAAATAGATGTCATTTTGCTGTCTGGTGACATTTTGTTTTATATTAAAAACAAAAGATATATTTTTCATTCCCATGTCGCCACTGATTCCACTCCTATATGTCGCGATGGGATCACGTGATACGCACACTGTTTCGTGTTACCATGGTGCTGGAATGAGACGCAATGCTTATCAAGTGACGCTCTCCCTGACTACTCAGTTGTGATGTATGATAGAAAAATATTTTTAATGTTTTATAGAAAAAAATATCATCAGACACCAAAATGACATCTACATATTTAACTCCAAATATGCTAATCAGATGGCACAATCAAGTGAATGAGTCGCGTCACGTCAAGAGTCAGAATAATAGAAGAGTGTGTACGAGACGGTATATGAATGTGAATAGGGCAAAGAGTGTGTATCAAGACTGAGTTGTTTGGCAGTCCTTCATCTCTGCCTACCCCTACGAAGAAACAGCATGATGATTACAATATTAAATAGATCGACCGGTCAATGGTTGATTGGGCATAGCGCTTCGGTCCCACCCGGGCGTCGCATGTCGATTCCTCGGCTAACTAAGTCCTGCAACACAACACAAGCAACATTTTCGGCTTTCTGTGGTGGTAGTAGGAGATTTTCAAACATTTTTTGTCTTTCTTTTTAAAAATTAAAAAAAATATATTAAATTAAGATTCAAAATAATTTGCATGAAATATGTTAAATTTTGCTCAATAGATTGTTTTATATAAAACCGCAAGTTAAAAGAATAGGCCACTTGCATCACATTTTTTTTAATTTTCTTCCAGTTTAGGCAAATATTCTAAGACATTCTGTTTTTTTTTTTGACACAATTTTACAGGTGCAAAAAAACGATAATAGAGAACTCCAGTCCAATTTTTTTATTTTTTTTAATGAATAAAGACCTTCAAACTTAAATAACTGCATTTTTATTTTTATTTTTATAGTTAGTTTTAATAGTTAAAATAATTGTCAAAGTTTTAATTTTTAAAGACTCCCAGAAACGCACCGTATCTATGGTGGTCTAATTTTTTTACTTTTTAAGTTGTCATTTTGAATCAGTGATGTTATGTCGAGGGAAATTTCCCTAGATCTAGGGGAGAAAAATATTTTTTAGGGATAAGGGAAATCAGGACAAAATCTAGGGAAATTTCGAACTCTGGCAAAAATTTTATTACATATGACAGTATTACTGGTATTATTTATATATATACGTATATATATATTTTTTGGAATTCCTATGAATCTTAATTATTTTTCATCTACTTACATGCCATGTTAATTTTTAACACTGACAACTCAAAATGATATTAGGGAACGTACCCATACTACGTGACACGTTCGGGGGGGGGGGGGGGTCTTCAAAGTACCACGCTTGGTACAAATGAGCGGCGGGTTGCTTATGATTTTTATTTTGCAAAGTGTTTTTTTTTATTTTTCAAATTTATAAACTAACGTTTAGACAAGATTTTTATGCATAGCACAAAGGGTAACAATTATTACAAGCAAGTATCTTTTCTCGGAAGATTTTTCAATATAAATGAGTGTTTCAGGCTGACAATTATTGCTTGTAATAATTGTTTTTTTTTAATTTGGAATTCAGTGGTGAGTGTATTCGTACTTTTAAATTATTACTTCACGTAGCAAAAAGTGTTTTATTTGGAAAATCACGGTATTATTAGTATATTTACCAAGTTCCGATATCTTTCCAATTAATTATCATATTAATTAACATATAACAGGATTAGTGTTACACAATCAGGTGGCTACGTAGGTAATTGCGTAAATGTGAAATTCTAGGGAAATTTCACTTCTAACTGTTGGCAACACTGTGAAGAACCCAGAATAATATGGCGGATAATGACTTTTAGGTGTGAGGTGTGTTTTTTATTCAAGATTAACTGCTTTTAATATAGAAAAACATTGGTAAAATGTCCACATTTCACCGCTACTGTTATTGTATTTAATCAAAGTGCAATATAAAAACAATAAATCATCTCTTTCATTGCAAATACATGTGACATCGTGTTTTGTGTCAGGTGTTACTTTGTAGGTACATTGTTTTATGTATAATACATACAGAAACACTGGTATTTATAATACACTGATCATGACGAGTGTGTAACAACTTGTATAAAAAGCCCTATACTAAAAACAATTTGAAAATACATAAAAACAAACGTCAAAATATGACACGACTTTAACCTCAAATAGACAACATTTATTTGCAGATTGTCCGCAAATATAGCCCTTTTCGTAAATTGTTGAGGGCCTAAATTATGTTTCAATAAACACAATAACTATTATTTATCTAAATCTCTATAAACAGTATGAAAATAAACCAAAAACACGAAATGTTGAATTGCATAGGTACGTGTGCACTTCAAGTCATTTCAAATGTCAATACAATACAATAACAGGTGACAGGTTAACTGTGACGTCTCGGTTAACCATTTCAGTAATGCCAACTTAACGCTGTGTTTTCCGAAGAGGTTTAAAAATGCACTTTTTAATAATTTATTAAAAACTCTGCATTTAATATTATGAAATAAAACTTATATATTCAGAATCAGCGTTTCTTGGTCTATATGAACATATTTTTTTAAAGCCATAATATTTTTCACTGGAGTTCCTTATTACATAGCCGAAAATCATTTTAAAAAAAAACAACGTTTTCCACAAGAAAGGGCACAGGAGAATAACGAGGCACACCAAAAATATTACATCTCATAAATATTTTTTTCCTTAATCCATCTTATTGATCATAAATCATAATAATGTTCAACATCTATAATACTAAATCCAATGTAATATACTTTTACTTGTAAATTATAATAATAATAAGAATATTATAAAATTTGATTTTGTTAAAATCAGCATTATACCTCTAAAACACGTACAGACATTGTAAAATGTATGGGGTTCTCTTCATAACATCTGTCAAAAAGTCAAACCAAATGATAAGTTCACAGAGAACAAACAATAAATCTAGTGAACGTTAAATGTCAAATTCAAAAATTCGACTGAAATCAAAGTATTGCCATATAAAAAAAAAATCGGGGTGGAATTTTACAAAATTAATAGGAACATTTTCGGAGACGGGACATTTTCATATAGTAACATCACGGGCCCAAATAATGGATTTATTTATTTAAAAATAAAAAAACTGAACATTTCTAAAAAATTTTACTAACATTTTCGTAATCATAGTAAAAAAATCTATCCACACGATTTTTTCCAAGTCGTTATGAAATCCATGCAAGTGGCCTATTGTGTACAAATGTGTACTGATAAAAGGAAAAGATATGTGGTAACTTTTATGATAAAAGTGTAAATGTCAATTTAGCAATTTTATCAAAATTATATATCTCTATATTATGATAGATTATCAACATATAATCCAGTTAATTTGTATATCAGATTAGTGATCTGACCAACTTAAATCAGTATTACTGTGATAGCATAAGCACAAGCAGCCGCTCAATTACTGAAGGTGTTTAAAGTGAAGATATTTGTTTGTCTATGATGTTATGCATATCAAAAGTGATCATCAACAGTCTAACTAACAAAAGAAGCAAACTATAGTAAACTGACTTTTGATCCCCCTGACAGTTGATCCCAAGACAGTTGATCCCCTGAACAGTTGACCCCCGGCAAGGAATTTATCTGTTTTACTTCGTGTTAAATTTTTACTATGTGTTAGTTACCAGGGGGTACCCTGGATTTATTGGATAACCAAGAGCCCTGCCATAGGTCACTCTCTCGACCCATCGCCTTGCACCGCAGTGGGATTCCTACCCACCCCTCATACCTTTTTCATTCCCAAAACTCCCATTCCTTCCTTTCCCTACTTCCACACAGCATCCCCAAAGATGACATACATTAATTACGTGAGCTCAAAAGGGGGGGGTTCCAGCAAAATCTCACATTACTTGAAAAGAATACACGAAGTGGCCTAAATTTATCTCACCAAGAGGGGGTGGTCTAGATTGGAAGAAAAACTGCTCATGTAATTAATGTATGCCCCCTAAGGGCAGATAAAAATTTCCTCAAAGCCTCCTCTATGTGGAGCTCACATAAAAAAAAAAAGATAACATACTTATAAGTGCAGTCGGTGGAAAATGCGATAATCCTACCTTCACACAAGTATTGTAATGCAACTAAATAAAGCATTCAGTAAACCATTACATTAAGAATATTATAAAAAATTCCAAGTTTTGTATTTTTCCAACAAAAGAATTTCTTTATCAAAAATTGGTTACGCTACGACGAAAGCTATGTTATTGGCAAATTTTTCACTTTTTTTAAACTTTGTTCAAAAAACTAGTCACATTAAATTAATATTTTCAAATTTTACAAACCTGCGACGTTGCAATGGCGGCCGCCTGCTGCGTTGTATTCTTAATCGTATTTCCGGCACTCTTCACCGCCCCCCATGTCTTGTTCACAAACATGGAGTTCTCAAACAGCTTCTTGCCTATCTTGGACTCGGATCCCTGCCCTGACGAGGCGGCAGAACTCGGAGCTGACCTGATCACCGCCGCACTGCTGTGCTTCTTGCACGGCAGCAGGTTCAGGTCGGTATCCTCGCTGCCCAGGGTCAGCAGGCAGATGGACTTTATCTTGTAGATGATGTGGTCATCGTACAAAGTGCCGACCGGGGAACAGTCCTTGACTATCATCAGCCGAGGTTCGTAGACGGCTTCGTGCTCTAGTTTGCCGATTATGGCATGAGTCGTGCCGAGGCATTCTATGTCTTGGATGTCAGATAAGTCCCAAGCTGTAAAATGAAAAAACAAAATATTATTTGGGGATTTTGACTTTTTAAATTTCCATTTTGCAATAAAATCCAAATAAATGCAATATTTATGTTCGCATCCAAAAACTGTTTTTAAAAGGGGATGAAATACAAATTTAATGCGAAGAATTTTTTTTTAATATGGCTTACATTACGTTTTTTTTCCTATTGATAACAAAAAAGGTAAATATGCAGTTAGTCCACCTCACGGATAATACGGAACGTTCGTGTTGTCGAAGTTTGATGCACAATCAAATATGACATCTGTCGGAAGTACCAATCTTATAAAATAAATTCTCTAAAATAAACTCGCATTACATCATACTTTTAGAAAACAACCCAGGTTTTGAATGGTTTGTTGGTAAAGCAGGGTTTGTCTAGCGGGTTTGTGTAATTATTTTAATACATTTCTTTCCGTGTTCTACTGTTATAAATACAGGTACAAACTTGTCAATGATGCATTCACTTTGCATTATGCAAAAATATTTTTTTTATGATTGGCAGCATTGGTGAAGTGTCTATGAAATGTTAAAATAAAAAACATGGCATTACCGCGCGAGTGAATTAATTTTATCAAAATTAAAATGTTAAATGCATATTTTTTGCATGTTTTTTGGTCTCCCCCGACATACTTAAATACTCACTTTTCGTAATAATAAAGCTAAATCTAACTGTTAGGATAAAAAGTATTCCATATTAACGAGTAAGCAGTTTAATACATAAATAATACAAAAAACACATACATTTTTTTATTAGACAAATGTATAATAAAAGTTATCAACACTTTTTTGTCGTTACAAGAAAAAATTATTTATAAAAAATCTCACAAACAGAAAAGCAAACAAATTAGCCTGAGGGGTTCATATGCAAAAAAATAAATTATGAGTTTATTGAACCGCTTACTCGTTAATAAGGAGTATTTTTTATTCAAACATTTAGATTTAGCTTTATTATTACGAAAAGTGAGTATTTGTGTCGGGGGAGACAAAAAACATGCAAAATATGCATTTAACATTTTAATTTTGTGTAAATTAATTCACTTACGCGGTGATCGCCATTTTCATATTTATTGTTTTTATTTAACATTTCATAGACAATCAATCAATGCTGCCAATCGTAGAAAAAATATTATTGCCATATAAAACAATAATTTATTCACGTTATTAAGTGAATAAACGTGTATTTAAAGTTTGTACGTGTATTTATAACAGCAGAACATGGAAAGAAATGTATTAGAATAATTACAAATACAAGCTAGACAAACCCTGCTTTGTAAAACAAATCATTAAAAACCTGGGATGTATATCTAAATTATGATGACATGCAAGGAAAGAAAAACATAGCACTGTTCTTAGACTTAGCCAAGGCTTTTGATACAGTTTCTCATAAATTACTTCTCAAAAGATTAAAAAATATTGGTATTGTAGATATGCCCTACAAATGGTTAAAGAGTTACTTAACGGGTAGAAGCCAGCAACTCAAAATGGGAAAAACGGTGAGTAACTCAGTAGACACTAATTTTGGGGTACCACAGGGAAGCACACTGGGACCTCTTCTATTTATAATTTATATCAATGAGTTATGCGAGCCTACAGTAGGCGGAAAAATTATTACTTTCGCAGATGATACAGTAGCTATATTTGAAGGAGGACTTTTTGGACCTTTGAATTTTGACTTTTGAATTTGGACCCAAACTCATAAACGTGCTGAAAGTGGAATAAATGCGATAAAACAGTGGCTTGACAAAAATCTACTAACCCTAAATATAGCAAAAACTAAATACATAAGATTCAGCCCAACTATAAAAGGACAACCTAGTACATCATACACAATAAAAACACATAAGACTATTTGTAATTCCGTTAATATTGATTCAAACTGCAATTGTGAAGTTTTGGAAAGTGTAGAAAACATCAAATATCTAGGTGTTATTATAGACAATCATCTGAAATGGAAATATCACATAGCAAACCTTTCAATAAGGGTAAGAAAATTGATCCACATATTCTTTGCATTACGGAACATAATTAAACAACAAGACCTAAGAAAAATATATTTCGGATTGTGCAACCCCATCTTAACGTATGGTTGCATTGGTTGGGGAGCGTCAGGTAGAACAATTTTAGATCCGCTTGTGAAGGCCCAGAAATCCATAATTAGAGTAATTTTGCGTAAACCCTATAGGTATTCTAGCGATCAGCTCTACAAAAACTTTTATGTACTTGATATTCGTCAAAACTATATAAAAAGGATTATTATCCACGTACATAAAAATCTAGATAATATTCAAAAAAATTAATCATAAATATATCACAAGAAGTCACACCAGAAAGGATCTTGTGGTCCCAGGGAGCAATACGGCAAAGTATCAAAAAACATGTACATATCTTGGACCAAAAATATATAATAAAATTCCCCTAGAATTAAATATTAAGGGTCGGGTATCAAACCGCGCTGACGCTGCAGTTAGGTATTTCTTGTACTTGTAGACAAACACGGCCGCAGCTGACCGCCTGCGTCTGACTAGAGGAGATGTGGGTATACTAGACACTACGGACTTAGGAAATAAAAATACACTTGCCTTATAAAATTAAAATTTAGTTCCTACTATAATAATGGATACAGCTTAACATACTAAGAATCATATTGTGGAATAGCGTGGATAGCTCATAGAGACATTTGCGCCTGGGTCAACTGCCCATTCACTGCAGTTAGGTTTTTTTGGTAGTAGCAAACAAGCTCGGCCGCCGCGATCTACTGTGTATTTCGGTTAGATTCAGGCACGGCTGGTGAGCATTTTGATAAAATAGGAATAAAAATACACTTGCTTTGTAAAATTTTAATTTATTGCCAACATAATTGATACAGCTCGACAGACTATAAATCATATTATGCAAGGGTAAGGATACGTGGACTTTTTTTAGCCCCTGGACCTTTACAGACGTCTTAGTTTTTGACTCAATGTGACATAGAATCTAATGGTGTTTTGATGTGGAAAAAATTTTTGGTTCATATATTGTTTGTATAATGTTATTAATTTTTTTATAATTTTACCAAAAAATAATGGGTGTGAATAAGTTACGACAACCAGTTTTTACTCTGCGCCTTAGAAATTAAAAAACCGGTAGTTTTGTTTTTGAAAGTTTATTTATATGCATACAATTTTTTTTAATACCTAGTAAGAAAGAATATATTTTACAATTTATCTTTGATATATATAAAGTAGAACGAAGCACATTTAGAAAAAGACAGTCAAAAATATAAAGAAGTTCAGACAAATTTTTAAGAAACAACTAAATGTTTTATTTTTATTTGTATGTACCTTACAAAGTCCCAACTGTTATCAATCGCCTGGGGCCAGTGATTGGGGTATGTTGTGAGGCTGAATAAGGTGGGAGGGGAATAATATAGGGGAAGTACCTGGCTATTCAGATTTGGTCACCACACACGGCTAAAGCCATTTCAAGCAACGTTTCAATTCTGAATAGTGGTCTTACACCAGGGCGATACATAAAGTATCTTCCACTCTGTTTTTTTATAGAAGGCTGTTGAAAAGTTTTTTTTTCTTTGTATAAAACACGCTTAACTCGTGTTGTGCGTGTTACAGGTAAAATTGCAAATGTTATATGTAAGTTCAAAATAAATTAATTATTACCCACAATTATTATAGTTATTTCACAGCATTATCCAAAAATAACAAAGTTACTATTATATACTTGTTTACTATTATATAATTTTACAATTGAAAAATGTCCTCCACAACACAGGTGAATTGCTAGCGTGGAGGACATTATACTATACATTTGTAATGTAAACTTATTAATAACAAAAATACAAAACAATACAGAGTGATAAGTGTTAGCTCCTCATTTATTCATAAGACTGTCATTTTGTAATGACATCATCCTTTCTCCATGTCTATTATCGATAATTCTAAACATTCACAAAAAGTGTGGTAGATCATTCATTATAGCAAAAAGTTTATATGGAAGGCATTACTCAGGCCGCTTATGTTTATTTAAAAAAACTTACATGTTCACTGATAGTTTCTGTTATAACGACGTCATTTATATTGCTTCTGCTGCTTTCCTAAAAAAACATATAAAATAAATTTATTTGTAATAATACAACCCAGAATTTACCCAACATCGAAATTCATTCGATTTATCAATGGATCTGACAGTCGTTGTTTTCAATAAAACTTAGTTACAATTTGAACGGAATCGGTAGAGAACTCAAAATGGTCGTCGAAATTATGCATTTTGACATTAAATTCGAGTTCGGTGAACCCCAAACTCCTTAAACCTGATTTTGAACCAAATCGTCAAAGTACTTAAGATATTCAAGATGGATGCCGAAATTTTGCATTTTGACATTAGATCCGAGTTCAGTGCACGTCCAAACGCCCTAATCCTGATTTTGAACCAAATCGGTAGATAACTAAAGAAATTCAAGATGGATGCCGAAATTTTGCATTTGGACATTAGATCCGAGTTCAGTGCTCACCAATACTCCCTAATACTGATTTTGAACCAGATCAGTAGAGAACACGAGAAATTCAAGATGGATGCCGAAATGTTGCATTTGGACATTAGATCCGAGTTCAGTGCTCGCCAATACTCCCTAATACTGATTTTGAACCAGATCGGTAGAGAACACGAGAAATTCAAGATGGATGCCGAAATTTTGCATTTTGACATTAGATCCGAGTTCAGTGCACTCCTAAACGCCCGAATTCTGATATTGAACCAAATCGGTAGATAACTACAGAGAAATTCAAGATGGATTCCGAAATTTTTAGATGTCAAAAAGCAAAATCACTTCAGTCCACCTTCGAACTACCTGTGATAGAAATCAGTAAAAAAATTAAATTTTTACATTATTACCTTATTCTCCTTTTCTTCCAGTGGGAGGGTCTATTTTTTATGGCACGGTAAGCAAGAATTCCTTTATTTTTACCCATTTTGAAGGTACCTGAAGTTTAAAAAAAAAAAAAATCTGTAAACTGTAAATCAAGTTAAAAATAATTTATAAGATAATAATAAATATATTTTATTTCTACTTACCCGGTTACTGTAACACCTATCTCCTCAATGATTCCTTCGAAAATCGAATAAACAGCGAACAAAATTGCTGCGAAAAAAATATGCGTGGTCTCACCTTGACCGCTATCTCACGACTGAATGAATTCTGTGAAATTCAACCGTTATATAAGACATCGCGCGGCGTATTATTTTGCCATACATTTTTGTATGGCGGAGAATAGTTGAAAAATTCAGAAAGTTTAGGCGAATTACAATAAAAATCTAGATACACTGAAGTGTTTTTAATTTAATAGCGTGTTTTAACATAGTGTTTACTCTGAGATTACGGAAGGATTTTTGGTAAAAATGTTTACAACAGGTTCAGGAGAGATAATCGCGAAGGCCTTTTTCAGCGTTTTAACTAAAGTTGCAGTATGTATAACTTATAGAATTTGTAAGATAACAGTAAAAAAAATTTAATCACTAGTAACTTTACACATTTTTCTAACTACCTGTATATAATTTTCTAGTATTGCTGCTACGAGACGTGGATGCTACTGCTAATGCGGAGCGATGTTTTCCAAACCCGACCCTTAAAGCTTGCAAAATGTCCCATGTCAGTTCAATAATAACAAAATGGTTGATTGGCTTAGGTAGGGTGGAATCTGAAAAACTATTAAATAATGTCACTTAAAATAATTTTACATGGCCCATTAACGGCACATTTAGTAAAAATTTAGTACGTATATTATTTAAATTAAAAAAACATTTTTCTTTTCTTTTTCTTTTTCTTTTTTTGTTACAAAATAAATTTTCTGGCATTTTTATTAATGTATATTTAATTTAAAAAATTAAAATGGACATTTTGTTAAAAAAAATTATTTTATTTTGCATTCTCACCAGCATTTGGTTCCTTAGAACGGGCAATCTGCCTAGCTAGGAACTAATATCGACCCACAAGACATAATAACACTTGTACACATTTTATAGTTATTTTTTTAATGTTATTATTATGCTATTTTTGCCATACAAATGTATCAAATGTAATGTTATAAATAAATAAAATAAAAATGCAGCTTTCGTAGTTTGAACCTCAACCCAATAATTCAAAGTAGGTACTTTTTTGTTTTTATTTTGACGAGAATTTATTTTATAAGATTGGTACTTCTGACAAATGTCATATTTTATTGTCTATTAGTTAAAAAGGGAATATTTCGTATTATCCATGCATCGAACTTCGACAACACGAACGTTTCGTATTATCGGTGAATGGGACTATATGCATATTTACCAAAAATAAAAATAACATTTGTTTTCGGCTTCATTACACAAGAGACAACTATTTATGTCAGGGGAAATGGCAAAAGGTGCATTTAAGGAAAAAATATATCATCTAGCAGCAAAATGGTATATACATTTTTTACTCCAAATATGCTCAGAAATGGTTTGTTAAAATCCATAGGGTGTGCTGTTACTGCTGTTACACCCTGTATATAAGCAATAGCATCTCTAAATTGGAAGTAAAGCCCTTAACATTTCTGAATTTCTTTCCCTCAACGAAAATTACTTCAGTCATAAATAATTAACACAAACCAGTTCTTATAGCACATAATTAATTTGACGGCAAAACTTTCACTTTTGCGCAATATAAAAACATTAATTCTAATTAGGTTTTGGCAAATCACTTCGTTACGCTTTCACGGAATAATATAACAATGCAAAAAAGCAGTTTTATGCGATTAAATTTTAGTCAAATAAATAATAATACGGACCAATTTATCTTACAGAGAAATACTGACAAAACCAAAATATAGTTTAAACACAATGAATGAGAAGAAGTGAGAGCATAATGTTGATTTGCACGCATATTGTGCAAAAAATATATTGTTGTTGAATTGATGACAATTTGACACTTTCGTAGAATCTGAAATGATTAATAGAAAACTCACCGGATTTTGAAAGGAATTCGCCATTTACACGGCTCCACCATAGGCTGACGTCGTCCTGAACAAAAATATAAAATTCCTCCGACCGGAAAACCTCCATGTTAGATCAATTATTTATTTCGCGTCGAACGTAGCGAACGCGAAAAAGTCCATTGAGAAGATTTGACAGGATTTGTGAGCGTACGGGAGTAGCCAGAGACAAACAATATTGACTTTTCAGTGATTTCGCTGATTTTCTTTCTCTGTGATTGACAAGTGCTGCCATTAAGAAAATGCTAAAGCAAGTACCCATAAACATACCAAACCACCCACAAGGATGGTTTAAATATACAAATCACCCATAAATATACCAAACCACCCACCAGGGATGGACGGGGTTAGTATATTTATGGGATGGACGATATACATCGATGTATTGTAAACACGTATAGTGCCGATGCATCGTATTGAACCGATGTATTGTTAATCCTTCAACATCGAATATATATCGATGATTTTTATTCGATGCATCGAATGCGCAAACTATGAGATGAGTGTCTATGAGTATGACCAACAGTGACTTACGACCTTACGACTGCAGTGACTTTCATGACGTTTTGTGAATCGGAACGTAATAATCAGACGCCTAACATTTATCGGTTTGGCTGAAAGGATTATGTTCCCTTTGCTGCGAAGCCGGTAAAGTCAAACATAAAAAATAAAACCTTAAATATTAAATAAAATTAATGAAGGGATTATAAATTACAATTCCCAAAGCTGTACAAAATAGCTTTTAAGTATTTAATAATTGTTGGCACATCTGTCCCATCACAAAGACTCTTTTCACAGGTAGAGCTAGTTTTTGACTGAGCAAAGAAACCGATTGAAGGAGAAAAGATTAAATAAACTTTTGTTTTTACATAGCATTGAATAAAAAAATGGAATTTGTAAACAAAATAAAGCTGTGATTGCTGCGTGATTGTGAATTTTAATAAATATTTTTCCTTGTACTTAACTTACCTAGTTTTCTTTGGCCTAAACATGTCTATTGTGAAAAACAGTCGATGTTTTGGAAACATTAACATTATTAATCAATGTAATACATCGATGCAACCGATCGATGCATTACATCGGAAAAAACATCGATGTATATTTTAAATGTCCATCCCTACCCACAAGTACGTACCGTGTTACATTTATTTTTAAAAAATGTTACCATAAATTTATATGTTAGAATCCCAGTCATATCTATATTTTTATTTTTATAAATTTTAGCTTACTTTATTGGTGTGAATTTGTAATTAAATATCAGCTGCTGTCTTACTTCTGTTGGGTGATAACTTCATTTGTTTATATTATATCATTGAAAAAATATCGTATCAAAAAAATCGTAGTTTTTAAAAATATTTGTCAAAAATGCCGACCTTGAATAAAATTATTTCACCAATCCGCTCAAATTAAAACACTTCCAACTTTATCGAATCTTTAAAAACAAATACCTACTTAATTTCAAAACTATACGATGATAAATGACTTAATTTCAAAACTATACGATGATAAATGACCAATTTGGGAAGCGGGTATGGTACCGCCGCCCCGCGAACCATTTATTGGATAACCACCACCTCTGCCACTGGTAGTGGTTCGCTCCGTTTAATGACTTAGCCCTACCCAGTACTGTTTTAGGGTACCCCGGTTCGGTGTTCATGTTCAGGCCTTGGCGGGGATTCCTCTGCCCACCAACTGAGTAGTAGGCCGTGTCAGGACCTTATTACAGTATTTGATCTTTCCAGCTGGACTCTCAACCAATCGCCTTGTACTGCAGTGAGAGGGATAGATACATTCATCCAACAATCCTACAAACCCCAGATTCCTATACATCTCATACCTTTTTCTTTCACAGAATTACATCTTCTTCCTTTCCTTAAAAAAACCCATCATACAGAATTCCCAAGAATAAAGGCCCATGGGGAAATCATTTCCACAGCGTTTTCTTCATGGATTAATGTTAAAAAATTACAGTATTCATGGTGCAATAAATCGTAAGTAAACAATGGATACACGGCTGATAAAAAATATTGTTCATAATTTTATTGATTTACCAGACAAAATTTCCCTACTAAATTGGGAATTTAGAATTTTTGAAGAATGGCAGCACTTGCTACATGTGACCCTGAATTCCGAATGTGCATGAGTGCACTTTACGCAATATTTGACAGGTGGTTGGAAATTATAGTGCTAACTTATATAATTTTCCTAATTTATCACCAGTTATCACTGAAAAAATAGCAATACAAGTGAGGGTTTAATAAGTAACACCCTTAATTGTTTATTGACAATCGTGCTTTGTGAACAAATACACATAATAGCGAGTGTTGTGTTTTAGAAAGTTTAACTGGAAGGACATACTGTGAGTATTCTAGTTAATTATTATTATATTGTATCGCTTACTCTATATGATATTATTGATGTTTGTCTTATTTATAAGCAGGTATTAATTTAATTTTATTCATTATTTGTGTTGTAACTTAAAATAGCAATGCAAATCTGAGCACTTCAAAACTTCATTATTTTTCATAATATTATGACCTCGTTTTTTACATAGCCAAGTCGTTTGAACTATTTTACTTACTGTATTTCCTCAAGGATTGATCTATCAATCATGTGAATTTCATTTTATGTTATAATGTGCCGAAAGAAAATTCTGTAGTAATTGTGATGCAATATTTGTTTGTTTTTTTCTTGGCATGGTTTTATTACTTCCTATAACTTGGTTCTAATCTGGTAACGAAATCATTATTTTTTCCGCATTTAGTTCACTGATGTTTTTAAAATTTAATTCCCAACTGCTTCCGAGTGACATTCCTGAAGGCCTGATTGGACTAAGATGGTAGTTTAGTCGAGTAGCGAGTAATTTATTAACGAAACGTGACTGACCACCATAAATTTGGTAAAGTAGTTTAGTAAGTGGTTTAGTAGAGTCAATTCATTTTGTTTTATTTTTTCCCCCACCATTGTGTCACTGCTCACTGGCCAAGCCACTAAACAAGTCCGAACCCGTTGTTTTAGTAGAATTTATTAGTACCCACAGAAATGTTGGCTAGTTGGAGCGAAGATGCCATGCTAAAATTCTTTTATTTTTTTTTGCTATCCATTTTCGTATCCATAATTTATTTACTTTTATCTCACTGATTTATTCTTCCACCTTTTATAAAATATCCATTACAATCAGCTTAATTAGCCTATAACTTTGTTGCATTACAGCCCGTTAAATCTTCAAATGCACCACTCACTAATGTAATCTACTCGACCATAATATGAACGCTTTTTGGTCAGTCAAGTGGCGAGTTACTCGCAACTCAACTAAATTACTAGTGTTGTCCGAACACCAATTGGGGTGGCTTATAAGACTGGAAGGAGTGGGAGGTTAAGAACGTGAAAAAGAGGAAGGTTGGCAACTACCTAATTAGCTACCTTACCGGTTTAAGTACCTTCTTTCAGATCTGGTCACCAAACAGTACACTGCAAAAAAAAAAAAAAATTCAACGGGTGATACTGAGAATATCCAACACTCTGGAATAATAGTAGACCATTCATACTTGAATATGTTTATTAGTGGAGTTTTTATGATGGATAAATTATATGTACTCTTCCTTTATTGTTGTCTCTTATCTAGCATGCAATATTTGGATTCACTAAGTGTATGCTTTCAGTATGTTTGCATATTGCCATAATTTTCTTTGATATTGCATTACCAATCACAATAATATCTCCTTCAACGGAAGCAATCTTCCCGAATAGTCTTCCATTGATATGTTTGATGTAACTCTAAGTGACCAGCTCAGGCAAGAGGGCTGCATAGAAGCCAGAGATAAGCTAGCCTCTCGGAAGCTGATCGTACTGTACAGGACCCGTAGATACTGCAGATAGGACACAATTGCTAACCCTGCAAGCTGCCCACTGTTAAATTTGGAAGCCACCTCTGATGGAGCCCTAAAATACTTTACTCTGTGCAGAAATGGGCAGTCCGTTTGTTAGATTCCCCTATCTTTTGATTATTATCTAAGGGAACGTACCCATACTACGTGACACGTTTAGGGGGGGGGGGTCTTCAAAATGTCACGCTCCATACAAATGAGCGGCGGGTTGCTTAGGTTTTTGGTCACCGGGGGGGGGGGGGGTTAAAAATTGGTCACGTAGTATGGGTACGTTCCCTAACCTGCAAACAGCTCAGTCTTGGCGTACACTCCTTGCTTATTCACATTCATACACCTTCTCATACATACCCTTCTGTTATTCTGACTCTTGGCATGGCCGGACTCAAGTATTTGGATCACTTGATCGTGTCATGACCAGGCGCGGCCGGTGCCTTAAATTTTTGGTGGTTCACCGATTTCATCAAAAACGTAATGTATGTAATTTATATAAATGCACTATCTTACTTATTTATAGAGAAGATCAATTCTTCGATCCTTTTGCCGAGCGAAGACTTCAATCACCCAATTTTATTTGCAAACATAGACAGATATACTCACCTGACAAATTCGTTATCTGATAAACACATTTATATTATTAATTTAAAATAAAACAATAACTTTGTAAACACCACTTTTATTTTTATACTTTATGCCGACCGGGTTTCGCTACAACCGTAGCTTCATCAGGGCAGTATAATACTCTAATAACATTAGGTTACATTTGTGTTATAATATATAATTTACCAAAAATGGGCTGGACTCGTCAAGTGGAGGAGGAAGAAGGAGGCATAGATGGAGAATTGGGAAGGGAACGGACGTGTTCTTTATCAATAGGGAACAATCTTAGTATGGGACTTTTATTTAAATTAAGTTGGTTATTTACTACCTTACTATTAGTGTTTATGGCTTTCCTAAGTTCAAGTGCCTCTAAATTATCCAACCTTATACCGATGTTGTTTTTATGAATAAGTTTGGCGCCAGCGTTTTTGTCAAATTTATGATCGTTTTCAATCAAGTGGTTTGCAAATTCTGAAAATCCACGCGGTTCGTTGCACGAGTGCACTAATTACTAATATTACGCTTACATCAGCTTTGCATTCTTTGCGAATCTCAACATTTCTCTTATGAACATATTACATGATTTGGCACATATGTACATACGCCTTAAGCTGGGTCCACACATGTTCTTTTGTCCGTTCCGTATCAGCGTAGCGATCAAGAACGCTAGTTTGGACGCCCGTTCGGAACGGTACGGTGTTACGGAGGGACGTTACGGGTAGAGGTACGCCCCTATCCATCGGGAGTCAGTTTTTTCGGCCTGTTCAAAGGCGATACGATACGGTACGGGTATGCGCCAGTCTGGACGCGATCGCGGCATGCATGGGAGGGAATGGAATGAACACACGATGATGCCGATGATCGCAGCGACGTTACGGAGGTACGGGCTATTTTTACTTGAGTCCAGAGTTTTTGATACGGAACGGAGGTACAGAACGGAGGAACGGAACGGACAAAAGAACATGTGTGGACCCAGCTTTAGGGATCACATGTCTACATCATTTAGTTTTTCACTTAAATACTTGAAGTTCATTTTTCAAATTAGCTTACAAAGTGTTGAGAACGCACAGCAGTGCTTGTATTTATATTGCAAAACAATAGTGAAGCATTTTTTTTAACACCAAAATTTTTCTGAAAATATCCTAAGGTCATGGAAGCAAAGTTAACCTTGTAATAATTTCAAAAATATGTGTGCGTCTCAATCTCTCAATACTTTAGGTCGGTTGAAATATCTTTCAAATTCAAATAAGTAGTTCAAATAATAATAATAATATTTGTATATACTTGTGGTGTGTCTGATATATTCGTTGTGTTATCAGAATTTAAAATTTAAATTCCTGTATCGATTTTTTGTATTGTTAGCCATTTTCTTTATGTATGTGTTTGGTGTTAATGTTTATTTATGAGTAAGCAAAAACAGAGGTGTATTCGCTTTTACATTATTTATGAGAGTAGCATTTGTGTGTTCAGTTTAGTCAATATTATTTAAAGTGAAATCAATGATACATTTTGAAATGTCAATTTTTTAATTGATATTGGAGGTTGCACTTAATGGAACTACAAATGAGATGATTATATAATTATTACCAGTAAGTGGCTCTATAAACTTTGTGTAATCTGATCTGATAGTATTACTACTATAAAACGTAACGGTTACGTAATTTACGTTATAATCTACGCATTCACAAATTCAAATTATCTTAGGTTTTCAAAACTTTTCGCATGTTGTGCTTTAAATTATTAAGGTGAATTAATTTTTTGCGCCCGTACATATTTAATATGAATATGAATAAATAGTTTTGTCCATAAACAAATCCAAATCTTTCAAGAAAGGCTGAAAAATTCAATTTTGTATCGGTGACTCAATCCAATATTGTATTTTTTAGCCTTTCTCGAAGGATTTGGGTTTATTTATAGACAAAACTATTTATTCATTTTAAATATGTATAGACGCAAACAATTAATTCACCTTAATAATTTAAAGCATTACATGCAAAAAGTATTAACAACCTAAAATAATTTAATTGGCGCCATCTGTGAATGCGTAGATTATAACGTACGTTACATTTAACCTTAATGACTTACAATTTAGGGTTGTTGTGAACGGAAGTGGCACCCTCTGTTATTTTCAAAAAGAACCGCCAAAGTTTTCTAAAAAATTTTACAAAAAAAAATTCTAACCTTGGAATTTTTCAGTTTCAATTCAATTTCCCGACCAATTTTTCGAGCAAGTTAATCCCATATTCCAACACGAAAAATTTCCAAACCACACGTAGCCAAATCAAAAAGACAAATTTTTTCATGAAAATTTTCCGACCAATTTTCCGAGCAAAATTTTTCAGATTTTTCAATTTTCTCGGAAGATTTTTTTTCAGAAATTTTTTAATTTCCGTACATGGAAACTTTCCAAGGTCCACATGGTTCCGTGTCAACTCAGAATCATGCAATTTCAACACCCCTTTTTTGAAAAATCATTAAAAGTTATGAAAAATAAGAAAACTAGCCCGTAACCTAACTTATTTAAACAATTTTTTTCCATCACATTTAATGACTTTTCGAAGTAGGTGTTGAAGTTGCATGATTCTGAGTTTTCCGGTCACCGCTGGACTCATACGTTCGTCACCCTTGAACCCCCAGATTCCTACCCACCCCTCATACCTTTTTCCTTCCCAGAACTTCCTCTCCTTCTTTTTCCTGAAAAAACCCTTCACACAGCATCCCCAATGATAACATGTATCTCGAAGGATTTTTTCCTCAGGGCCTCCTGTGTGGAGATAATGTTAAAAAAATTATCCCCTGACATAAATAGTTACTATTTGTTGAATTATAATTCTTTTGTACTAATTATTATTATTTTTTTTTTTACATGATCTCCACACAGGAGGCCCCGAGGAAAATGATTTCCCTCAGGGTCTATGTCATCTTTGGGGATGCTGTGTGGAGGGTTTTTTAAGGGAAGGAGAGGAGAGTTCTAGGAAGGAGAAGGGTTTTAGGGGTGAGTAGGTATCTGGGGTTCAGTGTGTCCTGGTCATCCGCCTCCAAGACCTAGAAAAACCTCACCCCATGAACCCGGGCACCCCTGCTAAATCACCAAACGTAGCAAACCACTTGGGGTGTCCTATGGCAGAGGTGTTGGTTATGGTACCCATTCCCGCCTCCCAAATTGAATTTATGTTTGAACAAATTAATTATAATAATAATCTAATTAATTGTTTATAGGACATAAAGTAAAAGAGTTCTATTGAATAATCTCGTTGCAATTTAAAAGTGATAGAGCGCTTAGATCCTTGGTATGTATCCAGAGGTCGTGGGTTCAAAGTCAGGTAAAGTGCAAACTATTAATTATGAAAACCTCGTTACTACATATTATTTTACAGTATTTATGTAGGTATGCATAATAAATAATAATGTTCTTTATATTAATAATTGTTAATGTTAATATTGAAGGCAGACACTTGAATATGAATCGGAATACACATGGCAGGTATCAGGTACTTTATAGCTACCTACCAGGGTCGTAGATCGAGGAAAGGACATTGAAGGTCACAAGAAACACGTTATTAATGGAGACGAGACATTGGCCACAGATAATAGAAGTAAAGAGAAATAATATGGCATGTAAGCGTGACGATGTCGCCGACCAACGATCAAACTCTAGGTGCGATTTGCAGTAGTGTGGGTAAACGATGTTGAGTTAAATAATGGTTCATCGCTCATCTCCTTTGTTTCTATAATCTAGCTATGGTATATCTCCTCAGGCCTCGTGCGTATTCTGTCACAAAGACAAAAATTTTGTGTGATGGAAAGTATTTTTATTGTTTTTAATTGAAAAAAAAAATCGTCGGACAGCAAAATGACGTTTGAGATTTTTTACTCCAAATATTCTCAGCCGTCGCTGGAAAAATCATTCGTGTAAAGTCACGTGGGGTAACCGTACGCAGTTTTTGCATTGGGATTTTTGTATTAAAATGTTTTAGGTATTTTGCAATTTTTTTTGTTTATTGATATGATTGATCATTAAGGCATCTCAAACAAAAATAAAAACCTTATATAGTTCATAAATCAAAAAGTTATATAAAAATGTTTACATGCGTGTCGATTACGAACACTTACCCCACGTGCGGGGTAAGTATTAGCATACCGTAGAGAAGTGTTCAAATCAGATTAGTGGTTATCTTTAATAGAATTATCACTTTGAACCCGTGTAACTAACAATATTTTACCAAAAATTATCATAGACCACACCCCTCTGACTCAGTTGGTTACACAATAGCACACATCGGTAAGCAAACATGTCGATAGCAGATGACAAAATTTAAGAAAAAGCACGAAAACAGTAATTTACCTACCAATTTTTATTTTCAAATTAGGATTCACTGTACTCATATCCTGCTTCTATGCGACCCAAAACGCTACTGAATAAAGGAACGTGCGGGCGCGAAACAGGCACGACCACCTCGGAAACAACATTGCGAACACTTACACTCTGCGTACGGTTACCCCATGTGACTCTATGAGTTGTAATCTGAGTATGGATATTATAAGTTCCACGGCTGTAACAGCCTGCATTTCGCACCCATTTTTATCTAAAAATCACGGTGACAGATGATGACAAAGTTGGTTGATGATCCAGTTGGATTTTATCTTATATAATGTCACTGTAAAAGCCCGTAAATTGGTAAATCTTAGGTTTTTACCAGTAAATCCTAAGATTCACCATTATTAAAAGTTGGTAAATCTTAGGTTTTACTGGAAAAATCTTAAGATTTACCGTAGTACGTGCGGACTTTTACAGTAACATATAAACAAAAAACAAAATGTGTTTTGGGATTAGTGTATTGTGTATTGCTATAGCATAGGAAATGTTTGAAACTTTCAAAATACCTTCTTAAAACCCCCGCGAAGGTTTTTTGATTATTTCAACTACATGACAATTAATATGTCTAAAAAGTTTTTCAATCATCACAAAAATTCTTGCGAAACTATCAGAAATTTAAGAATGACATTTTGCAACACAATGATTGTCAAATCAGAATTGAATTTTCAAAACTCTTTATTAATGAATTAATTTGAAGTGTTTACATAATAATTTTAATCGAATCAAGAATTATTACAGATACTAGCTTTTTCCCACGGCTTTGCTCGCATGGTATTAGGGGATTCCCATTCCGCCTCCTCCACCTTCCCTCTCCCCACTCCACTCCCCCCATCAACCCCCTCCCGCTCCCCGTCCACCCACCCCTTGCCCTTACTCCACTCCCCCCATCAACCCCCCTCCCCCTCCAACCACCCCTCCCCCAACCCTTCCCCCACTCCTCCCCCCTCCACCTTCCCTCTCCTCGCTCTACTCATCCATCAACCCCCCTCTCCCTCCCCCTCCTTCTCCACCCACCCATCCCCACCCCATACCCCTCCCCACTCCACCTCCCCCCACCTTCCTTTCCCCTCCCCCTTCCCCTTCCTTCCCTCCCCCCCCTCTCCCACCCCACTCCACCTCCTCCACCTTCCCTCACTCCTTTTATTGGGTTTATGCTCGTATACCTACATACACTTCTGTGATTCATTTTTAGAGGTAGTTATTAAGTACGACGCCAACAAAGAATTCTTTTTGGGGTGAATTGCCTAATTAAAAAAAAAAATCGTTTCCAAGGCGACAATTGGTTTCTGACGTTTGCAATAAATTGATTTTGTTGGGACAGAAAGCGTATGATAAATAATTTCATAACGCCAGAGATTATTCATAACGCCAGAGATTATTAATAACGCCAGAGCTTACCAATATATGTATATAGCCTATAGTAATCGCAAATGATGTAGCTTTCTATTAGTGAAAGAATTTTTAAAATCCATTGAGTAGTTTTTGTGTGAAAGAGTAACAAACATGCAAATACATCCATACAAACCTTTACCTTTATAATATTACTAGCTTTTGCCCCCGGCTTCGCTCGCATAGTATTAGGGGGGTACCCACAGCGCCTCCTCCACCTTCCCTATCCCCACTCCAACCCCCTCCCCTCCTCCTCTCCCCCGCCCCCTCTCAGCCCACTCCCCCCTGCCCCTCCCCTCACAAATCCCCCCCTCACAAATCCCCCTCTCACAAATCCCCCCTCACCCTCCCCCAACTCCCTCCACCCTCCCCCATCCCCCCTCCGCCCTGCCCCCACATCCTTTCCCCCCCTTACCCCTTTCCATACCCGTTACATTCATTTTTCAAACAGCTCGCGTGCCACGTTTTGCAATTTTTGTATATAAATTTCATAATGCCAGAGCTCTAAGCTATAGCCCATAGCCTATTCTGATGTATGATCTATATTATTGTAAAGTTTCATTAAAATCCATTCAGTAGTTTTCGCGTGAAAGGGTAACAAACATACATCCATACAAACTTTCGCCTTTATAATATTGGTAGGATAGTAGGATTATAAAATTATAAATAATAATAATCGGATTTTAAGTTTGATTGATTGTTCTAATAATATTTGATTGTTCTTATAGTATACAAAAAATAATATTTGTTATACACGAAAAATGAAAATTTGAATTAAAAAAATTGTAATAGGTGTCACGCGAGCTGTTTAAAACTGAATATACTGGGACTGAATATACGGAACGCGGAAGGTAGGTTGATGGGACGGGGGGCCGGAGACGGGAGAGGGGAGAGGGAAGGCGGTACTCCCGGAGGGGAACAGGGACGCACGGTAAAGGACATGCAGGGAGAAACAATTTATTTCTTTGCATATGGCATTGCAACGCATGCCGGGAACCAGCTAGGTACCTATAAAAACGTGTACGTCAGGATTGTGTCTGTAAAACTGCAATGTCGTAATTATTATGTTTATACTTTCTGTAAGAGAATGATGTAAATATCAATATTATGGTATGTACTTACTTATTTTGTATTTTTGTATTCTACTTTGTACATATCTTCTTTTTTTCGAACATGAAATACTTTATACTCCTCTGGACATTCTACACTATTTTTAGCATCTTATTACAGAAATAGCATTACAAAAAAATATTCTCCCCTTATTCATATTAGCGTTGCTGCAAAATTGCATGTATGAATCTGCAATAACAGACTCGAGATGGATTCTTATACCATTATATGTACAGGGTTTCCCAAAAGTCTACTTGTCAATGGGAGGGCTGACAGGGCACCTCGTAGACCAGAGTATCCAAATATAACTTTATTAAAAAAGGTTACTATACAGGGTGGCGCAAAACTACCTATATATATATATTTTTTTTTTTTTACATTAACTCCACACAGGAGGCCCTGAGGAAAATAATTTCCCTCAGGGCCTATGTCATCTGGGATGCTGTGTGGAGGGTCTTTTTGAGGAGAGGAAGGAATGAACATTGGTCTTGAAGAGACCCATGTTGTAGGAAGGAGGAAACACAGAGGCCGGCAAATCATTCCACAGCCGAGCTGTTGAACACAAGAACGAGTCGAAGAAACGACCCGTTCTCATGTGACAAATGTCAACTGTGTACAAATGTTGGGCACGCGTTTGGCGTGTTTCCCGACTATGCACCGGTGCCGAAGGGATCAATGATGCTAGTTCCTCGGAGCATCTTCCATTGTAATACCGGTAGAACAAGGATAGCATTCCCACCCGACGCCTGTGCTCTAAAGATTGCAATCCGTCTGTTAAGATGGGAGAATCTATCAAACGGACTGCCCGTTTCTGCACAGAGTCGAGGGTATTTTTCAGGTATTTTGGAGCTCCAGACCAGAGGTGGCTGCCAAATTCAACCGTGGGGCGCACTAAATGTGTAATAACTATTATTATTGTTTTTTTGTTATACAGTATATTAATGGGGAATATTTTTGACTTAAATGTGAAAAATTATATCCCGCAAGTGGTGGCCATTTGCGGCTTCGCACATTCGTGCCTTTTCCAGTACATTTTGCATAACTTTCCGTAAAATTTCCGGTGTTATGGCTTGAATTTCATTGCGAATGCTTTGTTTTACCCTTTTTTTCAAATATCCCCAAAGAAAACAATCTGGCGCTGTTAAATCCGGTGAACGTGGGGGGCTATTGAATTCGCTTCTGCGCGAAATAATGCGTTCGCCAAAGAGGTCCCGTAACATAGCCATTGTGTCCCATGCAGTGTGGGCGGTGGCACCATCTTGTTGGAACCACAACGGTGATGATTTTCTACAGCTAGCCTCAAAAAATTGTCCAGCATCGTTGGATATTCAGCACCATTAACCATAACTGAGGCGCCATGTGCATTTTCAAAAAAATATGGACCAATGATCCTTTCAGACGATAACCGCACCAAACAGTACACTTAAGTGGGCGTAATTGTTGCTGATTGGATTCTCCGTAGCCCATATCCTGCAATTTTGCTTGTTTACGAAACCATTCAATTGGAAATGGGCTTCATCGCTCATTATTAAATTGTTAATGAAATCGCGATTTTCTTCTGCTTTTTGTCGGAATGAAATGGCATAATCAAGCCGTTGGTAGTCTATCGGCTTCAATTCTTGCACAAGCTGAACCTTATACGGGAACATGTGCAATGTGGCCAAAATCCTCCGAACGGACCTCCGCGATAGCCCCAGTTGTGCCGAACGTTTTCTTGTTGATGTTTCTGGACTGTCCTGCACACTATCCACACCTCGTTGGATATTTTCTTCCGTGTGGACCGTACGTGGTTTTACGGTACATGAAAGGTGTCTTACTGTACCATGTTGTCAAAAATTTGCAACCAGGCGGTTTATTGTTTATTATGAATACAATACGTGTCTCCTTATTTACAAAATAAACAATAAACTCGTACATACGAACACAGAATTCATTAAAACGTCCCAAGTACACAAACACTTTACACGATAACATACATTTAAACACCATCCACACTAATTATGGTAAAGAATCCATTGGCTACGAAGGGGGCAAATTATATAATTGCATCCCAAACGACATTAAAAACGAAAATAAGCTGAGTATATTAAAAAAAAAATTATTAAAGTTTATTTTTGATAAACAAAGTAACGAAATAGAATAGCGCTGTATAGTTATGTTTAATTTAGTTTAATGTGTTTAGTTATTTCTAGTTAAATTAGTGAAAATGTAATTTTCTTTTTACTGGAATAAAAATGAATAAGAATAATTGTTGGTGCTGAAGGTCCAGTGCGCACTTTTAAAAAACGACGATAAGCACGCTGCGTCAAAACAATTGACCGTTGATTTACAAAATAAAATTCAACAATTGTTGATCGCTGTTCTGTTGTGTAGTGTTCCATTTCAAATTCCCCAAGTTTTCTTCACAAAATTCAGAAATAAAAATAAAAAATATAAATAAATCAAAAAAGTTATTAAACATTCAAACCATATCGGTAGATTTGCGCCACCCTGTATTTAACAATGATAAAAAAGTAAACCAATCTCGGTTACGTAATAAAAATTAGAATAATATTTTGGAATTTTTAAAAAAGTGCCAATATCTCGAAAACTACAGTTTGTCAAATAAGAGTAGAAAATATATGAGGGCGCCACTGTTGATCAAATGGCAATACTAAACACATAACTCATGGTGTTAAAGTAAAGCTGTGTAACCTACATTTAAAAAAAAAAAAAAAGGCATAATAGTGGAAAAAATATTTTTTCATTGCAGTATAGATACTCGCCGATCTCAAAATTAGAATTGCATAAAGGTATATTATTATTATACCTTTGAATTTTTGTGTTAACATAATGAAGAATAACTATAATGTTATAAAATATAAAGCACAGTTTAGAAATTGCTCACATTTATTTAATACTAGATAAAGTACCTAGCGTTGCCCGGGCTTTAGATTTATTTATTTATTTATTTAATACAAACGGCATAAGTATGCCATAAACATTAATTACATGTCACAAATTCATATTCAAAATATTAGTAATGGTAAAACAGTGTATGTATAACAGTTAATTGTGACGATACATTGGGAAGTGACACCAGAGATACATTTACATGCAAAAATCTATAATAGAAATAAAATTAATAGTGACTAAAAAAATATGATAGCATAGCCGTCTTGTACCTCTGTTCCGTGCAGTTAAATAGATCTATCACATCTGCATATCTATTAGTAACTTCATGCAACCTAGGTAAAAGTGAGTGTTTCGTATACTCAGTCCGATTATTGTTACATTTAAAAAGGGTTTTAGAACGAGTGGTTCTCGTGGGAATATGAAATTCAATGAGCTTAGTTAGATCAGGACTGTCTATTCTACCATTTACAATTTTGAACATTAATATTAAGTCTGATATAATTCTTCGATCTGACAGTCTTAGTAAATTTAATTCTTTCATCAAGTAATTATAATTTATGTTTTCAATGGGAATACCGAGGTTAAAATTAATATATCTTAAGAATTTGTGTTGAATTTTTTCGATTGAATCTGAATGTATTTTAAAATGGGGGGACCAGATCGAGGAGTTATATTCGACTTGACTACGTACTAAGGATGTATACAAAATTTTTAAAGTTGAAATATTCTTGAAACCTCTGGAATTTCTAAGAACGAAGCCAAGCATTTTGATCATGTTCATGTCACTAATTTTAGATCTGAATATATTTAACTCATTCAGATCTAAAAGTAGTATAACTAAACTCACCATTAGTGATTCTTCCTTTCTATCTATTGTTAAATTCAAATTTATGTTAAATTCAAATTTATGTTAAATTAAATTAAAGCAAATCGCTTCATAAATCACCTTTTAATCAAATTTGTGTCATGAAGAAAAAATGTTTTTTTTTTTTAATATGGTTTACTGTGTTCTATACATTCAGTGTCATTGCACTTCAAAAAAATATTTGACAGCTAAATTGGTGTTGCCAGTCTACAAATTTAGTAGTTCCAGTTTTTATATTTTCTACTCTTTTTTGACAGACTATAACGATTTTTTTTTACTAATGTCGTATTTTGGGTGACCGGGTAATTGATCCCCCGAAAGTTGATCCTCCGGCAGACGATCGCCCGAAAGTTGATCCCCGATCGTTGATCCCCCGACAGTTGTCTCCCCGAAATTATAATTATTATAAAATTTCAAACCTTTAGTCGATTTAAAAAATACCTATGGAATATAAAGGTGGTATGGAAAATAATTTCCCTCAGGAAGTATGTCATATTCAGGGATGCTGTGTGGAGGGTCTTTATAGGGAAAGGAAGGAGAGGAAGTTCTGGGAATGAAAAGGTATGAGAGGAATCTAGGGAACAGTGTGTTCGGGAGTGACGGATGTACGAATCCATTCCTCCCGCCGGGGTGCAAGACCAGCTACAGAGGTCATAAGCTTTCCACAAACCGGCCTCTTCCGTTTCAGCCCACCACGCAGCTGGTGGGCAAGCACATTCGCCGTCAAGACCCGAACACACCTCACCTGATCGAACCGGGCACCCCTACTAAGTCACCAAACGTAGCGAACCACTGTGGGGAGGTGTTGGTTATCTAATAAATGGTTCCCATACCCGCCTCCCAAGTATATAGGCAAGAAGTTTTATCCTTGATGCACTTGAATGAAATATCTTATATATAAAAATGAATCGCTAAATGTGTTGCTAAGCTCAAATCTCGAGAGCAGCTGAACCGATTTCGCTAATTCTTTTTTTAGAATATTCCTTGAAGTACGAGGATGGTTCTTACGGAGAGAAAAATTTAGAAAATTGCGCAGAAAATTAGATAATTTCAGACAGTTCGCGTGTTTGAGAGTGACATTGTTAAATCAGGATTCTATTATTGAAAATCTTTAAGTTGATAAATTTATTTTAAGTAGGTACTTCCATAATAGTTTGAATCGAATCAAGAATTTTAGATATTTTAAAAATGGAAATTTGAATAAAAATTGTAAAAGGTGGCACGCGGGCTGTTTAAAAACTGAATGTACTGGGATTGAATATATGGAACGCGGGAGGAGGGTTGGCGGGACGAGGGAGCGGGAAAGAAAAGAGGGAAGGCGGGGGAGGTGGAAGGGAACGCGGGAGGGGAAAGGGACGTGTGAGGGGGGAGGGGAACTCGGGGGGGGGGGGGGGGTTCGCGGGGGGGGGGAATGGTGGGGGAGTGGAGTAGGGAGAGGGAAGGTGGAGGTGACGGAGTGGGAACGCGAGAGGGGAAGAGGACGCAGGAGAAGAAGGGGAGGCGGAAGGGGAACGAGACGAATGGGAAAGGACACTCAGGGAGAAACAATTTCTTTATTAAATGGCATAGCAACGCATGCCGGGACCAGCTAGTTACTTATAATTTTATTATTCGGCGCTAAATCCTCTCTGCACACCCTTTCGGGGTACTTAGTTATATTTTGTATAAGTAGGTATACCGTATTTTCCTAAAACCGACTGCGTATTGTATGTAAGTATGTCGGGGGCCAACTGTCGAGGGACAACTGAAATGGAACCCATATTTAGATAGTTTGGTCCGTTTGACTTTTGGGACACCAAGTATAACTAATATGTTTATAATGTTGGTGTGTTATTTGATGATAATATTGTGTACCTATTATCTTGTTCGCATGTACACATAAAGATAATGGCATGTTGTATCCAGGATCCAGGGGTAATAAAGCATTACCTTTAGAAGTTAACCCATACTAACTGAAGTCCCGGCGATGCCCGGGCTTTACACAGAGTTTTCGAAATCTTCACATGTGCACATGTGCAAAATTTCTTCAGCCTCGTCATGAAACTGTAGATTTGCACACCGCCCGCTTGCCAGCCCGCTCTTTCACCACGTACAGACATTCTCCTTTATATATTATATATTTCAATAAATTTACACAACACCTTTACAAATTATATACCTGAATCTTCCTCATGAATCACTGTATCTATTGGTGAAAACCGCATGAAAATCCCATCAGTAGTTTTTGAGTTTATCGCAAACAGACGGACAGACAGACGCGGTGGAGGACTTTAATTTATAATATGTTAAATGTCGTAATGTCACCCCTTAGCAGAATTTTGATACTTGATGAAATTTCGCAGACTTGAAGTTCAGAATAAGGGGAAAATTACTATTTACTGATTTAGAAATACTCGTAAAACCCGGGCGACGCCGGGGACTTCATCTAGTGGTGATAATATCATGGTTAGAACCTTATATTTCAATATCTTTGGTTAGAACTCAATATTATTTTATTTATGTAAATTAACAATTAACACATGAAAAGTTTTATTTTATTGAGGTGAAAACCTCTTTAGCACCATTTGTGATTTGAATCTCGATGAAACGAAAAATAGCGACAATAAAAATCTACAACAAACATCTACATCTATAGGATTTAGCCTGCGAGAGAATGAGATAATATAATCGGTCTCCTCTTTGTGCAGTGCTTCATAACCTATCGGTATCCTCTTTGTGCGGTGCTTCGTAGTCTCCCCACTCTTATCTACTTTAGTTTTCTGAAGGTTTCACTTCTACCGCGTGTGAATTGCACACTTCGATTTTTTTTATAGCATTGTTATTTGACTTCTGGAAATGCGGGAACGCTCAGTAAAAAAAATATTGCTAAAGGATCAATTGAAAAGTAATATTTTATAAATATTTACTTACTAGATTCTCTACAAATATTAATACAAGTTTCTCTAATATGTACCACACAAAATCAGAAGGAAGAAACCTACGTAAGGTAAAATTTCTTCTTTAAGGCTCCTACGGCTAAAGCGATTGAAATGACATCTAGTCTCCTTCAACGGAAGCAATTTTCCTAACATGCCTTCCATTGATATGCTTGGTGTAACTTTAAGTGACCAGCTCCGGAACAGGATCTCCATTAAAGCCAGAGTCAAGAATTTAGCCTCTCAGAAGCTGGGCGTACTGTCCAGGGCCCACAGATACTTTAAAAGCACACAACTGCTGACCCTGTACAAATCGCAAGTGCGCCCCATTGTTGAATTTGGCAGCCACCTCTGATTTGGAGCACCAAAATACAAAATACCTGAAAAAACCCCTTGACCATGTGCTATGGGCCAAAATTTCCCCTATCTTAACAAGCGGATTGAAATCTTTAGAGAACAGGCGTCAGGTAGGTAGGTATGCTGTCTTTGTTCTACCGGTATTACAATGAAAGTTGCTCCGAGGAACTAGCGTCATTGATCCGTTCGGCAACGGTGCACAATCGAGAAACACGCCAAACTCGCGCCCAACATTTGTAAACGGTTGAAATTTTTCTCACGAGAGCAGGCGTTTCTACGACTCGTTCTTGAGTTAACAACTCGGCTGTTGAACCATTTGCCGGCCTCTGTGTTTCTTCCCTCATACAACGTGATTCTCCTCAAGTCCCAGGTTCACTCCTTTCTCTCCCCAAACAGATCATCACATAGCATCTTCAATTAAAGTCCTTCGCCGCGTCTGTCTGTCTGTCTGTCTGTCTGTTCGCGATAATCTCAAAAACACTGAACGGATTTTCATGCGGTTTTCTTCCAATAGATAGAGCGATTCATGAAGAAGGTTTAGGTATATAATTTGTCAAGATTTTGTGTAAATTGGTTGAAATATATAATATATAAAGGAGAATATTTGTACGTGGTGCACGAGCGAGCTGGCAGCGTTCGGTGTAGATTTGATTTGTATGCAAATCTACAATTTTATGCCGAGGTTGATGAAATTTTGCACATATGACTTTCAAAACAAGAGGAAGGTCACTGTCTACATTTGATTTGGAAAACTCCATGTAAAGCCTGGGCATCGCCGGGGACTTCAGCTAGTCATAGATTTTTTCTTCGAGGACTCCTGTGTGGAGTTAACGTATAAAAGGCATCAACGATCATGCTATCATTTTAATTTCAATAATTATTATTTTCTAAATATTCTTATGTACAGTGACAAATTTACCAAAGCCAATTGAGAATCCTTGTTAAAAATCTTGCTACCATTTTTAATTCAATGATATTTAATTAAAAACGGTGACTAATTTACCAAAACCAATTGGAAATCCCTGCTCCATTCCTTGCTGGTGTCAATTTATGCGACCACCTCTCCTTCTCAAAGTAATTCATACCTATTACCTAGCAGTCGTAAAACCGCATTTTCTCGCAGTCAAGTCGGTCCGTCAGTCGAGTGACGTGTTTCTTGTAGCGCGGTTCGCAGCGAGCGCTCGTGTCTTTTTTGCTCGTTTATCTGTGTTTTCTTAATTTGAATATTTGCGGCCGGATTATCTAAGCAAAATGTAAGTGTCAATTTTATCAGTATGTATACATATATATATAATTCAAATTTAATTTCTTTATATTATCGGATCGATTTGTGAAAATATCTGATTTATATCGATTTTCTTGCAGTATCATGGTGACTGTGATATTTTTTATTTATGCTTTTTAATATTCATTTCGTAGATTATGATTATTTATAACGAGTTAATAAGAATTAATAACATGTTTACTGTTTATAATTCGTCCTTGATTTTAACCATATTCAAAATTAACCGATGTTTACTAACTATCCATTTTTAATACGTATATATTTAACTGATTTTGTAACGAACGTTAATTAAATATTGGTAAATATTCCACTAACTGAAATTACACTATTAATTTCGGGTAAAGTTCGGTTTAGGGGCGGCGTTCCTAGATAATGAAACTAGTTATTTTTATACTAACTATGGGCCGGAAAATCCGAATCTGAAAGAATTAGGCGTCGGAAAGCAATATTAACTGAATTACACGACTTTAAAATTTTCTATACACACACAGGAAAACAAGCCATTTTGAACGTATTCTCAGTATTCTGACACTACAAGTCATAGAAAAACAAGAAAGATGTTACACCACATAAAATTAAGTGTGGCCATTAAGCAATAATATCAATAACTAATTTAAGTAATTATTTTTTTATAAATTTTACTCACTTTTGTATCACAAACCATGTTACATAAACCTAAACTACTTGAAAACTGGGATGTTTTCTTGCCTTGACGCGAGCAGGCGGTATAAAGGGGCACAAACCATATTACACAAACCTAGCGTAGCCGCTAAACTACTTGAAAACTGGGATGTTTTCTTGCCTTGACGCGAGCAGGCGGTATAAAGGGGCACAAACCATATTACACAAACCTAGCGTAGCCGCTAAACTACTTGAAAACTGGGATGAACTACTGAAACTTTCCGACGCCTAATTCTTTCAGATTCGGATTTTCCGGCCCATAATTAGTATAAAAATAACTAGTTTTATTATGTAGGAACGCCGCCCCTAAACCGAATTTTTTCCTTAATTTCAACTTTATTAAGTACTACAAGAAACAATCAATTAAGTTTGGATATATGGTAAAAGATGCATTATAAATTATCCGTATAAAACGATTCATTTGCTTACATTTTTGAAGTGAAAACTTCTTTAGCACCGTTGTGATTTAAAACTCGATGAAATAAAAAAGCGACACTAAAAAGAGACAAACACAATGTCAAGATACAGGATTTAGCCTGCGAGAAAATTAGGTAGAATAATCGGTATCCTCTTTGTGCGGTGCTTCGTAACCTCCCCACTCTTGTCTATTAGTTTTCTGAAGTTTTCACTTCTATCGCGTGTGATTGCACACTGATATTTCATTCAATAAAAGTTCAAAATTTCCCGTATAAAACGATTCCTTTGCCGCTATTTAATTTTTTTTTTATATGGATTGACATTTTCGTGAGTGAGTGACTGCAGAGAGTGTGGGTTTGAGCGAACTAGCGCTGTCTCGTTCTAGCGGCCCTTTAAAAAACGAGACAGCGCTAGTTTACTCAACTCCACGCTCTCTGCAGTCACTGCCGCAGTCACTACATGAAGTGTCGTGAGGAGAGCCCTTAACTCCACACAGGAGGCCCTGGGGAAAATAATTTCCCTGGGGCCTACGTCATCTTTGAGGATGCTGTGTGGAGGGTCTTTATGTGGAAACCTGGGTCTTGAGATTCGTGCTGTAGGAGGTAGGAAACACAGAGGCCGGCTGTTGAACTCAAGAACGAGTCGTAGAAAATACCCTTTCTCATGTGAGAAATGTCAATTTTGTTCAAATGAATTACTTAGTTAACCCAAACTAAGGACCTAATAACCTATTTTTTAAAATAATTAGTTGTTTCTTGTAGCAATTATTGAAACAGTGTAATTTCCATAAACTATGCCCAAAAGTGCGGCGGTTAGAGGAACAATTACCTTTATCCAAATCTAGGGTATACCCCTATTCGGGCCTGAGCTCGTAAAATGAAATAGCATAAATCAGATAATGTGTTATTTTCAGTGTAAGAATTCTAATCGGAAAAATTTCTGATTCATATTAGAACTTAATTTTAATTGTGATATATTCTACAAGGCAATTTATTCCTAAGGAAATCAAAACGAGTATTATAAATTGCAATTCTAATTATTTCTAAATGCAATATTATTGCGTTAGCCGTTGCAGCGTTATTGACATGTATTTTTCTAAGTAACGCCTTAAATGCAATCAGTATCACTGTCAGTTATTTAAGCGTCGATGACACAGAGCGAGTTTACAAGCTACTATCTGGGAAATTCACTGTCTGTTATTAAACTCGCTCAGTGTCATCCTGTTACTTGCTAACTAGCAGATTGTTGACAATCTACGTAAAAAGTTGAAAGGTCGTCAACTTTACTCGCTACACGCTTGCTCGTGATTGGTTTATTTATGTTTTTCAAGATGGCTACCAATAAACAGCTGATTTCGACTGTCAAACATCACAGAATTAGTTATCGAAGGCGTAGTTATTCTTGTTACTGGCGCTAGCAGCGACTGAGCGAGTGGACAGTTTTGTGTGTCATCGTGACAATCTCACTCGCCGATTTACCCGCTTTCAAACTAAGTAGATAGTAGCTTGTAAACTCGCTCTCTGTCATTGAGCCTTTAGATATTACTAGCTAAATTCCCCGGCGTTGGCCGGATTTTACGTAGAGTTTTTTTGAAATCAGATGTATAGTTTTTACTTTGCAAACTCTTTTTAGGGTAAATTGCTTACTTCAAAAAAAAAAAAAATATATATATATATATATATATATGTATACATATATCAAAATTCTGCTGAGAAAAGGGGATACGGTGGTTTTTTTGAAATTTCATGTAGACAGTGACCTTCCTCGTGTTTTGAAGGTCTAATGTGCAAAATTTCATCAGTCTTGAAAAAAAACTTTAGAATTGCCTAAAATCAAATTAACACCTCCCGCCACAGACAGTCTTTTTTATGTAGATAGTATATATTAGGAATAAATAGTTAGTGAGGCGGAATTCGACAATTTTATCACTCATTTGGATTCTTGATACATCAGTTCCAATTTTGAAAATTACACAAACTCTAAGTTCATCGAACCAGAGTTACAATCACTCACAGACAGACGCACAACCGAAATTATCATTGTTTTATAATTGTTTATCCTTTCAAGGAATTCACTATTTAAATTCAATGAAAATCTCCGCACCGTGACGTTTTCGTTTGACATATAATTTAGAATCGAATGACATTGAAAATTCCATAGAAGTGCCCGTTATTTGTTATTGTTATTAAGTAACCATAGAAGTAGATAAATATCTATTTGCGTACCATTCTGTGTTGAAAAATAACTCGTTGCAATTGCTTTACTTTGTACTTTGCTGAAGCGTATTATAAAATTATGAAATGATGCAATCTATTTTAGGACGATGCAAAAACGGTTTGCCAGTTTGGTTTATCAAGATCAAAGGATCATGTCGGATGCGAAATAAACCAAACTTCAAACCCAACCTTCTTTGCCTCCTCTTTCCCATGCCTACTTATATTATCTTCACAAAATGTGGTAACATACAATGACATTTACAGACAAACGCCCAAATGTGTCCATCCTGGAAGAGCTAGGTATCAACAATAGGCTTTTATAGGATTTCTATCTGCCTATAACTGATGCCTTCAAGTCGATTCCTGATGATCGTGACTCCTTCTATGGCGAACAAGGTTCCTCCATTCCCCCCTTTTCTGCGTTGCACGGAGAGCCAAGAACGTCAACTGGTCTTGGGCTCCAAAATACCTGAAAAAACCCTCGACTCTGCAGAAACGGGCAGTGCGTTTGATAGATTCTCCCATCTTAACAAACGGATTGCAATCTTCAGAGCAAAGGCGTCGCGTGCGTCATACTATCCTTGTTTTACCACTGTTTCAGTGGAAGATGCTCCAGGGAACTAGCGTCATTGTTCCCTTCGGCACCGGCAAAAGCATGCCCAACATATTATACAGGGTTGACATTTATCACATGAGAACGTGCCGCTTCTTCGACTCGTTATTCAGTTCAACAGCTTCATGGAACGATTTGCCGGCCTCTGTTTCTTCCTTCCTTCAACATGGGTCAAGACAAGACCAATGTTCATTCGTTCCTCTCCTCAAAAGGACCCTCCACGCAGCATCTCGAAAATCCGCTTCCTCTCCTCCTCTCCTTCTCTGCTTCTTCTGCCAAACACTTTGCAGTGACTAAGGCCACGTCCGCACAGACAGGCGGCTTGCTTAGCGCCTAGAGCCTAGCGAGTCACCTAGCGAGTAGCTTAGTAAAACGAACGTTCTCGAATTTTCGCGACCGGCTGCACTGCGCGCTTGGCGCCTAGATATGTAGTAGATAGTCGCTTGGCGTGTATCGAGGTAAACCAACGTGTTGATTTTTTTCCACTAGGCGCTAGGCATTTTAGAAGAAATTTTTTTATTTTTTTTTATTAATTAAATTCCTTTATTATTTATTTACAGTTTTTTTACATTTTTAAATTAAGTCCCGTTAAACTGATTGATATCAGTTTGTTAACGGGTTCTTTTGACAATTATTTTTTTTTAAATTGAGACAGGTCTTCGACCAAGTCGAAGAGACAGGTACATAAAATATACAGGTACATGAAAAAAAAATTGTTAATAAAATTTATAAGAAATACAGAGATGAAATATTATATTAGACAGTTGTCAGAAACTATAGGAAGATGTAGCAATCTAAGTATTTTATTTATGATGCGATTTTTTTTTACATTGAGAAGTTAATTATGGTTATGAATTTTTGTGATTTGTTTTTTGTGGTGTTATGCCATGTTGCAGCTCATCTGCCCTGATGATGGTGATGATGGACACTGTAACTCTGTCCGAAACTTTGGCTAAAGAAGGAGGTAGCGTAACACGGCATAACACCCCCAAAACAAATAACGAAAATACTTTTGGCCGTGAAAATCTAAAAACGTACATGGTTATGAATGTATATTATGGTTATGGCGTTGGATTATGTTTTCAGGCAATGAGTTGTTCTGCCAGGTAATCAATCCAATTCCGTTGAAATAATTCAACAAAATTTCTCTGGTTTGTAATGCACTGTTTTAACATCTATATCATTTATACAGAACATTTAACTCCCCATGACTTGACCGTGACTTATTTATGTCATGAACCCAACATGATGGATAAGACCGTGAAATAGAATATTTTAAATATGAATTTTCTGTAAGTAGCAGTTTTAGAACTATTTTTGAAAGTGACATCTCGTCAACGTGCCGACAAGCAAATGACCAAGGCACCTAGCGACCCACCACGCAAACCACCTTCAGTGCGGCCACCATGTATCCTAGCAAGTAGTGAGAGTGCAAGCCGCTAGGCTCTAGGCGCTAAGACGTAGCCTGAGAGTTTCTCCAAGTTGGGGACCTCAGTTTGGATAGCAACGTGTTCAAAGTATCCATGGAAAGCAATACAATCAGTGGCGGATTTGCCCTAAGGCCTAAGTAGGTCCGGGCCTAGGGCGGCCAGATATTAGGGGCGGCCAATCATGACAAAAAGTCACTGATGATAACAAGAAATAAAAATAAAAAAGAATTACTAACTTGACGAAACTAAGCGCATCTGAAGTGAAAGAAAAGGACAAAGCATTGCAAATGGTTTACTCTACTGACTGACTTAAAAGACAATTTTTCAGAAGAATGTCTCCATTTTCGTGCTCATTGCAGTGAGAAAAATGAGGATCGAAACAGTGAAATGGTAACGAACTGAAGGTCACCACACCATTTATCCAAACGTGGATATTGCTTTTCGTTTGTGTGTATACTCCCGCCAGTAACTGTTCTGCAGAACGATCGTTTTCTTAGTTGCAACAAGTTAAAAATTGGATACGTTTTAAGATTTTCAGGACCAGAAGTATTTTCGTTATTTGTTTTTGGGGTGTTATGCCGTGTTGCGGTACCTCCTTCTTGAGCCAACGTTTCGGACAGCGTTGCAGTGTCCGTCATCAGGGCAGATCCGGTAGATGTGTCATCTAAGAAGGAGGTAGCGCAACACGGCATAACACCCCAAAAACAAATAACGAAAAAAGTTAAAATTTATTTACGCACAACAATGACGGAGCAAAGGTTAAACGATCTTACTTTGCTTAACATAGAAGCAGATTTTTTAGGAAATAGGATTGCGAAGAGTTAATTAATGATTTTGCTGCACAGTGCACTTAAAGTGCAGACGAGTTTTATAACACATTGTGAAAACTTATTATATATTGTAAGAGAATAAACCTGTAGTTAAACTAGTTAAATAAATAAAACCTAAAACCGTTTTAATGTTTTGTTTAAATGTGCAATTATTCTTGAAACCTTAGAAAGTATTACAAACTAGCAGCTATTATAGTTAACTAAATTTCTAAATCGATTTCGATAAAAGTTGGCAATAACGTAAATTCATTATGTATTCTATACGATGGGTACTGAGAAAGGGGCGGCTTGTACTTACTTCATGGCCTGGGGCTTAGGGCGGCCAAGACTGCAAATCCGCCACTGAATACAATCACAATCACAGTAAAATGACATTTTTCCAAACATTTTTGTCTTATCCAATATTATTTTTGTATTATGCTGCATATTTTGTTTCTTTAATATCTCTGCTTACCTCCATCCACCTCTATGATAATCTTACGCAACTATTTTAACGTTTCAAACCAGTCCACACCAGCTTGTAGCTTGTAGCGTCCATATCCATTATTTTCACTCTCATTTGTAAAAAGAGAAAGTGTTCAACTGGTCACTGATCAGCAAGAAATAATAATATAATTAAGTGTTGTTACTGAGCCAACAACACTAGTGGTCACTTTCAATTTTCATCGGTGATAGACAGATTAACATTATTACGAGTGCATTACTGATATCATTTCGATAACATCTAGCACGACCGCAGATAGCCAACAAACGAACCACAGTTCACGTCGACTAAATCTGCTTAAGGCACTAGACAAGTATAAAAATATTTTTTGCCGCTTTTTATTTCATTTCCTGAAAGATGCATTTGTTAAGAATACTCTCACCATTTTTAAAAAAAGAAATTCGTAAAATTGACGAAGATACAGCATTTTATGTAAAAGCGTTTGAAACAGTTTGTATGTTGAATTATCCCTTCAGCAAAACTTTGAACGAGTTTTTCGACCTGATTGAAACTTTGTTTACGTCCGATTTGCGTGCACTAAGTCTTACACTGTACGAAAATCCAATCTCATCCAATCCAGTGTAATCTTTGGGGATGCTGTGTGGGGGGTATTTTAACAGAAGATATATTCTGAGAAGGAAAAAGGTATGAGGCACCCCTCATACCCTTTTCCGTCTCAGAATTTTTCCGACCCACCGGTCGGAATCTGGGTATCAGTGTATCATCTGGGTATCAGTGACGGACGTATGAATCCATCCCTCCCACGATGTGTGGAGAGAATCCGGCTGGAGAAATCAAAACGTATCCCTTAACCAGTCTCATCCAGCCCACCATCAGTGGGTGGGCAAACGCATTCGCCGCCAAGATCTAGACAAACCCGGGCACCCCTGCTAAGTCACCAAACGTAGCGAACTACTTGTGGTGACCTGTGGTAGGGGTGTTAGTTATCCAATAAATGATTTCCGGGGCGGCGGTAACCACACTCGCCTCCAAAATTGGACAAAGTTACTTGTAAAGAACACAGCTTATAAAAAAGCAATTAAGTACTTGGATGTTATTCTAGTTCCCAAAATCTTGCTTAACAATACAGTCCCTTATTCATTTATTGATTTGAATTAATTTGTTTTCATTATTTTTTTCTTTTACAAAATCTTCCAGGTTAGTTTTTAGGGTTTTCGTGCAGTTTAACACGTAAGCCAAGCAGTTTAACATTATATTTGGTTAGGATATATTGACGACGAAGAGAAATTGTTTGGAAATCGTCTGTGACTAAACGGTTCTTTGGAATCGTGGATGCGTGCATAGTAGCACGTGGAAGCTTGTTCCACAAATTTATTTTTAGTTATATAGGACCTTTTCAACGCGTGGTCTTGCATAGGGGTTTACCACGTGCAGCAGATCACGTAAGCTACGCAGTTAAATTTATTTGAACATTAAAGGGTAGCCGTTAGATATGATGAAATGTTTCATCACGTCAATATTGTGAAGTATGTGAAGTCACATAGCTAGTGAAGAATTTGGTTGTAGGAACCAATTAGCGTGAATTAGTTTGAGAGAATGGGGTTACATAACGATGGATATCTTTCTTCGTGTATTTATAGTTATAGCATACTCTCTCTCTACGCTTATGTGTTTCTTGTTAAATGTATCTACGTACACTTTTCTTCTGTATGCTTTTTCTGTATCTTCTGTTTCAACTTTGTGCGCCTCTGTAATTATAATATGTTTTCTTGTTAGTTTATAATATTGTCGGAGTTAATCATCATCATCATCTTCTTCCCCCTGTCCTATTCGGGTCGGGGACCCATTGCATCGACAAGGCTCCTCCATAAGTTCCTGTCTTGTGCTGATTGTTCGGCCTCCGTCCATGGTAGACCCATCCTCTCATCACAGTTTCTGGAGTTGCCTCGCCCAACTGTGTCTGGGGCGGCCCACTGAACGTCTACCTCTGAAATCGCACTCACTATCTTCCTCGGAATTCGGTCATCAGACATTCTTAGTACCTACATGCCCAAGCCACCTCAGTTGCGATTTTTCTATGAAGAGTAGCAGTGGTTCAATAAAAATAATAATTTCGTGTGTCTGTCTGCGATTGTATCTCCGGTTCAGTTAGCCACTTCTGGTCTGGAGTTCCAAAATGCCTGACAAAACCCCTGACTCTGTGCAGAAACGGGCGATCTGTTTGATAGATTTTCCTAGATTAACAAACGGATTGCAATATTTCTAGCACAGTTATCGGGTGAGAATGCTTTCCTGGTACTACCGGTGTTTCAATGAAAGATGATCCGAGGAACTAGCATCATTGATTCTTTTGACACTGGTTCACAGTCGGGAACACGCCAAACGCGCACACACATTTGTCGTATGAGAACGGGTCGCTTGTACTACTCTTTTTTAGTTCAACAGCTCGGCTGTGGAACGATTTGTCGGTCGCTGTGTTCTCTCCCTTCTACAACATGGGTCACTTTAAGACCCAGGTTCACTCTTTCCTTTCGACAAAAAAACCCTCCACAGAGCAGCCCCAAAGATGACGTAATTATTTTTCTCACGGCCTCCTGTAATGTAAAAAAAAGTAAACTCGCATTTGTTTTAAATTTAAGTGTCATTTTCAAAGTTGAATCTTAATTGTATGAAGACTTCGTGCGGTGATCTTCTCGCGTATGTGACGCATGTTTGGGGGCGATGCCTGGAACGTTTCGGTGAGACCCAAACGGTTGCACTGGACATATCCAAGGCCTTTGACCGGGTTTGGCACCGAGGACTTGTCAACAAACTGCATTCTTACGGACTTCCCGCATCCTTGTGTACGTGGATTGCCGACTTCTTGAGGGAGAGGTCGATTCAGACGGTAGTCGATGGTTTCACCTCTTCCTCTCACTCGATAAATGCCGGCGTCCCGCAGGGATCGGTTCTGTCTCCAACTCTGTTTTTGTTGCACATCAACGACCTTTTGTCATGTGCACCAATTCACTGTTACGCGGATGACAGTACAGTTCATGATAGCTTTTTGTTTGACAAGCCCCCAAAGGGCTCACAAACTCCAACAGCTCGTAAGGCTTTGAAGCAAAGAATGGACGGTTACCTCGAGAGTGTTTTCTCTTGGGGTAAAAATAATCTCGTTGAATTTAATGTTTCAAAGACCCAATCTTGTCTGATTACGTCTAAAAGGGATCGCAATGAAAATCTAGTCTCTTTCAACGGAAGCAATCTTCCGAACAGGCCCTCCATTGATATGCTTGGTGTAACCCTAAGTGACCAGCTCAGGTATGGGGGCTCCATCGAAGCCAGAGTAAAGTTAGCCTCCCAAAAACTGGGCGTACTGTACAGGGCCCGCAGATACTTTAAAAGTACACAACTGCTAACCCTGTACAAATCGCAAGTGCGCCCCACGGTTGAATTTGGCAGCCACCTCTGGTCTGGAGCTCCAAAATACCTGAAAAATACCCTCGACTCTGTGCAGAAACGGGCGGTCCGTTTGATAGATTCTCCCATCTTAACAGACGGATTGCAATCTTTAGAGCACAGGCGTCGGGTGGGAATGCTATCCTTGTTCTACCGGTATTACAATGGAAGATGCTCCGAGGAACTAGCATCATTGATCCCTTCGGCACCGGTGCATAGTCGGGAAACACGCCAAACGCGTGCCCAACATTTGTACACAGTTGACATTTGTCACATGAGAACGGGTCGTTTCTTCGACTCGTTCTTGTGTTCAACAGCTCGGCTGTGGAATGATTTGCCGGCCTCTGTGTTTCCTCCTTCCTACAACATGGGTCTCTTCAAGACCAATGTTCATTCCTTCCTCTCCTCAAAAAGACCCTCCACACAGCATCCCAGATGACATAGGCCCTGAGGGAAATTATTTTCCTCAGGGCCTCCTGTGTGGAGTTAATGTAAAAAAAAAAAAAAACTTCAGACAAGCGATACAGTACACCTACCTATAAATTTTATTTTATGTAACACACACTTCACCACAATCTGCACACTTGTACTGATGATGGACACGCTGTCTGAAACCTTGGCTTAACAAGGAGCAAGTGAAATAAGGCTTACCCAAAAATGAACTTTCGGTCACATCAATTGAAAATTTTCTGCAAAATCTTTTCTTTCCCGCAGAGTAAATAGCACAGGTACTTAAAAAATGTGCAGGTTGAAACGTTAGCTGATGCAACTAATTTTCTCTTCGTGAAATCCTGCACGTAACCCCTTTACGAGGAATGGTTGCGTTGCCTTTTTCATACGAAACTTAATTTTGAATTTGAGGCCAAAACACCAATAATAATAATAATAATAAAAATATATAAAATATAAATATAAATATCTCGGACTATAAAAATATTACCATTTGTTATTTCGGCTACTGGCATTATACCCAGGTCTCTGATTCAAAATTTATGCGTATTAGATTTGTCAATGAATTTATATATTAAAATGCAAAAATCGGTAATTTTAAATACATGTAGGATTACAAAAGATTTTTTAAATATATATATTGAGGGATCAGTAGGATTTATAGGTCAAATTAGGAATTCCACAGAGCCGAACCCTCTGATATGAAAATATCTGGAGTCGGTGAATTATTTTCCCATTTGGTCTCTGGTAGGTTGACATGTTGTTCTTGTATTGTTTTGTATTTACAATACTTATACATATAGTGCAATTGCGTAATGTGAATTGACTAGATGATCATTTGGGGAAGTGTGTGAAAGGGTTTCGTTTTTCATGTGGGGAAAATTTAACCCGGACATTTAAATCTGGTGCGTAAATAACATCTGGTGCGATAATAACATAGTATTTATATAGCTCAGTTTTGTGATATGTCACTTCAAGTGCGCTTAATTATAATAAACTTAAAATTAATCCTATAGTGTTCCTTACGAGTCCTTACAAAATACAAAATTGATTAAATTATGTGAAACAAAGAATATACAGTATATACAAAGCAATTCCTAAAGAACAATATTAACCAAAAGAATTCATTAAAACTAAATTATAATAAAGAATAAGAGGCAGTTTACGTTTAGAAATAATAATAACAAACAAGAAACCAAACAATTACCAGAAACTTGAGGAACGTGGCTTAATATATTAGATTGAAAACGAGTTAAAATTCATGAAAGGTACGATTTTTTAAATAAGTTTGTTTTTAAAGCTCTTTTGAATTCAGCCAAGTTCTGGATATTAGTAAGAGCTGAGGGAAGTTTGTTCCAAATGAGCGGGCTAGTTACACGAAAAGATCGATCATAATAAACGGCTCGATTTGACCTAGAAAGTTCGATTCAACGATTAGTAACATCTAGATCTGCTGACCTTAGAGTAAGCTGCCTGTCAAACCGAACATGTAGAGCGAATGAACGAGGAAAGGAGTGTAAGGAGAATATATGACGCAAATGTTGTTGGTAGAAGAAGTCGGGGACGCCCGAGGAAGACATGGCACTACCGAGTGAATCAGATACTTGAGTCGGGCCACGTGATGCGTCGGAATAATAGAAGAGCATGTATGAGACGATGTATGAATGTGAACGAGGCAAGGAGTATGTGCCAAGATCGAGTTGTTTGGCGGTCCGTCCTCTCTGCCTACCCCTCCGGAAATGAGTGATGGTTAGTTAGTTAAGAGTAAAATATTTTTTTCATTTAATTATCATTTACTCACAGTTAAGTTTCCTCTAAAACCGTGAACATTTTAATTCTTTGATGGCCTAAATTTTATAACTCAAAACACAAATAAACAAAATAGCATTCGTCTGTACTAGAAATGTGTTTGTTTACCTTTTGATTGCAAAACTGATTTTTCAGTTTGGATGAGTATTTTGACCTCAAATTCAAAATTAAGATTTGTATGAAACGGGCCGCGCAGCCGTTTCTCTTAATGTGAGGACAAGACGATCTGTATCCTGAATCCTGTTTGTGCAGTCTTTGTGTTATGTTGGTTTATTTCCTTAGCGTGTTTTCATCTCTGATTCATAAAAATGGAAAGTCCGTTCGTTATGCCCCCTTGCCCCCTTGCCCCCTGGCTCTCAGAACTCAGAACCGGTTAACACCGTAATAAGAAACCACACGGGTAGCGCTAAAATACCGCGTTTCGTTATCTGCTTTAAGGCCCGGCTTCCCGCATTTATACCGATTTATTACATATTTTCCTTAACACTTTAGACATGTGTCATACACGGCTATAAAAGATCATCGCACGCACAATAACGCTCTCCATACAGACCTGTCACACCTAAGCAGATAAGCGCTCGCGATGCAACAGATAAGGGGGATGTCTACTAATATCTACAGGAATTTCAAAAAATCGAACTAATATCTATGAGAACCAAAGTGTTGACGAATATCTACAGCTCAAACTGTTGACTAATATCTATGAGAACCAAAGTGTTGACGAATATCTACAGCTCAAACTGCTGACTAATATCTACGAGAATCAAAGTGTTGACGAATATCTACAGCACTGGCAGAGGTTGGATTTGCAATTATGTATAGCATATTGGAATAACGTAATATTTTTGTTATTAGTTTTTGGGGTATTATGCCGTGTTGCTCTACCTCCTTCTTTAGCCAACGTCCATCATCAGGGCAGATCTGCCCTGATGATGGACACTGTAACGCTGTCCGAAACATTGGCTAAAGAAGGAGGTAGCGCAACACGGCATAATACCCCAAAAACTAACAACAAAAATATTTTTGGCCGTGAAAATCTAAAATCGTGTCTAACGTAATATTGCATTTGCAGTTTAACATACTTAATTTATGTAAGTATGTATGTAAAAATCTCTAATATCGGACTATTGGACACATTTAGCTGATTAGTCTAACCTACGCTCTGTAGATATTAGTTCAACCTACGCTCTGTAGATATTAGTCAACACTGGGACCGTCATAGATATTCGTCCGACCTTAGCTCTGTAGATATTAGTCAACACTCTGAAGTTCGTAGATATTAGTTCAACATATGAGCTGTAGATATTTGTCCGACATAAAGGCTGTAGATATTAGTATCTGGAGTCACAGATAAGTGCTCGTGCTTATCTTTGCGTGTGACTGATGCAAGTTTTAAAGCTCTTAAAAAAATATATTATGTTATTCTTGAAGAAAATATCTTTATATTCCCCACGCCGAAACGGCATTTATATGAAATTCCCCCGATAGAAAAAAATCGCAAAGTATGTTCCGAAAATAATTATAAACACGTTTCTTTCAGTTGTTTGTTAATAAGCTTAGTCGGAGGTGAAGTCGGAGGCTTGTTCTTAAATTTCAACCGTACAGCCGCTGGTGTAATAATACTATAGATTCTAATAGATTCTCTTAAGTTACATATATGTTACCTATATGTACCTATTTACCTTTTCTTTTTTAAATGCTTACAAACGCTTACAAAATAAATTATCAAAAATTAAATACGTCACTTAAAACTTGTAAATTTACCCATTCGTCTGACGACGTAAACTAAAATTATAATAATTTCGCTGACTATCTTCAAAATGCTGTAAATTCATGCAAAACAAAAGTAAAAACTAATATAGGAGACAGAAAGGTATCTTTCCAGATAAACTAAAAATTGCGAAAATAATTCCTATTCATAAAGACGAATGCAAAAAAAATGTCCAAAATTATCGTCCAATCTCTATACTTCCAGCTATCTCTAAAATATTTGAATGTATCATTAAAGAAAGTCTATTGAAATATCTCGATCACAACAAAATTCTCACATCAAAACAATACGGTTTCAGACGACGATCTAACACTAAATGTGCATCTTTTGATTTTATATCAAATATACAGAAACATATTGATCATGGGGATTTTACGGCGGCAATATTTTTTGATCTAAAGAAGGCGTTTGACACGGTGGATCATAAGATCATAACGTATTGATCGAAAAACTGAAACATTTGGGTATTGTTGGTACTCCTCTGGAACTTACTTCCGATCTTACCTATCAAATCGCTTTTCGGCAGTAGAACTGGGAGGAGAAACGAGTGAGTTGGGTAAAATAACATGTGGAGTGCCACAGGGATCAATTCTTGGACCGTTGCTACTTCTTATCTATGTGAATGACATAACAAAGTGGGGTATTAAAGGAACTCTATGCGGACGATACAGTTATTTTTTACAACAAACTGAACCTAGCGGAGCTTGAAACGGAAATGAATGCTGATATTTCTAAACTCACAAGCTGGTTAAGAATAAACAAACTAACTCTTAACGTAAAAAAAACGCATTATATACTTTTTGGCAACAAGAAAAATGTCAGCCTCAATATCAAAGTTGGTGATAACTGCCTCGAAAAGAAAATGAGCCCAAAATATTTGGGCCTGATCGTAGATTCCCAACTTTCGTGGGATCTCCACATAAATCATGTAAAGGAGAAAATTACACCCATAACTGGTGTACTTTATAGACTCCAAGGATTACTACCCGTACCTTTATTAACATAGTGTACTACGGCCATGGTACATTCACACCTTTCTTATCTCTGCTGTATCTGGGGATTTGCCTCAAAGAAATTGATAGCTGATCTGCAGGTGGTTCAAAACCGAGCTCTCAGAAATGTTTTTGGACTTCCATAGGACACCCATGTCAGGGACATCTATTTAGTTTCCGGTATTCTTCCAATCACAGTCCTCCCTAAACATGAAATCACAAGCACCATCCTACAAATTACCCAACAATCAACTCACACTAACATCAAGCTACTTTACAATCAAGACATCCACACTCACAATACTCGAAATAGCAATAAAATCCGCATACCTCAAACACACACTACAAAATAAGGGATAAAATCTCTGAACTATGTTGCCTATACACTATATAATTCGCTACCAGATATGTACAAGGGAATCCAGCAAAAAAAAAAAATCAGAGTAATGCTTTAAAAGAATATTTTTTAAGTATGTATAAGGATGAAACTTTGTAATTTTCTTGTCATGTTCAATTGTCTTGTTTCTTTTCTCTTCTTTTCTTTTCCATTAAGTTGTAATCATCCATATCTGTATTACCTTGTTCCCTTTTTCTTTAATTGTTTTCCATTGCTGTTTATTCTACTCAACCTGTCTTTTATTTTTCTTCTATATTGTATGTGAATCTTATATTTTAATATCCAAATTCTTATGTAAAATTTTAACTATTTCCTCCCACCCATGATTTGTATGTTCCTCCTGTCCCAAAATGAGTTCTGTAACTCATCGGGATTGCTCTAGCAAGAAATACAAAAAAAATAAATTATTATTTTAATAACTATGCTAAACAATTAAAAGTTACTAGGTTATAAACTTTTTATTTTATATTATTTCTGTTCTTTTTATTTCCTCTTTTTATTTCATAAATTTTCTTTCTTTTTTGCACAAATCATTTTCCATTTGTTCATACCCATAATAATTTGACTGTCCTAAAACGGAAATACTCCTAGTTGGGCAATAAAAAAAATGTATATACATGTATAATCTTGTACTAAATAAACAAAGAGGCTCCATCTAATATATTCCATATCAGAGCATAAGCAGTATTAATTTATTATATTACGGTGGTGAACCGACTTCTACTGAGTACTAAATGTTAAGTCATGGTTCTACTGAATACTCGTCAACTCATTATAGTAATTATGGTACAAAACTGTTTGTTTTTGCCATTCTAAATCCTGGTTTAATAGTGGTTTTGTGTTTAGGTATTACTTATTTAATCACTATTGAGGCGTTTGTTTAGTTTTTTCACTGTTTTCGCAATTTAAAATACCGAGGTTACAAAAAATTCTGCATTCTTTCTAATTTGCTCAATCCGGGTTTGGTTATGAAATAATAAATTCATTGTAGAGAACAGTAAGGCCATTCTTCCACATGTGCAACTTTTTATTTAACCCCGGGACCTGCAAATATATTTTAGATTGTGGAATAAGTGATCCTTTGTTCGCCTAATGGTCAGTCCTTCATTCCATTAACGCGATATGGCAATCCAGTTAAAAGCACGTCTACCAAAATATCGTAAATTATTTTTTTGATAAGTTACTATTCACATAAGTTCTATACTATATCCTAAAATTGAAAGCAATAGAAGTATATCTTCGAAATGGAAAGAGTGCAAAATTAAATTCTTTAGAAAATGATCATAAAACATGTAAATATTTGTGCCCGAGCTTCATAAATAATGCAAAATAAAATAAAATACGCTTTTGGCGATGGTCGTATATCAAAACTGGTGGCTGAGTTTGAGCGTTTAACCAGCCAGCGGACGAAAATCCACATTTCGTCGAAAATTGTTTTTACGATCGTGCAGGGCGGTTACAATGAGAAAGATTAATTATTCTCCGTACCAGCTTTTTAAAATTATAACTCAATATCGAATTTATTTGAATCCAAATTAGCTTTAATTTATACCTTCATCCAAAAATGCTGAAAGGCGTGATGATAAAACTATTAAAATAATGTACTTTTTGTAATTATTTTTTGATTATAAGTATTTATCATTCTTCAATAATGTGTAAATTTAATAAGAATGTTAAAAAAATCTGAAATATGTTAGTTTGTAAGTGCGCAAATAAATACACAAATGGACCAATTTTCGTCAAGAAACACATGTACGTACATACTTTTTAATGATTTTATTGAAACTAAAATTAAAATTCTAAAACATGCGTTTGCTAGATGATGTATTGATTTATTTTACTGCATGATTATATTATTTGAAATGGGTGTGGTATAATACAAAATCTTTTTTGAAAATTTAACAAATCTGCCAAAAGTCAGAATAATAGAAGAGTATGTATGAGACGATGTATGAATGTGAGTGAGGCAAAGAGTGTGTGCCAAGACCGAGTTGTTTGGCGGTCCGTCCTCTCTGCCTACCCCTGCGGGGAAACGGCGTGATGGTTAGTTAGTTTTTTTTTTTTTTACTTAACAAATCTGCCAATGACCTATGGAATAACCTTATTATACTAAAAATTTAAAAAAATTCTCAAAATTTATTACATGCGAATGCTAGATAAAAGAACAATCTTTCGAAATCCATTTATAATTTTTTGTGGAAAAGAGTCAATACGTCTAAAATCTGATTTGAAAATGACATATTTCTGGTTTTCTCTGGTAATGCCCTCTTAAACCTTGTCGCCATCTACGTACGGAGTGTTATTGATAAATCCCGGATTTTACATGGTGTGGTGCATCGCCTTAACCACTGGAGCGATTTTTGCTATATATTAGCGCCATTTTAAATGTCTCCGATTGCTTTTCGAATAAAAATGGCTATTTTCTCCGTGATTCGGCAATTTAAAAAAATATATATTTGTAGCTCCCACGTTTGTTATTTTGGACTTAAAACGAAGCTGATTGAAATGCTTTACCTATTATGACGATAGATGTCGCAATTCCGAACTTCGTAGACTATTTTATAACGATGTTAAAAATAATTTTTTTCACGCAAAATTTCTGATCAGCTGTTTACGGTTAAAATTAAGCAATTTTTACATGGATATGCACCTTTCGTTATCAAGTATACCACAGACAATATACAGAAATCGAAAATATTCTATGTTGACTCAAATAACTACCTCTCACGGTAGTTTCAAAGTAACAACCACGCAGGATTCGTGTGGTTATAAACTTTACAATTTTTAGAATATTTTTTTAATAAATCCTACTAATATGAGATAAACAGTAAAATACAGGTTAATTCATTGGCTGTATAGCACTCTAATGAGTTTTTACGTCACCATGTTAAAATTCAATGTTATGATTTTTTTAATGTTGGCGAAAAATTAAAAAAAATTATCTTTTGAAAATGTCAAGCAAACGGAGAGAAAGGTTTTAAAATGCGGTGTCGCTCCAGTGGTTAACAGAAATGTTTGACTTTTAATTCTTCTTTCTTTGTAAGTTTTTTTGCTGTACACTTGTATCTCTTTCAAATTTTTGAAAATTACCTTCTTATTGAGACCATGATAAATAGGTAAATAAATAAATAATATTCCAACGAAAATCGCATTGAAGTATCGAGTAACTTCCTCAAAGCATATACATCAATCAAACAAATTCGCGTTTCAAAATGGCAACATCTTCTGATAATTTATTCTCTGTAAGTGACACAATAATACTCCATTATGTATCTGGCTTGAATTGACATTCATGTTTTTATACATGCGACGTATCCATTTACCCTTTATCCGTCACTCCGGCGGGCAAAATGGTAAATTTCAGATTTAAAATGCGAACTTCTCGGAGACGTTGGAATGGTCACGTTCTGTTAGAAAATGGAGATTGCATCTTAGAATAATATATTCGTGTCGCATTTATTCCTAATGGAAACCTGAATGGGTTGTTTTTTATAACTGAATAAATTTAATATGAATGTAGGTCACGGAATAGAGAATATAGGTGCCAACACCGCCTACCTAAAGGGTAGATAGTATTTGTGTGAATTGGGTAGAGCACCGGGATGACTGGTGGAAGCATGCGTTTTTTATAATTTGTGGAGCATTTTAGGTAGTCTCAGTAACGCCCAAAAACCGGAAGCATGCGTTTTTTATAATTTGTGGAGCATTTTAGGTAGTCTCAGTAACGCCCAAAAACCCTTGTCCTTATCTTTAAAATTAGCGACATTATTTTAGATTTCTGTTCTACGAGGATAAGGAACGACTTTAGGGGCGATTCAGGTTCTCCTTAAGCATAAGGAATAGTAATAATAACCTTAAAATTAACGAATTTAGAGGCCATTTCCGTTCTATTTAAAGGATAAGGATTTTTCCTTAACTAATTTAAAATTAACAACTTTATTCGCGACTCCGGTTCTTCTTAAGGATAAGGAATTATCCTTAACCTTAAAATTAACTACCTTAGGGGCGATTCCGGTTTTACTTAAGGATAACGATTTGTCCTTACCTGACCTAAAAATTAACCTATTAATTAATAATTGCAATTGGATCAGGAATTGTCCTAAACCTTAAAATTAACGACTTTCTCGTTAACTGTGATTTCAGTTATCTTTGATGGCAATGAAAAAATCGTTAGGCTAAAGACATTTCCTTATTCATAAGTAAACCGGATTCGCCCCTCTGGTGAAAGACCACTGGTAACCAAATTTGAATAGAAAAGTGCTTCCAAACCTTCCTCTTTTCATCTCCTTCCCTCAAAATTTCTTTCATTATCACAATTTTATATGGAGGGCCTTTTTAACAAAAGGAAAAATATGAAGTTCTGGGAAGGAGGGTATGAGGGATATTTTTTTTTACATGAGTTCCACACAGGAGGCCCTGAGGAAAATGATTTCTCTCAGGACCTATGTCATCTTTGGGGATACTGTGTGGAGGGTTTTTTTTTAAGGGAAGGAGAGGAGAGTTCTAAGAAGGAAAACGGTTTAAGGGGTGGGTAGGAATCTGGGGTTCAGCGTGTCCTGGTCATCCGCCTCCAAGAACTAGAAAAACCTCATCCCATGAATCCGGGCACTCCTGCTAAATCACCAAACATAGCATACCACTTGACCTATGGCAGAGGTGTTGATTATTCAATAAAGGTTCCCGGGGCGGCGGTACCCATTCCCGCTTCCCAAATTGAGCAGGATATGCAGGAATCTGCAGATCAGCGTGTCCAGGAGTGACGGACGTACAAATTCATCCCTCTAACTGCGGTGCAAGGCGATGGATGTGTCGAGAGAGTTTGGCTGGCTTAGCTTTCGACAGCGATTGTTGCCGATAAAACCAAATTAGCAACATGAATTGTACACAGTAATGACACTAGATAGCATTGTTACTTTAATTTTAACTGACATTCTTTGTTTTTATTCCCCCTTGATCGTCATATTATATGATGTCCAACATACACATCTATTAAACTCCCTTCAACTTTTCACAACTTTTACCAAACACACTGTACATTGTGTTCAATTAGCGTTCGTACACCATACTTCCTTTTGTTTCCCTTCAAATCACCTTGAAGATTTAACCATCAACCTATATTATACAATTATTCTAAGAAAACTACACTAAATTGACGTACAAACATTCAACATTCAATATTCATATTTTTCTTTTAATTAACCGATCTTTTCAATTAGGAATTATTACCTTCGCGTGTTCTTAGCCTTTAGTAGGACAAACGTTATTAATTACTGCAATATCACCTAAGTTTATTTGATCTACTAATTGAGGATATCTCAAACTACAAAAGGAATATGAGTTTCTAAATATACAAACAACCTCGCGTGCTTGTACTGAAGTAAGTAACGTCTAATGGTTTGTAGGAAGGTCGTACGCGTTTTATTGTTTCTATGAAGCCTTGTTCCTGAAAGGGTAAAATATCCGGCGGCGATTCTTTTTTTCGCGTGAGTTGATGTAACGTTTTTATTGAATTGAATTTCTCTTTTATTTGTTTGAATTAATAAGGTACCCACCCATACCGCCTTTCAATTTGGGAGGCGGGTATGGGTACCGCCGCCCCGGGAACCATTTATTGGATAACTGCCATAGGTCACTCCTAGTTCGCTACGTTTGGTGACTAAGCAGGGGTGCCCGGGTTCATGGGGGTGAGGTTTGTCCAGGTCTTGGCGGCTGATGCTCTGCCCACCTGACCCATGATTGGAGGGACGGATTCATTTGTCCGTCACTCCTGGACACACTGACCCCCAGATTCCTACTCATCCCTCATACCTATTTCAACAAAAAAACCCTTCACACAACGTCCCCTAGGATGACATATGCCTAGGATGCTTCCTGTGTGGAGCTAATGTAAAAAAAGGAAATTTACCCATCTTCCGACATCCGATCGAGCTGAAACTCGGCGGAAAGACTCGTTGTCGATGACAAAACATTCTGTCGACGGTGGCACACGCGCACACACAAGCGTTTTTCAGAAATTGGATGGCATTATATTTAAAAATTTACAACAAATAAAGCAGAAATAAATCTCGTCAGCATCCAATCAGGATTTGGCTTAGATATTAGCGGTGTTCGCTCATTTTAGTCAGTTCCTGGGAGGAATATTCAATCATCAGTCTAACAACAATAAAATAAGTGTGCAGTTCACATCCGGTAGAAGTGAAACCTTCAGAAAACTAAAGTAGACAAGAGTGTGGAGGCTACGAAGTACCGCACAAAGAGGAGACCGACTATTCTATCTCATTCTCTCGCAGTGTCATCCTTTTGGTGTCATTTCCGGTGCTAAAGAATTTTCACTTAAAAATTTAAATGTATTTTAAATGTTCAAAGCATTTTAGAGCCACTCTCTTTGGAGGAAGGTTCAATCTTCAGTAAAAAATAAATTGTTTGAAATTGGCTACTAGCCGGCCCAAGTGATGGAACAACTGGTAACATACTTAGATGTATTATAGTAAAAAAACTTTGTTTTTCACGGGATGATTTAAAAAAAAATCTATAAACATTATCTAATAATAAAATATGAAACATAATGAAACCGAAAAAGACACAGATAATAAAAACGGTAACGGTCGCAACTGGGGATTGAACTCAGGATCTCGGCCTTACCGGGACAACACTATAACCTCTGAGCTACTTACTTAGACATGATTATTTTCCGTCATTTTTATCGATGAAAATGACAGAATATAATCTATATATTTAATATCAACGGTATAAATATACCATAAGGAAACGTACCCATACTACGTGACCAACTTTTTGCAATTTTTAACCCCCCCCCCCCGGTGACCAAAAACCAAATCCCGCCGCCGCTCATTTGTACCAAGCGTGACAATTTGAAGACCTCCCCCCCCCCTAAACGTGTCACGTAGTATGGCTACGTTCCCTAAGCACTGATTATATGTCATAAAATCACAGGAAAAATATTAAAAATAATTTAAAAAGAGTATACATAACAGTAAATTGTAGCATTTGTTGGAGAAATGACACCAGAGATACAATTTTATATGCAAAAATCTATAGTACAAATGAAAGTAATATTGATTTATAAAAATGATAGCATACCCTCTTGTACCTACCTTCCGTGCAGTTAAATAGATCTACCACATCCGAATATCTATTAGTAACTTCATGCAACCTAGGTACAAGCGTACTAAGTACTCAGTCCTGGCATTGTTGCATTTAACAGGTTTTTTTTAACGAGTCGCTCTCGTGGGTATATGGAATTTAATAAATCAGGACTATCTATTCTACCATTTACAATTTTGAACCTAAATACTAAGTCGGATTTAATTCTTAAGTGGAAGTAGTATCCGCTTTTCCTCAGCCAGCGGGGTTTGTCCTTCAGCTTCGTTACAGTAACGTACCCATCGTCTAGCAGTGCTGAAGTCCACTGTTGCATCATGGTACACATTTTCAGTCTTTCAAGGATGTGAATTTTTGCGTTTCACCTTCTACAGTCAAGAATCAATCACAGGACGCTATCTATTACGAACATAGATGTCGGCCATTTTGCAAGCGACTGTAGTGCTGCCACCTATTGACGCAAAAAGTTACTACTACAGAAATAGCACCAAATTCCAAAAACTAGGTACTCAGTCCTGGTATTGTTGCATTTAAACTGTTTTTTTCGAACGAGTCGCTCTCGTGGGTGTGTGGAATTCAATAAAGTTAAATAAAGCTGGACCATCATCTCTTCTACCATTTACAATTTTGAACCTAAATACTAAGTCGGATATAATTCTTAAGTGGAAGTAGTATCGGGACAACACTCCAACCTCTCAGCTACTGAGACTTGATTATTTTCTGAAAATATAGAAGGAGCTCTGTGATTGAGGTTGTCCCGGTAAGACAGATGTCCTGGGTTCGATCCCCAGTTGCAATCGTAACTTTTTCCACGTCTTCTTTTTAACGTTTCATTTTACTAAAGCGTCGATGACACAGAGCGAGTTTACAAGCTACTATCTGGGAAATTCACTCATTCACTTCATCTCTTAGTAAACTCGCTCAGTGTCATCCTGTTTTTTTTACTTGCCAACTAGCAGATTGTTGACAATCTACGTAAAAAGTTGAAAGGTCGTCAACTTTTCTCGCTACACGCTTGCTCGTGATTGGTTTATTTATGTTTTTCAAGATGGCTGCCAATAAACAGCTGATTTCGACTGTCAAACATTACAGAATTAGTTAACGCAGGCGTCGTTATTTTTGTTACTTGCGCTAGCAGCGACCTCAGTTTCCTACGCTACTGAGCGAGTGGACAGTTTTGTGTCATCATAACAATCTCACTCGCCGATTTACCCGCTTTTAAAACCCGCCTGCTTGGTTCAATATATTCGAACCTCACAATCCGGAAGCCTCGGATTCTGGAAAAAATTCTGAAACCGTCACTTTGGATCGAGATTGTAAAATATCTATGCAAGATAGCTTTCATATTTCAAAGACAATAAGAAGCATTATTTTGTTCTCTTTCTGGTTAAAAGAAAAATACATATGTTTGCATGAGAGGAAGAGAGATATATAGCTTTTAAAATGTATGGTCACTAGGGACGTTTTTGGTCTTATGAAAGTATAACGCGATTACATGTTTTGGGATGTATTTATTCCTAAACAAGCAGACGGGTTAATCTTAGTAGATAGTAGCTTGTAAACTCGCTTAATGCAATTGAGGCTTGACATCATCTTCTTCAATGATTAAAACTTTATGAGTAAAACCTCAAAAACCGGGTCACACCCGGTTAAATATTGCATTGAGATATAAGTACATAATCTTCCAAAGTTTTTCTGATAAACTTAAATATTATTTTGCTAACCTTTTTGAGCAAAAAGGGTTAAACAATTATATTTCTTGCGGCGTGAAAACACTTCATCGTGGTGACCAAAATGGCGTGAAACATTATTTCACAAGTACCTACATAAGTGTGCATTGTTTGATTATTTTTATTCTACTCACAAGTACCTAGCTCTAACCATTTATTTTAAAAGCCTGGGTCCATACGTCATTTTTAATCTAGTGTTTCCATTCATTGTTATAAAATGAAAAACAATTGTGAGGTCGGTTTAAAATACCACATTTTATAAATAGTTGTATAAATATTACTTGGGCCAGTCAATAAGTAATGCCTCCTATTTTTTTTCTCCTTTAATTGTCAAGTAATAAAAAATGCAATTACGGGGGTCATAAACCACACTATTGACGATTAATTTATTAGTTTTCAATAAAATCTCCGTCCATTTGCACAGCTTTGGTCCATCTTTTAACAAGGGCATGTATCACAGTGTTGTAAAAAGCACAGTTAAGTCCAGAACATCATGTTTTGATTTTTTTTGTCCTTGGTGAGTTTGTACGATGCCATTCCATTGACTGCCTCTTTGATTCTTACAAGTTAAAAAATTAACCCATTTTTCGTCTCCGGTCATAATTTTTTCCAGAGTAAGAGTTGCAAGTTTTGTGAGGCTATTGTTTTTCTTGTTTCTTTATTCTGGCCGGTTAACTTTCTTGGTAACCCACCTTGCGAAACTTTTGTTGAAAAATCAGTTGTCGAATAATCGTCATCACACTGCCTTTACTGAGGGAGATAATTCGACATCTGTAGTTGTCTGGGGACACCACGAACGAGTGTAGTCGCTGCAATCAACGGCCTGCACCGCTCCGCTTTTCCCCAGCCAGCGGGGTTTGTCCTTCAGCTTCGTTACAGTAACGAACCCATCGTCTAGCAGTGCTGATATCCACTGTTACATTATGGTACACATTTTTCAAATTTTTGCGTTTCACCTTCTACAGTCATGAATCAATCACAGAACGCTATCTATTACGAACATAATGTCGGTCATTTTGCAAGCGACTGCAGTGCTGCCACCTATTGACGCAAAAAGTTACTACTACAGAAATACCACCAAATTCAAAATTTTCACTTTACTAACTTTATTTAAGTAGAAAAAAATAGGAGGCATTACTTATTGACTGACCCTCGTACTTTATAAAATATGATAAGAGATCTTGGATTTAAAAAAAAATCCAAGATCTCTTATCTTACCGGAACACACAGCTTTAACCAACTCGGCCATTGAGACCTTAATTTTTTCTGTCATTTTTGTCGATTTCCTCAAAATTTAGATCAAAATCAAAATTTTGTAATATTATCCTCAACTAATTTTCCCCATACAATTTTTTTCTTTAGTTGCACACAGGAGGCCCGGAGGAAAATAATTTCTCTAAGGCCAATTTCATCTTAGGGGATGCTGTGTGAAGGGTTTTTTAATGAAAGGAAGTTCTGGGAAGGAAGTATAAGGTCGTAGTAAGGTCGAGAGATTCTGGCTGGAGAGGATAAAAGACCTCCTTCAACCAGTCTCTCAATCCTGCCCACCATGCGCAGGTGGGCAGAAGCACCGGCCGCCAATACCTGGACAAACCTCACCTCATGAACCCGGGCACAACTGCTAAGTCACCAAACATAGCTTTTGGCGGCATTTTTTTTAATGATGACTAAGTTCTTCATTAATCGTTTTTGTGTTTAATTCGAAACTCTATTTAATTTTTTAATTTATTTTAATGTTATTATTAAGTTCTGCACCTAGTTATAGTTTTTTATTATTGTGAAAGCTGTTTCGAATTACAAGGCCATTTTAAAACTGTGGTTAAACCACTTTGAGAAGACTTATTTATATGATTCTATTTTTAAGGTACCTAAAATGATTTATAACCGGTTAAACCGATTTACTGAGAAATTGTGACAATTGCTTCTTAATTTTTTGTTGTATTTTGAAATCTGTTTTCCCAACATTAGTTGTTTAACGAATTTAATTATCTGTGTATCCTACGAGAATATTAAATTTTTATTTGAATCACTTTGAAAGGTGAAGGTGTCCCGATAAGACTAGAGATCCTGGGTCCCGATTGCGACCTTTATCTTTTGAAGTAAGACTTCTTTAGCACCGTTGTAATTTGAAATTTGATGAAACGTAAAAGCGACACTACTACATGGGACGTGTGGGATTGCACCATCCTCCCCACATCCTGGAATAAAGAATTATTATTAAAAGACACAAACACCTACATCTGTAGGATTTAGCCTGCGAGAGAATGAGAGAGAATAATTGGTCTCCTCTTTGTGCGATGCTTCGTAGCCTCCCCACTCTTGTCTTTTTTTTTTTTTTACAGTGAATACCGCACAAGAATCTCAACTGCTCCCGTCTGGAGCCAGTGAGACTATGGCATCCCCAATTGGGGTATGTTGTGAGGCTGAAGGTAGTGGGAGGGGAAGGAGGTGGGGAAGAGGAAGGTTGGGAAGTATACCTGGCTATTCAGATCTGGTCACCAAACACGGCCAAAGCCATTTTTAAGCAACGTTTCAATTCTGAATGGTGGTCTTACACCAGGGCGATACTGATAGTATCTTCCACTCTGGAACATGCCGCAAATATAGTATATATTATTTTAAATGAATTAATTGTGAAATAACACAAATTAATCAAATAAAATTTATTTGCGCATGCCGGGTTCGAACCCGCGACCTCCAGATTGTGAGTCAAGAGTCTTACCCACTGGACTACGGAGGTCGTCTACTTTAGTTTTTTGAAGGTTTCACTTCTACCGCGTGTGAATTTCACACTTGTGGTTTTTTTCTGTGTTTTGTTGTTTCATGTTTCGTTTATATTAGTTATTTTTATACGGTTTTCTTTTTTACGTCGTCCATTCTCTTCGCAAAAGTTTACAAATTATAATTTTAGAAAATGATACGTGGGTACCCACCTACTGCTTTAAATCGCATTTTGATCAAACCGTATGTTAATAAAATTATTCGCTTTTTAATTTTCGCAACACAGAGTCATTGTAACTTTCTGATTTCAATCTTTCCGCATTTATATAATTTAATTCGTTTGATTAACCTATTTATCGTAAATGTAGTCGCAAAAATTCGCTGCAAATCAATTTGTGGATTATCCCAATAATAATTTGAATACGTTTCAAGTTGACACAACTATGGGAGTTGGTAAAGATTGGGATATTGTATTGTATTGGCCACACACTGTCAGTTAGGGACAAGTATTTGGGATTTTGTGATGGACTGCCTACCCTTTGTCTTCTGATATTCTTGTTGATAAAAATCATTCTTATGGCCTGGAGGGGTACTGGTGGTATTCACTGCCGAGTGATTACCACCAATGCATACCACTCATAAGAGATTCGAAATTATACACACCGAGCGAGTACCAGTTAGTCACTGCTCAGATTTCTTAACTGAGTCCATATTAAATTGTACTGAGAAATCGATATGTTGTTCATTGCACAGGTTTCATTAATAGACTCATTGTACCATAATTAGGGATGCAACGATATATCGACCCCTAAAATATCGACATATCAATATCGAAAAACTCAATATATCGTATTGAAATATCGAAAAAGAAATCTTTTTTCAAAGGCAGAAGCCACTATAACTCGAAGCAGAAACCGGCTGTAAGTAAGCAGACTGTCAAAGTTACCATTTAATACATAGTTAATTAATAAATAGTTACGATAGCTGGTACAAAATGCTGGAATTAATATATATTTTTTAATAAATTTATTAAAAAGGAACAGATTTTAAATTCCTATCGAAATTTTGTTATTATTCACATAGGTATGTAAGTATAAAAAAATATAAGTTATAGCTACATTCAAAAGTATAAAAAAATATATCCATACATAATCGATAAACGTTTGATATAACTAAAACTACATTGGATTTCTATAAGCTTTTAAAAAAAGAAGAAATATCGATATATCGGCCCAATAGACCGATATATCGATATATCAATATCGACTTAATTCGATATTTATCGATATTGATATTTTTAAAAACCTTGCATCCCTAACCATGATGTATTGATGCAAATATCTTGCACGTAGGTATTGACAATGACGCTTATTTGGTGTAAATTCATGGGTTTTAATTAATTTATTTACCGACTGATTTCACTTTGCTCAGACATCATCAGGGTACAAAGTAATACTAAACAAGGAATATATAGTGTGTGCTTATTTTTAAATACAAGATAAAAATATACAAACAGTGTGGATACATTTACATCAGTACAAATGAAATGGGAAAAACCGACAGACAATTATGCAGATAGGTGACCGGACCAACTCAGAAGCACCTCAGAAAGGTCATTAAGAGTGACGATAAAAAATATAAAAAATTGGTTAAATAGGTTAAGTTAGGTTAGGGTCACCGGCTATTTTAAAATTATTTTTTCATGGCTTTTAACGACCTTTCTGAGGTGTTTCTGAGTTGGCATGGGCATGGAACCATGCAGATAATGGCTTATAATAATATCTATAACCCATAGTTATAATCATTTATCGACCCGCTCCGCAGGTCTTTACTGCTAGGCCCTGCAGGCGGCTTTTGCTTTGGCTTCGCCCAGTTAGTGTTGGTGATCATTATATAAATCCAATGGGAACTGGTTCCAAAAATAGCCCGTGTAGCTAGTCACCGGGACAAAGTAACCGAGACAGCGCAATGACGTCATATGTAATGTATAGCCACTTGATACAATATGTATTACCGTCAATCTTTCCATAACCGGAGAGATACCACATGTTCACTAATTCTTAGCAGTTTTACCTGCAGACGGAAGTAGCGACATCTTGTGACGAATTCTTGAATTCGAAATCGAATTATAACAGTAGCTTTGTGTGAAATTCCACGTACACAGATGTTATTTGTGGCGCGACGCGTACGGCGTGGCGTCAGACATGCACTCGAAGCTAGGTTCTGAAATTCAACCACCCAGTCGTTAAAGTTTTAATACTGTTCGATTATTATAAACCGTAGTTATAATAATATATCGGTTATTAAAACACATGGTCTTAGGGGGCATACATTAATTACGTGAGCATAAAAGGTGGGAGGGGGGGGGGTCCAGCAAAATCCCACGTTACTTGAAAAGAATAATTATATGAAATGGCCCAAATTTATCTCACCGAGGGAGGGGGGGGGGGAGGGGTCGAGATTGGAAGAATAACTGCTCACATAAATAATGTATGCCCCCTTAATCGAAGATTAAATGCGATATTTATAAAGTACAATAAGAAGTTATGCCTAATAAATATAATATTTTAGTGGCTTCATCCGCTGTATTCTGAGAGCGGTGGTGTTAGCGATATCGCATTACACTCAACTATTCAATTTCTAGCAAACTGTCACTTTATGCTGTTACTCCGTAATCCGCCACCACTGGTAATTCGATACTTTTATATGGTAAATACTGAGAAGCCTTTGAGGAAACTACACCAGTGGCGTTACTTTACAAGTTTTATCTATTTTATATCTGCTAGCGTACAAATAATCTCGTATTAGCGAAAATAGCAATTTATTTATTTTTACTTGTTCTATCAATAATATTTGACGCCTTTGCGTCATATCCTAAATCAAATTTGCTTTCTAGACTTTATTAGTGATGGTCATAACTCGTAGCTCGTAGCTCGTCACAATATTGCCTTGTAGCTTTTCGGAGGACACAAATACTGCCTTGTTTTTTTGAGTGACTCAATAATACTTTGTCGCTTTTAAGAGGACTCCGTATTGTATTGTTCCCGTTTTAGAGGTCGTTTTCTTGGAGGACACAATTTTGCATTGTTCCCGTTTTAGATGACTCTATTTTGCTTTGTCGCTTTCTTGGAGGACTCAATATTGCATTGTTCCTGTTTTAGAGGACTTTATATTGGGTAACAATTATTATAAGCAATAATTATCAGCCTGAAACACTCATCAACATTGAAAAATCTTCCAAAAAAAAAAAAAAGATACTTGCCGCCAACGGGACTTGAACCCGTGTCCTTCTGATTGCCGGTCAGCTGCTCTTGACCACTGAGCTATGGGGGCTTATCAAATACCCGCCAAATAATTCAATATATAATAATAATAATATTTGGATGATTTATATAGCGCCGTTTTTGTGAAAAATCACCTCAAGGGCGCTAGTATACTAGTGTTTCATTCAACAATTACTGCTTATTATATTTTTTCCAAGGGTTCAAGTCCCGTTGTCGGCAAGTATCTTTTCTCGGAAGATTTTTCAATGTTGATGAGTGTTTCAGGCTGATAATTATTGCTTATAATAATTGTTACCCTTTGTGCTATGCATAAAAATCTTGTCTAAACGTTAGTTTATAAATTAAAAATAATAATTGACTTTATATTGCTTTGTCGCTTTCTTGGAGTACTCATTAATGCGTTTTTTGCCTTTTTGACTCAATATTACTTTGTCGCTTTTTTGAAGGCTCACCATTGCGTTTTTTCCCTTTTTAGAGAACTCAATATTGCTTTGTCGCTTTTTTGAAGGACTCATTATTGTGTTTTTTCCCTTTTTAGGTGACTCAATATTTCTTTGTCGCTTTTTTGGAGGACTGATGATTGCGTTTTTTCCCTTTTTAGAGGACTCAATATTGCTTTGTCTTTTTGGAGGACTGATTATTGCGGTTTTTTCCCGTTTTAGAGGACTCAATATTGCTTTGTCGCTTTTTCGGAGGACTCATTATTGCGTTTTTCCTTTTTAGAGGACTCAATATTGCTTTGTTACTTTTTTGGAGGACTCTGTACCTATTGCGTTTTACCCTTTTTAGATGACTCAATATTGTCATTATTTGTTTTTGGGGTGTTATGCCGTTTTGCGCTACCTCCTTCTTTAGCCAACGTTTCGGACAGCGTTGCAGTGTCCATCATCAGATGGCAGTGTCCATCAGGCAGATGTGTAAACAAATAACGAAAATACTTTTGGCCGTGAAAATCTAAAAACGTATCTGACACAATATTGCTTTGACGTTTTTTTGAGGACACGGTTTTACCTTTATCCTCTTTTTAGATTAGAGAAAACGCAACAATATTGCTTTTTTTGTCCATTTACAGGGCGACTATACTATCTTTGATCATTTGTCCAAAATCAACATTGACCCTCCACGCTCGGTCTCTTTAACATTTCTAATAATTATTTGCGCTTGACCAACCATCAATGGTTTCAAGAATAAATTCAAAGTTGAGTCTGCATACTACTTCATATAATTTTGTTTAAGAGGAATAAACGCTAGAAATATTTCGAATCTCATGCCTGCAAAATTTTAAAATTGAGCCTCTTTTTGCTCGAGGCAAGTAAGCGAAAAAGTGGTTTTTATTTATTTTGTGCATAATTTTATAAGAACTAAAAAAAATTAGAACATGGAAAACCTCAAAAATAGTCTTAGTCAAAATCAAAATCATTTATTGTACAAAATTTACATTTAGTACAAAAGGTATAACTTATAGGTACCTATATCCTATTTCTTACAGTTAACCTAACATGTTATGCAGATATGAACACAAATGAAATATAAATATAAAAGTGGTGAAATACAAAGTGAATTTGTTTTAATTTATTATATAAATATAAAAACAGTTGTACCTATGTGAGGTATTCACTTAATGTGTAATGAGACCTGTTCAGAAGGAATGTTTTTAGTGATGACTTAAATCTGAGTGTATCTTGTATTTGTTTAATATCATGTGGAAGGTTGTTGTATACTTTAATGGCCATGTAAAAGGTTCCTTTTTGGAAAATTGTTTTGTTTGCTTTTGGTATTAACAAATTTTCTGTAAACCTTGTAGCGTGTTTATGTGTAGAGTTTTTTTTGTGGAAACTTTTCTGGCGAGGATCGCACTAACATGCATAACTCCACTATATATATGTCGGTGACTGTAAGAATTTTAAAATTTTTAAATATAGGTCTACATGAATCCCGATTAGCAGAGTTTGTCATTTTTCTTATACATCTTTTTTGGATGATAAAAACATCTTTGGCGTTTACTGAGTTTCCCCAAAAGATAATTCCGTATTTTATTATTGAATATACATAACCATAGTATGCGGCCATAAAGTTATAAAGGGGTAATTTAAAAAAAATGTTTCTTGTATTACTTCATAGTTAAGTCATGAAAAAACTTGTTTTTTGGTGGTTTACGCTTATATTTTTTGTTTCGTAAATAATATTTTTATTGTAATTCCAATACATAGAAAAGCTAGTAAAAGCTTCGATTTATCCGTAGCATATTTTTTGATGTTCATACTGTAAGCCGATTCGTCGTAAAGATTAATCAAAATAGTATCTAAATACGATTTCACGTGTATATTCATCTTAAATATAATTTAAGATAATTTTGCACATAAAACTAAATTCGCGTGTAACGAGATTTAGTTTTCTTCAATATGCATATTTATAATAGTTTAGATAATATTTATGGCGTTTTGGGATTGGTATTATATCAAAATGTAACTAACCGTTGAAAATAACAGCTAATACGTTAACTTATTTGGACATGTTTTTAACTGACATTATTTTCAAAAATGACCTTTGACTGCCAAATAAGACGCAAATGTGAATGATAGAAGAAGTCGAGGACGCCCTAGGAAGACATGGCACGACCAAGTGAATCAGATACATGTATGAGACGATGTATGAATGTGAACGAGGCAAGGAGTGTGTGCCAAGATCGAGTAGTTTGGCGGTCCGTCCTCTCTGCCTACCCCTGCGGGGAAACGGCGTGATCGTTAGTTAGTTAGTTATGTAGTTTGATTGCCAAAGCATTTCTTTTGCAAGTGTCTATACCTAAAATAATTTTGAGATCCATCTGTATTGTATTTTCGTAGACATTGTGTATGACAAAAAGTTCTTACATCAAGCATTTTAAATTTTTAATAATCATTTATTTTACATGGTTCTATCATCACTCACACACACTATTTAGTTTGTATCTGACAGTTTGTCGTTATTGTGGGGCGCATTATAGTTACGTAGGGGTGACCTACGACCTTGGGGTGACCTACGACCTTGGGGTGACCATCCTTATCCCTTATCACTACGCAAGTCAAGCGTGCGTAAAGGCCCGACCGTTCGCCTAGCAATCGATCACCGTTTGCATCGATTCCGTTCGCATGACATTTTTCGTAACAATCACCACTTTTCGTAACGCATTCAACAGCTTACCCCCCAAGTCGAGCGTGCGTAAAGAAGTTTTACTTAAAAAAAAAATTATGTGGTGGTTCAATCTTGTGCAAAGTATTTTAGTTTATCATATTTTAATGGTGGTCGACAATGGCCAATCATTGGCATTCGAGAAATGTAATTAGAACCTTATGCAATGAATATGCTGGTTGCATATGGATCTATTTGCATGTTTATGTATTTTCTAGAATGGTTACTAGTATACGTCCTATTTAAATATTTTCCTTTAAAATACGTTCAATTAAAATACTTCAAAAAGATTCAACCTGAAAATCAGAAGTTGATAAATAGATAATGACTGCAGGTCTTTGCAAACTTTGACACCTCATATCTCAGAACAAGGTAAAATGAAGTTAGAACCCTATCCAAATGAAGTGACGAATTATTTATTTTATTTACAACTAACTGGTTCCCGGCATGCGTTGCTATGCCATTTAATGAAGAAATTGAATCTCCCTGCCATTCGCCCCGTTCCCCCTTCCGCCTCCCTTTCCTCTGCCGTGTCCCCTTCCCCTCCTGCGTTCCCACTCCGCCTCCTTCACCTTCCCTCTCTCCACTCCACTCCCCCCCCTTCCCCCGTCTCGCCAACCCCCCTCCCGAGTTCCTCTCCCCCTCCCAGGACCCCCTCCCCCCTCCCTGGTTCCCCTCCCCCATCTCTCCCTCCCTCCCGCTTTCAAAACTGGCGTGCCACCAATAGCAATTTTTTTATACAAATTTCATAATGCATCGAAAGTTTTATAAAAACCTTGTCCTGACAATAACGAACACACAAAAAAAAGAATTATCCAATTTGGTGCAGTCGTTCGAAAGTTATGCGCTTAGCATCACATTCAGCGATTCATTTTTTAGAAAAATGAAACAATACAACTTTGTATAAACCACTTATATAGTGTGCAAATCCGACCGGTTTCGGAACAAACGTTCCTTCGTCAGGGAAAGCTTATACTAATTTGACAGTTTAGAACAATGTTTTATTATGGTAGGGGTGGAGCCGTTGTTATATTTATATTTATTGATTCATTTTTATATTATAGAAGTGTGCGTTTTCATATCTTTGTTTATTAAATTGCACGAGGATCGGAAATTCTATTTTGCAGTTTTTATAATTTGTAATCGACCATGCAATTTCAATATAGATATATTTGCATTTCTACAATTAATAATAACGAAGTATTTTACCCTATTATGATAATCTCAGGCCTTCAGACCGCTTCTTGTGTGATATGATTATTATTGGCAATTCCCGGAGTAAACATTATCATTGTTTTGTTTGTTATTATTATTAATGAAGATAATTTGTGGTAAATTTGTTTATAATAAAATATAAAAATTAGCAATCAATCTGTTTGACCTTTAATAAATACAGGCACCAGATTTAAATGTCCGGGTTTAATTTTCCCCACAGGAAAAACTAAACCCTTTCACACACTTCTCAAATGATCATCTGGTCAATCCACGTTATGCAATTGCACTATATAAGTATTATAATTACAAAACAATACAAGAACAACATGTCAACCTACCAGAGACCAGATGGGAAAATAATTCACCGACTCCAGATATTTTCATATCAGAGGGTTCGGCTCTGTGGAATTTCTAATTGAACCTATAAATCCTACTGATCCCTCAATATAAATATTTAAAAAATATTTTGTAATCCTACATGTATTTAAAATTACCGATTTTTGCATTTTTATATATAAATTCTTTGACAAATCTAATAATTTTGAATCAGAGACCTAGGTATAATGCCAGTAGCCGAAATAACAAATGGTAATATTTTTATAGTCCGAGAATGCCAAATTCTTTTAATCTCATTTCCTAAATCTGTGTATTTTCTAATTTTTTCAGAAACAGTTTTTTGAATATTACAGGAATTTGGAATAGCTACATCAATGATATAAGTTATTTTTTAAATTTTGTCATGTAAAACTATATCAGGTCTATTATGACTAATTGTTCTGTCTGTTAGTATAGTTTTATCTTAATATATCTTATAAAATTCATTTTCTAAAAATTAATTTGGTTCATATTCATAATATGGTACTATATTACGGCAGTCAATCAAGTTATGTTTAATTACCAAACTTTGGTGGATTATTTTTAAAACCTGATTGTGCCTAAATGTATACTCGGACGGCGCTAATATAGAACATCCCGATATAATATGTTCTATAGTTTCCGGAAAAGCCAAAAATTTTCTACATAAATCATCAATTTGATTTATATCTTTGATTATATGCTTCCTATAATTTTTAGTATTAATGACTCTATCTTGAATGGCAAGCATAAATCCTTCTATTTCTGCGCTCAACTCTCCAATAGTCAACCATTCGTTTGACGAAAGTTTGTCAACATACGTTTGGTTGAGATAATTGAAGTGTTTTGCATGAATAATTTTATTTGACCATGAATCTAATAATTCCTGGTTAGTATTTATAAGAATGTTGGCATTCTCGTCATATAAATTTAAAGGTGTAATGTTTCTATCTGCCTTGCAAATTATTTTGTGCATTTCTATTTTTAAATTATTATTATTGGTTGTAATTAGTATTGCGATTTAGCTTGCCTATTATTTTTGTGAATAGGACTTAAGGCGATGCTACACGTCGTGTGAAATTCGGGATCAGGGCACTAACAATAACACTCCTTATATATGTGGCAACAAGGTTTAAATTCCATGTTTGAAAACCTTTTTTACTTGTACTATCATGTAGGATCTCCTCCCGAAGTTAATGCACTTTACTCCCGGACACCCTCCTGTATATGTGGTGACAAGGTTTAAATTCCATGTTTGAAAACCTTTTTTGATTTATTCCTCAGGCACAAATGTTTAAATGTTTTACGATCATTTTCTAAAGAATTTAATTTTCCATGTCTTCTGTAATGTCTGTGTGAATGTGTATGAGAGCAAGCGAGATAGTATGCTTGCGAGACTCTATAAAAGGCGATGCGTTCTAGAAGTATGTCTCTTTTGCATTAAGCAGCTCCCCAATAAATACTTGTACAGTATACTTATACTCTCTTCATTTGCGTGCTACCGACACTGTACCTCAGACTTAACATCGTAAGTCCGCATATCCAAATTGGCGCTGCCATCACAACTGGGCAGCCACGGACACAACAATAGTTTCATTTAAAACCCAGACATGTTCATCGTCTTATAACAACATCAAATGCAATAATCGCTAGCAATAATAAATAATGATAAAAGTATTTGCTTTTTTACTTTACAACTGGCGCAGCCGGTAGGATAGGACGCATACTATCTCGCTTGCTCTCATACACATTCAAACAGACATTACATCTTCTTTACATAGTATAAAGCGAAGTCGCTCCCGCTGTCGGTAAGCTTAGAACTTTTAAACTACGCACCGGATTTTCATGCAGTTTTCACCGATAGATTTGTAAGGAAGGTTTAGGTTTATAATTTGTCAAGGTTATATGTAGATTTTTTTTACATAAGTTCCACACAGGAGGTCCTGAAGAAAATAATTTCCCCCCGGGCCTATGTCATCTTTGGGGATGCTGTGTTAAGGGTTTTTTTAAGGAAAGGAAGGAGAGGAGAGTTCTGGGAAGGAAAAGGGTTTAAGGGACGGGTAGGAATCTGGGGTTCAGTATGTCCTGGTCATCCGCCTCCAAGACCTGGACAAACCTCACCCCATGAACCCGGGCACCCCTGCTAAATCACCAAACGTAGCGAACCACTTGGGGTTACCTATGGCAGAGGTGTTGGTTATCCAATAAAGTTCCTGGGGCGGCGGTACCCATTCCCGCCTCCCAAATTGTTGAAATATACAATATATAAAGGGAGCGGGCAGCGGGCTGGCAAGCGGGCGGTGTGGATTTGATATGTATGCAAATTAACCGATGGCGTTGGTTATAAAAGTTGGGTATTGGCATTGTCAGTAGATGGCATTGTGTGTAGTTAGACACAGCAACTTGTGGCCGGGTCTGCTAGTTATACGATAAAACCATAACTGAAAAAGGCTCGTAACTACAAGTTTTTGAATTTTAAAGCTGTTTTTATAAAGTTATTTTTTTTGGCTTATAAAAATACTTTAAAAAAATAATTTAAACCGATAATTTTCAATCCTGTGTCTCATGATTTTGCATTACCTTAAGTTTGAATCCCGGTCGCTACGATGACACTTTTTCGCGTGTGTTTTTCTTTGTAATTTTGTTTATGGTTTATTTAAAAAAAAATTTTAAGTGAAACATTTTTTTTTTACGAATGGTCGATTATATATCTGAACACTTCTTATCAACTACGTGACATTCGGTTGTAATGAAAATACAATATAGATAACTCTTATCGTGAGATATCATTTAAGATTTTCACGGCCAAAAGTGGGTATTATCGTGATGATTTTTCGGTTATTATGCCGTGTTGCGCTTCCCCTTTTAGCCAATGTTTTAGTGAGCGTTGCAATGTCCATCTTCAGGACATGTGTGTAGAATGTGCTGAAGTGTGAATTTATACTGTTTATATATTTATTCTCCGTTCAACTTAAGAACAACCTGCTTGAGTACGAAATTTGGTTCATACTGCGCATACCCCATTGCCTTCTTCGGTCCCTTCGTTTTGGGCCTTCCCAGAAATTATAGAACAAACCCATCGTATTGTGGTGTTAAAATTTTACTGGTGTTAAAAAAAAAATTCTTTGTTGTGTGTTTTTTTTTTAATGAGAATATCGCTCAATAACTGCTTCAACTAGAACCAGCTAGAGGAGGGATTAAGACATCCCCAATTGGGATACTTGTCGTGTGAGTCTGGAGGGTGTGGCAATTTCAAGTACCAACGTTTCGATTCTGAATGCTGATCCTTCATCGGGGAGGTCGACAAATTAATAATATCCTTGAATAGACGAAATCTATCGGAATTTTCTATTATCAACTAGCGATTACCCGGCATGCTTTGCAATTTTTTTTTTTTTTACATTAACTCCACACAGGAGGCCCTGAGGAAAATAATTTCCCTCAGGGTCTATGTCATCTGGGATGCTGTGTGGAGGGTCTTTTTGAGGAGAGGAAGGAATGAACATTGGTCTTGAAGAGACCCATGTTGTAGGAAGGAGGAAACACAGAGGCCGGCAAATCATTCCACAGCCGAGCTGTTGAACATTAGAACGAGTCGAAGAAACGACCCGTTCTCATGTGACTAATGTCAACTGTGTACAAATGTTGGGCACGCGTTTGGCGTGTTTCCCGACTATGCACCGGTGCCGAAGGGATCAATGATGCTAGTTCCTCGGAGCATCTTCCATTGTAATACCGGTAGAACAAGGATAGCATTCCCACCCGACGCCTGTGCTCTAAAGATTGCAATCCGTCTGTTAAGATGGGAGAATCTATCAAACGGACCGCCCGTTTCTGCACAGAGTCGAGGGTATTTTTCAGGTATTTTGGAGCTCCAGACCAGAGGTGGCTGCCAAATTCAACCGTGGGGCGCACTTGCGATTTGTACAGGGTTAGCAGTTGTGTACTTTTAAAGTATCTGCGGGCCCTGTACAGTACGCCCGAAATAATACAGTATACGAAATAATTTCATAACGCCAGGACTCGCCTTTATATATCGAAACCTTCGCAGGCGTGCTCATAACACATCCCCAAAATTTCATCGTAATCGGATGAATGTTAGGGAACGCGTAAGGGACGAACAAAGAAACATTATTTTTTTAAATATATTTAGGTAAATAAATGATCCTTAGTTTTATAATCTGGAAATAGAGCCCCTCTCATCTGGAATATGGAATCATAGGATGGGGCTCAGTGTCATCATAAAGACCATGTTAAAGGTCCCCATAAAGAATTCAACGTCAGATTTTTTTAAACAGTTTGATGTTCCAAATATACAAAAAATCTATGCCAAAAATAATCTGGTTCATCACCTCAAAAAAGTTATAGAGGCAAACACCTCACAAAATCCCAAAACCAGAGCCAAGCAAATAGACATCCTAAATATACCTGTGTAATTGTATCTTTGGACAAAGAAACTGAATTTTTAGCAGTGATGTCAGTTACATCACAAACTCCGTAACAGTATTAAACAAATTAAGATGATAGACTTCGCTTTTCGGCCCATACAAAAAGGACGCCCGGGAAAAAACACTTTTCTACATCGAAAATTACACGAAATTAATATATTTTTTTATATTGCCTTCTAGAAAGTAAAAACTATGTCGGTATGTTTTTATATTTTAGATGCGTTTCGTATTAACGTAAACATTCACTGTCGAACATGCACAATTATCGGAAAATATAATGTAAGGAAAAAGTGCTGTTTATTCAATTCTTATAAAGAATTACAAAATTATAAAAACATACCGACATAGCTTCTTCTTTTGAGAATATATAACCGTTTTCAAATTACAATTTTGTGAAAGTTTCGGTGTAGAAAAGTGTTTTCTCCCTAAACCCTTCTCCGAGCGATTTCTGAAGGTAAATCAGATAGTTTACTGCAGTTGTCTCGTTCGCGCGTTTTAGATGTCGAGGCAAGGAGTGCATGGTCGGGGGGAGGGAGTCATCGTTTTCGATAATAGTGATGTTAAGACTAGTTTATACAACAATAGTGATGGGGTTGATATTTTTTTATTCATGAGTTCAGTTTAGTTTCATAATTATGCATTTTAGAGATTACGGTCTATCACATTTTTTACAATACGTAATATAATATTTTTTCATATGACTAATATGATATTACTCAAACTTATTCCTGCGAACACATAATGTTACTTGCAATCCATATAAATAATGCTGAGTTAAACACAAAGAATAATGTGAAATATTTTTGGACTTTCGTGAAATCGAAACAATCTTCCTCTGATATACCTAATAACATGTTCCGTGGAAACTTTTCTTTAAGTGATGGGCAACAAAAATTTGCAATCTTTTAAATGTTTATTTTCAATCTGTTTTTGTTCTTTCTCAAACTAAATACATTCTCAACAATAATGTCAATAATAATAATATGAGTTCAATAAATTTAAATTGATTAACATTAATACATCTTTAGTAAGTATTAAAATATCTGCAAAATGATAACACAAAAAGGTGCTGGTTGTGGTAAATTACATTCAAATTTTATTTTTAATTGTGCTGAACAAGTTATTATCTCGGTGATATTGCTATTCACACATTCTCTCAAAGAAAACGTAATTTCACACTATTTGGAAAAAATCTTTTGTAATGTCTGTTTTTAAAAAGGGGGATAAACACAAAATTGAGAATCTGTCAAATACGAGATGTCACAAATTGAAGCGATTGGTGCAATCTCTCATAGGATCTACACACGACACTGCATGCTGGCCTGCAGGGACTTCTGCCGCAGAGTTCCTGCATGCGTCTCGTTCTAGCGTCCCTTTAACAAACGAGACAGCGCTAGTTCGCTCAAACCCACGCTCTCTGCAGGCACTTCCTGCTGGCCAGCATGCAGAATCGTGTGTAGGCCGCCTCACTCAAATTTGTCGCTACTAGGTGTTGTCGGTGAATTGCAGCTACTCCTGGTATAATTCTTTTAAAATGGCTTATAAACCCATGATATTCCCGGAACATGACCGTAGCTCCCTCTGCTGAACCAAAAAAGCAAAAAATTTGCAAAATTATTTTTTCGCGCTATCTGTTAGGATTGCATGAGAACCGTGGCTCTAAAAAAAATTGCCAAAAATCCGAAAATTTAAATCTTAAAGCTTCAAAATACTTTTTTTAAAGTCTCAATATGACCATTTTTCACCGAAAAGCCTGTAAAAATCACCGAAAAATTTTAATTTTTTTCTCCCTTATTTTTTTGAGTAGTGTATTGATAGGTAAAGCCAAGTTAACATTTTTGTTCTTTGCTATAAAAAACAGATACATTTTCGTGGGCCCCCACTTACTACTTGTGGACCCCTATTTTTTATCACGCCAACGTTGACCCTCGTCGAGTCTTCCTTGGACCCCTGGGGGTCCACCTGAACCACGGAGGTCGCGGGTTCGAACCGGGCATGCGCAAATAAATTTTATTTGATTAATTTGTGTTATTTCACAATTAATTCATTTAAAATAATATATAGTATATTTGCGGCATGTTCCAGAGTGGAAGATATTATCAGTATCGCCCTGGTGTAAGACCACCATTCAGAATTGAAACGTTGCTTGAAAATGGCTTTAGCCGTGTTTGGTGACCAGATCTGAATAGCCAGGTACTTCCCAACCTTCCTCTTCCCCACCTCCTTCCCATCCCCACTACCTTCAGCCTCACAACATACCCCAATTGGGGATGCCATAGTCTCACTGGCTCCAGACGGGAGCAGTTGAGATTCTTGTGCGGTATTCACTGTAAAAAAAAAAAAAAAAAAACTTCGGGAATCACCTAAATAACTAAAATATTCAATATTTATTAGATTTATATTTACAACCTGGCTTCTTATGGTTACCAATGTATTGATATTTTTATGTTTTTTGTAAATTTAAGTTTTATATACTTAATCTTTTGTTTTATAAAATTTTTGATTTCATGTCTTTATTATAAATTTTATTAGTTAAATTTTTTATTTTATTTGTGGTGTTTAATCAGAGGTAAAGTGACATGGAGGAAATCCATAATTGGTTTTATTTTGGCTACACAAACATGTACAAACTGGAAAAATGTAAACTGTCGATTTCCCGAAAATAAATAAATAAATATTCATAAATTATTTATATTGCAGACTATGAAATATGTATTGGAAAACAAAAATTATTTCGAAAAAAATTAAAACAGAAGTAGCAAAAGTACTAATAATATCTTTTTACCCCACAAACCAATACCAAGTTAATGCAAGCACATTGCAGTTTTATGGGTCCTCGAACATTTAATCTTCTACCAAAACACATTCAAATATCACTTTTACATAAAAAAAATTAAAATTATGGCTGATGCACATGTTCAGACACTTTTAATATGAATTCTTTGTAAATCTTCATGTTTCACTTTTCAATACAAATCTACGGTAACTTCAAGACTAACTTTATTTACTTTTTTGAAACTATAACAAACAACAACAACAAAAAAAATTTCACTGTCTTTACTTCATTTTTTTCACAAATACCATAATTTCTAAACATTGACTTCAAAATTAACATTTTTTCTTGTACTTATTGATGTAATATAGCATTTTTGTTTATATTACCCACACACGGTCAGTGCCTTAGTGGGTTCCCATTACCTACTTTTGCCTATTATATACTTACTTATTGCTAACTATGTATTACAATATTACTTGTACCTTATGTTTACAATTACTGTATTTAGAAAATATGTTAAATTACTTTTGAAATGTAGATATAATGGAAAAAAAAATTAAAAAAGATTATTGGAGTCGATACCCTCTCAATATATTGATTGAGAAATCACTAAGTCCGGCGAAATCAAAATGCTACGAAGAACAAATAATTATGCGGATTGCTTAGGTAGATAGGTACATGCACGACTGCACGGCTTCACGCGCTTCCAAGATCCGAATAGGAAAGATGCTAGACCCACAATATATCAGCTGTAAATCATAGCTGTGCGGGTGAAGTGTAGGGGCACTGGGCAGTGGATAAAGGGGGATGGGGGTTTCCGGCCGGCAGTGTGTCAATAAGTGTGTGTTCTCTTTTTTTGAATATCGTCAGTGTGTGTGAGGTTGTATCGAGCGGGACAGAGAAGATTTAACGAAATACCTAAACGTTCTGCGTTTGTTTCGAAATCTAGCCTCTTAAGACGACACTATACCCTAAAATATATTCAGAATCTTAACGACGTAAGTAAAGAAGCCGTGCATATGTTGGAGGCAAATCGTAAAATCAGGCCGATCATGATGCGTTTGAGGCACTTTACGGTCTCCCACAAAGTAGGCACTTCACAAAGTAGCTAGGCGCATCATGATCTGCTTGATTTTACGATCGGCCGCCGACATATACAAATTGCGACTCGCGGCTCTTGTATTGGACGAACCTACTGTCGAAATTGCCCTATCAAAGAAAAAAGAAAAATAATGTGGGAATCTTAAGGCTCTGCAACCGGGCCCGAAAAGAAGAAGATGGAGAGATACGAAATTACGAATGTTAGAGGAGAGCGCTAACATTTACAGCGACAAAATCGCTGCGAAAATTGCAAAAATGTTTAATAAAACACGACTCGTTTAAAATAGAGCAAAAATCTCGCGGGCATTATCTTAAACATCATTTAAAGAAACACTGTGATTTTTTTCATACATATAACTTGTAAAATAAGTGAAACAAACGTGTTAATAATAATTTTTGGAGCATATTTTGCGATTTTTTTCTATCGGGGGAATTTTATATAATTTGCGTTTCGGCGCGGGTAAAGTCTAGATATTATCTTCAAGAATAACATATATTTTTTTAAGAGTTTTAAAACTTACCGTGTTAAGGGAAATATGTAATAAATCGGTACAAATCCGGGTTGCGGGCCCTTAACGACGCGATGTTAGTGAAGAAAGCGTGTAAACAAACATACGTCTGCGGCACGGCGTATTGGACGGACGTACGGTAGAATTCACCTAGCATGCCTGGAGATTCGACCTTTCCGCCGGGTTAATTTTAATTAGTTCTGAAGAACGTGTTACTAATATTTAAGATGTTTCTAAATGAATACCTCCCGAAGTTATTAATTCATCGTCTCTGGTGCTCACCGATAACTTTAGATGTACAACGTATTACAATTATTTAAATGCGTTGTACGTTAAAAAAATGATGGCAACGTACTGTTTTTATTAATCTAAAATATAAATAACTCGCATCCCTTGTGAGGCAAGAAAATAAAAATTATAATTGAATTGCGAATTCGCCGAAATAAAATAAAATGTGAGCCTCGGCAAACCTCCGATAAACGTGGTTATGTCTCGCCTTAAAATAAAAGATACCAAATTATGGCGATAAGAAAAACAACTTTTTAGTGTACTAAAAACATGCCATAGAAGTTACTGAAAAAATCTTACCCAAACCCTGAAATTGCACTATGGAAATCGTCGAAAACTTATTCAAAACATAGTCTCCCTCCGCACAAGATCTCGAAGTTTAGGAGGGCTACGAAAACTTATTCAAAACATAGTCTCCCTCCGCACAAGATCTCGAAGTTTAGGAGGGCTACGAAAACTTATTCAAAACATAGTCTCCCTCCGCACAAGATCTCGAAGTTTAGGAGGGCTACGAAAACTTATTCAAAACATAGTCTCCCTCCGCACAAGATCTCGAAGTTTAGGAGGGCTACGAAAACTTATTCAAAACATAGTCTCCCTCCGCACAAGATCTCGAAGTTTAGGAGGGCTACGAAAACTTATTCAAAACATAGTCTCCCTCCGCACAAGATCTCGAAGTTTAGGAGGGCTACGAAAACTTATTCAAAACATAGTCTCCCTCCGCACAAGATCTCGAAGTTTAGGAGGGCTACGAAAACTTATTCAAAACATAGTCTCCCTCCGCACAAGATCTCGAAGTTTAGGAGGGCTACGAAAACTTATTCAAAACATAGTCTCCCTCCGCACAAGATCTCGAAGTTTAGGAGGGCTACGAAAACTTATTCAAAACATAGTCTCCCTCCGCACAAGATCTCGAAGTTTAGGAGGGCTACGAAAACTTATTCAAAACATAGTCTCCCTCCGCACAAGATCTCGAAGTTTAGGAGGGCTACGAAAACTTATTCAAAACATAGTCTCCCTCCGCACAAGATCTCGAAGTTTAGGAGGGCTACGAAAACTTATTCAAAACATAGTCTCCCTCCGCACAAGATCTCGAAGTTTAGGAGGGCTACGAAAACTTATTCAAAACATAGTCTCCCTCCGCACAAGATCTCGAAGTTTAGGAGGGTTACGAAAACTTATTCAAAACATAGTCTCCCTCCGCACAAGATCTTCAAGTTTAGGAGGGCTACGAAAATAATCTACATCTATTTTTTTAATTCATATTTCATACTTATCTTCTATAAATATACAAATTTAAATATAGTCATTAATTCTGATAAATGCTACGATTACACTGATGATCACCCACGTGAAATTGCGGCGCAGTGATTTGAAATAATTTGTACAGATTATGATAAAATGTTGTTGATACGACAAGACTGTGTTTGCATAGAAACTGACAAGATTACTTATCTAAGCTAGTGGCTAGGCTAGTCAACCGATTATTATTATTATTATTTTTTACATTACATTAATTCCAATGTCATCTGGGATGCTGTGTGGAGGGTCTTTTTAAGGAGAGGAAGGAATGAACATTGGTCTTGAAGAGACCCATGTTGTAGGAAGGAGGAAACACAGAGGCCGGCAAATCATTCCACAGCCGAGCTGTTGAACACAAGAACGAGTCGAAGAAGCGACCCTTTCTCATGTGACAAATGTCAACCGTGTACAAATGTTGGGCATGCGTTTGGCGTGTTTCCCGACTATGCACCGGTGCCGAAGGGATCAATGACGCTAATTCCTCGGAGCATCTTCCATTGTAATACCGGTAGAACAAGGATAGCATTCCCACCCGACGCCTTTGCTCTAAGGAATGCAATCCGTCTGTTAAGATGGGAGAATCTGTCAAACGGACCGCCTTATTCGATAAATACAATTTAATCAACATTATTAGAAAAAATAAATAACCACGGTGTAGTAAATCTAATTATTTCCACCTATATTGATAAGTATTCAATCTCGAATATTCTCTCATTCCCGCATCGCTTCGTCCTTTACTAATTTAGGGGCGAGGGATGCCATTGGTTAGATGCCACAGATGTCACAAATGGTCTGACTGATATAAGGTCATGTGGTACTCCGAGAAAGTGAGTTGCCGCGCATCTTCATGAAAAAAACCTCTGGTAGGACTGAAAGAATTTCAGCATTTTGTTAACAGGCTTAGCGAGCGGTTTAGGTAACAATTAGTTTCCTTTGGATTAAGTATCCATATAGTTTTCTACTATTTTACAATTCTTGAACTGTGTCATACTTGCAAATTGATTGTACCTTCATTATCATTATCATTACATGGTATAAAATGAAGTCGTTCAAAATGTATGTGCGCGTTAATCTTTTAAACTACGCAACGGATTTTCATACGGTTTCCCCCCATAGATAAGAGTAATTGAAGAGGAATGTTTATATGTATAATACATGTAAATTATATTAGAGAAAAGCCGAGAAAATCAAAGAAAACATATTTTTGTGCGATTTAAAACGGCTGGCGGGCCGTACTACAGTCACTTTTGAAATCCGTTCTACGGAAGAAATTGGAAAATAGATGTCCTAGAGTAAGTAGGTATTTGATTTTCCCTTTTCAAATATCCAGTGTTGCATTGCAAGCATTGTATAATTAGTGGCGAGTTAATTAGTTTATATGTATAATACATGCTTATTATAGTAGAGAAAAGCCGATAAATTCAAATATTCAATTCAGGCAGCGGGCAAGCGGGTGGTGTGGATTTTATAAAGATTGGGTAATGGCGTTGTGTTTCGTTAGCCACAGCAACGTGTGGCCGGGTCTGCTAGTTTCCAAATAAAGACAAATTGTGTTTATCGTAAACTAATTGCGGATTTTCTTTAATTACCGCCGCTACAAAAATGTATTGGTTGCATTGTTCGTGTTTTATGTACCAGTAATAATGATCTCTATCGGATGTACGTGACTAGGTCAAAAATAAAAATTGATTGTTGTTTGATCGGATTTCCTGAAAATTAAATTTGAAGTAGGTTAATTTTGGATTAAGCGATAACAAGAATTGTTATCTTAATTGCAGTAATAATACAACCTACTTGCTTACTAGCGAATTTTATTTACGAATTAAAATATGCAGTATGTTTTCCTTTTTATATATTGATATTTTCAAAATTGGAGGATGATTTTATGAAAGAATATTAATGTCGCCGTAAAAATGTGAGAACTTGTTTTCTCTTAATGACGCAAAACCATGTAATTTTTGTTCTGTATTTGGAATCCTGGAACCAATTCTTGATTCTTTTTTTATACTTCGAGTTCGATATAAAAGGAAAAAGTTGATAAACCGTGATTTATAAAATTTTACGATGAAAATCAAACAGTCAAACTCATTCAATTATTTTTATTACAATGTTATTGTTTTTTATCGAAATAATAACAACAATGTATTGTGAAATATTTTAATAGATTTTTTTAAATGGTTTTAATGGCGTTGCTTTGGAAACCTTTTGTATGATGTGTGCGCAGAAAGTACTTAAATTATTACTGAGAAATTATACGTAGATGAATTAAAGGTGACCACAACTTTATCATACCTTTGAAAAGTGATGAAAAAGAATTTGGTTGAATAGGTTAGGTAATGAGCTGTTTAAAAAAAATCATCACTTTTAATAAGCCACTTGCATCACATTTTTTATTTTTTTCCGGTTTAGACAAATATTCTAATACATGCTGTATTTTTTTTAATCGTATTTTTGAAACCCTGGGTTTTTTTGAAAATTTCAATCCGATAAATCAGACCATTTTTTATAAACCGGAAAGACGGGACATAATTTTATAGGTGCGAAAAAACGATAATTACGTAGCCGAAAATCATTTTAAAAAAAAGAACGTTTTCCACACGAATGGCACAGGAGAATAACGAGGCATACCAAAAATATTACATCTCATAAATATTTTTTCCTTGATCCATCTTATTGGTCATAAATCATTATAATGTACAACGTATATATTACTAAATCCAATGTAATACACTTGTACTTGTAAATTATAATAATAATAAGAATATTATAAAATTTGATTTTTTTTAAATCAGCACCATAACCATTATACCTCTAAAACACGTACCTACTTCTAAAATGTATGGGGTTCTCTTCAGAACATCTGTCAAAAAGTCAAACCAAATGATAAGTTCGCAGAGAACAAACAATAAATCTAGTGAATGTTAAATGTCAAATTCAAAAATTCGCCTGAAATCAAAGTGATGCCATTTAAAAAAAAAATCAGTGTGGAATTTTACAAAATTAATAGGAACATTTTCGGAGACGGGACATTTTCGTGTAGTGACGTCACGAGCCCAAATAATGGATTTATTTATTTACAAATAAAAAATAAATTGTACATTTCTAAAATATTTTATTAACATTTTCGCACGATTTTTTCCAAGTCGTTATGAATTCAATGCAAGTGGTCTATTACTTTTAAAGGGGATGTTGAAATGCCACTTTATGAAGCAACTGACCTAAAATGATATAATAACAGAACTTAAATAGAACTTACACAGAATGTGAAAATTAACTTTAAAAAATTGATGAATTGTTCATTTTTATTTAAACAGACTGTCCAAGTGGTTCTCCACCTTCATAGCATAATATTTGTGATGAAACAACTGCAAACATTCCTTGAGATTTTTTTTTCTATCCTATTGAGAATTTGCTAATGACAAACACGAGACTAGCGTCTGTGTGTAATTTTCCCTGAGGCTATGAGTTATAACAGTCTGCTCCACTTTTACTTTTGCAATATTATGCAACATGCTCACGGCCAAATTGTAAATAATTTATTGCAGCAAACACTCCATCCTTATTGAAGCTGTTAAATCTATCTATTGATGAATTAACCCCTCGGGTCTCGACCGTATTTGGCCAGACGGTCAAAAAATTTCCCTTTTACAATAAAATTAAAATAAATGGAATAAATCACGCTTTCAAATTTTATAATTAGAAACAAATATTTAACTTTTGAAATATAAAAAAAAATCATTCAAACATAAAAAAGTTTTAAAAATGGCTTACTTTTTTTTTTTTTTACATTAGCTCCACACAGGAGGCACCGAGGAAAACAATTTCCCTAAGGGCCTATGTCATCTTTGAGGATGCTGTGTGGAGGGTTTAAGGGAAAGGAAGGAGAAGAAGATATGGGAAGGAAAAAGGTATGAGGGGTGGGTAGGAATCTGGGGGTCAGTGTGGCCAGGAGTGACGGACGTATGAATCTATACCTCACACTGCGGTGCAAGGCGAAGGGTCGGGAGAATCTGGCTGGAGAAGTCAAAAGGCCTCCCTCAATCAGTCTCCTCCGATCCTGCCCGCCACGCAGTGGTTGGGCAAACGTATCCGCCACCAAGACCTAGACAAACCTCATCCCATGAACCCGGGCACCCCCGCTAAGTCATCAAACGTAGCGAACCACTTGGGGTGACCTGTGGCAGGGGTGTTGGTTGTCCAATAAATGGTTCCCGGGGGCGGCGGTACCCATATCCGCCTCCCAAATTGAAAACTTTACGTTTCTTCTAAGTAAAATGACTAACAACGACCAAAAAATACACATACATAATTTCTTACGCAAATGTATAATTATAAACGTTATCGTCAACTAACTTTTTTATCATTTCATGTAAAAATAATTAATAAAAAATTCTCAATGTTTCATAATTATTTTTTAAATTGCGGTCAGAAACTATTGATACATAAAGGTGTACATTTTATTTATTTCGCGGTTAACTTTTAGATGAGAATATAAAGCGTGGTATGTTCTCTTTCTAACACCGTTTAGATCTTTTTTCTAACCATGATAGTAAGGGAGATACAACGATTTCTGTGAGACGTTGTTCTGAAAACCGAACGAATAAACCTGACGGGTTAATAACTGAGTTTTTCTCTCGCTATCTTGCTTGGCTTATAGAAAGTAGCAGGTAACAAGTAACCCTGTGTTGTTAAATATTTGAACAATGTCTTTCAACAGAATTGTTTAAACCACTTTGTATCTAAGAATATAAGTAACTAGTTTACAGTCTTTTTTTTTATTAAAATAATTTTCTCCTCGTAAAATAACTCGTTCATTTGACACAATAAAAGAGTGTGATTCAGAAGTATTGCATATAGGTACCTACTATTTCTTCTTCTAACCTCAAATATATTGTTACTCTGAGCTTCTAACACAGCAAACTTATTTTGTGGCTCCATTTTGATTCGAATTAATAAAATACTTAGTTTTTACCACTTTGTAGGTAAAAACTAAGTATTTTATTCATTTGTACCTACTATTTCTTTGGATATTTGAAAGTAAATATTTGACATTCTGTCTTTTTCGTTTACATGTGAAGAAATAAGTATTTTTTATTCAGCAGTATATACTTTCCGGTGACCAGACAACTCAGAATGAAACCAACTCAGAAGAACCTCAGAAAGGCCATTAAGAGTGATGATAAAAAAAATAGGTTAAGCAGGTTAAGTTAGGTTAGGGTTACAGGCTATTTTAAAAATATGTTTTCGTAGCTTTTAATGACCTTTCTGAGGAGTTTCTGAGTTGGTTTCATTCTGAGTTGCCATGGAACCATACTTCCTCGGCGACCTGGCATTATTGGCAACAATTTTATTTGTAAAGAGGATTTACCTCTGCATACATTTCCAGCGAGGAGGTACCACAGAAATAATCCTTTGAGGGATCAAGTGTCCGAAGGATCATGTGTTCGAGAAATCATGTGTTCAAGGGATTAATTGTACGAGAGATAAAGTGTCCGGGGATCAACTGTCCGAGGGATCAAGTGTCGAAGGGACCAAGTATCCGAGGGATTAATGGGCCGCGGGTTCAAATACTCGAGGGATCAATTGTCCGATGGTAAATTGTCCCATGGATAAATTGTCCGAGGGATCAATTGTACGAGGTATTAATTATCTGAGGGATCAAATTTTTGGGGTAGTAAGTGTCAGAAGGGTGAACTGTTCGGGAATCAACTGTCCCTGGGATCCAGTGTCTGAGGAAAAGTTTCCAAGGGATCAAGTGTCCAAGGGGGTCAACTGTTCGGGGATCAACTGTCCTAGGCTGTCAAGGGGCTGAATCAAATGTCCGGGGGGATCAAATGTCGGAGTATCAAGTGTCAGAAACATTACTGTCCAGTGTATAACTTTATTTTTATTTTTTATATTAAAACCTCACGCTGCTCCAGTCTGGAGCCATTGAGACTATGGCATCCCCAATTGGGGTATGTTGTGAGGCTAAAGGTAGTGGTGGGGAGCAGTGGCGGCCCCTGCCTTAGTGCACTTGTGCAATGCACTACCAAACACCGACAAACGTCAAAAGTGTTAATTCATACAAACATCGACAAACGTCAAAAGCGTAAATTTGTAACATTCATTCCCGTAGGATTCCCGCCAATTCGTTATAATATCCTTACCAATTAACTTTCGTACTAGACTCCGTACTCATACTCGCATCGGCGCATACGAAAAAGCAATGCGTGCATCTTCCGTTGTGCCGAGACGTGATGTCACATGAAGTGATATTTCTACTGGGACAGTCTACAGAGGCTGGAACCGTGAAATGGGCAAGACATAGTGAAGATATATGACACGCTCGTGCACTAGCGGCGCACATGCGCAGAAGCATTCAGATTTATGACAAAACCTTTAACATGCGTTATATGTTACCGAACGTTTGGAATGACTTAGTTAGGAATAACGAATTTACAACTAATTGACAATATGACAATGTTATGTATTAGCTCTGCCATCGCACCGGGGCGGCGAAATCAAGCATTTGGCAGATCATTGATCACTATTGACACATTTTTAATGGTTTTCGCTAGTTTTGCTCTGCAAAAAACTTATTTGTAGTAATGAGACGGTAAACATTGCGATTAACTTCGATTTTTTCAAAAGCAACCGAATTTCATTTGAGAATAAATTGTTTTTGAAAAATAATGGCCTTCCAAAACGTTTGCTAAATATAATTCCAGTAAGGTTAAGGGAAAAAAACTTTAAATAGAGTTATTCAAACAAAGTATTAAATATTCGAAAGCATCTTGGCTTTGTGAATGTGATGGTTTGAACACATTTTTTGGTTTTCTGTGAACAATTTTCGTGGTTGATGATAAACTCAGGAGTGAAAGTTGTGTAAACGATAGCCTTTATTTTACTGAAAAGTTAATAAACATTCGTACTCCCAGTACACATACATAACGTATTGCAATTTAGTTTGTTCAATCGAGTTGATAGGTACACGATTACAACTTAATGTTGGTTTTTGCGAATCTGTGAATCAATTAATTATATTTTCCCGTATTAATGTTACCATTTTTTGTGAAATGCACTGCTGGCAAATTTTGTCACGGGCCGCCTCTGGTGGGGAGGGGAAAGAGATGGAGAAGGCGAAGGTGGAGAAGTATCTGGCTATTTAGATCTGGTGACCAAACACAGCTAAAGCCATTTCAAGCAATGTTTCAATTCTGAATGGTGGCGATACTTAGAGTATCTTCCACTCTAGCTACCACGCAACTGTCCGAGTGATCAAATATCCGGGGGATCAAATGTCCGAGGGATCATCTAGCCATGGGATAAACTGTCCATGGGATCAAGTATCGGGGGGGGGCAACTATCATCGGATCAAAATTCGGGTCACCATCAAAAATCGTGTCAAAACAGAATTAACAATATAATAACTTTATATTATTTTTTGTTTCAGATTCCACAATGTGTCCGATATGGCCTTTGCACATCATTGTCTTCTACCTGCTGACCCTGTTCCCGGTTTGGGTGATATGCCAGAACGCCCCGAAACTCCTGGCCTCATTTGACCCCGCCGAGCTGAAGGACCTGCACATGAATACCGTGGAGGCGGTGAACCTGACCCTCAGGCCCGTGGATTCGGGAGACATCATCCACCTGTACTCCGAGAAGACGCACATAGCTGACGTGGAGCAGTATAAGATAATATTGGACACTTCGGATGAGACTTGGCACGGAATGGTGAACATATCGGGGAAGTTTTTAGGTAAGACAACATTTATTTTCAAATTTTTACTTTCCAACTTAAAATTGCCTTGTACAGACAGCGCATGGTATATGCTCCATAATCCCAACCTAACCTAACACAACCATTTTGAGGTTGAGAACTACATTCCAACTTAATTTTCAAGACGATTGACTTTAATCTTTTAGAAGCTGGGCGTACTTTACAGGGCCCGATGATACCGTGCATAACTGTTGAAACTAATGCGCTCCACTGTTGAATTTGGCAGCCACCTCTGATCTTGAGCCTCAAAATACCTGAAAACACTCTTGACTTTGTGCAGAAACTTTGGGCGATCCCTTTAATAGATTCCCCTATTTTATCTACTGGATTGCAATATTTAGAGCACAGGCAATAGATAGTTAGATGGGAATGCTGTTCTTGTTCTACTGGTATTCCCATGGATGGTGCAGGGTCGGGAAACACGCCAAACACACACACATACAGTTGATATTTGTCACAAGAGAAAAGGTCGTTTCTGTGACTCGTTCTTGAGTTCAACAGCTCGGCTGTGAAACGATTTACCGGCCTCAGTGTTTCATCCCTCCCACAACATGAATCTCTTCAAGACCCGTATTCACACCTTCCTCTCCTCAAAAATGCCCTCCACAGACCAACCATCCTGGCCCTGAGGGAAATTATCGAAGTGAAAATATCTTTAGCACCGCTGTGATTTGAAACTCGATGAAACGAAAAATAGCAACACTAAAAAGAGACAAACTCATAATTCTACAAGATTTAACCTGCAAGAGAATGAGATAGTATAATCAGTCTCTTCGTGCGGTGCTTTGTAGCCTTCCCACTCTTGTCTACTTTTCTAAAAAAAACTAAAGTTTTCTGAAGGTTTCACTTCTACCGCATGTGAATTGCTTTGTGTGATTTTTTCTTGAGGACCTCCTGTGTGGAGACAACATAAAAAAAAATATCATTACTAACTAGATCTGAACAGCCAGGAACTCCTCACCCTCCTCTTCCTCGCCTACGTCTCTCTAATAACTTTTATAGTCTTATACCATTCCTCAAATTAGTGATGCAATAGTCGCACTTCAATCAGTTACGGCAAAATTAATTTTAAAAAACTCTTTGATAAATGGCCAAACACAATATTATTTCAGTGGAAGAAGCAATAAATCAAATATTGTGAGAAATGTATTTAAATTCACAGTTTAATATAAGTGTGGGAAACCCAAACGGTTTATAAAATAATAACAATGCGTTAACCTTTGACATGTTTGCATTAACTTATTGAAATTATCAAGAAATTTCCCAGAAACCCACACATGTGGCTTTTCAGCAATGCAAATTCCCTAATTAGATCATAATCAAATACAAATTTATTACGCATGGTGTCCGGAAATTAGTTCTACAAACGGGAAACTTTGCACTCGATTTTGTGAGAAAATCGAGTTGAAAATTTTAATATAATTTTTTTTAAATCTGTTATTACGGGGTTATTGTTGTCTTCTAAAATGTGTTGAAGCATGGACACGGCTTCAAAAACTTTTTAACTCTTTAGATTTACCGAAAAAAAAAATGTAAGAAAATATAAATCGAAATGTTCAGATTTCAGATTCTAAAAAAAAATGTTTATTTTTGGTTTTATATGTGATATGCGTGAGAAGACATTCAATGTTAAATAGATTCACTGGATTAGAATGTATCCCAAAATGAAATTTTGTGTTTGGAAGCAGATGAAACACCTTTTCATATTAATATTACAAACAGACATATACAATTTAAAAAATTAGTTTAAAAATTTACGCAAACTTGTCTAAGGTTTTTTAAAGCGCTTACCTTTTCTTCTAAACTTTATTTAGCTCTTTAAATGTGAAAAACATTTTTTTTTTGCTTTGACTTAGGATTGACCCTTCCTCTCCAGGGACTGAAGTGAACACCACTAACAGCACTAACACCTAAGCCAAATCCCAATTGGATAGGATCGAGATTTATTTTGTATATTAACTGCTTTACTTTTTAAAATTTAAAGTCATCCAAGAGAAATGCTTATATATCCACGTTTGTACACGCGATTGCAACCAAAAGTTGATAGAATGCATTATCTTCGATGACGAGTCTATCCGCTCAATCGGATGTCGGGAATAGGGGTAATTTCCACTTCCAAGATTCAATTTCATTCAGTCATTTAATCAACAAAACAAAATCGAAATTCAAATGTTGTATTTAAAAAATTGGCTTACTATGACCGAATGTGCTGTTTTGCGGTTTTCTGTTTTATAGAATTATTTAAAATTATACAGGAGCGTCTATGGTTAACCTTTAAATGCAAAGAGAAAGCTTGGTGTTCTCTTTTCTAAATCGTCGAACGAGTGTTATGAGGACATTTCATTTGGTGATAAAGATAGCACCACCTGGCACGAGTGGTAAATAGTAATATTTATTTTTTGTTTCCAGGTAAAACAACAGTAAAAGTGAGATTGTCAAAAAAGAATCCCCCCCAAGAGATAACAGCGGATAATTCTCTAGATGTCACTGTCATCAGGAAACAAAGGGTCATAGATACTGTGTTCACAGCCAGTGTTGCTACTCTCGTAAGTTTTATTTCAAAATTACCGTAAATAAAAATGATTGGTTATTATTTATGTTAAACCGTCCATTGGAGCCAGAGTAAAGTTAGCCTCTCAGAAGCTGGGCGTACTGTACACAATATTTTAATAGTACACATCTGCTGACCCTGTACAAATCGCAAGTGAGCCCCACTGTTGAATTTGTCAGCTGCCTCTGGTCTGGAGCTCCAAAATACCTGAAAAATACCCTCGACTCTGTGCAGAAACGGGTGGTCCATTTGATATATTCTCTCGTCTTAACAGACGGATTGCAATCTTTAGAGCACAGGCGCCAGGTGGGAATGCTATCCTTGTTCTACCGGTATTTTAATGGAAGATACTCCCAGGAACAAGAGTTATTGATCCCTTCGGCACCGGTGAATAGTCGGGAAACACACCAAATGCGCGCCTAACGTTTTTACACAGTTGACATTTGTCACGTGAGAACAGGTCATTTTTGTTACTGTGTAACGATTTGCCTGCCTTTGTGTTTCCTCCCTCCTACAACATGGATCTCTTCAAGTCCCGTGTTCCCTCCTTCCTCTCCTCAAAAAGGCCCTCCACCCAGGATCTGCAAAATAATTTTCCTCTGGGCCTTCTGTGTGAAGCTAATTTAAAAAAAATAAAAATAAAAATTCCACAACAACTCGCAAGCTTTTTGCGGTGATGAAATTTCTGTTTTTAACTACGTTTACATTTTGAAACATAAATAACTGATCAGCAAGTGCCTCAGTGGTCAAATAGTTGGGTTCCAACTGTGACATTGCGGGTTCAATCCTCCGCTAGCTAAATCCTCCATCATTGCATAAGCGATATTTTTCTCTTATCTTAATTGTATTAAGAGTAATTTAAATGTTGCCTGGCTATTTATAACCTGAGAATGATTTCTTTATTTTATGAAATATATTTATCTATGCATGTTCAATGTTGATTGGCAAAATGGCTTATAATGCACTCTGAGTTCACCTGTATCGAAGTTCACCGTTCATTAGAATTATTTTAACCTTTTGATAAGAATATCAATTTAATTTTTTATTTTTATTTCTTCATGTGATTTATTAAACATTATATCCAACTATTATCGTCAATGCCAATAGTTCACCAGACGTATTGAATTATTATCATAGACAGGGGTGTATGTAGGAGAGATCTTTAAAAGATTCTCAGAACACTTTCGAGCATGGAAACTCGGCCATTCAGATAAATCGGCAATTCAATTGAAATTGGCCAATCCTATTGATTTGTTCCTGAAATATTAAGGCCCAAAATGCGTCGAGCATGCTTGATTACGGAGGCAATTGAAATCCACAAAAACCAGACATATAAAGGGACGACGAGGCTTAGTTTTGCTTCGTAGTTCTTGGAATCCGTTATTTGACGGTTACACCAAAACTAACCGCCAAAAACCACATTAATTGCTCTAATTATACTGAAATATCGACCCCAAGAGCATTGATGCTTGCAATATGGTATCACTTCTACATAGATAAACACATAACTTCACCACAATCTACACATCTACCCTGATGATGGATATTGTAACACAGTCCGAAACATTGGCTAAAGAAGGGGGAAGTGCAACATGGCTTAAACCCTAAATTAATCACTATAATACTTTTGTTCATGAAAACCTCAAATCAGGAGGTGGGGTAATGATATGTATTAAAAAAAAATACTCTTGCCACATTCTTGAATCGTCTAATAATGTATCTGAACAATTATTTATTTGTGTTCTTGGTTCCAAGAAACTTGTCATTGGTTTTGTATACATTCCCCCCTCCTCTTCAATAGAAATCTATAAGTCACATACTGAAGCAGTTGAGCGTGTTTCCATAAAGGCCGATTCCTTACTTATTTGTGGTGATTATAATCTTCCTAAAATAGTGTGGCTTAATGATAGTCATGGTGTGAAAACTCCTAATAATGTTTCCCTTCATGCTTCCATAATAGTAAATTCCTTTGCCTTCCTGAATATGTACCAATTAAACTCGATCAATAACTGTGGAGGTTACTGTCTTGATCTAATATTTACCAATATGCCTAGCGTTTGTGTATGTGAAGCTACTGACTCAATATTACCAATAGATAAATATCATCCACCACTCGATATTAACTTCACTAATCCTTTCAAAAGTGACACTCTGAAATCAGCAGTTACATTCCACTACAAATTTAACAAAGGTGATTATACTGGCATGAATAGGTACCTTGCGCAATATGACTTGGCAGGTATGTTATCAAACAACAATATTAACGATGCGGTATTTAAATTCAACGAATGTATAACTCAGTTTCAGTTTCAGTGCCGGCAACCCGGGCGTTTATTTATTTTTCATTTATTTACAAAGTTTTATTTTACCCACCTCACTAGACATAGTCTGTTCCGAGGTAGGTAAATAACATTTTATATTTATTAAAAAGGATATGAATCAGAGTAGACATAATATTATAAAAAGATAAATAGTAGTATAAAAAGATAAAAAAAATATGTGATATTAAAAATGATAAAAAATAATAATGATAAAAAAGAAGTATAAAAAGATAAAAAACAATGTGAAATTATATGCCTATATGCACTTTGCCTATTCCTATGCCTACTATGCTTATATGATAAAGAAATATATATGAAAGATAAAAAATAAAATCTATGAAGATATATACCTATAAGTCCATACATGAACATTCATACATGTACATTTTCTTTTCCATATATCTATACATGTATATATATATATATATACAAACACACATTTATACTTATACACATATACACATACACATGCATACATGCATATATGTACACATGCACACATGCATACATACATATATACATACACAAACATGCATACATACATAATGTTGTTATATTAAATATTTACGTATAAATTTTGTTTTTGTTTTTGTAAGTTTACATGTTTTTGTAAAAAAATTATACATTTAAATAAGAGAATATAAATACCGTGGGTAATAGTTAAAATTGTATGCTGTATTACATTAATTTATTACATTACAACACAGGTACATGTTAGTTAATATTATGTACAATACACTGCATATTTTGATATTATATAATTTCGTAGGAAATTATATGAAATGAATCTATAAAATGTACTCGTATTAGTTATTTAGGATATTCCGAATGTCCTTTCTTTCCTTTTCAGTCAACCATATAACTAATCTTTTGAACAGCCAGTCCAATTTGTTTGGGGTAACGTAAGTTTTTGTTTGTGTTAGGAAGATATTGAAAATGTGTGGAGCCAGGTACGATTCATGTTTTTTTGCGAAAGTTGATTTAATATAGGGAACCTGAAAGTGATTATTTACTTTTGCTCTTGTATTTTGCGAGTGAGGTATGTGGTGAGGTGATGTTTTAATACAGTTTTTATAGATGATTTTTTTAATGAATAGTTTATTTATGTCTAGTAATTTGTTTTGAATCATTAGCTGTTCTGTCGGATGTTGGTAAGGTTTTTTAAACATAATTCTAATTATTGTTTTATGATTTATTTTAAGAGGATTGAGGTAAGTATCTGCTGCTCCTCCCCATACTGATATACCATACGTTAGAATACTTTGACAAAGTGCGAAATATACATTTTTTAATTGATTTAAGGACATGATGTTTCGTATAGTTTTGATGATGTATGATAGTTTCCGTATTCTTTTTGTAAGTAAATTAATATGGAGATCCCATTTTAGTTTATTGTCAACAGTTAATCCTAGGTATTTAATATTATCCGCGTGATCAATTTTGTCACAAGTACAGCATGTGTTATTTGAGATAGTATTGGTGCAGGGGTGAAGATGAAGTTGTGGATGGCAGTGTGGTTGACCAGCCTTTGTTTTGCTGAAAGTAAGGTATTTTGTTTTTGAAATGTTGAGTGTTAGTAGATTATTTTGTAGCCATTTATTTACTTCAATCATCGCTGTTTCTGTGTTTTTGAAAACCTTTTCCCATGATTGCGCCTTGAACAAAATTGCTGTGTCATCTGCATAACTGATTACTTTGTAGTCTATTTTACCTAAGTTTATCTCAGTTAGACTATTTATGTAGATGAGAAATAGTATGGGACCCAAGACGCTGCCTTGCGGTACTCCATACTTGATATCTAATTTGTCACTGCTGTGTTTGTTTATTTTTACTATTTGTTGTCTATTTTCAATGTAACTGAGGAACCACTTTAGCGGAGGACCGGTTATGCCAATATTTTTAAGTTTTTGGTGTAGTAAGTTATGTGAAATGGTGTCAAATGCTTTCGCTAGGTCTAAGAACACTCCTATCACATATGCTCCGCCATCAATGCTTTTCACTATGTAGTTGGTTAATTCTGATAAAGCGTCTTCTGTACCCATTTTAGCACGAAATCCAAATTGGTGGGATGAGAGCAGATTGTGTTTTTCAATGTACGCAAGTAATCTTTTTTTCATAGCTTTTTCTAGTAGTTTGGATATTGAATTTAGCAAAGTGATTGGTCTGTAATTAAGTATCAAGGTTTTGTCTCCCGATTTATGTATTGGAGTAATACATCCTATTTTTAGGTGATCAGGGACAATTCCGAGGCTAAAACTTTGGTTGAAAATGTGTTGAAGTGGTATAAGTATGTATTCTCGGAGATTTATTAGTATTTGATTGGAAAGGTTATCCGGTCCCGTAGCGCAATTTGGTTTGAGAGATTTAATGAGATCCGAGATTTCCCTTGTTTTTACTTTGTAAGCATAAAATGAGTGATTTGGTCGTATGGCAGAGCATAGTTTGGATAATGAGTCTTCTGTTGTGCAGTTTTTTTGGAGAATTTTTTCCGCCAAGGTAGTACCAACTCTTGCAAATTGTGAGTTAACAAAATTAGCTATTTTATTAGGTTCATTTTTTGCTAAGACTTTATCTCCATTTATTACGAGTTCTTTTATATTCGAGTTTTTCTTAGGACTGGAATAAGTAATATCTTTTACAACTTTCCAAATTTTTTTTGGATCATTTTTGGCGATTTTTATTTCTTTTTTGTAATATTTATATTTGGCTTGTTTAATTAACTTATTACACAGGTTTCTATATAGTAAGTAATCATTCTTTAGTTTGTAATCATTTGGGTTTTTGTGCACTCTTATATGCATTGCATCTCTTCTATGAATACTGTTGACTATTCCTGTCGTGATCCATGGTGTTATTTTTTTCTCTTTATGTGTATAGATTTTTTTAGGACTTTTTGTGGTGTGTTTAGTTATATAGGTTTCAACCGTATTTATAAATGTGTTTAGTGCTCTGTTTGGGTCTATTTCGTTTAGTACATTAGTCCAAGATTCATTGTGCATGTCTAATTTTAAAGACCTAAAGTTTATTTTTTCTTGCAAGTTGTCATTTTTGTTTTCTTTTTGTTCTTTGTTTAGTTGTATGTTTATTGTAGTTGTGAAATGGTCTGTGACAGTTGAACGAATAATGGATGAATAACTCATGCTATAGATTTGTTCGTTCCAAGGGGAACTTTTTCCCAGCCTAAATTTCCTATTTGGTTCAGTATGAAACTAAAGCATTTGATTATGGAAAAAAAGAAAACACACAAGTTATTCAAATTAACGAACAACTTAGCGCTTTATCAAAAATTTTCTCAGTTAAGAGAATTATCCAAAATTGAATCTAACTTGTGTTATAAATCTTATATTGAACTCACTGAGACAAAATTAAATCTTAACCCTAAACAATTTTGGAAATTTATTAAACAAAAACGTATTGATAACGATCTCCCTTCAAGTTTATTTTTTTTATGATACTCACGCCACCAACGATTTCGATATTGCCAACCTTTTTGCTGAACATTTCTCCTCTGTCTATACTGATAACATATGCACCATCCCTCCACTTAAATATGCTAATACTATTGACCTTAATAATTGCGAAATCACACTTGTAGATGTTTTCAATTACTTAAAAAATCTTCCCAGCAAAACAAGCACTGGTCCTGATGGTATACCTGAAATATTATTGAAAGAATGTAAATCTGTTGTATCTAAGCCAATTTGTTTATTATATAACTTATCATTATCATCTGCCACTTTTCCGGATTCCTGGAAGGTTTCCTATATACGACCTATTTTTAAATCGGGTAATAGGTCGAACGTAGAAAACTATAGACCTATATCGATGTTATCTCATATTCCTAAAATCTTTGAATCTATAATCACAAAAAAAATAACACCTATTTTCAAAAATGTGCTGATTGAGGAACAGCATGGCTTTAGATCTGCTAAATCTACCACTACAAACTTACTCTCCTTCACCAACACCGTAATCAATGGCCTAGAAGATAAATCACAAGTAGATGTTCTATATACCGACTTTTCTAAAGCTTTTGACAAAGTAAAACACGCTATCCTCATGGCCAAGCTATATGCTATAGGTATACGAAACCCATTGCTATCTTTCTTTAATTCTTATTTAAGCAATAGAAAACAAAGAGTTAAAATAAATAACATTGAGTCTATTATTATTGAAGTAACATCCGGCGTACCGCAAGGAGCACATTTAGCCCCGCTTCTCTTCAACTTGTTTATAAATGACATTATTCGTATTTTCTCTCACACACGCTTTTGGCTTTTTGCTGATGACAATAAGATCCTAAAAATAATCAAAAACTACCATGACTGCCTTCTTTTCCAATCAGATATTGACTCTTTCAATGACTGGTGTAAAATTAATTGCTTGGAACTAAATGTCGATAAGTGCAAAATTATGTCCTTCTACAGATCTAAAAATCTGATTGTTTTCGAATACAAATTAAATAATAATTGCCTAACAACTGTTCAATCTATTAAAGATCTTGGTGTCTCTCTTGATAGCAAGCTTTCTTTCCGGGAACATATAAATACGATTGTTAATAAATCTCTCAAACTACTTGGTTTTATCACTAGAACCACTTCTGACTTCAAAAACATAAATACCCTAAGAACTCTTTACTGCTCCTTGGTTCGCCCCCATCTTGAATATGCTTGTATTATATGGTCTCCTTTTTATGCTGTCCATATTCGTCATATTGAATCCGTTCAACATCGGTTCCTAAAGGGAATTGCTTGGAGGCTAGGATTAGAGCGAGGCAATTACTCGTATGCTGAAATTGAACAAACTCTAAACCTTTCTCCTTTAGAAGACCGTCGGATAAAATCTGATCTCATTTGTTTCTTCAAAATTATTAACTGTTTAATCGACTCGCCTACATTACTACAACTCATCACATTTAATATACCTTCTCGTAGACTCAGAAATAAAGACCTGCTTTTCCTCAATCAGCACTCGACTAACTATGGTTATAACTCACCACTGTCCAGAATGTGTAGACTGGTCAACTCACGTCAAGACCTTGATTTTTTTGGTATTAGCTTAAATGATTTCTGTCGCTCTTTAAACAAATGAAGATATGTTATATTCACCCTAATTTTTGCAAGGTCTTGACGTGACTTGACACTTATTTTTCTTCTATTTTCACTGTTTGTCTTTGCTTTCATGTACCATCCGAATCCTTACATTGTTCATTTCTATACTTCGTGATACTTTGTTTTAAATTGGACGTAAGTCCGTAAATAAATAAATAAATCGGTGACCGGCCAATCAGAATGAACTCACCTCAACACCTCCCTTGAAAAGTCATTGAAAGAGATTATTTTTTTTCAAATTGGTTAAGTAGGTTATGTTAGGCTAGATTAGGTGCTATTTTTTATTTCTTTTTTTTAATAACTTTTAATGACTTTTAGGTGAGGTGTTGAGTTGAGTTGATTCTGCGTTGATATGGGACATCTCAAATCTTATCCAACCATATTATTTGGCTACTTTACAGTGAAAAAAAAAACTGTTTGTCAGTTTTTGAAAATGCAGGTCATTTTCACCACACTTCTCAAAAACTGTGGTTTACTGTTTGTCATGTAGTTTCAGCATCCTTCAATAGATGTCATTTTGCTGTACCTTCATTATATATTTGTAAAAAACCATAGATAAAATTGCGAGAAACAATTTACAAAAAATTCTGCCTCAATACAGGTTCACCTAGTGAGGCAGGCTATGCACAACTAAAAATATTGTATAATAATGCTACTTCTGTGTAACCGTTTTTACATTACTTTCTATTTGTAAATTTTTTTGTAGTGATGTAATCTATTTATAAACTACAGTGAACATGTACTTTTTTAGTTGTAATATTGCCAATTTCATTGAATAAAGATATTATTATTATTTAGTTAGTTATACATAGTTTTGTGGTATCTCAACAGATGTCAGTTAAGTAGTAGTTTAGAAGAGTATCATCTATCGTCGTTCATGTATAATGTACAAACGGTTATAATAATAGGCGAAGATATATGGTAGACCGCTAGACTCCATCAGTGTCTCAAGTTTGGAACTGCAGAATAACTGGATGTGTCTTTATTGCTACTGTCAAATGTCAAACAGTATTTCTGGATGACGTTTGCAGTGATTTCCCATCTATGATATGTTGTTTAGTATTGTTCCATACCAACTCAGAATCAACTCAACTCAACACCTCTTTAAAAATCATTAAAAAGCTATAAAAAAATAATCGAAAAACAGCCTGTAAGGTAACCTATTTAACCAATTTTTATATTTCATAACTTTTAATGATTTTTCAAAGGAGGTGTTGAGTTGAGTTCATCCTGAGTTGTCCGGTCATCGTGTAACCATTAGCTTGTGTGTTTTCAAGTAATTATCCTAATTTGCATCTTTTTCCAGGTGTCACTAATCTACATAAACTTTGGATGTGCGTTGGATTGGGGTAATGTCAAAGCCACGGTCAAAAGACCCATTGGACCAGCCATTGGTTTCGTGGGACAATTCGTCTTTATGCCGCTGGTAAGTATTCATTTATTTATTTAAGTACATTTATTTATTAATCGTAAGTGTGGTATATCTAAAAGCTTCCGAGCTTGTCACATAGAGGGCAGTGGTAAGAGCTGTTCCGAAAGTGCGCTAGGTGGCAGTTAGTTTAGTTCGGAGTTTAGGCACCAGGGAGACCAAGTGCCGGGGTGCTGTCTGCAGAAGCTCACTCAATTCAGATCTCATTTAGCCAGCTTCCAGTTAGGCACTTACGCGGAGTATTAAACAAATCCCTTAACATAAAAGAACTCTATTCTTTCCCAAGAAGTAATCTCCTACCAAGACGAGTTAGAGAACTGTTTGTGTGAAAACAATCTTAAGGTAAATTCAGTCTCGACCATCTCAAGTTTTATTTATTTTTTATTTTATTATTATTGTACAACAGAATACTTCTAATTACAGTACAATTTAGTTACCCTATCAGCATTTAGGTAAGTGACTCTTCAATAATATTTTTAAGGCATATAAAGAACAGTCACTTACATCCAAATGGTTTGCAATTTCATTTAACAGTACCACTCCCCTCGTCATGCTATGCTTTGTCAAGACGTCTGTTCTGCCGTTCGGTACTTTAAATAAGTCATGATGTCGACTTCGGCTGTAGTGGTCTGGTACATATAAATCATAGCATCCCAAGAGAAATGGGCTATCGATGAAATTGTTCCAAATTTTGAAAGACAGAATAGCAAGACTTGCTTTCCGTTGAGTTTCTAGACTCACAGAATCAGTTTCCTCAAGTAAGTCAATATGGTGCATGAACCTTGGATAGGTTCCATGCTTCCGCATATAAACATACCTGAGGAATTTCTTCTGGATTTGCTCTAACACATCAATGTACTTTTGGGGGTACGGTGCCCAAACATCGCTCGCGTACTCCAGCTTGCTTCTCAGTATGCCATCGAATAACGCTAGCATAGCTTCTTGGTTATCAAACTGCTTACAAGTCCTGATGATGAACCCAAGAAGTTTGTAGCAAGACTGAGTGAGCTGCGATATATGGCAAGAGAATGTCAGTTCGGGATCAAAGACGACACCGAGATCCTTCGTGGATTTTACACGTGATAACGTTTCGCCTTTTATTTTATAATCGTAAACTATAATGTTTTTACGAGTGAACGACATAGTGACACATTTCTTTGTGTTAAAATCTAATTTGTTTGCCAACGACCATTCAGATAGTGCATCCAGATCAGTTTGCATTTTAAAGCAATCTTGTTGGCAGCTTATTTCCATCATAATTTTAAGGTCATCAGCAAATAGTAGACATTTGCCATTCCTAACACAGTTTTGGATGTCATCTATAAGTATTAGAAACAACATAGGTCCTAGGTTAGACCCTTGAGGAATTCCAGATTACGCTTGGAATTTTTTTGAATTATGTCCATTTATCGAAACAAATTGGCTTCTGGATTTTAAATACGATGAGAAAAAGTTCAGTGTTGGTAGATCGAAGCCTATTTTAAACATTTTCCTCAAAAGTATATCATGGTTAACACGGTCAAATGCTTTGGCAAAGTCGGTGTAAACTACATCTGTTTGGTGCCTCGAGTCTAAACTGGTGGCTACCAACCGCGAAAAATTAAGCAGATTTGTGATTGTTGATTTCTTTGGAAGGAAACCGTGTTGATTTTCACCAATGAATGGCGAAATCTAGTGACTTAATTTGTCACAAATCAATTTTTCAAAAAGTTTGAGCAGCACTGATACACATAAATCAAAAACACTTGCCAAAACATTATAAAAATAATCTACCGCAACATCAACAGAGTGTATGCTTTTAAGAAATGTCTAGTCAAAATGTGACAGAATGTTTTGACACAATTTTATATCAGCACGCTTAAAGTTATATTGCGAGTAGCCGTTGGTTGTTTTGCCCGTTCTTGGTGCCTCTCATCTTTGGAAGCCTGCAGTCTTTATTAATAAGTCCACCCACCTGTGGCAACATTCTGTTTCTTCTTTTTAACCTCACTTTAACTTTAAAGATCTGTTCAAATTTGAGGAGCTCGGTATCAAAGTGGGATAGAAGCCGTTTAGACAATTTTTCAGTAGAGACAATTTCTATTTTGGGTTTGTAGGAAAACAATACCCAAAATGTTTTATTTTCTAAATATTATTACTAGTTTTTGAGTGATTACATAATGTTTTTCCTAAATAATGTTTATGAGTGATATATTAAATATCCTAAATTAATTTATAAAATAAATTAGTTTATGTCAATTATTCATGTCCGCTTACCAAAACCTGTAAGTGTCCATTTTTGAAACCCATAGCCCTGTAAGTGTCCATTTTTTAAAACCCATGGAGACCAGTAAGTGTCCATTTTTGAAACCCCTGGAGACCACTAAGTGTCCAATTTTGAAACCCATAGACTTGTAAGGCCATCCGCTCATGGAGAAATTGAAAAAAAAACAGTTGACGAAGCAATCGCTATCCACAGAAAAGGAATTTCATTGGCGGTCTGCACACGGCAACTTGTTAAAGACGCGGTGACTAGCGGTGCCACTACCATGGCAACCTGTCAACTAGGCAACTGAAATGCGACGGCCGCGGCGACTAGCAGTGCTGGTCGCCGCGCCCGTCGCATTTAAGTTTCCTTCTTGACAGATTGCTTTGGTAGCGCCTCACGACCTGCCAAGTTTTCGAATTATCTGCGATATGTCAGATCAGAAAAATGTCAATTTTGCTCAGGAGGTTGACAATTTGATCTGTGCCGTGATTTGAGTTTTTAATATTTTTATATTATTTATTTATCTATATGGAATATGTTTACATTGGGTTTTTCGATGCCTGTCTCACTGTGTTAAGACAGTTGCCAACTAGTTTTCAGTTTCTCCATGAGCAAAGGCCCTAAGTGTCCATTTTTAAAACAAAGTTTCACCAAGGTCAGAGTTTGTATGGATTAATTAAAGGTGGTTCATGTTCAGTTGCAAGAAAGATTTTTAATTTAAGAAAATATAATATTTGAAATCAACAAAAAATTAAAATAAATAAAAGTTAAGAAAATAGTTAAAGTTCAGTTGCAAGAAATAACAGCGTTTACTATAAACAACGACGACGATCACATTTTAATAAACACCTAAAATATGTAAAAAATGAACAATATTAGTATTATAAAGTGTGTTTTCAGGTGATTTTAATTAAACAGTTTTTTAAAGATATTATAGGTTGGCATATTTATATAAAAATAAAGTTTTTAATGCTTTATATGTCGAAAGTCGATTGAACAACCCCTCACAAATGCTTATGTCAAATGTGCAAATAGTAAGTTGCAGTATCAAACAAAATGTAGTTTTAACTAGATAAATCCGTCATGTAAGACATATTCATCAAAGTAGGTTATTATAAGTCTCATTAACATAGCACACAAGGTTAAAAGAAATATAATTAATTAATAAAACTTCATTGAAAATGGCAGTTCGGTATCAGAAATAATGGAAGAACTGACCTCCTTCAACTTTTATTTTCCTCGTTTCCGCTCTTCGGGGTAGACTGCTCACTTGCTAGTATTCGTTATCTCCGTGTAATATGTTTTTACCAATATTAATCTCCCAAAACTTCAAAATACCTCAAATTTATTTATAAAACTGTTACTATTCTATCATCTTTAGTTTTTGTTTTAGAATGTCAAAATAACAGCCGCCATGACACTTTTAACGGCAATTTATATGAAATGTCCGATTTTGAAAAAAAAATGAGATGCAGGTGTCCACTTTTGAAAGAAAGGACAAACTTTATCATTTAAATTTTGTACAGGGTGCGGCAAAACAGACAGGTGCAGTTTTGAAGGGCTATTAAAAAAAACAGCTTTATGTACAGAAATGGGGTTTATTTTATTTTATTCGGTACATAATGCCGTTTTACGCATTACATTCTGAAGATATCATCAGAAATATGATAGCCCCCAGCAGCGATATGGCACATCTCGATAGACATACCGAATAAACAAAATTTTCAGAACTAGGCTGGAAATAACCCAAGGCAATGAGAGACATCTTCACTCCTCAAAAGTGACCGTGTGGTGTGCAATTTCGAAGAGAAAATGGACGAACCGTGTCTGTCAACGCTTAACATTATGTTTCCATGTAGGAATTTTTTTTTTAACCTTATTGGAAGAACTAACGGTGGAAACAGATCTGGGAGACATCTGGTTTCAACAGGACGGTGCTATGGCCCATACAGTTTGAGTTTCAATGACAAAACTGTGACAGATGTTCTCTGCGCACCTCGTCTCCTTGGGGGGTGACGTGGGATGGCCCGCGCGCTCACCTGATTTACGCATTTGTGACTTCTTCCTGTAGGGCTATCCTGCAGGTAAAAGTTTTTAAACAATCCTCACACCTTGGAAGAACTCAAGGATCGAATTCGGGATCACCGTTACGCCTATCGAGATTGTGCCAAACTGCATCCGAAAACTTCAGAAATTGCCTTCATTAATGTATAGCTGCTGGGGGACATTATCTTTCTGATTTCATCTTCAGGATTTGATGCATAAAATGGCGTGATGTACCAAAAAAAAAATATACTTCATATCCATAATAAATATACTTCATATCTATAATAAATATACTTCATATCTATAATAAATATACATCATAATAAAATATTTTCAATTTGGAGGCGGGAATGGGTACCGCCGCCCCGGGAACCTTTATTGGATAACCAACACCTCTGCCATAGGTCACCCCAAGTGGTTCGCTACGTTTGGTGACTTAGCAGGGGTGCCCGGGTTCGTGGGGAGAAGTTTGTTTAGGTTCTGGAGGCGGATGACCAGGACACACTGAATCCCAGATTCCTACTGTAATAAATCTCCTCTTCCCCCCCTAATTAAATATCACTGCTTTAAGCTTTCCCTTCAAAGCACATTCGAATTAGGAAATTTTAGAACAACAGCTCGGTGTGGACGCTCTCTCCTTGGTCGCGGCACCACTGTAATAATTCCGATCCTTGCTCCTGTAATTAATTAATTTTCCTTTTCTTTTAAAACGTGATTTTGTTGTTTCTTTCTTTCTACATCGTTCATAGGCTCTGCAACGAAAGCTCTGTACGTAGAGTTCGTCTTACTGATTCGTATTCGTAGCCTTGTAGTTCCGTCGCTCAATCTTCTCTCCCCTTCATTCCTTTGGCAGCGCCTCGACACCCATTTACGTAATACGTTTTAGGTATACGTGGCGAGATGCTCTCAATTAATCAACTTGTAATTAACCCCTTAACGTTGTGTCATTTTTTGTTTTAAAGGTTTGATATGGTTAATACAATTTAATTAATAATTTGTTTGTGGTAAACCCTTGTTCTTTTAGGTATGGCGTGTTACAATTCACTAGGGTCCGATTTACAATGACTGACTCTAGCTAACTTGAAAATAACTAATGCTATCGTTCGTGCAACTTCCTACCCTACTAACGTCCGTTCTATACTCGTTTGTTGATGACTACTTCTTCTGAATTAACCCGCGTCATCCTCCCTAGTACCTAGTACATAAATATGCTTTTATACATTTAATTGGGAAGATCCTACCTTTAGCGTAACGCAGCGTATCCTCTGCTGTTCTTGGGGTGCTAACACATAAAATATAACTTGACATTTGTACTCTAGTTACGGATTTTCAATCAAAATTCAATCAAAACAAGCCCGGGATGCACAAATTCTACAGGCACCATTGTAAGTGAAGCTTGTTAGTTAGTTTTGAGTTTGAGTAGGTATTTTTGGGAGATTACTAGGGATTGACATGAAACAAAATATGTCTTGCTACAATTGGACTCCTCCATTTCCGCAACTGACTTGGTGAGGTTCAATTAAAACCGCCCGGTCAGTCTCCAATTCCAACACCTCCAGAGAATATTTTGATGGTCGCAAGCGACGAATGAAAAATCGACATGTTTTGCTTCCTGTCGGGAAAGGGTTTGGTATGTGTTTCCAGTTCGTAGGGTGATAGTGGGAGTGTTCTCAACCAATGCGCCGCCAAATTATAATAGTGATAATGTTAATGTTGCTTGATGAAATGTCATCTCATATCGCTTGATGTGAGGATCTGCTTCGAATTATGGTGTGTTAGCCGATATCCGGAAGTATTCAGGATTGCGTGGGTGGCACGAGGTTTTAGATCGTGACATCCTCAAAGCCGAATTGATGATGATGATACTGTAGAAGTCTTTCAGCATGTCGATGACTAGAGTTCCGTTCACTCCTATAGCATCGAACATGAACATTAAACCGAAGTGGATTAGACAAGCGGCAATGTCAGGAGGTCGGTGGAGCCGCTCCCCCCTCTGATCTCGTGAAGTTTGAATTTAGTAAAGGTAGATTTTGATGTCATCGACCCTCGCCTCTGCAGTCACACAGCTCCTCAACAGTCCCGTTCTCCGTCCAGCAAACCGCCTCGAACCAGTAGAAATGATGCTTACGTTTTCCTAGGCACTTTATAAACATGCGTCAGCCTTCAGCCGCGGTGATCATCGGTATTTGATTTGAATGAAAATACCTCCCCTCGCATGACGGAAACAGGCGTGACGGGGACGGTCCCCCATTTAGCGTCACGGGCATCCGCCCTACGATAGGTGATACCCCAAGCTCATCTCAAATATCAGCTCGAAGAAGGAATGTCAAGCTCGTCTTCCAGGGTGCTGGGTCCAGGAATTAATGGCACCGGGTCGTGAATCCGACTTCCATCCCATCCATTTCCCCTGCTACGCTTTCGTCCAAAGTACATTCCCAACCTGATGCTGGATGATGCCCTAATTCTAATTTTGGGGAAGATTATGAAAATTTATCCGGTTTCCGACAATGAGCCGCCGATCGATTGCTAAAACAACTCTGTATGTCCTGTTCTCTTCGTTCCGCTGACAAGGTAACTCCCCACGAGCGTAACCAAAGGGTAGTGAAGCCAACGCGAGTTTCGTCACTTCTTTTCCTTCATTACGGAGGTAGCCCGGCCAGATCGTTTTCTCCGTCCTGTATTTAATTGACCTCCCGCGACAGCGACTCTTATCAGCTGATACCTCTGGAGGGGGCTAAAGAGGGGGGTTGTGGGAGCACGTCCTTTGCCTTCCAGACGTCCCCCAATGCCTTTATGACGATACATGTGATAGCATATACGTCGACATCATGAGACGGCTCCTGCCTCGCCCTCAACTGCTTCAGGGCCGTCCAGAGACACAGGTTTCCAAGCCTCCATCACAAAGGATTCCAATTTAACTGGACCAAGCCTGTAATCATTGCTTGCTTCGCCCCCACATTTGGGAAATAGTGTAGCCCACCAGCAAATCGTTCACTTCGCCCCCGATCATAACTGCATAGGTGTAACCTACATACATGGAATAGGGAAGCTTAACTCAAAATTACTCCAGCAATCACCAGCTTCAGCGCCGTAACTCGTTCGGTTAAATTTGAAGGAAGGGAATTTGCTAAATAATAATAGCAGAGCGCGTCGCGCGCGATGTCTGAATACCTACTGTTGGTCTCGTTCAATCGCAAATACTAAGGATTTAAGCTAGAATGTAAATTCTGTATAAAATATACCTAACGTAAAGTGCTATGCACACTTCCATGCGCGAGTTTAAACGAAGTCAACAGCTAGCTTATGTAGGTCTTTACATAACAGTTTTCCTGAGATCTCTGAAATTTGGGGTAAAAGGCGTGGGGTTTTATCTTTTTGGGAATGGGAATTCTATTGTATACATTTGTTAGTAAACAGAAGCCTCATGCAATGCATCATTTTTCCAAATCAATATACCTAGTACGTACAGACCTTGCCTAACAAATATCTGCAATTACTGAGTAAATTCTAAAATGTTTTGAGAATAAGTATTCCTAATGTAATGTAATTTATTATATCCATATAACCCCTAACCTAGTATTTCTGATGTAATGTCTCGCAACACAATCGTAAGATACATAAATACCTTTTGTCCGTTAAAATTAACAAAACATCGCCAAAAGACCCTCTCCCCTTACAATCTTTGCACCTCGGCGACACCATTATGGTTATTGGTTTGAAAACTTCTTTAGCACCGTTGTGATTTGAAACTAGATGAAGCGGAAACGAACGCCACTAAACACATCTATAGAATTTATCCTGAGAGAGAATGAGATACTATAATCGACCTCCTCTTTGTGAGGTGCTTCGTAGCCTCCCCACTCCTGTCTCCTTGGGTTTTCTGAAGGTTTCACTTCTACCGCGTGTAACCTACACCACTGTAATTTCTTTGTTTCTAAAATGCTGAGAGCTGTTTTTTTTTAAATGAAACTTCTTTAACACCGTTGTGATCTGAAACTAGATGAAACGAAACGTGCGACACTAAACACATCCATAGGATTTGTCCTGCGAGAGAATAAGGTACTTTAATCGGTCTCCTCTTTGTGAAGTGCTTCGTAGCCTTCCCACTCCTATCTCCTTGGGTTTTCTCAAGGTTTCACTCCTACCGCGTGTAAACTACACCACTGTAAATTCTTTGTTTCTAAAATGCTGACAGCTGGGTTTTTTTTTTTTTTTGAAACTTCTTTAACACCGTTGTGATTTGGAACTAGATGAAACGAAACGAGCGACACTAAACACAGATATGGAATTTATCCTGAGAGAGAATGAGATACAATAATCGGTGTCCTCTTTGTGAGGTGCTTCGTAGCCTCCCCACTCCTGTCTCCTTGGGTTTTCTGAAGGTTTCACTTCTACCGCGTGTAAACCGCACAACTGTAATTTCTTTGTTTCTAAAATGGTGACAGCTATTTTTTTTAAATGAACCTTCTTTAACACCGTTGTTATTTGAAACTAGATGAAACGAAACGTGCGACACTAAACACATCCATAGGATTTGTCCTGCGAGAGAATAAGGTACTTTAATCGGTCTCCTCTTTGTGAAGTGCTTCGTAGCCTTCCCACTCCTGTCTCCTTGGGTTTTCTCAAGGTTTCACTCCTACCGCGTGTAAACTACACCACTGTAAATTCTTTGTTTCTAAAATGCTGACAGCTGGGTTTTTTTTTTTTGAAACTTCTTTAACACCGTTGTGATTTGGAACTAGATGAAACGAAACGAGCGACACTAAACACAGATATGGAATTTATCCTGAGAGAGAATGAGATACAATAATCGGTGTCCTCTTTGTGAGGTGCTTCGTAGCCTCCCCACTCCTGTCTCCTTGGGTTTTCTGAAGGTTTCACTTCTACCGCGTGTAAACCGCACAACTGTAATTTCTTTGTTTCTAAAATTGTGACAGCTATTTTTTTTAAATGAACCTTCTTTAACACCGTTGTGATTTGGAACTAGATGAAACGAAACGAGCGACACTAAACACATCTATAAGATTTATCCTGAGAGAGAATGAGATACTATAATCGATCTCCCCTTTGTGAGGGTAGCCTCCCCACTCCTGTCTCCTTGGGTTTTCTGAAGGTTTCACTCCTACCGCGTGTAAACTACACCACTGTAAATTCTTTGTTTCTAAAATGCTGACAGCTGTTTTTTTTTAAATGAAACTTCTTTAACACCGTTGTGACTCGAAACTAGATGAAATGGAAACGAGCGACACTAAACACATTGGTTTTTGTTTCTTTATTCGCAAGGCCCGTACTAAGTATGTAATTTTTAACAAGCTTACCAAATCCTCCATGCTGCACAACACACTGAGAGCACTCTTGAAAACACAAGCCATTTCCACAAACCGTCATGCAACTACTCATTTCAAAACCAACTCTCGCGCCTAGGTTCAACTAGAATCTCCGTCACATGACCTTTCCCATTTATAAAACTCAATTTTCTGAATAAATTCTGCCAATAAACGAACTATCTCCGGTTCACCCGCACCGAACTAACTACTGTTATTATCCCCTGTATAACCGCAAAGTGACCGTCCTCCGCGAACTTTTCCTGACTCTCTAAAAATCCGTCCGTCCCCGAGGTCGAATCTACCCTGACTGTCCTTATTTAAAATTTGATTTCCTTCTTTTCCTTCCCTGCCCGTGTGTGCGGTCCAAATCCCCTTTTTTTATTATCTCATGGCGATATTTTTAACTTAATGACCGAACTTGTCAAATTTAATCACCATTTTCGAAGAATTCTGACGTTGTTACATGTTTTTTTAGTTTTTTGTTGCAGTTTCAGACCTTCAAAATAGTACTTAATTATCATGTACTTGAAAAGCTAGAACACTTTCTAAAACAGAGCCCGGTGACATACCTAATGGTCTCGACCCTCACATGTGGCACTGTTTTGTAAGAAATGTTACATTATTTCGTCTATTTTTTTGTGGCTTTTGCTGGGGTCGTCTCTGTGCAGACCCATAAATCAGCCCCGTAGATACTTGTGTTTCAGAAATTATTTCAGCGCTCTTACAAAATGGCTCCATACAAATTATCCACGTATTATTATTATTAAGGCGAGTTCATCACACTACTCACCCCTTAAACCCCTTTCCTTCCCAGAACTCTCCTCTCCTTCCTTTCCTTAAAAAAATCCTCCACACAGTATCCCCAAAGATCACATAGGCCCTGAGGGAAATTATTTTCCTCAGGGCCTCCTGTGTGGAGCTCATGTAAAAAAAAAAAAATCTGTAAGTTGCGCCGTTTTTTTTAATAGCCCTTCAAAACTGCACGGTTTTTTTTGGCGCACTTGTATTTATAGTTCGCTTTTGATACATTCCTTTAATATTCCAACAATTAGAAATACTACCATAATCAATTAAAATATGCAGTTTGAAAAGATGACGTACGTCTGACTTTCATACAAAAAATCAACAATTACTGTTTGAAATAAACTTGAAGTATCATACTTCAAGTTTATACATATCTACAAGTTCAAGTGTGTATAGGAAGGTTTATGAAAGTGTCAAAACAATAGAAAAATTAAATGTTTAATAAAGACAGTTTTAGCTTCTAAGTATGTACTGTGATGGAATCTCCACAGTACATAAAAATACCGTCTGGGGGGGGGCACGTGCCCCCGTGCCCCCCCCCCCTAAATCCGCCCTTGTATTCCATTTCCTGTTTTTGATACAGAATCAAATTTTCTTTCTTCTAACTTAAAACTCTAAACGGCTTGGGACCAACCATTTTGTATTATTATATTGGAATTGATTGGAATAATAAAAATGATTGACGTGTTACACTGCCCTTTATTTAACAACTTCTTTTAAGGGATGTTGATAATTATCTGTTTCAGTTATCCTTTGGTCTCGGCCAGCTGCTGTTCCCTGACGATGAGTCCATGCAGCTGGGCATGTTCTTCACGGGAGTGTCTCCGGGCGGCGGGGCCTCCAACATCTGGACCTATGTGCTCGGCGGCAACTTGAATCTCTCCATCACTATGACCACCATCAGCACACTGGCTGCCTTTGGTTAGTTACTGTAAATCACGTATTTTCAGCCTCCTTCAATAGATGTCGAAAGCATGGTCAGTAATACAAACTTTTGCTACATCCCAACAGATGGCAGTTATTAAAAGAGTACTTCTACCGCCGTTCGTGTCTTAGGTACGAACGGTTACCGTGATTGCTGAAGGCATCGGAGATTTGGGTGAGCACCTTCGGTTTCATGGGGTGAGGTTTGTCTAGGTCTTGGCGGCACATGCGTTTGCCAACCTACTGCGGATAAGAGGAGAGACTGGTTGATAAATAAAATTTACCTCTCCAGCCAAACTCTCTCGACCCATCGCCTTGTACCGCAGTGGGAGGGATTGTTTCATACATTCGTCAATCCTGGACACATTGACCCCAGATCCCTTGTCACCCCTTATATCTTTTTACTTCCTATAACTTCCTCTTATTCCTTTCCCTAAAAAGACCCCCTACACAGCATCTCCAAAGATGAAATTCTTTTTGATGAAATTGGTCTTCCTCAGGGCCTCTTGTGTAATGCACAAAAAAAAAACATTACCTTGTTTTGAAGGGTTTTTTTCTAGGCTAATATATATATATTTTTTTACATTAGCTCCACACAGGAGGCACCGAGGAAAACAATTTCCCTAAGGGCCTATGTCATCTTTGAGGATGCTGTGTGGAGGGTTTTTTAAGGGAAAGGAAGGATAAGAAGATATGGGAAGAAAAAGGGTATGAGGGTTGGGTAGGAATCTGGGGGTCAGTGTGGCCAGGAGTGACGGACGTATGAATCAATACCTCACACTGCGGTGCAAGGCGAAGGGTCGGGAGAATCCGGTTGGAAAGGTCAAAAGGCCTCCCTCAATCAGTCTCCTACGATCCTGCCCGCCACGCAGTGGTTGGGCAAACGTATGCGCCACCAAGATCTAGACAAACCTCATCCCATGAACCCGGGCATCCCGCTAAGTCACCAAACGTAGCGAACCACTTGGGGTGACCTGTGGCAGGGGTGTTGGTTGTCCAATAAATGGTTCCCGGGGCGGCGGTACCCATATCCGCCTCCCAAATTGTAAAGTATATAAAGATTAAATGAAAAAAATTATCATTTGACGCAAAGACCAAGATGTATTCTACTTGCGGTATTTTATTAACCCGTCAAAGGTCCAGGAAATTCCAGGAAAACACGATTTTGAATTTTGAATTGAATGTTTTGTTGATTAATTTTGAGCTATTGTATATTTTATTGACTGAAACACGTTCACAACACAATAAACTATCTACCAAAACAACATTACTTGCATTTATTACGTAAATTAATAGGTTTTACGATGTTTTACGAGGTCATAGATGAAATCGTTTTAAAAATATTCCAGGGTTGCAAGGTGAATGAAACTTTTAGCGTCTCCGAGAGTAATGATGGCGCAAGCGATTCTGACACTGTTCTTCATCCAAATTCTGTACACAGAAGGGCCAAAATCGCAGACCAAAAGTTTTTTGTCGGAAATATTATTCAAATATTTTAATTATTTTCTCGCGCATGCGCATATGACGCGCGCGCCGGCGCGTCTCCGGCAAATAACCGGTTAAAGCATCGAATGCAAAACCGTTATATTTACCGAGCCGTCAAAACTATATTAACTTCCCTTCTAAATTGTGCTGTGTCATCAACCAATCAGAACAAATAAATAAAATTAATCAATTTTCCAAAAAAAAACTTGTATGTATTAAAAAGTAAATATTATATACAAAACAGTTTACAACATACAACCTAAGTAAGAATCGTGGCTCCCTTATCAGACACAAGAGCTCCTCTTTTCTGATAAGGTATACATGACCAGTGATGACCTTAAATATAATATTTTGTAAAATATATGTGTATATGTAACTCGTATTAACCTCAAATTTTCACAAATTGCAGCCATGATGCCTCTGTGGCTGTTCACCCTCGGGCGTCAGATCTTCGCTAGTGCCAACCTGGTGGTGCCGTACCGCAACATCGCCACATTCGCGGTTGGCTTGGTCATCCCGCTCGGCCTGGGGCTGGTGGCGCAGAAAAAGCTGCCGAGGTTTGCAGCGCTGATGGTGCGCATCCTCAAGACGTTTTCTGCACTGCTGCTTATCTTCATCATTGTGTTCGCCATTGTGACGAACCTATATCTTTTCGAGCTGTTTTCGTGGCAGGTAAGAATTGCAGCTTTATAAATGGCCTCTCGGTCCGAACTCAGGCCTCTACCATACTCTTATCAGTATGTTAGAATATTTCCACTTTGCAATAAATATCAAATAAATGGAAAACGAAAACCTGTTTTTGAAAGGTGATGAAATATGTTTTCAAATTTTAGTATTAAAATAACCACGTAATTTTTTAAATAAAAAATTTTTGATGGCAAACTTGAAAAATAGCTTACTTTACATTTTTTCAATCTGAAAATTACTGACAACAAAAAAACACGTACATATTTTATTAGACAAATGTATTGTAAATGTTTATCATCACCTCACTTTTTTGTCGTTTCGTGTAAAAATAATTGATAAAAAATTTACAAAGTTTCATAAAAAAATGTTTTTTTGACTTTAAACATATAAATACACCTAAAACTCTTTACTGTTCGCTGGTCCGCCCTCACCTTGAATATGCTAGTGTCATTTGGTCTCCTTTTTATACTGTCCACATTTGTTACATCGAATCTGTACAACATCGCTTCCTACGAGGAATTGCTTGGAGGTTAGGACTTGAAAGAGGAGAATACTCGAATGATGAAATTGAACAAACTTTAAACATTTCCTCTTTAGAAAAACGTAGAAAGGACTCTGATCTAATATGCATTTTCAAAATTATCAACAGTATTACTGACACACCTGCTTTGTTACAACTCATCCAGTTCAACATTCCTTCCCGTAGACTCCGAAATAATGAATTGCTATTCCTCAATCAACATTCTACTAATTATGGATATCATTCTCCTTTATCCAGAATGTCGAGACTTGTCAACACAAATCAAAGCATTGAATTTTTTGGTGTAAGCCTAAGTGACTTTCGGCAGTCGTTACGCAATGTGGTTTTTTAAACTCTTTTTAAATCCATCTTCAAGCTACTTGTAGTTATCTTCTCTATGTACTTTTATATTATATGTATTTTGTCAATGCTCTTCATCTATATGTAATCTCCTTTCATTGTGATCTCTCTTTTTTCTTTTCTGTTCGTGTTATTGTTATATTGTTAATTGGACCATTTGTCCGTAAATAAATAAATAAATAAATTTTTTTCAAATTGCGGCGGAAACTTTGATTTCACAAAAGTGTACATTTTAAATATTTTGCGATTAATTTTTTTTATTTGTATATTCAGCATGTTTTCTCACTATAAGGTACTGTAAGGGAGACAATGATTTCAATGAGGCCTATATACGAGTTCTTCCAAAAAGTGAACAAATTTGCCTGAGGGGTTAGTATTGGGAGACGATGGAAAAGGCTTTGTTTGTTCAAAAGTTCAATGTCCCCAATTCGTCCTGGTTTTTTCAATGGCGGATTAGTGAGAGAGTACTTTAGTTTCCCTGGCTGTAAATAAAAGAAATAGCCAAATAAAAGTATGGAAAAAAAATGCAATTATTATTTTGTTAATTTTTGTCTTTGCAGATAATAGTGGCGGGTGTGTGCGTGCCCTGGCTGGGGTACTTGGCAGGTTGGTTAGGGGCAAAGGCCTTCCGCCAGCCGCCCGAGGACTGTCTGGCCATCGCGCTGGAGACAGGCATCCAGAACACTGGCATCTCTATCTTCCTGCTGCGCTTTTCTCTGGCGCAGCCCATGGCCGACCTTACCACTGGTAAGCTGCAATGACTTCCACTACAATAACTTCACTGCGTTAACTTCAACTATAATGTCTTCAGCTGCAATTACTTCAACTACAATAACTTCAACTGCAATAACCGCAATACAATAACTTTAATAATATCTTCAACTACAATAACTTCAACTGCAATAACTTCAATTACAATAACTTCTACTACAATAACTTCAACTGCAATAACTTCAACCACAATAATTTCAACTATGGTAACTATGTACAATAACTTCAACCGCAATAACTTCGCAATAACCGCAATACAATAACTTTAACCGGTCAGCAACGTAAGCAGATATAAGCGTTAGAAATAGGACAGCAGTCCAGTACAATAAGCGTATTTATATGTGGGCGCGTGTGTCTCCATAGAAATCGTTCTAACTCCGTTATTGTTTTAGTTACATCCCTAAAACAAAAAGTAAAAGGTCGATAGTAGATCAAGCTGTACATCACTATCAAGTTGTCCCTAGAAATACATAACAGGAATCAGCTGTCAGTCGCATAATTGACAAAAATATTTACCTGCTCAAACTTACTACCGGCGGCTCCACCGCGCTCCACATTTTAAATTTTTATTAAATATTTTTATATGAAATGATAAAAAAGTGAGGTGACAAAGGTGTTTATTACACATTTATACAATAGAATAAGTATTGTTGTTTACATAATCTGTGATTTTAGTACCGTTTTCACAAAAAGACATCATGTGAGTCATTTTTAACCTATTCTTAATGTTTGCATTCTAAATTTTAATATTTACAAATGCTAATATTTATTTGTAATATAATATTTTGAAAGCTTTTTTTGTAACCTTTCTAAAACAGTTTACTATTCGGCTACGTTCAGAAATGTTTCATTTATAGAGCTTTAATTGTGAAGCGGTAATAACAAAAAGTTTTTGTAAAATGTCATTTCGTTAGAGACAGTTAAAGTGCTTAAATGGCGATTTCCTGTGAGGTTAATAATATCTTTAACTATAATAACCTCAACTGCAATAACTTCAACTGCAATAACTTCAACTGCAATAACTTCAACTACAATAACTTCAACTGCTATAACTTCAACTACAATAACTTCAATATTATCATCAACTACAATAATTTCTTCTATGGTAACTTCAACTGTAATAACTTCAACTACAATAACGTAATTTCCTGAATCGCTTGTTTTAAACAGACTTCGCTTGTCTCAAACTTTATTTTATCTTGCTTTTCTTTTTTTAGTTGTTTCACAAACTTATGTTTTATGTTTACATATTGTCGTACACCATTACTGGACAGTTGGTAATTCTTTGTTGTTGGGAGCTCTATTATTATTTCGATGGTCCAGAAGAACAATGTCGGATGTGCTAAAAATTGAAAATCATTTTGTTGACTTACTTTATTTTCCTTTTTGAGGATTTAAAAGTACGTTTTTTTTTTGGAATTTTGAGTGAAATGAAATAAAAAAACTTTTTTTTATTATGTGCTATATTTCTATAAAATAAAAACACTAAAATGCAGAAATGAAACTTACAGCTCCACTGCAAAACTACAAAATCACACATCCGACATTGTTCTATGGGACTGTTGGTTTGCTCTATGATGTGAACTTATTTGAACTTTCTTGTTTCCAGTGATACCTGTGGCTGTAGCCATCATGACCCCCATTCCCATGCTCATCATCTGGCTGTACCAGGTCATCAAGAGTCGGTGAGTCACCAATGAATCAATCAATAAACACACACAATCCCCGTTAGTACTTACTTTTCAAAAGAACACCAATAAATAGAGACAGGAAATTTTTAACCACTGGAGCGATTATGGTTGAAAAATTGACCACTTTTATTTTTCTGCGATTGATAGCGGTCCAAAATTGGACCACATTTTCCTACCATTCGTAAATTATTTATTGTAATTATTTAAAACATTTCCTTGGCCAGCAATTTATTTCAAAACGAAGCTATTGAAATGCTTTATCTATTATGACCGTAGATGTCGCAAACCCGAACTTCGTAGACGATTCTAGAACGATGTTAAAAATAAATTTTTAAAATATTTTTTTCCCACCGAATTTTTGATCAGCTGTTTACGGTTGAAATGAAGTCCTTTTTCCATGGATACGCACCTTTCATTATCAAGTGTACACCACAGACAACATACAGAAATCGAAAATATTCTATGCTGACTCGAATAAGTACCCCTCATGGCAATTTCAAAGTAAAAAACATGCAGGATTCGCAAGGTTATAAACTTTACGATTTTTTAATATTTTTTTTATAATTCGCACAAATATGAGATAAACAGTAAAATACAGGTTAATTCATTGGCTTTTTAGAACTATAATAATTTTTTATGTCTCCATGTTAAAATTCGAAGGTATGATTTTTTAATGTTGGCAAAAAATTTAAAAAATGGTCTTCTGGGAAATCTCGAGCAATCGAGGCAAATTTATTTATTTTGCGTGATCGCTCCAGTGATTAATACATTGTGTCTTTTGACTATTATTCAACCATCACAGTAAAACCTTGCATACACCATGTTCTAGTGGTAAACAATATATCATTTACCTACTATATTTTTTTAAACATGCATCTCATTTATTTTTGTTTTTAGTCAAAATGAGACCATAGTCCACTACCAGCTTCTTGAAGGTCGCGAGAGGGAAGAATATTCCGTCAGATTCGCCAACCCCTGAAAACAGAAAGGTCTGATTGACCTTATAAACCTTTTAATATGCTGGAATGTCCATGCTTTTTTTACTACAATTTTTTTAATGAGCAATTTTTTTATTCAGAGCAGAGTGATGGGTTAATAGGATACTAAGGCCCATTTTATCATCACCATCTTAATCCTAAGTGATCTAAATCCAAATCTAAAGTGGCCTTTTCATACAAAACTTGTACATTTTGTTGGGTTCCACGACAACTCAGAATAATGCAATTTCGACATCCCTTTGAAAAGTCATTAAAAGTTTTAAAGGTAAATTTTCGGGATTAGTGTCCATGGCTATTACGAATAATTTTTAGAAAAAAACTTTAGATTCGCCTTAATCACTATATAAGGAAACTTTTTGCATCACGGCTGGCGGAAAATAGTGCATTTTAATTTTCAATGTCATTAAATAAAATTTCTCTTCGTGAACCGATACTACGACAGCCAGCCCGCTGCCGCCCGCCATTTTGTCACTGTTATGTTGGTATCCCTGACCTGCCCTAACCTCACACAAACAAGTGCTAGATACGATTGTAGCCGACTTCGTGGGATACATGATGGGCGCGTAATGGTTTGTCTAGCGGGATTGTGTATGTTATCTTTACTTTAAAAAACAGTCTACGTTTTTGAATGGTTTGTTTGGCTACGCAGGGTTTGTGTAGCGGGCTTGTGTATATTATCTTTATTTTAAAAAACATCCCAGGACTTGAATGGTTTGTCTCCATTCCAATGCCTGATTAGAAGTTCGTTTACATTATATTATTAATTCTGTTTTTCATAATTACGCGCCCATCATGTATCCCACGAAGTCGGCTACAATCGTATCTAGTTCTTGTTTGTATCAGATCAGGGATACCAACATAACAGTGACAAAATGGCGGGCGGCAGCGGGCGGGCTGTCGTAGTATCAGTTCGTGAAGTGAAATTTTATTTAACGACATTTAAAATGCATTATTTTCCGCCGGCCGTGATGCAAAAAGTTTCCTTTTATAGTGATTAAGGCGAATCTAAAGTTTTTTTCTAAAAATTATTCGTAATAGCCATGGACACTAATCCCGAAAAATTACCGTTTTAAATAATAAAAATTGAAAAATAGCCCATAACCTAACCTAACATAATCTATTTAACCAATTTTTTTATGACTTTTCAAAGGAGGTGTTTAAGTTGCATGATTCTGAGTTGTCCATTTTGTTGGTCTGGAAGAAAAACGTTACAAGTCAAAAAAATACTAGTTTTGAGATAATGATTTTTAAAAATGTTAAATTATTATTTGTTACCTATTATTTGTTAAAGAAATTAAAACATCTGGTTCAATTTGCGGTTGGCAGAGAACTGGTGTGTTTTTTTTTGCTTGACGGGAATAGTTTGCTACGTTGTCAAGAAAAATGTCACAACTCACAATGAACGTCAATAATGTAAAGAAAAAATTCACCAATTGCAAATTCTATTATCAAGAAGACACAATTAGAAATACGACATATTTCATGATAGTAAATCATCAAAAAAAAAAATCTGAAAAAATATGAAAGTAAATCTACAAAAATGTCACAAGTCAAAGTCTAGTTACTTGCGATTTTTTGTGAGAAAAGTTTCAAAGATATGTTGTTGAATATGATTCTCTTTAACCCCTATTGGCCAGAGCAATGCACTTGCAGTGTTTAATCGAGCCTATGAATGGTACGACGCACTACAATTGTAGTGTTGATCTTAAAGCTGGGTCCACACATGTTCTTTTGTCCGTTCCGTTCCTCCGTTCTGTACCTCCGTTCCGTATCAAAAACTCTGAATGCAAGTAAAAATAGCCCGTACCTCCGTAACGTCGCTGCGATCATCGGCATCATCGCGTGTTCATTCCAGATCGCGTCCAGACTGGCGCATACCCGTATCGTATCGCCTTTGAACGGGCCGAAAAAACCGACTCCCGATGGATAGGGGCATACCTCTACCCGTAACGTCCCTCCGTAACACCGTACCGTTCCGAACGGGCGTCCAAACTAGCGTTCTTGATCGCAACGCTGATACGGAACGGAGGAACGGAACGGACAAAAGAACATGTGTGGACCCAGCTTTAGACGGGTCCATTGCGCGGGCAAACGCCAGACTTTTGCTTTGACAGTCCCATAACACTACATAAATGTTTGAAAATTTTTTGTAGTGTTTGAGCTTCCCGTGTTCGGCGTTTGAAGGTCATTTCGGCATTTGAAGGACTTTCAAACAATTAATTAGGGTGAAGTTCGCGCAGTTCACACAATTTGACAACTGGTCTGGAATACGGACTTCCACGCGTACGCAATACTTGACGTTTGGCGTTTATTGCATGTCCTAAGTTACTATTGAATTTGAGATGCACAGATATTTTAATAGATATTTATTTATCAGGAAAGATTTCCAACTAATATCGATTACTATTGAATTTAGAGTGCGTGAATAACTACGTAGCATCAAAAATAGAATGAATTTAAATTGGTCAATTTCTCCCGTGTCTCTGAAACAGATTTATAAATTAATAGGCTTTATTTATAAGTGAGTTCACGAAAGAAATAATCATCCATTACGACAGTGTGTTTATTTAAAATCCTTAATAATTATTAGATCCGCGCAGTTGATAACCAAAAAACTTGACGTTTTGACGTTTATCGTTTACGTAAATGTTAAAATGCGTTCGATGTGGAATAGATGCTACACCAGGAAGAAAACACAAATATTTATTTATCAGGAAAGATTTCCGACAAATATCGATTATTGCACCAATTACATTACCTATATTAACGTCATTGTATTGCACGACCTAAAGTTACTAGAATTTAGAGTGCGTAAACATTTACGTCAAAAACAGAATAATTATAAATATTTGATATTATATTACAATTTTATTATCAAATATTGTGATTATTATATTATATTTAGTTATAATAATATTTTTAACTCGTGATTATGCCCGCTCATTGCACATAACCACAAATAAAAGGCCGTTCCGTTAATTCTTCACACAAGACCGCATTGCGCGGCATCGCGCATTTTCTGTCAAAAAATGAAATCTCCCCCCCGCCGGCCCCCGCCGGCCCCCGCCTGCCTTCCCGCTTCACCCGGGATGGGATGTTTAAGTTTTGTTTTTGTTTTGTTTTCCGCCGAACACGGGAAGCTCAAACACTACAAAAATTGGCAAATATTTATGACCTTGAATGTTGTTGACCTTGACTGTCAAAGCAAAAGTCTGGCGTTTATGGGACTGTCAAAGCAAAAGTCTAGCATTTGTCCATGCAATGGACCCGACTTTATGCATTCATTTTGCCTTTGGATATGTACCTCAACTTACGTTAAAGACAAAAATAAAAATGTCACTTTGTCAAATACGGTATTGTCTATGTGTTGGCTTTATCAGATATATATTTTTATTTATTGAAGTTTATTGTTGGCCCTTATTTCTGTAATTTCTGAGTGACTTTTTGATTTGTGACATTTTTCTTCTGGATCAGCGATATGCAATAAATTTGATGACTGATTTATATCAACTTATCATATTATTTTGAATGAAACCATTGCTTAGTATATGTATTTTGAAAAGGTGGGGGATATTATTGCACTAGAGACTAGAGACCTTCAAGAAGCTTTTGACAGACTGACAGAGTAGTCAAATTAACAAGAGTCTAACAAAACCATTCTAATAAACATTTGTACAAACAAAACATCGACAAGCGCACTACATTTTAACAACAAATTACATAATGTACATTACTTATCATTGGTACTAACTGCAGATCAATACCATAGCTTAAATGAGCCTGGAGAAATTTGTAATCAATACGTATAAGTGTACCCCAGGAATCATTTATTGGATAACAAGACCTCTGCTGTAGGTTACCCCAAGTGGTTCGTTACGTTTGGTGATTTAGAAGGATTGCCCAGGCTCATGGGGTAAGGTTTGTATAGATCTTGGTGTCATCTGCCCAATTACTGCGTGGCAGGCCAGATCGGGAGAGACTAGTTGAGGGAGATCATTTGGCCTCTCCAGCAGGACTCTCTCGACCCATCGCCTTGCACCGCAATTGAAGGGACGGATTCATACGTTCATCTCTCTTGGATAGACTGACCCCCAGGTTCCTACACACTCCTCACTCCTTTTTCTTTCTGAGTACATCCTCTCCACCCTTTTTTAAAAGACCCTCCACACAACTCTAAATAATCATTAATTCATTGTTTTACTTTCTTTTGACAGATCGGCAGCCATGAAGCAAAACAAACTCAAGGGGTACGACGCTGAACAGGACGCCACGCCGTTCTCCGCAACACGCGAGACCATCATTGCCGCTGATGAAAAATATTAAATAAACGGCGTGCTTGCGAGAAAACGAATAATCTCCAAGATTTTTATATATCTACTTACAAAAGTTAGTTTTTAGTTTTATAGTTTTTACAAAAGTCATACTGAGAATGAAGGGTCCCCCAATCCAAGATGAAGATCGGAGAGTTAAGGAATAGAAAAAGAGTTGAAATAGATAGCAAAATATGAGCATATTTAGTGATTGCAACAATTCTTTTTTATTACATACTAGCTGACCCGCCATGCAATGCTGTAGCTTTTGAAAGACAACGCCATCTACTGGATAGTCACCCAACCTAGATAACCAAGTGTTGTGTCGATAAATTAACTCACACCACAATCTGTTAGAATTTAATGAACATTTAATGTGCAATAATAAACATTGAGGTCAATAATCGAGATAAAAACTATCCTATCTTTTAAGTTGGACCAAATTACACAGAGTAAGCCAAATTTCATCAAAATCGGTTAAGTAGTTTCGGAGTTTATCTCAAACAAACATAGTGATGTGAGATTTTTATATATTATCCAATTCAATATGATAATAATTGAAAAGAAATTTATTTTGTTAGTCGAAACTAATGGGTTCAGTAAAATGAGTTAAAATCTTAACTGTAATGCAGAAAAAATATATATTTTACATTAACTCCACACTGGAGGCCCTGAGGAAAATAATTTCCCTCAGGGCCTATCTCATCTGAGATGCTGTGTGGAGGGTCTTTTTGAGAAGAGGAAGGAATGAACATTGGTCTTGAAGAGACCCATGTTGTAGGAAGGAGGAAACACATAGGCCGGCAAATCGTTCTACATCTATGATGTGCTTAAAGTAGAAAAAACTCTCATGCAGTGTGCTCTGGCATTATGAAATTTCCAGCCTTTTCTGTCGAGAATTTTTCATTTAATGCAACTGTTTTCAGCTTCTAACATAATCTAACTTCCATCATGCGATATGGGGCTTTGTAGAAAACACATTTTTGAAGTGAAAACTTCTTTAGTACCATTGTGATTTGAAACTCGATGAAACGAAAAATAGCAACACTAAAAAGAGACAAACACATACATCTATAAGATTTGGTCTGCTAGAGAATTAGATAGTATAATCGATCTCCTCTTTGTGCGCTGCTTTGTGGCCTCCTCATTCTTATCTACCTTAGTTTTCTGAAGGTTTCACTTCTATCGCATGTGAAATGCACACAATTTTTTTTTACCATATTTTTTCATTCGTATCGTTAATTTTACACCACTTTTCAATTCATATTCTATAACGCTTAAATTTTGTCAGTATTTTTCAACTCCGTAACAATGAAAAAGAGGCGGAAATTTGGGCAACTTCTCTTAAGGTATTTTTGCGGGACCAGAAATTTTTTTAAAAATCTTTACAACGTACAAGTTTTGATTTTTCAAAAATCTTTGTGTATCATCGTCTTTAGCCGAATTCCACGGCATTATATTATAAATTATAAATGTGTAGTTTTGTCTTTATGTTACTATCGATTAGGTTAAGAGAAGTCAGATTTCTTCTCAAACGAAGTGACTGTACTAGTGTTTGTTAAAATGTTCAGTCACTCGGTAGGATCCAACGGGAGCGCGTTAATTAATATTATTTTGGACCATTGTTGTTAAGTTATAAATCGTCGCATTTTAAAAGATTTGCGTAGAAAAGATTAAAAGTTATAATTTACACGTTGTGAAAATTTAAAAGATTTGTTTGTGTATTTAAATTTTTTATTATTTTAATTATTTATCGTGTTTTTAATTCAAATTCTTGAAATATAAAATATTCAGTATTATTTTTGTACTTCAATGTTTTAAAATCAATCTAATTGAATGTTCTTAAAATTATACGCATACATAATTAATTACAAAAAATGTTATTATATCTAAGTTTTAGAGAAAACTGAGTCTCAAAATTATAATATCAATTGGTTAAAAGTGTGGTAAAAAATGCGATTAATTAAAAGCAATGAGTAAGTAAAATTAAAATGTCAAAAATTAAAAAAATACTCATTGTAGAAAAAATGTCTGATTAAATAATTTAAAAATCTTTTCTAGCAGTTCCGTCGTTTATAAGTTAAACATAATTCATATAATATTTATATGTAACATTGTATATCAGCGAATGTAACTGTTATATATTTTTAAAACATTGTTTAAATTGTTGAATAACAAATTTGGTGTTTTATTTATTAATTTTTTACAGTCCTAAAGTTTGTATTTTATGGTTAGTTTTATAGTATCAATTTGGGAGGCAGGTATGGGTACCGCTGCCCCGGAGACCATTTATTGGATAACCAACACCCCAAGTGGTACTCTTTGGTGACTTGACGTGGTGCTCGAGTTCATGGGGTGAGGTTTGTCTAGGTCTTGGCGGCGGATGCATTTGCCAACCTGCGACGTGGCAGGCCGGATCGGGAGAGACAGGTTGGAAAAGACCTTTCCACCTCTCCAGCAGGACTCTCTCGACCCATTGCCATACACTGCAGTGGGAGGATGAATTCAAACACGTTCACTCCTGGACACCCTGACCCCCAGATTCCTATCCACTTCTCATACCTTTTTCCTTCCGAACTTTCTTTCCATAAAAAAGACCCTCCACACAGCATCTCCAAAGATGATAATGTCAAAGACCTGCTAGGGAAATTTTTTTCCTGATGGTTTCCTATGCGGAACTAATGTGAAAAATTAAATAAAATATTTATTTATTTACCGCTGCAATGCCAAGTTCCCGCCAAATACAAAACCCTTCTCGTGAAATAACATGTTACGCATATAGAAGAACAAAATAAAGAGGAAATGTAAGTTTTATAAAGTACAATGTAAAGACAACCTCCATAAACTAGAATCCTGGAGTCGCAGGTTCAATTCTCGGACTGTGAAAATAATTTATTTGAAATAAAACTTCTTTACGCACGCTTGACTTGGGGAGTAAGCTGGTGAATGCGTGATGAGAGCTTTATGAAAAGTGTAATCGGGCGAGGCGAACGGAAGTTGAGAGGGAGATATAAGTTAGTGAAGTTTAACTTCAATCGTGTGGTCTAAAGCACACTCGTTTTAAAAAAAATTAAGATGTGTTATTCCACATTTCGATCATTGAGTTGATTAGTCAGAGATCTCCAAATACTGAGTTTTGAGATAAGAGGAAAACTGTTCCATGCCAACTCAGAATCAAGTCAACTCAACACCTCTTTAAAAAGTCATCAAAAGCTATTAAAAAAATCATTTTAAAATAGCCCATCACCCTAACTAACCTAACATAACCTGTTTAACCATTTTTTTATGTTTTTTAACATCACTCTTTATGAACTTTCCGAGGTGGTTCTGAGTAGGTTTCATTTAAAATTGGCCGGTCACCGAGGAAACAATATCCAAAGGGTCAGAATAAATCAAAAAATAAGTACATGTCTGTGTTTTACATATTAAATCTATATCTATATATATAAAAACTTATTGCTGTTCGTTTGTCTCGCTAAAACTCGAGAACGACTGGGCCGATTTAGCTGATTTTGGTTTTGAAATGTTTGTCGTAATCCAGGGAAGGTTTAAACGGTAAGAAAATATGGAAAAATTGCGGGGAAGATAGTAAAAACAACAATTTCATTTTCCCATACAAACTGTTCTACCTACTTTCCTGTCAAGGGCTTAAGGGTTTTGAATCGACAACATGTATCCACATTACTCGGATTATCGTATTATAAATTTTAATATTTTGATGGTTGTTATTGTTGGTTCGTTCAGAATAACAAAATTGCAAACGTCAGAAGAAAAGCAAACAAATTGTTGCCTTGGAAACGATGTTGTTTTTTTTTTGAATTAGGCAATTCACCCTAAAAAGAATGCTTTGCTGGCGTCGTAGTTAATATAATATAATCGCCGAAATGTATATTACGCATAACTTCCAAACGACTGCACCAAATTGGATAATTCTTTTTTTTTGTTCATTATTTTGTATAAAATTACAGTTGAGCTCTGGCATTATGAAATTTGTATAAAAAATTGTAATAGGTGGCACGCGAGCAGTTTGAATACTGAATGTACCGGGAATGAATGTGTGGAATGCGAGAGGTGGGAGGGGGAGGGGGGAGGATGTGGGGAGGAGGGTGGGGTGCAAGGGTTTGGGGAAGGAAGGGGGGAGGGGTGTAGGAGTGTGGGGGGAAGGTGGAGGGGGGAGGGGTAGGGTTGGAGGAATCAATGTATGGAATGCAGGAGGGGGGAGGGGAACCAGGGAGGGCGGGGATAATCGGAGGGGCGAGGGGAACTCGGGAGGGGAATCCGCGAGAGAGGGGAGGCGAATATGGGAGGGGGGTTCGCGGGACAGGGGAAGGGGGGGGGAGTAGAGTGAGAAGAGGGAAGGTGGAAGAGGAGTGAGAACGCGAGAAGGGAAGGGGACGCAGGGGAGGAAGGGGAGGAGGAAGGTGAACGGGACGAACAGGAAAGGACGCGCAGGGAGAAACAATTTCTTTATTAAATGGCATAGCAATGCATGCCGGGTACCAGCTAGTATTCTATAAAATACAACAGGGGGCACAACGATCTGGTACATTAGTATGACATTTTAAAATATTTATTTAAATTTTTTAAACTTTATGATTAAAATCTCAAATTATAATATTTAATTAAATGAAGACAATATTAGCGAAACTCAATCGAAAATCTGAGACAGAAAAATCAGAAAAGATATTGGCTCAGCTGGGACTCGAACCCAGGACCCTTTGCTTACATACATGTTCGAGTCCCAGCGGAGCCAATATCTTTTCTGATTTTTCTGTCTCAGATTTTCGATTGGGTTTTGCTAATATTATCTTCATTTAATTAAATATTTTAAAATATAATTGACCCAGAATATTTCTGCATTATAATTGATTTGGTGGTGTTTATAAGTAATCTGATTATTGTACCAAATAGAGGGTAGGAACCTTTTCTCATACAACTTCTTACTCAGCTCAAATCTGATAGTATTAATATGTTAAGTGGAAATACAAACCTGTAATAGCCATCCCAAGCCAAGGTGTGAGCTACCGTGCTCAGGCTGAATGTCCTGGTGGACTTCCCTCCTGTAGGCTTGTTGAAAAAGTATCGATGTTATTATATTATTTATTGATGCTTTTCCAGGCAGCGCAAGACAGAGAGACATTTTCAAGAGTGATCGCCAACGCCGGGGGGACCTGATACGGCACACAAAGAAGAAGATCGATATTTTTAATTCAATACATCGATATTTTTGGCAGATATATTTTGATCCGATATATCGATACAAAACATCCAATATCGAAAATTGTATCAAAAAAGATATTTTAATTTATTTATGTAACTAAAGTCACTAGAATCCAAAACCATACAGGAACGAATGGAAAAAAGTAACTGTATTGGGTCATGACATCTGGCAGTTGAAATTTTAACTATTAATAGCTTACAAATCTATTGTCTTTGCATTAGTATTTGTGATCACCAATACTATCTTATATGTGTAGGTACATACATAGAAATGTATGTATTTTTCGCTATTTTTTTCTACGCCACTCCTACATGTTGGTTCCCAATTGTCTATGTTTATCGACTATACCTTGTTCCAAACACGAAGTCCTTTTTGACAGATTAATACGCCAATAAAAAGTTACTGAGACGCATACAAACTTTGTATGCGTCTCAGTTTACATATAAGTTAGAAGACAGCTTTTTAGTTTTTGATATTTTTGTAATTATTACCTAATAAAAAATTAATACTGATAAAAATACCTTCATTTTTATTGAGATTTTTGTACATTAAAATAATGCACATTGTTTATTAAAATTACTATTGATAATATTGAGCTGAATACACTATTATTTTAAAAACGCAAAATCTTTTGAAAATTTGACCGATATATCGATATTTTTTCCTCGATATATCGACGTCGATATTGATATTTTAATGAATATCGATATTTTTTTTGACTTTCGACATCCCCACCCTCCTGGGGCCAGTAGGAGGAACCAAGCGAGAAACTGTAGAGAGGTGAGCTGAGGCCACCTCCACGAACTCTTCCCTTGTGGGGCCTTCAGGGAACTAAGGGGAAGGGAACTCTTCCAGCGCGGGGCCTTTGTGGAACCAAGGAGTGAAGTGGAGAGATGATGTCCTCTTCCCATGTGGGGCCTTCAGGGAACCATGTAGGAGTGAAGAGGAGAAATGAGGCCATCTCTGTGAATTCTTCCACTGTGGGCCTTTAGAGAACCAAGGAGAGATGAAGTCTACTTCCCTCCTGGGGCCCTCGGGGAACCAAGGTGGAGTGGACTCTTCCCTTATGGGGCCTTGAGGGAACCAAGGGAGGGTGGATTCTTCTTCGTGGAGCCTTCGGGGTGTGGAGAGGAGAGATAAAGCCCTCTTCCGCCGTGGGGCCTTCAGGGAACCAAGGAGGAGCGAAGACACATTGTCGAACCAGAAGAAATAACTTCGTTACCAATGACAATCTTGGTGAACTTTATAAAAGGGACTGGGTTACTGTCATAGGAATGAGGTAAAATGGGAGATAGCACAATGGGTACATGGCCTAAGTGCTCAAGGGAACTATATAAATGTAAACCGTCTCCCTCTTAAAAAAAAAAAAACGATAGCATCTGTACGGTTGAAATCCAAGAAACCGACTTCGAGTACATCTCTAACGCCATGCCTTATGCAAAACCATCTTCATATGTGAAGTTTATTACAATATTGTCAAGTAGCAGCAAAAAACCTGCAGAACGGGCTTTGAACTGCTAGATTCAATTATTTAGAGATGTCTGACTAATCAACTAGACAAATGATTTAATTGATAATAAATTAATTGCGGCGAGGTTGATACATTCAGCATCGCCCTAGTGATAAGACTGTCATTCTTAGATATGACCCATCGCTACTCACAACATCCCATATAAAGAAAGCCATAGTCTCATTGGCTCCAGACAGTTGGAACTCTTGTGCGATATTCATACAAAACTTAGGTTCTCAAAGTGGGCGATAACGTCCCCCTGTGGGCATTCGAGACTTTCAGGGGGACACGGAGAAGACACAGAAAATTAGGGGGCGTTGACATGGCACAGTGAGGGCGTGGGCAGGTAATAATAATAATATGGTACAGTGGCACAGTGAGGGCGTGGGCAGGTAATAATAATAATATGGCATAGTGGCACATGGCACAGTGAGGGCGTGGGCAGGTAATAATAATATGGTACAGTGGCACAGTGAGGGCGTGGGCAGGTAATAATAATAATATGGCATAGTGGCCCATGGCACAGTGAGGGCGTGGGCAGGTAATAATAATATGGTACAGTGGCACAGTGAGGGCGTGGGCAGGTAATAATAATAATATGGCATAGTGGCACATGGCACAGTGAGGGCGTGGGCAGGTAATAATAATATGGTACAGTGGCACAGTGAGGGCGTGGGCAGGTAATAATAATAATATGGCACAGTGAGGGCGTGGGCAGGTAATAATAATATGATACAGTGGCACAGTGAGGGCGTGGGCAGGTAATAATAATAATATGGCACAGTGAGGGCGTGGGCAGGTAATAATAATATGGTACAGTGGCACAGTGAGGGCGTGGGCAGGTAATAATAATAATATGGCACAGTGGCACATGGCACAGTGAGGGCGTGGGCAGGTAATAATAATAATATGGTACAGTGGCACAGTGAGGGCGTGGGCAGGTAATAATAATAATATGGCATAGTGGCACATGGCACAGTGAGGGCGTGGGCAGGTAATAATAATATGGTACAGTGGCACAGTGAGGGCGTGGGCAGGTAATAATAATAATATGGCACAGTGAGGGCGTGGGCAGGTAATAATAATATGGTACAGTGGCACAGTGAGGGCGTGGGCAGGTAATAATAATATGGTACAGTGGCACAGTGAGGGCGTGGGCAGGTAATAATAATATGGTACAGTGGCACAGTGAGGGCGTGGGCAGGTAATAATAATAATATGGCACAGTGAGGGCGTGGGCAGGTAATAATAATAATATGGCACAGTGAGGGCGTGGGCAGGTAATAATAATATGGTACAGTGGCACAGTGAGGGCGTGGGCAGGTAATAATAATAATATGGCACAGTGAGGGCGTGGGCAGGTAATAATAATAATATGGCACAGTGAGGGCGTGGGCAGGTAATAATAATATGGTACAGTGGCACAGTGAGGGCGTGGGCAGGTAATAATAATAATATGGCACAGTGAGGGCGTGGGCAGGTAATAATAATAATATGGCACAGTGAGGGCGTGGGCAGGTAATAATAATAATATGGCACAGTGAGGGCGTGGGCAGGTAATAATAATAATATGGTACAGTGGCACAGTGAGGGCGTGGGCAGGTAATAATAATAATATGGCATAGTGGCACATGGCACAGTGAGGGCGTGGGCAGGTAATAATAATATGGTACAGTGGCACAGTGAGGGCGTGGGCAGGTAATAATAATAATATGGCACAGTGAGGGCGTGGGCAGGTAATAATAATAATATGGCACAGTGAGGGCGTGGGCAGGTAATAATAATAATATGGTACTGTGGCACAGTGAGGGCGTGGGCAGGTAATAATAATAATATGGCATAGTGGCACATGGCACAGTGAGGGCGTGGGCAGGTAATAATAATAATATGGCACAGTGGCACAGTGAGGGCGTGGGCAGGTAATAATAATAATATGGTACAGTGGCACAGTGAGGGTGTGGGCAGGTAATAATAATAATATGGCACAGTGAGGGCGTGGGCAGGTAATAATAATAATATGGTACAGTGGCACAGTGAGGGCGTGGGCAAGTAATAATAATAATATGGCACAGTGGCACAGTGAGGGCGTGGGCAAGTAATAATAATAATATGGCATAGTGGCACATGGCACAGTGAGGGCGTGGGCAGGTAATAATAATAATATGGCATAGTGGCACATGGCACAGTGGGGGCGTGGGCAGGTAATAATAATAATATGGCACAGTGGCACAGTGAGGGCGTAGGCAGGTAATAATAATAATATGGTACAGTGGCACAGTGAGGGTGTGGGCAGGTAATAATAATAATATGGCACAGTGAGGGCGTGGGCAGGTAATAATAATAATATGGTACAGTGGCACAGTGAGGGCGTGGGCAAGTAATAATAATAATATGGCACAGTGGCACAGTGAGGGCGTGGGCAAGTGATAATAATAATATGGCATAGTGGCACATGGCACAGTGAGGGCGTGGGCAGGTAATAATAATAATATGGCACAGTGGCACATGGCACAGTGAGGGCGTGGGCAGGTAAAAAAAATAATCTAAATAAGAAAAAAAAAACGCTAATCACCTACTATAGTTATTATTATTAAGAATTGACACTATATCATGAATAAAGAAGGAAGGAGGTAGCAACCCGGTACTTAAAATTCAAAAGAATTGCTTTTTTAACTTGCTGAACAAAAAGTATAACAAATAATTTAAATACGGTTGAGAACCTATGATATAAAACAAAAAAGCCATTAACTTAAATATATTTATTTGTGAAACAAATCAAAATACTAGTACTAAATAAATGGTTATCGATAAATTAATATTTGTGTTGTCTGATGGGGTGCTCCGGATCGAAGATCCTCGGATCAGCGAGGAACATTCTGTCTTTCGTGTAATAACCCATAAAGCCTACAGCCCGAGCCTTTATTATCTCCAATTCAACCTGCTCCTGTTTGTGTTTGCATAATCCAGTTATATGTCTCCCATAGATCCTGCCCGTGTAAGAACTTTGGAACTGAGAGAGTAACCGCACATTCTTGTAGTCTGGCGTTATATCGTGTTTGCAAAGAATGCATTTCGGTTTTTCCGGCTCAAAAGGATTTTTCATGTCTTCTAAAGGCTGGTCTTCTTTCGTTGCTTCCGCAATATCTTTGCTGAGGGTGTGCTCGAATTTTGCAGGGTTGTATAATACCGATGTAATGCAGGGGTTTCTGAGGTGTCCTAAAAAAAATTACTTTATTATTGACAGGTAAGTGGATGAATGTGTCGTGTGCTTATCCAGGCGTTATTGCACAGGCAATTTTATCAGCTAATAATGATGGAAGTAGGAAGAATTAAAATATTATCAAGTTATTCGTAAACCGGGAATGTTTTCCTCTCTTTTATAAAACGCTAGAGTTTCCGGCATGCATTGCAATGCCATTTAAATAAAGGAATTGTTCCCTTTGCCCCTTCCCCTCAACCTTCAATCCTCAAATAAAGGAATGGTTCCCTTGACCCCTTTCCCTCAACCTTCCCCCTCCACTCTTCCGCATACATCCGTCCGGCGAACACCCCATCTCCCGCGTCCACTTTACACATTGCCCACCTTTTCCCTCCCACGAATCCCCCTCTTTTGTTGACACTACAACCTTATGTCTGTAATCAATGACGTTACAGTATGCGCCAAACTTAAATGCCGACCTGAAGTTGTTACAACAATCCATTCTGGCACAGGTACAGTCAGTTTAATGACTTTACAATGATCGTATGCGAAAGAGTAAGATGCGTAAAACATTTGTGCAACAGAGAAAGGCGTGGGTGGGGAGGCACGCCGCTTTACGGACCTTTAACTTGCCTATTGCAACAATTTCTTTATATTGGTCGGTATTAAGTTTGGCGTGTACTATACAATTCTTCTGTAAAGCCATTGTCTGCAATCAACCAATTATACTACAATAAGGGTAGGTAAAGATGGTTTCAGTAGTTGTGACCATGTAAACTTAATAACTGTTGGGTCCATAAGGAAAGGGATAGTGTGAACACTTGTTCGCAAATGGTTATATTTTTACATGGCTAAAACTGATAGCATCTTCTCAGCGCATTTTTTAAGTTGTGTTGCAGAAGAGAAATCAATAATGCCAGGTTAATTTTTTTAGAGATCTCACAACATGAAAGGCAAAAAAAAAGGCAAAAAGCATTAAAACATTTTAGCATTATCTATGTACCTCTGATAGCCGTAAGGCAAGTTTTTCCTAGAGTGAGAGCCATTATCGAATAATGAACTACTAAATGCGTCAAAATTCGCAATGGTCACCTTTTTGAGGTTACTAATTTGACAGTTTTGAAAAGCATAGATAATAGATGTCAGAGAAACAGAAAATACTGGGACTGAAATTTATTATTTTTCAGTTTTTCACCAACAAAAAAAATGAGTGTGCAATTCACACGCGGTAGAAGTGAAACCTACGGAAGACTAAAGTAGACAAGAGTGGGAGACTACGAAGCACTTTTTTTTATCAATGTCAAGGATAATTCTTTTCCATATTTTTGTTGTCGAATTCTAGCGCACCTTTTCCTATATCATTAGTAATTGTATAATCGTCTTTATTAGTAATTGTGTTTTCTTCTTCGGATTCGATCCTTCGTTCGCTGAATGTCTAGCCGCTTAGGTTCGTGAGGCGCTTTTTACCACCAGACCAAGGGATATTTGCTTGAGATCTTGGATTTATTTATATTGGAACCGAGCACACCTGAAATAGAGGGATCTACACACGACACTGCATCCTGGCCTGCAGGGAATTCTGCCGTGGAGAGTCCCTGCATGCGTCTCGTTCTAGCGGCCCTTTAACAAACGAGACAGCGCTAGTTCGCTCAAACCCACGCTCTCTGCAGACATTGCCTGCAGGCCAGCATGCAGTGTCGTGTGTAGAACCCTTCAATAAATATTGTATTGCTATCTCATTCGCTCGCAGGCTAAATCTTATAAGCGGCCTACACATGACACTGCATGCTGGCCAGCAGGCAGTGCATAAATAAACCAATCCCAGGCAGTGGCTGCAGAGAGCGTGGGTTTGAGCGAACTAGCGCTGTCTCGTTCTTTAACAAACGAGACAGCGTTAGTTCGCTCAAACCCACGCTCTCTGGAGTCACTGCCTGGGATTGGTTTATTTATGCACTGCCTGCTGGCCAGCATGCAGTGTCATGTGTAGGCCGCTTATAAGATTTAGCCTGCGAGCGAATGAGATAGCAATACAATATTTATTGAAGGGTTCTACACACGACACTGCATGCTGGCCTGCAGGCAATGTCTGCAGAGAGCGTGGGTTTGAGCGAACTAGCGCTGTCTCGTTTGTTAAAGGGCCGCTAGAACGAGACGCATGCAGGGACTCTCCACGGCAGAATTCCCTGCAGGCCAGGATGCAGTGTCGTGTGTAGATCCCTCTATTTCAGGTGTGCTCGGTTCCAATATAAATAAATCCAAGATCTCAAGCAAATATCCCAGGCAGTGACTCCAGAGAGCGTGGGTTTGAGCGAACTAACGCTGTCTCGTTTGTTAAAGAACGAGACAGCGCTAGTTCGCTCAAACCCACGCTCTCTGCAGCCACTGCCTGCTGGCCAGCATGCAGTGTCGTGTGTAGAGCCCATACGATGATGTAAGTTTTCGTCTCTTTTTAGTGTCATTCGCTTCCGCCTCATCGAGTTTCATAAAAATATATGTATTTTCATTTCTTTGTCTATGCTCTTGTTTTGTCTATGGTGTGTTTATTATTTACCCGGGAAAGCTGTCAAAGTGAAAAGTTTGTTTTGTAAGTGACAGTATTTGTTAAAATGAAGAGAAATAAGTCTTCCAAGTCGTCGTCCGTTAATTCTCCTAAATCTAGGGGTAGTAAGAAACCAAAAGAAGATGTTCCACTCCAGAAAAATGTGCTTACACCCGAAAATGGCAATAAAAATAGTTTTTCCAATTCGACTCGTACTAGTGGCGGAATCAGCAAATGTTTACTGACTCCTTGTCGAAGAATGGGGCTGACGAGGAATCGTTTGAAGTCTGTCAACTCTCCTTTACAAGAAAATAAATCTCCAGTTACTTCAAGAGTGACTCAAAGTTCTTTGGTGGCTTCTCCAGGTCTATCCAAAGTTGACAAACGATTGGAGGTTGTCCAGAATACAAAAGCTGAGAAAAATAGTCCCAAGAAATCGAAGAAAGACGAAATTGTTCCAATGGAAGTTGATTCTTCACAAGAGACAAATCATATTGAAATTTCAAATCTAAATGAGGAGTGTTTAACACCGAAAGCAGTTGCAATTTCAGAATTTGAGGATTTTTTTAACCAAGAATCTAAAAATATTGTCATATCCCCAGTGACTGAAGCAATTTCACCTAAAGTTATAGATTCTCTTACACCGACTCTGGAGAATGGAACCCAAAATCTCAATCTGAATAATGGTAAAAAACCGATTAATCTCTTGAAAAGTTGTGTGGTTTTAGTGAACAAAAAAGTCATGCCAAAAAATAAGCGAAATCTCATCAAAGACATTGATAATCCTCTATTGTTAGAAGGAATTGAAAAGACACCCAAACCAGTGGATGGGTCATTGAGATCAATGGATAAGTCATCAAAAATTATTGAAAATTCACCAAAACTTGTAAACAAGTCACAAACAGTTGTAAATTCGCCCACAAAGTCAGTGGAAAATTCACCGAAACCAGTTGACAATACATTAAAAATAGTTGATAAGTCTTCGAAACCAGTTGATAAGTCTTTGAAGGTAGAAGATAAGTCATCAAAATCAGTGGAAAAATCACCGAAATCAGTTGATAAATCTGCAAAAATAGATGAAAGATCTCCAAAATCAGTGGATACGTCATCAAAAATGGATGTAAAGCCATCGGGGCCAGTGGATAAGTCATCAAAATCAGTTGAGATTTCACTGACGCCAGTGGATAATTCTTCAAAAATAGATGAAAGGTCTTCAAAATTATTGGATAAGTCATCTAAAATGGATGAAAGGTCATCGAGGCAGGTGTATATGTCGCCAAAATCAGTTGATAATTCACCGAAACTAGTCGATAAGCCCTTAAGAACAATTGAACAGTCCTCTAAATCTGTTGAAAATTCACCAAAACCAGTGGATAAGTCGTCACAAAAAGATGAAGGGTCATCAAGACCAAAGGATAAGTTGTCCAGAATAGATGAAAAGTCATTAAGAACAAGGGATAGATCTTCAAAATCAGTTGAAAATTCACCAAAACCAGTGGATATGTCAAAAATAGGTGAAGAGTCATCAAAACCCATGAATAAGTTGTCCAGAAAAGATGAAAAGTTATCAAGGCCAATGGATAAGTTATCAAAATCAGTTGAAAATTCACCAAAATCATTGGATAAGTCATCAAGAACAATTGAAAAGTCTTCAAAATCAGTTGAAAATTCACCAAAACCAATGGATAAGTCGTCAAGGACAATTGAAAAGTCTTCAAAATCAGTTGAAAATTCACCAAAACCAATGGATAAGTCGTCAAGGACAATTGAAAAGTCTTCAAAATCAGTTGAAAATTCGCCAAAACCAATGGATAAGTCATCAAGAACAATTGAAAAGTCTTCAAAATCAGTTGAAAATTCACTAAAACCAGTCGATATGTCAAAAATAAGTGAAGGGTCATCAAAACCAATGGATACGTCGTCCAGAAGAGATGAAAAGTTATCAAGGCCAATGGATAAGTTATCAAAATCAGTTGAAAATTCACCAAAACCATTGGATAAGTCATCAAGAACAATTGAAAAGTCTTCAAAATCAGTTGAAAATTCACCAAAACCAGTGGATAAGTCAAAAATAGGTGAAGGGTCATCAAAATCAGTGGATAAGTTGTCCAGAAAAGATGAAAAGTCATCAAGGCCAATGGATAAGTTATCAAAATCAGTTGAAAATTCACCAAAACCAGTTGATAAGTCATCCAGAACAATTGAAAAGTCATCAAAATCTGTAAATGAGTCATCAAAATTAAATGAAAATCCACTGAAACCAGCTGATAAGACATCAAAAATAGGTGACAAGTCATCACGACTGGTGGATAAGTCATCAAAAATAGATGAAAGGTCTTCAAAACCAATTGATAAGTCGTCAAAATCAGTTGAGAATTCACCAAAACCAGATAATAAGTCATTGAAACCAGTTGAATTGAAAAGAAAATCCAAATCAAGCTCTTCCATCAACAACAGTTCATCTTCTCAATCAAAGGAAAGAAGTTTAAAAATGAAGATTATTACGAAAAACAATAAAATTGAAGTGGTCAATATGGACACTAAAAGCTTGTCTCAAAAATCAACTTCCTCTTGTATAAGTGATGATGATGATGACGATTTTGAAGTCAAGACTACGGTAGATAGAAAAGTTTACAAAAAAGCTAAAATGGATTTGAAAAAAACAGCTATAGATGAAAACGAAGATTTGTCAGATTTACAAAAGAAAGTGGACGAAGCCAAAAAACGGATAGCGTTAAAAATAGAAAAGGTTAATTTAATGAAAAAGTCAACAGTGACGAAGGCTCATAGTTTTAAACAATTGGAAGAATTAGTGGTTGGCTGGAGAGATGGTTGTCAAAAAGCTTTGGAAGAATTGTTGAATGTCTCCAAGGAAAAGGGGCATTTGCAAGATAACATGGGAATGGAAGATTTGTTGAAAATGCTGCACATTCCTAATGATTTGGTCAAGTTTGATCCCGATCAAATGGGTTTTGAGTAATTAATTTGTCGTATAAAAGTTTTATTATCGGAAGAACAGTTGAAAAGTCTTCAAAATCAATAGTCTTAGATTATCCGACAACTACTGTAATCCGCCATTATTTTCACTAGATGAAAGCAAAAAATCAATCGGCCGATACTCCTATGTTGAATTCAGTAGTCTGTCGCATGCCTAGACTCGAGCGCCAAGCTTTGTACAGCGACAGGTTACCTTTATAAACTCAATTACTATACCTTCATCTAGCTTGCTTGGTTTCCGGGGCGATGGTATCCATACCCGCCTCACAAATTGAGAAACTCATCCCAGGGTAGAATTTACGATCTCCAGTCCTCAGGTCTTCCCATCTTACTCCAATCCTCTTCCACGCAGTCAAACCACATCATCCTCAGTATGTCTCTGGGTTGGTTCCACTGTTCATGATTTTCTGTGCCTTGTCATCTCGGAGTCTTTCGATTCATCACTTGCAATGGTTTCATGCTCAATTACGTTATTCATTTTAATTCTGTATGTTTTATTTTCTAGTGTAGGTCCAAAGACACTGGACTTATTTGGTTTCTTTACCACAAATAATACATTCCTTTTGACCGAGCATAATTTTTTATCCAAAAATTTGTATTTTTGTATCTACTGTGTGATTCAAATCCAATTTCCCAATTCCAACTCACCGGGCTATAGACTATGTATGTGACTTATTTGATATTATTTCAAATTATGTCCAGTGATGAACCATTTCACCATTAAATTAATTTTCCAAATACTCATTTCCTCATAAAATTTTGTTTTTCAATATTCCCCTTATTGAATATTAATTTATTGTTTAACTATTTATTTATTTTTTATTGACAGCAGAGACGGTTTATGCAGTTACCACGAGCACTCAAGCCATAGCCCTATCTATCTCTTATTTTACCTCATTCCTTTAACAATAATCTGGTCCTGGTCTCTTTTATGAAATTCACCGGGGTTGTCATTGTATATGTGGCTGTGTCTTCTGGTTTCACAACGTGTCTTCCCAGGTATCTGTGCCTTGTTCCCAACAGAGCGGGACATTGACGTCATAGGTGAATTGGAGTCTCTTCATCGTCTTCACATTTCCTATTGCATCCATTGGTGTTTTGCACTCCCAACAGCTTCACGGGTCTCCTGTGATGGCAGTCTCCCATTAGTAGTCGTACCAGTTTCCTCAGTGAGTTTCTATCCACATCGAGTCATTACCTGTTTCGTCTAGGGTTTGGTCCGCTTATGACTCCCTTTAACTCTTTAAATTCATGAAGTTTGGATGCTAGGTGCCAATGTACTCGACAATTTGTCATTGATATGTGTTCACAAGACAACTGTTATGACAGCTCGACTGCTCACAACCCAACTCCTGTGACATCCGCTTACAACGGTTAATATGCTTTATTTACTATGTATGTATTATAATTTGTTGTTAACTATAAGCCATAACATTGATTTAAATCAAAGATTTGGTGCGTCTACTTATAATAAATATATTTTTGTTGTGTCATATTTTATGTTTATTTCTTTTACCCCTAGAGAGAGCCAAAATATTAAATAATCTCAAAGCTACAAGTAGCTATAAGGATAATATAAATTAACTACAAAAAGCAACTCTTTGGGTGATTTAATTATATTGCAATAAATTAAATGTTCCTATTTTGTGATTCGTTTTTAAAATGTTTGCTTTTGTCACTAAAATAATATTTTACACCTCAGGCATCGACCATATTCTGTCTGTAAGTTAGATTATTTCTGCTTTCCAATAAAGTCCAAATAAATGGAATATTTGTGAATGTATCTGAAAATGAAAAACTGTTTTTGAAAGGTGATGAAATAAGCTTTCATATTTTATTATAAGAAATGACCGTGTAATTTTTTAAATATAAAAAAATTTAATGCAAACTTTAAAAATCTTTAACTTTTAAACTAAAATCACTGGTAATGAAAAAAATAAAAACACACACATATTTTATTAGACAAATGTTATTATAAACATTATCATCAATATCAACACCTAAAAATAATTAATAAAAAATCCACAAAGTTTCATTTTTTTTTTTCAAATTGCTTGGATTTAGATTTAAATATATAGCTTGGTGTTTTCTCTTTCCAATACCATTTAGATCACATTTCTAACCACCATAGTAAGGGAGACACAATGATTTCTATGAGACATAAATGAGTTGTTCTGCAAAGCGAACAAATTAGTCCGAGGGGTTAATAGATAATGCACACTAGAAATGTGCCTTATAGGGCTTATTTAATATTATATATTTACTACTATTTGTCTCAATTGTATTAATAATTATCAATATTTCCATATAATTAAGAGGAACGGCTGTGTGGTCCTTTTAATACAATACCTAAATTTGGATTTGAGGCCATAACACCCAAATAAACTGATTTTTTTTTATTATTCAAAAGGGGGCATACATTAATTACGTGAGCTCAAAAGGGGGGGGGAGGGGTGGGTCCAGCAAAATCGCACGTTACTTAAAAAGAATATACGAAGTGCCCCAAATTTATCTAACCAAGGATGGGGGAGGGGTCTAGATTAGAAGAAAAACTGCTCACATAATTAATGTATGCCCCCAAAGGTATAGCAAATATCTGTTACGGATATGCGCTTTTTTATTTATTTGTGTGTTTAAATTAAGATACGTAGGCCATTAAAGAATTCAATTTAGCATGATTTAAGAGGCAACTTTGACATTTTTTTGTGAGTTACCTAACTGTAATTATTAAAAAATAACCTTTCCCTTTCCCTTTTCAATAAAATGAGTGATAAAATATATAATATCCAAAAAAGGTTTAAAATTTTTAGTTTTCATACAACAGTTAGTGTTAAAATGTAAATCGGTCATTTTTAATTTAAATTTACCTACTCAAAATGCTTTCTCAATCATTTTTAAATTTATATTTCGTCATATTCGTGTGGTAGATAAAGCTAAATTATTTTTGAAGCATTTATCATCAACTCACAAATAAATAAGGGCCGTTCAAGTATTACGTAACGCACTTGGGGGGGGGGGGGGGGGGGGTCTTGTGAAACGTTACTGTGCGTTATGGAGAGGGGGGGGGGGTTTGAACAACGCGTTACGTAACATGTTTTTCTTTATTTAGATAAAAAAACTAGGGAATTAAAATCTTCCAAGTTGGTAATCCTTTTCGTTCTCGAAATCTCTTGTTTTATTTATCACCGCAAACGCGATTAAAACAAGAAAAAAGGTATTTAAGCGACTTTCCAGTACTTTGCGCCACTTAATTGTGATTTTCAGGTAAAAATTGTCACTTGGGCGTTACGGCGCATAACATGGGGGGAGGGGGGGGTCAAAAATCTTCAAAAATTGCGTTACGTAATACTTGAATGCCCCCTAAAGTAGCACCTCGATCATCCAGTTGATTAGTCAGACCAAATACGAAGTTTTGAGAATGCTCACCATAACTCACCGACACTTGTCTGTATTTTCCATATTATGTGCTGCAAAATAACACCAGGAGGCGTACCGAATATGATATTTTTGAAATTTCCTACTAGTAACCCAGAAAACATTAATTTTTGTTTATTTAACTACAATTTTTGGTACATTATAGTTGATTTTGTGGTGTTTATGAATAATCTGAGTATTGTACCAGAGAGACGGTACATTTTTACATGTAACTGCAAACTCAACTCAATTTCAATTTTTCTGAGATGTCTGACTGATCAAATGGACGGTTGAAATATCCTTACTAGAAATTTAGAAAAATAATTATTCAGTTTGATCGGCTCTTTTGACCTCAAATCCAAATTTAAGTTTTGTATTATATACATATATAGGCCACACGTCCTTTCTCATTATGTGCTTTGTTTTATTTTCAGCAATCTTATGTTCACGTTATGTGTACATATAAAAATATTTATTTAATGTTTACTTGTTAAATTTTTTGTTAAGTAATAAATCTAAACAATTCATTGTTCTCGTTTCATTTATTAGCTACAATTATTAAGCGTAATACTTTTTTACATTAAATCATTATTCTTTTACAATTTTGTTACATGGCAACATTCATAATATTAAAACATTTTGTATTAGAAAAGATGACTATTCAAAATCGAAATGTTGCTTGAAGTAGATTGAGCTGTGTTTAGACGGCAGATCTGAATAGCCAGGTACTTCCCAACCTTTCTCTTCCTCACCTCCTCCCGACTCTTTTCATCCTCTCGATATATTATCCCGGTTGGGTTTGCCGTAATTCCCTTGCCTCTGGGAAGTTAGGGACTCTTGCGCGGTATTCAAAAACAAAAGTTACAAATTGTGTTTTGTAAATCTTTACGGTGAGGTGATAATTATAATAATAGATGCTGGTAAATGTGATTTTAATTTGATTACATTTAATTTACTTTGGTTTGTCTTAAAATTAAATATTTTCTTTTAAAATAAAACAATAACTTTGTAAACACCTCATATGAACAAATAAATATTTTCTCATTACTGCATTGATTTTTTAAAAGAAAGACAAACGTTCCGGATTACGAATAAACCGACAATATTTGAAAATCTCCTACTACCACCACAGTAAGCCTAAAATGTTGCTTGAGTTGTGATGGAGGACTTAGCCATCCGAGGAATCGAACACGGAACGCCTGGGTGGGACACAAATGCGATGCCCACTCAATCACAAAATCTAGTCTCCTTCAACGGAAGCAATCTTCCGAACAGGACCTCCATCGATATGCTTGGTGTAACTCTAAGTGACCCAGCTCAGGTACGGGGGCTCCATCGAAACCAGAGTTAAGTTAGCCTCTCAGAAACTGGTCGTACTGTACAGGGCCTGCAGATACTTTAATAGTACACAACTGCTAACCCTGTACAAATCGCAAGTGCGCCCCACGGTCGAATTTGGCAGCCACCTCTGGTCTGGAGCTCCAAAATACCTAAAAAAACCCTTGACTCTGTGCAGAAACGGGCGGTCCGTTTGATAGATTCTCCCATCTTAACAGACGGACGTAGGGAGTGTGGCGAACCCATCGCTCATGGAGTGGAAACACAAACCTGCAATAGCCATCCCAAGCCAAGGTGTGAGCTACCGTGCTCAGGCTGAATGTCCTGGGGAACAGCGTCACGAACGGTGCCTCCGAGAAACAAGGTCGCATCTCGGAGTATTTAGACCTCACTCCAGCACTCAGGGCTCTGCTGAAGTGGACCTTCTATTTCCCTGGTAACTCATGGGACAAAAAATAAAAAATTGGACCATTCGAAAACTAGGGGCCTTTTGGGAACCTAGGAGTGCTGAGGCCACCTCTGTGGATTTGCTTCCTGGGGCCGTAGTAGGAACCAAGAGGAGAAACCGTGTAGAGGTGAGCTGAGGCCACCTCCATGAACTCTTCCCTTGTGGGGCCTTCAAGGAACCAAGGGGAAGGGCACCCTTCCAGCGCAGGGCCTTTGTGGAACCAAGGAGGAGTGAAGTGGAGAGATGATGTCCTCTTCCCATGTGGGGCCTTCGGGGAACCATGTAGGAATGAAGAGGAGAAATGAGGCCATCTTGGTGAACTCTTCCTCTGTGGGGCCTTTAAGGAACCAAGGAGGAGAGATGAAGTTCTCTTCCCTCCTGGGGCCCTCAGGGAACCAAGGTGGAGTGGACTCTTCCCTTGTGGGGCCTTTAGGGAACCAAGGGGAGGTGGACTCTCCGTCGTGGAACCTTCGGGGAACTAAGGAGTGGAGAGGAGAGATGAAGCCCTCTTCCGTCGTGGGGCCTTCAGGGAACCAAGGAGGAGTGAAGAGGGGAAATGAGACCTGGGAAGACGCATTGTCGAACCAGAAGATATAGCTTTATTTCCAATGACAATCCTGGTGAACTTTATAAAAGGGACTGGGTTACTGTCAAAGGAATGAGGTAAAATGGGAGATAGTGCAATGGGTCTATGACCTAAGTGCTCACGGGAACTATATATATGTAAACCGTCTCCGATTATTTAAAAAAAAAAAAAAACAGACGGACTGCAATCTTTAGAGCACAGGTGTCAGGTGGGAATGCTGTCCTTGTTCTACCGGTATTACTATGGAAGATGGTCCGAGGAACTAGCGTCATTGATCCCCTCGGCACCGGTGCATAGTCGGGAAACAAGCCAAACAGGCGCCCAACATTTGTACATTGTTGACATTAGTCACATGAGAACGGGTCGTTTCTATGACTCGTTCTTGAGTTTAACGGCTCGGCTGTGGAACGATTTGCCGGCCTCTGTGTTTCCTCCCTCCTACAACATGGGTCTCTTCAAGACCCGTGTTCACTCCTTCCTTTCCTCAAAAAGACCCTCCACACAGCATCTTCAAAGATGACTTAGGCCCTGAGGGAAGTTATTTTCCTCAGGGCCTCCTGTGTGGAGTTAATGTAAAAAAAAAAAATCACTGACCGGTGAATGTAAATAAACTTCTTGAATTTGGTGCGTATTTGAGTACCTCTGAGTACTCTGATGATCGACGCTACTTTTTTATTTAATTAAAATGAATTATTGTATGACAGAATAATCAGCCATTCACATTAAATTTAAAAAAATTGGACAGATAGGTATGCAAAAGAGTTTTAAGGTTATTTAAAGATTGATTTAGAGGAAATTGGGCAGTGTTTTGTCCATTCAAACGTGTGTCCATTGTCCAACAAATGTCCATTCAATTTTTCTCTCTGGATTTTGACATCAGTGCAAATATTTTTTAATGTAATATAGATATCGACCACTAGTTTCTCGGCATGTTTTGTATTTTATGATAAGTTATTTCCTATAGGAGTTGGGACCTTACAAAAATTGAAACGTCATCAACAGAAGTTCAGTAGGAAAACAAGATAACGTATTTCTAAAAAATGCAAAACTTACAGACACAGATTATTTTCTTCTTATAGAGTTGGTAAAAAATCTTAAAAATTGGTCCAGTTTTGGAGGAGACAAATAACGGGTGCGGCAGAGAGGACGGACGGTTTTAAAAAAATCATAAAATAGTTAATTTTTACTCAAAAACAAATTTATCGATGGAATCAGGTTCGCAAGGAAATAGCATTTGAGACAGTCAAGTGTGGAAAATCGCATCAGGCATGTGGTGGCCGAAATCGTTGATGCAGTGCTGGAGGCGTTCTTGGAAGTTCGCGTAGACTCTCTCCAACATCGCTCTCTCAAGTTGGGCGATGATGACGATTAGACGATTATGGGGACACCTCAAGGCTAGAGTATACGAGAACAAGCCCCGAACTCTGGACGAATTGAAGGACGCAATTCGCGTGGAAGTCGCCCAAGTTGAGAGAGCGATGTTGGAGAGAGTCTACGCGAACTTCCAAGAACGCCTCCAGCACTGCATCAACGATTTCGGCCACCACATGCCTGATGTGATTTTCCACACTTGACTGTCTCAAATGCTATTTCCTTGCAAACCTGATTTCATCAATAAATTTGTTTTTGAGTAAAAATTAAATATTTTATGATTTTTTTAAAACCGTCCGTCCTCTCTGCCGCATCCTGTACAAGGGAAACACAAAATCTCGATTTTGACAATCTTATTTAGGTATTATTAGCCTGAGATGCAGATGTCCCTTAAAATTTAACAGTTTAAAGGCAATAACCAGACACAACCGGAAAATGTCATTTTTAAATCAAATTTTAGCCGTATTGACTCTTTTTCACAAAAAAGTATAAAGTGATTTCAAAAGATTATTCTTTTATCTAGTAAAGTTATGTTTTAAATTATGAGAAAATATTTTTCGTTATTTGTTTTTGGGGTGTTACGCCATGTTGCGCTACCTCCTTCTTTAGCCAACGTTTTGGACATCGTTGCAGTGTCCATCATCAGGGCAGATTTGGTAGATGTGACATCTACATACGTAGTACATCTATTGGATCTGCCCTAATGATGGACACTGCAACGATGTCCGAAACGTTAGCTAAAGAAGGAGGTAGCGCAACACGGCATAACACCCCAAAAACAAATAACGAAAATGCTTTTTGCCGTGAAAATCTTATAACCTATGAGAAAATATGTTTATTTTTAGCATGATAAGGTTATACCGTTGGTCATTTGCAGATTTGTTAAATTTTCAAACAAAATTTTGAATTATACAGCACACATTTCAAATCATGTAATCAAGCAGTAAAATAAATTATCTGGGAAGGCTATGTTTCAGAATTTAAATTTTTGTTTAAATAAAATCATTAAAAAAAGATCTGCGCTCGTGGTTTGTGACGAAAATACTTCAGTTTGTCTATTTATTTACGGTCTTACAAACTAATATATTTAAGTTTTTTTTACAATCTTATTTTGCTTAGACATTATTGAAAAATTAAAAATACTTATGATCAAAACATAATTTAAAAAAGTACATAATTTTAATAGTTTTATCATCACGCCTTTCAGCATTTTTGAATGTAGATATAATTAAAGCCAATTTTGAATGAAATAAAATTGATATTGTGTTAGTATTTAAAAAAAAGCTGGTACGGAGAATAATTAATCTATCTCATTGGAACCGCGCTGTATAGTTGCAAGAGTATGATCGTAAGAACATCTTTCGACGAAATTTTAATTCTCGGCCGCTGGTTAGTGGCCCTTAACAAATGTCTGTTTATATCTGTTAATATGGGCAGCTTAATCCTATGATTAAAGTCAATTAACATGTTTTATTACATTTTTTAAACGCACCAGATTTAAATGTCCGGTTTAAATTTTCCCCACATGATAAACTAATCCCTTTCACACACTTCCCCAAATGATCATCTAGTCAATTTACATTACGCAATTGCACTATATAAGTACATGTCAACCTACCAGAGACCAAATGGGAAAATAATTCACTGACTCCAGATATTATATACTCCAGAGGGTTTGGCTCTGTGGAATTCCTAATTTGACCTATAAATCCTACTGATCCCTCAATATAAATATTTAAAAAATCTTTTGTAATCCTACATGTATTTAAAATGACTTATTTTCTGCAATTATTGATACTTATTATTTATGTGATAATATTGTAAGTGCCCCCTGTGGATTTGAACTAGCCATCAGCTAATCGCTTTTGCCAGCAGGGTTATCTGCTTATTTCCTAAGAATCCAAGGAAAGTTGCATTAATATGATCAAATATCAAGCATCAAACATCATCTGTAAAGTAAATATATGTTATATTTTTAATTCATCCTCATCTCATTCCTCTCATATTTAGGTTGGGGGACTCATCGCTTCTACAAGGTGCCTCCAGGTGTCCTTTTCCAGTGATTCTCCAGTAACCTCTCCTCGCCCATTGGTTACACCCATACACATACCTACTCATACACATACCTACATTGCACGCATACATACTGTCACTGCTTGGGATTGGTATTAATTATTATTGCAAGTTCCTTTTCTACCCATCCCTATTGCCTACCCGCCAATCTTACCCAGTCTGTAATAAAACTCCCGCCGCGAGACAACCACTGTGCTCTGCTTCCGGTTACCGCCATTAAAATAACTCCGCTGTGTACTATAAAAATAACGAAATTCACGCCTATTGTTTTTGTGCCTGTTGGATGGAGAGAGAAATCAGATGAGGGCATTGCCAGCTTACAAATTCTTGCATCCTTTTGGTGAGTCCTTCCTTTCTATGCCACATGTATTTTTATCATTTCAGGCAGTGATAGTAACACAAAATCAAGGCCCTTCACCAGTCATTCTTACACAAACACATAAATCCACTCTCACACCATAAAATATCATTCATTTTTGATCCTAGCGAGCCGGATATATTTGAACCACAATATTCATAAAAACCAGCAGAGTGAGATTACGTTTATAACATAGCATAAAAATAATTATCCGCTGATAAATTACATTATCTACATGCCGCATTACCTACCCTATTTATCATTACAAAATAGACAATTATACGATCGCAATATTTATAATTTGTCAATGATAATAAACGCAATAAATAACTTTGCTTACCCGCTCAGTGCACGGCGTATTTCGTTAACCTTTACACCGCGCAACAATCAATTTAACCCTGTGAGCGGATTACAGTGAATTAATTTAATATATTAATTAATTAATTCCGCACACATAATACAGACACATCATACCGCATTCCTCATACCGCATTCCGCTTACCGCATTCGCAGAGGTTCAGTGGTAAGTGATTGGACTCCAGATACTAATATCTACAGCCTGTATGTCGGACGAATATCTACAGCTCATATGTTGAACCAATAATCTACGAACTTCAGAGTGTTGACTAATATCTACAGAGCGTAGGTTGGATTAATCAGCTAAATATGTCCAATAGTCCGATATTAGGGATTTTTACATACATACTTACATAAATTAAGTTTTTTAAACTGTATACGCAATATTACGTTATTCCAATATGCTATACATAATTGCAAATCCAACCTCTGCCAGTGCTGTAGATATTCGTCAACACTTTGGTTCTCATAGATATTCGTCAACAGTTTGAGCTGTAGATATTCGTCAACACTTTCCTTCTCATAGATATTAGTTTGATTTTTTCAGTTTTTGGAATTCCTGTAGATATTAGTAGACGCCTCCAGTGATTGGTTATCTTTCTTTCTTGCTTCCCTAGTTTTCCATACACATATTATCACCAAATTCTAGCAAACCCGCATACCCGATGCGACAGTGGTGCTGCAGAAAAATGCTCAGGATTCCATCACAGGAGCTAGGCATCCACAATAGACTTTCAGCTATCTGCTTACAACGTATTCTAAGATACTTTGGACACATTGCTTGTCAAACTGAGATCTTCAACTTGGAGAAACTCATAGTCACTGGCAAAGTGGAAGTCAGATGAATCAGAGGAAGGTCACTAATACGCTAGAATGACCAAGAGACCAAGTATCACTGGCATCTGGTACATTGGTGTCCTTGGCTCTCCACGCAGCGCAAGACACCGAGGAGTAGTCTTGTCCACCATGAAAATTGGAGTAGGGGTTACAATCCTCAGCAATCAGGAACCAACTTGAGAAGAAGAATGCAATAAGATATAATGGTGGTAAATTCGGGAGGCGATTCTACAAAAATATTAAAGATAAATAAGGTACTTTTCGTTAAGTTAAATGTTTAATTATGCAACTGTTTGTTATTTGTTTGTGTGTTGTTTGTGTGTGATTTTCATGAATACATTGTGTATTCCAAAAACAGACCCAGAGGTGCGACATTTCCACTCTTCACCAAAGAAGTTATATACTGTAGACGCGGGGTAGAAATCTCAAAGTGGGAAGCCAAAAGCAAGGCAATTGCATTGGTCACGATTTCTAGTACTTTAGTACCAAACTGTCACACATCGAGTAAGGTCGTGTCTTACCAGTAGGAAAATTGATAAGAAAATGTTTTCATTACACGGCAAACAGTAATAAAAGTGAAGAAATATCATTTCATTTATATGTACATACAAATTACTTAATATTATCGATTATTATAAGCAATACAATTAATTTTCATGTTCCCCGTCCGACAATTTTGTGCGTTATTAGATAAAAAACACACATTCTTTGATTGTCTTATGGTACGGCCAACTTCCAACTTCAAACTTTCGGACGATTGTGTAGAAAGGTAGTTCGTGAGTTGGAAGTTCGAGTTGGAAGTTTGGCTTCAGTGTGGAAGTAGCATATCTTTTTATACATGGATAACTATTGAATGAAAGGGCTCTACACACGACACTGCATGCTGACCTGCAGGGACTTCTGCCGCAGAGAGTCCCTGCAAGTGTCTCGTTCTAGTGGCCCCTTAACAAATGAGACAGCGCTAGTTCGGTCAAACCCACGCTCTCTGCAGACACTGCCTGCATGCCAGCAGGCAGTGTTGTGTGGAGGCCCTATAACAAATTACTGAAAACCGTTGAAAACAAAAGAGTGTTACTTACTTGTCACATTATTTTGCGAGTATGTGAGACTATGGCTAACTAACTAAAACTAACCAATCATCACACTGTTTCTCCGCAGGGGTAGGCAGAGAGGACGGACCGCCAAACAACTCGGTCTTGGCACACACTTCTTGCCTCGTTCACATTCATACATCGTCTCATAGATGCTCTTCTATTATTCTGACTCTTGACATAGATAGACTTGATGGGTTAAGTATAATATTATATTACATAGTGCGGCAGCATAACTTCCTTTTTTTAAAAGTGCGCCATTCAGTCGGTCGATGTTGTAGCGGAGCGCTAGTGATCTCGTTCGAGAGGCGGAAGTATAAAGTTTTGTCCCGACGCTGTTTTGAACTCTCTAGAGTCCAAGCTGCCGAAATGAGGTATTTGAGAGGAGTGGCGTGAGGGGTTACGAGTTATCCGAGATGATCTAAACATTGAACCACTGCTACTCTTCAGAGAAAAATTGTAACTTAGGTGGCTTGGGCATGTACTAAGTATGTCTGATGACCGAATTCCGAGGAAGATCTTCTTCTTCTTCTTGTGCCCTATCTGTTCTTTGGACGTTGGCTATCATGTTGGTTATGCGGACTTTGTTTACTTCGGCCCGGAACAGTTCTACGGTAGACTGGCCAAACCACTGTCTCAGGTTTTTCAGCCATGAGGTTCTCCTTCTTCCAGGGCCCCGTCTTCCGGCAATCTTTCCCTGCATTATGAGATGCAAGATCTCATACTTCTCTGGATGTCTCATCACATGTCCAAGATTTTGAAGTTTTCTGATTTTTATAGTTTTAAAAACTTCTTTTTCTTTATCCATCAGAACCATAACATCTTCATTCGTTACCCTGAAATATCTCATTTTCATTCAAGGAAGATACTGAGTGCGATTCTAGAGGGTAGACGTCCAGTGGGCCGCCCCAGACACAGTTAGGCGAGGCAACTTCAGAAACTGTGTGAGGAGGATGGGACTGCCATGGACGGAGGCCGAACAAACAGCGCAAGACAAGGACATATGGAGGAGCCTTGTCGATGCAATGGGTCCCCGACCCGATTAGGACAAGGGGAAGAAGATGATTTTGAAGTTTTATCCAAAAACAAAAATGTATTTTAATTGTTCCATTTAGAATCACCTCCTGAAGTTACAGCACTTTTCTCTGAACACCCCGGGTATGCTTATTGGATTGGTTAAAGAATACTTACAGTAAAGAGAATAGTGTTATCAATGGGGAACACTTCACAAGCTGAGAACCTGGGAGTCCTGTGGAGTGTGTAGGACAGTATCTGGTGCAGCTATAAACAAATATTTCATTATTAATATAAACGCCTAGATATTTCATATTACATAGAAACATTAAATAAGGGCCGTGACAAAAATGATTTCAAATTTCTTTTCAAAATTATAAATAACTGTAGAATCTTTCCTCTTCGCCACAATAAAAAACAATATCAATCACCATGGGGTGAGGTTTGTCTGGGTGGCGGATGCGTTTGCCCATCTACTGTGTGGCGGGCCGGATCGAGAGAGACTGGTTGAGGGAGATCTTTTGACCTCTCCGGCAGAACTCTCTCGATCCATAACTTTGCACGGCAGTGGGAAGAATAGATTCATACGTCCGTCACTCCTGGACACAATGACCCCTAGAGCTCCACTTACCCCTCACACCTTTTTCCTTTCCAGAAGTTTCTCTCCTTCCTTTCCCTAAAAATTCTCCCCACACATCATCCCCAAAGATGGCGTAGGTCCCGAGGGAAATTATTTTCCTCAATGATAAAAAAATGTATTTCAAACGGCACCCGTGGTCGAGGGGTGAGGCTCTCACTTAGCGATGCGGAGGTCGCGGATTTGAATTGCTCAAGTGAATTTTAATGGATTTGACTTGTGTTATTTCATAATTTAATCATTTTGTAACGGTGCTGCCAGCGTATTCGCAATTTTGCATGGGCTAGTTGGCTGCATTGCGCAACGAAACAATCCACGCATGACTCAGGGATTATTCGAGAATGTTCGGCTCGTCAGTTGACGGAATTACCGCGGGTCGGGAGGTTGTGCTTGTTGAGCGGGCTGTCATTGGCTGGGACCCATTTCATCATGATCGGACTTCGAGATGTGAGATTGAAATTTTATTTGTAACAGATCGAGTTATTGTTTGAGTTAGTTTTAGAGATTACTGAGATATAAATATGTTTTCGTTTATACGATCACAGGCGCCCATCAGTTATTTCTTTTAAATTATACCTGCAAGATTCCGATAGACACGGTCAGAGAAATTATGATCAAATTTACAGCTGGATACTTCTTACGCATCCAGCCACCCCTGATGATTAATTATATTTAATTTAATAGAGTCTCATTGCTAATTTAGAATGTTCCCAAGGGCAGGTTATTATTATAATGAAATTAATCATTGTTCTGACTTGGCATTCTTTTACTGATTACCTACCCTCAGTGCCTTGCTGATTATAATTTGTGTATTAACACTATTTTATATTGATGGATGACCAGCCATGGTGGGTATAATTTATAGGTAAATATAATATGTTACAATTTAAAGGAATAAAAAATATATTTGCAATACATTCGAGAGTGGAAGATACTCTCAGTATGGCCCTGGTGTAAGACCAACATTCAGAATTGAAACATTCCTTGAAATGGCTTTAGCCATGTTTGGTGACCAGATCTGAGCAGCCATACTTCCCCATCTTCCCGTCCCCATCTCCTTCCCCTCCCCACTTACCTTCAGCTTCACAACATACCTCAATTTGGGATGCCACAGTCTCACTGGCTCCAGGCGGTTAGGAGCAGTTGGGACTCTTGTGTGATATTTACATAGAAATATAAAAATTTACCCTTTTTGATAAGTCTTCATCTGTTTCCTGTATCATAATTTTACCGACAACAATTTTGATTTCTTTCGCCTAAAACCAGACAAATTTTCATTAGTAAATTGAAAATTTTTTCATACTTTGATTGCGATGTTTAAAACAGATTGAGATCAGTATCTGGCAATCACTACTTCTTTTACAGATATTAGTCACGTGAAATGGCAATATTCAATTCAATAATTTAATTCAATTTATTCACTTTAAAAACATTACAAAATTAAAATATCAAAGTGTTTTTAAAAGAGCGTATATACATATAAAATGTTTTAGATAGATAAGAAGATTTAGACTAACAACAAGGCTTGCTGTTTAAATTATGCTAACCATCGGGAACATAGAAACTAATGCTTTCCATGATAGTCGAGTTTTCGAACCATCCACGAATCAGTCTGAAGAAATGTGTTACAGTGATCACATCCTTCTGACCTGTAGATGGTTCATACCGAGCATGCCCAAGAGAAAGTCGGTAGTAGCCATCCTCCCTCAGGTAGACAAATCTCAGAAATTTCTTCTGAACCTTCTCCAACATGAGGAAATACTTCACTTGGTGCAGGCTCCAAATCACCGATCCACTCTCAAGCCTACTCCTAACCAAAACATTGTATAGCAGAGAGCACTATAATTTTGATTGGATGTCTTGGTAATGTTAGAGAATCTTACCTGAGCGTCACATTTAAAACAGCTTATCACGATAATCAATATCACTACTAAATTAGTCAGACAATAATATGTAGAAAACGAAAGATACGAAATTTCATCATCCACGCTACCCTTGTGCCAAATAAGTATCAACGAATTCAGTAAATAAAACATGTTAAAAAGAATTGAGATAAAAATTAAAGACACAATCGCTAGCATATTCCAAGTAAAGAATTCATTGATGTTTTCAGCGCAGTGACAGATTTTATCATAGACCTTGAAAATTATTCGTAATTTCAGTATTAAATTATCTTTCCTAACTTTTTCGTTTGAATACGTAAGGACAGTAGTTTGAAGAATGCGTTCGGATAAAGCAAACAATGTTTTTTCGCTTTCGATGAATGATTGCTTTTGACATACGGATAGCAGAGAGTTTCGCCGGAAAATGTAACGTATGCTACACTTATGGCGTACAAGATCACCAACGTAGATGATAAAAGAGTGAATGGTATGCTGACTTTAAGTTTGATCTTTTTCATGTTCTTTTTAATGTAAAAAGGCGCAATCATTGTTACACGTCCCATGAAAATCAAAGGTGTTATCGTGTCTTCATAATCACTAGCCGACAAAAACTTCTTTATACATATAATCCATTGCAAACAACCAAACTCTGTTAGCAAATGCGAAATACTGAAAATATTTCTATAATGGAATTAGTATTAATTAAGTAGATAGGTTCCCTAATTAAGAATGCAAAGAAATTTGTTATTAATTTAAAAGTGTTTTCAAGAAATTTTAAATTTAAAACTAAGGGCTTTAGCTCATGAAGAAACTGAAAAAAAAAACAGTTGTCGACGCAATCGCAATCAACCTCCTTAACAAAATTGATATTTTTCCAACCTGACATGTCAAAACTTGACAGTTCGTGAGCCGCTGCCATGGCAACCTGTCAACAATGCACTGAAACGCGACTGCCGTGCCGACTAGCACTGCTGATCGGCACGGCAGTCGCGTTTCAGTTGCCTTGTTGACAGGTTACTATGGTAGTGATTAACGAACTGTGAAGTTTTCGAGTAATCTGCGATATCTCTGATCCGAAAAATATTGATTTTGTTAAGGTGGTTGATTGCGTCGACAACTGTTTTTTTTCAGTTTCTCCATGAGCGGACAGCCTAATTGTCTACCATCATTACTCAATTACTTAATTGAATCATTATTTATTTTTAAATACATGAAGACAATATAAGCGAAACTCAATCGAAAATCTGGAAACAGAAAAATCAGAAAAACATATTGACACCTCTGGGACACGAACCCAGGACCTCTTGTTTCCGGGCAAACGCGCTAACCACTGCACCACGGTGTCGATATGAAATTCGGTCATGTTTAACTGTACCATACTTCGACTAAGAACCACCTACATTATCTTCACTTTCTTTAACGCATATATTATTGGCAACTATCTTTATGTATGATTGCAAGATTCAAACTCGAACTAAATGCTCCCTAGATAGTGTCTGGATAAATCTTTATCCATTTTATATTTAATATGCGACATCTATCGACTTTTCTGCAAGTCTAGGATGAATATTTCATTTTTAATTATTTTGTTTTCATTTTAATTCTGTGTATAAAAATATTTTATTTATGTCGGTACCTATACATTTGATGAGTTTTGATCATTTGATAAAAATCTATAATGGCCATTTGGAATTTTTATGATTGGTAAAAGGTCTCAATATTAACAAATTAATATTTCATGATTTTCTCTGAACTCTGGGATTCGCAACAATAACATTTGGATGCCATCAGTTGTTTTGTTTTGCTCCTTCTAAAAGTCATCTTATTCCAATATTTTTTTGTTTTCTGGCCAAAAAAAGGGTAGTGTGTTGTGCCTTGAGGATTCTTCTCCCCCCTGATCTCTACACTTTTCAGTGCTGATTTCCAGATATTTATAAACTTTTTTACATCTGTCACTTTCCATACTCTTAGTTTTTGTTAGTAATTTTGTGAATAATGGAGGAGGATTTCCCTCCTGGACCCCTCCTGACTCCTACAAAGCCCCCAGATCCTCATCCTGACCCCCCAGATTGTGAAAATGACTTCAACTTAACCTTCCGTCAGGCGCAACTAATTTGTGAGATTAAGTGGTCTGTTATTTTTGTGCCAAAGGGTAAATATCGCTGATCTAGGGGCATGGCCTCCTGACTTTTCCTCCTTCCCCACCACTCACAAAGGGCCAGTTTCCGTTCATCTAGAACAGTGGTCCCAACATTTTATTTGTTCTCACAGGGAACAGGTACAATAACGATAAACTGTTAATGGTGTAATTAAACGCATCAGATGAATTGCGCCCGATCGTTTTAGGATTTGCATCGCGCCTGACAGAAGGTTAAAAAAGGAAGTTTAGTCCCTCTTCCCCAATACAACTCGTCTCGCCTTCGACTCACAGTCCCCACCAGTCCTTCCTCAACCTCCTCCAACAAACTTTTATTCTCCTCATTCCCTTGGCCCATACATAGTATACGCTCAAAAAACTGAACAAGGTAAAACCATTTACCCTCTTCAATTTGGTAAATTCCTATCAAATAGCAAGAACCTTTACATTTACCCTGTTGAATTCCTCTCAGGTTCAGCCGCCAACATCAAAAACATATTCTTATCTAATTCAAAATTCAAGGCGTATGTCCCAACTTTCAATGTCACTCAAATGGTCATAGGTATCTCGACCTATCTGTCCATTGCAGAAATCCTGTCTTCACTTTCAACCCCCCAGCACATCGGCAATCTCATAAAAGCCAGGAGGCTAAATTACAAGGACTCCTCTGAGGGCACCGTTTCCTGAAAGCCCTCCCAATCCCGTCATCACCTTCAAAGGACAATCTTTTCCCTCCCACATATATTTATTCTTCAACTCGTTACCGGTTGAAATTGAAAATAAATTCCACTACTCCATGTTACAATTCGTCGCCTTAGTTCTTGTTTGTTCAATAGACCAGTGGTTTTCAACCTGTGGTACTTGTACCCCTGGGGGTACGCGAAGCCAAGTTGGGGGTACTTAATAATTTATGAATGATTAAAATGCCTGAAGTCTTGTTACACTCTGTATAAAATTGCATTACTTAATTGTATTTGTGTGACTTGATTGTTAAAGTCATGTAATAATTAGAGTATTAAAAATTACAAATGAAACACGTTTTTCATTACACGTACAAAAAAGATAGAGGGTACGGGGAACAACAAATTTGAAGTGAGAGACAAGGGGTACACCGGCTCAAAAAGGTTGAAGACCACTGCAATAGATCATTCGAAAATTTTGCAGGAGGAGAAGGTTTTCTTTCATTATTTCAATGAAACATTACGGTAGGTGATTGATAAAGCTATTTCTGTAAAGGTAAAGGTCTCATTAGTTTAAATAATTCTTAGTAAAGTGATTAACTATAATTTTTTTAACTTTATTTTTAATTTAACCTTTAACTATGGATGTGCGGTCTCACAGGCCGCTTGCAGTTTGTGAATCGCGTGCCGCTCTCCTCCCGCGTACCCCATGCATCTGTCCGCCTCAGTAGCTTCGGTTTTAGTGGCAAAACGACTGTTGAGAGTGAAGGTTACGTCGCCGGTTGTATTTTGCGTGAGTAATTTCGCTTTATATTATGATTGCGGTCTGTGGGACCGCGCCTCCATGTTTGTGTAATAAATTGAGCTGATGGTGATTTTCATGAAAATTTTTTAAGTTATGTTTTAAGAAGTTAATGCTAAGTTTTTTTATATTTTTTATTCTTTGCATTTCATTGTAAAATTAGTGAAACTTACTGAAAAAGTAATTTTCCTTGGATAATTTTCCTACAAAGTGATCCCGAGTAAAAATGAATGAGCCTCTGACTGTTACATGGTTAGATTTTAATTTAAAATAAATATATTTTAATTAAAATTTCTTGTTTTATTTACATTTGGTAAAGTTCGTAAATAAATAAAAACAATTTTAGGTACAATACTTAGTTAACTAGATAGATTCCGGCTTTAAAGATAGTGGTCTGTGAGACTGCACATCCATAGTAGTGCAACAAAAATGTAACGTCCATAGTAGGTTAAAGTGGAGATTGAACAAAAACTAAAATAGTCTGTTGAACAAATAAGAACTTAGCCTACTTGCTGCTGTTTGGTCATACCAAAACTACATGCAGATCCCTCCCAGATTTTTTAAATGTTCACGTTTGGGCATTGAGGTCAAAAAAAGATCCGGGTGGCAGTGGCGGTCGGTGACTTTCTGCATAAGGGAGGCTGGAGTATATACCAAATTTCAAATATAAAAGTCTATGGCCTACGAACAAGATGCAATTATCGACAAAGTAGTCTGCCAAATTAGCTCTATACAACCTTTATGCTTCACATTAAATATTACAGTTCCCTAATTAAATGAATTAAATAGGTATTCCGAAAGATATTCAATGTATCAATCGGATTTGGCTATTCAAGACAACAAATAACTGTCGAAAGGTGGTTAGGCACAGTGGGTATGAAAAAATGTAAATGGTAGGTAGAAATTATAAGTTGGGAAAAGGGTACAAGGAAGAATGCCAGGCACTAACACTTATTATTGTGGTAATATTGTAAGTCAGTGCCCGCTGCAGTATTTGAACTAGTCGTCAGCTAATTGCTTTTGCTCGCAGAGTTATCGCTCTCCTGAGAATCCAACGAAAGTTGCATTAATATGATTAAATATGTAGTTGCAGCACCCATCATCTGAAAGTAAATAAATATTATTTTTTAATTCGTCGTCATCTCATTCCACTCATACATGGTCAGGTTGGGGACTCATCGCTTCTACAAGGCGTCCTTTTCCAGTGATTCTCTAGTAACCTCCCCTCCCATTTTCTGGAGTTTATTTCCCCATATTAGTTATGGATGGCGAGTGCTGCCTAAAATGAGCAATTTTAGTCGCTTAATGTTGGAGTTTTACCCACCATGAAAACTCTTATGTTGTCTTGCTTATCCAGAATATACAATGTGAGATATCGGGCTTATTTCCCGCCAGCGCCGGTCTTATCTGCTGCTTTATCTTGAATTTTCCGCCTTTCTTTCGTAACTCCCTTCAGCTGTCAATTGTCACCCTATAGTTGGCATCTTGAGACGCTGTGTTAATTCAATTTGGACTCACCAAGCAGAGCTTAAATATATTCTGGATAAGCAAGACAACATAATAAGAGTTTTAATGGTAGGTAAAACTCCTAAAAAATTATGTGTGTTGTTGCTTATCCAGAATATATAAAAATAATAAATAAATAATAAAGGTCTTTATTCCAGAATGTGGGGAGGTGAGTGCAATCCCACACATCCTATATAGTGTGTAAGTACATACATAAAACACATAGATATTTATAAAATATGGTACATATTAACCTTTCCCTTACTGTGCTAAAAAAATACGCGCGCTCCGGTGCTGTGTAATCAATTCACGTGTTAAAGTCATCGATTTTATATCGGAAATGTATTAACATTCATAGCTAATCGCTTTTGTTTTTCGTAATTTGTGTTACAAGTGATAAAAATTGTAATTTAATTGCTGAAAACATGAAAAAACCATCATCCGTTGCTCAAAAAACGGGCGAGGAGACCATCTCAAAGGATTGCCCGCGAACGACTGAGGCGCTGGCCGGTGGGCTGCTACCTAATACATACATATAGCTATGTATGTTTAGCTACTACGCGGTCGTAGGTATCGACGGTCGAAACAACACGGCGGTCTCTGTTTCTTGTGTTCCCGTGTAGCAAAGTAGAGCGAGACGTCACATAGCGTGTCATCTCCCCCCGCACACTCTTCGCGTATCACGGTCCACACTGGCACACAGTTGTACTTGTGGTTTATTCCCTATAATTAACAAAATATCTCTGATTTTGAATTAAATTTGCTAATTATTTAAAATATTATTTTTTAATTCAGTGTGTAAATGTATAACGGAGGAATACCTAAAATCTGAACCCAGAATTCATTATATTTATAGAGATATAAAAGTTATTAGAAGCAATGTGTAGTATTTACGCATTACAGACCAGGAAAGGTTAAGAAGAAAATAAAATAAAAATACAAGTAAAAAAAAAAAAAATAATAAAATCAGTCTGGGGTTATGGGAGCCAGTGTCTTCCTCCAATGTTCTGCTAAGCTCGATCCTGAAGTCAAGCGGGATTCTATTATGAGAATGTTTCTGGAGTGGTTTATCCTTCCTCTCAGTCCTGCAATCCTGGTTCTTATAATAGAGCTTTAAATCCTGGAAATCGCCATATATATAATGTGAGAAGTGTTTGTTATCGCTTGGTGACAATTCTAAAGCCAAAATTGTGACTATTACTGTATTGCATGAAATAACTTGGTCAAAGACTGCGAGTGAATGGGGGTATTCAGCACCTCAACATTGAGAGCTCTGATTTGCTTTCTATAATATTTCTTGAAAGTGTTTTCTGAACGCCAGTTTTCTCTTTCCAAAATGGTGTCTATAGGACACTCTTCCAGCCAACTTCTTGAAGCTGCAGCTGATCTCAAACTCCCAGGGGAGGCATCAATCCCAGCGTCCTTCAAAATTGTTTTAATCCATCCACCAATAACAGTTCTCGAGGCTGGCCTTGCAGGCCCCAATGTGGAAATAAACAGACATTCAACACCAGCTTCATGTCTCCTGTTCTCACCCAAAGACATAAGCTTCCTCAATCAAAATATGGGATCTATATTAGGGAACGTGCCCATGCTACGTGACCAACTTTTTGCAGGTATTTTGAAGACCCCCCCCCCCTAAAAGTGTCACATAGTATGGGTACGTTCCCTTACGATCCTCTGCTTTGTAAAGCTTCGAACCAGAATGTCTATGTGTAGAGGTGTCCTTCTTAGAACTAAAAAATTTGGCCATAATACAATGTGATCATCATTGTCAACAAGATTATCAGAAGATGTATGTAGTAAGGTCAGATCATGTACTCGTCTTCCTGATGCCAGAACCATGCCATTTAAATTAACAGAACATCTACGAGATGCTGCGAAAAGAGTCAGGACCTTTGGAGGATTTTTTAAGACACTAAGTGTCCTGGATCCCAAGTAAATGCTCTAGGCTTCTTATTTGCAGAATTTCCTGTACCTCTCATCACTCGCTTGACCAAAAGATGATTACTTATCTTCAAATCGCCTATGGGGTCACACAAAACCGACACTACAGACTTGTGAAGCGCTATAGTATTGGGAGCCAAGCCTTTCTTCATTCTTAGGTATGCTAAAAAACCGTGCCAGCTGAGATCCCGAAGAGTTATTAGGACACGTAATTAATGGCGCACCATTCCTTCCATGCCATGTGATAAGTTGTAAGCTTAGGTTTGCGCCAACCCGCATTCAAAAGAGCTTTTTTCTTGCTGTGACCAATCGTTCAATGTCCACCAATCTCCACCCTTAATCTTCTACACCTGTAGTTGGAGCTTCTGGACCTGTTGAGGATGAAGTCCTGTCGATAAGTCTATCAAGTTGTCGACCAACATGAGTATTATGTGAGTTCGGTCTAGGGCTCTTTTCTGTAGGTCTGGTAACCAAAACACTTTTGGCCAAATTTGGGGCTACAACCAGGTACACCCCTGATGACTTGTTCAGGTGTGCCAGCACTCGTGGCATTAAGCAGGGGAGAGGAAAGATCCATGCCAAGGGGAAATGCCAACTCCTGCTGAATGCATTGTGAAACATCACTCTCTTGTTGTGGGAATCTATCGAGACATACTGATCCACGACGTGAGCCCTCGAGAAGCGAATCTGGACAGTCCCACTACTGGACAGTCCCACTTGTGAAAAACAGCTCCTACCGCTAGCGGTAGAAGGTGCCATTCTGGTAATGTCACCCCTCGGGATAGACAATCCGCGAGGCCATTGTAGTGTCCTGGCAAATATTGCACTTGTAAAGTGATTCTGTGCTTGTCAAAAAGCGCAAGAATCTGAAATGTCAGATGAAGGAGACTCATCAACTGGTGCCTCCCTTGTTCCTCAAGTAGGCTACAACTGTCCTGCTGTCTGATTGAACTTCTCAAATTCTGAGTCAGAGACGTTAAGGCATTTAAGATTGCTGTCATCTCCTTCATGTTGCAATGTCTCCTCTTCTAACTGCCTGTCCAACAACCCGACAGAGGTACACAGTCGATCAGGGCTCCCCAGTCGGAAAATGTGTTGGGCTGGGAACATGAAGAGTTGAAACATGATCTAAGTTGATCATCCACCATTTCATTTCCGAGAAGACCTCCTTCTTTATCGGAGACTTCTGCTGAGGGATCAGTTTAACTGCAACTGTAATTGTATCAGCCATTACATCATGGTGTCGACCTCTGGGGACCACAAAGGTAGCGAAATTGAACTTTTAGAGAATACTCTGAGCTTCTTCCAGAGTCCATCTTCTTTTTGTCACGAAGCTCTGAAGTGAGTTCCAAAGACCTTGGCGTCTGTATTTGGTTAAGGATTTCTGATTCAGATGGGGGTTCCACACAATTCCTAGATATTCCACTGACCGTGCTGGCTGGCGGACACACTTTTGGAAATTTGCCGACCAACCTAACCGCTCTAACAATGGGGTATTTCTGCGTGTTTTTTTTATTACTTAAAAAAATTAAGCAAAAAATTATGATGATTACAGCTTTTTTATTTTATTTTTTATTTTCTACAGCGAGTTAAAGTTTCCCATTTTGGAATTACCGCTAAAAGGATATTTTGGGGCGTGGCTATCGTGTGACGTCATGAGTGAGGACGCTCACTGACAGTGTTTATTTATGCTAGTTCAGCTTAGCGACACTTGTGACGTCACAAACCCATTCCCCAACCATGGGCCGTTTTGATTTGGTCAGTTTTAGATCGTTTTTAAAATCAATAATATTGAATGAAAACATAAAAATCAAACATTTTTAGTAGGATTATTAAAATCAGAAAAATAATCTTTAAATATTCCGTACATTTTCCACAGAATTCCTCGTTTGTGGAAATACCCCATTAAAGAGCTTCTCATGTTTGACTGAGGAGGACCTCTCTGGTCTGATAAGCCAGGAGAAAGTCGTCTAGGTACTAATACCCCGTCTCCGCAGGATTTCTGCAATCCAATTTGTGATAGCTTTTAAATTGAAGATCGGTCGTTTTGAGCCTCTTTTGACCCAGAAAAAGTGTTGATAGGAAGGTGGCATTGTCGCCAGCTCTTTCCATATACCATCTCTCATCATTGTCATTTCCCGGGGTTACTTTCGTTTTGAACCTCATTGCGGAAGCTTGACTTGGACTTATCAACAAGGGCTCTTGGATGAATGGTATGCGGTATCCTTTTATCATGTGTAAGATGGTCTCTGGGACATCTAAGACCTGCCATTCTCTCCAATAATCCTGTAGTTGACCCGCCCGAAATGGTTGATAGTCACCTGTTGAAGCGGCCACGAGAGGTCTGCTCCCTCGCGCCACGCTTCTGTTCCCTCCCCTTACCCCTCGTACGGGAGGAATATTGGGGGTTTCGCCCGCCGGGGAAACGAGGGAAATGCCATATTTTCCTTTGATGTTTGCTTGGGGGGAAAGGCAACAACCTCCTTAGATGTTGAAGGGCGGTTGTGCGCGATACCTGTTGAAGCGGCCACGAGAGGTCTGCCCCCTCACGCCACGCTTCTGTTCCCTCCCCTACCCCTCGTACGGGAGGAATACTGGGGGTCTCGCCCGTGGTCTGCCCGCCGGGGAAACGAGGGAAATGCCATCTTTTCCTTTGATGTCTGCTTGGGGGGAAAGGCAACAACCTTCTTAGATATTGAAGGGCGGTTGTGCGCCGAGTGACTACCCTGAGGTAGGCGCACTGGACTAAAGCACTTTGTTACAGCATCTAGTTTCTGCAACTGGGCAGAAAGTGCTTCTTCCCCAAAAGGATGAGTGGTAGAAGGAAGAATTCTGCTGAAGAGCCTCCATTCCACTCCAGTCTTACAGCTGTCCATTGTTCCTATAAAGCCTCACCTGACAGGGAACCTTCTGAACTACTTTCCCATTTGATAAGTTTTTGGAGAGCCTGTTGAAAGCACTCTTTTTCTGAATTCGTTGCATAATTTTTTCCACTTTTGAAAATGACATTTGAATTCACAGCAAATTTGAGTTAATTGAATCAGAGTTACGCAGGATGCACGGACTACGGAATTAATATATTTTTTTAGATCTGTTAAATGAAAAAAATATATATTTGACCGGTCACTGGTTGAGTGGACATCACGTTTCGGTCCCTCCCCGGCGTTTCGTGTTCGATTCCTCGGCTGGCTAAGTCCTCCATCACGACTCAAGCAACATTTTCGGCTAGTAGGAGATTTTCAAATATTTTCGGGTTATTCGTAACGTGGGAATGTTTGTCTTTCTTTTTAAAATCGAAAAATGAAATTATAAAATATGCAATGTATTAAATTTTAGTATATTATTTAATCACCGTCTAAAAGGTCTACTTCGTTTTCTCTTCTTGTCACTTGTGAACCAATTCATGTGTTTCATAACGCTTAATTGATTCTCGATGGGTTTGTTCTGATTCACGTACAAAGGCCAGAATTCAAACCTATTGGTGAATTTCGCACACTGGGTGCTTACACTGGCCGATAATTGCCGGTTGTCAGCCGTTGTTAAGGAGCCAAAGCAAGTGTTTGTTTTTCTTCAGTCTTCTCATCGTAACGCATCTGTCAACATTACCGTTTATATCGTGACTCGCATAGTGAATTTACCGCCGGTAATTCATCCCCATCGTAATAAAACTGACTAACAACTGCCTGTGGTTCATCCAGAAATAGCTAATCGACCACGAGGGTTCCCCAAACCGGGCAAGATTGCCATCAAACTATCGAAAGTACCTTTGTGAAATACCTTTGCTATTTGTTTCAGTAAACGTATCATATCGAGATCCACAGGCATAGCTCGTAAAGAGTGAACATTAAGCTTCACTCTAACCCTTGTAAGGTGGTGCCATCATCGCGCTAACTTTACATCACGACTAATTTTGACCATTTTTCACTTCCCCTAGTTGTATGGCCTGACCACTTCCACTTTGGCTTTTTTATTGTTTTTGTGACATCTTTTGTTCTTGTTTGTTTCTTAATAGTTCCGATTTTTATTCTATCGGACAGTCTTTTCCCTAACATACTTCTTTCCATGGAGTTTTATTCTATCGGACAGTCTTTTCCCTAACATACTTCTTTCCATGGAGTTTTGCCAAGTTTCGAGTTTCTTATTGTGATTGTTTGTGAGTGCCCAAGTTTGGCAACCATAAGTAAGTACAGGAAGTATGCAGGTATCAAAAAGTTTCCGTTTAATAGTTATCCTAGTTTCACTGTTTTTCATTATTTCTTTAAAACCCCAATATTGTTTCCAAGCATTCTATTTCTCTTGTGGTTAAATCTACAGGAGAAACCATCAAAGCCATAGCAGGTAGTACATGGACAAGAGTAGCTAATGATAGAGAGAAATGGCAACAGTTGGAGGAGGCCTATGTCAACTAGTGACATACAGACAGAGTCGATACATAATAAGTGTTATAAATGTTATAAATAATGTAATGTAATTTACTGTCTGAATAAAGGCTATTATTATATTATGTTCGCACATACATATTACAAAATAGTTGGAGAAGCGAGCTCTCCCACAGATTGACAAGCGGGTGATTCTACACTGCTGATAGATTCGCAAAATTGTCACCAGAGACGCTATGACCGCATAACAACACGAGAGAAATGAGGCTATAAAAAGGGCACGAGCACAGAGATTGCTCTCTTTGTACGCGCAGATTTCAAGTAGTAAACATCGTGAAGTTCGCGCCGCCCGGGGCATCTTGCCCCCGGGCGCCCCCTTCTGTACCTCGAGCCCTGGAGTTGGCTGCTGTTCTCGATGTCGAGAAACTGAGAACCTCAGGACCTGGTGTTGGCGGCTGTCCAAGATGTCCAGCGACTGCTACCCGCTATATCTTCGGCTAAGACCTCCGCCTCAGGCGTGAGGTTATAGCCGGCACTCCATTCTTCGAACCATCAATCGTACCAGGTAGTTCTCTAATCGCAAACCTAGATATTCGAGCCATTAACTTCCAGTTTTATTGTCATTTCCAATGTAACTTCCAAACCTAAATTAAGACTCAGGTCTTAAAATGTAGATCTAACCCTTTCTGTAATAAACATGTTTTGATAAGTTGCGTTTCATTCACATTCATCCATCTTTGTCAAGAGTGCACGAACCCCTCCCTGAGAGATTATGGCGTTATAACGCATAAAAGAGAGTACAAAATCTCTCACATTACAATTATTATTATTTAATCATTGAAGACAATAACTCGAAAATTTGAAACAGAACAATCAGAAAAAGATTCGGTCTAGGAAAAGAACCCAGGTCCGGCCCAGGCCCAGCCGGGGCTTTGCTCCAGAGAGCACAGAGCACCGAATCTTTTTCTAATTTTTCCATTTCAAATTTTTGTTTCAGAGTCGCGAATATTGTCATCGATGATTTAATTTTACAATTTGAAGTTTAATTCATTGTTATTTAAAAAATAAATGTATTTTACTTGTTCCATTTAGAATCACCTGAAGTTACAGCACTTTTCTCTGAACACATCGGATTTGCTTATTGGATTGGTTAAAGAATACTTACAGTAAAGAGAATAGTGTTATCAATGGGGAACACTTCACAAGCTGAGAACCTGGGAGTCCTGTGGAGTGTGTAGGACAGTATCTGGTGCAGCTTTAAACAAATGATTCATTTATAATATAAACGCCTAGATACTTCATACTGGAAACATTAAATGAAAGACGGGACAAAAATAACATTAAATTTCTTTTCAAAATTATAAGTATCCATGTAGAATCTTTCCTCTTGGTCACAATCAAAAAACAATATCAATCACCATGGGGTGAGATTTGTCTACGTATTGGCTGCAGATGTGTTTGTCCACCTCCTGCTAACTGGCTGGATCGGGAGAGACTGGTTGAGGGAGACCCTTTGATCTCTCCAGCCGGACTCTCTCAAGTCATCACTCTGTACCACGGGGGGAGAAATGGATTAATTCAGTCCGTCACTCCTGGACACACTGACCCCAGATTCCTACCCACCCTTCATACCTTTTTCCTTCCCAGAACAAATTTTCTCTAAAAAGACCCCACACAGCTTTCCCAAAGACGACAACGGCCCCGAGGGAAATTGTTTTACTCAGGGCCTCATGTGTGATGGTAAAACAAAAAAAAAACTCCATCTGTCTACTAACAAACTGTGAAAATTTGCAAATTTCATTCCAAAGAAGCAATTTAACTAGGGTAAGGCCTAACTTAGCGATTCGGACGTCGCGGATTCAAATCGCGCAAATAAATTTTAATTTTGTGTAATTCACAATTTAATCATTTAAAAAAATATATGGTATATTTGCAGCACCTTTCGGAGTGGAAGACACTCTCAGTATCGCCCTGATGTGAGAACACCATTCAAAATTGAAACATTGCTTCAAATGGCTTTAGCCGGATTCGGTGACTGGATCTCTATAGCCACACGTCCCAACCTTCCTCCTCCGTATCTCCTTCGCCTCCTCACGTACCTTCACTCACAACATACCCCAATTTGGGATGCCACAGTCTCACTGGCTCCAGGCGCAGCAGCAGTTGGGACTCTTGTGCAGTAGTCACATTAAAAAATATATTTACCCTTTTTGATAAGTCTTCATCTGTTTCCTGTATCATAATTTTGCCAAGAACAATTTTGATCTCTTTCGCCTAAAACCAAACAAATTTTCATTAGTAAATTGATTTTCATTTGTAAATTTTTCATATCTTGAATGTGATGTTTAAACCAGTTTTAGAAGAGTATCTGGAAATCACTACTTCTTTTAGAGCTTTAATTTTGATTGGCTGTCTCGCTAATGTTGGAAAGCCTTACCTGAGCGTCACATTTAAAACAGCTTATCACGATAATCAATACCACCCCTAACTGAGTCACACAATAAAACGAACAAAATGAAATATACATAATTTCATCCTCCACACTACCATTGTATGCGTTGTACCAAATAAATATCAACGAATTCAGTAAATAAAACATGTTGAAAAGAATTGAGATAAAACTTAAAGACAGAATCGCTAGCATATTCCAAGCAAAGAATTCATTGATGTTCTCAGCGCAGTAACAGATTTTATCATAAATTTTGAAAATTATTCGTAATTTCACTATTAAATTATCTTTCCTAACTTTTTCGTTTGAATACGTAAGAACAGTAGTTTGAAGAACGCGTTCGGTTAAAACAAACAACGGTTTTTCGCTTTTGATGTATGATTGCTTTTGACATACGGATAGCAGTTCTTTGTGAAGAATAAGCAAGTTCGTCCGTAGAATATTTATCATTGCGGAGAATACTATTAGCGAGCCAGTCGCAGAAAATGTTGGATAATGTAAAATGAACATCATAAAAATTGAATATATACTCTTCCAGGAAAGAGATAAAGCAAAAGAAATTGCAATATACAAGCATTGCATAGATTCAAGAAAAAACACCAGAATAAAGTGATTTAATCTGATTTTGTTATAATTCCTCGATATTCCTAAGAGTTTCATCATGCTGTCGATTTCTTTCAACGAATTTGCTATAGTCTCGTAAATATTCCGTTTCATGAAATTTTTTATTACTAACATCGTCATCAGAGAAAAGCTCAATATCATTCTTAATTGATTACACATTTTCAAGAATGGCGATTTGTAATATTTTCCGCCGAGAGTTTCGCCGGAAAATGTAACGTATGCTACACTTATGGCGTACAAGATCACCAACGTAGATGATAAAAGAGTGAATGGTATGCTGACTTTAAGTTTGATCTTTTTCATGTTCTTTTTAATGTAAAAAGGCGCAATCATTGTTACACGTCCCATGAAAATCAAAGGTGTTATCGTGTCTTCATAATCACTAGCCGACAAAAACTTCTTTATATAATCCATGGCAAACAACCAAACTCTGTTAGCAAACATGAAACAATGAAAATATTTCTATTGTGGAATTAGTATTAATTAAGTAGATAGGTTCCCTAATTAAGAATGCAAAGAAATTTGTCATTAATTTGAAAGTTTATGTAATAAAATTGAAACTTACAACTAACGGCCTTCGCTCAGCAATCGCAATCAACCTCCGATATTTTTGTGATCTGACAAGTCAAAACTTGACAGTTCGTGAGCCGCTGCCATGGCGACCCGTTAACAATGAACTGAAACGTGACTGCTAGTAGTGATTGACGAACTGTGAAGTTTTCGAGTAATCTGCGATATGTCAGATCCGAAAAAAAAAATTCATTTTGTTCAAGAGGTTGGTTGCAATTGCGCCGACAACAGTTTTTTTTTTTTCAGTTTCCCCATGAGCCGTCGGCCTAATTGTTTACCATTATTTTGATTGTATTATTCAATTACGTAATTGAATTATTTTAGTATTAAAATATTTTATTAATGTCAGTTCACATTTGATGAGTTTCGATCATTTGATAAAAATCTATAATGGCCATTTGGAATTTTTATGAGTGGTGAAAGGTCTCAATAGTAACAACTTAATATTTCATGATTTTCTCTGAACTCTGGGATTCGCAACAATAACATTTGGATGCCATCAGTTGTTTTGTTTTGCTCCTTCTAAAAGTAATCTTATTCCAAAAAATTTAGTTTTCTGGCCAAAAAAAGGGTAGTGTGTTGTGCCTTGAGGATTCTTCTCCCCCCTGATCTTCCTACTTTTCCGTGCTGATTTCCAGATATTTATAAACTTTTTACATCTGTCACTTTCCATACTCTTAGTTTTTGTTAGTAATTTTGTGAATAATGGAGGAGGATGTCCCTCCTGGACTCCTCTTGACCCCTACAAAGCCCCCAGATCCTCCTCCTGACCTCACAGATGATCAAAATGACTTCAACTTAACCTTCCGTCAGGCGCAACTAATCTGTGAGAAAGTGATCTGTTATTTTTGTGCCAAAGGGTAAATATTATGATCTAGGGGCGTGGCTTCCTGACTTTTTCTCCTTCCCCACCACTCACAGAGGGCCAGTTTCCATTCATCTAGAACAGTGGTTCCCAACATTTTTTTGACCAGGGACCACTTTACATTTATTCGTTCTCACAGGGACCGCAAGGTACAATTATGATAAACTATTAATCGCGTAATTGAACATGTCCTTGCAATTACTATCATTTTGCAATTCAATGTAATCTTCTTGGACTTCTTTAGCTACCTCTCCATCATTACCAAAAGGGTTACGAGTCAGCTTTTGGATACCTTTCGATTCAGTTTTTGTAGTAAATGAATAAAAAGTCCACGGACCACCGGTTGGGAACCACTGGTCTTAAAAAATTAAGCGAAAAATCTGTTTTGATCTGTTTTCTGAGATTTTACATTAATACAATAATTTTACAATAATACAAAACAAATGCAGAACAAAATTCAATAATACATCGTTTACACACTTTAGGTAATGAATTTGCTCATATCCATCATGCCGGAAGTCTGTCATCATAGAAAAGATGCATTAGACAAAATTTATCTGCTAGAACTACCACGTAATCATAATAAATATGTAGCAACCACGCATTGTTGCTACGTCACGCTTTGGATTGCACCCGAAACGTATCGATGTTTCCAGAGGCGGCGCCTGCGTTCAAATATATGCAAGCAAAATTACTAGAGCGCTCGCCAGCCGTCGAGCATGGACGGTACACGACTGAGCAGTAAGTACCTAGTTCATCGGAACAGAGCCGCGGACCTACCTACCTCTCACACATTCCAGAAAAGGTACGAACCATTGTACGCTTGAAATGCACAGTTCCAGCGCTTTCAAGCAACTCACCGAGTGACGATTTACCACTAATACTCCACTCGTCTGGCCATATAAAAGGCGCCCAGCAACAACGAAAGTATCAGTATTCGTTCAACTTACCGAGCAGTCGCCTCGTCTATCCGCAATCAACCTTGACCCAGTGTGTACTATTTAATATCGTAAAACTGTTACGCTGACCGTGTTTGTGTGCTTACGAATTATAATTATTGTGGGAACTCATTAAAGGTTTATTTTATCACGCAATCTCGTTTTTCTACATCCAACCACCAGCCTACACTCGAGTACCTACAAATATAATCATGTAACCATAATATTATGTCCTACCAGTATGCACTCTAATACCTATGGATAAGAAACATATCATAGGTACCTACTTTTCATATCGCGTTCTATACTCCGTAATACCTTCCTTTTATTTTTTTTTCTGAAATTTTACATCATCTTCAATATTTGGCTCCTAAGAGCATTTCTTACTGTTTACTTGTCATACTTTTTAATATTTATAACTTTTGTACTTTATATTATTTAAAAAGGTAACTTATAGTTTATATTATTTCCAACTTTTTAATTTTTCTTTTTACTTTTACATTATACTTTATAGTTTACACTTTTACTTTATACTTTCATTTTATGCATCTTAATTCTATTTACTGCTTACCTTTACCTTTTGTTTTTATATTTAACTTTACATTTATGTCACTTTCTTATGTTATTGTATTATAATCAGGGCTGGGCAAAATACATGCTTTGCTGTAATTAAAATACAAATTACAAAATACTTTTTCGCATGTATTTATAATACGAAATACAAAATACTTTGAAGTCGTGTATTTGAAATACAAAATACAAAATACAGTATTTAAACCATTTTTTTTATTTCAAATACAAAATACAAATTACAAAATACAAAATACATTTGGTTTTGGTAGAACCTTTGGTTGCAATAAATTGTCGTAAGTGCCCTTATCTAAGGATGCGTTTCCATAGAAGTAAAACTGAGAGACTTGCAAAACTTGATCTCATCTCCGCTCCACTTGTAAAGTTTTGTGGTATAGGATTTAGGTGTTAGATAATAATAATAATTATTATTATAACATGATATTTGTATGGCGCAGTTTTGTGTTATTTCACTTCAAATGCGCTCTACTGTAAAAAAACTTAAAAATAATCTAGTATTCAGCAAATTATTCCTATAGTGCTTGATCTAATACTATGACACAAAAATGTACAATACAAAGCAATGACATGTATAATATATAGTGAAGTGACACAGGCCCTAAGGGAAATAATTTTCCTCAGGGCCTCCTATGCGGAACTAATGTAAAAAAAGTAATAAATAATTATTTTTTCACATATTTTAATTATTGTTTTTTTTTTTAATTTCATTTAACACATATTAAGAATATTGTGATTGTAAACGCAATTAAAATACTCAATTAATAAGTTCCTTCCTTTATAATGTAAGTGTTGATTATTGACAAATATTTGTTCCAAGAAGTAGTTAACACGTTTTGTTAATTTTTGTTTATTTTATAGCAGTAATATCAACAAACAAAAAAAAATTACATGTATTTCAATAATTTTTTTTTTTTTTTTTTCATTTAACACGTGTTAATTGTCTGTATATGTACGTCTAAAAATAAGCCAAATTTCAGTAAACAATAGATTTATAACATGTCTAAAAAATATTCAGTTTCGGTTTCGGTATAAAGTCCTGTTTCGATCGGACACTAATAATATGATACAAGTAGTGTTGCCAACTCTAAATATTAACATATATTGCTCTGGATTCTAGCGTTTTTAGTCTACGTATTATCTACGTAAGTTTATTTTTCATTGTCATTATTTGAAAATGTATTTTGAAGCCATAAGTATTTGAAATACAAATTACAAAATACCTCAGCATCGGGTAATTGAAATACCAATTACAAAATACATTTTTAGGAAGTAATTGAATGTATACGTATTTTGTATTTGTATTTCAAAATACTTTAAATATTTCAAAATTCATATTTGTATTTCAAATACGTATTTCAATTACAAGTAATTCAAATACTGCCCAGCCCTGATTATAATATATATAAATATAATTATGTCAATGGCACATGTTGTGCCGTATGTTTTGAAATAAATAAATAAATTTAATCTCACAGATGAATTGCGCCCGATCGTGTTAGGATTTGCATCGCACCTGACAGAAGGTTAAAAAAGGAAGTTTAGTCCCTCTTCCCCAATAAAACTCGCCTCGCCTTCGACCGCACAGTCCCTACCAGTCCTTCCTCAACCTCCTCCAACAAACTTTTATTCTCCTCATTCCCTTGGCCCATACATAGTAGTATACACTCAAAAAACTGAGCAAGGTAAAACCATTCACCCTCTTGAATTTGGTAAATTCCTATCAAATAGTAAGAACTTTTCGATTAAGCCTGGTGTTAAGAATAGTTAGTGACATCTATGAGATAAATATTGTAATTAATTCCATTTAGTTAATTATTCTTAGTTTATTAGAAAAGTGTGCATATTAGAGACCTCTGTGGGAATTTTATAGAAGCTAGTGTTATCAGCCAACAAATTTAGGGCACGTGACCTCAGTGGATATTTGCTACTTGTATTGTTATTATTGTATTTTAAAACAGTCTGAAAGACGGTATTTTTATAGTTTTTAGTAGTATAAAAAGGGCTATACTCAAGAAATTTGTTCTCTTCCATTAACCCTTACCTAGAGTATAGACGCCGTACCGCTTGAGGCGGGGTCCGGGCTGAATTTAGTTCTAAAAGTGTTGATTTCATTATTGCTCAAAAAGTGTTTGTAAATAAAACGACTCTTCAATAAAAAAGTGTTTTAGAAATAAAAAGTCCACCACCCTTGATGAGATTGAAGTGATCCTAACACCTGGAGGTGTAAAAGTTGAAGATCGTTTCCGAATCTCTGTCGAATTCCTCCCAGGTTCAGCAGCCAATAACTTCATCAAAAACATAATCATTTTATCAAAATCAAAATTCAAGGCCTATATCCCAACTTTCAATGTCACTCGAATGGGCCTGGTCGGAGATATCCCGACCGGTCTGTCCATTGCAAAAATCCTGTCTTCACTTTCAACCCCCCAGCATATCGGCAATCTCATAAAAGCTAGGTGTTATGTATTGTTATTTGCGGGTTTTATCCTTAGGATTCGCTAAGATGACAATCCTTAATACTGGGCCCTGTATCTCCAGTATTCTTTGAGATTTATACAATATTGAAAGTCGTAGGTCGTAGTACACAGTAAGTTTATTGTTGGATATAAAAGTGACAATGTTATAATTAGTTTTGGCCACTAGGCCGGTGCAAAGAGAAGTGAGCTTACACCTGCAAATGCTAGCCTTTAAACTTAACGCTCTTGAGATTCTGCCGGAGATCGGTTAACCCGAACTTCTATACAAACATCAATATGCCATATTATATTGCACTAAATTACAAGGACTCCTCTGAGGGCATCGTTTCCTGAAAGCCCTCCCAATCTGTCGTCATCAACTTCGAAGGACAATCTCTTCCCTCCCGTATATATTTATTCTTCAACTCATTATCGGTTGAAATGTTTACTTGTCCGACCACTCAGTGTTACAATTGCTTCCGTTTGGTCATACCAAAACTGCATGCAGATCCCCTCCCACATGTTTTAAATGTGGAGAAAACCGTTCACGGTTGGGCATTGAAAGTGGGCACAGTTGAACATTGGGCAAAAAAAGATCCAGGTGATACAACTTCTGTAGTTCAGTATCTCCAAACACTCCAATTTCGGAAGTTTGGTCTTCGAAGTTTGCAATTAGAAGATTCGATCCTAAAAGGATAGATGAATTCTTGGACAAAATTGCCCCCCTTCTGTACCTAACCTAGATTAAATAACCCCCATCTGCAATACTCCTATATTTAATCATCTCCATTCACTTTAATTGAATTAAATAATTGTTTATCGACAGTTAAGGACTCGTCTCCAAGCAGAGATGGTATACCTTACAGCATAATACAAAATCCTGATCAAACAATGGATCATCGAAAAAGGTTGTGCAATAATTAGTCACCTCACCCAAATATAATCCTCTATCTCATTATTGTTACCACTACCTACCAACCTGAAAATATTTGTCAAATATTTTTGCTTTATTGAAAAATGTACTTTATTTAATACTAGCTGACCCGATGAACTTCGTACCGTCTCAGAATCAATAACTGTTGAATTAAATTAAGTTTTTTTATTAAGTCAAAAATTACACAATGAAGCAATTATTTATCGATGCCCAACTGTCCGTGTTTTGTTTTTGTCAGCATCAGAGATGGTGTTGTGTACTGATTTATATTGTTTGTGATTTTCTTACTTTTCCACATACTTAAGGGAATTGTTGAAAGGAAGCGGGTACGGGTGCCGCCGCCCCGGGAACTATTTATTGGATAACCAACACCTCTGCCACACCTTCGCTACGTTTGGTGATTTAGCAGAGGTGCCCGGGTTCATGGGGTGACTTTTGTGCAGGTCTTGGCGGCGGATGCGTCTGCCCACCTGCTGCGTGGCGGGCCGGATCGAGAGAGACTGGTTGAGGGAGGCCTTTTGACCTTTCCAGCCGGATTCTCTCGACCAACGGGTCGAAAGAGTCCGGCTAGAAAGGTCAAGGTAAAAGGTCAATTCCGGTCAAGGCAATGACCTTGCACCGTAGTTGGAGGGATGGATTCACTCCCGGATACACTGACCTCCAGATGCCTACCCACCCCTCATGCCTTTTTCCTTCCCAGAACTTCCTATCCTACCCTTCCTTAAAAAGACCATCCACACAGCATCCCCAAGGTCAGGGATACCAACATAACAGTGACAAAATGGCGGGCGGGCTGTCGTAGTATCGGTTCGCGAAGTGAAATTTTATTTAACGAAATTGAAAATTAAAATGCATTATTTTCCGCCGGCCGTGATGCAAAAAGTTTCCTTTTACAGTGATTAAGGCGAATCTAAAGTTTTTTTCTAAAAATTGTTCGTCGTAACCATGGACACTAATCCCAAAAATTTACCATATTTTTTATTCAAAATTAAACAAAAAAAAAAACTTCTGTATGTCGTTACTGGTTACACAGCCGAGTAACCGACCAACCCCCAACCCCGCCTCCAACTGTCCAACATCTACCAATTTTTATGTTATTGTAGAAAAAAAAAAAAAACACCCAAAATGTCACCGGAGACCAAAATTTCATTTACATTTTTTACTCCAAATAATGTCAGGAATCACTGGTTAAAGTAAGTCAAGAACGTCCCTTAACACCCTGTGTATATAAAAAAATGAAAGTATGTTTGCTTGCTTGGTTGCATGTATGTAAGTATGTATGTTTTTATGTATTGCTATAAGAATAGGAAATGTTTGAAACTAACCTTCTTTCCACCTTCGCGAAGGCTTGGGATTATTACAACCACATGACAATACATCTGCAAAGTTTTTTAATTGTTACAAAAACTCTTACGAAACTGTCAAAAATGTCACAATTTGAGAATGACATTTTGTTAACTATCAATCGATTATTCAATCAAAATTAAATTTTCGAAAAAACTCTTTAAATAATTAATGAATTTGTTTGATGTAACTCACCTATGATACTAACCAAAATCAAATACTTTGAATCTAGTTTGTCAAAAAAGAGTAGAAAATATATGAGGGCGCCACTGTTGATCAAATGGCAATACTAAACACATAACTCATGGTGTTAAAGTAAAGCTGTGTAACCTACATTTTTATAAAAAATTAAAAAGGCATAATAGTGGAAAAAATATTTTTTCATTGCAGTATAGATACCCGCCGATCTTAAAATTAGAATTGCATATAGGTATATTATTATACCTTTGCAATTTCATGCATAATGAAGAATAACTATAATGTAATAAAATATAAAGCACAGTTTAGAAATTGCTCACATTTATTTAATACTAATTTATAAGTACCTAGCGTTGCACGGGCTTTAGATCATGTCTCTAATTTTAGATCTGAATATATTTAACTCATTCAGATCTAAAAGTAGTGTAACTAAACTCACCATTAGTGATTCTTTCTTTCTATCTATTGTTAAATTGAAATTTATGTTAAATTAAATTAAAGCAAATCGTTATTTGTTTTTGGGGTGTTATGCCGTGTTGCGCTACCTCCTTCTTTATTTCTTTTTCTTTAACGAAAATGCTTTTGGCCGTGAAAATCTTAAAACTTATCTAAAGCAAATCGCTTTATAAACACCTTTTAATCAAATTTATGTCATGAAGAAAAAATGTTTTTTAAAATGTGGTTAACTGTGTTCTATACATTTAGGGTTGCCATCTCTTAAATTTGGCCACCAGGACAAGATGCGTGAAAACCCCGGATTTTAGGGCCCAGAACCCGGACATGTCAGCAGGTTTTTTTAAACATAGTCAGTGTAATAAAAAACAGTTGAAAATGTCATTAATCACCTTTTATTTATTTTAAAATGAAATTTAGTCATCTTTTATCATCATTTTAGAAGTACCTAACAAAACAGAAGCTTATTACAGTTTGTTACAAATTGTTTTAATAATCAGTCAATTTTTTTATTCTTAAAAATCACAAATTATTATTATACTCTGTTATGAAAACAAAACCTTATTAAAATATTAAGCCTAACTAAATTCAATTAAATTTTTAAACAAAAAACTTAAAAGTACTGAGACCATTTTAGTATTAAGTAACAATTATTATAAGCAATAATTATCAGCCTGAAACACTCATCAACATTGAAAAATCTTCCGAGAAAAGATACTTGCCGCCAACGGGACTTGAACCCGTGTCCTTCTGATTGCCGGTCAGCTGCTCTTGACCACTGAGCTATGGGGGCTTATCAAATACCCGCCAAATAATTCAATATATACTAGTGTTTCATTCAACAATTACTGATTATTATATATATATATTTTTTTTTTTCAATGTTGATGAGTGTTTCAGGCTGATAATTATTGCTTATAATAATTGTTACCCTTTGTGATATGCATAAAAATCTTGTCTAAACGTTAGTTTATAAATTAAAAATAATAATTAGTATTAAGTCTTACAATTTTTGAGGTAACTCTTTTAACTCAATAATAATTATATCTTTAAGTTTTTATCAGCAGCCATATAAACAACAAAATATCTCTTAAGGGAACGTACCCATACTACGTGACCAACTTTTTGCAATTTTTAACCCCCCCCCCCCCCCCCCCCCCCCCGGTGACCAAAAACCTAAGCAACCCGTTGCTCATTTGTATGGAGCGTGACATTTTGAAGACCCCCCCCCCCCCCCTAAACGTGTCACGTAGTATGGGTACGTTCCCTAACATAATATGAACTAAATTCAGTCTTCTTAAATCTTAAGCAACTGAAGTGAAACTTTTTAAAATTTAGACTTACTGTAATGTAAGTTACATTATTATTTTTTTAAGCATAAAATAACCAAAAACCATACCTTTTTATATCACCTTAAAGTTTTAATCAACAGCCATATTGTAAATTTCTTTTGCGTAAAAAAACAATCCATAACTCTACAAAAATGAAAAGAAATTTTTGCACTCATAAGTATATTATTTGATTATATAGCTATTATAGCTTTTTCCTCAGCCTCTCGCCTTTTTTACTTTTTTTTGTATTTATCACTCTTTCCGATAACTTTTAGAATATCTTCCCTTTTTAAAAGGAATTTGTAAAAATCAATGCAGCTGTATTCTTGGAAATTGAATTTAATTTTAATTAAAGAGAAATGAAACAATGTTACTTTGTTTGAACCACTTTTATATTTGTCTAAAGCCGACCGGTTTCAGAACGACCGTTGCTTCCTCAGGGCAAACGTATACGTTTGACTTTAAATAAATTTTTTTAAACCCGGACATCAAATAAAACCCCGCCCGGACGCTCCCCGGACGCCCTCTAAACTAGGACAAATCCGGGGAAACCCGGACGGATGGCAGCCCTATATACATTCAGTGTCATTGCACTTCAAAAAAATATTTGACAGTTAAATTGGTGTTGCCAGTCTACAAATTTAGTAGTTCCAGTTTTTATATTTTCTACTCTTATTTGACAGACTATATATGTATTTTAAATAGGTACCTATGTTAGGTATCAAATTTGATTGATTACTTTTAAAATATACAAATTGAATGTTTGTACAAGGGTTTTCCAAGAATTAGAGACCGTTCAGCAAAGGTCAATGCAGCCAACATAGAAACGTTGTCATGTTATACACCAGGGTGGGTCACGACCGTATGGGAAAAAAATAATCTTGTTTTGATTTGTCTAATAGTGATAAAAGGGTGTTAAATGGAGATATAAAATCACTAATATTTAATTAATAATATTTGGATATCATCTTCTTCCTCCGGATTGACTTTGAAATTTCACATAATAGAGAAAAACCCACCCTTGTTAAATTAAAAAAAAAAAATTAGATAAACCATTAAAAATGAAGTATTTTTAATAAAACATGAAATAGAGGGAATATTTTGATTTATTTATTAAAAAAATATATGAATATAATTCATATTATATCAAGGCAGTGTATTCAAATGCTAATTAAAATCCTTCTTACTCTCTAATTTCGGCATTATTTTGTGAGACTCAATTTTGGTACTTTTTGTAAATGATTTCGTAAAAATATACTATATTTGCTATGGAAGATTTCCAAAAATATGGTTTAAAGGATTCATAGTAACTTTTATATACACTAGAAAAAACCCCTAAAAATGATAATTTTCAAAACTTTGAAGTGAATCCGGAGGAAGAAGATCTTATCAGAAATTTGAAAAATTTGAAACACGTCGTTTTGAACCCATTTGGCACCCTTTTATCGCTCTTAGAATTTAAAAATAACATTTTTTTAAATGACGCACCTTATTATACACCTAATGTTCAATAGATACACCGTTTAATGATCGTTAAGGCTTTTTTTAATAAAAAAATGGGTATAAAAAAGGTTATTAAAAGAGTGATTAAATATATTACTGTTTTAATGTATTTTGGGAATTTGTTATGGTAGAGACAAATTAAAGAAGTTCGTTTTGAATCACCGAGTATTTATTCGAAAAGGTTACAAAGGGTACTTAAATGATTATTATGTAATGACAAGTAAGTGGATATGAGACTGAGTGCGTACTCAAAGTGTTGTTCGGTGGGTGGTTTGGTATATTTATGGTTGTTCGTAAAGTATGTGGAAGTTGCGCCCAAATAACTGGCTGGTTCGTTGGTTGTGAAGGTGAAGATGTCGGATCTTCAAATAATATTCCAGGATGAGTTTGATGCTGTGCGGGTGGAAGGCTTCTGAATGTATGCGAGACCTGAAACGTTGCTCGGTTTCAGAAAGCCATCGCGACGTAAAGCCGAAAACATGTTGCAACAAACGAAAAGATAGTCGGCAGATGTATCGTTTATATAGATGCTTCCCGCGGTGCAGAATCTTGTAGAATGTTCCCGAAATGATTCAAAGGTCAGCTCGTTATCGCTGCGTGTCTTGAAGTTGCTAGTCGGCGTAACTTTACACTATCACAGCTTCTAGTATGTTCGTAAGTCATTGCGAACTGCAGGGCTGCCACAGAGTTGCGAGATTGTAGCAGGGCTGCCACAGTATATTAATTTTTTCACCACATCGAGTAATTTTACCTTTCGAGTAAATATCTGTTTATACGGCCATCTTTAAAGTCACGATTACAGTTACTCAACTGTACATGTTTTAAATTAATGTAAAAGTATTGATAACTGAGGATAATCAGAAATGCCGACTTACCCTGGTTTTATTTATTTGTCTTTTCTTCTTTTGTCTAATACTGTTGGTTCTCACATTCACTAGTGAGCTCACGATGGACACTTATCTTTTTCGGCACGGTTGAACCAAGGCTCCCCATTCAACACTCACAATAAGTGTTGACAGGATGGTTTGTAATTTTCAACTAAATAATATTCTACATGATTGTATCTAGTTGGCATAAGTGGGTACGAAAAAAAATAATTTGTGGGTAGGAATTACAAGTTGAGAAAAAGGTACAAGGAGGAATGATAGGCGCTAACATTTATTATTGTTATAATATCGTAAGTCAGTGCCCGTTGCGGTATTTGAACTAGCAATCAGCTAATTGCTTTTGCCCGCAGTGGTTTCGTTGTCCTGAGAATCCATGGAAAGTTGCATTAATATGATTAAATATGTAGTTGCAGCACCCATCATCTGTAAAGTAAATATATGTTATTTTTATAATTTATCGTCATCTCATTCCCCTTGTTAAGGACCATCCCCAGGTTGGGGACCCATCGTTTCTACAAGGTGCCTCCAGGCGTCCTTTTCCAGTGATTCTCAGCAACCTCTCCTCGCCCATTCTCTGGAGTTTCTTTCCCCATATTAGTTATGGATGGCGAGTGTATTTGCTGCTTAAAATGAGCAATTTTAGTTTGCTCAAAGGTGTTGCTTTATAAAACATTAGTATTCGGTGTAAGTAAAAAAAAAAACAAATAGACATGTAATAAGCAATTTTTATACAAGCAAAAACAAAGATTGCCATTGTTAATTTTGTTACCCATATCCATAAAATGTTTAATTATGAAATTGTTTGAATATCAAAACTCTCGTCGTTTGTTATTGTTTGTGTGTGGTTTCCAGGGATACACACCCAGAGATGTGACGTTACCACTCTTCACCCGTTATATTTATCTGGTAAGTTCGACTTTACACCACAGGTTTTAGTTGGTCTATGTGCAGACCCATGAAAAATCATGGGATACTTTGAATTCTTGACAAATCAGTTCTAATTTTGATAGAAAATTTGACAGAATTAAACGATACAATTGAAATAATTTTCTGTTGTAATATTATGCTACTATTAGATATTTTATTGTTTTTTCTGAATTCATCACACAATTATTTCCAATTTTGAAAATGACATTTGAATTCACAGCACATTTGAGTTCATTGTATCAGAGCTAAGGCAGGATGCACACACTACGGAATTAATATATTTTTTTATGAACTGTTAAATGGAAAAAAAAAACATCTGACCAGTCAGTGGGCATCGCGTTTGGGTCCCACCCAGGATTTCCGTGTTCGATTCCTCAGCTGGTTAAGTCCTCCATCACAACTAAGTAACATTTTCTTAATGTGGTGGTAGCAGGAGGTTTGCAAGCTTAATGTGGTGGTAGTAGGAGATTTTCAAATATTGTCGGGTTATTTGTAACCCAGAAATGTTTGTCTTTTTTTTTAAATTAAAAAAAAAATGCAATGTATAAACATATTATTTAATCATTGAAGACAATAACTCAAAAATTTGAAACAAAAAAAATCAGAAAAAGATTCGGTCTAGGAAAAGAACCCAGGTCCGGTCCAGGCCCAGCCGGGGCTTTACTCTAGAGAGCATCCAATCTTTTTCTGATTTTTCTGTTTCAAATTTTTGTTTGAGACTCGCAAATATTGTCATCGATATATTAAATATTACAATTTATTTGAAGTTTTATTTATTAAGTTATTCCAAAAATAAATACTTTTACTAGAATCGCCTCCCGAAGTTACAGCACTTTTCTCTGAACACCCCGGGTATGCTTATTGGATTGGTTAAATAATACTTACAGTAAAGAGAATAGTGTTATCAATGGGGAACACTTCACAAGCTGAGAACCTGGGAGTCCTGTGAAGTGTGTAGGACAGTATCTGGTGCAGCTAAAAACATATAATTCATTATTAATATACATATACGCCTAGATATTTCATATTTCATATTAGATATGAGTGTCGTGAAACATTAAGTTATATCAAATTTCTTTTCAAAATTATAAATATCCAATCAAAAACCAATATGAATCACCATGGGGTGATGTTTGCCTAGGTCTTGGTGGCGGATGCGTTTACCCATCTACTGCGTGGCGGGCCGGATCGGGGAGACTGGTTGAGGGAGACCTTTTGACCTCTCTGGCTGAACTCTCTCAATCCATAGCTTTGCACCGCAGGAAAAAAATGGATTAATTCAGTCTGTCACTCCTAGACACACTGACTGCTAGATTCCTACCCACCCCTGATACCTTTTTCCTTCCCAGAACTTCCTTTTCCTAAAAAGACCCCCACACAGCATCCCCAAAGATGACACAGGCCTCGAGGAAAAATGTTTTCATCAGGGCCTCCTGTGTGAAGGTACAGTAAATTTTTTAAAAAAAACTCCATCTGTCGACTAAGAAATCCTGAAAATTTACAATTTTCTTTCCAAAGAAGCAATTTAACCTTTTCAAAACCATCTGTGCGAATGTGACAGTAAGGAGCAGTTGGGACTCTTGTGCAGTATTCACATTAAAAAATATATTTACCCTTTTTAATAAGTCTTCATCAGTGTCCTGTATCATAATTTTACCAAGAACAATTTTGATCTCTTTCGCCTAAAACCAAACAAATTTTCATTAATAAGTTGATGAATTTTTAATATTTTGAATTTGGAGTTTAAGAGGGAATAACCAGACACAACTGGAAATACGTGATTTTTAAATAAAATTCTAGACATATTGGCTTTTTTCCACAAAAAAGTATAAATCGATTTCGAAAGACTGTTCTTTTAGTTTTCATTGTAGGCTCGGTAAGCCTCGTTTTTTCATCGCACCGCTTCAGAGCATTGTCGACTGAACAACGGCTTTGAGCCCACACCAGTTTCTTTAACGGTAGATTGGATGAAGCCATCCATCGCGGATGTGATGACTTCACCAATTTCCTAGGCACATCTTGAGGGATCCGAAGTCCGAAAATAGACAGCTGACCACGGGAAAGCATTAAAATGTACCCGCAGACCGAACCAATCTGCTGACGTATAGTGCCACACTTTTCTCTTCAACCTCTCGTTTGGCAGTCTGAAGATTACGGGGATTGATGTCGTCACCAGGCAGTGGTCGGACGATCCTAAAGGCGCTGTGACTTCAATCTTGTAACCGTGTGGCACAGTGGTTTAAAACAGATCTAAAAGATTGGAGCGGTGAATCAGGAACCCTTGTAGGCTCCTGAATGCTCCAATCCATGGCAAAAGGCAAAGGATTCCGCTTGTTGTCCAGCCGAGTCTGTTGATCTTGAGAACTTCAACCAAGGTTCGTTATGAACATTGAAGTCTCCCACGATCACAAACTCTACCGTGGGGTAGCGGGACAAGAGGTCATCAATAGTATCGCTATAGAAGAGTATCTGGAAATCACTACATCTTTTACAGACATTAGTCAAATGGAATGGCAAGCTACAATGTCAGGCAATGAAAGAGATACGGAGAGCACTATAATTTTGATTGGCTGTCTGGAGAACCTTACCTGAGCATCACATTTAAAGCAGCTTAACACGATAATCAATACCACCACTAAATTAGTCACACAATAAAACATACAAAACGAAAGATATGCAATTTCATCCTCCACACTACCGTTGTAGGCGTTGTACCAAATAAATATCAACGAATTCAGTAAATAAAACATGTTGAAAAGAATTGCAATAAAACTTAAAGAAAGAATCGCTAGCATATTCCAAGTAAAGAATTCATTGATGTTCTCAGCGCAGTAACAGATTTTATCGTAAACTTTGAAAATTATTCGTAATTTCACTATTAAATTATCTTTCCTAACTTTTTCGTTCGAATACGTAAGAACAGTAGTTTGAAGAACGCGTTCGGATAAAACAAACAACGGTTTTTCACTTTTGATGAACGATTGCTTTTGACAAACGGACAGAAGTTCTTTGTGAAGAATAAGCAAGTTCGTTCGTAGAATATTTATCATCGCGGAGAATATTATTAGCGAGCCAGTGGTAGAAAATGTTGGATAATGTAAAATAAACATCATACATATTGAATATATACTCTTCCAAGAAAGAGATATAGCAAAAGAAATTGCAATATACAAGCATTGCATAGATTCAAGAAAAAACACCAGAATAAAGTGATTTAATCTGATTTTGTTATAATTCCTCGATATTCCTAAGAGTTTCATCATGCTGTCGATTTCTTTCAACGAATTCTCTATGGTCTCGTAAATATTCCGTTTCATGAAATTTTTTATTACTAACATCGTCATCAGAGAAAAGCTCAATATGATTCTTAATTGATTACACATTTTCAAGAATGGCGATACGGAATATTTCCTGCCGAGAGTTTCACCGGAAAGTGTAACGTATACTACGCTTACAGCGTACAAGATCACCAACGTAGATGATAAAAGAGTGAATGGTATGCTGACTTTAAGTTTAATCTTTTTCATGTTCTTTTTAATGTAAAAAGGCGCAATCATTGTTACACGTCCCATGAAAATCAAAGGTGTTATCGTGTCTACGTAATCACTAGCCGACAAAAACTTCTTTATATAATCCATGGCAAACAACCAAACTCTGTTAGCAAATGTGAATTAATGAAAATATTTCTATTGTGGAATTACTATTAATTAAGTAGGTAGGTTCCCGGATGTAAAGAAATTTATTATTAATTTGAAAGTGCTTTCAACAATTTTGAAACTTACAACTAATTGTTTACTATTATTATGATTGTATTATATAATTACTTAATTGAATCATTATTTATTTTGTTTTCATTTTAATTCTGCGTATAAAAACATTTTATTAATGTCAGTATTAATTTAATATTCTTAATTTATCACTTTGTACATAAATTCGTTTGATATTCTTACCACTTTGATGAGTTTTGATAAAAATCTTTAATAACCATTTGGAATTTTAATGAGTCATTTGGGTAAAGGTCTTAACATTAACGACTTAATATTTCATGACTTCAACTCTCAACCTTACAGTTTTTATTGATTAACCATCATGACTTCACAATTACTGCAGAAGTAAGAAAAGAGGACGGAATGTCACACGTCATACCTCTGTCCATTACCTACAACCCGTGGCGTTGCTAGGGGGGCGGCCGTGAAAATACTTACAAAAGGTAGAATATGGCCACAAAAATATTTTACACAAGAATACTGTCTATTATTTATATGTTCGTAGCTCTATGGCTCGGTCGGTCGGGGATTCCCCAAAATCTAGTTTTAGGAATAAGCACCAATTTTTGGGATGACACTAAGTTCATTTTTAGGGTGACACCATGCTAGCTATTTACACTTTTTGCTTCATCTATTTGGCATGGCAGTGTTTTTTTAAAACATTTTACTAAGTGAAAATAATAGTGGTGCCATTATGTAAAAAAAAACTCTTTGAGTTCCTGATTTAATAAAGTAATTACTGTACAGGATTCAATTTATTTATTTATTATTATTTATGTATTTATTTGGTGAACACCTCACTAGGCGAACCTGTGCTGAGGTGTTCCCATGTTTGGGAATAAATGCTATTCTGTCAACATAAGTAGAAACACCGTATCCTCCTTGATATTGTCAAGAAGGACACTGTGGGTCGACCCATGGCGGCAGTTTCGAATACATAAATTAAAGATTAGTTGCAGTTAGGATCTACATATACCAGGGGTCGGCAACCTTTTAAGTCGGAAGAGCCAAAAATTCCAATTTACAAATTTTAAATTTTTTTAAAGAGCCACAAATTTTTTTCTTGCCAACAATAAATAGTACTTGCATAAATATATTTTTTAAAGAAACAAACCAATTATTTTACCAAAAACTAGGCTGGGTTTCCCTTTCCTTGCAGTTTAGATTCAGCTGATTTAATTTAGCTGTGATAGCCACCATAAAGTAAAATTTTTGCAACCATTTGTCGTTCTCTAATTCAGGGTGATTAACGCCTTTTTCATTGAGGAATGTATTTATTTCATTCAAGCACAAAGCAAAATGTTTCAACACCTTACCTTATTATGTGTTACCTACAATTACTTCGTTTTTTTTTAAATTATTATTATATACGACCTCCGTAGTCCAGTGGGTAAGACTCTTGACTCACAATCCGGAGGTCGCGGGTTCGAACCCGGCATGTGCAAATAAATGTTATTTGATTAATTTGTGTTATTTCACAATTAATTCATTTGAAATAATATATAGTAGATTTGCGGCATGTTCCAGAGTGGAAGATACTATCAGTATCGCCCTGGTGTAAGACCACCAATCAGAGTTGAAACGTTGCTTTAAAATGGCTTTAGCCGTGTTTGGTGACCAGATCTGAATAGCCAGGTACTTCCCAACCTTCCTCTTCCCCACCTCCTTCCCCTCCCCACTACCTTCAGCCTCACAACATACCCCAATTGGGGATGCCATAGTCTCACTGGCTCCAGACGGGAGCAGTTGAGATTCTTGTGCGGTATTCACTGTAAAAAAAAAAATATGTACATTAGGGTGGTCACAAAAAATTTATGATGGAATTTTTTTGAGGGGACCCCCCCCCCCCCCCCCCTAAAAGCTGCCAATTGGCTAAGAAATGAGATTGGTGAAGCTTCAGCTCAATTGGATAAGGTTAACCCGTGCCTCATCAAGGTTCAAGTTTTAACTTTCTATAAGAATGTTTTTTCTCTAATAATTGCTCCAACAAAACGCAGGTTCCATTGAGGCGACCAGTATTTACCGCAGTGGTATCAAAACACATTGCCTGGATTTTCTCAACTGCCCCCCACTCTTCAACTGCTGAAAATACAACTTTTGGCTGAGTAATTCCCGTACCATTTTCAAGCTGAGGAACTCCTATCAACTGTTCTTCATCCCCACAATTAATCAAAACCGCTACCCTTTCTACATTTTCTTTACTCAAAATATCTGGAAGTAATTTTCCGTCCCAGTGCACAACAGCTCCTTCTAAATCGGAATTTTTGAATCTATGTTTGATAAGCTCAGTCCTTTGTTTTCGGAATAGCTGTCTGCGAAGTCGTATTACACTTCTACTTACAATTAAATTCTGTGAGTCAAAACCTAACGCCTCTGCAGTAACTGATATTATTTGAACTGCGTCTCTTTCTGAAATGCTACATCTATCTAACAATAAAGCCAATTTTTCGGTAATAATCTCTTCACTTCCTCTAGCGTACTTCTTTTTCTTTATTTCTGGTTCTCCTTCCTTTGAGTCGGGAAAATTCACCTCCAGTTCTTCTTGTTCCTCTTCTTCTGATGTGCTGCTTGTTGAAGATTCCAGTTGTGCAATTAAATTTACATCTTCTAAAAAAAAGGAAAAAACCTATTAAGCGTTAACAAGCAGCAAAGCACTCACGAAATAGGCATCAAGTCAAATAATCTCAAGAGAAAAAGAATAGGGAAAACGTGAAAAAAAGAGAGAAAAACTCTACTAACCTACTTTGTTTTGTGATTTTTCCAATCTCGCCATCTCAGCTGCTCGTCTCTTTTCCCTTCGTTGTTGTGCTTTTACGAAATTCATGTCAACGCCTCCCATGCAGCCAGGACGTCCTTTTTTTCTCTGGAGTAACAAAAACTGCTTGTCTTCTTCAACAGTGTTTTTTAATGCATCCTGATGAGCAATATCAAAAAGGTCATCAAGAGCTGACTTGAAAGCTTCTACTTTTTTATTTTGAGCTGTGCTTTTAGATCTCTTAGCGTTTTTTGTAGTTTTCTCCACTCTTCGTACAGTTTTTCAAGCTTTACAACACAATCTTTAAAATGTCTGGTTGGTATCTTAGCTTTCTCCCAAAAAATTACAACTTCCTGTATTATCCTGTATTATTAAGTATCCTGTATGACGACCTCCGTAGTCCAGTGGGTAAGACTCTTGACTCACAATCCGGAGGTCGCGGGTTCGAACCCGGCATGCGCAAATAAATTTTATTGGATTAATTTGTGTTATTTCACAATTAATTCATTTAAAATAATATATAGTATATTTGCGCCATGTTCCAGAGTGGAAGATACTATCAGTATCGCCCTGGTGTAAGACCACCATTCAGATTTGAAACGTTGCTTGAAAATGGCTTTAGCCGTGTTTGGTGATCAGATCTGAATAGCCAGGTACTTCCCAACCTTCCTCTTCCCCACCTCCTTCCCCTCCCCACTACCTTCAGCCTCACAACATACCCCAATTGGGGCTGCCATAGTCTCACTGGCTCCAGACGGGAGCAGTTGAGATTCTTGTGCAGCATTCACTGTAAAAAAAAAAAAAAAATTGTAAGTCTTGCAGCTTTGGTGTTCAATTTCACTTGCCGTATATTATAAAATAAGCTGATAAAACTTGACAATTAGATGGTAATTTACTGTCAGTGATTTGATGAGACATGTGGCCAATTAAATACACCATTTCTTTCTGCCTTGAACTCAAACCTGCACTAGCATGGCTCGTTAACGCTGTAGAAGACATAGTCCCACAAACCTCACAAGAAAAAACCTCACTAGAAGAACGTTGTTCAATAATGTTCAGAATGTTCACTTGTTCACTGTTTGAAAAGCAAACGTTAACTAAAGCCCTCTGACCTCTCCCTCACACTTTCGAAAGAGTGGGAAAACTCCAGGAACCCCAGACAAGGAACACAAAAGGAAGGGTGTGGTTTATAACACTCCAGGTAGGGATTCTCTGAAGAAAGGGTCCTTGGCAATAGCTCTTTTGTAACAAATCCGACCTTTTTAGGGATACACGACTTAAAGGTGACTTTGAGGATTCAGATCATGTCCGGTCTTGGAAAATAATAGATATCTTCAAATATAAACGTTTTAACAAAAAAGTGATTAGAGTAAAACATGAAGATAGCAACATTTCCTATGAAATGAAACAACAATTAAATTTCAAGGACAAATAGTTTTCATTTTATGAGGAAAAATTTAATCTCGATGAGACACGGGTTAACATTATCCAATTGAGCTAAAACTATCCAAATCTTATTTTCTAGACAAATAGCAAATATTAGAGGGGTCCCGCCGGCATTAGGACGAAAATATTTTTTCACCTTATACCTTGTGACCACCCTAATGTACATACATACCTTTGAGAAGATAATTCGCTTCTAACTCTTTTACGAGTACTTGAAACAACAAACCATACGTCACAGCCAAATCCCTGGTGTAGACGCCAAACTGTCATGCGTCGAAAGCAAATTAAAACCTACACAGAAAACTACATAGAAAAACCTACATAGAAACATCCGACGACGACATCATTCAAGTGCTTCCGACGGACTGACGACGGGGTGCGGTGAAAAGCGAGTACAAGTGGCTGAGATACATAAATGGTGCCTAATCTTCGTTCATCGATTCAGAACGATTTTAAGTGTTTTTTTTTGTAAAATAAATAGTATTTGCGCATGGAAATAAAGAGCCGCAGCTTCACATCCAAAGAGCCGCATGTGGCTCGCGAGCCGCAGGTTGCCGACCCCTGACATGTACAGTTATTCATAGCATCTAGTTTATGTTTAAGATAAATAATAGTTGCGATAAATAGGTAGGTATATTTTTCTGTGGACCACTCGCCACTGGTATGAATAATATTGTGCTATTATTTTTTTGTATCTAAACAAAGTTTGCATAATGTATATTTTTTTAATATTTGTGTTTGGTTATGTTTGGTTAGGTGTTATAATGTTTTGTTATAATGTTTTCTTTGGACAGTCAGGCCACTAATAAAGAAGAGCTGGGAATTCAAAATGGGCTATCAACTGTCTGCTTATGACATATCCAAAGATACTTTGGTTAGCGTTGGGAATGTGGCAGAACCCATCGCTCAGGGAGTGGAAACACAACCGTATCCATCCCAAGCCAAGGTGAGAGCTACCGTGCTCAGGCTGAATGATACTGGAGAACAATGCCACAAATGGTTCCTCTCGTATGGATACTCGTGCTACCAGATTGAACCAATCAAACAAAATACTTAGGGCCTTCTGGGAACGTAATTTGGGAGGGGGATATGGGTACCGCCGCCCTGGGAATTTATCGGACAACCAACACCCCTGACATAGGTCGCCCCAAATGGTTCGCTAAGTTTGGTGACTTAGCAACTGTACCCGGGTTCATGGAGTGAGGTTTGTCTAGAGCTTGGCGGCGGATGCGTTTGCCCATCTACTGTGAGGCAGGTCAGATCGGGAGAGACTGGTTAAAGGAAATTTTTTGATCTCTCCAGACGGACTCTCTCCACCCATCGCCGTCCGTCACTTCTGAACACATTGATCCCCATATACCTACCCACCCCTCATATCTCTTCCCTTCCCAGAACTTACTCTCCTTACTTTGCATAAAAAGACCCTCCACACAGCATCCCCAAAGCTGATGAAGGTCCTGAAGGATTTTTTTGAAGACCTTGAAGACCAGCGAAGACTTTGGTTAGGAGGGTCATGGAGTGAGGATCATTGAGTCAATGACTCAAGATAATGCATGCGTAATAAATTGAAATACAAACTTTTATTTTACTTAGCTTTTACAGAATTAAAAACCATTTAAACAAAATTATTTTATTACAGAAAAACAGATGATATTTTCATTGGAAACATTTTTCACAGTCTGCTCAAAGAATTATTGTAATAAGTAGTAACAAATATAAACTATATTAATTATTACAAAACTAATTGAAAACATAAAACATATTATTATAGTTCATATTATAACAAAGCTTATTATAGATACAAATACTTAAATAAATATATATAGCTGCTTACCTACTCATCTGCGATCTGAATCTGTAACCGTTACGGATACAGTAACCAGGTTTTAGTGTGTACGCCAAGTCCACTCCACTGTAACGGTGACGGTGAGGTAGCATAGAATGCCCTTTGATTTGCTGCAAAAGCTGATAGCCGTCAGCGCGCAAGTCATGTATACGCTTGATTTTTGATTACAGTTACATTTCGCAAATGAATATGTGACTTTACATAATGAAGGATGGTTTTTAAAATAAGTAATGTTATGACTTCAAGATTTTTTTCAGAGATGGCAGAAATAAAATAAGTCAACTAATTTAATGTTTCAATTTAATACTTAATAATTTTTTAATATTTATTCGAAAGATTTAATTGATAATAGTAATTATTTTTCTTGGTATTTACACTTACTAATGTCATAATTCACATTAAAATATATTATGCCGAAATATTTATGATAATAATTCAATCAAATTTGATAAATTGATCTAAATTGTATGTACATTTATGTAAGTAAGTAAGTTTATAAAAATTTATATTCATATGATGAGGCCTAAAAATGCATAAAAACACAATAGAAATGTTTTTACAAAATAATTGCAATATAATATAATAATTTTATATTTTTTGTAGAATTATTTTTCATAGTCTATGGACATATTTTATTGTCAATATTATTTATTTATCATCTTCATTATTGTTTATTGTCGACTCTTAATAAATTGCATCAAATACATTTCATATAATTGTTTATCAAAATGAAAGTAAGAATTATTAGTTGATAATTAAATAAAAGTAAGCAACCCTTTTTACCAAACTGACCTAATAACATTGTATAAAATAAAGAAAACTGTCATTTTATTTATGGATTGCTTTTTTTGAGGTAATGTATTTTCTAATAAACAAAGCAGTGCAGAATACCTCATTATTCCTTTATATAACGTCATTGATTATTCCCTTCATTATATCCATATGCACCAACACACGCAATCCGACAATCCTACAGACTTGTTTTTTTTTTGTTTTACGTGATTACCGCACAAGAGTCCCAACTGCCTGCAGCCAGTGAGACTGGTATCCCCAATTAGGGTATGTTATGAAGCTGAAGATAGTGGGGAGGGGAAGGATATGGGGAAGAGGAAGGTGGGGTAGTATTTGGTTGTTCAGATCTGGTCACCAAATCGGGGCTAAATCCATTTCAAGCAATGTTTCAACATTGAATGGTGGACTTATACCAAAACGATACTGAAAGTATCTTCCCCTCTGAAACGTGCCACCAATATACATTATGTAATATTTTAAATGATTAAATTGTGAAATAATACAATTTAACCAAATAAAATTACTTGCACACATTGGGATTTGAACCCGCGACCCACAAATTTCTAGTCGAGAGCCTTGCCCCTCTACCACGGAGGCCTTCAAATGCACTGTTCACATCAACTTTAATTGTTGGGTTATTGTGCATTATCACATAAAAAATCTATTTGAAGCAAATATTGAGGGATTACTAATGTATCTGAACAAAAAAAATTGCGACGGCCATTTTATGAAAGTGATTCTGAACTTATCAACTATTGATTCCTTTAACATTAACAGATATGTTGCATTTCGTATTTCATTGTTTATAGAAAAAATCTTTTTCTTGAATATGACAGACAAGATATGTGTGCGGTTTTTGAGTCAGTACCTATTTTAAATGAAAAAACACGTCACTTATAAAATTTTAAATGATAATTCAAGTCACTTATAAATATTTTCACTTAACATATTCATGTCACTTATGTTATTTTAACACAAAATTCATGTCATTTGCTACATTTTTATTGAAAATTATTGTCATTTATGATACTTTAATTCATGTGACTTTAAATTTAAATACAAATTCTTGTCACTTATCATAGTTTATATGAAAATTCATGTTTTATTATGATATTTTTTATGAAAATTATTGTCATTTATCATAGTTCAAATGACAATTCCTGTCACTTATGTTATTTTAACACAAAATTCATGTCACTTGCAATATTTTTAATGAAAATTATTGTCACTAAAGCCTCAATGAGTTTACAAGCTTCTATCTGAGAAATTCACTATCTGTTAGTAAACTCGCTCAGTGTAATCGTATAACTATCTAACTAGCAGATTGGGGACAATCTACGAAAAAAGTTGAAAGGTGGTCAACTTTACTCACTACTCGCTCAAAAATCCTCAAGATGGCAGCCTACCAACAGCTGATTTCGTAATTGTCATAATCTTGTCATAAATTGTCGTAATTGTCATAATCTTATTCTCGCTACTGGCTAGCGAGTGGCGCTAGCTGCGACCTCAAATTTTTTTCAAAATGTCGACCGAATTGGTTTGTGCGGGAGTCGTTATTTTAGCTGCTACTGTCGTTACTGAGCGAGTAGACAGTTTTATTTGTCATCAAGACAATCTCACTCGCCGATTCACCCGCTTTTAAACTTACAGGTTAGTAGCTTGTAAACTCGCTCAATGTAATCGAGAGTTTATAATCCTTTTTTGTGAAATTTTATGTGATTTATGATAATTTTTATGAACTTTCGTATAACTTATATAATTTAAAAAATAAACTTACGCTAAATCCACAACAGATATTAATATTTAGAAATTTTTTCTTATATGCTATAATTGAAAATCTTACGTTACGAACCGCTAGTGAAATTTGTTTTACAAAAAATGAACTATTATTAATTACAACTACATTTATAGTTTTTCCAAAACATATCATTGAAATACAATTATGTTTAAAACATACTATTGCAATTTTTTTATTATTACTAATAATTAATTTGGAAAATTTTATAATAAATTATATTATCGTCTTCTTTTATAATTCATTCGAGCATTTAATTGATTTTCTTTATCACATTCATATAGGTAATGAAGTTATACATTTACTATATAAATTTCTAGTAGTTAATCTAAAAAAAGATACAAACAATATAATAATTTGATTATTGCCTCATGCTTTGATAGTTAAATTAAAAGCCCCATAGCTCGTGATGGAAATCATATTGCGAACTAAAAAAAATGATGTTGACAGAAAATCCAGACAAGTTTTGAGATAAGCAATATTTGAAAGCTAACCATAAATCAAATATTATTTACACATATCGCATTAAATATGGTGTCAAATAACACCGGGAGGCATAACAGTCCGGTAAATTACTTTTGAAACATTTTGAAATATCTTACTAGTGACCCAGAAATCATCAAATATTTTCTTTAATTCACTATAAGATTTTCTGCATTAAAATTGATTTGGTGGTGCTTAAGAGTAATCGGAGTATTGAACCAGATAGAAGGTACACTTTTACATTTAACTGTATACTCAACTCAAATTTCGATATTTCGGAGATGTCTGACTAATCAACTGGACAATCAATATGTGCGTTTTATTGAAATAATATGTTGCATAAGTTTTTGGATTTCAGTTTTTCACCCTATTATTAAAATCATGCAGCTTAATTATAGTATTTTTGTAGATCATAATAAAAGATAAATATAATATATGTATATCGTGGTAGAAGTGCAAATTGTGTTTTATTGTCATATTTCACTTTTAGGCAATTATTAGGCCATCAATTCCCAGCTTTCTCATTTCTCATAGGTTTGTAGTAAATGTATTATTTTTTTTTATGGACGTGAAAGCATTTTGTCATATTAGAGAATTAAATGTTTCAATTTTTTATAAATTCAACATGTCATTCAATTATCTGAAAACTTTTATTTCTTATTAAACATTCGAAAAAAATGGAACCAATTTTTACAATGTAATATATATAGCATGTTTCAAATGTCCACAGCAAAGATATTCAAATACAGAATAGATATGCTATGGTGTCCGCGCAACTGTCGCCGGACTACGGTCTAATTAGCGTAGTTTTCATACAAAAAGAATTTGTTCATTTTGTTGATTTTTTGAAAATGTTCATTAATATTGGTTAACAATATATTTTGAATAAGGAAAGAATTCGTTCATTTAGTTTAACGTTCGTTTGGTTTATTCGTTAATTATTTGTTCTTTTAGTTTATTTGTTAATTGGTAAACAATATCGGCGACACCCGGAAGCGCAGACCCACATAGTAAAAACAGCAGATAGCACATCTACTTATATTTCAATATCTTTGGTCCACAGCTTGTGATAGATATTAACATAAAGATTAAATAGTCACATTGTCCTAGTAATTTGAGACAAAAAACTTGGACTTTTTATGTAGATAAGTACTGGAGCATTTTTGGCCAGATTTTGATCAATTTGCAAACACATGCGAGCATCCGCTGGCCAAAATGTGGCCAATTTAAAATGTTTGCTGGAATTATTTCAAAATTTCCCGCACGTTGGAATCTTCAATTAATCACAAAGCTAACTTATTAGTTTCACACTTCAACAAGAGATCTCTCAATTATTTGTTATTGTCATTTCTCGAACCGAAATTATTGAAATATTTTTTCTTTTATATCCATGTATTTACAGATTAAAAAAAGCATGTTCGAATTTCAATTATATCTGTGACTATCAACTTGGCCACAACAACACACAGAAATCATAATTTTCAATTTTACTCCAAGTAGGTACCATAAACATCAGTTTTAAAGTACACAAAATTCACACGTTTACAAATTATAAATTTTTTTAATAATTTTTTTATGATTCGTTTAAACGTGGGATAAATGGTCAAATGTAGGTGCATTCAATGGCTCTTTAACACTATGAGCAGTTTATAAGTCTCCATATTAAAATTTAGAGGTATGATTTTTTGAAAGAGGGCGGGATATTTCCAAACCAAAGCTTAAAAAATTTCCAAACAAAGCTTAAAAATTTCTGAGCGCTGAAGGCTGAAATTGTTTATATAGCAGAACGAATTGCTTATAAATATGCAGATATTTCATTTTATAATATAAATTAATATATTGAATCACATAGGTTAAAACAGTACGATTCCAAAAATTATTGTCACCTTTTCGGATAATATTTTATATAATGCAAGTTTTCAGTTCAATATATATTTTATATAATATATAGTAATATAGCCAGTTAAACATCCTTTCAATATCATCATCTAAATATCGTGAAAACAGCAAATGTACGGAATCAAATTTTGATTTTAAATCGAAAATATAAAATGATTGCACAAATTATTATTACGTAACTTCTTGTAGAATTGACATGACTTTATAGAAAAAATCAATATTATTGTCATTATATATTTTAAACACAATAAGAACTAACTTTAATTTTTGTAAATATACAATAAAAAATGGCTAATTAGAACAGATTAAAAAATTCTTCATTGTCTAACATCCTAAAAACTTTCTTATTGTCTCACTGGTAGCAAAATAAAATGTTTTTATTTAGTTTAAATAATTAAATAATATCTTGAAATTTGACAAACTGATAATGTAAATGTTCAATATTAAAATTTAAAACGGTTCATTTTTTTAATCGTAATCAATGATCTTCAATTTGGGAGACGGGTATGGGTACCGCCACACCGGGAACCATTTATTAGATAACCAACACCTTTGCCGGGTCAACCCAAGTGGTTCGCTTCTTTTGGTGACTTAGCAGGGGTGCCCGGGTTCATGAGGTGAGGTTTGCCTGTCATCTTGGTGGCAAATGCATTTGTCCCCCTACTGCGTGGCGGGCCGGATCAGGAGAGAGTGGTTGAGGGAAGCCTTTTAACCTCTCCAGCCGGCCTCTCTCGACCCATCGTCTTACACCGCAGTGGGAGGGAGGGATTCATACGTTTGTCACTCTTGAACATATTAACACCCAGATTCCTACTCACCCTTCATACTCACCCCCACCCTCCCCATCCATCATGACACAAGCAACATTTTCCAATTTCTGTGATGGTAGTAGGAGATTATCAAATATTGTCAGGTTATTTATAACCAGGTTTCTCTTTCATTAAAAAAAAAACTTTTTCCTTCTCAGAACTTCCTCTCCTTCCTTTCCCTAAAGTTTTCACTTCCAAAATGATATGAAAAAAACATATTTGAAATCAATTAAACTTAACATGAAGATTACATGAAATATATTCTATTGAATTAATATGTCAATTTAATACAACACATTATACCAACATAATTTATATATATAAAATGTCTCAAAACAAAATATTATTTAAAATCCAACAGTCCAATATTAAAGAGAACCATTATTGTCTCTGGTTCCATTAGTAATAATATCATAGTACGTTAATGCACAAATTTTATAGTTAAGATTAGCAAAAATTATTGTCATTATTCTAAGAGATTTGATACTTTCATCGTAAATATATTTTACACATTTAAAAATTAGCCGAAACAATTTATTCAATATCATTATTATTATTACTTTTAAACTCTTGTGAATTCTAACAGTTTAATCAAATATAATATAATACTATAATTAAAATTACATTTTATTGAAATTTCTCTTATGATTTTTCAAATAGGTAGTAGGTATTTACTTACAAAATTTTTTTGACGGACGATCGGTGTAATGTTTTGTTATATCGTTAAGTATATTATTTTGTGCTTTGTGTCGACTTAAATAAAATACATAATTATATAAGATTGAATTTTTGATATTTCCACATCTAATGACGTGCCCCTTAACCGTAAACTGTTATCATAAACATAAACTGTAAAACATCTAATGATATGCCTGTCAGTGTTTGTTCAAATTTTAAATTATTGTTTGATCAATTGTGACAATTATTGTGCCCTACAAGCTTCCCCAATATTGGAATGTAATGGAACCCAGGCTGACTTTTTAGTGGTTACCTATTTTTTTAATTTGTCTTTTTCTTTGTCTTGTTCGTGAGCCAAAATATGTCACTATTAGGGGGCATAAATTAATTACGTGAGCAGTTTTTCTTCCAATCTAGACCCCCCCTCTTTTCAAGTAACTTGTCGGTATTATCAAATATTATAAAACAGCATTATTCATTATACAAGGAAATAGGCAGTATATTGCATGTCCAAAAAGAAGTATGTATCGCCTTTGACATTTAGGAATGTAAATCCATAGACAAATCTGTCAGTGTTGTCAGCATATAGGTATCAATTTCTTATTTATTGTCTGTCAATATCGGTTCGGCTGTCAACAGTGCTCGGGATATCGATTTAAAATCATCGGAAGTTACGCCTGTCGATTCGATATTGTAAAGTTATCAATTTCACTGTGCTGGGCTACTTACCAAGGAATAAGAATGAAACATTGAAGATGGATAAAGCACAAAAGGTAAATTATTGGCTTATGGTCTGAGTGTTTATGGGAGTAAATTGTAATTGTTTATGCTGACCATCTCAACTCCAATGATAATTGCAATATGTGTAACACCTTGATCAAAAAGTTCTAGGACTTTTATCATAAAATCGAAAATACAAGTTTATTCATCAAAATCGGTATGGTTCCCTTCAAAGTACTCCCCGTCAACTGCAACTCACATGCCAGGGCTTGATCTAATCCTCGAAACATCGCTGGTATTCAATTTTCACTATGTCCGTCAGAGCCGTTTTAGATTTTTTTCATAACATTCTCTCGGGTGCTGCAACGCGTTCTGCAAAGCGGTTTTTTAAGTTGGTTGAACAGGAAAAAGTCGCAGGGAACCACAGCAGGTTAATTTGAAGGCTGCTGGATAGGGTTTGCGTTGTGTTTGGTAAAAAAACTCACATATAGGGATCGAATTTTGTGACGATGCTTTATTGTGGTGCTAAATTAATGCCATTTTCAAATTTGTAAAAAATCGAAAACACGCACAAAGGTTGTGGTACTCGGTACAGCGTGACTTTTACAAACGTTTAGCTATGAAGCCGAAATTTGGAGGGAAGTGTCAATGACAGATGTGTAACCTAACAAAAAAAAGAATTCCAATCAGGTGACTGACAGCGTCACACGGTGGCCTGTCCTAAAATTTTTTGATCGAGCTGGTATTCATATTGTTACTTATTACGTATCTAAACATAATCTCCTTTTCACACCGACCCCCGTCAAAAAATTACAAAAAATACAATGTTCAAGGTGGAAAGTATTTAGATTAGTTAAACTTTACACGGCAAAGTATTTATAAGAAAGATATAAAAACTTATTGTCGTTGGTCTTATCTGCATGGCGTTGTCGATGTGAAGACGAAGGTGGTTGTCATTGCCAACAGAAGCAGCAACACTGTGGTGATGGGGTTATGTTGCAAACAGTTGCTAATGGTTGTGGCAGAACTGGCTGCGACGAGGTCGTTACGTTCAGGTATCACCCCAGGATCTACCACGTGGATTTTGTAACCCAGATTGTTGTGAGTGTAGCACTGAAAATGGAAAATAATATCATATTTCATTTTATTCTTCTCTTTATCCTATTCAGATCGCGGAGGCATCGCATAATGTGTGCGTGAAAGGGATAGTGTGCAAGCAGGAAGGAATGCTTGCAGATCTTGTGCTTCCACAATGCACTTCCAGAGGAGTGATTCTATATCTTTTGAAATGAAAACTTCTTTAGCACGAAAAAGCGACACTACAAAGAGACAAACACCTACATCTACAGGATTTAGTCTGTAAGAGAATGAGTTGGTATAATCGGTCTCCTCTTTGTGCGGTGCTTCGTAGCCTCCCCACTCTTATCTACTTTAATTTTCTGAAGGTTTCAGTTCTACTGCGTGTGAACTGACTGCACAAATTTGGTAGAGCTGTTGCCTATGTATTCATTTTAGACTTGCAGAAAAGTCAATATATGTCACATAATATTAAAAATAAAACGTTTAAAAATTTATCCAGACACTATCTGGATAGCATTTAGTTTGTGTTTGAATCTTGCAATCATATAAAAAGATAACAGCCAATAATATGTGGATTAAGAAAATGAAGATAATGTTGGCAGTTCCTAGTTGAAGTATGACGAAGTTAAAAGTGACCAAATTGGATATAAACACTTTAGTTCAGTTGGTAGAGCTGTTGCCATGTAAGCAGAAGGTCCCAGAGGTGCCAATATCTTTTTCTGATTTTTCTGTCTCCATATTTTCGATTGAGTTTCGCTAATATTGTCTTCATTTAATTAAATACAAAATAATAGTTAATATAGTAAGTACCTGGTAGTAGAGCAGGTCAGGGGTTTCCTCCGCCACCGTCCAGTTGAGCACGGCCGGCTCTCCGCGTTCACACTTCAACTCCAGGGTCTTGGTGTAGTCCTCAAAGGTCTCTGACGTCGCAGAGCGGTCAATGTTCTTGTGCGTCCACTCGCAGTAGCGGCCGGCTGGTAAAACAGACACATAAATCTTAATATATAAAAGTAAATGTTTCTTTGTTTGTTCCGTGTGCGTTCCTATACCATTCATTGCGATTTAATTTTGATGAGTTGTTGTGCACACGCCGGCACAGGTTTCAATGTATAATTGTGAGCTCTGCCGTTATGAAATTTTAAGTTGATTCACAGAAGGGGGGAAGGCAGGAAATGTGGAAGAATGCGAAGAAGAAGGGGATGAACGGGACAGGAATAGGGACGCATGGGAAAGGACATGCAGGGGTAACGGAGGAGTGGAAGGCGAGAGAGGGGCAGAAAGAGGGATTGCAAAGGAGACATAGTAGCGATAGGGGATAGCAAGAGGTAAATTTGGAAAATCCATGCTTCCCACACGGACAGGTGTTTTTTTTTTTTTTTTACATGAGCTCCACACAGTAGGCCCTGAGGAAAATACTTTCCCTTAGGGATCATGTTTAGGGATGCTGTGTGGAGGGATTTTTAAGGAGAGGAAGGAGAGGAGAGTTCTGGGAAGGAAAAGAGTTCAAGGGGTGGATAGGAATCTGGGGATCAGTGTGTCCTGGTCATCCGCCTCCGAGACCTAGACAAACCTCACCCCGTGAACCCGGGCACCCTTGCTAAATCACCAAACGTAGCGAACCACTTGGGGTGACCTTGGCAGAGGTGTTGATTATCCAATAAAGGTTCCCGGGGCGGCGGTACCCATTCCCGCCTCCCAAATTGTAAATTGTGGCCTACTTACTAGTTAAAAAAACTTCTATGTACTAATAAATATTGTGTATCCAAAATCACTTGAAATCAGAAATATATATATATATATATATTTATTTTTTTTTTTAATTATTTTTTGAGGGGCATTGCAACACACATCGTGTAGTAGCTGGTGTACCGTAAAATAAACAATCATTTCATATAAACCGAATTTATTGATAATATATTTCAGGGTTAGAATAGGAATCAGGAAGGCTGAAACACGAGGAGCAAGAATGGAGGACAGCCAATCACCAAAGAAGAGTGCAGTGGATTTTTGCCTAAAAATATTTTTCAGCAAGCTAGCATGGTGCGGAATACATTCTTCTTTTTCTTCTTCTTTGGCGGGGGATAAGAGGGGAAGATCTAGGTCTGCGAGCCAGTCTAGCGCTTCAGGAGTCCCCCTGTGAGGAGTTTATGGACCGGGAGTGTGGACATGGAATGGAAAGTGTGGAACTCATTTGCCCCTGTGAAGAGTAAATGGAGCGAGCATTCGTTGACCACATGTTAGGTGGTCTGCAGCGGACCGTATTCACACATCGCCAACTCTTTAACCCCTAGGATACGACACACTACAATAGCAGTGCAGTGAAATCATGACTACATCTACAAATGAACTCCAATGTGTGGGTGTAGAGCTAGGTTTTAGAATTTTTTAATGCATTTTGTTCCTGTCCATGAAAGTTTGAAAGCAAAAAAGTTGATATTGAAGAAACCTGTCAATTATTTCAAATATAATTTTCAATATTATGTTTGATTTTTAAATATTTACAAAATACTACCCGTCTTCTAAGGGTTAAGGTACCGTCTGTGCATCATGTAGGTACAGCGACTATGGGAGCATCTTATTGATGGCGGAACAGTTTATGAGGCAGTGAGATCATAGGCTATCTCCCAGTGGGGTCGGCATTTCCCACTTCGTCAGTCGATTGCCACTCAAGTTTCCTTCTATCTTCTAGGATGAGAGGTAATCGGAGATAACCGAATTCATGCATTCTGTTTTTTGAGAAACTTTCGGACTCTTATTAGGAAAAAAATTGGAGGAACACACCAGAAAACTAGCAAGGTGCTTCGGTCAAGACTCTCCGAGGATTGAAGCAGTAATATTGGATCACTTAGCACTCTTAAGTACCTAACCCAAATTATTATGTTACAAAAATATTTAGACTCACCAGCTGTGGGGTAGGCGTATCCCTCGGAGTCATACGCCACTCCCGCAAATACTCTCTGTTTCCTCTGCTCTACGTCTAGCTTCTGTCCAAATCCACCCTCGGGACTATCACAGATGTAGAATGGGTGATACCTGGAAAACAGACAGGTATGTTTTTTTTCCCTAATTTCTCAAGCTTTTTTGTTAATTCAAATTGAAGACACATTTTTGTTGTTCATGAGGAGGTAGTAAAAAAAGTTAAGCTACTTTTCTGCAGAAAAATACCAAAAATGGAACTTAACATAACTTTTGTTGCAAAATACTGCAAATTTTCGAGAAATAACACAAGTTTTGTCAAAATAATGCGAATTTCGTAAGTGTAAGTAATTGAGTTTTTCAGTTTTCTACCAATGAGTACCAAATGGACGCTTTTAAACATATTTATCGTAACAATTTACGGTTACGGTACTGTGACGGACAAAAAGTCAATAAACATGTTGTTCTTATCGCTATAATGCTGCAGCTCTTTCAAAAGTTGAGATACACAATGTATATAGGTCTGTTTCCTCCAAAGGAAAAAGTCATCATTTTCTTGCATCTCTCTCACACACCGCATCGTGACCTCTCCGTAGACCACTACATACTACTTGCCGTGACGAAATTTTTGAAAGTATGGAATATAGTTACAATGATAATATTAAGTGTAAATTAAAAAATGTCAAATGACAAAGCGCTGATGGTTTTGATTTTGTTCTTAAATATATAATGCTGCTAACAACAGTCGAAAATGAGACAAACGGTGAACGTGTGTCTGCACCCCCCAAAGGAAACATACAATCATTATCATACATCTCACTCACATGTGTAATCAGAGTATTAGTGTATTATATTACCTGGCGGGGTTGGTCCTGTCATCTCCCCCCTCCACAATGAACTGGTAAGTCTGTCCTCTCTCCACATACAGCTCAGGAATCAGCAGATCATTGATGTACCAGGCGATACCCCATGACGGAATGCCTAAGAAAAGTATTAGTGTATTATATTACCTGGCGGGGTTGGTCCTGTCATCTCCCCCCTCCACAATGAACTGGTAAGTCTGTCCTCTCTCCACATACAGCTCAGGAATCAGCAGATCATTGATGTACCAGGCGATACCCCATGACGGAATGCCTAAGAAAAGTATTAGTGTATTATATTACCTGGCGGGGTTGGTCCTGTCATCTCCCCCCTCCACAATGAACTGGTAAGTCTGTCCTCTCTCCACATACAGCTCAGGAATCAGCAGATCATTGATGTACCAGGCGATACCCCATGACGGAATGCCTAAGAAAAGTATTAGTGTATTATATTACCTGGCGGGGTTGGTCCTGTCATCTCCCCCCTCCACAATGAACTGGTAAGTCTGTCCTCTCTCCACATACAGCTCAGGAATCAGCAGATCATTGATGTACCAGGCGATACCCCATGACGGAATGCCTAAGAAAAGTATTAGTGTATTATATTACCTGGCGGGGTTGGTCCTGTCATCTCCCCCCTCCACAATGAACTGGTAAGTCTGTCCTCTCTCCACATACAGCTCAGGAATCAGCAGATCATTGATGTACCAGGCGATACCCCATGACGGAATGCCTAAGAAAAGTATTAGTGTATTATATTACCTGGCGGGGTTGGTCCTGTCATCTCCCCCCTCCACAATGAACTGGTAAGTCTGTCCTCTCTCCACATACAGCTCAGGAATCAGCAGATCATTGATGTACCAGGCGATACCCCATGACGGAATGCCTAAGAAAAGTATTAGTGTATTATATTACCTGGCGGGGTTGGTCCTGTCATCTCCCCCCTCCACAATGAACTGGTAAGTCTGTCCTCTCTCCACATACAGCTCAGGAATCAGCAGATCATTGATGTACCAGGCGATACCCCATGACGGAATGCCTAAGAAAAGTATTAGTGTATTATATTACCTGGCGGGGTTGGTCCTGTCATCTCCCCCCTCCACAATGAACTGGTAAGTCTGTCCTCTCTCCACATACAGCTCAGGAATCAGCAGATCATTGATGTACCAGGCGATACCCCATGACGGAATGCCTAAGAAAAGTATTAGTGTATTATATTACCTGGCGGGGTTGGTCCTGTCATCTCCCCCCTCCACAATGAACTGGTAAGTCTGTCCTCTCTCCACATACAGCTCAGGAATCAGCAGATCATTGATGTACCAGGCGATACCCCATGACGGAATGCCTAAGAAAAGTATTAGTGTATTATATTACCTGGCGGGGTTGGTCCTGTCATCTCCCCCCTCCACAATGAACTGGTAAGTCTGTCCTCTCTCCACATACAGCTCAGGAATCAGCAGATCATTGATGTACCAGGCGATACCCCATGACGGAATGCCTAAGAAAAGTATTAGTGTATTATATTACCTGGCGGGGTTGGTCCTGTCATCTCCCCCCTCCACAATGAACTGGTAAGTCTGTCCTCTCTCCACATACAGCTCAGGAATCAGCAGATCATTGATGTACCAGGCGATACCCCATGACGGAATGCCTAAGAAAAGTATTAGTGTATTATATTACCTGGCGGGGTTGGTCCTGTCATCTCCCCCCTCCACAATGAACTGGTAAGTCTGTCCTCTCTCCACATACAGCTCAGGAATCAGCAGATCATTGATGTACCAGGCGATACCCCATGACGGAATGCCTAAGAAAAGTATTAGTGTATTATATTACCTGGCGGGGTTGGTCCTGTCATCTCCCCCCTCCACAATGAACTGGTAAGTCTGTCCTCTCTCCACATACAGCTCAGGAATCAGCAGATCATTGATGTACCAGGCGATACCCCATGACGGAATGCCTAAGAAAAGTATTAGTGTATTATATTACCTGGCGGGGTTGGTCCTGTCATCTCCCCCCTCCACAATGAACTGGTAAGTCTGTCCTCTCTCCACATACAGCTCAGGAATCAGCAGATCATTGATGTACCAGGCGATACCCCATGACGGAATGCCTAAGAAAAGTATTAGTGTATTATATTACCTGGCGGGGTTGGTCCTGTCATCTCCCCCCTCCACAATGAACTGGTAAGTCTGTCCTCTCTCCACATACAGCTCAGGAATCAGCAGATCATTGATGTACCAGGCGATACCCCATGACGGAATGCCTAAGAAAAGTATTAGTGTATTATATTACCTGGCGGGGTTGGTCCTGTCATCTCCCCCCTCCACAATGAACTGGTAAGTCTGTCCTCTCTCCACATACAGCTCAGGAATCAGCAGATCATTGATGTACCAGGCGATACCCCATGACGGAATGCCTAAGAAAAGGAATACATTGAATCAGTTTTGAATCAATTAGCAACAATTTCACAATTTGGGAGGCGGGAATGGGTACCACCACCCCGGGAACCTTTATTGGATAACCAACACCTCTGCCATAGGTCACCCCAAGTGGTTCGCTACGTTTGGTGATTTAGCAGGGGTGCACGGGTTCATGGGGTGAGGTTTGTCCAGATCTTGGAGGCGGATGACCAGGACACACTGAACCCCAGATTCCTACCCACCCCTTAAACCCTTTTCCTTCCCAGAACTCTCTCCTCTCCTTCCTTTCCTTAAAAAAACCCTCCACACAGCATCCTCAAAGATGACATAGGCCCTGAGGGAAATTATTTTCCTCAGGGCCTCCTGTGTGGAGCTCATGTAAAAAAAAAAATAAGTAATCATCTGATTGCCTAAAAATAAGAAACATACACATAGATTTTTTAATATCAGCTCAACACAGCAGGAAAACTACATTGGGGCCAGTTCCCTGTTCTATAAATAAAGGCCAAACAAACTGTTGTTTATTGTTTCAAAATTAGCAGTAAAAAGAGAAAGAGACTACAGAGAACTGGCCTTTTAATATCAACAAAAACACTTCTTTGATAACCTGACAGTTTTAATGCAAGCGCCGTCTGAATGCACAATAGAAACCTGTATTATCGACACATAATCTGTCGGCAAATGAAGTATATAAAGACTGGTAGAGGGCAGTAACTTTACTAATTCAATTATAATATTATACAGCGTCAACCATGATTACTGTACTTGTTTGTTTTATAACTCACCAGTGAGTGGGGTGTATCCCCTTAGACCACCAGTTGGCCCAATCCTTGCGGTGAAGGTGGTTTCGCCGGCGATGATGCGGGAAGGCCAGGGTTTGATTACGGAGACTGGGAGACTTGCCAGACCTTGGCAAGTGTTGTCATCCTATGGAATTAATTACAAATTAATAAATTGCTTGAAAAATGAGATGCGTTTTCATTTGTGAACAAGTACAGAAATTCACCTAAGGTCCATTTTCCAATGACTGCAAATAATTTCTCAACTTAAAACACTTGAAAATGATTTATTTTGCAGTCTGTCAATCTATTATTGAGTATGGTATCATAGCATGGGGAGGCGGTACTGCATCAGCACTAGACCCAATCATAGAGGCACAGAAAACTATTATAAAATTAATTCTTAGACTACCTCTAATTACAGACTCGAACTTAATCTTTAATATTTGACTGTGTTTTTGCATATATCTGACGTTCGGCAGATATATGCAAAAACAATCCTCACTCATCTATACACAAATATACATAAATACCAGGAAAAAATATTAAATACTCGCTGTACTCAAAACAATAACAAAGATTTACTACAAATTCCCATAACTCATACTACTTTTGGTCAACGAAGCTTCAGATACCTTGCAACAAGACTTTACAACATTTTTCCAATTAGTATAAAAAAATGCGATTCACAAAAAATTTAAAAAAAAAACATAAAAATTTGGATAAAAAATAATGATAGAGCATTTACCGGTGCACTCACCCAAATTCGAAATTAGTAATGAACCAATGATGTTAATATTATACCAATGTTTTTGTTATTATTAATGCAACCAAAATATATTGTGTGATTATAATCTAATATAAGTATAGGTATATTCACAGTATGTGTTATAAATTTACGTAAAATTACTGCCTCAACACATGCTAGCCTAGTGAGGCAGGTTACGAGAAACCTAAATTTATAATTATAAACCTCTATTCTTTAAGAACCTACTGTTTATATGTGTATTGTAATATTTTTGTACATTTTAAATCATTAACAATGAATAGTAACATAACTGATTTAAATATAGCATCATTTAACCACTCGGATCCATAAACTTGTTTTCACGATAATGTAAGACTACCAGACATTTGTATGACATATCAGGCATACCTGATTTATTAAAAGAAGGGAGGGACAACAATATTGATCTCAAATGTGACCCCTGTGGAACTCCGCAGAATATTGGTCATAAATACCTCACAAGAATCCCAACTGTATAAAGGGATAGGAAGGTGGAGATGCGTTTTCATTTGTGAACAAGTACAGAAATTCACCTAAGGTCCATTTTCCAATGACTGCAAATAATTTCTCAACTTAAAACACTTGAAAATGATTTATTTTGCAGTCTGTCAATCTATTATTGAGTATGGTATCATAGCATGGGGAGGCGGTACTGCATCAGCACTAGACCCAATCATAGAGGCACAGAAAACTATTATAAAATTAATTCTTAGACTACCTCTAATTACAGACTCGAACTTAATCTTTAATATTTGACTGTGTTTTTGCATATATCTGACGTTCGGCAGATATATGCAAAAACAATCCTCACTCATCTATACACAAATATACATAAATACCAGGAAAAAATATTAAATACTCGCTGTACTCAAAACAATAACAAAGATTTACTACAAATTCCCATAACTCATACTACTTTTGGTCAACGAAGCTTCAGATACCTTGCAACAAGACTTTACAACATTTTTCCAATTAGTATAAAAAAATGCGATTCACAAAAAATTTAAAAAAAAAACATAAAAATTTGGATAAAAAATAATGATAGAGCATTTACCGGTGCACTCACCCAAATTCGAAATTAGTAATGAACCAATGATGTTAATATTATACCAATGTTTTTGTTATTATTAATGCAACCAAAATATATTGTGTGATTATAATCTAATATAAGTATAGGTATATTCACAGTATGTGTTATAAATTTACGTAAAATTACTGCCTCAACACATGCTAGCCTAGTGAGGCAGGTTACGAGAAACCTAAATTTATAATTATAAACCTCTATTCTTTAAGAACCTACTGTTTATATGTGTATTGTAATATTTTTGTACATTTTAAATCATTAACAATGAATAGTAACATAACTGATTTAAATATAGCATCATTTAACCACTCGGATCCATAAACTTGTTTTCACGATAATGTAAGACTACCAGACATTTGTATGACATATCAGGCATACCTGATTTATTAAAAGAAGGGAGGGACAACAATATTGATCTCAAATGTGACCCCTGTGGAACTCCGCAGAATATTGGTCATAAATACCTCACAAGAATCCCAACTGTATAAAGGGATAGGAAGGTGGAGATGCGTTTTCATTTGTGAACAAGTACAGAAATTCACCTAAGGTCCATTTTCCAATGACTGCAAATAATTTCTCAACTTAAAACACTTGAAAATGATTTATTTTGCAGTCTGTCAATCTATTATTGAGTATGGTATCATAGCATGGGGAGGCGGTACTGCATCAGCACTAGACCCAATCATAGAGGCACAGAAAACTATTATAAAATTAATTCTTAGACTACCTCTAATTACAGACTCGAACTTAATCTTTAATATTTGACTGTGTTTTTGCATATATCTGACGTTCGGCAGATATATGCAAAAACAATCCTCACTCATCTATACACAAATATACATAAATACCAGGAAAAAATATTAAATACTCGCTGTACTCAAAACAATAACAAAGATTTACTACAAATTCCCATAACTCATACTACTTTTGGTCAACGAAGCTTCAGATACCTTGCAACAAGACTTTACAACATTTTTCCAATTAGTATAAAAAAATGCGATTCACAAAAAATTTAAAAAAAAAACATAAAAATTTGGATAAAAAATAATGATAGAGCATTTACCGGTGCACTCACCCAAATTCGAAATTAGTAATGAACCAATGATGTTAATATTATACCAATGTTTTTGTTATTATTAATGCAACCAAAATATATTGTGTGATTATAATCTAATATAAGTATAGGTATATTCACAGTATGTGTTATAAATTTACGTAAAATTACTGCCTCAACACATGCTAGCCTAGTGAGGCAGGTTACGAGAAACCTAAATTTATAATTATAAACCTCTATTCTTTAAGAACCTACTGTTTATATGTGTATTGTTTTGTGTTATTAACTTTTGTACTTATGTAACTTTTAAACTATTATAAGGTGAACTCTTTTTCTTGTAGTTATAAATCTTAAAATTTTTGTTCAATAAAGATATTATTATTATTCATTCAAGCATTTAAAATTTTTTATCTATTCCAAACTCAAAAATTGGGAGCAATTGCAATTAATCAGTGAATGATCGCTGATTGATTTTGATCACCGTTTGATCACGATTGATTTTGATCACTGATTGTTGCCGATTGATTACTATTTGGCCACTGATTGATCATTGATTGATTTGATGTTTGATTGATCACTGATAGAGTACTAAATTATTTGATATCTGTATCATTTGAATATGTATTTTGATATTTGCTACTTCAAACAATGGTTTCCCGATCTGCCAAATCTCTTTAAGTTGGATTATTTGATCTGCCATAAAGCATAATAAAAAATTGATGAAATGCTAATTGGCAAAGATTAGAAAATACTAGAAGTTGACACAAAAGGGCCCAAGAAAAATCAAGAGATACACCCAGAATAAATTGTGAAACAATGAAATAAAAATAAAAATGTCCCAAATCTTTTCCATGGTCCTGATATTTTTTTATCACGACAAACAACTTATGTTTATCATCTTTACCCCTCCTTGGAAAAAAAGAATAGCTTTTGATGTCGAAAAAGTTTTCATACATCACAATAAAAAATCAACATTTGTTCTTCTCGATTAGTTGAAACACATTTTCAATAATCTAGATCTAGATCTGAAACAACTAAGCTTTTTTTCTTGCAGTGATATCTATTTTGGTATTTTGTGATATTTAAATTAAGGCTTACCGTAGATCCAAAATTGATGCTCTCACTCTTGGTGCTCTTGTCCGTGATGGAGTGCGCATTAGCTTCACCGCGCGCATTGAGAGGTCCCAGAGCGGCGATCACCATCACCTTGGCGTCTGCTGGGATAGCCTTGTCCAGGCTGCCTTCCTTGGCGCCCAGCGGCCGACGGTATATCACCTTCGTGATGCCGTCATGCCGTCCAGCGTGCACTGGAATAGTTTCAAGGTTAGGGGGATGATGTTGTGGATGCTTACAGTGCCTTGAACAGTCGCAGCGCGGTTAAATCGAAATTCAACAGTTGAGATTAGTAATATTTTTGTACATTTTAAATCATTAACAATGAATAGTAACATAACTGATTTAAATATAGCATCATTTAACCACTCGGATCCATAAACTTGTTTTCACGATAATGTAAGACTACCAGACATTTGTATGACATATCAGGCATACCTGATTTATTAAAAGAAGGGAGGGACAACAATATTGATCTCAAATGTGACCCCTGTGGAACTCCGCAGAATATTGGTCATAAATACCTCACAAGAATCCCAACTGTATAAAGGGATAGGAAGGTGGAGACTTTGCCCAAAATAAATATTGTGAAAGAAGAAGCAGATGAACCGACGCTTTGGAGTGACCAAGTAACACAAGAGTCCGGAACCTTGATGACCGTAGCTCTCCATTCAGTGCCTTGTCCACTAGGGAAAATGGAATGGAGTTCACGATCCTCAATCGGATGTGTATAGACTGTTTCAATAGACGTATGGTGCGAAGGCCTTCCGATAGTCTGATCAGACTATCGAATAGAAAAATCGGACATATTTCCAGCCTACAGAAGAAGATAAGTATTTACCCATGACCACGTCGTCAGTCCCCCCGATGCGGCTGTCTGGGCATACGCCCGCTTTGCCATCACACTGCGCTGCATGGCTGATGAAGTAGTCGGCCACACGGCCCATGGAGGAGCTCTCATCCCAGCTGGCCACCACGAGATCCGCACCTATCATGGCCGCATGGTCTGCGCTGCCGCTGATGCCAAATGACATGTATTGGTCGGGACGAATGCGCGCTGACAGCTCAATCTCGACAAATTCACCCTGAAAAAAAAAAAAAATTATTGCTCCGATTACGGATCAACTAACAAGAGTTATCATAAGATGGTAGTAAAGAATAACAGCACTGGTCCCAAAAGTAATCCCTGTGGAACACCACGGAATATTACAAACTGATATGAAAAGTGTGAATTAAATGTACGTGATTTTTTTAAGTGAAAACATCTTTAGCACCATTATGATTTGAAACTCGATGAAACACAAACGAGCGACACTAAAAAGAGACAAACACATGCATCTATTGGATTTAGCCTGTGAAAAAATGAGATAGCAATAAAATATTTATTTAATTCACGGATACTCGGTTCCAATAAAATAGAATAATTTTACCTACCAATAAAATTTATATTTTGTTTCCATCGATGCCTGGAATCCATTATGAGAGAGAGCTAGCTCTTTCGCCCTTATAGTTTCAGTTTCGCGCGTGTTTATTCCCTATATTTGCCCTTTTTTTATTCGACTTGCCACATTTTCTCTCTGCTGGCAACACTAGTGACGCGCATCTCAGATCACGTGATGTTATTGTTTGTCATATGACTCGTAATGCACCAGGTAGGGATTACCTGGATTCCAGGCATCGATGGAAACAAAATATAAATTTTATTGGTAGGTAAAATTATTCTATTTTGTGTTCCGTATCGATGCCTGGAATCCATTATGAGATGTGTTTGCTCTCACCTGGTGATCTGAAAACTTAGCGTTATATGTGATGCTATTTACACTGGAGTAAAGAATGGAGCCATTGAGTGCTGGAGGTGCTCGCTTCTGGAGTGCGCTATCTCCTTCTGGTAGAACTTCCGGAAGGTGTGCTCGGACTTCCAATTCCCTCTAGCAAGAATCTCCTCTATGGGGTAGTCTTCCAACCAGATTAAGGAGGCTACAGCCGAGCGTACACTTCCCGGGGTTGCGTGGACTCCAGCTTCTCTGAGGACTGATTTGATCCATCCCCCTATTATCGTTTGCGTTGCCGGTTTTGTTTCTGCTGATGTGGTCACAAATAGGTTCTTTAGTAGTGGACCTCTTCTGGCTGTAGAGAGGGCAACGACTTTTCTCAATCATTTAAGGAGGTTGATGTTATCTTTTTGTGAGCCCGTCAGTTTCCAACCTGATTGTTTATGGTTGGCTGTGTCGGTTTTTGCCCCAAAAATTGGCCACAGGGTAATAGAGTTCCTCTTGTCGATGAAATGTTCTGGGGTGATTCTGAGCAGTGTCAATTCATGAACTCTCCTGCCTGACGCCAGGACGAGGAGTATTGCTGCCCTCCGTGACGCTTCAAACAGCAAGTCTTCTGCAGGGGAATTCTTGACCAGCCAGTCTATTACTTGTCTGGGATACCAGATAGGGGCTTTCTCCTTGGTGGGGGATTGTTGACGTCCACACCGTTTTGAGTGCCCCATTTACGCCACCTATCCCACGCAGGTTTGTAGGTCTTCGGTGTAGACTCTCTCCAGGATGACTTGAGGAGTTGGCGTTCTTCCTGACTCCATGTTGTCAGGGCTTGTTCCCACCAGCAATTCTCCAGACCTCTAGTTCCAGATCCTGAATCCTGGGAGGGGGTAGTCCTGTCGATGTGTCTATGAGGACTACCTCTAGGTTGCGCAGGCGTATGGGAGGTTCGTCTGTTCGCTGTTTTAGGTCGCTTCTCCAGAAGGTCTTCTCCCATTTTGGGACGACTAGAAGGAACATGCCCTTTGCCTGATTTAGGTGGGTGAGCACTCTCGGAACGAGGTTTGGCGGAGGGAATACCCAAGCTAGATTGTAGTCCCAAGGTTGACTGAACGCGTTGGGAAAGCAGGCTAAGCAGTCGCTTGAGTCTCTGGAGACGTATGTTGGTACCACGTGAGCAGTGGCTGAAGCGAACAGGTCTATTTGAGGGCGACCCAATTTTTTGAATATCTCCTTTGTTGCCGGACTTAGTAGATGCCACTCTGGAAGCGGTGCGCCCCGAGAGAGACGGTCCGCAATTCCGTTGTATCTTCCTGGAATGTATTGGGCTGTCAGAGATATCTCCATCTGGTCTACGAAATCCAGTAGCTCCCGCGTTGTTTCCAGAAGGGCTAACGATTTTGTACCCCCCTTCCTTGTTGACATAAGCCACTACTGTCTTGTTGTCTGTCTGCAATAAGACATTCGTCTTGTTAAGATAAGACATTGGGCTTGTCCTTCCAATGGCTGCTAGCCACCACTGTATGTCCTGCCGTGCTGCGTTGGGCAGAGCAACGGGCCGCGATGGTTTCAGGTGCTGTATGCGGCGGCTGAACCTCTGCAGTCTGCGGCAATGCAAGCGACCACGAGGGATCACGAAATTTGCAAAGTTGAGTCTTCCCAGTAGACCGAGAGCCTGCCTGGGAGAGCAACTGCCGACTTCCAAGGGAACCTGCAAGGCTTGGCGTAGACCAGCGCACTTGCGGTCGGAGAGAGACTTTGATCTGCTCTCGTGTCCCATGTTATACCCAGGAACTCCAACTTCTGCGTGGATGTCAGGACACACTTGTCCGGGTGCAGTCTGCGGCAATGCAAGCGACCACGAGGGATCACGAAATTTGCAAAGTTGAGTCTTCCCAGTAGACCGAGAGCCTGCCTGGGAGAGCAACTGCCGACTTCCAAGGGAACCTGCAAGGCTTGGCGTAGACCAGCGCACTTGCGGTCGGAGAGAGACTTTTGATCTGCTCTCGTGTCCCATGTTATACCCAGGAACTCCAACTTCTGCGTGGATGTCAGGACACACTTGTCCGGGTGCAGTCTGCGGCAATGCAAGCGACCACGAGGGATCACGAAATTTGCAAAGTTGAGTCTTCCCAGTAGACCGAGAGCCTGCCTGGGAGAGCAACTGCCGACTTCCAAGGGAACCTGCAAGGCTTGGCGTAGACCAGCGCACTTGCGGTCGGAGAGACTTTTGATCTGCTCTCGTGTCCCATGTTATACCCAGAAACTCCAACTTCTGCATGGGTGTCGGGACACACTTGTCCGGGTTTATGCACCAGCCTAGCTGTTGAAGTGTGTGCACTATAGCAACGGCTTGGGAGGTGAGAAGTTTTCTGGACTGGTTTGCTACTAAGAAGTCGTCTAGGTAGACTACAATCCTGAGTCCCTTTTTCCTTAGTAGTTCTGCTACCCAGTTTAAGAGCAGCGAGAAGATCCTTGGCGCTGATGACAGGCCGAAGGGCAGACACGTCATCTGAAGGAGCTCTCCGTTGTACACGAGGCGCAGGAACTTCCGGTGTGATCTTGCGATTGGCACGTGGAAGTAAGCCTGGGAGAGGTCGACTTTTATCAGCCAGTCGTCGGGTTGGAGGAATTCCGGGACCCGAAAATGACTGAAGAGTCTGAAGGGCTTTGGGTCTATGAAGACGTTCAAGGCCTTCAGGTTGAAGATGGGCCTGAGGGTGTGGTCTGATTTGGAGGTAAGGAACATACCTGACAGGAAGCTTGGGGAGTCGTCTGCTGCCTCCAGGATTTTTGACGCTTTCATCGTTTCGATGTGTGCAGTCATGCCTGGAGACAACCTTGTCCTGAAATTCTGCTTCAGCTCGGCCGATGGGAGCGCCCGAGGAGGTTTTGATATGAAGTGTATCCTTGCTCCTTTTAGAATGTTCAGGATTAGCGGTGATGCTCCCAGCTCCCTCCACACCTCCTGATATGCCTTTAGGCGTCCTCCCCAGAATGGCTCCGGCCTCCAGTCACCTCCATCGCCTTCTACCCCGATCGCTGGCCGCCTTGCGAGGGCTCTGGCTTTTTGGCGGGCTGCCTGTACGTCCTGTCTTTCTCTGGCCTAGGGGCAGGTCGAAAGGGCTTCCTAGGTCGGGAGTGTGGAGCCTCTATCACCGGTCTTGCTGCTTGTGAGGTAGAGGGTTGAGGTTGACGGGGGATATACGACGAGGATGCACTACCGAATATCTTGTCTCGTCCCCCGTTTGCCACGATATAACTTTCTAGTTCCTCTTTATTAAAGAGGTGACTGGCGCTCGGAGGAATCCTGGCAAGGCCTTCCTTGATGTACGGGTCCCTTACTCCCTCTAGCAGGGCCTTTCGCCCACTTTGTAGGCATTCCGTTCGCCTTCCGCATAAAATCTGTAGGACGTCGTCCGTGGTCTTACTGTACTTGGCAAACATCCCCTGAATCTTGTCAAACAGAGTCGCAGGGGTCAAGCAGGTGCCTGGTTCGGATGCCCAGTTCACCAGTGCCTGCATGTTTCCTCTGACCGACTCTGTTTGGGATAGCACTGCATTGGAGAGGGCTCCCAGGGAACGGTCCAGGGCTGGCGCGAAGGAGTTGTTCTTATCAAACCTCCTAGTTCTTCATTTACCTCCAGCTCTACGAAGGCGGGCGTGGCGGTGTATACTTTGTGTTTCGGCATAGCGAACACGCGACCATTCCTCCGAGCCAAAACGCTGAAGAGCCGAGATAACTGCGACTCTTCTTGCGTCCGCCTTCGGAATCGGCGATTCCTTCACCAATGTGCTTGGATTGCAGAACTCCAAAACGTTTTTCTGAGCGGCTAGGCTGGCGGGCATCTCTAAAAACCCCGATTCTACCTCTTGCCGCATCTCTCCCGCTGAGTCTTCTTGTCCGAGACCGTTTTCTCCGCGAACTCTACCCGATTCCCAGATAAAACGTCCGTCATGGCCGACATCTGTTGCATCAGGATGTCTACCCGAGGATCCCGATAGTAATGCATTTCTTCCGAAGTTTCCGAGAAACTCGTGCTTGATCATTGTTTCCGGAATAAGTTCGGTTTATGTCCGAAATTCCTAAAAAATAAAACTAGTTATTTTTATACTAATTTGGGGTCGGGGAATCCGAATCTGAAAGAATTAGGCGGCGGCAAGCAATATTAACAGAATTACACGACTTTAAAAAATTTATACACATACAGTAAAATAGCCATTTTGGAAGCATTTTGATTCCTAGAAAATCAAACTAGTTATTTTTATACTAACTATGGGCCGGGGAATCCGAATCTGAAAGAATTAGGCGGCGGCAAGCAATATTAACTGAATTAAACGACGTTAAAATTTTCTATACACACACACATGAAAATAATCATTTCGGAAGTATTTTGACACATGCAGTACAAAGATCATAGAAAAACAAGAAATATACAAAAACATGTGCCGGCAGTGTTACCAGCTCTCAAAAATATTTATCTCTATATCAATAATTTCCGACACGATAATTCTTCACATAACACATTAACCTGATGAATTACGACTATCTCAACGGCGTATTCTTAAACCAAAAGTATGAAAATTCGTAGTCTTAAAAATGCGTAACCTAACCTAACCTAACGTTAGGTTTGTGTAACATGGTTTGTGCCCCTTTATACCGCCTGCTCGCGTCCCTAACCTAACCTAACCTAACCTAACGCTAGGTTTGTGTAACATGGTTTGTGCCCCTTTATACCGCCTGCTCGCGTCACGGCAAAAAAAAATCCCTGTTTTCAAGTAGTTTAGCGGCTACGCTAGGTTTGTGTAACATGGTTTGTGCCCCTTTATACCGCCTGCTCGCGTCACGGCAAAAAAACATCCCTGTTTTCAAGTAGTTTAGCGGCTACGCTAGGTTTGTGTAACATGGTTTGTGCCCCTTTATACCGCCTGCTCGCGTCACGGCAAAAAAACATCCCTGTTTTCAAGTAGTTCAGCGGCTACGCTAGGTTTGTGTATCATGGTTTGTGCCCCTTTATACCGCCTGCTCGCGTCACGGCAAAAAAACATCCCTGTTTTCGAGTAGTTTAGCGGCTACGCTAGGTTTGTGTAACATGGTTTGTGCCCCTTTATACCGCCTGCTCGCGTCACGGCAAAAAAACATCCCTGTTTTCGAGTAGTTTAGCGGCTACGCTAGGTTTGTGTAACATGGTTTGTGCCCCTTTATACCGACTGCTCGCGTCACGGCAAAAAAACATCCCTGTTTTCAAGTAGTTTAGCAGCTACGCCGGGTTTATGTAACATGGTTTGTGATACAAAAGAACGTGCCCCTTTATAACGCCTACTCGCGTCAAGGCATAAAAACTCCACAATACTAGTTGGTGTACCTTCCTAAAATATTTGAGAATCAATTATAAAAAATAAGTACTTAAAATATAAACATGTTATTTTACGTTATAAATATTAGTGCTTAATGGCAACACTTAATTTTGTGTGGTAAAAACATCTATGTTATCGTGTTTTTCTATGATCTTTGTACTACATGTGTCAAAATACTTCCGGAATGATTATTTTCAGGTGTGTGTGTGTATAAAATTTTTAAGTCGTGTAATTAAGTTAATATTGCTTGCCGCCGCCTAATTCTTTCAGATTCGGATTCCCCGGCCCATAGTTAGTATAAAAATAACTAGTTTGATTTTCTAGGAATCAAAATGCTTCCAAAATGGCTATTTTCCTGTATGTGTATAAAATTTTTTAAAGTCCTGTAATTCAGTTAATATTGCTTGCCGCCGCCTAATTCTTTCAGATTCGGATTCCCCGACCCCAAATTAGTATAAAAATAACTAGTTTTATTTTTTAGGAATTTGGCCCATAAACCGAACTTTACCCTTGTTTCCGACCGGCGAAGCGTCTTAGTTGTCGATATCACTCATTTTGTTGCACAGTTTAAACACGTAAACAACCGAAAAAACACACTAAACAATTAGTCAATTTCTCAGAAAACTATCTATCACGGTATATTTAATGTTTAAACTGAAAGAGCAGGGAATAAACTTCGATTTTCGACTCAAAATTGGTTTTTTTTAAGTACAGCGAAACACGAAAACTGCTTTCGGAGCGAAAAAACGGCGTCATATGACAAACAATAACATCACGTGATCTGAGATGCGCGTCACTAGTGTTGCCAGCAGAGAGAAAATGTGGCAAGTCGAATAAAAAAAGGGCAAATATAGGGAATAAACACGCGCGAAACTGAAACTATAAGGGCGAAAGAGCTAGCTCTCTCTCATAATGGATTCCAGGCATCGATACGGAACACAAAATACGATATATTGGAACCATACTGGACTGTGGATTGGATTGTACTGTGGATAAATCCACAGTCCCATGCAAGTCTCCTTTGGTGTAGTGGTATAAAGCGCCTGACAAATGTTTGCAGACATTTCGCCGAGCTAGGATCAAATCCTACAAAATTAAAAAAAAAATAAAGTTTGTTAATGAAATCAATATCTTATCTTCAAACCACTCCAAAATGAGCAGGCAAAAGAAAACACAAAAGAAAGCTTTACTAATAAGATAATTTTTCTATACCAAATGTTCAGGAAAAGGTGGACTGAATTCGACGACAAAAATATGGAAATAATCATCCTTCACAATGATACAAAAAGTGCTTCATAGTTTCCCCACTCTTGTCTACTTTTGTTTTCTGAAGCTTTCACTCCTTTCGCATTTGAATTTCACACTCTGATTTTTTCTTCTTCCTTTGTGTAAACAACATAGCTGTAGCAGACGTGTTATCAGGAAAATTGAAGACGAGGAGTGTTTGCTATAACTTTTTCATTTTCTATTTTCCTGTCGCTCTACGGGCACCCTCCCCCTTCAGCCGGCATTATTTTGAATGATAGTGGCGGCGACCCAGCTATATACGTTAGACCTCGGTACCGTCTCCCCCTCCGCTCCCCGCTCCATTCCCGGTGGGCTCCCTACTGCACAGCCTACCAATCAGAACGCCGAGAATCATTTGGGTCGGATATGTGGGATAGTTTGTATTTTGATAAATGTTATAAGTTATGTTTTGTTTGATTTACAGGAGTTCGGCTTCTAATATTGCCGAATAAATGATACTGAAAGGTAGGCTAAACTCCACTATGCATAATTAATTTTGCATAGATAAGAAGTAATATACCTAAGACTAAGTTTAATTGTTTTATTTTGAGATCCCCTGAGCATTGTTGGCCCGGGGCACCCGTGAATATTTTTGTATCTTTTTTTCTGAATTTAATAAACATATTAGAGAGAGATGGTTTTAGTCGACAGAAAGAATACAGAGAAAAGGGTAGCCCGATGGTCGCAACGCCTGCCACGCGAATTATGGCGGAGGTTATGACCTACGAAACATTCGCTTGTACGAATAGGGCCGCACCAAATCCTACACTCGGTCGAGGAGGATTTTGGATTAAATAGCGGTGTGCCCCGGAACCAACTCGCTCCTCTGCTGACTGGACCATCTCTCGACAGAACTTTACCTAGAACATGACTTTACTTGTACCCCTGGACCCCACTTCTTCCCCTGTTGACACCGAACCCCTCGGGACCTAGCGGCTGATACAGACTTACCGGCGCTCCTATTTTTACAGTCTGTGTGAGTGGCGGAAACGTCTTTTACATTAACAATGGTGCTATGTCTTTCGAGTTCTGCTGAGTCAGTACAACAATGACTTTGGCCGGAATATGTTCTGAGGCTGAACAAGGGAAAAGCCAAGAGGATGGTTGGAATATCTAGTTAATATTACCTGTATCTCCCAGTAGATTTGCAACCGTTGGTCCAGCATCTCCCTGCAATTGGTCTTAGTGGACACCATGATGCTCGGCTTGTCTGTTGAACTCGTCTGAAATATTTCATCATTTTTACAATGTTATATTTTGGGAACTATCTGCCGCTAATAGCTTCTATGATATTAGGTATCTGTGCATGTAAATAAAGCCAAACTATGAATAAGGGATAAGTTTAAAGCTGTTTTAGATATTAGATTTTAAAATTTTATTACACCGTGTCTCAGAGAACACTTGCAAAAATTCAAGAAACGAATATTCACGAAATTGTATGAAAGTATCCTAAGATTTTCAAATAGAGCAATTCGACTTCAAACAAAAATGTTTTTTTTTTTTTTTAATACCGGCAACCCGGTCGTTTATTGTAATAATAATCATATACACACAAGTTAGTAGCCCGCCTCACTAGACTAAGTCTGTTCCGAGGCGGGTACATATATATATATATATACATAGACTTAGACACATATACATTTACATATATATACATGCATTACATGACATACATCCTTAATTTACTAAAAATTTCAATCTATACTAACGAATGTATATCCACTAACTGTAAACTTCACCCGCCATAACACAGGGTCATCCCTAGCATGGAGGGTGAAATATCACAAAAAACTATATGTACTGTTGATAATTCATGTATTAAATAAATAAATAAATAAATAAATATACACAATTATGTTCATACACACATACACGCATATGCGCACATACTTACACACAGGTATTCGCATACGTGTACATAATCAAACTCATAGATACATATTAAAACCTAAAAACATATAATCAAATAAGAATTATTGGGAGTTGAAATACAGTTATCAAGGAATTGACAAATTTCCATAAAACCAAAAATTCATCAAGTACACATAGTAATGCTAGCGTCTAAATCTAGAACTATAAGATTTCAACAAAATAATATACATATGAGGTAATAATAATATAAACTTTCGCAAAACAAAAGCAGTATTAATAATAAAAGCATTCGTAATACAAAAGCAGTATTAATAATTAAGATAAAATTTCTATAAGTAACCAACACATATAAGTAAATAAAGAGTGAGGATTAAAGACTAAGATGAGATTACTAATAACTTGGTGATGCTTGCCCTTTTTTTGTGTAGTAACCATGTATTGAAATGTTTGTATAACCAGTTTAGGTTGTTTTTTGAGGTACTGTAGGTGGTTTCTTTTAGGAAGGTGTTGAAAATGTGTGGTGCGAGGTAAGATTCGTGTTTTTGGGCAAAAGTTGATTTAGTTTTAGGCACTAGAAGTAGGTTACACGATTTAGCTCTTGTGTTTTTCGGGTGAGTTATGTGGCATGGAGAGGAATTTACGCAGTTTATTTGTATGATCTTTTTAATGAACAGCTTCCTGATATCTAGTATGTTATTAGTAATAAGTATGTTTTCCGTCGGGTGAAGATAAGGTTTTTTGAACATGATCCTAATTAATGTTTTATGGATTGTGTTAAGCGGTTTAATGTACTTGTCGGCAGCTCCCCCCCAAGCAGAAATTCCATAAGTTAGGAGGCTTTGACAAAGAGCGTAGTAAATATTTTTTAATTGTTTTAGTGGCATAATGTTTCTAATAGTTTTGAAAATAAATGTTACTTTACGGATTTTTTTAGTTAGTAAGTTAATATGAAGTTCCCAGTTAAATTTACAATCCACTGTTAAGCCTAGATACTTGATATTATCAGTATGTTCTATTTTTTCGCAGTTGTGGTTTGAGGGATTTGAGGTAATATCAGGGTGTAGGTATAAAGGCGGATTGATTTTTGGTTGCCCGGTAGTGGTTTTGCTGAATGTTAAGTATTTTGTTTTGGAGATGTTTAAGGTAAGAAGATTTTCGTCCAGCCAATTTTTTATTTCTATCATACCAGTTTCCGCACTTTTGAAGGCCTTTTCCCAACTCGGTGCTTTGAATAGAATTACCGTGTCATCTGCGTAACTGATTACCTTGTAGTCGATAGATGCCATTTTAATATCGGTAAGTTCATTTATGTAAATGAGAAATAGAAGGGGACCAAGTACACTACCTTGAGGTACGCCATACTTGATTTCTTCCGGATCACTGTAGCATTTATTAAGTTCAACTATTTGTTTCCTATTTTTAGTATAGCTAATAAACCATTCGAGCGGCGGACCGTTGATACCATTATTTTTAAGTTTTTCGTACAGAATGTCATGAGAGATAGTATCAAAAGCCTTAGCCAGATCTAGAAAAACTCCGATGACTTTGGATCCTACATCTGTATTTTTGACAATGTAATCAGTTAATTCGGATATAGCCTGTTCTGTGCTCATTTTAGCTCGAAAACCGAATTGACAATCTGAGAGTAAGTTGTGTTTATCGAGGTAGGATATTAGCCTTTTTTTCATTGCTTTTTCCAAAACTTTCGATAAAGAATTTAATAGTGAGATAGGTCTGTAGTTAGATATGAGAGATTTGTCCCCTGACTTGTGAATTGGAGTTATAATGGCAATTTTTAGTTTATCCGGGAAAATCCCTTGGCTAAAGCTTTGATTGAATATGTGTAGAAGAGGTATAACAATAAATTCTCGCAGATTAATCAGAATTTGGTTTGAGATTTTGTCCGGGCCCGGAGCGCAATGTGGTTTGAGAGATAAAATAAAGTCGGAAATTTCTGTTTTATTGAGTTTATATATATTAAAAGAGTGTAATGGTTGCTTGGTAGGGCTGTGTTTAGATGAAAGTTTTTTTGCAGTGTGGTGATTGTTGAGGATTTTGCTTGCTAGATTTAGGCCTACGTTGGAAAAATGAGAATTAATATAATTAGCTAGTTTAAATGGTTCGTTCTTAGTTTCAAGGATTTCTCCATTAATTGACAGTTTGTTGATATTATTATTCTTCTTGGGTTTTTATATATTTGTACTAGCTGAACCGGCCACGCATTGCTGTGGCTAACAAAACACAACACCATCTACTGGATGGTTACCCAACCTAGATAGCCAAGTGTTGTGTTGAAATTAACTCACACCGCCGTTTGTTAGGAACTTAGGGGACTTACAAATAATTACATTATTTATGCATTAAACCGCTTACTCGTTAATACGGAAAACTTTTTATCCAAACAGTTAGATTTAGCTTTATTATTACGAAAAGTGAGTATTTATGTCGGGGGAGACCAAAAAACATGCAAAAAATATGCATTTAACATTTTAATTTTGTTAAAATTAATTCACTCGCACGGTAACGCCATGTTTATTCATCGTTTTTATTTTAACATTTCATCAATGCTGCCAATCATAGAAAAAATATTTTTGCGTACAACAAAGTGAATGCATCATTGACAAGTTTGTACCTGTATTTATAACAGTAGAACATGGAAAGAAATGTATCAAAATAATTACACAAACCCGCTAGACAAACCCGGCATTGCCAAACAAACCATTCAAAACCTGGGATGTTTTTTAAAAGCATGATGAAAAGCGAGTTTATTTTAGAGAATTTATTTTATAAGATTGGTACTTCCGACAAATGTCATATTTGATTGTCTATTAGTTAAAAAAGGAACATTCCGTATTATCCGTGCAACAAACTTCGACAACACGAACGTTCCGTGTTATCCGTGAGGTGGACTAACTGCATATTTACCATAATTACAAAGCTTTGTCCTATAACAAACATTTAATTCACAATAATAAATATTGAGGTCAACAATCTAGATAAAAACAGACAGTAAGCTAAATTTCATCAAAATCGGTTAAGAAGGTTCGGAGTTTATCTTGAACAAACATCGTGACATGAGATTTTTTATATGTAAAGATATATTTTTTAAAAACTTAACTGATACAACCTCAAATTGTTATATTTAAATTTAAAGGCAATATTGATGACTTTTCTGTTTCACATTTTTCATTTGAGCCTCTAAAATATTATCTATGATTAAATAATACAATTTGAGGTTTTGCTCGTTAGTTTATACCAAAATAAAAAAATATTCATCCTAGACTTTTAGAATAGTCAATAGATGTCACACATTAAAATAAAAATGGATGTATGTGTCTAAGACACTATCTAGATTGCATTAGTTAGTTCGGGTATCTTGCAATCATAGATGAAGATAGCAGTCAATAAAAACAGGTGTTAAGAAAATGTTGGTAGTTCTCAGTCGAAGTATGGTTGAATTATTAGCTAAGTGGTCAGAGAACTTCCCCGGCAAGGAAGAGGTCTTGGCTTCAATTCCTCGGTGCGGCTGAATCTTTTTCTGTCATTTCTGTTCCACATTTTGGTTTGAGAGTCGTTAATATTGTCTTCTATGATTAAAATGTTTCTAAATTGAAAATTTATAAAAGATCAATAAGATCAATCGTTGATCACATCATCGCTGATCGCATGATCTCTAAAGCACGGTGTAGATTCAAATAAGTATTATAATCTATGGATCGTGTTATTTTGTACAATAGGTTCCCTAATCTACAGATTTTTACCCATGCAATTGAAAGTAAATAACGTAGTTCTATCTAATTCTCTAAGGACGGGTTGTTTCAAAAAATTTGACGGATTCATTAAATATTTGAAATCAATTTTCATGTTCTGCGTAAGTTCTATTCAAGTTCTGTGATTATTTCAGTTTTATGAAGCAACTGGCCTATAATGATATAATAACAGAAATTGAATAGAACTTACACGGAACGTGAAAATTAACTTAAAATATTTGATGAATCCGATAATTTTTTTTAAACAACCCGTCTAACAGAATCTATGTGTTTCTACAATATGTATTTAGGTATAGTGCATTTCTACAGAAAAATGAACTATGTACGTTTTTTGTAAAATAATTCTTACCGGATTGTACCACCAAGGAGGCTGTCGTCCCAATGAAAAGACATGTCAAAATAAACACAATTTTACGTAAATCGACTAAAAATGATCGACAAGAAATTTTAATGTGAAAATTTAAAACTGTAAAATGAAATAAAACACGGTGTGGAATAATGTTACTGTATTTTATTTTCACATATTATTAAAATAGTAATTTAGGTGGTGTATCTCTGTGTAACTCTTGTTCAAATGACCTCTAGATCTGGGATTTGCTTTATTTTATATATATTTTTTTTATAAATGCTTTCAAATTCTTTTTGTATTATCCTGCAATTTTTCAAAGGTCTGCCCTAGTATATATAGGGTGTAACCAGTGGCGTAGCTAGCATGGGTGGTACCCGGGGCGGACGTTACCCCCTGTGTCACCCCCCCCCCCCCCCCCCCCCCCTACTAAAGTTGACTTGAGAAAAAATTCAAAACGCTAATTTCGACTTCATAAAACTGGTCCATCCTGGGGGGGTGGCTAGAGAATTTCAGATTTCTCCACAAATATAGGCTATTTTCGTCTATAAAAAGACACAAAATTACGGGCACTTCACTGGGAACATATGAAAGAAAAAAACAGGCCGTGTTCATGAATGCAATACTTTGGTGATAATATCCTTCGTAAATTTTTGTCCACGGTCGAGTGTCACCCCCCTGTCGGGTGGCACCCGGGGCGGACCGCCCCCTCCGCCCCCCCCTCGCTATGCCACTGGGTGTAACAGAACATACCCAAAGGATTTTAACTAGCGATTCCTGAGCATATTTGGAATAAAAAATTTAAATGAAAATTTTGCTGTCTGTAGACGTTTCTTTTAAAATAAAAAGAATAGATCTATTTTTCAATCACACATCGCTATTGATCCCAACCCTATGTGTCTATGGGTTTAAAGGTTTAATGGGTTTAAGCGATACTCGCGCTGTTTCGTGTATTACTGTACTGCTAGAACGAGACGCAACTCTTTTCAAATGACCCGCTAAGCTATAAACGCGCTACTCTCTTTACTACTCAGTTGCGACGTGTGAAGAAAAAATGTTATTAATTGAAAAAAAAATGTCATCAGACAGCAAAAAGAAATCAACATATTTTACTCCAAATATACTAAGGAATCGCTGGTTAAAATCCTTGTGTATAATGCTTTTGCACCTTGTTTAATCTCACTGTTGTTGATTTTGACTTTCTACAAAAAAAAAATATTTTTGTTCAAAATTTATTGTATAAAATTTGGTTAAACATAATATTATATTTTGTTTTGACTTATTTTATTGTACAGGTCCACGTTTTAACATTTTTCGTTAGTAATGACTATATAATATGGTTGCTACACAAAATATATTAAAATCCAAAGGCGTCCCAAATGACTTGTTGAAAATCGCGAAGGGGTGTGTAATCTCTTTTAGGCTTTTTCTTTTTGTTAGATGGCTTTTTGGCGGGAACGGGGTTTGGGTTAGTCCTTGGGGGGCTCTTGACCTGAAATAATTTTATTTTTAAGCAAAAAAATGTAATTTCTGACTTACTCACACCTGAAAACCACTGTCAAAATCGACACAATGAACACTTTTATTATTACGGACGATCCACGGTAAGGTACGTTTTTTATTCTAATAATTCTGCAGCTCTTTCTTACACATTAAATAATGGCAAGACACCGAATATACGTGTGACTGTTTCCTTCAAAGTACTACTTTTTTCCTTGGCAGGAAACAGATGTATTTTATTACGGCACAGCCACGGCTACGAGAATTGCGTTTCACTTTCTTTATACATGTGAGGGAGATGTATGATAAAGATTGTGATTCGTTCGGGGGTGCAGACATATGTTCATTGTTTGTCTCATTTTCGACTGTTGTTATTTAGTGTGTAAGAAAGAGCGGCAGCCTTATATGTTTAAGAACAAAAGCAAAACCATCAGAGCATTAAAATTAACGTTTGCTGTTGTTTGTTCGTTGGCGATCTGCAGTCATGCTCAGGAACTAATTACAAATTACCGACAATACTGATAAAACGTTTGTCGATCGACCATGCTAGATATCCACCCCTCTAGTACATCGATAATGGTTTATCTTCATCAAACTTGTCATGAAAGACTGCAAGCAATTTTATTATTTCACATTGACTATATTAATCACGGACATATGAATATATCTGGACCTGCCCTAAGTGATAGAAACGTATTATTGCCCCCTCCCCATGGAGCCAGCTGGAGCTCCTCCTTGGAGCCAGCTCGCTCCATGGGGAGGGGAGAGAGCCTCGCTTGAATCTAAAATATGTGACGTCATCATTCTTATCCTGAACAGCGCGGAAGTAACATCCATACATTTTTCGAAATAACACGCCAAAAATGGTAGCTTGTGCTTTTCATTATACCCACATATTATATGGACATAGCGAATGTGGGCGGTTCTCCAGTGTTCTTGTCGCTGGTTACAGGGGTAAGTAAATTATGAAACATTTGTAAAAGTGTCTTAACTAAACACGGCAACAAAATATTGCTATGTGAATTGGGGCGAATCTTTTCGGGGCGAGCATTTGGCCTTAGAATATATGTTATTAACGTGGCAAGCGATTCGCGCTCCCATGTAAAAAGGTCTATTCATTCAAAGCAGATTTTGCTTTTAAGAACTAAATGGTGATATTATAATGCGAGATGCCTATATACTGCCAGATTGATTTTTTAACGAATCACAGTCATTTTTCCTCTCTTCGCCCCTTATAGTTTGGTTTTACCCCTCATCTGTATGTTCTGGTCTATTGAATTCTGATATCTACGATATTAATCATATTCAGTCGACTTGAACTATTATTTTTTTGTTGGAAATCTGCTGTGGTGTCTGGAACAATGGCAAGTTATGAACATTATCGATAAAACCTTTATCAAAGTGCTTGTACTAGGGGTGCTGTAAAGGGGTCCAACATGGTCAAATCGATAATGTAACAACATCAGATCAGACTTGACTGACAATGATTTTGAATTAATTTTCCATACAAAATTGTATCGATCGACCGTGCTAGCATCTGGTAAGACCTAGCTTAGTAAAAGTCTGTCAGTTTAGACCCTGTATATATTTTCGTATGTCAGTTTTCAATCACAACCACTGGGTTCGAAGTTAAGAATCTTACCACTGTTTATAAATATTATATTACCATATAAATATTAGAAATAAATCAAAAGTCAGAATAATAGAAGAGTATGTATGAGACGATGTATGAATGTGAGTGAGGCAAAGAGTGTGTGCCAAGACCGAGTTGTTTGGCGGTCCGTCCTCTCTGCCTACCCCTGCGGGGAAACGGCGTGATGGTTAGTTAGTTAGTTAGTTATATTAGAAATAAAAATAAGATAGCGTCAAAACTCACCGTGATCTTAGTCTGCCCCAGCGCAGGCGGCACATCAAGGTCCTTGGGCACATTGACGTGTCCGAAGTTGTGCCGGTATTGCACGCACCACACGGCAAGCCAGTCGATGTCGTGCGCCGTCAGATTGTCAGGCAGTTGCAATTCGATGTCCTCTCCCTGATAACCGCGAAGGCTCTGCAGGAGGCCCATCTCGTTGGGCACCTAAACAAAAGAACAAATCGCATGGTAATATTGCACCACCAGCTTTGGAACCTTCAGCAAAAGTTTCATCGCAATCGGATGAATGGTATAGGAACGCATATGGGACAAATAAAGAAACATTTAATTTTAAATATAAGGTGGACCATAAACATTTACACTTTTGTAACCGTGCAAGAGGGGATTCCGAATGAGGGAGGAGAGCGGGGTCACTTATGCGTGGCTTATCGCTTCTTAGAAATTCAGAAATTCACAATGGTTCGCTTTACGGGAGAGCAACGTGCTTTCTGGGGAAAACATTTTTTACAAAAACAATCATTTTTTGTTCAACAATGATTCTATTCTTTTTACAAAACAATGACGTATGCCGCCTATTTCGTTCAGAGCATTAATCAGTGCCCAAGTGTTAATTCAATTAAATCATGGTTTAAAAATTTCGAAGAAACCGGCAAGAACACAGACAGGGCCATTGAGCAAAAGAAATTGGTTTAAGAAATTTTCCCTAACAAACTGATCTAGCGCAGAGGAGATATTCCATGGCCTATCCGCATCCCGGATCTAACCCCACCTGTTTTTTTTTTATGGTAATATTTCTGTACATATATATATATGAAAATATTACACGTGGAGTCTACATAAATAAACCAGCCACTATTCTCCAATTAAAGGAGAACATCTATCAAGAAATAGTCAACGTACCCCGAGGTTTGTACAGAAAAGTTCTCGAAAATCTAAGGGCCTGATTCGAGGAATGCCAGCAGTGAGATGGCGGCCATTTTGTCGAAATTATTTTTATGAAATTATTTTCCAGCATATTTTTGTTCTTATCAATAATCATTAATTTATTTATACAATCTTTATATTTATGTATTTTTTTTCTTGATTATTTCAAAAGTGCAAACGTTTATGGTACTTATCAAGAAATTTGATACCGAGTAATGAAAAGCAGTTGTGAGATTTTGGCATTATTTCAATTTAATACTCCTTAATAAAAATCTCGCATGTGGAATATTGCTATTTGTATATCTGCCTTTTTGTATCCCCTGAGGGTCACTGTCCCTACTCTTACGGTGGGCAATATATTGAAGTAATTGGCTCACCTTGACCCCATAGGCATTAGGCTCCGGCCCAGTGCCCACCCAGAAGTATGCGTCCGGACCAGCACCGTCATAATGCAGGTTGGGTATGTAGAAGGTACGAGCGTCCAGCACGGACACGTTGCCAGATCGCAGACCGTGCGCGAGCCGCTTCAGCTCGGGAAGCACGCGAGCACGTGGAGGCTCCAGATTGGGGGGAATGAACACCTCGCCGAAGTCGACCTGGAACAAAATAGTCTTGTTAAGATTTTATCCTTATTGTGAAACTCATGCTAACTGGTCACCGACAAAGTGGAAGGCAGGAGAAGCAAAGGAAAATCGCTAATCAAATATCAGAGTATACGACGGCCTCCGTGGTTCGCAGGTAAGGCTCTCGACTAGCAATCTGAAGGTCGTGGGTTCGAATCTCGGCGAATGCAAGTAAATTTTATTTGGGTTATTTCACAATTTATTCTTAAAATAATATATAGTATATTTGCAGTATGTGCTAGAGTGGAAGATACTGTCAGTATCGCCCTGGTGTAAGGCCACCATTGAGAATTGAAATTGTCACTTCAAATTACTTTAGCCGCTTTTAGTTGTAACGGTGTGGCCTGCGTATTCGCAATTTTGCATGGGAGAGTTGGCTGCATTGCGCACCGAAATAATCCACGCATAACTCAGGGAAGCTTCGAGATTGTTCGGCTCTTCAGTTGACGGAATTACCACGGGTCGGGAGGTTGTGCTTGTTGAGCGGGCTGTTATTGGCTGGAACCCATTTCATCATGATCGGACTTCGAGACGTGAGAATTAAATTTTATTTGTAACAGATCGAGATATTATTTTGACTTAGTTTTAGAGATTACTGAGTGATAAATATGTTTTCGTTTACACGATCACAGGCGCCCACCAGTTATTTCTTTTAAATTTACCTGCAAGATTCCGATAGACACGGTCAGAGAAATTATGATCAAATTCACAGCTGGTTACTTATTACGCATCCAGCCACCCCTGATGATTATTTATATTTTAACTTAATAGAGTCTCATTGCAAATTTTAGAATGTTCCCAAGGGCCGGTTTTTATTATAATAAAATTAATCATTGTTCTGACTTGGCATTCTTTACTGATTACCTACCCTCAGTGCCTTGCTGATTATATTTGTGTTTTAACACTATTTTATATTGATGGATGACCAGCCATGGTGGGTATAATATATAGGTAAATATTATATGTTACATTGGCGCGCTTCGGCTGAACCTGTTTTTTGATTGTTTTTTTCTCGCACGTGTTCGCAGGTGTTTTATTTCACAATTATCAAATGGTTCACATCTCGATCTGTTATATTTATTTGTTTCTCACGTCTCGCTTGGGTTTATGACAGCCCGTCCCACGACCAACTTACCGATCCGTTATTTTACACATAGATTCACACAGTTTGTTGCTTTGGTTTCCGTCAGCTCATCAGCGTTATTACGCTTTTAAATTATTTTGCTGTTCAGTTCGCTGGCAGCATACCTTACGTATTTTTTTTTTCTTAGAATTGGCGATTGCATGTGCATTATCATTTTTCATGTCGTGTTGTTGCATGTGTACTAATAAATTTTTTTTTCTACCCTACAATCGAGTTCTAGGTTATGGACGAAGGTGTAGAAACTAGGAGTAAATCTGCGGCAAAAATTATCATGGCGAAACAGGATGATACATCGGCGGGTTCCAGTTCGGCATTGTCATTTCCGTCTCCTCCGTCGTTTCCGGTACACAAGTGGAACCTCACTTACGATGGCTCTACGGATGTCCGCAATTTTATTGAACGGGTAGAAGAACTTGCTGTCGCTAGAAATGTAAGTTATGCTTCACTTTTTTCTTCTGCAGTCGAATTGTTTCCAGGACAGGCGCTACAATGGTTTAGGGTAAATCGCTCATCCTTCTCATCTTGGGCGGACATTGTGGTCGCGTTAAAAAAACGAATTTGAACTATTAGATCATGAAAGGAGATTATTGTCACAAATCAGAGCGACGTTTCAATTTCAGAAAGAGAATTTAAGTTCTTTTATCACACGTGTTCAATCGCTTAATAATCAATTGTCCACAAAGTTGCCGGAAGATGAAATTCTGGAGATTTTACTGAGTAATATGTTGCCGAGATACATTCAGAAACTTTCACTTTCTGAGATCCCTGATTTGTTAACCTTAAAAAAATTAGGTAGGATGATTGAATTGGCTGACAACCGTTCAAACGACAGATCTCATACTGGTAATTCTCATCATAATAATTTCAATTCTGTTAGGAATGACTATTCTCGTAATAGAGGCAATGAGAGGAATCACAGTAATCTGAATTTTTCTAGAAATAACTATTCTGGTAATAGAGGCAATGAGAGGAATCCGAGTGATTCAAATTTTTCTAGGTTTAACCAAAATAGCAATAGGAATATTGACAGTAAATTGAACAATGTGAATTCTTCTAGAAACAATTACTCTAACGATAGAGATGGTTTTGTTAATACAGCCAATCCTAATTTCAATTTCAGGAAGAACCGTCGTGATTTGACCAATGTTTTGCTTAACCAGTCAAATGTGAATTCTAGGGAGGTGCACTGCTTTCGCTGCGGGCGACCAGGTGTCAAGGCTCCTCTCTGCGGCTGCCGTCGTCAAAAAAACTGATGGCCCGTGAGGTCCTTTCGGTGGGCGCTATGACGTCAGCGTTTGCCGAGACTACTTCACGGGAATGGGTTTTGTGGCTGAATACCGTAAGAGATTTTTATAACAATTTAAGGTCTTCGAAGGAGGTGCGAGCGGCCAACAGGGACGGCCGTCCTTACATCTCTTTCCAAGTTTTGAGCACAGGCTACTCCGGTCTTCTAGACTCTGGGTCGCACGTATCTATTTTAGGGAATAACTTCCATCGTAAATTTTTAGATTTAGGTTTCAATTTGTCAAAGTTGGACTCTGAGTTCTCTCTAGTATCGGCAACTGGTCATTCGGTTACCTGCTCTTACAAGTTAGCTCTTCCGGTGCGTTTTGAAAATGTTGTTAGAACTTTCAATTTTGTTATTATGCCAGACATTAAATCTAACATTATTCTGGGTTGTGACTTTTGGAAAATGTTCAACATTTGTCCTAAGATTTCGAAATTAATGTCTTGTAAGGATTCAGACAGTAGAGTTCAAGCATCTAATCTTATTGGGCTTGATATCTCAATCCCAACGTTCCGTCTTGAACAAAGTAGTTCAGGAGTTTGTGGATTACTCAGGAGATCGGTTAGGCAGAACAGAGTTAGAACATCATGTTATAGACACGGGTGATGTGCCTCCTATTAAACAAAGGGTTTATCCCATTTCTCCGCACTTACTTCCGGAAGTACATAGGGAGCTTGACAGACTCCTAGATTTAGGTGTTGTAGAACAGAGCAACAGCGCATGGAATAATCCCATTGTCTTAGTACCCAAGAAAAATGGCACTTTCAGACTTTGCCTTGACAGCAGACGTTTAAACGCCGTCTCGAAACGCGACGCCTACAATTTACCGTTAATCTCAGACATTCTCAACAGCTTAGGTGGTGCTCGTTATTTGTCAACTTTGGACTTAAATGATGCCTTTTTCCAAATTCCACTAGAGGAAAGTTCTAAGGAGAAAACCGCGTTTACGATACCCAAGCGTGGGTTGTTTCATTTCGTCACAATGCCGTTCGGTTTACATGGTGCAAGTTCCCGGATGATGCGATTGATGGATAAAGTGTTAGGGCCTGAATTTGATGGCAAAGTCTTTTGCTACTTAGATGACATTATCATTATTAGTTCATCTTTCGAAGAGCATATTTATCTGTTGAGACAAGTTAAACAGAGACTACAAGCCGCCGGTCTTACGATTAATGTCCAGAAGTCCGTTTTCTGCAGGGACTCCCTTAAATACCTTGGTTTTGTCATTGATGACAAAGGCCTCCGAACTGATCCGGATAAAGTCAAGGCTATTGTTGATTTTCCCACCCCTACGTCACAAAAGAGCCTACGTAGGTTCATTGGGGTACTCTCGTGGTATAAGAGATTCATTTTCAATTTTTCTAGCATTGCGTCACCTTTGTATGATTTAACTAAGAAAGAATTCGCGGGTAAGAAATTTGTGTGGAACGATCAAGCGCAATCAGCATTCTCAAAACTTAAAAACTTTCTTGTAACCGCTCCGGTTCTCGCATGTCCTGATTTCAAGAAACCGTTCACGATTAGCTTAGACGCGTCGAATGTAGGGCTCGGAGCATGTCTTTCACAACTGGATGATAAGGGGTTAGAACACCCTATTTCTTTCATTTCAAGAACACTTTCTGCTCAAGAGAGGAACCACTCAACCACGGAAAAAGAGTTAAATGCCATGATTTTCGCGTTGGAAAAATTCAGGGGTTATATTGAGGGCTCGCCTATTCCGGTAAAGGTCATAACAGACCACTACAGCCTGAAGTGGTTGACCAGTTTGAAGTCGCCCTCAGGACGTCTCGCGCGCTGGGCAGTCAGGTTGCAGCAATTCAACTTTGAAATTATACATAGGAACGGTAAAGACAATGTAATTCCTGACGCATTATCACGGGATCCTTTACAGGTAGATACGATTAGTCAAAATTTTTCTACCTCGGACAATTGGTACGTCAATTTAAAGGAGAAAATTTTGGCCAACCTTGAGAAGTATCCGGCGTGGAGAATTTCCAATGATAGGCTCTATAAACATATCCAGAGTATGGAGGTTTTACATAGGTCCTACGACTGGAAAGAGGTAGTTCCGAAGGAACTCAGGAATAGTTTGATTGTACAGCACCATGTTCCTCCTACTTGCGCCCACTTCGGGATTTTGAAAACCCTGAATAGAATTAGACAAAAATATTATTGGCCTAAAATGGCTGCTGATGTAAAAGCTTTCATCGGTAAGTGTCAAATTTGCTTAGGTTACAAGAGTACTAATTTGTTACCGCCAGGTCTCATGGGAAATCCCAAATTGGTTCAGCGCCCTTGGCAAATGATTGCGACTGATTTACTTGGGCCATATCCGAGTTCATACAAGAAAGGTTATACTTATCTGTTGGTAGTGTCTGATTTCTTCTCTAAGTATACTAGGCTTTTCCCGCTGAGGAAGGCTACTGGATTGAATATTGCTACTATTTTAGAGAATGAGATTTTCCTAAAATTTGGAGTTCCGGACACCATTGTTTTGGACAATGGTCCTCAATACATTTCGCGTGATATAAAAGCTTTGGCCAATAAGTTTCATATACGTCACCTGTTTTATAATTGCAGATATCATCCTCAGAACAATCCTGTGAAACGTGTTAACAAGGTTTTGGTAGCAGCGCTTGGTTCATATGTTGGATCTGACCACAGAACTTGGGCGAATCATCTTCCAGAAATTGAGTTAGCCATTAACACTGCAGTTCATGAAGTTACAGGTTATACTCCGTTCTTTCTTAACTTTGGTAGAGAGATCATCATTTCAGGAAAAGATTATTTAGGCACTGACTTCAATGCTGAAGAAATTACCTTTGCTAAGCGTGACTCTTGGGCATCAGGTTTGGAAGAATTAAATGACATCTTTTCTCAGGTACGAACGTCTTTAAGACAATCCTACGAGCGCAACAAGGTGCACTACAACTTGCGTCGTAGAGATATTCAATTTAGTGTCGGGGACACAGTTTGGAGACGTTCATTCGTTTTATCAGATGCAAGTAAAAACTTTTCAGCAAAATTAGCGCCTAAATTCATTAGGAGCAAGATTATTGGTAAAATTTCTCCAGTAGCATATCAGTTGGCTGATATGAGTGGTAAGAAACTTGGTGTTTATCATATAAAAGACATTCTTAGGTCTGAGGACTCCAGCTGATCCTTTGGGTTATTTCAATCGGGGTTGATTTTTCTTATCTCCATTGTGAGATTTTCTTTGTCATTTTATTTTTAATGTTAAGTGTGTTTAAGTTATTTGCATGCATATCCAGCACTTGCATGTAGATCTTTCAGCGTGGTGACGTGACTAATCCTTACTTCCTCACGTTGATTGCATTGTCCTGTGTGTGTGTTTGTGGTTTCTTATTTAATGTATGTGTAGTACTTTTGCAACTGTATAATGTTTATACTTAAGTATTTATATAGTTCAACGTGTGAAAGTGACTGGCCATTATTTTCATACATTGAATTCACCTGTTATTTCGGTTTGTTTTCCCTGTAACAACCGTTTATTCAAACTTTTCGAAACCTTTATATTAATTATGTTATACTATTTACGGTAGATTATCGCGGATATATGGATGTATTATGCGTAGTAGTATTTATGCTTTAGTGTGTAGCAACCTATAATACTTTGTTGTTTCACTTACTTTATGTTGGTTCACTATTGGGATAATTTCCATGAAAGAATTATATAATATAAAATAATTAATATTTATTCTAAGGCGATAGCTTCAGACGCTTATAATTATCTATTTTTGATATCGTTTTAGGAAACGTATTACATGGGCATTGTTCCATATAGTTTACCCTTGTATATGGTGGTGGTGGTGAGGTTGTTTGTTTCACACGTATTAGTGAACATTTCTATAAGGGTCTATTCTGGCATTCTTACGTATATTTTGTTATGTGCACAATATCGGTATATATTTTATGATTAAGCAAATTATTAATCTATTAACATAATTAAATTCCTATGATAATTTTCTAATGTTTATTATTAAGGGTTTTGAATTTGTTTTGTTATTACAATGATTGTTGAGCAATTTATATATATTTTTTTTTAATTCCATGGTCAATTTTCTAAGTGCAATTATCTTACAAATAATACAAAAGATTTTTTTTTTAAATTAGCTTGTTAGTACAATTTTTATAATTTTTATTTCTATATTCGACCATGTGTTGGAACTTGCTTAAGGGCTCGAGCAAGCTTTAACACCTTGTCCAATGTGGGAAAATAATTCTGATAAAAGAGATTAATATTTATTACAATTATGGACAAGCATTTAATTGCTGTGTTTTTTAATGTGCGTTAGGTCAATTATTACAATGGGGGTTGATTCATGTGATTATTCAATTTCTTATGGGAACTTCTAATTGGGCTATTTTTGAACAGATGTCGTCATTCTGTATTTTGGGGTCATTGTTTTTCCCACAGTACGGTGGTTTGATTCTCGGGTATTACTTTATCTCTTGATCCACAGGTGTCAGGGGAAGTTCTTCAACTTGGGTTTCATTAAGTAACGTTTGATTTTGCATTCATTTTGTAACAGTGCTGCTAATATTTTATGTCACATTTTTTGTTATGTAATATCTACTTTATTTAATTAAATTTTATAATGTTATTTAGGGATTCAGGCTTGCAGGTTAAATATGTGAGTTATTTATTACGTTTTTTCTCAAAATAATTTTCCTTTAGTAGTTAAAGCAGATATTATTTTTCATTCAAGTTAGCTTTCACTTGCAATTTTACTCAGTAACATTATGTAAGCTTTAGAGTAGCGGTTATTTTGAAATCTCACTTCTGGAAATTCTTCACCTTCACAAGATGCAGTCTTGATCAACATATATCTTCATTCATATTGGGCGGCAGTGATTGCAGCACGTATAATTTCTTCAATGTATGCAGAACATCACTCAAGGATCTTCTTCAGCTCTCACAAGATGCAGTCTTAATCAACATGCATCTTCATTCAAATTGTGCGGCAGAGCTCGCAGTGCGGAAAATTTTTCATCACGCAACACAGAACCTCACTCAAACCTTTTCTTCTGCTCCAATTTTGGATTATTCATCAGAAGCGCAAATCAAGATCCATTAAGTGCGGTGAAACACGCAGATAGTTGAATGATCTGATTATCGGCATTTTATGATCCTCTACAGTGGGCCATCTTGGGTCATTAGGTGATTTGAAGGGATCTTTATCAAATAAATCCTATCAAGATTATGGACGCTGGACTCATGACATCGTACCAGAGTTTCCACCTCTACCTTGGGCCACTTTGGGTCATCAAGTATTTGATACATCATTATTGGAGAGATGCTGTATGTATAATGGAACTTCTCTTGTTCATCGCCTTATTTTGACGTCATGTCAACTGGATTACAGTACGGTGGTCACCGTTTCTTCCTTTATGTACAATTTATGGTTTGGGAAGTACTTCTATCAACCAGGATCCTACAGTCTGACAATCCTTCAAGTTTGGCACTCATCGACGACAAAACTCTACGAGCAAGTCTCACAAGGCAAGCAGTTTCTTTCGGGAGGTGCCAGGTGGACCTCATTATTTCCAGGTGGAAATATTTTCTTTTGGGTGAGGGGGTAATGTAACGGTGTGGCCTGCGTATTCGCAATTTTGCATGGGAGAGTTGGCTGCATTGCGCACCGAAATAATCCACGCATAACTCAGGGAAGCTTCGAGATTGTTCGGCTCTTCAGTTGACGGAATTACCACGGGTCGGGAGGTTGTGCTTGTTGAGCGGGCTGTTATTGGCTGGAACCCATTTCATCATGATCGGACTTCGAGACGTGAGAATTAAATTTTATTTGTAACAGATCGAGATATTATTTTGACTTAGTTTTAGAGATTACTGAGTGATAAATATGTTTTCGTTTACACGATCACAGGCGCCCACCAGTTATTTCTTTTAAATTTACCTGCAAGATTCCGATAGACACGGTCAGAGAAATTATGATCAAATTCACAGCTGGTTACTTATTACGCATCCAGCCACCCCTGATGATTATTTATATTTTAACTTAATAGAGTCTCATTGCAAATTTTAGAATGTTCCCAAGGGCCGGTTTTTATTATAATAAAATTAATCATTGTTCTGACTTGGCATTCTTTACTGATTACCTACCCTCAGTGCCTTGCTGATTATATTTGTGTTTTAACGCTATTTTATATTGATGGATGACCAGCCATGGTGGGTATAATATATAGGTAAATATTATATGTTACATAGTGACCAGATCTGCATAGTCAGGTACTTCCCTTTCTTCTTATTCCCATGATAAATGTATATTCTCATTTTTATGTGAATACTTCACAAGAGCCTCAACTGCTCCCGTCTGGAGCCAGTTAGACTATTGCATCCCCAATAGGGGTATGTTGTGAGGCTGAAGGTAGTGGGGAGGGGAAGGAGATGAGGAAGAGGAAGGAGGGGAAGCACCTGGCTATTCAGTTCTGGTCACCAAACACGGCTAAAGCCTGAATGGCGTCTTACACCAGGGCGATACTGAGAGTATCTTCCACTCTGGAACAAATATGCTATATATTATTTTTAATTAATAGAATACCTTATAATATAGGTACCTAGTAATTCAGTACCTGGCCATTTAGATCTCGTCACCAAACTCAGCTAAGGCCATTTCAAGCAACGTTTCAATTCTGGTGGTCCTACACCAGGGCGATACTGAGAGCATCTTCCACTCTGGAACGTGCCGCAAATATACTATATATTATTTTAAATGAATTCATTTTGAAATAACACAAATAAATCGATCCCGTGAGCTTCGGATTTCGAGTCAAGAACCTTACCGCTAGACCACGCTGGTCGTCTTATAACTGGATTATTCTCAGGTAAGTGAGAACATCTGTAAGAACCCAATATAAATCTTTACATAGTATAAAATGAAGTCGCTCAAGCTGTGTGTGCGCTTAGACCTTTTAAAGTAGGCAACGGATTTTCATGTGGTTTTCACCAATAGATAGAGTGATTCATGAGGAAGGTTTTTAGGTATATAATTTGTCAAGGTTTTGTGTAAATTGGTTGAAATATATAAATAAAGGGAGTGGGGCTGGCATGCGGGCGGTGTGGATTTGATTTAAAAGATGGCGTTGGTTATAAAGGTTGGGTAATGGCGTGGCTTTGTGTTTCGTTCGCCACAGCAACGTGTGGCCGGGTCTGCTGTTAATAAATAAATAAATCATGAACTGGATTATTTTTTGGTCATTAAAATAAGTTTAAAAAAAATTATCTGTCTTTAGTGTTGAATTCAACTTGAGAAAATATATGCGAGGCGATTTTTCACCAAAACAACGCTATGTAAGTTATCCATTCATTATAATAATTATTAATAAGAAAGAAAGGATAGAACGCCATATGAACAAGTCCATCATTCATTTTTCGCGTCCTCCACATCAACTCTTTAAAGGTAATAATCTTTGCCATACTACCTCTCCATCGGGCTTTACGAGTATTTCTGGATAGTTGGGATTTGTAACTAGAAGGGATGACCTCAGCGGTACTCCAGTGCTATATATATATTTTTGAAGTGTTAACTTCTTTAGCACCGTTGAGATTTGAAACTCGATGAAACGAAGAAGCGACACTAAAAAGAGACAAACACATACATCTATAGGATTTAGTCTGCGAGAGAATGAGATACATTAATCAGTCTCCTCTTTGTGCCATGCTTCGTAGCCTCCCCACTCTGGTCTACGTTAGTTTTCTGAAGGTTTCACTTCTACCGTGTGTGAAATGCACACTTTTTTTTACATTAGCTCCAAACAGGTGACCCTGAATCAAAAAATTCATCATGGTCTGTGTCATCTTTGGGGTTGCTGTGTGGAGGGTCATTTTATGGATAGGAGGGAGAGGAAGTTCTAAGAAGGTAAAATGTGTGAGGGGTGGGTATAGGAATCTGGTGGTCAGATTAATTTATCCCTCCCACTGCGGTGCAGGGCGATAGGTTGAGTTCAGGTGGAGATTTCTAGGATAGATCTCTTTCAACCAGTCTCTTCTGATCTGGCCCGCCATGGGTGGGCATTCGCCACCAAGACCTAGACAAACCTCACCCCATGAACCCAGGCACCCTTGTTAAGTCACCAAACGTCGTGAACCACTTAGGGTGACCCTTGACAGTGGAGTTGGTTATCTAAAAAATGGTTCGTGGGGAGGCGGTACCAAAAACCGCCTCCCAAATTGTTTTACGCATGAAAAAATCACAGTACTTTAGACATTTGTCGAGACATATTTGCTCCCAATTTTGGTGTTGAAATTTTACGATTCTGAATTGTCCGGTCACCGTTTTAAATAGGCCATAGTTTATTAAATATTTTCGCAAATTTTTTTTTTTTAATATAGCGCGATCCGGTATAGTTGGTCGGGTGGTTATAGCGCAATACATTGGTCCTAGGGCCTGGACCGACATAGCTTCTCCCACACAAGCTTCTCATACCTCGACGCGGTGACCAACGGGCAACGGACTAGAGGGTGAAGTTGATGGTAACCAATCCGTCGGGGGATCCTAAAAGTACGGCTAAAGTGAGAAGCACTGAGCGTCTGTCCCACATGCTAGTGGCGGCTCACAAATGGTGGGTGTGGCAACTCGACGTATTCGGGTACTAGTCGCACACACCATATCTAATGGGTATCCAGGCTCATTAGTTTAATCCGATAATTGATCATAAATGGGCAATATTAGCGGATGCAGCCCTAGTTAGTTGGGTCACTCTGGTTCCACGTCTGACGACCATCGGTGGATAAAACAACCAATTTGAATAAAAGAACCAAATCGCTCTTGGTTCTTCTACACGATAGGTCAGTTAAATTAAGTATTTTACATAATTAATTTGTTCAATGGGTATGGAGAGTTTGAAATTAATGAACCTTAAAAATTTATGTTGAACTTTCTCAATTTTTTTTTTATGCGCTTTATAGTATGGAGACCAAATAGTGGAATTATATTCTAAATTACTTCTTACTAAAGCAGTAAAGAGAATTTTAAATGAGTAAAGTGACATAAAATCTTTTACTGTTCTTAAAATAAATCCCAAACATTTCATAGCTTTATTAGTAACTTCATTAATATGTAAAACAAATGTTAATTTTTCATCAAATACGATACCCAGATTCTTGATATGCGACATCTTTTTAAGAGAAATATTGTTTGATACTGTAATTAGACATAATAGGATTTTTGTTTCTACGGAAAGATATAAATTGACATTTATCAGTATTTAAAAATAGTTCATTATAATGACACCAATCCTGTAAGCGATCAAGATTAGCTTGAAGGATATTACAATCATTGATGGAGGTAATCATTTTGTAAATTTTTAGGTCATGAGCAAACAAGAGTATGTTTACTCCTTTAAATTTTTTTTACAATATCATTGATAAATATTAACACATAACTCTCTTTCAAACCATCTTCTTCTTCTTTTTAATCGCTTACTACGGAGCCTTACAGTGTACAAACAAGCACCCTCCACGGTAGGTACCTACATTCCCTCATAAGAGATAAAAGTGCATCTCTGTTGGATGTTTGCATTCGAGGACTGCCAATATCGGGGATGAGGACGTACCTCACTGCATACCGCGGTGGGGATGTGTCTACGTGGTACACATTCATGCATATGTGTGCACAGTGTGGGAGGGGTGGAGGGGTCCTATTTGACTATATGGCAACTCATATTGTGAGAATGAATACACCAGAGGAATAAAAATGTTCAAGCAAATCGTCCAATGAACAGGAATTTCCTAGAAGTGATTTTGTTTACATTAGCTCCTTACAGGAAGCCCTGAGGAAAATAATGCTGTGTGGAGGGTTTTTTAACCCCTCAGTCCTATTTTGTCGGAAGGTCAAAATATTTCCGCTTTGCAATAAAATTCAAATAAATGGAAATTTTCTAAACGCATCCGAAAACTAAAAACTGTTTTTGAAAGGTGATGAAATACACTTTTAAATTTTATAATTCGAAATGAAAATGTAAGTTTTGAAATTTGTAAATTTTGAATGCAAACATATAAAAGTTTTAAAAATGGCTGACATTACGTCTTGTCAAACAAATTTTTTTGAAAAAAAAACATACGTTTCATTAGCCAAATGTGTTTTATAAACACTATCATCTAACTTTTTTGTCGTTAGTGTGAAAATAATTAACAATTATTATAAGCAATAATTATCAGCCTGAAACACTCATCAACATTGAAAAATCTTCCGAGAAAAGATACTTGCCGCCAACGGGACTTGAACCCGTGTCCTTCTGATTGCCGGTCAGCTGCTCTTGACCACTGAGCTATGGGGGCTTATCAAATACCCGCCAAATAATTCAATATATACTAGTGTTTCATTCAACAATTACTGCTTATTATATTTTTTCCACCTGAAAACAACCAACTTTATTTTTGCGAGAGAGACATTGTAAGTGTTAAATCCTTCGCTAGGTGGCGTCGAGACAAATTATGACTACATTTATTGGGGAAATACTTAAACTTGTCAAATATTAATTATTATTTTTAATTTATAAACTAACGTTTAGACAAGGTTTTTATGCATAGCACAAAAGGTAACAATTATTATAAGCAATAATTACTGCTTATTATTGCTTATAATAATTGTTACCCTTTGTGCTATGCATAAAAATCTTGTCTAAACGTTAGTTTATAAATCAAAAATAATAATGAAAATAATTAATAAAAAAATCTCAAGTTTCTCAATTTTTTTTCTAATTGCGGTCGGAAACTTTGTTTTCATTGAGGTTTACGTTTTAATTATTTTTTGGTTTACTTCAAATACAAAGCGTGATGTTTTCTCTTTCTAACGCCGTTTAGATCACATTTATAAATATGAAAGTAAGGGAGACACAACGATTTCTATGAGAACTGTAAAAGTCTCTCGAAAAACCTAACAAATTAGCCTGAGGGGTTAAGGAAAGGAAGGAGACGAAGTTCTGGGAAGGAAAAGGGAATGAAGAGTGTGTAGGAATCTGGGGTTTAGTGTGTCCAGGTCATCCGCCCCAAGATCTAGACAATCCTCACCCCATGAACCCGGGCAGCTCTGCTAAATCATCAAATCATGGGATTGACTATGGCAGAGGTGTTGGTTATCCGATAAATAGTTCCCGGGGCGGCGGCGGTACCCATTCCCGCCTCCCAATTTTTTATCTGTACCGAAAATTAACTGATGTCGCCGATACTGTATATGTAAATATTAAGATTTTTGGAGTAAAACTTCTTTACGCACGCTCGACTTGGAGGGTAAGCTGGTGAATGTGTTACGAAAAGTGATGATGTGTTACGAAAAGTGATGATGTGTTACGAAAAGTGTGATGTTACGAAAAGTGTGATGCGAACGGTAATCGATGCGAACAGTGATCGATTGCGAGGCGAACGGTCAGGCCTTTACACACGCTTGACTTGGGGAGTGATAAGGATCAGGATAAGCATGGTCACCCCAAGGACGTAGGTCACCCCAAGGTCATAGGTAACCCCAAGTACGTAGGTCACCCCAAGGTCTTAGGTCACCCCAAGGTCGTAGGTCACCCCAGGGTCATAGGTCAGCCCATGGTCATATGTTACCCCAATGTCAATGTCATATGTTCTTTTTTAAGTTAGTGAAGTTTTACTTCAGTCGGTCAGTCTTCTGTGGTCTAAAGCATACTCGTTTCTTTTTAATATGTACTTTTTTTAAATATCTGTGTGGAGTCATTGGCTTTAAACATTTGGCAGTGTTCATATGTTTCCAAAATATTTCAGCATCATTATTAGTAAGTTTACAAAACCAAATCAATATAACACACTTAAATAAGTCATAGCAGTGTAGCGGTCACTTAACCCGCTCTGATAAAACCATCGCAGCGCCACTGGTTAAGGAACACTCCAGACCGGACCTGCCTACGGCCGATACTACATCTACCTACAGCGGAATAATAATTCCGCCACTTACGCGAAAGGCCTAGAACGTATGGCTGTACCATACAAGTGCCCACAGAAAGGTCGAGCGATTTCTCAGCTTTGCGTGAATTCACCCAGCCTTGCCTACCGTGAGAGTAATTACTCGCCGCGAGTATATAAGCAAGCGCTCGCTCGCTGAGTACCAGTTCAGTCTTCATTCATCGGTCGAGTAGCAACACAGTCCGAGCAGTGCCGCGACTAAGCACGTGCCTGCGCGGGGCAACAGCCCGCGCAGTCAGCAACAAGTGATTTACACATGTCTAGTGTGACACCAGTAACACCTTCGAGGCCTCCATCTCCAACTACCATCTCGACATGAGATGTCAAGCAACCAGCATCCGGCAACGAGCCAGCAACCGGCAACAAGCCAGCAACCACAACTAGCAACCACAACCGGCAACGAGCCAGCAACCGGCAACAAGCCAGCAACCACAACCAGCAACCACAACCGGCAACGAGCCAGCAACCAGCATCCTCATCGCCTCTCAAGGTTCCTTCCTGCGTCACGTGTGTGTGTCGACTCAAAGACCACACAGCCGCCATACCTCGTCAACAAGACGACGGTCGACCGCCTGGACCAAGGTCACTTCTACACCGCCATGGTGTAGAGCAACACGCCAGCTCCCTGAAGACCAGTGATCTTCACCGCCGTAATCTCCTGACCTTCTTCACTCATCATCACGCAGCAGCAACACTCACGGCACCACTGTCACTCCGCTCCGCTCCGACCTCGCTACGTAGCGCAACAATAAAGACTGACTCACGACATCGACTGACGCCTTTTATTTCTCGTCCCGTCTCTGCCGATACGGCCCGCTCCCTCAACTGGTGACCCCGACGTGATATGGATACGTAGCATACAGCATCCTGACATGTGTGTTACCACAGCGCATCCGGTAACACCGCAAAAACGAGGGAATCGGTAGAGACGCATCAGCATGAACGCGCCGACCAGCAGCATCAACCCGGCTTTCCTGCGACTCCTGGCATCATCTTTCAACCCTGTACTCCGTACACTGGGAAGGGGGTGTGTGGCGACACATCATAATCTTTTCGCCATCAAAAGAAGGTACGAGAAATATCTAATATTCGCGCGATACGGGCAAGCTACTCACCTACATATGTACCTATCTACCTATGCCGTCGCTATGATGAACTTCGGCCGCCTGCCGCCGATAAATAATAATTTCGCCACCGCCTAGAAAGGTCTGGAGTTTATAAGCCGCCTGAATATTCAGCACCGGGTATGTTCGAGTACCTTCTAGTGTACACATTGCCGGCGAATGGAACATTACTCCACCGGTCGCGCTGGTATATATAAAGCGACTAAACTCGGCGCTCGCTCAGTCAGTATCAGACCACCAGTCGGTCAACATCTCAGCATGTAACGATCTCCGCACAAGTGCTCCTGCATGGCATCTCTACACATCCAGGGCAGCTTACGCGGGGACTCTTTCACGTCTCAGCTACAAGGCCCATCGCGTCTTCAGCTCCTGAGAACAGCTACATCCAGCGACTTATAAGGTTTGACGCCACCTTCAGTCCAGGGATCAACACACCATTTCATGGCACCCCGAAGCGCACCGTGCTTCGCTGCCATGGAAACACGCTTCGCCTCGCCAGGACTACCTGCTGGTGGCTCAGCTCACCGAGCCACTCACCGTTCATCTCCGCGACTCAGAGCGTCGAGCAACGGCCTGGAATATAGATCATCTCCACCGCCAAGGTGTCGAGCAACTCGCTGACCTTCACCACACCATCTCCATCACCTCCGTACGCCTGCAGCATCTCATCACGGCACCCTGCATACATCTTGTTACCGCTTCACCGACCTCCGCTACGTAGCCACAATAAAGACTGACTCACTACACCGACTGACGCCTTTTATTTCTCGTCCCGTCTCTACCGATACGGCCCGCTCCCTCAGCAGTAACGTCATTATTAACAACACAGTAACATTAACAAATGTACACGGTTGACATTTGTCACATGAGAACGGGTCGCTTCTTCGACTCGTTCTTGAGTTCAACAGCTCGACTGTGAAACGGCCTCTGTGTTGCCGGCCTCTGTGTTTCCTCCTTCCTAGAACATGGGTCTCTTCAAGACCAATGTTCACTCCCTCCTCTCCTAAAAAAGACCCTCCACACAGCATCTCAGATGATACAGGCCCTGAAGGAAATTATTTTCCTCTAGGCCTCCTTTATAAAGTTACGTATTTCAGGAAAAATTACATCATAGCAAAAATTTCTCCCACAAAAATAAGAGAGAAAGAAATATCTCGAAATTCAAAGTAAAACGTAAATTTACGTTTGGAGAAAAAATATTTCCTGTAATAGGCCACTTGCATGGACTTCATAACGACTTAGAAAAAATTGTGTGGATAGATTTTTTTACAAAGATGACGAAAATGTTAGTAAAATTTTTTAGAAATGTATAGTTTTTTTTTATTTTTAAATAAATAAATCCAATATTTGGGCTTGTGACGTCACTACATGAAAATGTCCCGTCGCCGAAAATGTTCCTTTTAATTTTATAAAATTCCACACTGATTTTTTTTTTTATATGGTATCACTTCGATTTCAGGCGAATTTTTAAATTTGACATTTAACGTTCACTAGATTTATTGTTTTTTCTCTGCGAACTTATCATTTGGTTTGATTTTTTGACAGATGTTGAGAAGAGAACCCCGTACATTTTACGTTGTCCGTACGTGTTTTAGAGGTATAATGATAATGGTGCGGATTTTATCAAAATCAAATTTTATAATATTCTTATTATTATTATAATTTACAATTACAAGTATATTACATTTGATTAAGTAATATAGACGTTGAACATTATAATGATTTACGATCAATAAGATGGATCAAGGAAAAAAATATTTATGAGATTTAATATGTTTGGTATGCCTCGTTATTCACCTGTGTCATTCGTGTGGAAAACGTTCTTTTTTAAAAATGATTTTCGGCTATGTAATTATCATTTTTTCGCACCTATAAAATTATGTCCCGTCTTTCCGGTTTATAAAAAATGGTCTGATTTTTCAGATTGAAATTTTCAAAAAATTGCCAGGGTTTCAAAAATACGATTAAAAAAAAAATACAGGATGTCTTAGAATATTTGCCTAAACCGTTTTTTTTTTAAAATTTGATGCAAGTGGCCTACTGTTTAAAAAAGGCGATAACGGGCTTCATTATAATATTTTTTTATAGTACCTACCTAACAAAATTTCGATAGTTCCCAAAAAAAAATTTATTCGCTGTATTTCAATTCGCAGTTAGTATCCAACTAAAAATAAGAACCTTACTTTTATGAAATTAATTTCAAACGAACTCCTATGGAGATAAAAATAAAACACGTATTGAAATAACTTACTAGGAAAAACCTAATAATAATATGAATTTAAACATTGAATTTTCAAATGAGCGTAGGTTTTAATGGCAAAGTTTAAGTTTGTGTTAATAGCAAGGCGCAATTCGTGGGATTTTATTTAGAAATTAAACAACAGTTTCATTCATGATTTAGTTTAATAAGGATAAATCCTCAGTAAACGCTTTTAGAAGCTCGCAACCTTTAACGCATTAAAAGGGTAAAGACTGCGGTTAGCTATCTATATCTTACGTTTATGTTTAAATATTATAAAGCATGCGAAAGTTTTGGTAAGTGATTTTGGTTTCTAAGACAACATGCATTGAATAGATTTATTTTAAACTAGCTGAAGTCCCCGGCGATGCCCGGGCTTTACACAGAGTTTTCGAAAACAAGTGTATACTGTGACCTTCCTCTTGTTTTGAAGGTCACATGTGCAAAATTTCATCAACCTCGGCGTAAAACTGTAGATTTGCATACAAATCAAATCCATACCGTCCGCTTGCCAGCCCGCTCGTTCACCACATGCAGACATTCTCCTTTATATATTGCATATTTCAACCAATTTACACTAAACCTTGATAAATTATATACTTAAGCCTTCATCAAGTATCACTATATCTATTGGTGGAAACCGCATGAAAATCTGTTCAGTAGTTTTTGAGTTTATCGCGAACAGATAAACGCGGCGGAGGACTTAATTTATAATATTTAGAGATATTATTTATTTATTTATTAATTTTCGTAAAATCGACAGTTTACATTTTTTCAGTTTGTACGTAAGTATTATATAGCCAAAATAAAACCAATTATGGATTTCCTCCTTGTGACATATCCTCTACTGAGACAGCGTAATAAGTAATAAGTAAATTAAATTAAATTAAATAAATTGAGAAAGGAAATTATGATCCCTTTATTATTGTTCTAAAAGCAATATGCTTTAAAACTAAAAATACCATTGCCCTCTGTAGAGTAAAAACTCAAAGACGTTAGGTTCGGAGCTTGGCTAAAAACTACTGTCATTTATGTTAATTACTTTGTATATGATCATGAAGATCTCTCTATAACAGTCGACAATGAAGTTGTTGTGAGCTATTTGTAAAGTAGACAAAGACACTGTACATAACTTCGTTTGATGTCGATACCAACTATTAATTAGATATTTCTGGAGTCAATTTTAGGTTCGAAATTGGTAAATAATGCACAAAAAAATGTTTTTTACAAAAATTATAACTTTGGGGGGCCAACTGTCAGGGACCAACTGTCGTATTCCGTATTCTTTATTGAAATAATAGGCCACTTGCATGGACTTCATAACGACTTGGAAAAAATCGTGTGGATAGATTTTTTTACTGAGATTACGAAAATGATAGTAAAAATTTTTAGAAATGTGCAGTTTTTTTTTATTTTCAAATAAATAAATCCATTATTTGGGCTCGTGACATCACTACATGAAAATGTCCCGTCTCCGAATAAAATTCCACACTAATTTTTTTTTTATATGGCATCACTTTGATTTCAGGCGAATTTTTGAATTTGACATTTAACGTTCACTAGATTTACATATTGTTTGTTCTCTGCGAACGTATCATTTGGTTTGTTTTTTTGATAAATGTTATAAAGAGATCCCCGTACATTTTACGTTGTCCGTACGTGTTTTAGAGGATAATGATAATGGTGCGGATTTTAACAAAATCAAATTTTAAAATATTCTTATTATTATTATAATTTACAAATACAAGTATATTACTTTTGATTTAGTAATACAGACGTTAAACATTATAATGATTTATGATCAATAATATGGATCAAGAAGAAAAATATTTATGAGATTTAATATTTTTGGTATGCCTCGTTATTCTCCTGTGTCATTCGTGTGGAAAACGTAATTTTTTTAAAATGATTTTCGGCTATGTAATTATCGTTTTATCGCACCTATAAAATTATGTCCCGTCTTTCCGATTTATAAAAAATGCTCTGATTTTTCGGATTGACATTTTCAAAAAATCGCCAGGGTTTCAAAAATACTATTAAAAAAAATACAGAATGTCTTAGAATATTTGCCTAAACCGGAATTTAAAAAAAAAAAATGTGGCAAGTGGCCTATTATGCCGAGTCAGTAGATATCTTTAATTTATCTCTAAACAATTATCAAGCTAGTTCAGTTATGTAAACAATGTATACTTTTTAATATTCTTATGTAAAAGTCCCTAAAAATGGCAGTAATAAATTAATAATAAATAAAATAAAAAATGATAAATAACGCCCACGGAAATTACAAATAATGCTGTTAATTTTTGGTTTAATTTAGAGTCTAGTTAAGAGGAACTGTAGCGCGGTTTTACAACAAATCTTATAGTAAATATCAAGTACATATATGTACTATTTTGTTTATTTGTGTCAAAGTCTATAAAAAATATTTTTTTCGTGATTTTAGAGGCGACTTTGTGGCAATTATTTGTAAGTTAAAGATAATTATTTCAAAAATAATTTTATTCTACTATAAAAATAAGAAGAAATATGAAAAAAAGAATTTTCTTAGGCGTAAATTTAAATTACAAATTTCAATTTAAGTTGGAACACAAATTTGTCGTATATAAATTAAAATTTCTACCCAAGGAAACGCTTTTTTAATGTTTTATTTTTTATTTTATTTTTCTTTATATTAGATACTAGCAGACCCGGCCACACGTTGCTCTGGCTAACGAAACACAACGCTTTAAAAAATACACACCACCCGCTTGCCAGCTGCCCGCTGCCTGAATTGAATAAGCATGTATTATACATATAAACCTTCCCCTTGAATCACTCTATCTATTGGTGAAAACCGCATGAAAACCCGTTGCGTAGTTTAAAAGATCTATGCGCACATACATTTTGAGCGACTTCATTTTATACTATGTAATGATGATGATAAGATTATTTTTTTAATCGTTAACTCACAAAAAAATTCCAAATTTGCATCCAAAATCATGCATAATTTATTTCTTTAACGCGATATATTTTATAATTTAAAACATAAATAAATAAAGTACCACATGTCCTTACTAGATATTTGCTATACCTATTGATTAAAAAAGTAATTATTTAGTTTGGTTAAGTATTGTGGCTTCAGATCCAAATTATATTTTTATATGAAAAAGGTCGCGCAGCCGTTCCTCTTAAAACTTTCATACTCGTTTCTAAGTTAATAAATAGTACTGTATTTTATTCTTAATTTGAGTACTTGAGTTAATAAAAAATGCTGTATTTTGTTCACAATTGTATTTGAATTAATAAAAAATGCTGTATTTTGTTCACAATCGTACTTAATTTAATGAAAAAACGTTGTATTTTGTTCATAATCGTACTTAAGTTAATAAAAAATTCTGTATTTTGTTCATAATCATACTTAAGTTAATAAAAACGCTGTATTTTGTTCATAATCGTACTTAAGTTATTAAAAATGCTGTATTGTGTTCATAATCGTACTTAAATTAATAAAAAAATGCTGTATTTTGTTCATAATCGTACTTAAGTTAGTAAAAAAAAAGTTGTATTTTGTTCATAATCGTACTTAAGTTAATAAAAAATGCTGTATTTTGTTCATAATCGTACTTAAGTTAATAAAAACGCTGTATTTTGTTCATAATCGTACTTAAGTTAATAAAAATTGCTGTATTTTGTTCGTACAAAATTATGTTTCTAGCCAATATTATAATTTTACCTCTACCGTATTTATTCTTCGTCTTATCACACAATGTTCAAATTAGGCAGCTAGCATTGTAAACATTTTCCGATATTTAACATATTTTGTCAAAATTTCCATAAAACTGACTTAAAGGTGGCTCCGTGTGAGTTCGTCTTTACAAACCGCTTCTTGTTGCCCCTTTCCCTCCCACTCCCCATTCCCCTCCCCAAAGATCCGCACAAACCAGCCAACCCTCCCCTCCCGCCCCAAACCGTACACGTAAAACTGTAGAGAGACAGGGACGCAAAATATCGCAAATTTCAAAGAAAGACGGAGAGAGGAACAATGAATCAACTTGAAAAGAGAGGGATGGAATGACACATTAAGACACTTTTGCAGGGGTGCGTAATTTATGGTACCCGAATCGTTTTCCGTTTGTTGTGATGTTTCCATGACAGTTGATCCCCTGACAGTTGCCCCCCGGCATACTTATATACAATATGCAATCGGTTTAGGTAAAATACCTACTTTAAAAAAATATATACATCTCTAAGTCCCGAAGGGGTGTGCAGAGAAGATGCACCGCCGCATAACGAAAATGTATGTACAGTGTAAAGACAGGAGAACTATATAGCCACCCGGTTGAGCAGAGTTGTGAGATGGATTAAGGAAGGGCTGTAAGAAGAGATTCCCTCTTGCAAAAAAAAAAAAATAATAATCGACTTTAAAAAAAGAAGGTACATGGATTATGGACACGAGAAGCAAGAATATAGTTACAATGCTGCAACTTGACAAAGATTAACGCTTTTGTTTAATTTTAACATACCTTATTTAAAAAATTGAAAATACTAACAAAGAATTATTTTACTTAATTTACAATTCATACACAAAAACGTGTGCAATGTTAGAACGGGGTACTCCCCAGTAAAGTCGCGTTCTTTTCAACTTTTGTAAGCTGATTTTTTTTTAATATATTAAAAAATATATATACCACAGCCATTACCACAACATTTTACCACAGCCCCTACCTTAATCCGCATAAAATTCCCCAGGCGCATACGAGCAACTTTAGTTGCCGGCAACATCAAAATCCACTACGACTCGCCGAATTAATTTTTTTTGTTGTTGATTTTGAAATAGTTTGAAACTGTTGACGCAACTAAAGTTGCTTGAGTGTGTACGGGTTCTAAGTTAATACGTTCCAAATTCGAACGGCCGTTTCCCAATAAATGATTTACGGGCCGGGGTAAAAAAAAATTCTTGCAAATCCCCCTTAAACATTTGAAGTTTGTAAGCTCTTAAAAAAAGATATGTTACTTTTGAAGATAATATCTATACATTCCCCACGCCGAAACGCAAAATATATTAAATTCCCTCGATAGAAAAAAATCGCAATGTATACTCCGAAAATTATTATTTTCACTTATTATTTTTAATTTATAAACTAACGTTTCAGACAAGATTTTTTGTGCATAGCGCAAAGGGTAACAATTATTATAAGCAATAATTGTCAGCCTGAAACACTCATTTACATTGAAAAATCTTCCAAGAAATTAAAAATAATAATTAATATTTAACAAGTTAAAAGTATTTCACCAAAAAATGTAGACATAATTTGTCTCGACGCCACCTAGCGAGAGATTTAGTACTAACAATACCTCCCTCACAAAAATAAATTTGGTTGTTTTCAGGTGGAAAAATGTAATAATCAGTAATTATTGTTGAATGAAACACCAGCATATATTGAATTATTTGGCGGGTATTAGATAAGCCGCCATAGCTCAGTGCTCAGAGCATCCGACCGGCAATCAGAAGGACACGGGTTCAAGTCCCGTTGGCGGCAAGTATCTTTTCTCGGAAGATTTTTCAATGTAAATGAGTGTTTCAGGCTGACAATTATTGCTTATAATAATTATTAATTTCATGTCTGTTTCAGTTATTTTACGAGGCATACGTATGAAAAAATTCACAGTGTTTCTTTAAATACTGTTTTAGACTGCCCCTAAGAGATTTTTGCTCTATTTTAAACGTTAAAGTCGTGTTTGATTAAACATTTTCACAATTTAAGCTTTAATTTTCCCGTTTTAAATATTGGCGCCCTCCATGGAACTATGCCATACTCTTAGGCGCACTCTCTCCAATATTCGTAATTATATATCTCTGCGAGATACGGCGAGTTATATATTGCAAAACCAGATGTAACATCAAACCTTGTTCTATACCCCTGGAATACACCACAGAAAGAGACCGAGTGTGTATTATAACCGGGTAGAAGTTGTGAAAGAGTGGAGTAGGGCGTGAGGATAGAGCGCTTGCGCAAGTATCGGATCGATGCCGAGGCGGAGCTACCTTCCTGGGGTCTGCCGATCCGGGTGCGGGTCGTGCCTCTCCCTCTAACGAACAGACCCCGGACTTTTTCAATTTTGCGAATCCGCCACTGCGAACCTGCTAACAAATACATTTAGGATTATCCAGTCATACGTTTTAGCTCTGCATAATAACATATTCAAACGACGTTCTTTAGGAACTGTTGTATGTGATCTTATTCTGGGAATTATGAACAACGCAATAAAAATGGCGTAGCAATCGTCAGAATCGAAAATTATCATACTTATAAAATACGGCAACCCGACAGATAACGATATGTTAAATGTTACGTACGTTATCTCTATCTCTACATATTATAAATTAAAGTCCCCCGCGTCGTCTGTCTGTCTGTCTGTCTGTCAGTCTGTCTGTCTGTTCGCGATAAACTCGAAAATTACTGAATGGATTTTCATGCGGTTTTCACCAATAGATAGAGTGTTTCGTGAGGAAGGTTTATTGTCAGAAGTGTCGGAAAAAGTCAAGCCGCCTGGTAGCTTTCATCGAAAACGCTGCCTAATCCTTTTGGGATATAACAAAACAATGCATAGTGGGATATTCCTCTTTTATAGATCTACAAAAAAGTACGCGAAGGCATATATCTATCTTTTACGGATAGCTTACTATACCCACTCTATCTTCTAAAAAAATGGTCACGTACATCGCGGTAATTGAAAAGATATTTAGACGGATACAGTATTAATCTTTATTAACTTAAATACGTTAGTTACCCCAAACATTTCATGCACATTATTATAATCTTTGACACCATCTCTACGTATTATAAATTAAAGTCCTCCGCGGCATCTGTCTGTCTCTTCGCGATAAACTCAAAGACGGCGGTGGTTATAAAGGTTGGATAACCATCCAGTAGAAGACGTTGTGTTTTATTAGCCACAGCAATGCGTGGCTGGGTCAGCTAGTAATCTATAATATAATAACAGATGGCGCCAATTAAATTATTTTATATTTTTAATACTTTTTGCACTTTATGCTTTAAAATATTAACGTGAATTAATTGTTTGCACCTGTACATATTTAATATGAATATAAATAAATAGTTTTGTCCATAAACAAACCCAAATCTTTCAAGAAAGGCTGAGAAATTCAATTTTCCATCGGTGACTTAATCCAATATTGTATTTTTCAGCCTTTCTTGAAAGAAGACAAAACTATTTATTTATATTCATATTAAATATGTACGGGCGCAAACAATTAATTCACATTAATATTTTAAAGCACAACGTCCAAAAAGTATTAAAAAACATAAAATAATTTAATTGGCGCCATCCGTGAATGCGTAGATTATAACGTACGTGACGTTTAACCTTAAAATAAAATTTTAATTTTTTGTCCATTATTCATCAATTTCAAACGTAAAATTGACTTAAAAAATACCCTTAAGGTTAAACGTAGGGTACGTCATAATCTACGCCAGGGTTTCCCAACCTTTATTGCACCGAGCCTCCCCGAACCAAAAAAAAATATTTTCATGCCCCCCTTAATTAATTTTCAACAAATATAAGAAACACATCTTTTTATATTAACTAAATTATTTATTTGAATTTCAAATAGGTACAATACAGATACAATATATTTATTTATTATGGATCTTTAATAGAAGAGTAGGTACACTTTTAATCATTACAATGGAAGATGCTCCGAGGAACTAGCATCACTGATCCCTTCGGCACCGGTGCATAGTCGGGAAACACGCCAAACGCGTGCCCAACATTTGTACACGGTTGACATTTGTCACATGAGAACGGGTCGTTTCTTCGACTCGTTCTTGTGTTCAACAGCTCGGCTGTGGAATGATTTGCCGGCCTCTGTGTTTCCTCCTTCCTACAACATGGGTCTCTTCAAGACCAATGTTCATTCCTTCCTCTCCTCAAAAAGACCCTCCACACAGCATCCCAGATGATATAGGCCCTGAGGGAAATTATTTTCCTCAGGGCCTCCTGTGTGGAGTTAATGTAAAAAAAAAAAAAAATTACTTGTACCTTTACATTTCTAAGTTTTCTTTTAATTATAGATATTATTCTATGATTATTTTTTGTTTATTAAAATTATGTTTTCATGATAAGATAACGTCTAACAACTTTCAAAGTAATTTTAGAACAATAAATAAAAACTTTTAAAGTACTAATGAGATACTTGAGCTTGCATGCTCTGTTCTGTACCAGTTGGTCGATTCTGGGTTCAGTCTTTGCTAGAGCTATGGTTAAATCGCTATAGACGGCAAAGCGATTTCGCTGTTTAGGTTTTATTAAAACTAGAGCTGAAAAACCTGTCTCGCATAAATAAGTGGATAAAAATGGAATAAGTATTTTCAAAGCAAGAGAAGCATCGTTTGATCCAAAATTTCTCTAATGTCAAGAGATGAAAGTCGTCTTTCATGGTCGAGTCAGCCTTCATTTCTAGAAATTCTTCCTGAACTTATTCAGGTAATTGTAAGACATCGACAACAAATGGGTTTCTGGTCTTGTGTCATATTGGTGACTCGGAATTAACATCTCGATAGTATCGGTGAAATTCGTTTTACAACGCTGGTAAACGAGTTTCTATCTCAGATTTTAAATCTTTATCCAGTTTTTCATTATTAATTGCTTCGGATAGCCGTGAAGAAGGAAATACATTTTCAGCAGATACCTTATTTTTCCAAGGTTGAAGCTTTGATATGAAACCTTGAATATGATCATAGTTACTAATCAAAGTGCCATTTTAGCTTTAGCTGATTCAGGGCGCATCACACGTCGTGTTATGACTTGTTGAAACTTGTATTGCAGTGATTGAATGGCAATTCGGAACACTTAATTTACCTACGCGTTAAATAGATTTTGTTTAGGAAATGCAAACCTATTACGCCCCCCCTGACATTTCTCTATGCCCCCCTGGTTGGGGAGTCCTGATCTACGCATTCACAGATGGCGGAAAAACTGTTTATTTATATTCATATTAAATATGTACGGGCGCAAACAATTAATTCACATTAATATTTTAAAGCATAACGTCCAAAAAGTATTAAAAAACATAAAATAATTCAATTGGCGCCATCCGTGAATGCGTAAATTATAACGTACGTGACGTTTAACCTTAAAATAAAATTTTATTTTTTTGTCCATTATTCATCAATTTCAAACGTAAAATTTACTTCAAAAATACCCTTAAGGTTAAACGTAGGGTACGTCATAATCTACGCATTCACAGATGGCGCCAATAAAATTTTTGTAGGTTTTTAACACTTTTTGCTTTAAAATATGAAGGTGAATTAATTGTTTGCGCCCGTACATATTTATTATGAACCAGAACTAGAAAAAATAGTTTTGTCCATAAACAAACCCAAATCTTTCAAGAAAGGCTGACAAATCAAATTTTTCATCCGTAACTCAATTCAATATTGGATTTGTCAGCCTTTCTTGAAAGATTTGGGTTTGTTTATGGACAAAACTATTTATTCTACTTCGCAATAAATATGTACGGGCGCAAACAATTAATTCACCTTAATATTTTAAAGCAAAAAGTATTAAAAATTGAGGAGAGGAAGAAATGAACATTGGTCTTGAAGAGACCCATGTTGTAGGAAGGAGGAAACAATGAGGAATTTGTTCAAAAGCTGAAACGAATTCGTCATTTAAGAGCGTTTAACCAGCCAGCGGACGAAAATCCACATTTCGTCGAAAGTTGTTCTTACGATCGTGCAGGGCGGTTACAATGAGAAAGATTAGTTATTCTCCGTACCAGCTTTTTTAAATTATAACTCAATATCGAATTTATTTCAATCCAAATTAGCTTTAATTTACCTTCATCCAAAAATGTTGAAAGGCGTGATGATAAAAATATTAAAATAATGTACTTCATGTAATTATTTTTTGATTATAAGTATTTATCATTTTTCAATAATGTCTAAATTTAATAAGAATGTTAAAAAAATCTGAAATATATTAGTTTATAAGTGCGCAAATAAATACACAAATGGACCAATTTTCGTCAAGAAACAGATGTACGTAATATTTTTTAATGATTTTATTGAAACTAAAATTAAAATTCTAAAACATTCGTTTGCTAGATAATGTATTGATTTATTTTACTGCATGATTATATTATTTGAAATGGGTGTGGTGTAATACAAAATCTTTTTTAAAAATTCAACAAATCTGCCAACGACCTATGGAATAACCTTATTATACTAAAAACTTAAAAAATTTCTCAAAATTTATTACCTGCGAATGCTAGATAAAAGAACAATCTTTCGAAATCCATTTATATTTTTTTGTGGAAAAGAGTCAATACGTCTAAAATCTGATTTGAAAATGACATATTTCTGGTTTTCTCTGGTAATGCCCTGGAACCATTAAAAAAACAAAAGGGTATTGAACGGCCACTTGATGACAATGTTACACTTGAATTTCTGCGATAAAAGTGGACTTAAAATGAATATTTCAAAGATCCATAGCAACTCATCTTAGAAATGACGTTATGAACTGGAAAAAAACGTATAAAAGACCGAAAATCTCTTCGAAATTCAACTAGTTGAGAGTTCGTTAAGTTTTGCTCCTTAAAAAAACAGTTTTTTTGTTGTTTTAAAACTTTTTATGGTTTTTCATCCTGGAATCAATTTATTAAAACTCCAATAAGAGTATAATATCGATTAATGAATTGTTTGTATAACAATTTACCCTCGTAAAAAAGATGTCATTAAATTTTATAAAATAACTAAAGAGACAAACTAAGCCTAATAATAGCCATTCCATTGTCTGCGATGTCTCGGATTTCAGCCAATTATCCATATCCATGGATAATTAACTGAACTGAAAATATTTTCAGGAAAATTCAACTGTTTTCCTTCAGAAATATCTACAGCATTATTTTTTATGAGGTCCTGAGGAAAATAATTCCCTTCAGAGCCTATGTCATGTTTGGGGATGCTTGTGGAGGATTTTTTTAGTTCTAAGAAAGTTCCGGGAAAGAAAAAATATGGAAAATATTTGTCAATTTGTTAAAGGCGTATAAAAGAGATCTCTGGGGCCTTCTTTTTTTGTTTAAAGGCTATAGTAGATCAACAAGTAGTCAGGTTTTGAACCCGGGACTTCAGGATCTACAGTCCACACCAGTTGTGTCACAGAATTCACAAAATTTTGTGGTAAATTTCCAAGTTGTATAAGGCTTCTATTCAAATTCTGTTACAATACCATCATTGGTACTGACATGTTAACCGAAATTGAATAGAACTTTCACAGAACTTGAAAATTAATTTTGAAATTTGTTAAACTATCAAATTTCGGGGATAAAAATTAAGTTCTGTTAAATGGGACGTTTGTTTCACAGCACTTGAATAAGACTTTCATGAAACTTGAATATTAACTTAGATATTTTATGATTTGTTCAATTTATGTGTAATACCCCGTCCTCATTAATTCCTCATTAATTCGCTCATGGAGAAACTGAAAAAAAACATTTGTCGACGCAATCGTAATCAACCTCCTTTTCAAAATCGATATTTTTCTGATCTGACATGTCAAAACATGACAAAACTTGACAGGTCGTGTGCCACGAACTGTAAAGTTTTCAAGTAATCTGCGATATATCAGATTAGAATAATATCGATTTTGTTAAGGAGGTTGATTGCGATTGCGTCGACAACAGGTTTTTTAAAGTTTTTCCTATAGAACTCATTATTTTCTAAGACCCAATGCTGTCCATAATGGCTGAAAACGAACGAACCAAAAAACGAAGCATACGCTTAAAGAACATTAAGAAATTAGACCAAATTCAGACCTAAATTAAAAGGGGGGGGGGGGGGGGGGTAAGGCTTTAAAGGCCAAAAAAGCATATTTGCATTATTTTTTGGAGATATGAATAATGTTGGTTTATTTATTTCATATATACCTTATAGTATGACATCTAAAGTATCGTTGAAAAAAATTTCAATTAAAAATATCAATAAATAAGTCAGTGAGAGCGAATCTCCGGAGGCGCCTCGAAAAAAAGTTGTTATGCGGTGAACTCCATCATTCGTTAGCGGATCATTTGAAACAAAAAAGTCGAAATGCGTTTAAAATGTGATATGTTTTCCCAGGTAATCAGGAAGAGTTTTTTTTGCAGCATGTTGAAGTCAAATTTTCGGTAAATTTGATATTATAAAATGGAAAAAAATGGTAAAAATAAAAAATAAAAATCTCCCCGATTAGATGTTGATTTATGTGTACAAATAGTGCACAGAATTTCAAAAGTATCGGTCCGGTTGATTTTGAGTTATGATGTTCACGAACTTCAAAAATTTGTTTACGAGAAAATCGATTTAAAGTTTTGTTACATTCGAAATAAACTTGAATCGAGCATGAGGGCCGGTCGCTTGAAACGCTGTATCTTCTTTAGTTTTGCTCCGATTTACTTGAAATTTTAACACAATACTCTCGAAATTTTTTACATTAACTCCACATAGGAGGCCTTGAGGAAAATAATTTCCCTCTGGGCCTATATCATCTGGGATGCTGTTGGTCTTGAAGAGACCCATGTTGTAGGAAGGAGGAAACTCAGAGGCCGGCAAATCATTCCACAGCCACGACATGTTTAACATTCAGAAAAAAAAAGGTTTTAAAACCTTACCCCCTCCCCCTTAATGTTTTTTTTATGAATTTGGTAAGAATATCAACGAAAAATTAAAATTATTTGCCAACGTTCAAATTTTCTATGCACACAATTTTGTGGTTTGCTTTTACGCATGACAATGTCAGTTTTTCCACATACACTTTTTTTCTAATATTTTTTTTTAATTAGGTACCTACTGCGAGTAGAACACATGTTTGCTTCCGAAATAACGTCTATTTTTTATTAGTATTTTTAAAAGCCCAGAAAAAAATAAAGTATCATGCCTATAATTATGTTTTTTTCGCAAATAAATCAAAAAGGCGGCTGGTGTTCAACGGAAACTAAACCTTATCGCTATCTACATAGGGAGTGTTATTGTTAGCAGCCTGATCCCGAATTTTACACGACCTGGAATATCACCTTATTGTGAATATTACTTGAGACGATGAGTTGTATCAAGCTTTTCGTGAATAAATTTGTGTAAACAAATTAATAGAGATGAAACGGATAGTTGGATATCCGGCGAGCTGCGAGGCCGGATGGCCGGATATTCAGCCCATTGTCTCGTTGCGTATCGTGACGAGTTTAGCGCCGCACATGTGCGACGAACGCAATCAGATCAATTCGGGAGGTTTCGGTTGCCATCGTGAGTATTCGTCAGTGATCGCAAAAATATTCTCTATGATAAGAAGAAGAAAAAGAGGTATATATAATGGTGCTTCAATATAAGTATTTAATCATTTCAATAATCACTGTGTTTTTTACAATATTTAGTTCACTATAATGGTGAGATAAGTTTTAAGATTTTCACGGCCAAAAAATAATGGTGATTGTGATTAGTTAATCATATTAATTTAAGTTTTCGCTACTCTGCGAGGTTTTTGTAAGTTTTTGCTAAAAGTTTCTAGTATTTACTATTTATTTATCATTAGAGTGAATATCTCAGAAGAAAATTTTAGTTTTTTGGAAGGCCTTATTGTTTTTTTGTAACTTTTTCGACTTTAAATAAAAGCCGTCCTAATTATAAGCCATGTTATTCATATTTACCGCACAAAGATTAATGTATTGCATTTTATTATAGGAAATTGTCTTAGTTTTTGAATATCCGGTATCCGGCCGGAAAGTAAATTTAGGCCGGATAGGCCGGATAGCGGATAGTTACCGGTTATCCGTTTCATCTCTACAAATTAAGTCAGTAGAATGTTTTGTTTTTTCTAATAAAGAAAGAAAGAAGAAAGAAAGAAAAAAAGAAAGAAAAAACGAGTGTGTTGTAGACCACACGACTGAAGTAAAACTTCTTTAGCTCTATCTATATGATAGGAAGAGATAAAGAAAATGTGTGCTCGCACCTCTCTGTCTTATCCGTACAGTAATATACGAAACGTAACTCTCTCTCTCTTTCTATCTTAACTAACTAACTTATATCTCCCTCTCAACTGCCGTTCGCCTCGCTTTTCGTAACGCTCTCATCACGCATTCACCAGCTTACTCCCCAAGTCAAGCGTGCGTAAAGAAGTTTTATTTCAAAAATAAAAATCTAGCAAAGGATTGAACCCAAGGATCAACGCCTGTGTTGGAATCCAGGCCTTTGGAATACTCGTCTACTAAACGTTTAAACAGAAAGTCACGTAAATATAAGACATATTTTATTATTTCGCAGAATTCCGGGTCAAAATGACCCATTTCTCTTTTATATTGATGTGATATGTGATAGTGTGATAGAATAAAGTATTAAGCGGTTCATATGAACATAAATAATATGAACCGTTCTAGGAAAAGCAATATAGCGTAACCAGTAACCAGTAACCACATTGAATTGCTGGAAATCTCAAATGTGAGCTGCATACGGAAGTGGCGCCATCTCTACTCAATGTTCAGAGGGAACAATTTAACTTTTCCTATTACGAGATATTTTTCATTCGTTCACCCGCTTCCAACTGGTTCGTATTTATGTTCACTAGAATGATTTAGAGACCAAGACGAAGAAAATCACTGGAAAAGCATTGTCGCCATCAGGTTAAAATTGCTTCGTCGCGTCGACCGTCCGCCTGGAAATGAATAGTGTTTTTTTTACACAGGAGGCCCTGAAGAAAACAATTCCTCTCAGGGCCTTTATCATCTTTGGGGATGCTGTGTGGAGGATCCTTTTAGGGAAAGGAAGAAGAGGAATTCGTGAGAAGGAAAAGGTATGAGGGGTGGTAGGAATCTGGGGGTCAATGATCCCTCCCACTGCAATGCAAGGCGATAGGTCGAGTCCGGCTGCAGAGATAAAAGATTTCCTCAACCAGAGTCTCCCGATCCAACCCGCCACGCAGTAAGTGGGTAAATGCAAAAATAATAGTGTTTTTTGTGACTGACCGTAAATCTGCGGCACCAGACGCTCAGCCACCGGATATCTCTCAGCCTTCTGCCCAATGGCAGCTTCAGGATTATGTCACTTCCGTTGTGTGCGCTCAAGCGAGGTGGCTCTCTGTAAAAAAAAAAAAATACTGTCAATGTCTGTTCTACCGGTATTCAAATGGAAAGTGCTCACAATAACAAGTGTGATGGATTCATTGTGTACAGATTGCCGCAAAATGTATTTTCAAGTAATTGTACTAAGTTTTAAAAATATGTATATTACTGTACCTACGACAGAGTAATCATCGTAAATGTATTTCCATGAATGCGTTTACCCACCTACTGCGTGGCGGGCCGGATTGGGAGACTGGTTGAGGGAGACCTATCCTAGACCTCTCCAGCCGGATTCTCTCAATCCATTGCCTTGTACCGCAGTGAGAGGGATGGATTCACACGTCCGTAACTCCTAGACGCATTAACCCTCAGATTTCTATCCATTCTTCATAACTTTTTCCTTACTTTCATTAAAAATACCCTCCACACAGCATCCCCAAAGATGACACAGGCCCTGAGTGATTTATTTTCCTGTGTGGGCCACCTGTGTGCAGTTATTGTAAAAAAAGCTGACATGCCATGTTAGCTGTTGTCTTCGAAACGGACATAAAATCGGCATTTAACGGGATCTTTTCGTCTGTCATTCAAATAAAATAAAATGGCACTGAATGGCCATTTTATGACTTTGTCACACGTTAATTATAACACACTTTATTTATTATTATAAACTAGCTGGTACCCGTCATGCGTTGATATGCCGTTTAATAAAGAAATTGTTTCTCCCTGCGTGTCCTTTCCCATTCGTCCGGTTCCCCTTCCTCCTCCCCTTCCTCTCCCGCGTCCCCTTCCCCCCTCCCTACTCCACTCCCCCCTCCTCCTCCCGAGTTCTCCTTTGCCCTCCCAGGTTCCGCTCCCCCGTCACTGGTTCCCCTCCCCCCCTTCCCGCGAACCCCCTTTCCAAAACCCCTCCTCCCCCCACCCAAATTCCATACATCCAGTTTCGGTATATTCAGTTTTCAAACAGCTCGCGTGCACCTATAACATTTTTAATACAAATTTCATAATGCAGGAGCTCACGTGTAGTTCTATACAAACCTTGTCCAGACAATAACCAACACAAAAAAAAATATATCCAATTTGGTGCAGTCTTTCGGAAGTTATGCGCGTACATACATTTCGGCGATTCATTTTGATTTATATAGAAGACTAGCTGACCCGTAAAACGTTGTTCTGCCATATAAATTATTTTTGGGGACACCCTAATTATAGGAACACCCTAATCACCTGTCTGTATGAAATATACTTTACAACCTATTCTCATACCTACCAAATACGCATAAAAAATTCATAAAAATCGGTCTAGCCGTTTCGGGGGAGTGCGACCACAAACACCGTGATACGAGATTTATATATATAATATATAGATTATTCATTACCTACCTTTTTATTAATTTTTAACTTCTACAACAATCTCCCTCCTTCAATCATAGCTTTAACCAGATCAATCAAACCGTGTATGATTGATGACGTGAAGCATTATTAGGAGTTGCGTGGAATGTAATAACTGGTCCCACACTCCCCATCTGCCCAATCCCCTCAATCCCCAGCATATTCGGCAATAACATTTATTATCCGCTCCGGGGGCGGTTTCCCCCACCGCCCCCTTACTTCCTTAACGTAGGGTGATCGCACACCCCCAGGGTCTTTAAGAGACTAAGGGAAAAGGGAACAAGTAAATTTTATTATTTGAAGGATTTTTGAAGTTAAACTTCTTTACGCACGATTGACTTGGGGAGTAAGCTGGCGAATGCGTCATGAGAGCGTTCGCTTCGTATATTACTGTAGGGGCAAGAGAGAGAGAGAGAGGTGCGAGCACACATTTTTTTCTCTCTTTCTCTCAAAGCCAGTTACGTTACTATTGTCTGTATCACACTGTAGGAGCAAGAGCAGTGCCCGCGCACATTTTATTTCTCTCTTCCTATCATACAGCAGAACTTCAGTTGTGTGGTTTAAAGCACACTCGTTTTTTTTTAAACTTTTTCGAATTTTTCCTCTCAGCAAATGCTTTTGTAATTAACGTAACGATTCACGATTACGGTACCACGACGGCAAAAAAGCAATAAACGTACGCTCCTTATCGCTATAATGCTGCGCTCTTTCCTACACAATAATGGCGAGACAAAAGATGAGACACATGTAAATACATTTTTTTATTACTATTATCATTTCAACAACTATGCTAAACAATCTGCGGCTATTTTATGTTTTAATTGGTTATTTCATTTTTATTTTATTCTTTCCCTTCTCTTTTTTTTTCTTTTGCTATGCTAAACAAATAACAATTAGGTACTATATTTTAAAATTTTTTATTATTTTTTTTATATTCTTTCTCTTCTTTTTATTTCCTATTTTATTTCATCAATTTTATTTCTTTTTTGTACAAATCATTCTCCACATGTTCATACCCATAATTATTTGACTGTCCTAAAACGGGATAATACTCCTAGTTGGGCAGTCAAAATTTAATAAATTATGCATATAAATGTATAATATTGTGTTAAATAAACAAAATAAATAATAAAAAATTAAAAAATGTGACTGTTTCCTTAGTAGTTTCCTCCTCTACTTTTTCGTGAGAGAGATTTATGATAACGATTGAGTGTTTTCCTTGGGGGGACCGTTTGTCTCATTTTAGACTGCTGTTATTTAGTGTGTAAGAAAGAGCTACAGCATCATAAGTTTAAGAACAAGAGCAAAAACATCAGCGCATATATGTTTGATGTTTTTGAATTTTTGAAATTGACTCACACTTCAATATTATTTTATTTAAATTTTTATTTTTTTATTTTAGAGATAGTTGACAGCAAATCAGAGATTATAAAATAATAAAATAATAGGATGTTAATTATGCCAATTATGAACTTTCCACTGATGATAGTTATAATAATAAAGTGTGATATGTAAGTTTTATTTTTTAGTTACAAAATATAAAAAGGGGGGGGGGGGGGGAGGAGGAACATAGGAATAGGATTAAGAGGCAAAGGACGGGAATATATTTAGGGATTGAACTTTCTAGTTTGAGTCATGGTACTTGGTGAGTCTTCGTTTTATGTCACGTAAAGTTGAGTTAAAAATGTCAATGTGGTAATAATTTGAGTTAAATGAGTGTGTGGATCTGTAGATAAATGAGTTCTGTTTGGAGTTGGTCTTGCAAAGAGGGAGATTAAAGGTAAGCCTTGAAAGACAGGGCCAAATCAATTACAACACCCAAATACATAGAAGACACTGACGGTGAGTTGATCACAGACGAAACCAAAATATGTCAAAGATGGAAAGATTATTATTCTACATTACTGAATGAAGAATTTTCAAGAAGAACTCAAGTGTCAGAGCAACCATTGCAGGGGCCAGTTGAAGAAATCACTCAAACAGAAGTTAAAGTAGCCATATCACAAATGAAAGTGGGGAAAGCAGTGGGGCCAGACAATATTCCAGTTGAATTATGGAAAGAATGTGGTGAAGTAGGACATAAATGGCTGTGCACTCTGTACAATAAAGTACTGAATGGAGAACCAATGCCAGAAAACTGTAGGCAGAGTTACCTTCTTCCATTTTACAAAAATAAAGGAGACTCTAGGAAGTGCGACAATTATAGAGGGATAAAGCTTATGTCTCACACCATGAAAATATATGAGAGAATTATCAAAACACGAATAAGGAATATTGTAAAAATACACGACGATCAATGCGGTTTTGTGTCGGTAAAATCAACAATAGATGCTATTCAAACAGTCAGAATAATAGTTGAAAAACATCGAGATACAAAAAAAGATTTGCACATGGTATTTATAGACTTGGAAAAAGCATTTGACAGGGTTCCCCGAAGCCTGATATGGGCGGCATTGAGAGCCCACAAAGTACCAGAAGGATATGTGCTCTCCATAAAAGATATGTATACAAACGTTGAAACTCAAGTAAGATGCACATCAGGGACATCACCAAAATTTCCAATTAAAGTGGGGGTACACCAAGGATCTGTCCTCAGCTCACTGCTATTCATAATGGTCATGAATTATCTAACAAGCCAAGAAATGAACAGTATTCTCAAGACTATGCTTTTTGCAGATGATGTAGTACTGATAGCAGATAATCATTGTGACTTACAGAATAGCCTGGAAAGGTGGAGAAAGATCCTGGAGGATAATGGCCTAAAAATTAGCAGGAAAAAAGACTGAATATTTGTATTTACCATTTGAAGACACAAATGCTGTAACTCCTTCGATGCAACTGGATGGAGTAACATTAGCCAACTGTGATTCATTTAAGTATCTGGGCTCACTTATCTACAGAGACGGAGGATGTGCAGCGGATGTCATCCATAGAATAGGTGTGGGATGGATTAAATTTAGATCCGTAACAGGAATATTGCGTGACTCCAAAATGCCTATAAAACTGAAAGGAAAGATATACCAAACTACTGTAAGACCTGCAATAATGTATGGCTCCGAATGCTGGACTATGTACATACAACTCCTACACTAGGCAACTTGAAACAGCAGAAATGCGAATGCTTAGATGGTCGGCAGGAGTATCACTAAAAGATAAGATCAAAATTTCACGCATTCGTGGTAGCCTGGGTGTCACAGATATAAATAGTAAGCTGGAAGAACGACAGTTGAGATGGTATAGACACATAAGACGGAGACCATCAGACCACACAGTGAGGCAGGCAATGTCTATGGATCTTCACCGACAGTCATCCAGAGGAAGACCGAAGAACTCCTGGATGACTCAATGTTCCAAAATTCTTCAGAGAAACGGCCTGGATGAAGGCGATACCCAGAACAGAAGATATTACAACCTGAGAACGAGAAGAGCCGACCCCAACAGCCTACCTAGGCAATGAGTTGGGACAGCGCAAGGAAGAAGATTACCGAATCTGCTATGTTTCTTCGACAAGTTAACGTTTGTATTTTGAAGAACTTTGCAGAGTCTTCGTTACTAACATGAGATCGAAAAGAGCGGAAATTGAGGTACCTTAAAAATCTATTTTGAACGCTTTCAATTCTATTTTTGTGCACTGCATAGCCTGGGTTCCACACCTGAGATGCGTATTCAAGGATACTACGAACATATGAGAAATACAGTGTTTTGAAAGAAGTAAGGTCTTTAAATTGTTTACAGGAGCGGATTATGAAACCAAGCATAGAAGATGCGTTAGTGACTATATGGTCGATATGTTTGTTGAAATTCAGTTTACTATCAAGTATAACCCCAAGGTCCTTACTTTCGAATTTGATAGACAACGGTACATGATTAATTGAGCATTCATGGATTAATAAGTTTTTATTTCAAGTAAAGCGCACGATGAAGCATTTAGAAATATTTATTTCCAGACAATGGGCATTACAATACGTGCTCAAACGTAGCAAATCATCTTGCAGCTTCTGACAGTCCTCGATTGAGTTTATAGGTGAAAATATTTTCATGTCATCTGCATACAGAATAGTTTGGGTGTTTAGAAAACAGTTACCAATATCATTGATATAGATGTTAAATAATAATGGTCCCAACAGGCTGCCTTGAGGAACTCCTGATGTAGCAGCAACAGAATCTGATTTAAATCCAGCAACCACTAATATTTGGCTACGGTTGGAGATATAAGAAGAGAGCCAACGATAAAGATTGCCGTGAATACCAATCTCTAAGAGCTTGTTTAACAAGATTGAGTGATCGGCCCTGTCAAACGTCTTACTAAAGTCGGTATAGATAGTGTCCACTTGTATTCGGTTATCCAAATTATCCTGGAGGTACTCTGTGAAAGTTAAAAGATTTGTGCTTGTTGATTTACCACTAATGAAACCGTGCTGGTTCATTTTCGGGCTAGGTTTAAGAGCAGCATATAGTTGATCATAGATTATTTTTTCAAAAATTTCGTTGAACATGCAAAGTTTTGAGATTGGTCTGTAGTTTTTGACATCAGTTTTTTTACCATTCTTGAAGATGGGAGACACAAACGCGGATTTCCATATAACTGGGACAGTGCATTCGGTAAGAGAACGATTGAAAATCGGTAAGGCTAAATTGTTTGCACATCGTTTAATAAGGATTGAAGGTATTTCGTCAGGACCAGCACCTTTGCAAGTATCAATTTCCTTAAGGTATTTTAAGACGATTTCGTTATATTGGATGTATGGTTTCCGACGTCAGTTGGATTACGGGCAGGTGGATTGGAGGGTATACTAAAAACCGAACTGAAATATTCTGAGAATAAATTTGCAATGGCTGTTCCATTATCGGCTCTCAGCTCTCCAAGATACATACATTTTGGAACACCCTGGGATTTGTTAGAGGATTTGACGTGGCTCTAGAAGTTTTTCGGGTTTGAGGATATATTATTTTCGATTTTACTTAAGTAACGAGATTTGCTTTCCCGGCATAAATCTTTGTGCCGTTTACGAAGGAGAGAAAATGCGTCATAATCAGCCTGATTTTTGTATTTTTTATATTTGCTAAAATATTTCGATTTTTCCTTCATTACCTTTATAAGGGCAGCATTGTACCAAGGAGGATATTTCAAATTCCACGAAAATTTATGAGGAATGTGAAGGTTTATGAGAATTTCAAAAACGTATAGAGAGCATCAAGCGCTGGTTCTATTTGGGAGGTAGAGAAAATGGATGCCCAGTCAGCTTGTTCTAGGGCGAGATTATCCTTGTAAATATATTCCATACTTTTAAAATTATCGTCACGGCTAGTAGTATTGCAGTGGCATACGGAGACGTTACAGTGCGGTGTTTGACAGAGAAGCAATAAAATGATGACTTTTTTTCCTTTTGAGGAAACAGCATAATATTTTGAAAGAGCTGCATGGTGGCGATAAGTTTCGGTTCGGGCGTTAATTTTTTTTTCATTTATTTACATAGTTTTCTTTTACCTATCTCACTAGACAAAGTCTGTTCCGAGGCAGGTAAATAACATTTTATATTTATTAAAAAAGATATGAATCAAAGTAGACATTTAGATAAAAAAGTAATATAAAAAGATAAAAAATAATGTGAAAATATAAGCCTACATAAACTATGCGTATGCTTCTGCCTTCTACACTTATATATTATGATAAAAAATAACATAAAAAGATAACCTAAAAAGATAACATCTAACCTAACTTAACCTAACCTAAACTATCATAAAAACCTAACCTAGCGGTGCGTTACATGAAGTGTCTGTAAAAAGCTATGCAATGCATTGTTATTTAATATACACTTTTCGAAAGAATAGGAGTTTATTTCATAATAGGTACTATTTTCTAATTTCATTCGTGTCTAAACAGATTTTCACGCAGTTTTCAAATTCGAATTCATTCATCCTTATCATATAAATTATTTATTATTGCCTTTGACTAGGTACCTCCTAAAGTCACCCCACAGTAGTGACGGCACTTCATCAAAAGCTACAGCCGCGAGTTCATTTCCGGGAGTGCATTTAAATTCGTTCAACTCTGACGGGTAGCCCTCCCTCAACCCTCCCAACAATCCTCCCCAACCCCCGAAGCAAGGGATGAAGAAAGAATGTTGGCACCATTTAGAAAGCTGAGACATTTGTTGAAGTATGACCAGGAGAACTATTGACAGTTACATCATCAAACACTATTAATACCCTTGCATCTGCGTGGTTGAATTCCAGAACCCGACTTCCATTGCATGTCCGACGCCACGCCTTACGCGCCGCTCCACAAATAACATATGTGTTCATAAAATTTCAAGCAAAGCTACCCTTGTAATTGGTTTTTAATTCAAGAATCTGCCAAAAGATGTCGCTACTTCCGTCAGCAGCTCGCATGTGGACGTTTAATCCATCTTTCCGGATAAGAAAAGAATGACGGCAATAGTTGAGGAGTTGTGAATAATAGGATCAGGAGGCAATATGCAATATGCAATATATATTACATAATATGACGTCATTGCGTGTCTCGGTAATTTTGTCACGGTTACTTTGTCTCTTAACGAATTATCTTAATTAGGTATCTTTTATCGAATTCTAAAATTAGAAATCACAATGGTAAGAATATCAGAATTAGAATTACAATGGTTGAAGCGAATTTAGCCAATATAAAGGTATAAAAAGTTATAAAAAAATGGTTCACTACGAGCTGGTACTACCGTATACTTAGACATGGTTTTTGCGTTTATTTTATTTTTTTAGAGGCTAGAAATAGAATTCGTTTAAACTGTTTTCCCTACGATCATTCTATTGCATTGGTCTGTGACACGAAATAAATCTTGCGAATGGAATCGAACGTTCAAGCAATGAGAAGTGTCACCTGAAATTTATGCAACGATTTTTAGCTCACACTGTTGTTTCATTTCCGAAGTATAATTTTGTGTTTCCAAAGAAACAAATAATTAGACAAATTAGAAGAGAGAAGAGAAAGGAAAAGTTTAGGATTATGCCCAACTGCTTTCAATGCTTAATATTATCCATAAGCTCACAAACTAAAAAAAATAACATAGGTGTCTGATAATCTGCTATAAAAATCTGCAATAAAAATAACATAGAGATTTGACACAGAGAGAGAGACACACTCAGAAACAGACAGAGAGAGAGAGAGTTAGGTCATGGAGAGGGAAAAAAATATTAGAGGGAGATATAGATAAGAGAAAGAGGGAGTTATAAGACAGATAAAAGAGAAAAGATCATATGGAGAAATAAGAAATATGTAATATATAAGAGGGAGAGAGAGAGAGAGGGGGGAATAAAAATGTTAGAGGAAGATATAGATAAAAGATAAATTTGAGACAGATAAAAGAGAGAAGATACAAATAACAGAGAGAGAGAGATAAGCAAGTCATAATATGTCAGAGAGAAAGAGAGATAACAGATATGAGAGATAATCGAGAGAGATATAGATATGAGAGAGAGGGTGATATAAGAGGGAAGAGATGTCCGGCTCCTAGCCCTAGCCCTGCCGTCTAGTGCTGTCTAGCCCTGCCGTGTAGGCGAATCCCTTGACGTAGTGTGGAGCGTGCACACAAAAAGCATGTTTGACTCACCTCCTAACGTAGTCCTCAGAGTAGGGTATTATGTAAAGCGTGCTCTCGTCCACCACGTACACGATGCTACTCATAAATGAAACATGTTTGACTTACCTCCCGACGTAGTCCTCAGGATAGGGTATGGTATACCAGTCGGGCGAAGGTTTGGGCGACTTGCCTACCCAGAAAAAAGCGTCTGGCCCCCTGCCATCGTAGGCGAACCCCTTGACGTAAAGTGTTCTCTCGTCCACCACGTACACGATGCTACTCATAAATGAAACACGTTTGACTCACCTCCCAACGTAGTCCTCAGGATAGGGTATGATATGCCCATCGGGCGAGGGTCTGGGCGACTTGCCAACCCAGAAGAAGGCGTCCGGCCCCCTGCCGTCGTAGACGAACCCCTTGATGTAAAACGTGCTCTCGTCCACGACGCACACGATGCTACTCATAAAAGATACATGTTTGACTCACCTCCCGACGTAGTCCTCAGGATAGGGTATGATATACCCATCGGGCGAAGGTCTGGGCGACTTGCCCACCCAGAAAAAAGCGTCTGGCCCCCTGCCATCGTACGCGAACCCCTTGATGTAAAGCGTGCTCTCGTCCACCGCGTACACGATGCCCCTGATCCCGTGGGCGAACTCCACGAGGGGGCCGATCAGCCGGCCGTAGTAGGGCTGCTTATTACGAGGCTTGCCTTGCGCGAGACCTGCACAAAATAAACATATTGATAAGTGGAAAGCAAATATATTTCAGGATCACACAATGCTTACTAATAAAAGTGTTCAAATTTTACACAACTGGTAAACAACCATTTACCCTACATTAATAGTAGTTCTGTTAAATTGATCGGTCTCCGAGATTGAGGAGCAAGGCTCTCGACAAGGTATCTAAAATTCTCGGGTTCAAATCAAATAAAATGAAAATAAATTTCATTTTATTAATTTGTGTTTTTTTAATAATTAATTAATTAAAAATAAATTATATGTAAAGAATGAACGATACTCTCAGTATCGCCCTGTAAGGTCACCATTTAGAATAGCACTTTGCTTGAAATGGCTTTATTGTGACCAGAAATTAATAGCCAAGTAGTTCCCTATCTGCTTCTCCTTCATGTCCTTCGCCTCCCCACCACTTTTTTTCCTGTGTGGAGCAATTGTAAAAAAAAATGTCAAATAGGATTTGTTGGTACACAGATTCATGTTTTGCGTAGCTTTTTATTACGGAAAAGTGACATTAATTCGATTATCATTGCTTTTTTGAAATCGACATTGTCATTTTCTTGTCTGAAGAAGGCGATGACCTTCTATGAAACGGCCATCAGAGATTGCACATGCAAACCCCAGGGGCCATCGAACACAAAACATGCATTATATTAGTATAATATAGTGGCGTAATAATAAATAGAAACGTGTTAAAAAAAACACTCAGAAAGAGGCTTCGGAGACTATTAAGCGGCAATTTTTCAATTTGGGTACCGCCGCCCCGAGAACTTTTATTGGATATCCAACACCTCTGCCATAGGTCACCCCAAGTGGATCGCTACGTTTGGTAATTTAGCAGGGGTGCCCGGGTTCATGGGGTGTGGTTTGTCTAGGTCCTGGAGGCGGATGACCAGGATACACTGAACCCCAGATTCCTACCCACCCTTTAAACCCCTTTCCTTCCCAGAACTCTCCTCTCCTTCCTTTCCTTAAAAATACTCTCCACACAGCATCTCCAAAGATGACATATTCCCTGAGGGAAATTATTTTCTCCAGGGCCACCTATGCGGAGCTCATGTAAAAAAATAGTATATTGACGGCAAGCACGTCAATTTGTTGTCTATTATTGTCCATTGTTGTCTATGCCGCTTGGGCAAGCCAGACGCAGTTGGTGAGAGTACACCTTTGTCTATGCCTCGGGCATACTCCTGGACACACTTACCCCGAATTCCTACCCACACCTCATAACATTTTTCTACCCAAAACTTCCCTTCCTAAAAAGGCCCTCCACATCCCCAAAAATGACATAGGCCCCGAGGGGAATTATTTTCCTCGGGGCCTCCTGAGTGGAGCTTACGTAAAAAAAAAATAATATAGAAAAAAATAACGTATCCCCTATTGACTTATTTAAATAAATGTGTTTAGTCTAGGGAACAAAATGAAAAATAGGGTATAAATCATTTTCCTTACTTTATTAATTAATATTCTATTATAATTTATTTATTTATTTATTTATTTATTAATCATTAACGCCCTTATGGGCTTTTACATACATTTACATTTTTATGTTTTAGTGCATACAGGTGTGTTTAGAATACAAAGAAAACATGAATAGTTTTTACACATGGTACATATAAATAAAGCTGGTAAGTAAAAAGTATAGCATTATACAATAAAGAGAAAAAAATCAGTTTTATATGTATATACGTATATAACAAATAATAATAATGGTGAGTTTTTAATATATGTGCAATTTATGTGTTGAATACATAGCGAAGTTGATTTTAAACAAAAATACATACTACCGACTTGCACCGCACTAAAATTAATATACAAAACAATTGCATTTTGACCAATTACTTTATCGTCAGAATTTCTGCAAGGAATTCAATTTCCGAAGACGAAATACTTTATACCATAAATATACCAATCCCCTTTATACTGAAGCCATGGAATAATGTCCAGATACTTCAGTAAACTATCACGGAGAGGACAAATGAGTTCGATAATATAATATAACAGAGTATCTAATTACAATCAAATTAAAATGTTAATCAAAGTATAAGTCGTTAAAGTAAATTTGTTATTATTACCTATTACAACGATAAACAAGAACAGTTTTTATAAGGTTTGTTTATAAATTATAAATTACTAACCTTTATTACGCCCTATATTGTAGGTGTTTTGACGGAACTTAACTATGAGGGTTTACAATAAACTGTGCACACAAAATTTCAAGATGGGGATTTATAGTTCTATTGTAACTGTTCCAATATACTGAATTTAAATTTGGACACTGACAGATGACGATAAACATCGATTGAGTTATATTTATTTCCAAGTCGATGAAGTCTTTCGATAGGCGAGTTTTCGAAGTAATTATTAGTAGGCGCGTTAACGAAGTACGGCGCATTCAATCTTGTATTACGGGTAGGTACTCGCAGTTGGATTAGTTTGGTTAAATCCAGGGCGTCCAGTCTGCCATTTGAAATATTGAAAAGACAAATTAAATCACTCATTGTTCGTCTTGAAGTTAATTCATTTAATTTTAGTAAGTCCATTAAAAATGTGTAGTTAAGTTCTTCGATTGGAATTCCTAATTTATAGTTTATAAATCTCAAAAACTTAAGTTGCACTCTCTCAATTTTTTGTTGGTGAATCTTATAAAAAGGAGCCCAGATTGTTGAATTGTACTCTAAATGGCTTCTCACTAACTCAGTGAACAGCAACTTAAATGAATTAATTATTTTAAAATCTTTTACCGTCCTCAATATAAACCCTAAGCTTTTCATGGCCTTGTTAGTTATTTCGTTTATATGAGAAACAAAAGATAATTGATTGTCAAAAATAATACCTAGGTCCTTGATTTGTTCAACTCTTTTTAGAAAGATGTTGTTGATGCTGTATTCATATTTAATAGGATTTTTAATTCGGGCAAAAGTTATTGTTTGACATTTTTCAATATTGAGGAAGAGTTCATTATGGATGCACCATTCTTGTAGCCTCACAAGATTTGTTTGTAATACGCAACAGTCATTGAGATTAGTAATTGTTTTGTAAATTTTAAGATCATCAGCAAATAAAAGTATCATAACTCCATCAATAATATTAGTATTTATCGACGGAATGTTTTGTGTTGAAATTAACTTATACTACGCAAACATAACATTTAAAACATAAATATTACAAAAATAACGAAACTCTCCAAAAATACACAGATTAATTTTATAAATAGGCATTTAATTTTAAAAAATAAATATTGGAAAAAAAGTGTTCTTAAAAACAACAAACCAGCTTACAGAACTAAATCTACGTACAGTTTCTAAAAGCTATAAAACACAAGACATCGAGCATAATATTATATTTCTACTCATAAGAACTTACTTGTTTTTCTGGGTCCGTAGTTATTATTATTGTTCCATGAAAGACCTTTTTGAAAAGAGAACATTTCAAATTAAATAATGATGTGAGGCAGTTATAATTTATAACAAAATAAATATTGCACAATTTTTTGAATTTGGCAAACAAGAACTACCATTGCCCTCTGCAGGGTAAAAACTCAGTCATACGGTTCGGAGCTTGACTAAACCCTGCTGTCATTTCTGTTTATAACTTGAACGTAGTTATGCAGAAAGCAGCCAGGCCACAATTTTGGCAAAAATGAGTTATTGTTGTAATCCGACGGAGAAAGGTCAATTCTATGTTCTATTAAAACTAGCCAGGCCCCTTTCATACAAAAATTCATAGTAATCGACTTCCTAAATATTTGATGATCACGAAAACATCGCTGAACAACCTGCAGAAAGCGCCCACGGCAATCATATTCAGCAGAAAACAGCCGGAGACAACTGGTCGATTTTGTCGGTACAACTAACATTTTAACAATGACGTTTACCTGATCTGCAGAAAACGGTCACGGCGCATACTATAGCGTTTGTACCGAAATTTTCAAGTGGCGATCTACAGAAAGCGCTCTCGCGTTATAATAATAACTTGTTTTTTGGAAAAAATCAATAATTCTAAGAATGTATTATCATTTATTAATAATATTACATTAATTTAATGAAGTTCAGCAATATTAATATTACATAAATTCAATGAAGACTGTTAGACAGTATTTGTTAGCCGGTTCTAATAACAATCTACTTATATTCATTTTAATATTTAGGAACTGAACCTATCGTGTAACATTATTTTAACGCATGGAAATAAAATATTTATAGTAAATTAAATAAAAATAAAAAAACAACGAAGAATGAATATAAAATAAAAAAAAAAAAACAAAAGTCTACATAAAAAAATAGAGAGAGGCAAAAATCAGCAAAAAAAAAAATCAGCATACATCTCCTTTTGAAAATTAGGCAACATTTTTATTATAACATGTTAATAAACGAAATGATAAATATCAAGTTTTTTTTGATGATATTTGATAATAAAAAAAACCTCTAAATATAAAATAATTTTTTGAAATATTTATTTTAATTACGTAAATTAAATGCACAGATGTTATAAGCATGACCACAAGCATTGATTTGTAGTAGATGGTTATAAAAACCCATAGTGAATATAGAATAAATAATAATATCTATGTTTATTATGTTTCACAAAGTATTACGTATTAAAGTTTAAAAATTTATATTTCCTTGAGATATTAAAAATTCCTCGGAATATAAAATTACTAATTGGATATAATAGTAATATCCTATATAACTATCGATTTTAAGTTAAATAATTTAACTTAATTTCATATATTTAGTAGCTCTGGCTGTTTTCTACGGAATCCGTATTTCGCAAAATAAAGCCGAACGGTTGATTGCTGAACTTACATTCTCAATAATGTATTCTACAGAAAGCAGCCAGACCTTATAAAACACCAATATCTCTAAAAACCCACCCTTAAAACCACTTTAAAGTTATAAGAATTCGGTATCTACATATTATTTATAATATTTAGAAGTAAAAAACATCCTAGGTGTTACGTAGATTTGATTATTAAATCTTTAGACAAAAGTGCTCGTATCTCCGTTTGAGTTTTTTATGGCTGGCTGCTTTCTGCATAACAGCGTTCACTTAATCTTTAATTATTTTGCGCCCTAACGTGCTTTTACATACAATTTTATAAGTTGTTTGTATCACTCTTATTGTAAATATTTAAAAGTTAAAACATAAATAATAATTTAAAATAAGAAAAATAGCAGGAAGTATATACGTATATTTGTGTACACATAAAAAAAGTATTGTAAAAAACAAAACTTATTTTAATTATTTTTATGATCAATAGGAGACATGATTAATTAATCATTAATTAATCATGTCTCCTATTCGCGGATGACATGAAACTGATGATGGAAATCAAATCAGATGACGATTATTCCAAACTGCAGGCAGACCTCGATTCAATCATGAAATGGTCGTTAGAAAATAAACTTCATTTCAATATAAAAAAATGCGTCGTTATGACTTATAGTCGTTCACAAAATCCGTTATTATACCCGTATAGAATGAATGGAGAAGTACTAACACGCGTAAATATCATCAAGGATCTTGGGGTGACCTTTGATCCCAGGCTAACATTTTCAAATCATATAGTGCAGTTTACTTCGGCTTGCTCCAAAATGCTTGGTTTTGTAATTAGAACTTGCAAACAATTCAGTAACATAGAAGCAATGGCCGCCATGTTCAACGGAGTGGTCAGAAGCAAGCTGGAATACGCTAGTACTGTCTGGATACCATATCAACTTAAATACATAAATATGATTGAACAAATTCAAAAAAAATTCCTAAGGTATGTTTACGTGCGATCTTACGGAATATATCCGAAATTCATGCATCACGTGGAACTGCTAAAGGAGACAAATTATCAAAGCCCGGAGACCAGGCGTAATGCCGGACTCATGGTATTAGAATTAAAGTTAATAAAAAACCTTATTGATTGTCCATATCTCCTGTCATGCTGTGGCTTATTCGCTCCTGACAAATACTGTCGAACTCGTAGCCACGCCCTATTCTACATACCGCAGGGTCGGACAGATGTCATGGCTCAACACAGCATGACAAGAGGTATGGCATTGCTTAATGCCCTACCAGCGGATATAGATGTGTTTGATATCACCCTACCATGTTTTAAAAAAACTATATACATGTATTGTTAGTTGTAAGAAAATTGTACCGTAATTGGACTCACCTGTCTGTCGTACAATAAAATAAAATAAAATGATGAAGATCAAAATATTTATTTCAGAGTCACGGAATCGGGGAAATTTGATAAGGCGATGTCCACATGGTGTTCATAAAGTAAAAATGTAATAAATGTCGGCAAGATCTTTGAGTATATGAATGTTGATTATTAGAAGAATTTCAGGATAGTCAATTTTCTAATGCAGTATTTTATGTTATAATATTAAATCTGTGTTTATTCTTCTTTCTGAAAGTTTTAATAGGGAAATTTAATCCAGGAGGTAATTATAATAATCAAGGTCAAACTCAATCGAAAATCTGGAGACAGAAATTTTTTAAAAAGATATTGGTACCTTTGGGACTTGAACCCAGGAGCTTTCGCTTTCCGGGCTACAGCTCACTGAACTCGAACGGAAGGCGAAAGGCCCTGGGTTCGAGTCCCAGAGATGCTAATATCTTTTTCAGCTTTTTCTTTTGAGTTTCGCTAATATTGTCTTCATTTAATTAAATATGCAATTTATAGTTTACTAGCAGACTCAACCACCCGTTGAGGTGGCTAACGAAACACAACGCCACGCCATTACCCAACCTTTATAACCAACGCCATATGTTAAATTAAATGCACACCACCCGCATGCTATACCGCTGTCTGCTGCCCGCTTGCCAGCCCGCTCCTTTTATTTTTATACTTCAACCAATTTACACAAAACCTTAACAAATTATATACCTAAAAACGTTCCTCGTGAATTACTCTACCTATTGGTGAAAACCGCATGAAAATCCGTTGCGTATTTTAAAAGATTTAAACGCACAGACAGCGGGAGCGACTTCATTTTATATTATGTAAAGAAGATATATCTCAGGAACATTTGTTGAATCGTTTCATTGTTGTCGAAATGAATATTGAAAAAGGGAGACCACTAAAATTACCGATAATAAAAAATAAATAGAAACACATATTTTTATTAGGCAAATGCAAATGCTATCGTCACCTCACGCTGTTGTCGTTTCATGTAAAATCTTATATATAAAAATCTCGTGTCACGGTGTTTGTAGTCGCACTCCTCCGAAATCCGAAACGGCGTGACCGATTTTTACGAAATTTTTTATGCATATTTGGTAGGTATGAGAATAAGTTTTAAAGTATATTTCATACCGCTAGGTGATTAGGGTGTCCCTATCCAGAAAAAAAATCTATTTTTTTATTAATTTGGCTTCAAAAAATACCTATAACCCCAAATTTTAACCCTCCCACCTCTACCCTGCCATTTTTAATCGCGATTTTAGTATTTTTGTATGAAAAAATTTAACCGTCTTTCGTAATTCAAACAGAACTAAATTATTCATGTTGTTGAATGACAGATAGCGCTACGTCCGCCTCATCAAACTTTCATCAATACATGCGCAAGTCATTCACGAGAAGCGTCACGTCATTTTGAAGTTTCAATCGGCGTCATGTTCTCGCGTGGGCAAACCATCGAGCTTATTTGTGTTGGCTAAAGACGGACTGACAAAAAATATCGTACACTCAATTGCTCTTTGAAATTCATATTGATTTTCTTTATTTCCCACTTTAGTTGGTGTTTTTTTTTTTATCGGCGGTCGTCGTCTACAACGCTCCGTTTCTCTTTCTGTTATGGATTCCATCCCCACACACTTACAATTCGTTATTTTTTATGTAACCACCAGAATATTTACCAGAAATAATTTATGTCAGAACAACGTTTGTCGGGTCAGCTAGTAATTAATAAAAAATTCTCAAAATTTCTTAATTGTTTTTCAAATTGCTGTTGGAAACTTTGGTTAAGTAATGGTGTGCATTTTAAGAATTTTGTGGATAACTTTTGATTTGATTATAAAGCGTGGTGTTTTATCTTTCTAACACCGTTTAGGTCATATTTCTAACCGTGACAGTAAGGGAGACGCAACGATTTTTATGAGACCTATATGGGTCGTTCCGAAAATCAGTCAAATTTGACTGAGGGGGTTAAAATAAAAATAAATAAATAGTATTTGTTTTATGGTGAGCATTCGAATATTGCAAACCTAATTATTTAAAAAAAAATAGTATTTGAATATCTGACACAATTTGTGAGGCGAGTATGGGTACCGCCGCCGCGGGGAACCATTTATTGAATAACCAACCAACCTCTGACATAGATCACCTTAAGTGGTTCGCTACGTTTGGTGACTTAGCAGGGATGTCCGGGTTCATGAGGTGAGGTTTTTCCAGGTATTGGCGGCGGATGCGTCTGCCCACCTGCTGCGTGGCGGGCCGGATCGAGAGAGACTGGTTGAGTGAGGCCTTTTGATTTTTTCCAACCGTACTCTCTCGATCCATCGCCTTGCACCGTAGTGGGAGGGATGGATTCACACGTCCGTCACTCTTACCTTTCTCCTTTATAGAAATTCCTATCCTTTACTTCCTTAAAAAGACCCTCCACACCCCATCCTCTAAGATGACATAGGCCCTGGGGGAAATTATTTTCTTCAGAGGAATATAAACGCTAGAAATATTTCGATTCTCGTGCTTGCAAAATTTAAAATCGAGCGTCTTATTTGGTCGAGGCAAGCAAGCGAAATAGTGTTTATTTATTTTGTACATAATTTTATAAGAACGAAAAAAGTTAGAACATAGAAAACCTCAAAAATAGTCTTAGCCATAAAGGGGTATTTTTTAACATTGTTTCTTGTATTGTTTCATAGTTAAGTCATGAAAAAACATTTTTTTTAGTGGTTTGCGCTTATATTTTTTGTTATGTAAATAATAATTTTATTGTAATTCCAATACATAGAAAAGCTAGCAAAAGCTTCAATTTATCCGTAGCATATTTTTTGATGTTCATACTGTAAGCCGATTTGTCGTAAAGATGAATCTAAATAGTATCTAAATAGGATTTCACGTATAACTTCATCTTCCGGACCTTCTGTGTGAAGCTAACGTAAAAAAAAAACTGGACGGTCGATGTGCTAACCATCCAACCTCACCATTTTTACTCAATTCAATCAAATTTATCGCATTTTCAATAGAATCAAGTGTTTGTTGCTTTCTGCAATAATGACAATCTGGTTGATTCCTTCACACCCGTGCATCGTTTTCGTCCCCCAAACGGCGTGATTACTGAGGCAAACCGGAAAGATAACCACCCTTACTGCATGGCTTCTTGCTCTTATAGGATGTTAGAACGGTAATAGACGCCTTTATGGCAAGGTACTGTTAAATGTACAATATATTTATTCTGCTGGCAATTTTGAATGCTGGTCACACCGGACAAGCAATACTTTAGTTCCAATTTCTACCACCAAAATGATTCCCGTCAAAAGTAGTAGTGTCCTGATCAGGGTTGCCGATTTGTGGGTAATTCCCCAAATTGCGGGGAATTTTTAAGATTTTTCAAGAATTGAGTATTTTGCGGGGAAAATGCGGGGATTCTGGGCATTTTTCGATCATCAAACTTTTTTGAAAAATATGTACATTCGGTGGATGATTTCGTAGTTTATTTTATGGCAGCATTGTAACATTTATTTCTAAACAATAATAGTCAGTGGATTCCTGAAGCTAACTAACTCGAAGATAGATGAATTTGCTAGTCATAGAACTTTTACGATAGAAGGTTCCCGCGATTCCGGATTTCTCTCTACATGGTCTGCATGTAGATGATGATGCTGAAAATTACTGGGCTTAAGTGTTTCGCCTAGAAAACAATATAGGACGATACTTGTTCCCAAATAAAAAATAAAAATAAGTTTGTTCTTTTTTGTTTATTTTTTTTCTACTACTAAACAATACATCGGCCCATTGATTTTTTTTATACGTTATTATTTTTGCTTCAATATTGTCATTGGGTTGTAACCTATTTTTTTTTAAATCTTACGTATGTAATAATGCGTTTTAATCAATTTTATTTAATAAAAAGTGCTATTTTCATTAGAATTTTGTTGTGAAGAAATTTGTAGGGAATTTGCGGGAAATTTTATATTACGCTCTCCCCAATTCGGGGATTTTTAACATTTATTGCGGGTATTTTAGAACACAAGCATTGGCAACCCTGGTCCCGATGTGTACAGCTGTCAGATTTAGTCTCGCATTTTTTTAATATAATTTTGTGTCATGTCATCGTATTATTCAGCAATTTAAAAATTAAGTGAATCTCTGTTAATATTTAATCCATCTTATTATATAACTCCCGTGACACATATGAAAGTTTTGGTAAGATTGACACATCCATACCCGGATGATTTATTAAGTACCCGGTGATGTCCGGGATTTCGAAATCAAATATGTGCAAAATTTCATCAACCTCGGCATAAAACTGTAGATTTGCATACAAATCAAATCTAAATCGTCCACTATATTATATATTTCAACCATAGACATCCAAATGACTAGACAAGCAGTTACAGGTGAGGGGTCAAACCAAACCATGGAGGGCGAAGAGGGGAAAGATGACTGTGATTCGTTATACAATCAATCTGACAGTAAATAGGCATCTCGCATTACAATATCACCATTTAGTTCTTAAAAGCAAAATCTGCTTTGAATGAATAGACCTTTTTACATGGGAGCGCGAATTGCTTGCCACGATAATAACATATTTGCTAAGGCCAAATGCTCGCCCCAAAAAGACTCGCCCCAATACACATAGCAATATTTTGTTGCCGTGTTTAGTTAAAACACTATTACAAATGTTTCATAATTTACTTACCCCTGTAACCAGCGACGAGCACACTGGAGAACCGCCCACATTCGCTATGTGCACATTGATATGTAGATATATTGTATAGAATACGCTACCGTTTTGGCGTTGTATTTCGTTAAATGTATGGATGTTACCTTCTAGCTGTTCACGGCAAGAATGATGACGTCACACATTTTAGATTCAAGCGAGGCTCTATCCCCTCCCCATGGAGCGAGCCGGTTCCAAGGGAGAGCTTCAGCCGGCGCCATGTGGAGGGGGAAATAATACGTTTTTATCACTTAGGGCAGGTCCATGTATATTCATATGTCCATGATTTCAACCAATTTACACAAAACCTTCATAAATTATATACCTAAATCTTTCTCATGAATCACTCTATATATTGGTGAAAACCGCGTGAAAATCCGTTCATTAGTTTTTGAGTTTATCGCGTACAGACAGACAGACAGACGCGGCGGAGTAATTTAATTTATAATATGTAGAGATGTAGAGGTAACAGAACTATCTATCTACCTTTAGAAAAAAATAACTATCTATATATTTTTATTTGCACATTATAATATTAAATTAAAAATTAAAAATAAAAATTACGGTTGTCGGTCTATCTCTGAGTTTTTTTAATGTGAATACCTCACAAAAGTCCCTCAAGTGAGACTATGACATTCCCAATAAAGGTTTGCTATGTGAGGGAAGAGGAAGCGTATGAAGAAGAGAAAGGAGGGGAAGTACCTAGCTATTTAGATAAGGTCACCAAACACGGCTAAAGCCATTTCAAGCAAAGTTTCAATACTGAATGGTGGTTTTACACCAGGAGGATTCTGAGGGTACCTTCCACTCTGGAACGTGCCGCAAATATACATACAATATATTATTTTTAAATGACTAATTTGTGAAATAATTCAAATTAATTAAATCCGGGATTCGAGCCTGCGACCTCTAGTCGAGAGCCTTACTCCCTCGACCACAGAGGCCGTAAATGAACTCGATAATGATGTCACAAAGCACTTTTTTTAGGGTGAATTGCTTAATTCAAAAAACAAAAAAATCGACTAAGTGTCAATTTGTGAAACAACTAATTGTCTCAAGACTTTCACACAGGCGATGCAGTACTGTATTATAATAGGTATGTTAGCTGAAAATTATTATAATTCTTCATTTGAAATATATTTCTACTCATTTTTTTGTTAAAATGCACGCACGATTTATGTGAAATTTTATATAGTATAGCTGAAGATTACCGTACAGAACCGAAACATTGCATTGCTTGAAATGCTTTTTAGTGACCAGATCTGAACAGCCGGGTAAATCACAATCTTCATCTTCCCCCTTCAATTCAGCCTCACAACATACATAATTCAATTTTAGAAGCCGGTATGGGTACCACCGCCGCCCCGGTTATCATTTATTGGAAAACCAACACCTCTGCCATAGGTCACCCCAAATGGTTCGCTACATTTGGTGATTTTGCCCGACTTTGGTGCTCGGGTTCACGGGGTGAGGTTTGTCTGCGTTGCAGGCCGGATCGAGGGACTTTTTGGAAGGGAGGGAATCTTGTGTGGAACTAATGTAAATAAAAGATATTGGCATGCCATCGTTCCACTAACTGCGGGACGGTTAGGACTCTTGTGCTAAATGTAAGATTTGAAAATATTTGAAGTGAAAACTTCTTTAGCACCGTTGTGATTTGAAACTCGATGAAACGAAAAAGCGCTACTAAAAAGGGACAAACAAATACATCTATGGGATTTAGCCTGCGTGAGACTGAGATAGAATAATCCGTCTCCTCTTTGTTGAGTGCTTCGTAGCCTATCGGTTCCCTCTTTGTGGGGTGGTTCGTATCCTCTCCACTGTTGTCTACTTTAATTTTCCGAATGTTACACTTCTACCGTGTGCGAACTGCACCCAATGTTTGTTTTTCTACAGGTTTTTCAATGTAATAACAAGGAGCAAAAAACACCTTTACCCGCCGGAATCTTTAATTTTTTGAAGAATATTTAATAACATAGCGACATCCCTGGTTCCAATTCTCCTCACAGCCACCCTTCATATCAAATAAGTCCTGCTGCTAGTATCGCCCTTGCATACAATCGCGCAAAATGATTCCACTAAGAGCCTGGGTCGGGGTGTGCTGTATTATTATTTATCGGCGTTATAAATGTCTGCTTTATCGGCCGTGACTCCGGCGAGTAGGAAACTGTAATGTCGACTGCCGACTGCAACTTTCCGGATGCTGTTTATTTTCAGGGAATGGGATAACTTTCCGCGTGAAACCTTTTAAAACTTTTACTTTGGAAAGTGTGGAAAAATAATTACTTTTGTGAGATCTTTTTAAATTAAGTTTTATATTTAACGTGATTTATTTTTGGGGTATTATGCCGTGTTGCAATCGGAGCTCGTAGAGGTTTGGTGCTGGAAAACGGTATCGGTTCTACATACATGCCATAGTACAATCAAATCTCCAATACACTGTAGTAAGCTTGGGAGCTGCATACAAAACAAATCTACTCCCTGTCGAAATTGTGCAACGTAAAAATTATATTGAAAAAACCAACTCACCTTATTTTTGAAGAATTTAAAGTTTTAAAATTTAATGTAGCAGTCCGAAAAATATAATAATTCAAACAATAAAAGAAAAACAAAATCCCAGCTTTTTAACTGGAAGTTGTGCTGGTCAAAAACATATATTTCCAACACAAAAATGTAAAACCTCATTTGTAAAACATCATTACACATATCTAGGGAAAAAAATACTTCAACAGCCTACCCGAAAAGATAACAATTGAAGACGATAAATGCCTATTAAAGGCAATTAAAGAGCAATTCAATGTAAAAAGAACAAAATGGTGAAATTATCTTCATAACTTGTATAACTTTTAAAGTTGTCTTATTTTGAAAAAGTTCCTGCCATAATTAATTATAAGATACAAAATATATTTTTCATCCCGATACTCGTCCCTCTTCTAATCACAGGCATCTGCTTCTATAGAAGGGAAAAATGATAAAATGAAGGAAAGGAAACACTGAAAACTTATCATGTTATTGTGTATTCAACGGGACGGATAGGAAAGGACACGCAGAGAGAAACAATTTATTTATTAAATAGCATAGCAACGCATACCGGGTATCACAGCTAGTTTATAATAAAAAATTCTACGTTTTACGCAATAACAAATTTTTAAAAATATATATTTGATTATTTTGTGATACCTCACAATTGATTCATTTAAAGTAACACATAGTCAAATTGCGGCACGTTATAGAGTGGAAGATACTCTCAGTATCACCCCGGTGTAAGACCACCATTCAGTGTTGAAACGTTGCTTGAAATGTCTTTATCCGTATTTGGTGACCAGATCAGAATAGCCAGGTGCTTCCCAGCATTCATCTTGCCCATTTCCGTCCTCTCCCCACTACCTTCAGCTTCACAACATACCCCAATTGGTGGGCTAGATAGTTGGGAGCAGATGGGACTCTTAATCAAGATCATCATCATCATCACTATTGGCTCTACAACCCCTGGTGGGTCTTGGCCTCCTCAGGAGTCTTCCTCCACTCATCTCGGTTTTGTGCCAGCTCTCTCCAGTTTGGAAGCTCCAAGATAGATATGTCTTTGAGGACGTTGTCGCTCCATCTTAGTCTTGGTCTTCCCAGGCTCCTTCGCCCTATTGGTCTTGAGTTCAGCAGGGACTTTGGTGCTTGATTCTCGGCCATTCTCTCCACATGACCCAGCCACCGAAGTCTTCCCAATTTTATAAATTTTGCGACGTTTAGCTCCTTAAACAAAGTATAGAGCTCATTGTTATAACGTCTGCGGCAAAATCCATTTTCTAGAACCGGTCCGAAGATGCGCCTCAAAATTTTTCTTTCAAAAACGTCCAGTGCTCGCTCATTCCTCTTAGTTAGTACCCAAGTCTCAGCTGCGTAGGTAAGTACTAGTCTGATAAGTGTTTTGTACACTAATATCTTTGTGTTTCTGGACAGCAGTTTGGACTTTAATTGGTTTTGTAGGTGGAAATAACAGCGATTTGCGCTTAATCAAGGTATGGGGCTCTTAATTAATGCGTACCCCAAGTTCAATAGAATATAATTATTTAAAAATGGAACTCAATCTAGAACAATCCTGTATATTATAAAATTCTGCATTAAATTCTACAAAACAAAATTCAAATTCACGAAGTTCCTGACTTCACAATAACGTTGTCTAGTAGCACTATAGTGGAGGAAGTACGATTGTATTAATGGGTTTATGAACGCAGGGGATCGAACCCTCGCCTGGTGCATGATATCACCTGATCCGCATCCAATCCCAGTCGACCGCGGAGTAATTTTGATGAATGTGATTCGGCTTATCCGGTTTCAAATTATTATGTTTTATTTTATTACTCGTTACGTCGGTAACATAGGAATATTGGTTGGTAAAAAATATGAATGAGCTTATCTGAACTATCAAATCTTCGATAATTGGGGTACGTTGTTGGGTGAAGAGAGTGTGAAAGGAAGGGAGATTGGATATAAAAGGTTGGAAAGTATCTGGCTATTCAGATCTTCTTATTAAATATGGTTAGAGCCTTTTCAAGTAGGGATGTCGAAAGTAAAAAAAAATATCGATATATCGATGTATCGATATTTATTAAAATATCAATATCGACGTCGATATATCGAGGAAAAATATCGATGTATCGATATATTGGTCAAATTTTCAAAAGATTTTGCGTTTTTAAAATAATAGTGAATTCAGCTCAATTTAATCAATCGTAATTTTTATACACAATGTGCATTATTTTAATGGACAAAAATCTCAATAAAAATGAAGGTATTTTTATCAGTACTAATTTTTATTAGGTAATAATTACAAAAATAACAAAAACTAAAAAGCTGTCTTCTAACTTATATGTTATATAATATAATTTATTAGGTAATAATTACAAAAATAACAAAAACTAAAAAGCTGTCTTCTAACTTATATGTTATATAATATAATTTATTAGGTAATAATTACAAAAATAACAAAAACTAAAAAGCTGTCTTCTAACTTATATGTTATATATAAACTGAGACGCATACAAAGTTTGTATGCGTCTCAGTAACATTCTATGGGCGTATTAATCTGTCAAAAAGGACTTCGTGTTTGGAACATGGCATAGCCAATAATCGTAGACAATTGGGAACCAACACATAGGAGTGGCTTAGAAAAAAATGGCGAAAAATAGCATACATTTCTATGTATGTACGAGTACCTACACATATGAGATAGTATTAGTGATCACAAATACTAATGCAAAGACAATAAGCTATTAATAGTTAAAATTTTAACCGCCAGATGTCATGAACCAATACAGTTAATTTTTCCGTTCGTTCCTATACGGTTTTGGATTCTAGTGACTTTAGTTACATAAATAAATAAAAATATCGATTTGATACAATTTTCGATATTGGATGTTTTGTATCGATATATCGGATCAAAATATATCGCCTAAAAATATCGATGTATTGAATTAAAAATATCGATACATCGATGTATCTATACTTTTTCAACAAGCCTATTTTCAAGCAAAGTTTCGGTCCTAAATTTGGTGGTCCTTTCACTAGAACGATATTGGGAGTAAATCATCATTTTTCTCCACTCTCTAGAAAAAAAAATCCCTCAAAATAATTTGTCGTCTTTATGGAGTGTCTTTTTAGAGAACGGAAGGAGAGGAAGTTCTGGACGGGAAAAAAGGTATGAGGGGTGAAGAGAGTCCGGTCTGGAGCCAGTGAGACTATGGCATCTTCAATTGGGGTATGTTGTGAGGCTGAAGGTAGTGAGGAGGGGAACGAGATGGGGAAAAGGAAGTTGGCTGGCTGTTCAGATCTGGGCACCAAACATGGCTAAAGCTATTTCAAGCAACGTATCAATTAATGAATGGTGGTCTTACACGGCATCACTGAGAGTACCCCAAAGATGACGTAGGCCCTGATGGAAATTATTTTCCTCAGGGCCTCCTGTGTGGAGCTCATGTAAAAAAAAAAAAAAAACCTTCCACACTGGAACGTGCCGCAAATAAAGTATATATTATTTTTAATTAATTAATTGTTAAATCACAAATTAACTAACTAACTAACTAACCATCACGCCGTTTCCCCGCAGGGGTAGGCAGAGAGGACGGATCGCCAAACAACTCGGTCTTGGCACACACTCTTTGCCTCACTCACATTCATACATCGTCTCATACATACTCTTCTATTATTCTGACTTTTGACATGGCCCGTCTCGTATCTGATTCACTTGATCGTGCCATGTCTTCCTCGGGCGTCCCCGACTTCTTCTACCATTCACATTTGCATCATATATTCTTTTTACACTTCTTTCTTCGCTCATTCGCTCTACGTGCCCAAACCATCTGAGGGTCCCTTTCTTAATTTTGCTCATTATACTTAACACAAATTAAACAAATGAAATTTATAAAAATAAATATATATTTATTACATTGATGGGAATAACCTTAAAAAAATTTAAAAATAGAGTAGTCATTATAAAAAAAAAAAAATTGTTAGCCCACACCGGGATTCGATCCCACGACCTTCAAGTCAAGAGTCTCACCCCTACACCACGCCGGCCGTCAGTTGTACAGTATAGCATTAAAAAATGTATTTTCGGATATATTTTCGAAATCTCTCACTACCTTCAAAAGGAACTTATACTTGCATATACCTGACGATCTCCTCACTTAGAGCCACTTTCTGATTATCATTGAATCATTCACCTTCTTCTGAATTGGCTCTATAATATGTGTATGTACGTATATGTGTGTGTGTGTGTGTGTGTGTACAAATGTACATGTATGTATAAGTATATGTAGAATGTGCAAAGGTGGTAATTAAATTATCCAAAAAAAACCTCCGGACTTCCCCACTGATCGCATATTCGAAGAATTAAAAGTTCCAACATTTATAAACTTTTTTGTTAAAAATTCAATCATACAAATTATAAAAGAAAAACATAGATATCCAAATTTAATCATATTTCTATGAAGAAAAAAATAAATACTCATTCATTACTGAAAATCGTACTAGACTTAAACATGTATTTGTGTGCCCCAGTGGCGGATACAGAAAAAAACTCAAGGGGGGGGGGGGCAAAAGATATAAGAAAACTAAAAAGTTGACAACAGTGGGGAGAGTACGAAGCACCGCACAAAGAGGACACTGACTATACTATCTCATTCTCTCGCAGGCTAAAGCATATAGATGTATGTGTTTGTCAAATCACAACGGTGCTAAAGAAGTTTTCACTTCAATAAATAAATATAAGATTGGCGGACCGCACATTTAAAACTTGGCTGGCCACGGGGAGCAGTAGGGCTGCATTACACGATCAAGGGAATCAAATACTTGAGTCGGGCCATGTTAAGGGTACCTTTACATGAAACGACGTATGAATGTGAATGAAGCAAAAGTTGTGGGTACCGCCGCCACGAGAATAATTTTTTGGATATTACCTCTGCTATAAGTCATCCCAAGTGGATCGCTAAGTTTGGTGACTTTGAAGGGATGCCTGAGTTCGCGGGATGCGGATTTTCAGGATGGAAAGGACTGGGTGAGGGATACCATTTAACCTCTCCAGCAGGAATCTCCCGACCCATTGCCTCGCATCGCAGTGGGAAGGAAAGGTTCATCCGTCCATCTCTCCTGGACACACTAACCCAGAGAGTCCTAACCACCTATCATACCTTTTTTCTTCCTCTATTTCCTTTCTCTTAAATGACCCTTCACTTAGCATCTCCAAAGACAATTTGTAATAGTTACCAAAAATGACAGTGGATGAGTTTGTGTATTCTGGAAGTATGTTGTTATGATGCAGTACAAATCCGTATTACTTTAAATATAATTATTAACATCTTTATTATTTGTACTGCATCCTAACAACTCTACCCGTCGAAATCGTAATTAGGTAGGAACTTGTTATTAATTATTAGAGTGCCAGCTCTGACTTTATCGACGGCCCGGGGCGACCTCTGGAGCAGTTCCGTGGCAATACGTCACTTTTTGCGTGGGTAGGTTTCGGAGAGTCGGGGCCCGGAACCTATCGACGCGACAGTCAATGGAGTTTTTGTGAGATTTGAGTTTTGAACGGGAAAAAAAATCCTTTTTACTTTAGATAATGCCGGGCGGTAAAAGTGATAACGAGTACGTATTGTGTGATCGATAGTTTGAATTCCCCTTGGTAGGATTAGCTGTGATTCCTGCAATCCTAAGGAAACTTGTACGGCGGCCAAGCGTTGTTGGAGCCTGAAAGATTCAATCCATGATAAATACGTCCGATCACACTAGGACAGAGCCCCGTTTTGACGGATGATTTGGGGTTCCATTAGCCCGCGATGATATTCGCTGTTCTTTGTGGCGGGAAAGTAATTTTACGCCGACCCTGACTCTCGTCTGGACCGAGGGCGGCCTACCTACATGCCAAACCTTCTTGAACGTAAAACACCCCCATTGGCGGCGGGGTGACTTGCTAATTTTGGACGTGGCGAAAGGCCGCTTGATGTTCTCCCTTTGGCGGCGGGGTTACTTGCTAAATTGGGTCGCGGCGAAAGGCCGCTTGACGAACTCCCTTGACGGCGGAACTGACTCCAGATCTCGGCTTCGGTGATGGCTTTCCGGATCATGCACGAGGAAATGCTGCCTGTGCCTTGCAACTACTAGACGGACATTTTATTAGTTAGCTAGCGATAGAATTCATAGTAAAAAAGAGGTCGGTTCCATGGGGGTAAGTGAAATGCAATATTTAAAACCTTGTCGAGTGAGGCCTCGACCCATGTTTGCCATTTGATTTAAAATTATATGCTTGATCTCACAATTCCGCCTTTAAATTATGTACCTTGCAATAACCATCCCTTTGGAGAACGACACATATCGTGGTTTAAGATCCACACCCTGAGCATATTTGGGAACCACAGGTATTCTTGACGGGTTCCATAACCCGTCCAGAATTGGCGCTTCCTACGGGATAAAATCTGTGGGATCCTGACCAGCACTACAACACTAAAGTTGTTTTTTACGAAAAGTATACTTGGCTTTGCCACCTGGCGAAAAACCCACGTAGCAATTGGCTACCCACTAAAAATGGCTGGATATGTGTCGCGCTTCGATTGTATGGTGTGTTTTGACCTTGAATTCATTTGTTCACACTGAAGTTTATGAACATTTATTGATGGCATAACCTGTACGCGTTGCAAAGAAAAGATGCCACAAGTATGTGCTATTTTAATAATCCTCGAAGATTATAAAATTATTTTGTAACTGTACTTTTGCTTGCTTAAGTCTTGAATTAAAACAAATATTAATACCGGATATTAATTATGGTGAACAATAATATGTCTAGTCTAGTCTATTACAAAGTTATCGACATTAACTCCACCTGTGGCCTTTACGAAAAATTCAGGTCCGCCTAGCTTTGGTTTGCGTCTCCGCTACAATAAAGGTACTACTCTTGTGAAATTAATGGGCCACATACATATTCATTTAAATGGGTTTAAAAAAAAATGTATTTTCATGTAAATGGGCTACTTACATATTCATTTAATTGGAATTGGAAAAATATATTTTCATGTAAATGGGGAACATACATATGCAAATAAAATTTCAAATTTTTATTTTTTTAAATGAAAGCGGGAATAACAAATGAAATATTTTATGTTTTGATTTAAAATACAGGGTTATTTTTTTTAGTTTTTATGATTGACGTAGTACATTTTAGGTAAGTTCCGACGGATTTCAGTAATTACGGTCATCTTCCTTTTCTTTTTTTTTTTGTCAAGTTTAATTATCCGAATTCATCATGTCTACTCCAATCCCTAATGTGAATAATGCTTCCAAAGAGGAGTTAATTAAGGAACTAACATTGCGGTCCGTGGATCCTGCAACTACATTCGAGGCGTTACGCAAAAAAGCGCGCGCTTTTAATAAAACACTAAAACAATCTTCAAGCGCGCAGTCTGAGGAAGACAATTCAGTTTGTGATTCCGAGGATGATACATCGGGAAGTAATTCGGATGACGTATTAAATAATGAAACAAAAGGGAAGGTCACCTTAATTAAGAAAACCAAAATAATTTATAAAAAATCTTCGGCGCACGGGCTAGGTAATTGGGATTACAAGTACGACGGAAAGACCTGTGTTCGGGACTTCCTGTTTTTAGTGGATGAACGTTGCAGATCACGCGGTATTTCGCACAATGAATTAGTGAAGTCTTTTACGGAAATTTTAGATGGAATTGCATTACTGTGGTATAGGTCCATTTATCATCCGGATTTGAAGTGGGAAGACCTTTCCAACCTATTGATCAAACAATTTGAGGGAGAGGGAAAACAACTCGATTTAAAAGCGGAATTGTTTAATTTAAGGCAGCCCAAGGGAATGTCTGTATTCGAATTTTCATTGAGAATGAAGGCACTCAATAATAAACTTGATGCCAAACTGCCCGAACCAGAGCTGTTGCAGTTGGCAATGAAGGCTTTGCTTCCAACTTATGCAAACCTACTGGCAGCTAGGGATTTTATCTCTTTTGAGGATCTTACAAGAGCAGCTGCTAGGCTTAAATCACTGTCTGAAGCCTCTACGTCTTCTTCTTCTAATTTCAAAGTCGTTGAATTTCCGGAAAAATCTACTAACTATAGGAAGTTTTCTTCTTCCGATAATAAATATAGTTTCAATAAGCAACACAATAATTCGTACTCTCATCAAAAACAACAACGTCTTCCGAATACTTATAATAATGTTGTTTATACACGCAGTCAACCATCTCCTCCAAATAATAGGATTATTTGTGATTTTTGTAAAAAGAGTGGACATAAAGTAACGGAATGCTGGAAAAAAGCCTCCGGTACAAAAAATGCTAAGATTGGCACCGTACATAGTGGTACCAAGCCTAATAATCAAAAAAACTAGCTTGGAGTCGCTCTGGACACGCCCCTCCCTGTGCGCAAAGGGAACGGGAGTGGCAGAGTTGGCTCCGACTGGTTAGACAGTTTCTGTCAACACCGTCTTCTGGGGTGGTGGGCCCGCTACCACAGAAGCCGGATGTCGCGGATGACAATCGTCCATTTGTTAATGTATATATTATTAATAATAATTTTTCTGCTCTCTTAGATAGTGGAGCAACAGTCTCTTGTTTAGGAGGAGATAGTTTTAAGCAATTTTTAGATTTAGGCATAGAATTAACGAAAGTAGACTTTAACGTTACAACAGCTGACGGCTCGAGTCAGTCTGTTCTGGGTACTCTAACTTTGCCGGTGACGTACAATACAATCACAAGGGAGGTTGTCTTTTACGTCATTCCATCATTATCACCTAATTTTATTTTGGGGGTCAACTTTTGGAAGCAGTTTCGAATCGCACCGGAACTGTTTCCAGATGTGCACGAACCTCACCATTCGGGTCACATTAATGAATTACGAGCAATTCGCCCTGCTTCTTCATTATCGGTTTCCGAAAGCAGAGCTCTTTCGAAAATAATTAGTAAATTTGACTCTATTTCCTATGAAAAAAAAGGTTTGGGTTTAACGCATTTAGTGAAGCATAAAATCATTACAACTGGTCCTCCGATTAAGCAGCGCTACGATCCTCTGTCTCCTGCTAGACAACGTCAACTCGACGCGGAAGTGGACGAGATGCTCAGTTTAGGAGTAATCCGCCCCTCTCGATCGCCTTGGTCTAGTCCCGTGATTATAGTACAAAAGAAGGATGGTACGGGGAGATTTTGCCTCGACTCCAGAAAATTAAATAACGTAACGACCAGAGACAGTTACCCATTACCTCATATCGCACGTATCTTAGACAAATTGGGTGGCGCAAGATACGTATCTTCAATAGATTTGAGTAAGGCGTTTTGGCAGGTAGCGCTGGATAAAGACTCCTGCGAGAAAACAGCATTCGTCGTTCCGGGCCGTGGACTCTTCGAATTTACTCGTATGCCGTTTGGGTTAAAAAATGCACCCAGTGAACTCCAAAGACTGGCTGACGCTCTGTTTGGACCAGAATTTGATGATAACGCCTTCTGTTATCTAGACGATTTAATTTTAATTTCGGAGGATTTTGATTCTCACATTAAACTACTAAACAAAGTTTTTGAAAGACTGAGAGATGCGGGCCTCACTATAAATCAAAAAAAGTCTGAGTTCTGTAGATCAGAGCTTAAGTACTTGGGATACATAGTAGATTCACAGGGACTTCGCACAGACCCGGTGAAAATTGAGAGCATAAAGGATTTTCCAATTCCAAAAAACGCGAAAGGAATCCGAGCTTTTCTTGGTCTTTCAGGGTATTTTAGACGTTTTATCAAAGGCTTCTCGAGTATAGCCGCTCCATTGACGAAGCTTACTGGTTCAAAGAACGGTGTCAGTAACTTCAAGTGGACACCGGAAGCAGAAAAAGCTTTTAACGATTTAAAACAAGCCCTTATGAGTGCTCCGGTTTTAAGCTGCCCAAACTTTTCAGAACCGTTCGCGAAACATTGCGACGCAAGCTCCGTAGGAGTGGGGGGGTGTCCTGATTCAGAATATAGACGGTGCCGAACACCCGATTGCGTACTATTCACGTTGTCTTAACACACACGAACGCAACTACGGAATTACGGAGCGTGAACTCTTAGCAGTGCTGGATTCAGTAACGCACTTTAGACCCTATATTGAAGGAGAGCATTTCACAGTTGTTACTGACCATTCGAGTTTAAAATGGTTAGGTTCACTATCCAATCCTAGTGGCCGTCTTGCTCGATGGAGCTCACGGTTATCGCAATTTTCCTTTGATGTTGTTCACCGTAAGGGAACTCAACATATTGTACCGGACGTCCTCTCGCGTATGGATGTAGCCCTCGTATCGGGATCTGACCTTGTTGATACCACTGATAAATGGTATTTAAATGTTTGGAAAGGTTGTCAGGAATTCCCACAACGATTTCAGAACTTCCAAATTCGCGATAACGAATTGTTTCGTCATACGAAAACTAAGTTAGCTCTCTGTGAGGATACAGCGTGGAAGAAGGTAGTTCCTCATGAACTCAGACAAAAGATTTTGTCAAATGAACATGAATCCTCTCGAGCTTGCCATCCCGGAGTTTTTAAAACATACAAAAAATTGCAATTACGTTATTACTGGCCGAACATGTATAAAGATGCCAAAGAATTTGTAAATCGTTGCCAAACTTGTAAAGCCCATAAGATAAGCACGGCACCTCCTAATGGTTTATCCTCAAACCCTAAACGTGTCACTAGACCTATGCAAATGCTGTCATTAGATTTGGTAGGTCCCTTACCTCGGAGTTACTCCGGCTTTACGATAATATTAACATGCGTTGACGTTTTTTCTAAATTCACTTGGTTATTTCCGCTGCGCAACGGCTCCGCGAAAAGCATAGTTAAAAATTTGGAAGAGAACATTTTCCTTGTTCACGGGGTGCCTCGTACGATAGTGTGCGATAACGGTCGCCAGTTCATCTCACGGGAGTTTAAAGAACTGCTACAAAGTTACAATATACCACCTCCTTTTTATAACTCGTATTATACTCCTCAAAACAATGTTGTTGAGAGATACAACCAAACACTAGGAACTGCATTGTCAATCCTGGCCGAATCTGACCACCGTAACTGGTCCAAATTTCTGCCACAAATTCAGTCCGCAATGAATAACACCGTTAATTGTGCGACAAACTATACTCCGTACTTCCTAATGCATGGTAGGGAGCAAATTCTCGACGGAGATTTGCACCGCATTCCTATAGATAATGGGGATACTCACTCGGAAAGAGGGACTCTGCCTTCCACTTATGCTCAAAGGTTACAGAGTTTGGCAAACATATATGAACAGGTGTCGGACGCTTTACTCAAAGCTTACCAGACAGGAGCGAATCGTTACAACTTACGCAGAAGAAACGTCACATATCAAGTTGGTGACGTCGTGTGGAGACGGAACTTTGTTCAGTCTAACGCGTTAAAGTATTTTTCTCAAAAATTGTCACCACGTTTCGTGCAAAATGTTATAATAAAGAAAAAATCGGACTTGGTATATACCTTGGCAGATCTTAAAGGTAAGGTATCAGGGGATTTTCATATAAAGGATATCGTCAAATCAGACAAAGTTCCTGTGTAAATTCTTTTCGCACATCAATTTCTCAGAAGGTCTGGCCATCTTTCTTGAGGACTGATATTTTCACTAATATATAACTTTGGTTATTTACTTTAAATTTTTACGCACGGAAACTTCACCGGCCTGATCAACCGGGTTGAAGAATTCCTAGCGTTCTGACAGTCTTTTCTCCTGTCCTAGGTTCATTTCGGGGAATTTTTTTTTCTCTTCGTGTTAACTACTCCGCGTGGGTGTATTTATAAATCTAATATTTTTATTTCATAAGTTACTCCCTTAAAACATAACCATCAACTCCGGTAATAGTACTCGAATTGAATGGATTAGAAAAACCCTTATTAGCATTAGTTTTAGTTATAAACGGATTATGTGTATAATAGGCTTCAGGTGAACAAATGAATGGTCAGTTAAATGCTCTTCTGAATCGTGTATGTTGTTTTACACGAGCATAACAGCATTTCTCTCTAAATAAGTGCCTTAGGTTAATTTGTCGTATTTTGTATTATTTATTTGTATACATTTTGAAATCCAAGAAGTTACAACCCGACTGTCTCCTTCGTTTCAAGATGGGCAAAATAAGGAAGCCTTGTTTTCCACTATATGTCTACAGACGCTGATTGTTCTTGTTTCATCATTAATATTAATATGCATATAGTGACATGGCTTTACAAAAGATGTCTCGACAGGTCCAAAATTCAAATAAAAGCCCGCATCAAACGGTGCACATAATTATTAAATTTAGTAATTAAATTAGACCTTCAATAATAAAAATAATAAAAAAATCGCTTTCCTGCTGATGAAACAAGATATATCGTCCTTATTTTTCCTTTTTAGTCTAAGACAAGCTTATAATGTGGAACGACGTGCCAACTCCGTTCCTTCCACATTTTAAGTCACTTCAGTCATATTATTATAATATTTGTTTTTTGTATCTAATTTTATTAAAGAGTCCAGAGCATATGTAGATGTTACGAAACCTTTCCTTGTGTTTTGAGTTTTTTTTTCTCTTCTCTTTTCAAAATAATGTAAATTTGTATTTGTTGCTTACTTATTGACCTCTTGATAGTCATTTTGGTGAACACACTAGTTGTTCTTGATATAAATAATATTTAAAATTGCAAAAATTTTCATTGTATTTAGTTATAAGTAAGTTTGGTTATGGTTGGATTGACCCTTAGATTCATCAAATTTCATTATTCATTTTGTTACTCTTCTTTATAGTTTATTTATATAATTAATTATTTTATAACGTAGAAAGTTTCCTTAAAATAATGCGTCAAACCTATTAACGGTTCTGATACTGATGATAGTTGCATATCACTTGACCCGATTGCACCTTCTATATTGATGGATGTATACATTATTACATTGGCACCATTCTTATGCGATGGTTGTTGACAATTTAACACTCTGTATTAACTACTCTATTTCTCTGGTATGCACCCCCATACGACCTAGTTAGATAGGATAGTTAGGTGTTTTTCTTATCTCCTATGGAGAAGTAGAGGCAGTGTTAAGTGAGGATTGGTTTTCCATCCTAAAAAGTGATGCCTATGTGGCTTCTTTAAAAACCTATTTAAGGAAAGTGTTGCCTTAAGGCATTTATGTGTCGTTGTTGGTTCAGAAGGTGTTAGATTTTAATTATTTCTTATGTTTACTGTTAAGTTCTTATTTACTAAGTTGTATTGTTTTATTGCAGTTGTAACGCTAACGGCAGTTCGTGACTTAGTTCTGTTTTCAACACTCATTGTACTTCATACGGCGAGTGCTTGAGGACTCCGTTCGCGTTACACCGTTTCTTTCTATGCTTCCCAGCATCATTATTCGTAAGCCTATCATAATAAAGAATGGTTGTTTCGTGGACCTGGCCATCCGGCCTTAAGCTTGATGGAGTGCGACTGGAGTTGCGAAACATCCATTCGAAATAAGTTGTTGACTAATCTAATGTTTTTTTTGTCATTTTCTTTTCCAAATTTTACTGCTCACTGCTTGCTTGTATTTTATAATTTTGTTTTACTGTTTTATAAATCCCGTGGACCGACCTAGACAGCATAGGATCAGGTTGTTTTGAATGAATTACATGTTTGAGGGCAAACATTTGGTGGCGAGGGGGGTAATGTTATGATGCAGTACAAATCCGTATTACTTTAAATATAATTATTAACATCTTTATTATTTGTACTGCATCCTAACAACTCTACCCGTCGAAATCGTAATTAGGTAGGAACTTGTTATTAATTATTAGAGTGCCAGCTCTGACTTTATCGACGGCCCGGGGCGACCTCTGGAGCAGTTCCGTGGCAATACGTCACTTTTTGCGTGGGTAGGTTTCGGAGAGTCGGGGCCCGGAACCTATCGACGCGACAGTCAATGGAGTTTTTGTGAGATTTGAGTTTTGAACGGGAAAAAAAATCCTTTTTACTTTAGATAATGCCGGGCGGTAAAAGTGATAACGAGTACGTATTGTGTGATCGATAGTTTGAATTCCCCTTGGTAGGATTAGCTGTGATTCCTGCAATCCTAAGGAAACTTGTACGGCGGCCAAGCGTTGTTGGAGCCTGAAAGATTCAATCCATGATAAATACGTCCGATCACACTAGGACAGAGCCCCGTTTTGACGGATGATTTGGGGTTCCATTAGCCCGCGATGATATTCGCTGTTCTTTGTGGCGGGAAAGTAATTTTACGCCGACCCTGACTCTCGTCTGGACCGAGGGCGGCCTACCTACATGCCAAACCTTCTTGAACGTAAAACACCCCCATTGGCGGCGGGGTGACTTGCTAATTTTGGACGTGGCGAAAGGCCGCTTGATGTTCTCCCTTTGGCGGCGGGGTTACTTGCTAAATTTGGTCGCGGCGAAAGGCCGCTTGACGAACTCCCTTGACGGCGGAACTGACTCCAGATCTCGGCTTCGGTGATGGCTTTCCGGATCATGCACGAGGAAATGCTGCCTGTGCCTTGCAACTACTAGACGGACATTTTATTAGTTAGCTAGCGATAGAATTCATAGTAAAAAAGAGGTCGGTTCCATGGGGGTAAGTGAAATGCAATATTTAAAACCTTGTCGAGTGAGGCCTCGACCCATATTTGCCATTTGATTTAAAATTATATGCTTGATCTCACAATTCCGCCTTTAAATTATGTACCTTGCAATAACCATCCCTTTGGAGAACGACACATATCGTGGTTTAAGATCCACACCCTGAGCATATTTGGGAACCACAGGTATTCTTGACGGGTTCCATAACCCGTCCAGAATTGGCGCTTCCTACGGGATAAAATCTGTGGGATCCTGACCAGCACTACAACACTAAAGTTGTTTTATACGAAAAGTATACTTGGCTTTGCCACCTGGCGAAAAACCCACGTAGCAATGTTTACGAGAGGTGGGAAAGCTGATAGAGATATTGAAAGATGGGTAAATGCAATTAACTCCGCATTTATGGAGGACTGAACGCCGTTGGCGCTAAAAAAAAACTGTCGAAAGAAGCGAAGCTAGCAGTCCACAATGGAGGGCTGGTACCAACCCTGATGTATGGCATTGAAGCATGAAACTGGCAGAGGAAGGACTAAATGCCATAGAATTGCGGCGTATGTGTGGTAAAGCCATGTATGATAGTATGAGAAAAATATGAAATGAAAGAATGCAAGGCCGATGCAAGCGTAATAAGTAAGATTAAGAAAGGGACGCTTAGATGGTTTAGACATGTAGAGCTAATGCTTGTAGAAAGATTTTCTTATATTTAGGGGGAAGCAAGGGGGGGGCGCGCGCCCCCCATATGTATCCGCCACTGGTGTGCCCCAAAACTACATAGACACTTCTTTTGCCCAACACCATTATACACACCAAGGAAAATACTTCTTCAATAACCTATCAGTAGAAATCAGAAGCATTAATGACAAATTACAATTGTTGAACTCTATCAAAAAGTATTTTAGAGAAATCATCAACGGGAAAACTGCTTCACCTATTTTCACATGAATGTCACACTTAAAATTGTACCTGGTTTTCTTATTACTGATTACATGCATATCTGTGTCTTTTATTTAAAAGGGTGTTGATAAGATGTATTTGTATTCATTGCACATATATATGTGAAATACGTGACTAGTAATTGTACATATATGAAATGTATTAACTGCATCGTAATAACTGTACCAATAGGTTGATATATATGAAACGCGTGACGGTATTTGTACATGTATACATATATGAAATGTAAACTGTTCTTCCATCCACAAGCAAATGCTTTTAATGGAAGACCGGTAATATTATAATATGTAGCATTTTAAAGATAAATAAACAAATAAAATAATTAAATAAAATAAAAAATGTGTATTTATTTATTTATTTACGCCCTAGTGGGCTTTTACAAAGATAGATAATAACAGTTAGGCAGGTATGTAGTACACAATATACAATGATTAAAATAATAATGAAAAATAAAATTAATTAAAATTAAAATCATACATTTCATTAAAGTAATTATAAAGATTTCGTTTTATAACTAATATGGAATCTGCAAACATGTCTACAATATTCCCAACTTTATTGCCAAAATAATGTAATCTATTTATAAGTGTATGAGCTTCATAGTTTGTTTTAAAATTGTCACAGAAGAAGGTAGCACTTTGCCTCGTATTTCTGGTCGGTACGTAAAATTTTATTTTGGCGAGAATTTCAGGATTGTCAATGCAATTATTAATGATTTTATTTAATAGTACAAGATCAGAGATGATTCGCCTATCGGATAGCGTAATTAAGTTGAGTTGTTTCATCAAAAGGACATAGTTAATATTTTTAATTGGAATATTCAGCTTAAAGTTAATAAATCTTAGGAATTTGTGCTGTACCCTTTCTATATTGTCGGAATGTATTTTATTAACTGGGGACCAAATGGGCGAATTATACTCTACCTGGCTTCTTACTAAAGAAGTGTATAATATTTTCAAACACTCTAGTGACTTAAAATCACTTGCTGTTCTGCATATAAAACCAAGCATTGTATATATATACCTACCTATATAATATAATCTCCGCAAACCGTTTCAAAGCTTAACGTATCACGCTGCACGCATGACAGACAGAATGCACCCCTGCAAATATATTTATGATCGTTATACCTGCTACCACTACCTTGTAATCCCCCGAACATTCTACATCAACCAAATCCGGCAGGGGTGCATCCTGGGGCCGTTATTAGAAAAAAAAATAATACCGCACAAGAGTCCCAACTACTCCCAACAGCGTGGATCCAGTGAAGACCGTGGCATCCTTAATTGGAGTATGTTGAGAGATTGAAGTTAGTAGGGAAGGGAAGGAGATGGCGGAGAGGAAGGTGGTGAAGTACCTGGGTATTCAGAACTGGCCACTAAACACGGATAAAGCCATTTCAAGCAATGCTTATTTCACTAAAGCGGTAACAAAAGTACTCGGGAACGTGCCGCAAAAAGACTTATTAATATAATTTTGTGTGGAATAACACAAATTAATCAAATATAATTTATTTTGCCTTACCACTCAACCACGTAGGCCGTCAAAAACGTAAAAAAAAAACTATGTCACATGCGGTAGAACTGAAACCTTCAGAAAACTAATCTAGACAAGAGTGGGAATAATACGAAGCACTTTTTTTATCAATGTGAAGGATCATATTTTCCATATTTTTGTCGTCGAATGCCAGTGCATCTTTTCCTACGCATTTGGTCATCTTATTAGAATTTGTGTTTTCTACTTCGGAGTCGCTAGATGTCGCTTTCTTTTGAGTTTTCTTAGCCTGTTCATTTTGTCTGAAGATCGGATATTGATTTTACAGAGATAATTTTTTTTTTTTAATTTCGTAGGATTCGATCCTTAGTCGGCTGAATATCTGGCCGATAAGGTTCGTCAGGCGTTTTATACCGCTAGACTAAAGGAGACTTGCGTGGGACCGTGGATATATCGAATTATATTGGAACCGAGTACCCGTGAATTAAATCATTATTTTATTGCTATCTCTTTCTGTCGCAGACGAAATCCTGTAGATGTATATATTTGTTTATTTTTAGTGTCGCTCGCTTTCGTTTCATCGAGTTTTAAATCACAACGGCGGTAAAGAAGTTTTTAATTCAAAAATAATCGGTATAAATAGCTAGGTTCCTTACCTTCCCCTACTAATCTCCTTGAAGGGTCCCAGTGTTTTTGAATAGTTGGGATTCTTGCGCAGTTGGGTATCAGTGAAAACGTATATAGACAATGATGATGTTGATTGTTTCTAATCTATATGTATATCTATACATATTATAAATTAAAGTCCCCCGCGCTGTCTGTCTGTCTGTCTGTTCGCGATAAACTCGAAAACTACTGAACGGATTTTCATTCGGTTTTCACCAATAGATAGAGTGTTTCGTGAGAAAGGTTTAGGTATGTAATTTGTCAAGGATTTGTGTAAATTGGTTGAAACATGACGATAATTGTTAGAAGTGTCGGAAAAAGTCCAGCCGCCTGGTAGCTTTCATGGAAAACGCTGCCTAATCCTTTTGGGATATAATAAAACAATTCATAGTGGGATATTCCTCTTTTATAGATCTACAAAAAAGTCCGCGAAGGCATATATCTATCTTTTACGGATAGCTTAATATACCCATTCATCTTCTAAAAAAATGGTCACGTACATTGCGGTAATTGAAAAGGTATTTAGACGGACACAGTATTAATCCTTATTAACTTAAGTACGTTAGTTACCCCAAGCACTTCATGCGCATTATTATAACCTTTCACACCATCTCTACGTATTATAAATTAAAGTCCTCCACGGCGTCTGTCTGTCTTTTCGCGATAAACTCAAAGACGGCGGTGGTTACAAAGGTTGGATTTTACAAAGTGTTTTATTAGCCACAGCAACGCGTGGCCGGGTCAGCTAGTATATATATAAAAATCAAAAAATGTTTACTTCTGTCTATGTATGTATGTGATGCGTTTCTAAATCATTCATCCGATTGCGAAGAAACTTTAGGGATTTGATGTGCGCATGCCAGCGATGGTTTCTATATGTAAAGCCGCGTCCAGATATGCGGGACTCGCCGAGTGCCGAGCCGATTATTTGCCGAATCGCGAGTAGTGGGAATGCATGCTCGTAAATCGCCGAGCATATGTCAGTGCTCGCCTTGCTCGGCATGTCGTCGGTTCCCATAATAAACTAGGCATTCGGACAAGGCCCGCAAGTGTGTGCTCACTATTTGGCGAATACGAAGCCGAGCACTTGGAACTTGCCGATTAATCGGCACTCGGCAAATCCCGCGTATGTGGATCCGGCCTAATAGTGAGCTCTGGCGTCACGAAAATGCATTGCTAAATCGTTAATCCGATTGCGAGGAAACTTTGGTGAGTTGTTGTGAGAACGCTAGCGAAGGTTTATGTATATACTGGTGGGCTCTGGCATTATGAAATTTTTATAAAAAAGTTGCAATAGGTGGCAAGCGATCTGTTTTAAAACTGAATGTACTGGAACTGAATGTATGGAATGCGGAAGGAGGGAGTGGAACTTGCGAGGGGGATTCGTGGGGCGGGGGAAGCGAGAGAGGGGAAGGCGTTGCGGGAGAGGAAGGGGAGACGGAAGGAGAACGGGACGAATGGGAAAGGACACGCAGGGAGAAGCAATTTCTTTATTAAGTATTGGATATATTATTTATTTTCCAGTTGTCAGCCCTAATCCACGCGTTATATCTTTATCGCCATTATGATTTGTGCAGAAAGGAGCTGATGGGGGAATTATTGACGAGAGAAGAAAGAACGAGGGGGGGAATGGGGAACTTTTGGAAATGGAGGGTGGAAAGATTGGGTCAGGGACACGAATAAGAAAAACAGGAATAAACATGTCAAAACTGAAAATCGTGTACATCGTGTTATCAAATTACGTATTCCCAAAACTTCCTCGCCTCCCTTTCCTTAACCCGGCAAGAGTGTGGTGAAAGAATGTAACAAGAAGTATGTGGCAGGGTATGACATACCCGTTTACAAATTTGGCTGTATAACTTAATTCTTAAGAAAAAGCATTATATTAATTATTTTTTTTATTATAACAAGTTTATATTAAAACGTATTGGAAATAAAACATTGGCGCCATTTTAACAATTTTTATATTTTACTTAAATGGAAACAAGTCACTACGAATTTTCAACAAAGACTTTCACTCTAAAAAAAAACTTCAAAGGAATTAAAGAAAACAAGTTTAAAAAAAAACTTAAAGATATGATAGAACCGCATAAGCTAAAAAAATAAATAAAAATATTAGGAACATCTTAGGAAGTGGAGTTAAAATCAGTGCAATTTTCAGTTTGAAAATACTTCAGCTACTCAAAGCAACAACAGGTTTGAAGGTCACAAACAAAAAATACACGCAAATAAGTAACATGGTGGGTATGACATACCCTGCCCCACTCCCACCGGGTTAAAAAAGACTCTCCACACATCAGCCCTTAAGAGCGTTTAACCAGCCAGCAGACGAAAATCCACATTTCGTCGAAAGTTGTTCTTACGATCGTGCAGGGCGGTTACAATAAGAAAGATTAATTACTCTCCGTACCAGCTTTTTAAAATTATAACTCAATATCGAATTTATTTCAATCCAAATTAGCTTTAATTTATACCTTCATCCAAAAATGCTGAAAGGCGTGATGATAAAACTATTAAAATAATGTACTTTTTGTAATTATTTTTTGATTATAAGTATTTATCATTTTTCAATAATGTCTAAATTTAATAAGAATGTTAAAAAAATCTGAAATATATTAGTTTGTAAGTGCGCAAATATATACACAAATGGACCAATTTTCGTCAAGAAACACATGTACGTACATATTTTTTTTATGATTTTATTGAAACTAAAATTAAAATTCTAAAACATGCGTTTGCTAGATAATGTATTGATTTATTTTACTGCGTGATTATATTATTTGAAATGGGTGTGGTATAATACAAAATCTTTTTTGAAAATTTAACAAATCTGCCAACGACCTATGGAATAACCTTATTATACTAAAAATTTTAAAAAATTCTCAAAATTTATTACATGCGAAGGCTAGATAAAAGAACAATCTTTCGAAATCCATTTATAATTTTTTGTGGAAAAGAGTCAATACGTCTAAAATCTGATTTGAAAATGACATATTTCTGGTTTTCTATGGTAATGCTCTCTTAAGAGCCTCCCACGTGAAACTAATGTAAAAAAATAATAATGAATAACTACAATTATTAATGAAGAGTATCAATTTTACAAAAAAAACATATATGTAAATTGTTCAGCGTATAATGCCTCTAGGAACTATTCAAGCGTGTTTGTTGGTGTAAGTTCAATTTAGCTTAAAGTCATCTAGCAGTTCTATATTTATCAGCCCTTAAATAGAGGTGGGTGGCCTTTGTACATGAGGGGGTGAGGAGTGGGGAGGCTTGCAAACAAGGGCATCAATCAGTCGGAAAAGCCGGCAAATATAATAAGAAACCATCCCTTATGGTACGGATATAGCTGCGTGGCAGTGGGCGTCAGATCATGATGCAGAAGTAAGCAACCTTTCGATAATAATGATCATTATTGAATTATTATAATTATCGAAATTATAAACCCAAATATCTGTATTAAATTTCCCTTTTTTGTGTTTGTGTTACTTTTTTTGTCATCGCGTTTTTTTATATATTTTTTCATCTGTTGCATTATTTTTCTTAAAAAGGGGACGGCATTGCACACGTGAATTAAATAAAATTATCCACTTAAACGATAGCTACCCAAATTTGGGTAGCACCGCTAATGCCCTTGAGCGATAACTACACAAATTTGAGTAGAACCGCTAATGGCCTTGAGAGATAGCTACACAAATTTGGGTGGTACCGCTAATGCCCATGAGCGATAGCTACCCAAATTTGAGTAGTACTGCTAATGCAACATAAATTTGGGTAGCACCGCCAAATTCCTTAAGCGATAGCTACACAATTTTTACCGCTAATGACCTTGAGCGATAGCTACTTATATTTGGGTAGTACCGCTAATGCCCTTGTGCGATAGCTACTTACATTTGGGTAGTACCGCTAATGCCCTTGAGCGATAGCTACACAAGTTTAAGGCGGCGCAATCGGGCTCAAAAAGAAGAAGATGGAGGGATATGAAATTACAAATGTTAGAGGAGCGCGCTAATATTTACAGCGACAAAACCGATGCGAAAATTGTGAAAATATTTAATAAAATACAACTCGTTTAAAATAGGGCAAAAATCTCGCGGAGGTTGTCTTAAACTGCATTTAAAGAAACACTGAATTTTTTCATACATACAACTCTAAAAATGTAAAAACCCTGAAACAAACGTGTTTATAATAGTTTTTGGAGCATATTTTGCGATTTTGTTCGATCGAGGGAATTTTATATAATTTGCGTTTCGGCGCCGGGAATGTCTAGATATTATCTTCAAGAATAACATATATTTTTTTAAGAGCTTTAAAACTTAACGTGTTTAAGGGAGATATGCAAGAAATCGGTAGAAATTCGGGTAGCGGCGGCTTAAGTAGCACCGCTAATGCCCTCGAGCCATAGCTACACAAATTTGGGGAGTTACCCTGATGCCGTTTAGCGATAGCTACACAAAGTTATGCCAAGTCTTTCTCTTAGGTATTTAGTTTGGTCATTGGTTATTTTATATATTAATATTTTTGGTGAATTTAACCGCCAATAAGAAGTTCGGATGACAATATGATCGGAAAGACAAGTTAAACAACTAGGAATGGAGTGCGCAATTTAGAAAAAAATGTTATCGATCCCTGCGTTGTTGTACAGACAGGTCTAATAGGTATATATCGGATGATATAACCTCACGCTGACGTGTTCCGTGACGGGCGCGTGATATGAAATATGACTCACGGCCGTAGTTACGCCCGGAAAAATCTACGCAGACAGTTAGTTATCAGTAGGGGAGGTTTGCAAGGGATGCTACGTATTTAGTATTTATTATATTGGCTGCTTTGCAATAAATATATTACTTATCCGGTGAGAGCGTTTGGTTTCATATGATAAAAAAGTAATAAATTTCAAAAGGTTTCAATTTTAGTCGATCATTGAATTTAAAAAATATATTTTTCTGGCAGTAGCAAGTTGTGTTGTGTTTTCCATTACCAATCCAATTTGTGGAATGATAATTATTCAAGGATTTGTGAAAGGATGGCGCCACTTACGTTAGCAAATCGCACGAGGATGTGCACAAAGAGATTTGTAGAATTTGAGTATCTCTCAAATGGAAAGATTGACGGTAATACTTAGAGTTGTGAATAATAGCATCACACGGCTATACATTACATATGACGTCATTGCCTGTCGCGGTTACTTTGTCCAGGTGACTAGCAGTCACTGGATCACAGTGGATCCGAGGAACCGGCTATTTTTGGAACCAGTTCCGATCGGAATTATAAACTGGTCACCAACACTCAAACTGGCAAAGACGAATCAAAAGCCGCCCGCAGGTCCTAGCCGAAAAAACCTGCGCAGCAATTTAAGTTTATTAAGTTTTTCAGCATTATAATTGATTTGGTGGTGTTTATGAATGATCTGAGTTTTATACCAAACAAAGGGTACACTTTACATATAACTGCGTACTCAACTCAATTTTCTAACTAGTCAAATGAAAGATCAATATGCAAATTATAAAAATTTTAAAAATTGTGTTTTCTCGGATATTCAGACGAAATCGCGTAACACTACTTTTCCGTATCTATAAGTAAGCAGCAACAATTATACTATTCTTGCTAACAGAAACTACCCTAATCTAGTCATATAACGTTGCTTCATAAGTTAAACAAATATTTTTCTGAATTCTGCATATTTCCAGGCTCACAGCGATAGAAGACAATCAAAACAAGACAAATGTATCATGAACACATCACTAAATCAACGATCCTTACACGCTTTTGAATATTATTATCCTGTTTTTTATCACGGACATGATATTCTGTCAATCTGTCAAAATTGCGCGCGAAACCTTGGCGGGAAGCCCCCTAATAATGTTGCCATAGAGAAAAACACCGGATCACTGCTATGATTATATGCATCCCTTTGAGTAACTGTCACCCCCGCTTATATCATATTATGGGGTGGGTTGTACCATCCTTGTGCGTGAATTTACATTATCATTCTGTCATGGGGATGTACAGGGTGAGTGTAACAAAACTTAAAAAAAAAAAAATCAAAATTAATATCTTTGTAGATTCAACCTTAACCTTCCCGTTGTCAACAGGGGTACCCAAAATCGTCGAAATTACTTACTTTCACTAATAATTTTAAATAAAGACCTTATAATCGTGATTTACTTTTGCGGTATTGTGTTGCAGTACCTCCTTCTTTTGCCAACGTTTTGGACAGCATTACAGTGTCCATCAACAACAGGGCAGATGTGTAATTGATAATTACGTAATGGTAATCGTAATGTTATCGGGGCAGAAGTGTAATGATAATGTGAAATTACCATTTCACATCTGCCCCAATAATGGACATTGTAATGCTGCCCGAAAAGTTGGCTGATGAAAGAGGTAGCGCAACACGGCATTATAACCCAATTATAAGTCACGATAATACTTTTGGCCGTGAAAATCTCAAATCATAATTCAATACACCACATTGTTTGTTCCATTTTTTGACTTGTTTGATCAGAACAATAAAAAGAAACAGTTGAAACTCGGGGGAAACCGGGTAGTGAAGCTAATGAAATCATCAGAATCGGGATGGTAGATATTAGATACCATTTAAAAATATATATATAGTAATACCTCACAAGAGTCTCAGCTGCTCCCGTCTGGAGCCAGTGAGATTATGCATTATCAATCGGGGTATGTTCTGGGGCTGAAGGTAGTGAGGAGGGAAAATAGATGGGGAAGAGGGGGGTGGGGAAGTACCTGGCTATTCAGATCTGGTCACCAAACACGGCTAACGCCATTTCAATTCTGAATGATTGTCTTACACCAGGGCGATACTAAGAGTATCTTCCACTCTGGAACGTGCCGCAAATATACTATACATTATTTTAAATGAATTAATTGTGAAATAACATAAATATTGAAATAAAATTTATTTGCCCACGCCGGTATTCGATCCCGCGACCTTCGGATTGCGAGTCGAGAGATTTACCGCTAGACCACGCCGGCCGTCAGAGTATCCCTCTGGTGAAAAACCGCCACTCAGAATCCAAACACGGATTGCAATGGCATTAGCTGACCAGATCTGAACAGCCAGTTACTTCCCAACCTCCCTTTACCATGTTCTTCCCCTCCCAACACCCTTCAACTTATTAATTAAATTTTTAAAATAACTAACCATTGATAGAAGGGCTCTTGCGAAACCGGTTGGTAATTAAAATAAATTTACCTGTTAAGAGAAACGGCTGCACGGCCTTTTTATACGAATCTTAAAATTTAATTTGAGGCCAAAAAATAGTTAACCAAACTGAAAAATATTTTTTTAACAAAAGATGTAGAAAATTAATGTCTAGTACTGGTAAGTGCTGTTATATTTATTTCTTTTTCTAATTATTAAAAAAATAGGTAATTTAATAAGTCAATTTTTCAAGATTTTTTTTTACTCACAAACTCAAAAAAATTTGCCTGAGTTTCCTCCAAAATCACGAAAAAAACACAAATAAATAAAGAAGAGCAAAATAAATTTTCAATTTGGTTAAGTATTAAAAATATATTTTTTTTTTTTGGTTAAATCTTTTTTGGAAACACCCTGTATTAAAATATGAAGGGAAAATTTAGTACCCCGCAATACACAACAAGTGTTCCATACGATTGCAGTATTAAATTCCCCAAATGTCTTCATTTGAATATATACCCCCCTCCGTACGTTAATGCCTGGTACATATTTCAAAGGGGAGGGGAGGAAGATTGAGGAGTCCATTAGTATAATGGTGAATACCCCGTTTTAATAGACGTCCTTATTGCATTGGGCGTTTATTTGGGAATTGTAAATTTTGAATTTGGAACGGTCTGAATTTGAATATAATAAAAAAATTTGCATTGGTGATTGAGAATAGATTTTTTTAACCACTCGAGCGACAAAGCAAAATAAATAAATTTGCCTCGATTCCTCAAGATTTCCAGAATATCATTAAAAAAATCATACCTTCGAATTTTAACATGAAGACATAAAAACTAGAAGGTGGCAATAGCGAAATTGGTGAACACGCACGTCCCGGTTAGACGAGAGGTCAGGGTTCGAGTCCCAGTTGCGACCATTGTCTTTTTTCTGTTATCTGTGTCTTGTTCTCTTTCATTCTTCTTCAGTGACATAAAAACTTATTATAGTGCTATATAGCCAATGAATTAACCTGTACTTTACAGTTTATCTCATATTTGTAGGATTTATTAAAAAAAAAAATTAAAAATTCGTAGTTTATACTTTAAAACTGTGTGAGAAGTACTTATTCGAGTCAACATACAATATTTTCGATTTCTGTAAGTTGTCTGTGGTGTATACTTGATAATGAAAGGTGCATATCTTTGGAAAAGGGACTTAATTTTAACCGTAAACAGCTGACATATATGGTCATAATAGATAAAACCTTTCAATAGCTTCGTTTTAAGTCCAAAATAACAAACGTGGGAGAAACAAATATTTATAAATATTTTTTTTTTGCCTAATCAAGAGATAATGGGCTTTTTTTCCCGAAAAGCAATCGGAGAAATTTAAAATGGCGCCAATATATCCAATGGTTAAGCAAATATATAATCAGCTAATGTAGAACCGTGAAAAATTACCAAATATTATGATTGAAGGATTTGTAAAGCTGAATTTATAAAAAATAATCAATTCCATGACAGTTGATCCGCCAACAGTTGGCCCCCCGGCATTTATATACAATATACAGTCGGTTTAGAGAAAATACGGTATTCCTACGTAAACAAAATATAATTAAGTGTGCAGAGATGATGTACCACCGAATAACAAAACTATAAACATGTTTCATTCAAATGCATCAAGGAGAACATCCTCTCCTTCCATGCCCTAAATAGACCCTCCACACAGCATCCCCAAAGACAAGGGATTTTTTTCCCGCGTGGAGCTAACATAATTCCCCTCAGGGCCTATGTCATCTTTGGCGATAGTGTGGGGAGGGTCTTTTTAGAAAAGGAGGGAGAAGTTCTGGGAGGAAAAAGGAATGAGGGGTGAGTAGGAATCTGGGGGTCAGTGTTTCCAAGAGTAACTAGTTAATCCAACCGTCTCACTGCGGTGCAAGGCGATAATCTGAGAGAGTACCTACTACTGGAGAGAACAAGAGGTCTCCATCAAACCAGTCTCTTCCGATCCGGCCTGCCACGCAGATGTTGGACAGACGCATCCCCTGCCAAGACCTAGACAAACCTCTCCCTATGAACCCGGGCAACCCAGCCAAGTAACCAGACATAGCGAACCAATTGAATTGTGGCAGTTATGTTGGTTATCTAATAAATGGTTCCCGGGGCGACGGTACCCATACCCACCTCCCAAATTGAAGATTGTTTCTTACTAAGTCAGTATAAAGTTCCATAAACAATAATCGCACATCCTATTATGCCGGGAACCCCTGCTTTGTACAATAATCTGATAATGATTCTCGTCTATGCCTTTTATCGCCTGGCCATAGACGTCATCTGTCTGTTGTGTTGCTGTCTATGGTGTGTTGTCTATGGTGTCTTGTTAGGAGGCCATTAGCTTCCGGTGGATGGCCACCCTTTTTAATTCCCATCCCTTCCATTTAGCTAACCACCCCGTATTTTAACAGGGGTGGATTGGCAGTTAACAACTTAGTAAAATCAAATTTAAAATAGGTCATCTTTGTAGGTTTAGTGGTGTATGCGCTTGAGTACGAGAAGATTGTTTTGTAAGTTACAGGTTCGATTGACATGCAAAAATAATTAATGGGTTTTACAATAAAGGTGATTGGGTGATGCTTTTTAGATACCTAATTAGTTATACTAATATTAAAATTATTTATGAAATTAATTAAATATGTGTTTTCATAATGCTCCTTCACATTTCATTGAAAAATTGTAGAATACAAGAAATCATTTCGAAATTAAATACATTTAAAAAATTTGTACTTTTCCATAATTGCTGAAAGTTAACAAGGTATTTAACCCCTCACGCTTCGGGCAAATTTTGACAGACAAAATAAACGAGATTTTTCTGAACGTATTCGAAAATTAAAAACTGTTTTTTTGACATTTTAGTTATTTGTTATTGGGGTGTTATGCCGTGTTGCTCTACCTCCTTCTTTAGCCAACATTTTCAGCTTACTGTGGCGGTAGTAGGAGATTTTCAAATATTGCCGGGTTATTCGTAACCCGGGAATGATTGCCTTTCTTTAAAAAACAACGAAAAACGAAAACGAAAGCAAGGGAGACACAGCGATTTCTTTGAGACCTGTATGAGTAGTTCCCAAAACAAACACATTAGTCTTGGGGGTTAAAAGCTAGAGCTGGAGCGAGCTATTCTCAACTTGCGAACTGAAAATAGCTGTAAAAACTAGAAATTTCCTACAGAAAAAGCTGAACAAATTTCATGATGCCAGGGCTTTCCGTTCCGGAGTTCGAACTTATTATAATTATTATCTGTCTTTTTTTACATTAACTCCACACAGGAGGCCCTGAGGAAAATAATTTCCCTCAGGGCCTATGTCATCTGGGATGCTGTGTGGAGGGTCTTTTTGAGGAGAGGAAGGAATGAACATCTAATACGTATATAAATTTAATTTGAATATTGTTCCAAAAATAACTTTCAGCAAAAATAATTAAAATAAGCTGGATGGGCAGGGTTACGAATGAAAAGGTTATGGTTCGGATGAATAAAGAAGAAGACGTTATTAAAACTATAAAAATCATCCAGAGAAGTATGAGATCTTGCATCTCATAATGCAGATTGCCGATTGCCGGCAAGATTGCCGGAAGACGGGGCCCCGGAAGAAGGAGAACCTCATGACTGAAAGACCTGAAACTGTGGTTTGGCCAGTCTACTGTAGAGCTGTTCCGGGCCGCAGTACACAAAGTCCGCATAGCCAACATGATAGCCAACGTCCGGACAGGACATAAGAAAAATAATTCATGCATAAATCAAAATATTAACAATTTTTTTTTCTTTAATTTGACCCATTCCGGCCCTGAATGTAAAATCAGGGGACCCTTTCCAATGGTAAAAATTAGCGTTCGCTCATATTCCGGACAGTAAAAAGTAAAATTGCATTAATAAATGCATTTATCATTCAATGTAATGCAACGATTATATTCATATTCTGTTACCGCCGGCGCCTCTCTACGGGGGACCATTATACAAATGATTTATTGGATTTGCCAACCCTGTTTTAAATCGTACGAAATGTAATTTAAATAATAATGTTTTATTTATGTGGGGGTGTGATAATTTCGTATATAACTTTAAAACGAACCCATAAACGCTGAAATAATAAACCTGTAAAAACAAACGGTTTTGAAGCGAAAAATTCTTTAGCACCGTTGTTATTTGAAACTCGATGAAACGGAAAATAGCGACACTGAAAAGAGGCAAACAAATAGATCGGTCTCCTCTTTGTGCGGTGCTTCGTAGCCTTCCCAATCGTGTCTACTTTAGTTTTCTGAACTGCACACATTTTTTTAACCTGAAAATTGAACCTACCTACCCAGGAACTGTAGTCGGCAACTCTATCAATCACGCTAAATCCCGAATGGATAATACCTCCCTTTAATGCGTATTTCAGAGGTATGCGTATATGTATGTTCACTTGTGTATGCGCGCTTACCACCAAAATTGGGCAGTATGCGTTGTCATCGACAACGAAACTATCTGTCGAGTTTCAGCTCGATCGGATGTCGAGAAGTGCATTAATTTCCTCTTCCAATATTGCACTTCATTCATTCAAACAAACAAAATTCAAATACAAATAGATTTTATTTAAAAATCAATACAATGTGTTACTTATTCGCGCAGACCTGAAAATTTTATTTGATTGCGGTTTTGCGATTTTTTACGCGAGTAATGCGAATTTTTGTATTTTCACGAGCATAATACGGTATTTACAAATTACAAATTTGCTAGCGCAAACTCGTGAAAAATCGCGGGATAGTCTAAATGATCGACAAATCAGTTCCAATTTCAAAAATGGCGCAGTAATTTTCTGTTAAAAAACGTATTTTAATACTTATTTGAATTCTTCATGCAATCAGTTCCAATTTTGAAAATAACGCTTAAAGTAAAAACAAATTTGAGTTCATTGAATCAGATTTTACGTAGGATGCAAGGACAATCCAAATTATTTTTTTTTTTATTATTGGTACCTAATCTCTCGGCAACGGTAAATGGACGACATCAACTTTTTGATGCAAAAAAATACTAAAACCTTGATGTCAATAAAAATTAATTAAAATAATATTAATTACATTAAAAATATATAATACTAGCTGACCCAGCAAACGTTGTTCTGCCGTATAAATAAAAGTTCGATGAGGCGGACGTAGCGCCATCTGTCATTCAACAACGTAAATAATTTCGTTCTGTTTAAAATACGAACGAATAGCTGACCCAGCCATGCGTTGCTATGGCTAACGAAACACAACGCAATCTACTGGATGTTTATCCACCCTTTAAACGCGACGCCGACGGTTAAATTTGTTCATACAAAAATACTAAAATCGCGATTAAAAATGGGAGGGTGGGGGTAGGAGGGTGAAAATTTGAGGTTAGGTACTTATATGTATCTTTTGATGCCAAATAAAAAAAATAAAATTTAAAAAAAAAATCTGGATATGGACACCCTAGCGGTATGAAATATACTTTACGACCTATTCTCATGCCTACCAAATATACATACAAAATTTCAAAAAAATCGGTCGAGCCGTTACGGAGGAGTGCGACCGCAAACACCGTGACACGAGATTTATATAAGTATATATAAAGCATATAGATTTACACACTGTGTTACAGGTTTTGAAACAACAACGTATGAGTTCGTATCCGAGCATCTTTCCACTATGCCACGGAGGCCGCCAAAGTAAACATTACGGAACAACGTATACTATATCTATGTAAAAAAGGATAGACATCAAACCATTAAGTTAAACACTCCATAGAAGAAAAAAAAAACAAAGCAATAAAACAACAACTCTCCCTTCTAAAATAATCCATAGAAATCCGAAAATCCATAGAACACGGCGATACGTAGAAGCGGCAGTAGTATAGTAGTGTCTTTCCCTCGCTAATCCGCCCAGTGTTGCCAGCAAGATAAATAATTCCATTAACGGGATTTATTATTTTGTTTCTTGTAATCGGGGATTTGTGGAACAAACTGTAGACTGTGTAGGTAGGTACTGTTGGAGGGGTTGGCACTACGTTAATGTCCGAAGCCGGCAACACCGGGGCGTGAACGGAAGAAGGGGGTCTTAAATGCTTGGTTCTTAAACTTTTCTAAGCTTTTGTTACTACAAGTTAGTGTAATTAGGTATCCACCTATGCGACTATCTCCGGAACGTCGACTTGCACCGCAGTGGGAGGGATGGACTCATTCATCCTTTATTCATTCCCATCCCTCATACTTTTTCCCCCACAGAACTTCCTCTCCAAAAAATACCCTCCTCACAGCATCCTCAAAGATGATACGGGTCTTGAGGGGAATTATTTGCTTCAGGGCCTCCTGTGTGGATCTAATCTAACATTGTAAACGATCAAACATGCTTGGCTCAAGCAAAAGTCTATGAGCTTGTTTCAATCATCTTGGCCGTGTGGAAAACCCCTCAAGTTACGTGAAAGATTACAATTTGAGAGGCGGATATGAGTACTACCGCCCCAGGAATCATTTATTGAATAACCAACATCCCTGCCATAGGTTACCCCAATAACTTAACAGGGGTGTCCGGTTCATGGGGTGAGGTATGTCTGGTCTTGGCGGCCAACGCGTTTGTACCCCTACTGCATGGCGTGCTGGATCGAGAGAGTTTGGTTGAGGGATACCTAACCTAGACCTCTCTGTCTGGTCTCTCTCGACCCATCGCCTTGCACCGCATTTTTAGGAATAGATTCATGATACGTCCGTCACTCCTAGAAACATTGACCCCAAGATTCCTATCCATCTCTCATACCCTTTTCCTCTGCATAACTTTCTCTCCTTCCTTTCCCTAAAAAGATCCTCCACACAGCATCCTCAAAGATGACATTATTTTCAGGAAATTATTTTCTACAAGGGCTCCTGCGTGGAGCTAATGTAAAAAAAGACTGAAGACAAGCAGTGCAATGCACAAATCCAGATACCAAGGAACAGCCCCTACCATTACATTACAGCCTCTACCGTTGCATGATCAAGTCAATCAGATTATCCCAAGAGTCGGAATAACCTGAGACCAATTAGTGGAGAGTTTCAATATCTCTGCTGAGCACTGATAACTCTTGCAAAAGAAATGTCTTGATGGTTAGTTATTTAGCTGAAGAATTAAATCGTAATACGTTTGGTAAGTGGTTGCCTAACTACCAGTTAGAAACAGGACTGCAGCCAGACAGATCTTGATAGGTTTAGTGTTATTCCAAGTTCGTTATTTAACCCTGGCCGCTAGCTGCTTCGAATGTGAAATAGCTTCTAAGGAAATGGAGTTTAGCCAATAGCACTTAAGTCAACAGTCAACTACCCCTGCTGGTAGTTTCAGATAAGAATAAGGTAAATACACAGGTTGTGAAAGGTACCACACGAAAATAATAAAAAAAATAATCATCTATTTTTTATATTTCACAGTTCTTTTAAAGAAAATTTTTGGTTATGTGGTTTATCGTCAAAAAAGTAAAAAAGGGCAAATACTTCACATAATTATAAAACTAGATCAAAGCAAATAGACAAGCTAAATATACTTAAGACGGGTGCCACACACAGCTATAAAAGATGTGCCTTGCCTATTTCAGCATATCGCTCGCCATATATTCCCATTAGGAATGTACGGCGAGCGATCTGCCGAAATACGCCAAGCCATTTGGACAAAGAAGCTCTGAATGAAAGTTATACAACGATCTCCCACCTAGTCTATGTATATAAAAAATCTCGTGTCTCGACGTTTGTAGTCCCAGTCCTCCGAAATGGCTTGACCGATTTTTATGATTTTTGAATGTGTATTTGGTATGTAGAGAGTAGGTCGTAAAGTACATACCGCTATGTGATTAGGGTGTCCCTATCCAGATTTTTTTTTCACTTCTTCTAACACAGCAAACTTATTTTGTGGCACCATTTTGATTAAAATTAATAAAATACTTTGTTTTTATCACTTTTATTATATACAAAACTAACATGTTTCGTGAGCAACGCTCACTTCTTCAGGGTTTTTTTTTTTATTGAAACTAGTATCAATAAAAAAAACCTGAAGAAATGAGCGTTGCTTACGAAACATGTTGGTTTTGTAAACAATAAAAGTGGTAAAAACAAAGTATTTTATTAATTTTAATAAGAATTTTTTTCTATTTTTTTGACAATTTTTTTTTGTATTTTTTTTATTTGGCATCAAAAAATACCTATAATCCCAAATTTTCACTATCCCACCCCACCCTTCCATTTTTTGTACGAACAAATTTAACCGTCGCGTCGTTCGTATTTCAAACAGAAATAAATTATTTATGTTGTTGAATGACAGATGGCGCTATGTCTGCCTCACCGAACTTTCATCCACACATGCGCAAGTCATTCACGAGAAGCATCGCGTCATTTTGTTGTGAATTGTTGTGTTGATGTTTTTTTGTTTTTATCGGCGGTCATCGTCCACAGCGCTCCATTCCTCTTTCTGTCATAGATCCCATCCCCACACACTTACAAAACATTCGTTATTTTTTATTTAACAACCGAAATATTCACTAGAAATATGGTAGAACAAAGTTTGCTGGGTCAGCTATTAACATATAAATTAAATCAATTAATAACTACTTAAATCCAGCAAATCTCAGCGAAAAATATTTATTTTAAAAGAAGATTGTGAAAATACCCTTCCGAGTCCTTGAAGTTGAAACATGAGAAGAAAACCTAGTTTGCCTCCGCTCATGACCTCCTAGTGAGGAGGACAATATATCAAGATTCTAAATCTGTTTTTAAATTTATTTATCTTACATGATATCTTCTGCTCTCTACATTACACATTAATTAATAAAAAATTAAAAGGATTTATGTGAAATTTTCTTGACCGTGAGTATCTAGATATTTCCTTTCTCTTTTTTGTCTCTATAATTTTTTTTAAGTCTTCGGGCTCTGGAATTGAAGTGTTACATAAAAAATGTTTTCTTTTGTGATTAATGTTAACCAGCTTGACAGATTCTGCCGCATGTTCATGAGAGAACCTCGACCTCTCCGTCCATGTATCTGTATTCACCTGAAACTTCCTTTCTAATCCAGCCTTCATGCTGCCCGAATCATCGAAGTGTCTGTTTCTTGATAATATCATTTGTTTAACAAGCAAAATTCTTAAAAAATGACTACCACTGCCCTCTATAGGGTAAAACCTCACAGGCATTAGCTTGACTAAACCCTGCTATCATTTCTATTATATATATATATATTATTTATTATTATTAAGTTAAAAGAAATATAATATTTCGCTTTCTTAAAGGTTCATTTCCTGGTATAGTTTTTCTAATGACTTGACATAACGATGAAGAGTGTTATTATGAGCTATATTTGTAAACACACTACCAGTTCGTTTGTCGTGGTATTAGTTTTTTTTAACCCGTTGTTTTATAAATAAAAAAGTATTCCATCAAATTTCTTTCTATCTAATTCGCAAGCGGGACAAACAGTAACTTCAGAACAAACCGTTCTTCAGCTACAGTACAAATAAATAAGTGCAAATCATCATGTAATTTTTTATTTTTTTTTACATTAGCTCCACACAGGAGGCCCTGAGGAAATTTATTCCCCTCACGGCCTGTGTCACCTTTTGGGGATACTGTATGGAGGGATTTTTTAGGAAAGGAAAGAGAGGATTTTCTGGGAAGGAAAAGAGTATAAGGTGTGGGTAGGAATCTGGGGGTCAGTGTTTCCAGGAGTGACGGACGTACAAATCCATCTCTCTCATTGCGGTGCAAGAGTACGACTTGCGAAGTCAAAGGGACTCCCTCAATCATTCTCTCCCAATCCGGCCTGCCAAGCACCTGCATGGTGGGCAGACGCATCCGACACCAATATCTGGACAAACCTCACCCCATGAACCAGGGCACCCCTGCTAAGTCACCAAACGTAACGAACCACTTGGGGTGACCTACAGAAGTGTTGGTTATCCAATAAATTGTTCTGGGGCGGCGGTACCCGTACCCGCCTCCCAAATTGTGGGTTTTGTTGTGAATAAACTTCAAAAATACTTATTATCCGTTGTGTTTTTTCTCTACTGAAGTGATCTGCATTAACTTTCACATGTCTTTTATATAAATACAATTAATTTATCCTACAATTAAAAATTCTTTATTCACGTTTTTCTTATTATTACTCTTATTTCTTATTCTTAACAAAGCACTCTTACCACAAAGCCTCCCGTCGCGTCGTTGTTAAAATTGAATCAACCAGTTTTAGAAACAGAACATTCCAACCGAAAACGAGAGGCTATTATTTTAAAAGCGGAAAAGCAAATTAATGTTTAAGAAACGTTACAAACGAGAGTAAAATCGAGCAAAAATAACTTTGAAAGAATATTGAGAAGAAAGGTATTTGAGGGAACAAAAGGTTCCGTAAAAGCTAATGAGCTAAGGTAAAAGTATTTTAAAGCCCTCTGCGTTCTTTCACTATTACAAGTACTCAAAACACAGTCATATTTTTAATTCTTTGACGGACAGTAAAAATGAGAAAATATATATTATATTTTAAAATTTATTCGTGAAAGATTAAGATGGGTTGTTTAAAAAAAATTGAACAATTCATCAAACGAGTCCTATAATTTTAATACCCGTTATATCCGATCTTTTGACAAAATGATCGGAGTATGACATCTTGTTCACATTTTAGTGAGGAACAAAAATAACCTAAAATTGTGTTTCAAAACTTCCCTTATCACGACCATAGACTTTTTTGGAGATCTATAAAAGAGGAATATCCCACCATGCATTGTTTTGTTATATCACAAAAGGATTAAGCAGCGTTTTCGATGAAAGCTACCAGGCGGCTTGATTTTTCCGACACTTCTAACAATTATCGTTGTTTCAACCAATTAACACAAATCGTTGACAAATAACATACCTAAACCTTCCTCACGAAACACTCTATATATTGGTGAAAAACGCTTGAAAATCCGTTCAGTAGATTTAGAGTTTATCGCGAACAGACAGACAGACAGACGTCGCTGGGGACTTTAATTTATAATATGTAGAGAAAATAACATAAGACAAAATAGTTCATACAAATAAGAACTAAAATAAAAATATTATAGTGAGAGGTGATTAATTACTTAAAAGTATCATAAAAACAGTGATTTTTAAAAATGAAATATAAAAATTATTTTAGAAAATCTAAAAATTGCATTTATATAATAAAAACTTTAAAAACAAACAATAATAATCAAATTATTATAATTGTACGTACTAGGGGGTATTTCACCATCCTCCTAACATCTTATTCATATGATAAATACTAGCAACAGGTAAAAAACTCGCTAACTTATCCTATATATAGCCGCTATTCATAGGTCATGGACCGAATAGTAAATTCTGACTTTTTAAATATAATAAATCGTGTTTAATTAATTGAAAATATACGTAATCGTGCGGATAATCTATGAGGAGGACGTTAAGTTTGGTAAAATACCTATTGTTTGGCGCTTACTATACCTATAGGTACATATAAGTAGGTACCCTTCAAACTTGTACATCTTCAAACGATTTTCCATGAAATCCGTCAAAGAAAAGAAATGTGCTAATTTTTTTAATCTCAAACATCAATGGACCTTTTCTAATTTGTATTTTGATAGCTCAAACGAAAAAATATATATAGGATAAACACTCTCGACTCGTTTTACAAGGGTCCTCTCATCGAGAAGACATTCAATTTTTATTAATCTCCACTTCAACCTTCTTAATTAAATTTCGAATGAATGAAAAATTTTCAGTGTGGCTTCTCTTTTTTCTTACTTCTTGATTCTGCAAGGTCACTATTGATTTTTTTTAAAGAAAAAAGCCTCTTTGACCCAGCGAGATGGGGGTGGAAAATTGTTACACGGAGGTGGGGGCCGGGTAATTGTTACCGGATTACACACATTTCAGTATCTATTTATTATTCGTTGCAAGCATTATGTTACTGTTATCAATGTAATAAAACACCAAAAAAATCTTAGAAATATTTAATCATAGGAACAAGGCGAAACTTAATGTCTAAAAAAATCAACAAATTTTGGCTTCTTCCAGCAAAATCAAAGTTAAATATAACAATTATCGGTCTTCAATTATGTTCTTTTATGAATCTACTAACGTTAACAATTCCTGTAACAGTTGAAAACACTAATTAACATCATCATTATTGCTACAATCTTCACAGAAAGAAAACTTACACCTAATACGGGCATGGGGGACATGGTTACCTTTTTCAAGTTTTGGCACGTGTAGCTCACAACGCGGCTAATGCCCGACTGATTTTGAGCCAGAAACTTGTTGAGGCACTCAATAACTCCAGTTACTGAGAAAAGCGGCAACGTCACATAAATAGTTTTAAAATTATAGGCAAACTTAAAAGGCGCGGGTAATCTTGACCCAGCCCCATCTCGCCGGGTTAACGACCCTCAATACAAGCGACTCAGATTCAATCTTTGGAGGTGAAGTTGATTGATACAATCAAATTTGGGAGGCGGGTATGGGCGCTGCCGCTTCGGGAACCATTTATTGAATTTTTCTGCAATTGGTCACCCCAGGTGGTTACTGATAGTTAGTTATCCAGGCCCTACCTTTGATGAATTAGCAGGATGCCTGGTTTCATGGGATGAGGTTTGTTCGAATCTTCGCGGCGGATTCGTTAGCAGTTGCCGGTCAGGAGAGACTGGTTGAGGGAGACCTTTTGAATTTTGTAGCAGGACTCTCTCGGAACATCGCCTTGTACCGCAGTGGGATAATTGGATTCATACGTCACTTCTGGACACAGTGATCCCCAGATTCTTATTCACCTCTTATACCTTTTTCTCTCCTTTCCTCTCTTTTCTTTCCTAAAAATATCCTTCACATAAAGTTCCAAAAGACCACATAGGGGAATGACATAGGAGAACGACTGAGGGGAATTATTTTCATCAGGGCCTCCTGTGTGGAGCCAACACAAAAAAATATTATTGTTTAAACTTTTATTTAATTTTTCTTTTCTGGAATATTAATATTATTATTATTTACAGAGCGAACCCGTGAAAAAACATGGAATATTGTAGGTACACATTTCCAATTTTGAAAAAAATAAAATTAAATTTTCTGTTCAAATATTACAGAAGTTTTTTTTTACCTTAGCTACGTTTACAGGTCGCCCTGAGGAAAATAATTTCCCTTATGGCCTTTATCAGCTTAGGGAACTCTGTGTGGAGGGTTTATTTTAAGGAAAGGAAGGAGAGAAAGTTCTGGGAAGGAAATAGGTATGAGGGGTGGGTAGGAATCTAGGGTTTAATGTATCCTGGTCATCCGCCTGCAATACCTAGACAAACCTCACCCCATGGGGTCAGTGTTTCTAGGAATTTTTTTTTTTATTTTTTTTTTTTATTAGGTTTGTCAACAGTGATTTACATCAAAGCTTTCACAGATAAAATTACACTGAACATGGTTGATGCTATCACTAATTAAAGGACAACACATACTATATGTACATTACAAAATAATAATTAACAAGTTTTACAAGGAACAAGTTTTTGGAACAATGAGTTTATAGGTTCATAAGTTTATAGAACAGCGTAATAGGGAGCTTTAAAGCTTAATAAGATTTGATTTGAAGTTGGCCAATGTTGACATTGTCAAATTAATCGGATGTTTTTTATAAGCCTCATTGAAATTACGGCACATTCTCGATAAGGCTGAGTCATACCCCAGCTTAGTTCGATATTTTTTAATATTTAACGGAACATAATTTACCAGTCGTGAACCAATTCTAGGAACATTGAACCTGATTTGATGAAGTAGAAAAGGACAGTTTATTAAACCATTTACAATTTTGAATAGAAAATTTAGATCTGTATTTAGTCTTCTCTGTTCAAGGGTGCGTATATTGTAGAATTTTAGTCTATCAGTGTAGTGAGGAAATGATCGAGCTCGCCTATCGGAATATGCCAGGTGGTACATAAAATGTTTTTGAACCTGCTCTATTCGCTGAATATTAAATTTGTAGGTTGGACTCCATACAGCACTTGCGTACTCCAACACGTTGCGGGTGAAGGAATTGTACAGCGTTATTTTTGATGTGGGATTTTTAAAATGTTTACTGTGAATGGAGGACATACCAACCGCGGTGCAAGGCGTTGGGTCGAGAGATTCCTTATGGAGAGGACAAAAGACCTACCTCAACCAGTCTCTCGATCCTACCCAACATACGGCAGGTAGACAGACGCATCCGCCGCCAAGATCCAGACAAACCTCACCCCATGAAACTGGGCACCGGGAGGTGTTGGTTATCCAAGAAATGGTTCCCAAGGTTGCGGGAGATCTTTTTCTTGTTGAGGGAGACCTTTTTATATTTATTTTACCTCTTCAGCAGGACCGCAGTTGGAGGAATGAATTTAAATGTCAGTCACTCACGGACACTTTGACCCTCAGATTCCTACTGACCCCTCATACCATTTTGCGACCCACATCTTCAAATCCTTCTTTTCTTTAAAAAAAAAACCCTCCACACAGCATCCCTAAAGATGACACAAGCCCCGAGGGAAATTACTTTCCTCGAGGCTGCCTATGTGGGAAGCTAATGAAAAAAAAACTAATACTTAGAATTCTAGAAACCAATACGGTAGTGAAAGGTTTGGTTTCTTTTAGTGGGTGTACTTCCTTGGCCAAAAGCACTTGCCAAAAATACATTAATATAAAAACGCAATCGTACTAACCCCATATATCAGAGTATTAAAGTACAGGGTAGTTATCGTTTGGTTAAAGGGGTGGCAAACGCACCGTATCGAGAATAACGCGACCGAAGCGTTTTCTTTCCCAGGGGTGGCGAATCGCAAGGGGTTGGGGTGGAACCTTTTTGGTAAATTAAACGCTAGGGTATGTTAGAAGTCGCGGCTGTAACGCAACCGTTATTGCGGTGCGTTTCTGATGGTGGATGGTGTTAAGTTATATACTCTGCTAGCGTGTTCCCGGTATGCGTTGCAATGCCAGTAATAAAGAAATTGTTTCTCCCTGTATGCCTTTTCCCATTCGTCCCTTCCGCCTCCCCTTCCCCTCCCATGTCCCCTTCCCGAATATTATCAACTTATAAATAAAAATTCAATTCAATTCTGTGATGCGTACGTACTCGTATATGCACCGAAAACAAACTGTTGGTGAAAATTCATTCACCTGAAGAGTTTATCGGAAAATCGATCAATAAAAATTGATACCTAACATAGGTACCTATTTATAATTCTTGATTCGATTCAAAGTACGAGGTGAGTACTTCAAATAAATTCAATAATTTAAAGAGGTTCGAAAATTTAATTTTGATTTAACAAAATGCATTGCAAAATGTCATTCACAAATTGTGTCATTTTTGACAGTCTTGTAAGAGTTTTTTGTGATGATTAAAAAACTTTTCAAATGTATTGTCATGTTTTTTTTTTTTGCGTGAGCTCCACACAGTAAGTAGGTCCTGTGGAAAATAATTTTCCTCAGGGCCTATGTCATCTTTGGGGATACTGTGTGAAGGATTTTTTTAAGGAAAGGGAGGAGAGGAGAGTTCTGGGAAGGAAAAGGGTTTAAGGGGTGAGTAGGAATCTGGGGTTCAGTGTGTCCTGGTCATCCGCCTCCAGAACCTAAACAAACTTCTCCCCACAAACCCGGGCACCCCTGCTAAGTCACCAAACGTAGCGAACCACTTGAGGTGACCTATGGCAGAGGTGTTGGTTATCCAATAAAGGTTTCTGGGGCGGCGGTACCCATTCCCGCCTTCTATAGATTCGCTAAGAACAGGGTGTAGGAATATCTGGTGTAGTATTCATATATACTCTTCCGCTGTTCCAATTCAACATATCCGACTCAATTTGACTTTTGGCGCTAACAAAAAACTGTCCAAAGAAGCGAAGTTAGCAAGCCACAATGGAGTGCTCGTACCTACCCTGATGTATGGCAGTGAGGCATGGAACTGGTCGAGGTAGGATGAAAGTACCCTGATTGCTGCATAAATGAAATCCCTTTTTTGAAAGCCATTGCGACTATGGCATCCCGAATTGGGGTATGTTGTGAGCCTGAAGGTAGCGGGGAGGGGAAGGAGGGAAGGTGGGGAAGTACCTGACAAAATATCCCTGAGGCGTACATATGATAAAACCATGTATGATCGTGTGAGAAATGTTGAAATCCGCAAAGAATGCAAGGCTGATGTAAGCCTAATGAGTAAGATTAAGAAAGGTACCCTCAAGATGTAGAGCAAATGAATGAAGAAAGGAGAATATATGACGCAAATGTGAATGATAGAAGAAGTCGGGTACCACTGAGGAAGACATAGCACGACCAAGTGAACAAGTACAGAGTCAGGCCATGTCAAGGGTCAGAATAATAGAAGAGTTTAGAATAATGAGACGACTGATGAATGGGAATGAAGCAAAGAGCGTGTGCCAATCCCGAGTTATTTAGCGGTCCGTCCTCTCTGCCTACCCCTGCGGAGAAATGGCGTGATGGTTGGTTAGTTATAGTTAATTACATTTTTTTTACTTGCGCCCATAGTCTTCCGATACGCAATTGTTCTCTGTTATGGTATCTATTATTGAAATAATAACGCCATATTTCTCAAAATTTTTACAAAAGTAACGCGTATCTCGCTAAAATAACGTGAATTTTTCAGATTGGTTAACAGCACTGAATGGCCAGATTATTTCCAACCTTCCCCAATCCCCAAACGGCCGCAATCCCCAAATAACACAAAGTTATCAAATAAAAAGGATTTGTCAAATGCGATGAGATGCTCCGAGGAACTAGCGTCATTGATCCCCTCGGCACCGGTGCATAGTCAGGAAACACGCCAAACACGCGCCCAACATTTGTACACGGTTGACATTAGTCACATGAGAACGGGTCGTTTCTATGACTCGTTCTTGAGTTCAACGGCTCGGCTGTGGAACGATTTGCCGGCCTCTGTGTTTTCTCCCTCCTACAACATGGGTCTCTTCAAGACCCGTGTTCACTCCTTCCTTTCCTCAAAAAGACCCTCCACACAGCATATTCAAAGATGACATAGGCCCTGAGGGAAGTTATTTTCGTCAGGGCCTCCTGTGTGGAGTTAATGTAAAAAAAAAAAACTTTGTGTTATTTCACCATTAAATTATTAAAAATAATGTAAGGTAAATTTGCGGCACGTTCCGGAGTGGAAGATACTCTCAGTATCGCCCTGGTGTAAGACCACCATTCAGAATTGAAACGTTGCTCGAACCGTCTTTAGCCGTGTTTGTGACCACATCTGAATAGCCAGATACTTCCCCGCCTTCCATCTACTTCCCCTCCCCGCTACAAAATACCCCAATTGGGGATGCCATAGACTCGCTGGTTCCAGACGGGAGCAGTTGAGACTCTTGTGCGGTATTAACAAAAAAATAAATCCTTTCTTCATACCGCTTCACATCATTAGGGATTCCACAGTGGCCTCATAAACAAACATAAAGGATTTTATTTTAAGACCGAAGAAGATTCCGGTACATAACGATGTTGGAAAATATTAAAGTTTTTAATTTCCTTTCCCTCCCGGAAGCATTTCATTTTAAAAACGTCGAGGGTTTTTTAATGGAGTTTATGAAACAAATAATTCAATCAATTATTATTTCCTTATCTGGTTTTCGTTTCATCTTAAAAAGTATTTTCGTATTGTTTGAAGTCAACTAATTGGGAATGCAAAAGACGTAAACAAAAATTTTCAAACATTTCATAATAAAAAAGATTTTCTTGTTTTATTTTCAAAAATATTACAGAAATAATACAACGCATGAAATCTGTTTATTGTATTGTCTGAATGTGAAGGCGTAATAACTGTCGAGCAGTAATCTCTGGTGTCATGAAATTTGCATTGATTTTTATATTTGTTTCAGCTCCGTTTATACTCACTCACAACGGTATACATTTCGAGGTTTAATGTAGAGGAAAACATCAATAACTACCTAACAGAAAAAGATCTGGAATGTACCAAGATTGAAAAAATCAAGCCTTTTCGTCCTACGCCTTTTAACACCTTTAAACTCACTGTTAAAGAGATCGAAATAAAGAAATTCCTGGCAGAAGAACTTTGGCCGGAGGGAATTGTATTCCGAAGATTTATAGAACCGCGCATATCTACTATCTTTTTTTTATTTTTTTTTATTCCAGTTGAAAGAAAATTACATTTTCACTCATTTAACTAGAAATAATTATACAAATTAAAATAAAGTAAAAATTTCAATACAGCGCTATTCAACATCATTATTTTGTTTTTCAAGAATAAATATTAATAATTTTTTTTAAATTTACCCAGCTTCTTTTCGTTTTGAATGTCGTTTGGGAGGCAATTATATAAGTTGCCTCCCTCGTAACCAATGGATTGTTTACCATAGTTAGTGTGGATGGTGTTTAAATGTATGTTATCGTGTTGTCTCGTAAAGTGTTTGTGTACTTGGGACGTTTTAATGAATTCTGTGTTTGTGTGTACGAGTTTATTGTTTATTTTGTATATAAGGAGACATGTATTGTATTCATATAGTTTTCTTAATGTTCGTAGTTTTGTTTCCATATATATATTTTTTTTGTGGGTGTTCTGGGCTTGTAGTTAAATAGTTTTTTGATTACCTTGTTTTGTATTACCTGTAATTCATTTATGTATGTTTCACATGCGTTTCCCCAGATTTCAATCAAGTAATTTAAATGTGAGTGTACGAGACTATAATATAAACCTTTTTTTAATTTATTTGGCAACAGATATGATATCCGGCTAAATACGCTAATTAGGGGGATCTAATGATGCCTACTACTTTTTATTTTATTTTTTTATCTATATGTATTTTTTTATGTACTTACTTGTGTTTCATGTATGTACATACTCTATATAGGATGTGTGGGATTGCACTTACCATTATTATTATTATTATTATTATTATTATACTCTGTGCAGAAACGGGCGCCGTTTAATAGATTCTCCCATCTTAACAGACGTATTGCAATCTTTAGAGCACAGGCGTCGGGTGGGAATGCTATCCTTGTTCTACCGGTATTACAATGGAAGATGCTCCGAGGAACTAGCATCATTGATCCCTTCGGCACCGGTGCATAGTCGGGAAACACGCCAAACGCGTGCCCAACATTTGTACACGGTTGAAATTTGTCACGGTGAGAACGGGTCGTTTCTTCGACTCGTTCTTGTGTTCAACAGCTCGGCTGTGGAATGATTTGCCGGCCTCTGTGTTTCCTCCTTCCTACAACATGGGTTTCTTCAAGACCAATGTTCATTCCTTCCTCTCCTCAAAAAGACCCTCCACACAGCATCCCAGATGACATAGACCCCGAGGGAAATCATTTTCCTCAGGGCCTCCTGTGTGGATTTAATGTAAAAAAAAGCTCGGTGTTTAATTTTCATCATGACCTTTTAAATATTCATTTGACCGCCGATAATAACAATAGACACCATGTTGACTTTTTTTTCATTGGCACCACGCAGGGGGCTCTAAGGAAAATAATTCCCCTCAGGGCTTGTGAAATATTTGGGGATGCTTTGTGGAGGGTTTTTTAAGGAAAGCAAGGAGAGGAAGTTCTGGGAAGGAAAAGGGGTTTGGTAGGAAACTGGGGGCAGCCAGTGTGTCTAGGAGTGAAGGACTTATGAATCCATCCCTCCCATTGCAATGCAAGAAGATGGTCCGAGAGAGTACGGCTGGAAAAGTCAAAGGGACTCACACAACCATTCTCTCTCGATCCGGCCTGCCATGTAGCTGGTGGGCAGACGCATCCGCCGCCAAGACTCGGACAAACCTCACCACATAAACCCGGGCAACCCTGCTCAAGTCAAGTCACCAAACGTAGCGATCCACTCGGGGTGACCTACGGCTGTGGTGTTGGTTATCCAATAAATGTGACCTCAATGACGACCTCCGTAGTCCAGTGGGTAAGCCTCTTGACTCACGATCCGGAGGTCGCGGGTTTGAACCCGGCATGCGCAAATAAATTTTATTTGATTAATTTGTGTTATTTCACAATTAATTCATTTAAAATAATATATAGTATATTTGCGGCATGTTCCAGAGTGGAAGATACTATCAGTATCGCCCTGGTGTAAGACCACCATTCAGAATTGAAACGTTGCTTGAAAATAGCTTTAGCCGTGTTTGGTGACCAGATCTGAATAGCCAGGTACTTCCCAACCTTCCTCTTCCCCAACTCCTTCCCCTCCCCACTACCTTCAGCCTCACAAAATACCCCAATTGGGGATGCCATAGTCTCACTGGCTCCAGAAGGGAGCAGTTGAGATTCTTGTGCGGCATTCACTGTAAAAAAAAAAAATGGTTCCTGGGGTGGCGGTACCCATACCCGCCTCCCAAATAGAAAATTAAACTTTTGATTTATTTTCTTTCTTATCAAAAACACTTATTTCCGTTCCTTTGAATGTAAGTGTAATTTTAAAAATTGGAACTGATTGTGTTAAGGATTCTGACAAACATATGATAAAGTAGGTACCTACTTACAATAGAAGGTGAAATGATAAAGTAGGTACCTACTTACAAGTAATACAATATTTGAACAGAAAATATTTTAATTGTCTTTCTCAAAATTGGGTATATGTATATTATTAATAATATTTTGAATAAGTACCTATTTATACATATATTATTATTTTTTAATTTTAATCCGCGCTAGTAATAATATGAATTTTCATTTTTTCTAGTGGTGCCAAAAACAACAAGGTATAAAATAAATCAAAGGAGTTTACATTGAAGTAATATTACATTGATTGAACCACTGTAAATTTTTATACGCGCTTGAAGAATAAAAGACTACAAAAACAGTTTATTTAATTAATATTTAACAAGTAAAATAACAAAGAAATGCATTTGAAGTAATTTTATGGTCTACTGTATCCAGAGAATGTAATATTAAGTATAAAGTATAATCACATGCGAAACCAATCAACGTTAAAATGGGTGAAAAACCAATAAATTTTATAGAATGTAAAAAATAACTGGAACCTGCTCAGTATTCTTCTATTTTCCGGCAAAGAATCAAATCTAATTCCACTGGCCGGCGATCGAATCACTTTGAATTAACGTCAATTTCTTTTCACCCTCTTTATGCTACCCTTAGGGCCTAAGCCTCCGACCTTCCCTGCGATATCTGTGACGAGTTTGACAGGCGAGACTGGAGGCTACGACCCCATCTCAACGATCGGGGGCCACCCCCCTTCCCCCCCATATAGACATCGTCTCAAAGTATTTTTACTACGAGACCCAGTCGGGTGCCTTGAGGGACTCCAGAAATCAACTGTTTAGGCGGTTTTATAAATTTGGGTTTGGATTTTAAATAATTAGACCTGAAAAATTACCTGAACACTTTGACTTTGATGTTATTATTGCCTGGTGAGAGACTTTTAGACATATGGAATCGAAACGTCGCTATTAACAGCTTTAGCTATTTTTATTGGAAAGATTTGTATAACAACGCACGTTCAAACTCTAACAAACTTCGATGTACTTATAATTTGTGTACTTTCTTATTTTTCTGTATAGCACTATTTTTGCTTTAATTTTTTGTTCCCCTCAAACTTTTCTGAGAATTATTTTTAAGAACATTTATTTATAGATATTGTACACTTTCTCTCATTTTTCCATATAAGGTAATTTTCTTATATATTTCTTTTAAATTTATTTATAAAATACTTGTAAAGTTTCATTTATGTAATCAGTGAAGAATAAGAAAATTATAATAAATCTAAACGAAACACAGAAAATAAAAAGGAAACGGTCACAACTGGAAATCGATTATCTTGCCTATCTTACCGGGACAATGCCTCAATCTCATTTCTCAGAGAATCCTATTGGGTCCTAGATTTTGGGTCATATTTGCCGATCTCATATTTGAAATATTTATTTGTTTATCTGCTGTTATATTTATCTGTAAAAAATAGTTAAGAAGTAGGCGAATTCTTCAGTTAACTTTTTTATATTGTCTTCTTTAATTACTGTAGGTGTCCTCTCTGTAAAAAAGTTAGGACAATACACCCTAAAATATATTCAGAATCTTAACGACGTGAGTAAAGAAGCCGTGTATACAAATTGCGATTCGCGACCCGTGTATTGGACGGAACTACTGTCGAATTTGTCGTATCAAAGAAAAGAAAAAGAAGAAAAATAATGTGGGAATCTTAACGATTTAATTAACTTAACGGACTTAATAAGTGAAGAGAGCGTGTAAACAAATATACACCGCGGCACGGCGTATTGGACGAACCTACGGTCGAATTCGCCCTATCAGGCCTGGAGTTTGGACCTTTCCGCCGCGTTCATTTAAATTAATTCTGAAGAACGTGTTACAAATATTTAAAATGTGTCTACATGTTGTCCTCCCGAAGTTATTAATTCATCGTCTAGAAAAATAAAACCTGGTGCTTACCGCTAACTTTATAGTTGAAAAACGTGTTATAAAGTTTTAAAATCGTTGTACGTAAAATATATTAATGGTAATGTACTGTTTTTATTGATCTAACATATAAATAACACGTATCCCTTGTGCGGCATGGAAATAAAAAAGTTATGAATTCCGGAAATGATTAAAATGTGAGTATTGAGCAAACAAAAATTATTAGGGTTGTATACCGCCTTACTGCCTTGCAAGAGCCAGTGATCTACGACGTCCCCAATTTCGAGTTTAGTTGTGCGACAAGTAATTATAACACAAAGCACTCTTTTTAGGGTGAATTGACTAATTCCATAAAATAAATAATAAAATTTGAAAAATTGCAGTTTTATTTTCGATGCAGTTTTGGTTTCGTGAGAAGGATATGGGCAATATATGCTTATAACACCATTAGTCCTTTAAAACCTTTTCAACCACTGTACGAAGAATCAAATACCTGATTGCCATGAATAAGTCATGTGTACCCATCCATATCCACAGAAGCAACTGGCGTGAAACTCCCCGTCAGGGAAGGCAGAGGGGTTGTTTGGTTCCACCCCAACACCCCCGCAGCAAAATATTCATTAACTGTGATTCGCATCCAGGCGCTAGGGGTGCATTAAATATCTATCTGTTGAATGAAGGTTGAAGTTAAACTTTAATAATGTGTTTAGCCATTTAATGAAAAAAAGATACCGTCAGTAGGAATCGGCCTGGTGACTTGTTCAAAATCTATACGTTGCTTGAAATTAATTTATTTAGAAAATGCTTTTAAATTTTGTAGTGACTGTTATATTTTTTAATATTGGCTCCACAAATGAGGCCCTGGGAAAAATAATTACCCTCCGGGCCTATTTCATCTTAGGGATGCTTTGTGGAGGGTCTTTTTAAAGAAGGAAAGGAGAAACTGTGTTCAGGAGTGACGGACGTATGAATCCATCCCTCCAACTGCGGTGCATGCTGGAAAGGTCAAAAGACCACCTTCAACCGGTCCCTCTCGATCCGGTCCGCACCAAGTAGGTGGGCAGACGCATCCGCTGCACAAGACCTGGACAAACCCCACCCCATGAACCCGGGCACCCCTGCTAAGTCACCAAACGTAACTAACCGCTTGGGGTGACCTGTGGCAGGGAAGAAAAGATAACGCTAATAATCTAAACAAAAATATAAAAGAGAACAAGGCACAGAAAGCTAGAAAAAGCTAACGGTCACAACCCAAGACCTCTCGACTAACCGGGACGGGAACCTTTACCAATCCGGCCATTGCTACCTTCACCGTATTTTGTAGCTACATCACCAAACGTAGCGACCTTTGGTGATATATGATATATACCTGGATTAATGGGGTGAGCTTTATCTAGGTCTTGGTGGCCAATGCGTTTACCCACTTACTGGGACTAAGACTTCTCAAGACGGACTTTTTTGACCAATAGCCTTGCGCCACAGTGAATCACTCCTGGACTCACCCCTCATACCCCTTTCCTTCCCAGAACTTACACTCCTTCTTTTCCCTAAGAAAATTCTCCACATAGCAGTTTTAAAGATGATGTAGGGCCAATAATTTTTCCTCAGGGCCTCCTGTGTGGAGCTATTGTACGAAAACAAATGTATGACTTAGCTAGCAGAGGACTGAACCCACGATGCCTGGACGAAAACCCGACGCATTTCTCCACTCGACTTCTAACCGGTTAGGTGACAATACCAGCAGTTTCTGTTAGGGAGTATTCCTGTCCTTTTCCTAATTTCATACTCACACCTAGTACCCCTTCCTACATACATGAAATCACAAAGTCAGTGCAGTGACAATCTTCAACCTGAAAGCAGTGTTCTGTGCTCAGTATCTTGACTGCGAATGATAGAATGACGAGTTACTTTCAAAACCTTCAAAATTAAAATTGGTGATGACATTATCCTGCCCTCAGTGAGTTTTTATTAATGACCGACCGAATCCTCAGTTTCGGTTTCGGTTTCGGCAAGGTTCGGCAAAAAAATCTAGTTTCGGCTTCAGTTTCGGTTTCAGCAGATAATCGGTCGCACCGAAACTCTGCGTTCGTGAATTATCGCGCGTTGTTCGGCTGGCATCGGGTGAGTTCGTGACTCGTGTGTCACCCGCCATCATCAGCTGATTTCACCGGCCAGTCCGGCGTGATTATATTATGAGGTTATGTGTTATTTCTCGCGCATACATGTTTAAAAAAAAAACAAATAATTATTTTTTCACATACTTCAATTATTGCTTTTTATTTCATTTAACACGTGTAATAAGAATGTTGTGTTTGTAAATGCAATTAAAATACTCAATTAATTCCTTCCTTTATAATTAACCCGACAATCGAATTTACTTCATTTGCCCACTTGTAGAACAAACTTTAGAAAAAATTCCCCGATTCCTCGAATATGTGCGCAATACAACGAATTGTTTCACAACATGGACATTTTTAATTTAAACCTTCAGAAGTATCGAATAGAAGTAACGCGTGCTATATTGGATTGATACTGTTATGCGGTTGTACAAGGGTATTGCGGGGTGTGCAAGGTATCGAGAGCATCTCATATCCTTATCCTATATTCTCCCTCCCCTCCCCCTCCTCTCCCCTTCCTAAGTCTAAATTTAGCTTAAGATAAATTAAAACTCCATCTAGAAACAATATTAGCATAAGAAACTCTTTTGGCTTCACTGCAGTTAACGTGTATATTTTTATGTCTATTGTATGTATATAAGCTGTTTGTTTCTTACAAATAAAAAAAAATAAAAAAATTTAAAAAAATAATGTACGGTTGATTAGTGACAAATTTTTGTTCCAAGAAGTTGTTAACGTGATTTAGTTAATTAAAAAAAAAATTGTTATATGTACGAATCTAATATTAAAAAAATTAATGTTTTTTTCACATTCTTCAATTATTATTATTTTTTTTTTCATTTAACTATAAAGTCTGCATAAGTGTAAAAAATAATCCAAATTCCAGTAAACAATAGATTTTTAACATGACTAAAAAAGTTTCAGGGAGATACCGAAGATTCGGTTTCGGCAGAAAGTCTTGTTTCGGTCGGACACTACTTTTTATGCTTCCTTTTTCTACCTTTAGAAAGTTTCGAACAGTTTCCATTTCACTTCGTTCTGCCATAATTTCACCTACTGTATTCATAGCAATAAGAAGCCATCCCCCAGTATCTACTATTATAGTAGCTTTCATCCCCATAGACATACAAAGCTTCCAGAGGGGTGTGGGGCGAAAACAATAAAACCGTAGACAGGACAAGGGGTGGAGGGGGGTAGTTAATTAATGGGGATGTAAGTGGAAGCATTCAAATGTCCTTTGTCCTAGATGAATTGAAATAGAATATTAATTACTTTTTAAAGACGTGACTGCTTTTGAGATATTTTGGAAATAGACCCTAAAAGATAAAAGAAATTCGTAAAAATTTATTCCCCATTTTATTGAAGTTCTGGCGAGGACCCGTGAAAAATAACGGGATATTTCAATTTGTAGGATTGATAAATGTTTGTTAGCTAAAAAGTGTAGGCCATTGCAAAATCACCAAATATGACTTTACTTGTAGTCGCCGATAAATTTCGACAACAGGAATATCAAATTGTTACTGTCACTGTCGCTTTTACTCCCCCCAGTACTGAGTGAAAGGTACAACTTTTTTTTTATTTTTTTATTTTTATTATAGCGACTATATAAAAAAAATGTACATACAAAATGCAATGTGAAATTAAGTACAAAATATTGTATTTCTTAGTCCTCCTCACTAGGGGGTCCTGTGCCGAGGCGGACTAAAGTTATTTAAATATAGTTAATTTGTCTTCTATGTCATTTTTAGCGTCTTCGCTAGGGTTTTCTCATTGACCTCTTTAAGCCATATTTTTATTCTTGATTTGTATTCAATTGGATTTTTTATTAGTTTTATGTCTTGGGGAAGGATGTTATGGAGTGTTGTTGCAAAGTATGTGTAGTTTCTTTGTCCAAATGTGGTTTTATAACTTGGAATATTTTTTATATCATTTTTATTCGATCTAGTGTTATGCATACACGGTCTAGTAGAGGATTCATTGTTTTTGAAGAGCTTCAATAATATATTAACTGCACCTCAGGCGTAAATAATCCCTAATTTGGGAGGCGGAAATGGGTACCGCCGCCCCGGGAAACTTTATTAGGTCACCCCAAGTGGTTCGCTATGTTTGGTGATTTAGCACGGGTGCCCGGGTTCATGGGATGAGGTTTGTCTAGGTCTTGGAGGTGGATAACCAGGACACACTGAACCCCGGATTTCTACCCACCCCTTAAACCCTTTTCCTTCCCAGAACTCTCCTCTCCTTCCTTTCCCTAAAAAAACCCTCCACACGGCATCCCGAAAGATGACATGGCCCTCACGGAAATTATTTTCCACAGGGTCTCCTGTGTGGAGCTCGTGTAAAAAAAAATCATCAAATTCGAGATTTTTGTCCTCCAAACCTGAACCGATTTAAAAAATATATATATATCTGTATTAGAAGCAAATACTCTATTTCTATAAGTTTTCAAATCAGTTCAAATCAGGCGATTTAAACGATTTTTGGAGTGTCTTAACTCCTACAAGTAACTTATGATATGTGATCGACATTTATAATATGTTTAAAAAAACATTTGCGCAAGTTTCAAAATCTAGAAAGGAAATTGGGGAATTTTGGAAAAATTGTATGGAAAAAAACGTCGCCCGGTTCCCTCTTTTTTATCTCTCCTTCAAAGCCAGAGTCAAGTTAGCCTCTCAGAAGCTGGACTTACTGTACGAAGCTCACAGATACTTTAATAGTACACAACTGCTGACCCTGTACAAATTGCAAATGTGCCCCACTGTTGAATTTGGCAGCCACCTGTGGTCTGCTGCATCAAAATACCTTAAAACCCTTGACTCTGTGCAGAAACGGGTGGTCCGTTTTATAGATTCCCCTATCTTAAGAGGAATATAAACGCTACAAATATTTCGAATCTCATGCCTGCAAAATTTTAAAATCGGGCGTCTTTTTGCACGAGGCAAGTAAGCGAAAAAGTGTTTTTTTTAAATTTTATTTTGTGCATAATTTTATAAGAACGAAAAAAAGTTAGAACATGGAAAACCTCAAAAATAGTCTTAGCCATAAAGGGGTATTTTTTAAAAATTGTTTCTTGTATTACTTCATAGTTAAGTCATGAAAAAACTTTTTTTTGTGGTTTTCGCTTATATTTTTTGTTACGTACCTAAATAATAATTTTATTGTAATTCCAATACATAGAAAAGCTAGTAAAAGCTTCGATTTATCCGTAGCATATTTTTTGATGTTCATACTGTAAGCCGATTCATCGTAAAGATTAATCAAAATAGTATCTAAATAGGATTTCACGTGTATATTCATCTTAAGAAGCGGATTGCAATCTTTAGAGCACAAGCATCAGGTAGGTGTGCAGTGTTACATGGAAGATGCTCCGAGGAATTAGCGTCATCGATCCCTTTAGCACAGGTGTATAGTGTATAGTCGAGAAATACGCCCAACATATACACGGTTGTCATTTGTCACATAAGAACGGGTCGCATCTACGACTCAGTGTAGGCTACCAGGGTAGGCTACTCAGGGTAGGCTACCTCCCCACCTTCCCATCACCTTCAGCTTCACCCTGATTAGGGATCCTATAGTCTCACTGGCTCCACGCTCCCTCCACACAGCGTCTTCAAGGATGACGACGGATGAGTGAAGTTATTTTCCTCAGGGCCGTTGTGTGGAGTTAATATAAAAAAAGTTAGGACCATTTTGAACTCTTACGCGGGGTTGCAAAATCTCATTACGTACGTCTTTCGATCGGTAAGCGCTGGAGCGTCGTAAAATTTACACAGCTGTTATTGTCTAAATTTAAACATTAGAAGTTATACTACCGTGATTACAAAAGAAAACGCTACAATAAGGTTGAATTTTTAATTCCACAAAAAAGCAGAAAACTTTTTTTTTTTTTTTTACAGTGAATACCGCACAAGAATCTCAACTGCTCCCGTCTGGAGACAGTGAGACTATGGCATCCCCAATTGGGGTATGTTGTGAGGCTGAAGGTAGTGGGGAGGGGAAGGAGGTGGGAAAGAGGAAGGTTGGGAAGTACCTGGCTATTCAGATCTGGTCACCAAACACGGCTAAAGCCATTTTCAAGCAACGTTTCAATTCTGAATGGTGGTCTTACACCAGGGCGATACTAATAGTATCTTCCACTCTGGAACATGCCGCAAATATACTATATATTATTTTAAATGAATTAATTGTGAAATAACACAATTAATCAAATAAAATTTTATTTGCGCATGCCGGGTTCGAACCCGCGACCTCCGGATTGTGAGCCAAGAGTCTTACCCACTGGACTACGGAGGTCGTTGTTGAAAAAACTGTTTTTCTTAAGTAAAAAAATCTCAAACGGTGAGCTCTGGCGTCTTGAAAATACAGTTTTTTTATGTTATAAATTCAGATCAACGAAACTGCTTTCAGTTTTTTTTACATTAGCTCCACAAAAAAATATCCCTCAAGGCCTATGTCACCTATGGAAGGAAAAGGGTATGAGGGGTGGGTAAGAATCTGGGAGTCAGTGTGTCCAAGAGTGACGGACGTATGAATCCATCCCTCCAACTGCGGTGCAAAGCGGGGGGTCGAGAGAGTCCCTCAATCAGTCTCTCTTGATATGTCCCGCCACACAGCAGGTCGGCAGACGCATCCGCCGCCAAGACCTGGACAAACCTCACCCCATGAAACTGGGCGTCACTGCTAAGTCACCAAACGTCGCGAACAATTTGGGTTGACCTACCACAGAGGTGTTGGTTATCCAATAAATGGTTCCCAGTTCACAACACCCTTTTCCGTTTTGAGCTATGGAGCTAGGAAATGTCCCACAAACTGTCACAATCCCCGAACTTGAAAATGTGAAAAAAGGGTTTCCATTATTATTTGTCTGCAAATTTGCAAAGAAAGTTTTAAAAAATCTGTAGTTTTTTTAAGGTTCCCTCGCAAGGCCTACCCAGACGCGACTTCCGCGTTCTTGGCAGACAAATACAGGAACCCGTGCCCAGCATCCGTACACGGGTACCGGCGTGTCAACTACTCGGCGAGCCCTTTCACAAGGAAACTAAGCAAAATCCCCTTTCAAAACCCCAGGCTAGGGGTGATTTAGTGGAAATGTGGGAAAAAAACAAACATCTTTACGTTTTAGGTTATTCTGTAATTAAACAAACGTAGAAAAGGGTTTTTTTAAATTCAAATTAATGCAGTTTACTGTTTTAAAAACATTACAAAATTGTATATTTTAGAGCTTTTTTAAATATCTGTTAAAAGTATGAAAATTTCATACTATTCTAGTACTAATAGAGCTTGCTTTTTTAAAGACAGCATCAATGATATTAACATCATTAAATTAACAAATGAATTGTACAACATCATAAAGAAAGTAATAAGTGATAACTAAAAATTAAAAGTAAAAAGGTAAAAAAAAATTATTACAGTAAGGGGGCATACATTAATTACGTGAGCTCGAAGGGGGGGGGGGGTCCAGCAAAAACTCACGTTACTTGAAAAGAATATACGAAGTGGCCCAAATTTATCTCACCAAGGGGGGGGGGGGGGTCGAAGGGGTCTAGATTAGAAGAAAAACTGCTAGCGTAATTAATGTATGCCCCCTAATGATATATTGCCTATTTCACTAGGTGTGAAACGCCTGTGTTGAGATGAAAATTAACAGAGTGGTTGTTTTGTAGGTTTTTGTTTATACATTTTGATACAATGGATTCTTTCACGGTATTCGTGCGGTATAATGGTAGTTGGAGGAAATGAAGTATTGCTAATCCCTGACGTTAGCCAACCTCCGGTAAGAGAGAGCACCAGATGAAAGACCAAAAATCTGTTTTCTTCAGATATTAAATGTCGACTTTAAAAAGCCGAAGGAAATCTCAGTGTTGCTGCATTAGAAAAAAGTCAGGGTGAAGTTTTATAAAATATAAATACAAGAATACTAATAATCAGAGACCAGTTATTTTTATATAAACATCACAAGCTAAAAACATTTATTATTAAAATAACTATAACATTCTCATTTTTTTAGAAACATTCTCCTGATCTTAGTAGAAACATCTATCCAAACGATTTTTTCCAAGTCTTTATAAAATGTATACAAGGGGCCTATTGACGAACCACAATTTCTTACCCTTCAAAACACACGTCTGTACTTAACGCAGGCGAGATAGTATGAATAAAATACCGTATTATTCCAGGCTGCTTTAGGGGTGAGAATTGTATACCCACATAGCCTCCAGCCCCCCTGCCTCCCCAGCTGGAATAGAACCCCTTGGCACGCCATTGTAAGCCTAGCCGTAACCACTCGACCACGACTTGCCACTAGAAATCGTCACGAGTGAATGGAGAACAGAGCATTGAGAATTTTAAAACTTGGGGTGAGATGTCATGTGCAATGTTTGGATTTTTGAATTTGGACGAAGAGAAAGATTTTTGTTTTGTGGCGTACACACAAAAATTACACAATGTGTGATGAGGCCCTTTGCCAATGGGCCAATGCCAAAAGATGGCGCCACTTACAAACAGCTTGCGTGATTAGCATCGCCTGGCAGGCGTAAGTACTACGGATATGTAATTTCGTGTATCTCTCCGGATAAGGAGAGATTGACGATAATATGATTATTATTGTAATTGGCAGCTGTGAATAATAATACCACGCGGCTATATATTACACATGACGTCATTGCTTGTCGCGGTTACTTTTCCCATTGACTAGCTGTAATTGGATCCCAGTGGATCCGAGGAACCGGCTGTTTTTGGAACCAGTTTCCATCGGATTTATAAAATGTTCACTCAAACTGCACTAAAATGTTTATTGATTATTGAAACTTTTGTGGACTAAAATTGAAAAAAAAATAACAAATATAATTCCCAGCACACGCGATTTTAAAGTAATTGCTATATTTGCACAGCACTCCAGAAAGGAAGATATCTTTAAGAACTGAAATTCAGTTAGTTTCAAAATTCCCAATCCCCTTTTCTTGTAACATTCTCAAACGAGGATGCCATTGTTTCGCTTACCAGTTACTGGCAGTTGGAACTCTTGTAGGGTATACTTTATACAAAATATTTCTATAAAACCTATAGAGAAATAGGACTAAAAACTCTATATGAATTGTCTCTTCCGTTTTCAGCGAAACTATGCTTCAAATGACTTTAGTTTTACGATGATTTACCTGAAGAAACACTGCAATCACCATCCTTGAATAAACCATTGAAAAGAAAAAACTAGATGTCTACCAAGAAATGTAAAGGATCCGGGAACAAGTAGGGGTGAGACCAGGGAGGAATGCTCTAGGGTGGATGGAAGAAGAAGTCGCATTCATCCCGCCGAGAAAGAAGAGAGGACCGACTAAGCGCCCCTGCGGTACGCCGACTGAATGGGACCAATGTGGTGGGTGTTTTTACGGAGTGTATTATTATTATTTGTAAAGGGTAGTATTTTGAGCAATGAAATGTAAGGGTTATTTAAAAATACAAGTACGTTGGCGGGACGTGAGTGAATGGTAGACAGGAATGCCAAACTAAGAATAACTAGCAACTAGGAGTTTGTAAAAGAACTAAGCTGAAGCTATCAACCATAAATATAATATACCTAGTACACGTTCTCTATATTAAAATGATTTCACGGGTCTGAAGGTTAAGCTTCAATTTCCAAATTCACATTTTGATTCTGATTTCCTCTTCTGTAGAGTTTGACATTTTGGAATGTATTTTCTTTAAATAATCATGCCATTATTTAATTAAGCTTTAAAATCGTGCAAAATATTTTGCAAATTTCTGGTAGTCTGGGTTTCCGATGTGATTTTTTGTGAAGATTTGTTTACATTACGAAGGAACAACCAGATACAACCGGAAATATGTCGTTTTTTTTACATGAGCTCCACACGGGAGGCCCTGAGGAAAATAAGCCTTAAATGAGCCTTATCCAATTAGGTCACTGCCACCTCTTATTGCCACTTTTTACTTTTCCGTGTCTTGTTCACCTTACGTTTAGATTTTTTTTTTTTTACAGTTAATACCGCACAAGAATCTCAACTGCTCTCGTCTGGAGCCAGTGAGGCTATGGCATCCCCAATTGGGGTATGTTGTGAAGCTGAAGGTAGTGGGGAGGGGAAGGAGGTGGGGAAGAGGAAGGTTGGGAAGTACCTGGCTATTCAGATCTGGTCGCCAAACACGGCTAAAGCCATTGTCAAGCAACGTTTCAATTCTGAATGGTGGTCTTACACCAGGGCGATACTGATAGTATCTTCCACTCTGGAACATGCCGCAAATATACTATATCTTATTTTAAATGAATTAATTGTGAAATAACACAAATTAATCAAATAAAATTTATTTGACGCGACCTCCGGATTGTGAGTCAAGAGTCTTACCCACTGGACTAAGGAGGTCGTTATTATTAGTGTTATATTCTTCTTTTTTTACATGAGCTCCACACAGGAGGCCCTGAGGAAAATAATTTCACTCAGGGTCTATGTCATCTTTGGGGATGCTGTGTGGAGGGTTTTTAAGGAAAGGAAGGAGAGGAGAGTTCTGGGAAGGAAAAGTGTTTAAGGGGTGGGTAGGAATCTGGGGTTCAGTGTGTCCTAGTCATCCGCCTCCAAGACCTAGACAAACCTCACCCCATGAACCCGGGCACCCCTACTAAATCACCAAACGTAGCGAACCACTTGGGGTGACCCATGGCAGAGGTGTTGGTTATCCAATAAAGGTTCCGGGGCGGCGGTACCCATTCCCGCCTCCCGAATTGAGTCAGAGTATGTCCATCTAGCAATAAAATACATGTAAGCGGACTGTTTCTGAAGGTATCCGAAAATTAAAAACTGTTTTTGACATACATATATATATATATAAACATATAAATTCGATTTCAAATTTTATTATTAGAAAAACTATATTTACGTATAAAAATATGTAATGCAAACATAAAAATGGCTCACCTTACATTTTTCTAAGCAAAATTAGATAAATATATTACAAACGTTATTAACACTTCATATTTATGTCGAATCATGTAAATAAACATTTTTTTTTATCAAATTGCGGTCGGAAACTTTGGATGCATAGAGGTGTACATTTTAATTCTTAAGTGGTTAACTTTCAGGTATGAATAACATAAAGCATGGTACTTTCTCTTTCTAACACCGTTTAGATTAGATCATATTTCTCACCATGATAGTAAGAGAGACCCAATGATTCCATGAGACCTATATGAAGTGTTTCCAAAAGCGAGCAAATAGGCCTGAGGAGTAGGAAAAAAAATTAACAAAGAAAGAAATTTCCGGTCATGAAAATACTTTAAATCTTTTTAATTACTTAACAATAAAAACATTTTCGATTTTAAATAAATATAACCAATTATTATTTTTAATTGATAAACTAATGTGTAAGACAATATTTTTACGCATAGCACAAAGGGTAACAATTATTATAAGTAATAATTATTAGCCTGACTCATCTACATTGAAAAAATCTCACGAGAAAAGATGCATTTTTAAGATGAGATTTTTAGATTAAGATGCATGCCGCCGACGGGACTCGAACCCGCGTCCTTCTGATTTTCAGTCACTGTGCTACGTCGGCTTACCTCCTGCCCGTCAAATAATTCAATACACACTAGTGTAATAAGCAGTAATTGTTGAATGAAACATTAGTGTTTATTGAATTATAATAAACAGTAATTGTTGACTGAAACACTAGTGTGTATTGAATTAGCAGTAATTGTTGAATGAAACACAAGTGTGTATTGAATTATAATAAACAGTAATTGTTGACTGAAACACTAGTGTGTATTGAATTAGCAGTAATTGTTGAATGAAACACTAGTGTGTATTGAATTATAATAAACAGTTATTGTTGAATGCTTATAATAAGCAGTAATTGTTGAATAAAACACTAGTGCGTATTGAATTATTTGACGGGCAGGAGGTAAGCCGACGTAGCTCAGTGGATAAGAGCAGTTGACCGGAAATCAGAAGGACGCGGGTTCGAGTCCCGTCAGCGGCATGTATATTTTCTCGGGAGATTTTTTCAATGTAGATGAGTGTTTCAGGCTGATAATTATTGCTTATAATAATTGTTAAATATAATGAAATTCAAAGTAAAGTAAAAGTAATTAAAAATGCATAAAACTCACATCTCAATAATAAAAGGTGTAATTCTACAAGACTATAATTTGATCTCTTTCCAAAACTAGGGGAAAAATAGATATTCAGAGGGGAGTTATTTGCACAACATCAGAGAGGTTGAGACGAGCCGGGTTTTGCACTGGGATCAGCTCTGGATCTGAGTAACGCGTCGAGGGACGACAGATAAAGCAGGATATCCCGGGAAATCCTTTAAACGCTGCCGACAAGGGTGAAAACGGCCGCTTTATTGTTCACCGTGTATCGAGATCATAATGTTCAACTGGTTTGTTGAGAAAATAAAATGCTTAGGGAAATGAATGACTCTAAATAAAAACAAGATACCGCACAAGAGTCCCAACTGCTCCCAACCATCTGGAGTAAGTACAACTTTATATTTTATACTTGGTTCGCTGAGGTAATAAAATGCTAATAGGAATGAATGATTCTAAATAAAAACAAGATACCATACAAGAGTCCCAACTGCTCCCAACCGTCTGGATACTTTATACTTTATACTTGGTTCGCTGAGGTTAAAATGCTAATGGAAACGAATGATTCTAAATAAAAACAAGATACCATACAAGAGTCCCAACTGCTCCCAACCGTCCGGATTCAGTACTACTTTATACTTGGTTCGCTGAGAAAATAAAAAGCTAATGGAAATGAATGATTCTAAATAAAAACAAGATACCGCACAAGAGTCCCAACTGCTCCCAATCGTCTGGAGTCAGTACAACTTTATATTTTATACTTGGCTCGCTGAAAAAAAATTTTTTATGGGAATGAATGATTCTAAATAAAAACAAGATACCATATAAGAGTCCCAACTGCTCCCAACCATCCGGAGTCAGTGAGACTGCGGCAACGCCAATTGGGGTGTGGGAAAGGAAGGCGATGGGGAAAAGGAAGGTGGGGTAGTACCTGGCTCTTCAGATCTGGTCACTAAACACAACTAAAACCAATTCAATTTGGGAGGCAGGTATGGGTACCGCCGCTCCGGGAACGATTTATTGGATAACCAACATGTCACCGCAAGCGGTTCGCTACGTTTGGTGACTTAGCAGGGGTGTCCGAATTCATGGGGTTTGATTTGTTCTCGGTCTAGGCCGCGGATTCGTCTGTTCACCAACTGCGTGGCAGGCCGGATCGGGAGATACTGGTTGAGGGAGACTTTTTGATTTCTCCAGCAGGACTCTTTGAACACCACCGTGCCTCACAGTGGGAGGGTTGGATTCATACGTCGACTAGGTCTCCTGGACACACTGACCCCCAGATTCCTACCCACCCCTCCAGCCTTCCAGGAAAACGGAATGGGTGTGTCCAGGAGTGACGGACGTATGATCCCACTGCGGTGCAAGTCGATTCCGGGAGAGTCCGGGTGGAGAGGTCTAGGTTAGGCCTCTAGGTTAGTTCCTCTACCAGATCCGGCCCGCCACGCAGTAGGTAGCCAAAGTGTTCGCCCCCAAGACCTTTAGTACATTTATTTAATTTATTAGAGAAAAAAATAACAAATAAAACGCGTTCACATCATATATATATCATGATTATAAAACGCGTTCCTGCCGAGTGAATTCAACCATTACCATTATTGCATGGGGCCGGCCGGCGAGTTGAACGGACTCCCCTTTATTCGGGCGCATTCAACGAATCGGGAATCGATGGTTGAATCTATTATTTATGAGAGGGAGAGACCGTTTGAAGGAAATGCACAGCTGTGTTACAAAGAACCGCTGTGATTTTTATTACACCCATCACTCTTACCAACACCCTGATGTAGTGGTTATAACGAATGGAAAGTCTAGAGCTAGAGGCTTGTTCTAGAATAACATATACACAACTCGTAGTAAAAGCGGAAAACTGGTGAAACCATATGACAGAGAAAAAAAAAACAAACACTTATAAAATTTTTTTTTGGGCAACTAAAGGGAATAAACTTGTGAAATCGAGCCTGCTTCGACGCATTCGAGCAAATCTCTCTTTCAAATCACACATATCTGACGTTGTCTCGCGCGCAAACAAAATGCTTGGATTTGTTCTTCGTAATGCGAGATCATTTACTAATGGAATTGCAATACGGAGAACATATGAAGCACTTGTCCGCAGCATCCTGGAATATAGCTCCATTATTTGGGCCCCGTCTGAACAAAACCATATCCTAGAAATAGAAAAAGTGCAAAAAAGATTTATGCGTTACCTGTATATGAGAGAATATACATACTACCCATTCCTGTATTCATCATTGTTCTTAACAGGAATGCTCGATTTTAACACCCTAGAAGCCCGCCGAAAAATATTTTTAGGCAAACATTTTTTTAAGTTAATCTCCGGTACCATACTTATTCCGCCAATATTGAAAGAGCCCCTAACGCGTATACTCGTGGGAGATCCCACGCACTTTTTTATGCTCCGAAAGCGAGAACTTCTGCCTATCAGAATGCGCCATTAAGTAATTAACGACTGTGCATTGAGCATCGACATCTTCGACGTCACCTACAGAGAATTCAGTAACTATCTCTTGACATACGTCACAACATAGTTAAACTGCTCCCAAGCACTTTAAAAAAAAAGTAATCTTCTCCATAATTTTTTAGTGTATAACTGTTTTATGGAGAACATAAATAAAATAAATAAATTTCAATATTAAGGCGCCGTATCCCCGCTCAAAAAAAAGAAGATGAAGAGATATGTAATTACGAATGTTGGAGAGAGTGCGCTAATATTTAAAATATCAAAATTGAAGCGAAAATTGGGAAAATGTTGAATAAAACATGACTCGTCTAAAATAGAGCAAAAATCTCTGGGGGCTGTCCAAAACAACATTTAAAGAAACACTGCGATTTTTTTGATACGTGTAACTTGTAAAATAACTGAAACAGACGTGAAAATAATAATTTTTGGAGCATTCTTTGCGATTTTTTTCTATCGAGGGAATTTCATATAATATGCGTTTCGGCGTGGGAATGTATAGATATTATCTTCAAAAATAACATTTATTTTTTTAAGAGCTTAAAACTTCAAATGTGTAAGAGGGAATATGTAAGAAATCGGTAGAAATTCGGGATGTGTAAGAGGGGATATGTAAGAAATCGGTAGAAATTCGGGATGTGTAAGAGGGAATATGTAAGAAATCGGTAGAAAATTGGGATGTGTAAGAGGGAATATGTAAGAAATCGGTAGAAATTCGGGATATGTAAGAGGGAATATGTAAGAAATCGGTAGAAATTCGGGATGTGTAAGAGGGAATATGTAAGAAATCGGTAGAAATTCGGGATATGTAAGAGGGAATATGTAAGAAATCGGTAGAAATTCGGGATATGTAAGAGGGAATATGTAAGAAATCGGTAGAAATTCGGGATATGTAAGAGGGAATATGTAAGAAATCGGTAGAAATTCGGGATATGTACGAGGGAATATGTAAGAAATCGGTAGAAATTCGGGATATGTAAGAGGGAATATGTAAGAAATCGGTAGAAATTCGGGATTTGTAAGAGGGGATATGTAAGAAATCCGTAGAAATTCGGGTAGCGGGGTAAACTTAACTCCTCAGGCTAATTAGTTCTGATTTCGGAACAACTCATATAGGTCTCATAGAAACCGTTGCATCTCTCTAATACAATGGTTAGAAATTTGATCTAAACAGTCTCAGAAAAAAGAAAGCATGCTTTATATTCAAATCTGAAATTTGACCTCAAAATAATTAAAATGTTTACCTTTATGAATCCAAAGTTTCCCGACCTAATTTTAAAAAAATTCATTAAATTTGGAAATTTTTTATTAAATATTTTTACATGAAACGACAAAAAATGAGTTGATAATAGAGTTCATAACCCATTCGCCTAATGAAATACGTGCATGTTTTTATTATTTTTCGTTATCAGTAAATTTAGTTAGAAAAAACCTAAGGTGAGCCATTTTTAAAACTTTTTTATGTTTGCATTCAAAGTTTTTATTTTTGAAAAATTATCAATGGGTTTATTTTGAATTATAAAATTTGAAAGCGTATTTCATCACCTTTTAAAACAGTTTTTAGTTTTAGGATGCGTTCAGAAATATTCCATTTCAATGCCATTTTTTTAAGAAAAATTAAAAAGAAAATAAATACTGTTATTGTGTTCTGAAAGATCCATTATTTCATAAAAAAATCATAACTTATCTTATGTATAAAATTATCCTGTCAGGGTGTTTGTGGTCGCACTCCTCCGAAACTGCTTGGCCGATTTTTATGAAATTTTTTATGTATATTTGGTAGGTATGAGAATTGGTTTTAAAGTATATTTCATACCACTAGGTGATTAGAGTGTCATCCAGAATATCCAGAAAAAATATTAATATTTTTTTTACAATTTTTTTTTGTATTTTTTTTTATTTAGCATCAAAAATATCTATAACCTCAAATTTTAAGCTTCCTAGCCCCACCCCCATTTTTTAATCGCGATTTTAGTATTTTTGTGCGAACAAATTTAACCGTCTTTCGTATTTCAAACAGAACGAAAATATTTATGTTGTTGAATGACAGATGGCACTACATCAGCCTCATCGAACTTTCATTCACAAGAAGCGTCGCGAAATTTTGATATTTCATTCGGCATCATGTTCTCGCGTGGGCAAACCATCGAGCTTATTTGTGTTGGCTAAAGACAGACTAACAAAAAATATCGTACACTCAATTGCTCTTCGAAATTTATACTGATTTTATTTATTTCATTTTCCTATTTTAGTTGGTGTTTTTTCGTTTTCATCGGTGGTCATCATCTATAGCGTTCCATTCCCCTTTCTGTCATAGATCCCATCCCCAAACACTGTGTATTTTATTTCGTTATTTTTTATTTAACAACCAAAATATTCACAAGAATTAATTTATATGGCAGAACAACGTTTGTCGGGTCAGCTAGTATAATATAAATATCATAATAAAAACAGGAGATTTAAATTTATTGATTTAAAAATATATATATAATAATCTTTTCGCTCTCCCGAACAATTAACATTTTGTTCTTGACAGCATTTCAAAATTTCATTTGCATTTTATGATTTGATTAATTTTGTACTATGATGCTCGTGTTGTGAAACAGGTCTGTCATAATAAATTAAATAAATTTCAAGGTTAGGTACAATATAATTGTTTTATTTAAAAATAAAAACTGTTTATATCTATGGCAACATTAAAGTACAATCTCAATTCGCCACTTCCCTCCAATAACGATAATAATAATATACTCGCTGTTGTAATATACTCTGCAGTGCGGGGGGGGGGGGGGGGGTGGCGCTATTATATTGCACAATACATCATCCCCGGTCTCCTTCCCCTCCCCAGTCTGGGGGGTGAGCGGGTCGCCTTTTAGGGTGCATAAAATGTTATACGGTCGCCAATTTGTTGCTTTTTACCGCCACCGCTCTGCTTAATCTTATTTTATTGTAGCGAGTTATGTGGCAGTTAACAGGTAGTTTCTAGTACATCATCGTGGATTTTATTTTCGCACCTTACGACCACACTACCTACACCCTAAAATATATTCAGAATCTTAACGACGTAAGTAAAGAAGCCGCGTATACAAATTGCGACTCGCGACCCGTCTATTCTACGGACCTACTGTCGAATTCGCCCTATCAAAGAAAAGAAGAATAATAAAAATAATGTGGGAATCTTAACGACGTAAGTGAAGAAAGCGTGTATTGGACGGACGTACGGTCGAATTCACCCTAGCAGGCCTGGAGATTCGACCTTTCCGCCGGGTTTATTTTAATTAATTCTGAAGAACGTGTTTCTAATATTTAAGATGTTTCTAATTGACAATACTTGATCGAAGAATACCTCCCGAAGTTATTAATTCATCGTCTAGAAAATAAAATCTTGTGCTCACCGCTAACTTAAGTTGTACTACGCATTACAATTTTTTAAAGGCGTTGTACGTTAACAATAATGATGGCAACGTACTGTTTTTATTAATCTAAAATATAAATATATCGCATTCCTTGTGAGGCATGGAAATAAAAATGATAATTCAATTACGAATTCGCCGAAATGAATTAAAATGTGAACTTCGGGCCAACCCCCGATAAACGTGGTTATGTCTCGCCTTAAAAAATGTTATTGGATCGTGTGCGGTTGATCGGTTGACAATTGGACCCCGGAAATGATGATAAAAATTTACTACAAAATTATATTTTTTGTGCATTATTTATCAATTTCAAATGTAAAATCAACTTCAAAAATACCCTTAATTATAAGTGGGTATGAAGTATGAATATCAAACGAATTTAAACCTAGTGTTGATTTTTTTGAACTTGTGCATTGGTATACACAGTACATTGAGAAGCAGATTTTTCCTTGATGAATTTGAACGAAAATATGTTTTATACTTGTGTTATTTGGCAGTACATCTTCTCTGAACATCCCTTCGGCGTCATTTAATTTTTTTTTAATTTTTAAATACATAAACGGCTATACTGCCTTTTATAAATAAACATATAATAGAGTACAAAAGTAAGAAAAATAATATCATTACATAATAGTAGTTTTAAACTTTAAAATAACATATAATTATTTTGTGTATCACAACAAAAAATAACAAAAAAGAACAATGAGAAATATCATCATTTCATTTCAACATGTCCATATTGCGTGTATAAAGTTACATTATGGAAAAATATTTTTTGAGTGCATGTTTATATTGCGCTAATTTTAAGAAATAAATGTCGCCGATGTTAGCATATTCATTTCCCAAAATGTGTAATCGACTGATTGGTGAGTAATAATGTGATAATGTATGTGTGTTATTATAGTAGAACGGTAGAGTCAGTCTATTGTTAGCGCGACCAGGGCAATAAATCGTATTAGTTCTATTAAATCAGGGGTATCCAGGACCGAGTGAATTATTTTATATAATATTAATAGACCACAGATTTTTCTGCGATCTGATAAATTTACGAGATTAGTCCAGTTTAATAACAAATTATAGTCCACGGATTCTCTTGGAATACCTAATTTAAAATTAATATACCTAAGGAATCTATGCTGGACTTTTTCAATCGCTTGAATATGGATATTGTAATGTGGAGCCCAAATCGTAGAATTATATTCTAAAATACTTCTCACTAGCGTTATGTATAAAATGCGAATAGTATCAATGTTACAAAATTGTTTGGTTATTCTAATAATAAATCCTAAAATCTTCATATTTAGTTATATTTTGTGCAATTAGGTAAACCGTACCGACACACCGATACTACCACCGATATAAGTGCACCGGGGGGGGGGGGGCAATTGGCGACGGATCAACTGTCATTGAACCATTAAATAGGAGATAATAGACTCTTTACGTACAAATTCGAAATGTTTGTTACTTGCTGTGAGAGGGATGGATTGATATGTCCATCATTCCTGGATACATTGACCCTCAGATTCCTAACCAACCCTCATACCTTTTCCTTCCCAGAACTTTCTCTCCTGCCTTTTCCTAGAGGGGCCCCTCACACAGCATCCCGTGAGGGTTTTTTTCCCAGGGGCCTCTAAAAAAACAATCTTTATAAAATCGTTAGTATGAAAATAAGATAATAAAGTAAAGATTTTTCATATGAGTCCCGACAAGTTTCGGTACACATATAAGCGCCTGTTATGTTTCCATTGCTTCTGATTGGAGACGTTTATATGTTTAACTATAAAACCTTTATTCTATGAAAATCGGATAGTCTAATAGTATGTTGGTATTAAGGTTTCAATTCTTTATCATCACCAATAATCATAATAATATATAAACTATGATGTACATACATACTTGGAACCTAGTGATATATAGAGTTTAAAGTAATTGTAATAAATCTCTGTTGGATTCATCAATAGAATTACTGTTACCATCGATCAATAATATCAGAAGATGATATCTACATATTATAGGTATACATTATTGGAGACATATTTTACTGGGTTCCAATAATTAGTCCTGGGTCGATCGATCGTATGACACGACCCATTGGCGTGAATATTCGACTAGCGGGTCGCGAAGACCCGCTCTTTTCGCGACACAAAATACGAAACTCGATTACTCATCACCCAGTTACTTTCTACGGGCGCGCCGTGCGGTAGACGCTCGCCGCCCAGATCGGTCAAGACATACGCGACACGAAACCCAGGTTATAATTGGGTGAACGTTCTCTCACAGTCACACCTGTAACTAGTAATGTCATGTCCCAGAAATAAATTTTTAAAAAGATATGCTTCAGGGGTTAAAAAAACAATGTTTTATCATGTTTTGAAGAATATAAAAACCTTGTAAAAAACGTGTTGTTCTGAAGCTTTTAATGAGAATTTAAATAAGTAAATTAGCTGTAAGCTGTAATGCTTTATTATAATTTCTTTTTATTAAAGTCAGACATTTTACACTTTTACCAGTTTAAAGTTTCTATTACAATTTACAATGCACAATTACATTCACACCCACACGAAAAATTAAAAGTTTTTATGAAAACAGCACTTAGCACTTTGATTAACAATACCAAGATACGCTCTTATTAAAAACGTATCCGTGTCTAGTCGAATATTCAAAAATCGAATCTACTAAACAATCCCGCTATGACGTGACACACGGGCAGGAAGCAGGATACTGTTACGCCACGCACGTGTGTGCGTTGATCGGCAATCAGCGACCGAGTGTGTCGCAGTTGCAGTTCGAGAGTCCCGGAAGCTGACACGTCTCGCCACTCGCCACAGGGGCACCCGGCGATCGGTCCGTGAGTCACGGGATGCAGGAATGTGTCATAGTTGGTAGGTTGCGGGAGTGTGTCGCGGTTTACGGGTCCCGGAAGACCCGGGTGCTGACGAATAAATAACCCGCTCGCTCTTTGGTGGCTCGTGAGCGGGTTTCGACGATCAGGTCTTTCACGATCGACCCAGGACTAGTTCCAATGACAATTGATCCGACGACAATTGGCCCGCCGACAGTTGGCCCGCCGAAAATTGATCCGCCGACAGCTGATCCGTCGGACAGTTGACCCCCCGTGCAGTTTATCCTTCTGCCAATCATCTCCCGGACAGTTGATCCCAAAAAAGATTATTTCTTCAAGTAAGTATCCAAAGAGGATATACGGCCGTACAATCAAAGTCGATATACAATCTCCAGGCATCTCGAATGGAAATCCGCTACAAATATTTTTACTTACAATAATTCAGATTCCCGAAGGAGCATGCGGTGAGGCTGTATATTAGAGTGGGTCACGACTGTATGGATTTTTTTTTTCTTATTTTGATTTGTCTAATGGTGAAAAAAGGGTGTTAAATGGAGATATAAAATCAAGTAATTTTTTTAATAATATTTGGATATCATCTTCTTCCTCCGGATTGACTTTGAAATTTCGCACAATAGAGAAAACCCACCCTTGTTAAATCATAACGAAATGCTAGATAAACCATTAAAAATTAACTATTTTTAATAAAACACGAAATAAAGGGAATATTTTGATGTATTTATTAAAAAATATATCTGAATATAAATCAAATTATCTCAAGGCAGTGTATTCAAATACCAGCAAAATCCTTCTTACTCTCAAATTACGGCATTATTTTGGGAGATCTTAGGCCTTTTTAAATGATTTCGTAAAAATATACAATATATTTGCTATGGAAGATTATAAAAAATATGATTGAAAGGATTCATAGTAACTTTTATATACACTAGAAATAACCCATTAAAATGAAAATTTTCAAAACTTTTAAGTGAATCCGGAGGAAGAAGATCGTATCAGATATTTGAAAAAATGTTTTGAACCCATTTGGCACCCCTTTATCGCTCTCAGAATTTAAAAATATCATTTTTGGATTTTTGTATATGGGGCCCGTACGGATGAAGTTTGTTATTCGGCCGTATTTCACTGCGTAATTACTTCAAGAAATAATCTTTTAGGGGATCAACTGACCAAGGGATCAATCGGCAATCAAAAGCAGTCAAGCATTTGGGGGGGGGAGATGGTCAACTGTCCGGTGGATCAACTGTCGGCCAATTGTTGTCGGATCTACATTTAACCATAAGGAACTCCAGTGAAAAAAAATAGGGCTTTAAAAAAATATGTACATATAGACCAATAAATGCTGATTCTGAATATGTAAGTTTTATTTAATTATATTACACGCAGAGTTTTAAAAAAATTATTAAAAACTCCATTTTTAATCGGGTCCTAGAAACACGCTGTCAAGGTAATATTAAAATGTTTAGTGGTGACGTCACTGCTCCTCGTGTCGTGACGTCACCGTAAAGTCGTTGTATGGGAATGTAGGCATGACACAAGCCATCGTATTAATTTATTCGTTTATTTACAAACTGTTTATAGAGATTTAGTTGTTGTGTTTATTAAAACATTATTTAGGCTTAAATAATTCAATTTAAAAAATAAAGGTATCTCTTATTAGTTTATCTCTATTATTGGAAATATTAAAAAACTACTGCACAAAAAAATAGTAACGCCACTCTAGGGAGAATACTTCGAACACCGAATTTCAAAATGGCGGCAGTTGATCAGCTGATTTCCCGATCTTATAGTAACATTTCAGGAGTGATGACGTCACTCGATTAACTACACATACGGTGGTTTTCGGGGATCTTGAAAAATTTAAACTTTACAATTATTTTAACTATTAAAACTAACTACAAAAAATGCAGTTATTTAAGTTAGAAGGTCAATATTCATTAAAAAAAAAATAAAAAAATTGGACTGGAGTTCTCTATTGTCATGGAACCCAGTAAATTACGTCTCCGATAATGTGTATATAACCGATATATACTATCCTCTGATATTGTTAGTCGATGGTACCTACCTTTCCAATATTGGCCGTAAATTAAAATGATTTGCTGATTGACGGAATATGGTGTCACCAATCAGGAGCCAGTAGCCACCACATTATACAGTTAGTAATTAATGATAATCACTAATAAGTACATGAAATATTACAATCAAGGGCTTCTCAAACTAATCAGTAAATACTCCAATAAATACAATTACAATTTGTAGCTCAAAATCGAAAAAAAAACTTCTTCTTCTTCTTGTGTCCTGTCCGTTCAACGGACGTTGGCTATCATGTTGGCTATGCGGACTTTGTTTACTGCGGCCCGGGACACGGTAGACTGGTCATACCACTGTCTCAGGTTTTTCAGCCATGAGGTTCTCCTTCTTCCAGGGCCCCGTCTTCCGGCAATCTTTCCCTGCATTATGAGATGCAAGATCTCATACTTCTCTGGATGTCTCATCACATGTCCAAGATATTGAAGTTTTCGGATTTTTAAAACAATTCTAACGCTATCTAATCGGCACTTTTTGCATCGGCAGTTTTTTTGATGACTGAATTCCGATTCTATTGGAAAATGTTGTCGGACGCGAATTTTACATATTTTTGTACAATTATCAAGAATGTAAAGATGGATTCGACCGAAAATTGTACACCTTCGTCACAATATCTTTTATTTTATTTTATCGATTAGTCTTCATGAAATTTCTTGAATTTTTCTGTTACTATAATGAATAAAGAACTCTTTTAGAAAACATATACAGCAATATATTTGTAATAAAACTGAAAATATTTAATTAGGAACGTTGAACACTCTGTCACATTTCCAATGTAGGTGAAAGTGTGACAGAGTAGTTATGGACGACTGCTGCGCGGTTTCTGGATCTCAGAGGGGACGACAAACGCGAGCCGCGTGTACACATATTTCGTATGACAACCCACGTGACAGAATTAACGTAGGTACTAAAACATCAGTTGTAAGAGACAAGTTTTAGAGATTTTTTAATTTTTTTGTTAAAATAACACTGTTACTTGATAGGTTAAACTGTTACTTGATAGCTTGATACTTAATAGGTTAAAACTTTTGGAGTTTAAAATTAGTTTTATATTTTTATGTCGTCATAACATTTTTTATAACATTATAGAATATACGTAAGTCGAGGTGGTGGGAGACAAATGTGATTTTTATGAAATACACTTCTGTCACGAGGATTTACAACTCTGTAACGATTTTTTTAACTACAATATATAAACATATATTTTTTGAAACACACACAGTCGTTACGATTTTAGTGCAGTAGATTTTAAAGTGATTATAAAATAATAATATTGGTAATTCTGTTGAATTTTTCTCCACTAACTGGTGGAGGCAACTTTATATAGGTTAAAAAGAAGAACAACCCAGTTATGACCCCTAGTTTCCTACCCAATACTCATGCCTTTTTCCATCCCAGAAATTCCTCTCCTTTCTTTCCCTAAAAAGACCCTCCACTCAGCATCCCTAAAGATGTCAAAGTCTCCGAGCGAAATTATTTTCTTCAGGACCTCCTGTGTGGAGCTAATATGAAAAAAAAACTATTCTGAACCGTTTGAAACCTGTGAAACTATGGCATCCCTAATTGGTGTATGTTGTGAGGCTGAAGTTAGTGAGGAGTATAAGGAGATGTGTGATAGGAAGGTAGGGAAGTACCTGGCTATTCATATCACTTTATCTTTCACGGGGGCGATACTGAAAGTACCTTCCGCTCTGGGTATCTTAACATCAAGTCCTTAAATTTAAACCTGGTCGGTATCAAACATGTTACTTAACAAATAGTGGTGAATCGCAAGTTACTGAACTAACTAACTAACCATCACGCCGTTTCACCGTAGGGGTAGGCAGAGAGGACGGACCACCAAACAACTCGGTCTTGGCATTCACTTTGCCTCATTCACATTCGTACATCGTTTCGTACATTTTAGGTTGTCGATAATTTCTTTCTTAAATATAAAATTCTAGCGAATTCCCGGCACGCGTTTCTACGTCACTTAATAAAGAAATTGTTTCTCTCTGCGTGCCCTTTCCTATTCGTCCGGTTCCCGTTCTGCCTCCCCTTCCTCTCCCGCATCCCCTTCCCCTCTCGCGTTCCCATTCTGCCTTCTCTCTCCCCACTCCTCTCAACCGCTTCCCCCGTCCCGCGACCCCCCCTTCCCGAGATCCCCTCCCCCCTTCCGGATTCCCCTCCTCCCTTCCGCATTCCATTCATTCAGTCCCGGTATATTCTGTTTTCAAACAGCTCGCGTGCCACCTATTGCATTTTTTAATACAAATTTCATTATGCCACAGCTCACCAGCAATACCAGTATGCATACAAACCTTCATGGGCTTGCTCACAACAACTCACCAAAATTCCTCGAAATCGCATTTTCTTGACGCTAGAGCTCACTATTATACATAGAAACCATCGCGGGCATGTAAACATCAAATCCCTAAAGTGTCATCGCAATCGGATGAGCGGTTAGCAATGCATAATTTCATGATGCCAGAACTCACTATTGTATATAGAAAACATCACGGGCATGCGCACATCAAATCCCCAAAGTTTCATCGCAATCGAATGAATGGTTTAGCAACGCATAGACATCTCATTTACTCATGTATACATACATAGACAGAAGCAAGCATATTTTTATTTTTTATTTATATAGATTCCAACGTTTTGGAAACACCGCGTGGTGAATCTAATGGTGTATTTACACGGAACCAAAAGTCCCCATTAGATGATTGCCCGTCATCGCGTGCCGCATTAGTCAATCCGTGCCCCGACAAACCTACCAACACCAACTAACATCAACTAACACCAACTAACACTGACACTAACCAACGTTGACACTAATGGGACACGCTTCATCATTATGAGCTGAAGCTCTCAGGTTGGTAACTTTAATCAATACACAGTTTTTGCGAATCATTTAAAACATGGTTAACTCTATTTATTTATTAATTAACGGATTTACGTCCTATTTTTCAATATAATAACACGAATTATAATTTTAGGATGGTACATGAAAGCAAAGACAAAAATCAGAGATACACATAAGAAAATAGAAGTGACAAGTTAATTCGACTCCAGATACTAACATCTACAGCCTGTATGTCGGACGAATATCTACAGCTCATATTTTGGACTAATATCTATGAGCTTCAGTGTGAGGACTAATATCTACGGAGCTAAGGTCGGACGAATATCGGATATCTATGACGGTCCCAGTGGTGACTAATATCTATGGAGCGTAAGTTGGACTAAAATCTACAGCTGAGCAAGAGGTTGTACGGAAAAGCATAAATTACTTCAATTACGTAATTACTAATTATGTAAAGGCTTAAACGTTTAAAGTACGTACATGAAGTTTTTGCATAATATTACGTATTTTGCTGTTTACGAGGACAATAATTAATTGAACAAACATGGAGGTCATAATACAAAGATATTTATTTATTTCGAAATTCACGGCACCACAACCTAACTTAACCTAACCTAAACTAACCTAACCTAACTGACATAGAAATGGTAATGGTAACAGACTAAATAATTTAGAAGCACTCGAAGAAAGCTGTTAAAACAAAAACCCAAATCCTTAACAATCAGCAAAATGTGTCCAATAGTCCGATATTAGGGATTTTTACATACATAAATTAAGTTTTTTAAACTGCATACGCAATATTACATTATTACAATATGCTATACATAATTGCAAATCCAACCTCTGTCTGTGCTGTAGATATTCGTCCACACTTTGGTTCTCATAGATATTAGTCAGCAGTTTGAGCTGTAGACATTCGTCCTCACTTTGGTTCTCATAGATATTAGTCAGCAGTTTGAGCTGTAGATATTCGTCCTCACTTTGGTTCTCATAGATATTAGTCAGCAGTTTGAGCTGTAGACATTCGTCCTCACTTTGGTTCTCATAGATATTAGTCAGCAGTTTGAGCTGTAGATATTCGTCCTCACTTTGGTTCTCATAGATATTCGTCAGTAGTTTGAGCTGTAGATATTCGTCCTCACTTTGGTTCTCATAGATATTAGTCCGATTTGTTCAGTTTTTTTTAATTCCTGTAGATATTAGTAGACGCCTCCGTTAATTCAACATTTCAAAATAGTTATCTCTGGCTTGCTATTGAAGTAAAATCATGTATGGTTTCGTAGTGCTTTCACACAAACATATTGAATTCCGGAAATGGGTACCGCCACCCCGGGAATGATTTAATGGATAACCAACACCCCTAGTATAGTTTACATGTGTTTATATATAAATGTATGAATGATTAATACACTATAATTTACAAAGCCACTACTCCTACCACTAAACCACGCAAGCAATCAACCTTTAATATTAAATTCCTCAGGCCGCCACTCTCGCAAATTACACGACAGAGGGACTGAAAGTCATTTGGCCATTGATGATAATTGATAAATTTAAGCTGAAGGCCTAAGGGGTAAAAGTGGTGGTGGGGGAGGGGATGTTCCCCTAATCCACAAAGGGATGGAACACCCCCTGACTCTGCTCTGTCACGACCTGAGGATGGGGAGAGATATCCCGAAACTTTAGCGTCGATTGAGAACAGTTTTTAACCTAATATACCAAAATACCAAAACTAAATTTGACACAAAAAATGAAAAATAAAAATTGAAGAAAACTCTCTAAGAATTTTCTATTAGATTATTATTGTTATCTTCTTCTTCAATGATATATTACATTAATGGGAATAACCACCAAAAGTTATAAAAGAGAGTTTTTCTTATAAAAAATTGAAAAATATTTTTTTTTTACTTTTTTGTATTCATTGCTTTTCAATTTAAATCACTAAATCACACGTTGCCACCGATCTCACTCCTACATGTCATATTCAGGAATCGCTTGTTAACGTATCCTTAAGGTACGTTCCCACCACCCTCACTCAGATTTCACGAAGGCATTTGATAAAATATCACATAAAATACTTCTTCAGAAACTAAAGGTCAAAGGAAAACAAGGAAAATTGTTAATTTGGTTCACTATTTGTGAAAGAAAACTATTTATAAAAGTGAAAACGACAAAATCGAAAGAATTTCACGCCTCTAGCGGCGTACCGCAAGGTAGCCATTTAGGTCCTGTACTCTTTACTCGTCAATGACTTAATATCATGCTTCAACAGTAAAGTTAAATTTGTATACCTACTCTTTGCTGATGACACAAAATTTACAACGAAATTACCGCATTAATGATTTCCAAGAGGTTCAATCAAATTTAAATGAATTGTAAAATTGGTGTATAACTAACAATCTATTTCTAAATATAAACGAATGTAAATCAACAACTTCCAGTCGTAACAAACCGTTTAGGCGAAATCACATACGACTGAAGACATTAACTAAAATAAGTGACCTTGGAGCTAATTTGATGGTAAACTAGAATTTGTACGCCACATAAATAACTTTACAAACAATAGTATGAAAACATTAGAATTTTTTAGCTGAGAACCTTTAACCTTCAAAACTTTAATTCACTTCCTGTCATGAAAATTTTATTTGTCTGATTAGTTCGTAGCCAATTAAAGTATAATTCCGTTATTTGGTCACCTCACCATAAAATTCGTATTAAAAGTGGAGAAAATATTCGGCTAAAGATTTAACGATTTATTAATTTTGAGCTATTATGTACAAGTATTTAAGGATCAGCGAAGGACAAGCAACCTGTGTTTCTGTTGTGAACTTGTAAAATCAATTTTTCATATCAATTTTGTTGCGGACTGAGTGTAGTTATTTTAAGAGTACCTACTCGACTCACTGGGCATTACAACCTATTTTGAAGTCACCATTTATGAACAAAGTATGCACCAAACTCGCCAATTCTTGTCCTGTCCATGTCTAATGTAAAAAATTCCACATTTGAAACATACTTACGCATTTTTTACGTCGAGATATTATTTCAGATAATTTCAGTTTATTATTATTTTATTCAATTATAAACCATTGTAACCTTTGTTTTACAAAATCTAAACATTATGTACCCAACGTAAAAGCCCCAAAGGCGTATAAAAGGATAAATAAATGCACATATAAAAAATGTGTTTTTAATTTGAACCCTTGACCTCTGGATTTGTAGCCAAGGACGACCCTATGACCAACCATCAAATAATTTGTCAAAACAATTTACTAACCTTTTCTTTATGTGAATATCGCACAATTTACTAACTGCTTCCAACCGCCTGGATCCAGTGAAAGTATAGCATTCCCGATTGGGGTATGTTGTAAGGCTGAGATATTGAGAAGGGGAAGGAAATGAGGAAGAGAAAGGTGGGGAAGTACCTTGCCAATCAGATATTGTCACCAAACGCGGCTAAAAATATTTCAAGCAAACTTTCAATTCTGAATGGTGTTCTTACAACAGGGCGATATTGAGAGTATCTTCCACTCTGGAACATGCCGTAAATATACCTTATACGATTTCTCAAATGTTAAATAGTGAAATAACACAAATCAATCAGATGGCCGGTCAGTGGCTGAGTGGGAATCGCGTTTGGGTCCCACCCGGGCGTCGCGTGTTCGATTCCTCTTCTGGCTATGTCCTCCAACACAACACAAGCAACATTCCGCTTACTGTGGTGGTAGTAGGAGATTTTCAAACATTGTTGGGATATTCGTAACCCGGGAATGTTTGTCTTTTATTAAAAAAAAACAATACTTGCGCACGCCGGGATTGAACGCGCGACCTCTGGATCGCTAGTCGAGAGCCTTACTACGCTCAGAGAGTCAGTGGGGCTTAGTTGGTCAGTGGAGCTCCCTAATATTTTAAATCGACTAAAATCTTTTAACAAAAAAAGTGTAACATCGTTTTTAAAATATTGCTAACACCGCTGCTGGTTTGTACCCGGTGGTTACGAGGGGGGGTGCTAGGGGGTGAAGGGTTGGATGAGGTGGGGGTGAGTAAGGGGGAGAGGGTGGAAGTGGGTGTACCAACAAAGCCGCGTGCATAAGGACTTCATCAAATCTCCTCCTAGAGATTGGGAGGCAGCCACGTGTATAGAAAGGGCATCGGAAGAATCAGAAAATATTTTTTCGGAATTTATGATTTTGTTTTTCACGTGTGTTTTTTAATTATATTTCAAAACTGTCAAATCAGTATACATTTGCCCTGAAGAAGGAACGGTCGTTCTGAAACCGGTCGGATGTACTCAAATACCGCTCCTTATATTTGAGTAAATCCGACCGGTTTTAGGACTTGTAGTGGTACTGAAGATGAGGCATCGTTCCGTAAAGCAATACATCACACATAGTCTCACTGGCTCCAGACCGGAGCAGCTGATACTGTTGTGAGGTATTCATTTAAAATTATTCTTTCTTTTTCTACAAACAACAATAACCTAATATGACCACAAAAATTATATATCATTCATAATAAAAATCATCAATCTGTGTTCGATCCAAAAGGGTCAGTATGGGAAAGTTCAGATAACATTATCCGATAACTAACTGACGTGTAAAATACAATTCCCAAGTCCAGCCCTGTCTGGCGGTGACGTGTTTATCTGGCGTCTATTCGGCTGACATTAATGAGACAGCAGAGCGGCGATAGTAGAGATGGAGTCGGAGATGGGGGGCAGATAGGGGGTGGCCGATAGTGGGTGGCAGATATCTCAGGGCTGCGTAATGCTGTCGATAATAAAATTGTATCTTGTATTTCCCGCTAAGCACTTGCATACTGCTTACTAACAGCGTATGCAGGGACATTGGAGGTCTAAATTAGTTCTAAACTAAATGTAGCTTCGTTCTTTCAAAAAAAATAGAGTCCTTGCGAGAGCCTTGAAGGAGTAACCATCTGTTACTTATACCAGGGCGGGTAAGTGGTGGATAACTTCCAATATCGATAATAATACGCAAACGAAATATTGTGTTCGTAGTAAGTTATACCAGGGCGGGTAAGTGGTGGATAACCTCCAATATCGATAATAATACGCAAACGAAATATTGTGTTCGTAGTAAGACCCTATATTTTAGTTTTTATATATTTATTTTTTCAGGTTCTCCGTAAAACAGTTGCACACCAAATACAAGCAAATTATTACGGAGAAGATTACAAAATTTAAGAGAAAAAAAAGTCCAGGGGGCAGTTTCACTATGTTGAGTCGTATGACAAAAGATTTACTGAACTCTCTATAGGTAACATTGAAGATATCAATGCTCAGTGCAGAATCGTTAAGCAGTTGAATTGCTCTGTTTAGTGGCGCATTCTGAAAGCATAAAAATTCATGAGCAAAAAAAAAGTGCGTGGGATCTCCCACGAGTACACGCGTTAGGGACATATAGGTTAATCTCCTTTAACGTAGGTGGATTCAGTACAATACTGGAGAACAGCTTAATTTTTCGGCGGGCTTCTAAGGTATTAAGATCGAGCATTCCTGTTAAGAACAATAATGGATACAGGAATGTGTAGTATGTATATTCCCTCATGTACAGGTAATGGATAACGGAAGGGGGGGGGGGGGAGCGGAAGGGACGGCCCGTCCCAGGCCTCTGGACCTGGGGGGCCTCCAAAGGTCTCCATGTTCCCTTGATCAAATCTTAAACAGGGCTTTAAGGCACCAGGACACTGTAAAAACATTTTTTGTAATTTTTTTTAATTAATACTGAAAGATGCATTTGTTAAGAATGCTCCCATCAAATGTTTTAAGGAAATTCGAAAAATTGATGGAGATACGGCATTTTAGGCGAAACCGTTTGAAATAGTTTTTATGTTGAATTTTCCTTCAGCAAAACTTTGAATGCGTTTTTCTAAAAACTTTTTAAACATGTTTTCAACCTGGTTGACAACATATTAAAAAAACTGTACATCCGAAGTGCGTGCACCAAGTCTTAAACTGTTCGAAAATCCAGCGTCTACGGCACCACGTAGGGGAATTTTTATATCTAAAACAAGAAAAAATGGCTGTTCAGCGAATTTTATTTTCGTTTTTTTATGGAAAATTTTCATCGTTCATAAAAAAAAATAGAAGGGGGCCCTTTATAAAAAAATCCGGTGTCCTGGTGCATTAAAGCCTTATTTGGGATTTGATCAATGGAACATTGAGGCGTTTGGAGGCCCCCCCAGGATCAGATGTGAACTGAATAAAAAGCTTGTAAAATTAGAGGTTAGTCCGCCACTGGTGGGAGTGTATATTTCATAATTTAATTTCAAAATTAATTACTTAATATATAGCACATTTGCGGCACGTTCCACAATGGAAAATACTCTCAGTATCGCCCAGCATCTAGTATATACTCCCAATATCGCCCACCACTCAGAAATGAAACATTGCTTAAAATGGATTTAACCGTGTTTGGTGACCGGATCTGAATGGTCGGATATTTCCCCACCTTCCTCGTCCCCATTTCCATCCCTTCCCCACTACCTTCAGCCCTACAATATACCCCAATTTCGGCATGGCTTAGTCTCACTGGCTCCAGACGGGAGCAGTTGGTACTCTTGTGCGGTACTCGCATAATTTTTTTTTATATTGTATTTGTTAGCCTTTCTTGAAAGATTTGAGTTGGTTTATGGACAGAACTATACATTTAATTTCGTATTTGAAAATATAACGTATATAACGTATATTATATAATAATTAAATTGGCACCATCTGTGGCGTAAAAAATTCATTATTTGGAGTAAAAAATGTAAATAATGTCAAGACTTAGATAACCACAGAAAAATATGTGTGAGACGGTGCATGAATGTGAATGAGGCAAACAGCGTGTGCCAAACGGAGATAAGTGGCGGTCTGTCTTCTCAACGTCTCCGTAAATCAGATGAAGAAAATAGTTTTTTCCTCTTATTTTGAACGTCAAGTGTGCAAAATTTCATCAATAAGTATCAAAATACAGGAAAAGAGTAAGGGTGTGACTTTTCGAAATCTCAGGCAGACAGTCACCTTCCTCTTGTTTTGAAGGAGAAATGTGTAAAATTTTATCAATCTCTGAATAAAACTGTAGATGTGTATAAAAATCAAACCTACGCCACCCACCCGCCAAAGACACTCTTATTTATAGATTAACGCGAGATAAATATTATTCTCAAATTGATAATCTCCGTTGCTAAAAAAAAATAAAAAAAATTCGATCTTGCCAGGATTCGAACCTGGAATCTTCTGATCCGTAGTCAGACGCGTTATCCGTTGCGCCACAAGACCTATGCTCAGACACGAGACAAATAACATACTAAAGATAAAACGAGTTTATTTTAATCTCTAACAGGTAAACATGTAGGTACTATAAAGAGATAAGATAGTACATAATAAAATGTACATTTCGAATGGGAGATAAATTGTTTATTATGAATATGTTATTTATAGATGGGTTAAAAATTATTATTGTTTATAAGAGCAGTGCTAATTAGTGAATTCTTAAAAAAAGTTAAATATTCATTTATGACTAACCGCAAAACATTTTATTTTTATTTTTGGCTGTTTTCACCATATTTTGTACATTGCGGTTTTGTCATATTGTGTTTCCCACGATTTTGATTGGTTTTTTCATAGTACGTCTTATAGAATATTGGAAAGTCGTATATTTTTTAAACTGTTTACATTTTTAATTATTATTTAGATTAAAAGGGAGTGTGTTTTTACCATGTCCCATTTTTACATCCAATACAAAGTCTGATTTCTTATTTAATTTGAGTATGTGCGTAAGTTATATATCATACGTTTTTTTTAACAGTTTTTACGTTATTTTCATTTTTTTATATAATAGTTCCTCACCAGAGGAAAATAATGTCCCTGTGTCATCTTTGGGGATGATGTGTGGAGGGTCCATTTTTATTTAATATGCGACATCTATTGGCTTTTATGCAAGTTTTGATGAATATTTATTTTTATTTTTAACTTTGTGCAAAACTTTAAATAGTAATATTGTAAAGATGTCGCATATTAAACAAAATGGATAAATTTACCCAATACACTATCTAGATAGCATTTAATTTTGGTTGAATCTTGCAAATACATAAAGATAGCAGTCAATAAAAATATGCGTTAAGTAATGTTGGTAGTTCTTGGTCGAAGAATGATACAGTTAAATATGACCGAATCGGATAAGGACAGATTAGTTCAGTTGGTAGAGCACCAACTCGGCAAGGCTTAGGTCCTGGGTTCGTGTCCCAGATGTGACCGTAACTTTTTCTGTTTCAGACTTTCGATTGAGTTTATAGCTAATATTGTCTTCTCTACAGATTATAAATTAAAGTAGTTTTGTGTTTTTGAATATTTATTTAGATGTCTGTCTGTTCGCGATAAACTCAAAAACTACTGAACGGATTTTCATGCGGTTTTCACCAACAAGGGAAGGTTAAGGTATATAATTTGTCAAGGTTTTGTGTAAATTGGTTGAAATATATAATCTGCATGTGGTGGACGAGCGGGCTGGCAAGCGGGCGGTGAGGATATGATTTGGACGCAAATTAACAGATGGCGGTGTGAGTTAATTTATCGTGGTTATAAATGTTGGGTAACCATCCAGTACATGGCGTTGTGTTTCATTAGCCACAGCAACCCGTGTCCAGGTCAGCTAGTACATAATAATTTGCATCGAAACAAGAATTAGAGGTAGGTATTTTATCAAATGTGATTGATTGTTCTAATAATATACAAAAATGAATAATGGAAATTTGAATTTTAAAAAATTGTTATAGGTGGCACGCGAGCTGTTTGAAAACTGAATGTGCTGGGACTGAATAGATAAGGGGTTGTGCGGGACGGGAAGCGGGAGAGGAGAAAAGGTGGAAGGGGAACGCGGAAGGGGTAGGGGAACGGGGACGTACGGGAAAGGACATGCAGGGAGAAACGATTTATTTCTTTGAATACGGCATTGCGACGCATGCTGGGAACCAGCCAGTTAAAAATAAAAATGGTATAGGTATATTACAGTTCAAATTTAGCATAGAAAAATATGTCTGAAATTTAGACATCTACTTAAACATACCTGAAGTAAGAAGTGTGCAAAAATAATCCATTAATAGAATTAATTACACCTTGAAATCTCATAGCAAAATCGTGCGTTCTAGATTAACAAACATAATGGCGTCATCCTCGACTTAAATTCTAAGTAAAAGATAAATGTAACACATTTAAGACGGCCATGATTCAGATTATTACGATAATAGTTGGAGGAAAATAAGTTACATAACCTCAAAGTTAATCTCATTTAAACCACGAAACTACTATAATCCGTGACGCGCCATCTTGCGAGATTAATTGAATTTTTTTATTCAGCGGAAGTTATGGTGATACTCAAAAGAATTTAATCGGCTCTTTCATAGATGGCGCCACTTTAATTATTTTATGATAAAACGCTCTATGCAAGGTATGCTTTAAAACATTAAGAGCGTTTAACCAGCCAGGGGCCGAAAATCCACATTTCGTCGAAAGTTGTTCTTACGATCGTACGCCCTGTACGTTCCAATGAGAAAGATTAATTATTCTTCGTACCAGCTTTTTAAAATTATAACTAAATATCGATTTTATTTTAGTCCAAATTTGCTTTAATTTATACCTACATCCAAAAATGCTGAAAGGCGTGATGATAAAACTATTAAAATAATGTACTTTTTGTAATTATTTTTTGATTATTTATAAGTATTTACCACTTTTCGATAATGTCTAAGTTAAATAAGAATGTTAAAAAAATCTGAAATACATTAGTTTGTAAGTGCGCAAATAAATACACAAACGGACCAATTAAAATAAATATGAATAATAGTTTGTCCATAAACAAATCCAAATCTTTCAAAGAAAGGCTGATTGAGTCGGTTCCATGGCAACTCAGAATGAAACCAACTCAGAAACTCCTCAGAAAGGTCATTAAAAGCTATGAAAAAATTATTTTAAAATATCCGGTAACCCTAACCTAACTTAACCTATTTAAACGATTTTTTTATTTTATCATCACTCTTAATGACTTTTCTGAGGTGCTTCTGAGTTGGTTTCATTCCGAGTTGTCTGGTCACCGATTGAGTCACCGATAAATTTAGTATTTGTTAACCTTTTTTGAAAGATTTAGTTTTTAATTTTTATTATTTCAAAACCAAAAGGTTATTAAGTCACTTCAAGTGAATGTTATCCAACCTATATAACCAAGTAATAAAATAACTCACACCGCCATCTGTTTATAATATAAAACTGAATCGCTGAATGTGTTGCTAAGCGCATAACTTTCGAACGACTGCACCTGCAAGTGGATCATTCTTTTTTTTGTGTGTTCGTTATTGTCAGGACAAGGTTTTTATAAAACTTCAGGTGAGCTCTGGCATTATGAAATTTGTATAAAAAAATTGCTATTGGTGCACGCGAGGAAGCGGCTATTGCTATGGAAAGCGGGAGGGGAACCAGGGAGGGGAGGGGAATCTGGGAGGAGGGAGGGGGACCTGGGAGGGGGGAGGGGAACTAGGGAGGGGGGTTCTCAAAACGGGGGAAGGGGGGGGGGGGTAGTGGAGTGGGGAGAGGGAAGGTGGAGGTGACGGAGTGGGAACGCGAGAGGGGAAGAGGACGCGGGAGAAGAAGGGGAGGCGGAAGGGGAACGGGATGAATGGGAAAGGATACTCAGGGAGAAACAATTTCTTTATTAAATGGCATAGCAACGCGTGCCGGGACCAGCTAGTTTTGCATAAAAATCAAATCCACAACGCCCGCTTGCCCGCCCGTACGTCCACCGCATAGAAACATTCTCCTTAATATATTATATTTCAACGTACTTGTTCGAAGATATCAACCGATTTACAAAAAAAAACCTTGACAAATTATATACCTAACCTTCCTCATGAATCACTCTCTCTATTGGTGAAAACCGCATGAAAATTAGTTCAGTAGTTTCAAGTTTATCGCGAACAGACAGACAGATGTAGAGATTTGTCAATATACAGGGTGTTAAGGGACGTACTTGACTTACTTTAACCAGTGATTCCTGATATTATTTGGAGTAAAAAATGTAAATGAAATTTTGGTCTCCGGTGACATTTTTTATGTTTTTTTTTTTTTTTACAAAAACATAAAAAAATGGTAGTTGTTGAACAGTTAGAGGCGGGCTAAGGGGTTCGTCGGACACCCGGCTGAGTGACCAGTGATGACATGCGGAAGAATTTTTTTTTTGTTTGATTTTGAAGAAAAAAAATTTGAAAAAAGAAGTCGTCAAAAAAAGTCACCGGAGACCAAAATTTCATTTACATTTTTTACTCCAAATAATGTCAGGAATCACTGGTTAAAGTAAGTCAAGTACGTCCCTTAACACCCTGTATTTTTCAAGACAGTTGCTCATTGTTGTTGACAATTATCGCCGCTAGAGTCCCATTTATAGAACAATATTTTTTTCATGAAAACAAAAGTTTTTTTTCACAAATTTAATCTCATTCTCACGTTCAGGGGCGAAACCGGGTAGTAAAACTAGAACAATGAATTGGTATAGGTAATATAACGCACGATGGGCTATTATTGTGTCGGTCACGTACAAAAATGATTGATGTACTTAAACTTTCATTTCGACGGTCGGCTATTCAAGTGCACATTATTAACAGCGGGAGAAAGGCGTATATTTGCTACGTCACGGTACAGGGTGGTCACACAGTTAGTGCGAAATTTTATTATCAATTAAATTTAAATATATTTTGTCCTTAAACCCACAGGCTAATTTTTTCGCTTTTCTGAACAACTCACATAGGTCTCACATAAATCGTTGTGTCTCCCTTACTCTCAGGGTTAGAAATATTATCTGAAAGGTGCTAGAAAACATAATATATTAAAATCTAAAAATTAATTACAAAATTGAATGCACACTTTTATTTAAAAAAACGAGTGTGCTTTATACCACACGACTGAAGTAAAACTTCACTAACTTATATCTCCCTCTCAACTTCCATTTGCCTCGCCCGATTACACTAATCGTAACGCTCTCGTCACGCATTCACCAGCTTACTCCCCAAGTCAAGAGTTTTTACTTGAATTGATTTGAAATTCGGATGAAACGGAAAGGCGTTACAACTCAGCTCTACACAAATTCTCGGTTCTAATATAAAGCGGTAAATTCACACTTTGGCGCGTGCCTCCGATAGCGCAATGGGCAAGGTGCCTGATAAGTCGGAGACAGACATCAATCGAACGGAAATTCGAATCCTACTAAATCCAAAACAGACATTTTTTGTTGCGAAATCAATATCCAATCTTCAAACCACTTAAAAAAACAGGGAAAGGAAAAGAAAGCGACACTAGCGACTTTTTAGTTTCACTTTTACCGCGTGTGAATTACACACTCTGATTTTTTTTCGTTAACTGTTTACAGTTAGAAAAACGTAAGATAACCATTTTTATATCTTTTTTTATGTTTGCATTCAAAATATTTTTTTTTTTTTTTTTATATTATAATATTTAATCGAGGCTTCTGACTCGCATACTGCTGTCATTTTTTGCCTCATCTGTTTTATTTATTTAAAGGTTTCTTTTTTTTTTTTTTTTTAAATATATCCTATATATTAATGTTGCAATATTAATATATGTATGTATCTTTATAAAACAATGTATCATATATTTTCCATGTTGCACCATCTAATGAATTTCATGAGTCTTGAAATGGCATAGTAGTCGGTTGAAGCTATCAAATTATGAATTTCCGATGGGTTTGAGGTCATCAATATTGTTACTCTCTGTTGTTCAAATTTAATGCACTTTGTGAGAGTGTGTTCAATGTCTTCAAATTCTTCACATATAGAGCACATTGGAGAATCAGAGAGGCCTAACAGACACAATATTCTTCCCATTAGTGCATGTCCGAATCTTAATCTAAAAATGACTCTCATTTCTGATCTCTTCAGATTGGTTTCAGTAAACCATGGTGTTTTAAAGGGTTCTTTTTGAAGCTTTCTATACCATACGCCCTTATTGGCAGATAAATTTTCAAAATGCTCATTCCACATATTATTACATAGTAAATGTATTTTTTGGGAGTAATCTTCGTTATCTGGCGTCCAGTCATACTCGTGACCTTTCACCCCTGCTTCGTCTGCCAACAAATCCGCCTCTTCATTTCCATGTATCCCTACGTGAGATGGAATCCATTGTAAACGTATGTCAATGTCTTTCTGATGTAACTTCATTAAGTGCTCTACAATTTTATATGCTATTTTTCTGCAGGCAACTCCTTTCGAAACTCTCTTTATATGTTGAAGCGCACTTTTGGAATCACTTAATATAAGAATTTTATTCCAGTTGTTTCCATCTGCATACTTCACCGCTTCTTTGATTGCTATCAATTCTGCATTCATAATAGGGCAGTCTTTGTTCAACATTCAAAATGTTTATATTTAATAATTTATGTTTTTTATTTTATTCCGTTTATTTCAATTTTATTGCAAATTCGAAAATATTTTGACCTTCCGACAAAATAGACCCGAGGCCTTTGGGGTTAACCACCTTATATAACAGTACATTGTGTTAACTAGTTTCAGTTATTTATACCACAACTTTTTTATGTGAATACTGGTACAGGAATCTCAACTACTCCCGTCTGGAGCCAGTCAGACTATGGCATCCCCAATTGGGGTATGTTGTGAGGCTGAATGTAATGTGGAGAGGAAAGAGATGGAGAAGAATAAGCTGAGAAAGAGGAAGGTGGGGAATTACCAGACTATTTAGATTTGGTCACTAATGACTCAAAAATACCCTCGAAACGGGCGGTCCGTTTGATAGATTCTCCCATCTTAACAGACGGATTTCAATCTTTAGAGCACAGGCGTCGGGTGGGAATGCTATCCTTGTTCTACCGGTATTACAATGGAAGATGCTCCGAGGAACTAGCATCATTGATCCCTTCGGCACCGGTGCATAGTCGGGAAACACGCCAAACGCGTGCCCAACATTTGTACACGGTTGACATTTGTCACATGAGAACGGGTCGTTTCTTCGACTCGTTCTTGTGTTCAACAGCTCGGCTGTGGAATCATTTGCCGTCCTCTGTGTTTCCTCCTTCCTACAACATGGGTCTCTTCAAGACCAATGTTCATTCCTTCCTCTCCTCAAAAAGACCCTCCACACAGCATCCCAGATGACATAGGCCCTGAGGGAAATTATTTTCCTCAGGGCCTCCTGTGTAGAGTTAATGTCAAAAAAATAAAAAAAATCACGGCTAAAGCCATTTCAAGCAACGTGTCTGAATGGAGCGCTTACACTAGGGCGATACTGAGGGTATCTCCCACTTTGGAACGAGTCGCAAATGTAGTATATATTATTTTAAATGAATAAATTGTGTAATAACATAAAAACAGAGGGGAAGGCGATTTGGAAAACAATTGTTTTCAGATCTGGTCACCAAACACAGCTAATTCCAGCAAAGTTTCGATTATAAACGTTTGTATTTCTCTTGAACGTGCCGCAAAAAATATACCTACTGTAAGTTATTTCCAATGAATAAGTAATCGATCACCACAACAGGCATGTGCCTAGCATGTGCTATAAAAATCCTCAATTCATGTAACAAACAATTAAATGAATAAAGAAAACTTTTAAAAAAAATTTAAAAAATTGTGACACACCCGGATATGAACCCGCAATCTCCGGATCCGTATCCAAGGATAGTAATCACACAACCATGGAGTCCTTCCAAGTTTTACAAGTCCAATAAGTGCAATTTTTTAACTGAATTTAGTGGAAAGGCATTTTGGGTAACCCAGTAGCAACCTACATAATGACAGTATATCGAGCAGAAAAGCGCGAAGTACCTACCAACTTCTGCGGTAGTTTATAATAGTCTCTGGTTAAGATGCCTCGCCCGAATTTACACGCTCGAAAGTTGGGCGGAAGGAAGACAGATCGTGACTCGAAAGCCAACACCATAAGTAAATACATAGCTACATGCATATACATAGATACATACATACATGTACATACATACGTGTAAATGTATACATATAATAATATAATAATAATAATAATGATTTATTGTCTTCATTTCTTAATAACAAATAGAGATAATGATATCCTCACTGGGATCTCCCGTGCTGAGGATTTCATTTACATTTTATAATTCAATTATAAGAATAATATGAATTGGACATAACATATATCATGTAGTATTTTTTTTTTAATAATTATAAAGTAAATAAGATAGTGTTTTTTTATAATTCAGTTCATTAGATTCGGTTTTAGTCTGTATTTGATTTCAGTATATTTTCTATTTCTGATCTCCCTATATTTAGTATCCAGCTTTTTATTTGAAATTTAAATGTTATAATGTTGAGGTTTTTGAGTGAGAGTGGTATTTTATTGTAGAGTTTAATGCCATAATATAAGAAGCTTTTTTGCCCAAATGTTGTGTTAGCAGTTACTTGTTGGATATGTTTTTGACCATGAGATCTAGTGTTTCTAATGTACGTGTCAGTTGTTATTTCTTGGGTTTTGTACTTATGAATGTAAATGAGTATAGTTTTAGAATATAGTTGTTTAATTGACATTATGTTAAGATTGTTGAAGATTTCGTCAGTGCTAGTTCTTACAGGAACTTTCAGTATAATTTTCATTATAGCTTTTTGAGTTTTAATAAGTGGATTTAGTATGTTTTTATTTGCACTGCCCCATCCGATAATACCGTATTCTAACAGTGATTGGCAGAGGGCCATGTAAATCTTGATTAAGTCTTTTTTAATAAGGACATTCCTGATAGATTTGAAAAAATAACTTAGGTTTTTAATTTTATTATTTAAATAGGTAATGTGTTCGGTCCATTTTAAGTTTCGGTCAATTTTTAGACCCAGATACGTTATATGGTCAACGTTTTCTAATGAGGGACAATTACAATTCTCATTTAAGTGATGCGGGCTATGAATTTTCAAGTTCAGGTTTTCTTCAGAGTTTTTCTTATTTTTTATTTTGAAAGTAATGAATTTGGTTTTGTTAGCATTAAGTGTAAGTGAATGGTAGTCTAGCCATTTTTTAATCCTATTAAGTGTGTCTTCTGCTTTCTTAAATGTTTCTGTCCAATTATTCCCATTTATTATATAGTGAGCAGATAGAGATATTGAAAGAAGGGTAAATGCATGTAATTCCATTAATGGAGAACTGAACGCGATCGGCGCAAACAAAAAAACTGTCCAAAGCAGCGAAGCTAACAGTTCACAATGGAGTGCTGGTACCTACCCTGATGTATGGCAGTGAGGCATGTAACTGGCAGAGGAAGGATGAAAGCAGACTGAATGCTGTTGAAATGAGTTCCCGGGGGCGTACGTGTGATAAAACCATGTATGATCGTGTAAGAAATGTGGAGATCCGCAAAGAATGCAAGGCTGATGTAGTTTTAATGAGTAAGATTAAGAAAGGGACCCTTAGATGGTTTAGGCATGTAGAGCGAATGAATGAAGAAAGGAGTGTATAAGAAGAATATATATGACGCAAATGTGAATGGTAGGAGAAGTCGGGGACGCCCGAGGAAGACATGGCACGATCAAGTGATTCAGATACTTGAGTCGGGCCATGTGAAGAGTCGGAATAATAGAAGAGCATGTATGAGACGATGTGAACGAGAATGAGAATGTGAACGTGGCAAGGAGTGTGTGCCAAGATCGAATTGTTTGGGCAGTCCGTCCTCTCTGTCTACCCCTGCGGGGAAACGGCGTGATGGTTAGTTAGTTAGTTAGAACATATTTTTATAATAACCCCTCAGGTATCGAGCATGTTTTGTCAGTTGTTCAGATTGTTTCCGCTTTACAATAAAATCCAAATAAGCGGAATATTTCTGAGTGTATCCGAAAATTAAAAACTGTTTTTGAAAGGTGATGAAATACGGTTTCAAATTTAATTGTCAGAAATAATCGTGTAAGTAATTTTATTTATTTTCTTGTTTTATTTTAACTCTATTGTTAGCGGCAAAAGGCGGAATACCAAGTGAATTCGCAGACAGAGGAGTGAAATTAAAATGGCTAAAAATTGAAATGACATCTACTGGCCCTGCACAAATTGCTTTAACCGTAAACGGTCCTGCAGGAGTTTCTACAAATAAAAACTACCTTGTTAATACTGGAGTGACAAGAGCTTTCCTGAGAAACCCTTACATTACTGATTTTATTGATGCCGGTTCTACTGACCAAATGTGGGGTATTCATAACTGGGGTGAATATGATGTCGTATGCACTACAACAACTTGCTGGATTATTACTAATAATGATATTGTTCATGCTTAATCTCCAATAAAGCTTTTATATAACTCCTAATTGTTTCCCTTGGTTTATACCCATTCACATAAATTGTATACGGCGGCTTATCCCGGCCGCGAGCACTGGTTGTTCTAGGTGCTCGGCGGATGCGTGGCCGGATGTTGATTAGATAAGCACTGTTATAATGAGTTGCGGTTTAATGACCTCAGTATTACGTCATCTTTTATCAACTATATATGATGTGTATTTATATTAATACGCATCAGTCGACGCGCATTTCTTGAAGGTGTAACAGTGTTTATTTACTATGCCGTATAATAAAAAGTTTAAAAGAGGACGATATGGGTCTGGAACAAATTATAGAAGTATTAGTAGTTCTAGTGCATTTAGTGAAGTTAGGAGGGATGGCTATGTTACGGTCATTAAAAAGAAAGAAGCAAAAGGCGGAATACCAAGTGAATTCGCAGACAGAGGAGTGAAATTAAAATGGCTAAAAATTGAAATGACATCTACTGGCCCTGCACAAATTGCTTAGTAATTTTATTTATTTTCTTGTTTTATTTTAACTCTATTGTTAGTTTGGCGTAAGGAAAAACCTTATAGAAGCATAAATCCAATAGAAATCGCCAAATGCGAATCGGCCCAAAAATAATAAAGCCCATTTTTCCAGGAAATTAAACGGACAATGGACGTGCGTAAATTCTTCCAAAAAAATCCTCAGGGCTTGCCGTAGAGCAGGGGTCTCCAAACTATGGCCAGCGGGCCAAATCCGGCCCGCCAGTGTCATCAATCCGGCCCGCGACAGCTAATGACCAGTGTCATCAATCAGGCCCGCGACAGCTAATGACCAGTGTCATCAATCAGGCCCGCGACAGCTAATGACCAGTGTCATCAATCAGGCCCGCGACAGCTAATGACCAGTGTCATCAATCAGGCCCGCGACAGCTAATGGCTTATTGTTTTTGTAATAAATTGGATAAAAAACATAATAGTAACTCGATTTTACTTACTTTCTAGGTAAAGCTTAATGACAAGTTATAACTTATAGACATAGAAGACAAATGAACTATATTTGAATAACTTTAGTCCTCCTCGGCACAGGACCCCCTAGTGAGGAGGACTAAGAAATACAATATTTTGTACTTAATTTCACATTTCATTTTGTATGTAAAATTTTTCTATATAGTCGCTATAATAAAAAAAAAAAAAAAAAAAAAAAAAAAAAAAAAAAAAAAACTAACAAGTAAGTGAAATGAATGCAACTAACATTGTAAACATATAAAATTAAAATTAAAAACATTCGAAAATATGCAGGAATTTAAGTCCAAATAAAAAAATTATCTTAAACTGCTATAAAAGTCCCAAATATGTTTACTTTGTATCTTAAAGTCTGCTATTTTATAAATCATTTATTCCTTCTTTTTTCTTTCATTTCTTAGTTTCTAAATCTCTGAGTCTACTATTGTATAAATCTTGCGTTCTTTCTTACGTATCCTTTACTTACTTATTACAATAATTTTTGTTACTAACTTACATGATTCTTCCATTTATAATGATTTTTTAATTTATATTATGATTTTTTTAAACTCTTCAGGATTTTTATTTTTAAATTTATACAAGATTTTTTAACCTACTTATTATTTACAATAGCCGTTATTACTAACTTACACGATCATTAATTTACTAATTGAGCTAGAACTCCCTCACCAAACACAAGAGCATTGTCTCTTTATGTTGAGGAAAGGCAATTTTTTTATTTTTTTGTTAACCTTATGTAACTATGTAACTGTTGTAACTTCATATGTATTTTTAATAAACATCGCCAATAAAAAATAAATATATATATATATAAACTGAACGGTATTAATTTGTGAGAGTGGATTTATGTGTTTTTGTCAAAGAATGACTGGCGAAGGACCTTGATATCGTATTACTATCATCACGGCTTAAAAATGATAAAAATACATGTTGCATAGAAAGGAAAAGGACTCACCGAAAAAGAATAAGAACTTGTAGTCTGGCAATGCGCTTTTCTGCTTCCTTTCCCCATCCAACAGGCACAATCACAGTAATAAGCGTGAGGTTCGTTATTTTGATAGTACTCAGCGGAGTTATTTATAATGGCGGATACACGGCGGAGCACAATGGTTGTCTCGCGGCGGGAGTTTTATTATGATTAAGATTGTGGGTAAGATTGACGGGTAGGCAATTGGGAATAGGTAAAATAGAAAAGGACTTGCAACAATAATTAATACCAATCCCAAGCAGTGCGAGTATGTATGCGTGCTATGTAGGTATGTGTATGTGTAGGTATATGTATGGGCGTAACCATAAACATTATAATATATAAACATATAAACATTTTACATAAATAAATAAATAAATATTAAAATACAAACATTATAATATTTAAAATACCAGAAGTCGTCTAGTGTCGCAATCGTGACAATACGGACGGATTTTTTTTTTTTTTACCTGAGCTCCACACAGGAGGCCCTGAGGAAAATAATTTCCCTCAGGGCCTATGTCATCTTTGGGGATGCTGTGTGGAGGGTTTTTTTAAGGAAAGGAAGGAGGAGAGTTCTGGGAAGGAAAAGGGTTTAAGGGATGGGTAGGAATCTGGGGTTCAGTATGGCCTGATCATCCGCCTCCAAGACCTAGACAAACCTCACCCCATGAACCCGGGCACCCCTGCTAAATCACCAAACGTAGCGAACCACTTGGAGTGACCTATAGCAGAGGTGTTGGTTATCCATTAAAGGTTCCCGGGGCGGAGGTACCCATTCCCGCCTCCCAAATTAAAAAACTAAAACGGATTGCAATCTTTAGAGCACAGGCGTCGGGTGTGAATGCTATCCCTATTCTACCGGTATTACAATGGAAAATGTTCCGAGGAACTAGCGTCATTGATCTCTTCGGCACCGGTACATAGTCGGGAAACACGCCAAACGCGTGCCCAACATGTGTACACGATTGTCATTTGTCACATGAGAACGGTCGCGTCTTCGACACGTTCTTTTGCAGATCATAGCATTAGATGACATAGGCCCTGAGGCAAATTATTTTTCTCAGGGCCTCCTTCGTAGAGTAAATGCAAAAAAAAATAAAACACAATAGTAATAATTGAACTAGCGAATTTAGCAAGCGTATGGTCGCTCGGGGCGCATAGTCGGCGACTAGTCACTAGATAAAGGTAAAAAATTAAAACGGTTTTGGCCCTTGGAACTTACTGGAGCAAACGGTATGGCCCTAAGGCTGGAATGTTTTGTGACCCCTGGCGTAGAGAATGCGAAATCAAACAATTAGGTCTTGGCGTATACCTACTACTGTTATACCAACTATTGACATAATCCGACTCAAGTATTTGATTGAGTAAATTGAATAATCTGGAAGTATGTTTCCTGTTGTATGCTGATGATGCAGTGCTGATTTCTAACACTATGGAAGATCTACAGTCTCTCGTATCTAGGATGAACGAAGTATGTAAGAAGAATGAGTTAATGATGAATGTAAGTAAGTCTAAAGTCATGGTATTTGAAAGAGAGAGTATGAAAACAATGTGCAACATAGTTGCGAATGATGAATACTTAGAGTAGGTGGATGAGTTTGTGTACTAGGAAGTATGTTTACGAAAGATATGAAGGCTGACAGAGATATCGAAAGAAGGGTAAATGCAGGCAATACTATATAATATGGAGGACTGAACGCCGTTGGTGCCAACAAAAAACTGTCCAAAGAAGCGAAGTTAGCCGTCCATAATGGAGTGCTGGCACCTACCGTGATGTATGGCAGTGAGGCATTATGAGAGGAAAGATGAAAGTAGACTGAATGCTGTCGAAATGAGATCCCCGAGGCGTATGTGTGGTAAAACCATGTACGATCGCGTGAGAAATGTGGAGATCCGCGAAGAATGCAAGGCTGGTGTAAGCGTAATGAGTAAGATTAAGAAAGGGAGGCCCAGATGGTTTGGGCAAGTAGAGCGAACGAAAGAGAAAGGGAGTGTAAGGAGAATATATGACGCAAATGTGAATGGTAGAAGAAGTCGGTGACGCCCGAGGAAGACATGACAAGACCAAGTGAATCAGATACTTGAGTCGGGCAGAGTAGGAATAATAGAAGAGCATGTATGAGACGATGTATGAATGCGAACGAGGCAAGGAGCGTGTGCCAAGATCGAGTTGTTTGGCGGTCCTTCCTCTCTGCCTACCCCTTCGGGGAAACGGCGTGATGTTTAGTTAGTTAGTATTTGATTCATTTGGTCACTCCATGTTTTCCCGGAACACTCCGCCTTTTTGAAGTGAAACTTCTATAGCCCCGCTATGATTTGGATTTTGGATGAAACGGAAATGACGATTGAGCTCATTGACCACTTTGATTATGATGTCACTTTTAAAGGCTCCTATTGGTTGAGATATGAAACGGAAATTACGCTGGTCTGCGCTCATTGGTCGCTTTGATTATGACCTCACTTCTCAAGTATTGCTTAAGATTTTTTTGGTAAAGTTTCACTTCTACCGCGTGTAAACTGCATTCGAATTTTTTTATTGTCATGCATTCTCTGGGGGTCAAGCATAGAGAATCGATAATTCCGACGATTTTATATCGATATACAGAGCACGGTTTCAATGTTGACAGCCGAACCGCTATTGACAGGAAACAAATAAGAAATATGTAAGCGATATACGCTGGCAACATTGGAGATGTTTTCTATGAATTCACATTCCGAAACGTCAAAAGTCAAATTTCGTAAAAATATTAATAAATTTGGCAATTTCGAATTGCCTTAGATGCATTAAGTCGTTGGATCGCATATACGACTTTTTCAATTCTAAGATCTTCGATAGTTTATTCCGTTCATTAAATAAACCAGTAATTTTGTATAACGTACGACATTATTTAAAAAAGTACGAAAATCGGTGCCAAAATAGAATTTATTTTCACCAACGAAAAGAAGTCCGTATGGGAACTGGTCAAAAAAAGCAAAAAAGCATCGTATGAAACGTCCTCGAACATGTTAAAATAATGTAACATTCCTTTTTGTTTCATAATTGTATCTAACAGTATATGCACCCCTTTCTTAAATTCATTTCAGAACTTTAACTGAAACATAAAACTTATCTCTTTACAAAATCATTTTCCCCTTCTCTGATTTCGTTCAAGAAAAAAGGGCGAAATTTAAAACTTCTGCAGAAAATCGCCATTCCAGTATTATTTTATTTATTTCTAAATATATTGAGTCTTTTAAATGATTTATACAAAAACGACGCATTATAAACTCTTCCTTAGTTTATTTACTTCATAATACAGTGTAATTTATATATTAAACCTGAAATAAAACACATTATTATAAATTTTATAAGTGTATGCATTTTCTCACCATTTTGAACCAGTCCCAGGGAAACGATTGCAAAAAGCAAAATGGCGACGCCGGAACGTTCCATTTTCCCGTCTGGGGGGGAAACTCCGCTGGGCGGAGCCTCGCGCGCGGGAAACTTAACCACAGACAAAACGTCACAAAACAGACAGGCGATTACTATTTATACAACAACTTCACGAAAAACGCAACAGTTCGTAAATACAAGTACCGAGATACCCTTTTAAATCTTACATGTAATAATAATTAATATTTTTATAGATTTTATCAAATATTTTTATGTGTAAAGTTTATTTATGTTTCACATTATTGTCACTTGCACATTTTAATTAAATTATTTATATAATTTTATCACTTTTTATTATAGTATTCTTAGGGGTAAGTATTTTATTATTGTCGTTACAGACTCCTTTATTTTTTTATTAATTAAATTGTTTTATCAACAAAGACACAAGTTATTGACTTTTATAGATAAATTAAAATAACAAAATCAACGTTTTTTTACATTTTTGTAACAAATTGACTTTCATAAAAATCATTTGATTATTACTGTGTTTTACGTTTACATAGCACCAACTAAAAATAGAGTTTTTATAATTGTTGACAATTAATTTTTATTAATAAATTGTTTTAAAATATAATCCAAAATTGATTGATTTTTCCCGTGTTTTATGACGGTCATATTTTCAGGAGCTGAAACAAAAAAAAGATATTTTTAAAATACCTATATATATAATAATGAGCTCTACAGATAAAAGACACAAGGGAGATGGGCCATGAACCATAGTATTAACAGGTAGGTATTACCGCGAGCTGAGCCACGAATTATAGGAAAGGAGCGAAGAAACGTTCGTTTGCGGTTGCAACGTTACTTTTCTTACCGCGAGCCGAGCCACGAATTAAGTGAAAAAACGATGCAACCGCAAACGAACGTTGCTTGACTCCTTTCCCTTAATTCTTGGCTCATTTCGCGTCTCGGTTCGCAAATGTATATGCAGCTTAAGCCGCCGCCACCCGAATTTCTACCGATTTCTTACATATCTCCCTTAAACACGTTGAGTTTGAAAGCTCTTAAAAAAATATATGTTATTCTTGAAGATAATATCTAGACGCGTTCCACGCCGAAACGCACATTATATAAAATTACCTCGATAGAAAAAATTGCAAAGTATGCTCCAAAAATTATTATAACACGTTTGTTTCAGTTATTTTACAAGTTATACGTATTAAAAAAATACAATGTTACTTTAAATGCTGTTTAAGACAACCCCCGCGAGATTTTTGCTCTATTTTAAACGAGTCGTGTTTTATTAAACATTTTCACAATTTTCGCATCGATTTTGTCGCTTTAAATATTAGCGCGCTCCTCTAACATTCGTAATTTCACATCTCTCCATCTTTTCTTTTTGATCCCGATTGCGGCACCTTAAGAGAGACCCTTTCATTTTTAACGCTTACCAAGGAAGCTAGCACGGTCGATTGATATGGATTGTATCGATAACTTTCGGTAACTTTTCATCGGTCCCTAGGACAACTGCAGATCGCTAACGTATAAACAACAGTTGACATTGAATATATTAAGAACAATTATTTATCTTATCGTTGGCGATTTGCAGTCGTGTTAGGGAACGATGAGAAGTTACTGAAAGTTAAAGACAAAATCCTTATCAATCGAGCGTGCTAGGAATCCAGTTTTACTTTGAATATCGTACGAATTATCGGTATTTATTTTATTGTAAGATTCTGTCAAAAAAATATATTTACCTATATATTTATAAAAAAAGGTTCATTATAATCTACCATAAGTCGTTTCCCAAGAATAGTTAGTTATATTCAGGGTAATGATTTTTTAATAGAAGTTGGCGAGAACGAAAATAGAAAGCTTTTTGTCGTGGAAATCACTTTCTGATACAACCATTTTTTTTTTCGATATACGTGGATTAGGTAAATCCATTTATCCCAAATACGATAAAATATTTACTTCTTGCTTATAATATATTATGAATAGATATTATTAATGGTAGGTACTACAAGGATCGTTAATGACTTAAGGCGCCGCAACCGAGCTCAAAAAGAAGAAGATTGAGAGATATGAAATTACGAATATTAGAGAAGCGCGCTAGTATTTATGTAAAGCGACAAAATCGATGCGAAAATTGTGAAAATGTTTAATAAAACACGACTCGTTTAAAATAGAGCAAAAATCGCGGGGATTGTCTTAAACAGCATTTAAAGAAACACTGCGAATTTTTTCATACGTATAAGGGAACGTACCCATACTACGTGACCCACTTTTTGCGATTTTAACCCCCCCTTCCCCCTCGGTGACCACGTGTTGTATATTCCAAGACCCCCCTCCCCCTACAGTTAATACAGCTAATAACTGAAACAAACGTGTTTATAATAATTTTTTGAGCATACTTTGCGATTTTTTTCTATCGAGGGAATTTTATATAATTTGCTTTTCGGCTCGGGGAATGTCTAGATATTATCTTCAAGAATAACATATATTTTTTTAAGAGCTTTAAAACTTACCGTGTTTAAGGGAGATATGTAAGAAATCGATATAAATTCGGGTTGGGGGCCCTTAATACGTTTGTATCGAAGTAAGTATGTTTTAATTTAATCCCTAAATCAGCGTCGGCATTATACGCTGACATCTAACGAAGTGTAGGCGTTACACTGATATTTAAAGTACGAATAATAATTATAATTTATTAGGTCACCTCCGGAATAGCCAGGTACTTCCCAACCTTCCTCTCCCCCACCTCCTTCCCCTCCCCTATACCTTCAGCCTCACAACATACTCCAATTGGGGATGCCATAGTCTCACTGGATCCAGACGGGAGCAGTTGAGATTCTTGTGCGGTATTCACTGTAAAAAAGGTCAATCGAGAAATTTGTAACAGTCCATTCTCAAAATCCTTTTCTTGAGAAGGTGCGCTTCAAATCTTTTGAGAATTTTTGGAAAAAATAAATGATTATTTTGTAAAGTTTGTATATATATTATATATATTGCTCGTATGCGTGTGTGTAGAGTATGAGTGTGTACGTATGAATGTATATTATATGGATAAGTTTCTATGCTTACAGTATTAAGATGGTATCTTGTTGGTATAATATACACCGCAGAATGTTTTCTTAATATTGTAAAGCCTATTATGTTGACAATGTTGTGTGGGTCTTTAATTAGTGATAGTGGCAACCATTTTCAATGTAATTGTATTTGTGAGCGCTTTGATATGAATCACTGTTTACAAACATTTAAATAAAAATAAATAAAAAGCTAACACGTGCGTCGAATGGTACGACCAACGACAACGAGATCATTTAATTATGTCAATTAATTTGTAATCTTCTCTAAAAATAAATAAATTTATGAACATTTTTATTAAAAAAAGTATTTTTTAATTGAATTTTTAATCTAACATAATCCCACCAAATTTAAAGACACGACACGTAATGTTTCTTCCAAAATCAATTTTTCGTTTTAATGTGAGTAGGTGTAGGTACCATACAAGCAACCCAACTGTTCCCAACCATCTCGATTGGCATTCCCCATTTGTGATATGCTGTGATGGTCAAGAATAGTGGGGAAGGAAACGGTGTACTTCTTAATAAGAATAGGTTCTTGATACACACTGGTTTATTATGAGTTTACGTATGTACAATAATTTTACTACTGGGCACACGACCTGTCTAACCTGGCTGCTAATTGAATCTAATCGGTAGGCCGATCTAAAGCCCGCTCCCGATAGCCATTGCCTATCCAGGCTCTCCTCCTGGCATCTGTCGGCAAATGTTAGAAGCTCTTTCCCTGCTGGCGTCTGTCGGCATCCGATAGAATTTATTTCAATACATTTCACCCACCTCTTAATAACCATTTTAAACAGCGTTTCCATTCTAAATTATGGTCTAATTTTCAATGATGATCAGAACGATTCTGAAAATATCTACCACTGTGGAATATGCTGCAAATCTTATACATAAAAATCTCGTGTCACGATGTTTGCAGTCGCACTCCTCCGAAAGGCTTGACCGATTTTTACGATTTTTTTAATGTATATTTGGTAGATATGAGAATAAGTTTTAAAGTATATTTCATACCGCTAGATAATAAGAGTGTCCCTATCCAGAAAAAAAAAACTATTTTTTGACCAATTTTTTTGTATTTTTTTTATTTGGCATTAAAAAATACTTAAAACCCCAAATTTTTACCCTCCTACACCCACTCTCCCATTTTTTAATCGCGATTTTAATATTTTTGTATGAACAAATTTAACCGTCTTTAGTCAGGACGAAATTATTTAAATTTTTGAATGACAGATGGCGCTACGTCCGCCTCATCAAACTTTTATCCACACATGCGCAAGACATTCACGAGAAGCGCCGCGTCATTTTGATATTTCATTCGGCATCATGTCTCGCGTAGGCAAACCATCGAGCTTATTTGTGTTAAATATCGTACACTCAATTGCTCTTCGGAATTCATATCGATTTTCTTTATTTCATTGTCCTACTTTAGTTGGTGATTTTTTCTTTTATCGGCGGTCATCGTCTACAGCGCACCATTCGACTTTCTGTCATAGATCCCATCCCACACACTTATAAAACATTCGTTATTTTTTATTTAACAACCAAAATATTCACTAGAAATAATTTATATGGCAGAACAAGGTTTGTCGGGTCAGCTCGTATGATATAATATATTATTTTTAACGAATAAATTTTAAAATAGCACAACTTAATGGAATAAAATGAATTTGCGCACTTCGGGATTTAACCCGCGACCTTCAGATAAGTAGCCGAGGATTATAACCTCTCAACCACGGGGGCCGTCGAATTTTGTATAATATTTATTTATTTAACGCCCAATGGGCTATTACATATTGGTAGTACAAATAATTCATGACAGATTATTTAACATATTTTTTTTTACATTAACTCCACACAGGAGGCCCTGAGGAAAATAATTTCCCTCAGGGCCTATGTCATCTGGGATGCTGTGTGGAGGGTCTTTTTGAGGAGAGGAAGGAATGAACATTGGTCTTGAAGAGACCCATGTTGTAGGAAGGAGGAAACACAGAGGCCGGCAAATCATTCCACAGCCGAGCTGTTGAACACAAGAACGAGTCGAAGAAACGACCCGTTCTCATGTGACAAATGTCAACTGTGTACAAATGTTGGGCACGCGTTTGGCGTGTTTCCCGACTATGCACCGGTGCCGAAGGGATCAATGATGCTAGTTCCTCGGAGCATCTTCCATTGTAATACCGGTAGAACAAGGATAGCATTCCCACTCGACGCCTGTGCTCTAAAGATTGCAATCCGTCTGTTAAGATGGGAGAATCTATCAAACGGACCGCCCGTTTCTGCACAGAGTCGAGGGTATTTTTCAGGTATTTTGGAGCTCCAGACCAGAGGTGGCTGCCAAATTCAACCGTGGGGCGCACTTGCGATTTGTACAGGGTTAGCAGTTGTGTACTATTAAAGTATCTGCGGGCCCTGTACAGTACGCCCAGTTTTTGGGAGGCTAACTTTACTCTGGCTTCGATGGAGCCCCCATACCTGAGCTGGTCACTTAGGGTTACACCGAGCATATCAATGGAGGGCCTGTTCGGAAGATTGCTTCCGTTGAAAGAGACTAGATTTTCATTGCGATCCCTTTTAGACGTAATCAGACAAGATTGGGTCTTTGAAACATTAAATTCAACGAGATTATTTTTACCCCAAGAGAAAACACTCTCGAGGTAACCGTCCATTCTTTGCTTCAAAGCCTTACGAGCTGTTGGAGTTTGTGAGCCCTTTGGGGGCTTGTCAAACAAAAAGCTATCATGAACTGTACTGTCATCCGCGTAACAGTGAATTGGTGCACATGACAAAAGGTCGTTGATGTGCAACAAAAACAGAGTTGGAGACAGAACCGATCCCTGCGGGACGCCAGCATTTATCGAGTGAGAGGAAGAGGTGAAACCATCGACTACCGTCTGAATCGACCTCTCCCTCAAGAAGTCGGCAATCCACGTACACAAGGATGCGGGAAGTCCGTAAGAATGCAGTTTGTTGACAAGTCCTCGGTGCCAAACCCGGTCAAAGGCCTTGGATATGTCCAGTGCAACCGTTTGGGTCTCACCGAAACGTTCCAGGCATCGCCCCCAAACATGCGTCACATACGCGAGAAGATCACCGCACGAGCGGTTCCGCCGGAATCCGTATTGACGGTCGTTAATAATTATGTTCTTCTCGAGGTATGTGAGCAGTTTGTCGTTGATCACACGTTCCATCACCTTAGACAGAACTGATGTGATCGCTATGGGGCGGTAGTTGGCCGGGTTGGAGCGGTCACCCTTCTTTGGAATAGGATGGATAACCGCTTTTTTCCAACCAGAGGGCACAGAGCCAGTCTTCAGGGACAGTTTAAAAAGCTTCGTCAAAATTGGAGCTATTTCTGCAGCGCACCTTTGCAGTACCAGGGCAGGTATTCCGTCAGGCCCACTAGCTTTATTAACATCAAGCCCTCGTAAAACATGGAGTACTTCCCGATGCCGGATCCTCAGCTTTTTCATACGAAAACCGCAGTAAGGAACCGACGTCGGGACAGCACCTTGGTCATCGAGGGTTGAGTTATCCGCAAACATTTTACCTAGTAAGTTAGCCTTTTCGGTGGCGGTGTTTGCTAGTGAGCCGTCAGGTCTGGTAAGAGGTGGCAGACTGGATTTGCAGAAATTGCGACCTATTGAGCCCGCAAGCGACCAGAATTGCCTGCTGCCATGCGGGCATGCAGTCAGCTTTCTACTGAGCTGCTGGTCGTGCTCGAATTTTGACCTATTTATGATTCTCTTGGTTTCCTTTGCCATTTTGTTGTAAGCTGTTCTGTCTTCGGATGTTCTAGATGTGTTGTTTCGTCGCACTGCTTCAGCGCATTGTCGACTGAACCACGGCTTTGAGCCTACACCAGTTTCCTTAACAGTAGATTGGATGAAGCCATCCATCGCGGATGTGATGACTTCACCAATTTCCTGGGCACATCTTGAGGGATCCGAAGTCCGAAAACAGACAGCTGACCACGGGAAAGCATTAAAATGTGCCCGCAGACCGAACCAATCTGCTGACCTATAGTGCCACACTTTTCTCTTCAGCCTCTCGTTTGGTGGTCTGAAGTTTACAGGGATTGATGTCGTCACCAGGCAGTGGTCGGACGATCCTAAAGGCGCTGTAACTTCAATACTGTAACCGTGTGGCACAGTAGTTAAAAATAGGTCTAACAGATTGGAACGGTGAGTCTGGACATCAGGAACCCTTGTAGGCTCCTGAACCATTTGCTCCAATCCGTGGCAAAGGGCAAAGGATTCCGCTTGGCGTCCAGCCGAGTCTGTTGATCCTGAGAACTTCAACCAAGGTTCGTTATGAACATTGAAGTCCCCCAGGACCACAAACTCTGCCATAGGGTAGCGGGGTAAGAGGTCATCAATAGTGTCGCTTAAATGTTTGAAGAGCTCGGACGTGTCTGATTCGCTAAGGTTCGGTGAGCGGTATAAACACGCGTAGAATCTTACCGTACTGGCAAGATTGACGCGTACCCACATTACGTCGAATCTGGAGTTTTCCAGATTCAACAGTCGCACACAGTTGACGTCAGCTCGACTATAGAGACAGACACCTCCTTTAGGTCTTGCTTGCGAGGGTGAAGCCCGGGCAGTCCTGATAGGAGGCGTCTACAGGCTCGGCTATCTGCGTTTCAGACAGGAATAGTAGGTTGGGGCGTTGAGAAAAAAGGTGGTGGTGGACGGAGTTTAAATTGGTATGCAGGCCGCGAATGTTAGTGTAATTCACCAACATTTTTGGCCTGCGCCGGGGTCGCCTACTACTCGCCGCTGTAATGCTGTTAATTTTTGTTGTTTCTGTTGTCATGATTTTATTAAATATTTTTATGATGGGGTGTGGGGGGAGGGAGGTCTGGGAAGGAAAAGGTATGAGGGGTGGGTAGGAAGCTGGGGATCAGAGTGTCCAAGAGTGACGAACGAATGAATCCAATCCACCCACTGCGGTGCAAGGCGATGGATAGGGAGAGTCCGGCTGGAGAGGTCACCCAATGCGCCCCAAACGCTACTGCTGGGTCCCCTCCGGTCACGAACCGGCACAACAGCAGCGGCGGGGTTTTTACACTCGTTGATGGGGCAGCCCACCCTCAGTCGTGAGCCTGAGGGTCGGGCCCCTGTACTACCGAGCGGCCCGGACAGCGGTAACCGGTTGTAAAGGGTCTCCCTCAACCAGCATCTCCCAATCCGGCCCGCCACGCAGAAGGTGGGCCGACGCACCCGCCATCAAGACTTGAACAAACATTACCCCAAAAAATATACAGAAATAATAAAAATAAAATTTGATAAAAAAGCACACAAGTCATAAAAGTACAAAAATACAGCGATTTCATAGGTTTTCAGAAAAACAGATAGGTTTAGGAATAGTTTTGGAATAAGTTTTTTACAAGATCAACATATTTCGCCAAGTTTATGTTAAATATGTCAATATCACCTAAGTACTGATTTCCCATAGTGTGAAATCGTTGAATCGGTTGAATAGTGTATTTTGCGTGTAGTTACTGTCGGTATTCGTAAGTTTATGAGTTGCAGTAGTTATAAGAAAAATAAATAGTTAAAGAGATGTACGTAGGTACCTACTTTAAATAAAATGGCATTATTTACTTACATAAAAATTAAATACGTAATTGCGTGGGTAGGAAGGCATATTAAAAACATATTCCCGAAATTTAATAACCACCCCTCGGTCGTATGAATGATATTTTCACAGCATCCCACGCTCTGCTAAAAGTTATTTAGATTAAATTGGGTTATTTAATTAAATATAAAACTCTAAACATTAATAGGTAATAAATTTGGTACTGCGTGGGTTGAATGAATTTGGTACTGTGAACTGTGAGATGTCGTTCATGGAATTTGGTAAAGTTTCATCCATTGGGGAAAAGCAAATTCATCATGTATTCTTGTCTTTCTCTGTCTAACAGACCTTTTCACAGAACAGACAGCCCCTGGAAGTGAGATTTGAGAGAAAACCGATGTCGTCAAATTATATAAAAAAATTTAACCCCTAGACCTGAAACCGGTCAATGGCTACGTTTACATTAACCCGCACAACGCTCCAACTAGCACAATTTTTATGTGAATATCTCACAAGAGTCCCAACTGCACCCGTCTGGAGTCAGTGAGACTGTGGCATCTCCAATTATGGTATTATGTGAGTCTGGAGATAGCTGGGAGAGAGGAAGGAGATGGGGAGGTTCCTGGCATTCAGATCTGGTCACCAATGTATAACTTATTTGCGGCATATTCCAGAGTGAAAGATACTCTCAGTTTGCCCTATTCATATTATATTTAGCCATGTTTGGTGACCAAATCTGAATAGCCAGGTTCTTTCCTACCTTCCTCTTCCCCATCTCCTTCCCCTCCTCATTATCTTCACAACATACCCTAACTGGGGATGCCGTAGTCTCACTGGCTCCAGACGGGAGCAGCTGGGACTCTTGTGAGGTATTCACGTAATAAAAAACATAGCTAAGGCCATTTTAAAAAACGCTTCAATTCTGAAGGGTGGTCTTACACCACGGCGATACTAAGAGTATCTTCCAGTCTGGAATGTGCCGCATATGGTCTGTGTAATATTTTAAATTAATAATAATAACCTTCCGAATAGAAATGTTGCTTTAGCCGTGTTTGGTGACCAGATGTGAATATCCTGGTGCTTCCCCACCTTTCTCTGCCGCATTTCCTTCTCCTCCCCACTACCTTCAGCCTCACAACATACTCCAACTGGGAGTGCCATAGACTTACTGGCTCCATAAAAAAACAACAGCAGAATCTGAACGTTGCGTGCAAAAATCAGGCGTCTGTGTCGTCCGTAGCACCCCTTTCCCATCCCACCCCTGTACCCCGTTCCACCCAGATTTTCCCTGCCTACAATATCATTGCTTTCTATATAAAATATAGATATTCTCTTATAAACACTGTACCCTTATGATTTCTTATATTATCACCTTTAGGCAAAAGCCTTTTCAGGCTATAAATAAATTTCTTCAGTTACCTCCCTCTTAAAAGTGAAAGGGAGATGATATTATTAAGAAGAACTTAATTATTTAGACAGATAGTAATATTATCTCTAATTAATCGAAAAGATTTATGAATGAATTCTTTAGCTAATGTTATTTAATTAATTATTCATATCTGGGATAAAAAGTAATGAATTGAATAATGTAATGAGTATTTTAACGTTTTTGTGTATTGTGGTTTGGAAGGAAGGAGCGCGATTTTTATTTTATTTTTGTTTTACATTAGCTCCACACAGGAGGCCCTGAGGAAAATAATTTCCCACGGGGCCTAGATCTTCTTTGGGGATGCTGTCAAACGATTTTTTATGAAAGGAAGTTCTGGGAAGGAAAGGGGCATTAGGGGTGGGTAGGAATCTGGAGTTCAGTGTGTCCAGGAGCGATGGACGTATGAATCCATCCCTACCACTGCGGTGCAAGGCGAGGTTCCCAGAGAGTACGGCTGGAGAAGTCAAAACGACTCCCTCTACCATTCTCTCCCGATCTGGCCTGCCATGCAGCAGGTGGGCAGGCGCATCCGACGCCAATACCCGGACAAACCTCACCTCTTGAAACCGGGCACCCCTGTTAAGTCCCGAAACGTAGCGAACCGCTTGGTGTGACCTATGACAGAGATTTGGTTATCCAATAAATGGTTCCCGGGGCGGCGGTACCCATACCCGCCTCACAAATTGCTGTTATACACAATATTCAAGTTTTTAGATTTATATATTACAGTTATACACCTTATTTAAGTCTTTAGTTTTAAAAAGTAAAACTGCGTCATTCACATAACTATTTCTCTTTTTCTATACCGCAGAGTTAATTTATGTAAATTTGATTAGAACGGGCCCTATTATGCTTCCTTGTGGAACTCCATATTATGTAATCGGCGATGGCTTGCTAGTATGGTGAATAATTTTGACTTGTTTTATTAGTCATTTTCATAAGTTGGATTTCCTTGCCGTTGATACCGTTGATAATGTTTTCTAATTTAAGTTTAATTTTAATTTAAATGACATTTGTGGTGTATTAAATAACTAAAACTAACCATACTCAACCGTCCACTTGACTTTCTCCATCCGCCCCACAACATACATACCCCAATCTTCGAATTCATAGTCCCACTGTCTCCAGGCAGTAAAAAAAATATCTTCAGAGTTAATCTTTATTTTTTGTAGAATTGAACCAGACTACCATTATCTGTATTAATTTATGGGTTATTATGCCGCGTTGTGCTTCCGCTTTGGCATTAAAATGTCTATCACCACTATTTTGGCATCCGGTACTTGATAGCTACAACAAAACTGAACGCCGAAAACCACATAAATTACAAATATTATTATACACAATCTAAATATCTGCTCTGATGATGGACACTGTAACGTTCTCCAAAACTTAGACTAAAGAATGAGGAAAACGGCATAATAACCCAAAAATTAATCACGATAATACTTGTGGACATGAACATTTCAACGACTATCATCTGTATCTTGGTATCCGGTACTTGACGGCTACATCAAAACTAAACCCCGAAAACCACATGAATTTAAAAAATATATATTATACAGGGTATCACTTGTACACGCATAAACACAAACTTCGCCAGAATCTACATACCTGCCCTAATGATGGAAACTGAAACGCTGTCCAAAACTTTGACTAAAGAAGGAGGAAAACGGCATAATAACCCAAAAAATAATCAAGATAATACTTTTGGCCATGAACATTTCAACGACTATCATTAGTATCTTAATATCCAGTACTTGACGGCTACATCAAAACTAAACGCCGAACACCACATTCAAATCATTCCAAAGACTACAGTAGGGCCCTGCGCTATTCCGGTCGTAATTTAGTACTTAATTATGTTAAACAATCAACAGTAGCACGAGCAAAGACATTAATAACATAATCCTCCTAAACTCATCCCCCACCCCCACTTCTACACTCAACAAAGCGACAAAAAGAAAAACGCCCGTGAAAGGAAAATACCCCTTAATAAGTAAACACAAATAAATGTATCCGTTTAGATAAAATCCCCCGCTGCATACTTTAATGAACTCGATTTAAAGGGTGGTCGGGGGGTGCTTACCCTTTAAGGGGAGGAGTGGTACCGACCTCGGGGGGTACATGGCAGTGATTGGGTAGGGTGGCTACCTACCTCGTTACGACACGCGAATAATGGACTCGCCCAAACGCAATTCGATGTAGGTGTGCAATGAAACAATGCAAGAAAAAATCATTTAAATTATTATTGTTTGAAATCTGTTATTGATTTATTTTATGTTCTGTATGGATGGGTTAGTGGCTGAAGGGACAAATGAGGTTGTGTGTTCAACATTATTTTATTTTTTTAAACTTTATCTGTTCAATTTGAATGTATGCGTATGGATACCGCCGCCCCGGGAACCATTTATAGGATGACCAACACCTCTGTCATAGGTCAGCAAGTGGTTCGCTACTTTGGTGGTGACTTGCCAGGGGTGTCCGCGTTTGTGGGCCCAACTGCTTCCGTCTGGAGCCAGTGGGACTATGGCATCCCCAATTGGGGTATGTTGTGAGGCTGAAGGTAGCGGGGAGGGGAAGGATATAGGGAAGAGGAAGGTGGGGAAGTACCTGGCTATTCAGATCTGGTCACCAAACACGGCTAAAGCCATTTCAAGCAACGCTTCAATTCTGAATGGTGGTCTTACACCAGGGCGATACTGAGAGTATCTTCCACTCTGGAAAGTGCCGCAAATATACTATATATTATTTTAAACGAATATATTGTGAAATGGCACAAATTAATCAAATAAAATTTATTTGCCACGCCGGGATTCGATCCCGCGACCTTCGGAATGCATTACCACTGGACTACGCCGGCCGTCAAGGAATGAAGTTTGTTCCCAGATTTCTACCAACCCCTCATAGTTTTCCCTTAACCTCACTTTTCTTAAAAGTATTATGGAAATGCGATTAAATACTGATTATTTCTCTAAACTACCGTTTAAACTTTAAACCGTTGTCTTGGCAACATCGGTCACGTGACCAATGTAGTCCCAGCTAAGACCGCTCCAACAGAAGCGACCTTCTCAAAAGCATTCCGCATTCAGCATTCCCAAAAGTGACGGAGGTCTGAAGGAAGTTATTTTTCTTAGGGCCTACTGTGTGAAGCTTATACAAAATAATAAAAACTCAACACGGGAATCCCCGAGGAAAATAATTCTCCCTATGTCATCTTTAAGGATACTGTGTGAAGGGTATCACCAAAAAAACTAACCACTTGGAACAGTGACTCATGGTAGAGTTTTGATAAATCAATGAATGGTTCTCGGGGCTCCTTTACTCAAACCGGCCTTACAAATTGAGTGGGGCTGCCAGCTGAGTCCTCCATTATTGCACAAACAATATTTTCCACTTAATATGTTTAAAGTAGGAGGCATTAAAAAAATGTTAAAATTCTCAAATCTAATTTGTTTTTATGTGAATACCGCACAAGAGTCCCAACTGCTCGGGAAGTACCTGGCTAACCAGATCTGGTCACCAAACACGGCTAAAGCCATTTCAAGTAACGCTTCGATTCTGATTGGTGGTCTTGCGCCAGGGCGATACTAAGAGTTTCTTCCACTCTGGAACGTGCAGCAAATATACCTACTAAATATTATTTTTATATGAATTAATTGTGAAATAACACAAATTAATCAAATAAAACTTATTTGCGCACTCCGGGATTCGATCTCGCGACCTTTGGATTGTGAGTCAAGAGTCTTACCCCTAGACCACGGCAGTCATACACGAAAGTTTGAATGAATTAATGAATGTTCCCTTCTGGAACCAGTGAGATTATCGCATCCTCAATTGGGGTATGTTGTGGGGAGGGGAAGGCGATAGGAAAGAGGAAGGTGGTTGGTTTGTCAGTCTACGTGGTCAAGGGGAAAGGCCCTCGACTAGCAATCCGGAAGACGCTGGTTCAAACCCTGGCGTGGACTATTTTGTGATATTTCACAATTTTATTAATTTAAAATAGTGTAAAACACAATTTCCAGAGTGGAAGGTATTGTCAGTATTACCCTGATATAAGACCACCATTCAGAATTTAAACGTTGCTTTAAATGGCGTTAGCCATGTTTGGTGATCAGATCTGAATATTGGAGGGGACCCATCACTTTCCCAACGGCGTTATAAGGAAACATATGGTTTCCTCCTTCACCGCACACGTCAAGACTCTACTTTTTTTTGAACGAAGCTACATTTATTTGAACGACTCTAGACTCTCCAATGTCCATGCATGCGGGGTTAGTAAGCAGTATGCAAGTACTTACATTAACATTATACAAAAGATAAATAGAAGTAGCAGCCCGTGGAATAATTCTTCTGAAATAGGTAACATCAAAAAGAGATAATAGTGTCAGTAAAAGAAAAAGAGAAATAAAAATAACGGCTATGACCAGTCAAAGAAACCTTCTGTAAATAAAATAAGTAATGAGGAAAAAACAGTTATATGATTATGTTATAATATAAGTAATTACTATAATAGCGGAAATAAAATAAAATATACAAACAAATGCCAGAGAAAGTATTCCATAGACCACCGGGCAGTCCCAATGAGAATGCGTATAGCTATCGGCCCAACCGCAGACGATGCTCGAAGTCCGCGTCCTATAGCCGGTTCCCCGATTTTGCCTCGAAGAAATGTACTTGGGAGAGAAGTGGAAGTTTTTGAAGACCTTGAGGAAAGATGAGCGTCGGGTTACCGGAGGGGGGACGGAAGGACATCGAGACCGCACGGTTACGCCTCAGGCCAACGCATGTCGATGGGGGAGGCGCGGGCGGATAGCGGGAAGACCGCTCCGGTGTGTGTTCGCCTGGCAATGTGCATGGACAGGGTCTATCCCACCCCCTTTCTATGGGGGAACGACGATACATAACATGCACAGTTCAGTTGCGCCACCAAAGAATGGAAACCAAAACTAATCAAGAAAAATAGATCAGATCTGAATAGCCAGGTACTTCCTCACCTTTCTCCACCCCATCCCTTTCCCTCGCCCCACTACATTCAGGCCTACACCATATCTCAATTGGGGTCGCCATAGTCTCACTGGCTCCAGACGGGAGAAGTCGGGACTCTTGTGAGGCATGTAGGTCTTAAAAAGGGTTTAAAAAAGTAGTATTGTAGACTTCTAAATTAATTCGCTGATTTTTCTGAAAATTTCTTTGTTACGTTCCGCTTCCGGTTAAAAATGGTGGCCGTTTTAACGTGTCGTGCGCCGCTGTAGTCGATCGGCACGATCAAAAAATCGTTTCTCGACATATAAGTAGCTATCATGCTGATATTACTTATAGTAGATTTTAAATATAAATATGCTAATTTTATAATTAAAAATATACATAAACACATTATCTGGTAAGACGGCACAATTAACAAAATCATTATAAAACCATATTACGAAAAAAGAATCAGGTGAATTACGGGGAAAATTTAGCATCAACATACAGTTAAAAAAATCGAAAGAGATCGTGTTTATTAATTAAGTCCATATTTAAGTACCTACTAAATCTTATGATTTCAGAGGAAATTTTGATTTCAATGTATTACACAAAATAAAATTAAAGACATGCTTTTTGGACGCGAGATCTACTGTTCACAGAAAAACCAGTGTAATAAAATAATCTAGTACAACTAGAAAGAAAATATTATTTGTTGAGATCAACCTTGTTTTAGTAGCTTGGTACCTACTTACTAGCAAAATCACGTTTTAAGCCCGCGAGCATATAAAAGTAAACAAAAACCAGTTCTTTATTTGAGATTTCTGATTTGAGTTTGATGATCCCATGGATAAATTGCTAAGTAGATAAGAAATCGTTATATAATTTTTAAAGCAAATTTGCTTGTTGCTTCTGGTTCTGTTTCAAGATGGTGGCTTTGTTGGATACGACATTTTTACCCCGCCGCCCCGGGAACTTTTATTGAATAACCAACACCTCTACCATAGGTCACCCCAAGTGTTTCGCTACGTTTGGTGATTTAGCAGGGGAGCCCGGGTTCATGGGGTGAGATTTGTCTAGGTCTTGGAGGTGGATGACCAGGACACACTGAACCCCAGATTCCTACCCACCCCTTAAACCCCTTTCCTTCCCAGAACTCTCCTCTCCTTCCTTTCCTTAGAAAACCCTCTACACAAAAGCCCCAAAGGTGACATAGGCCCTAAGGGAAATTATTTTCCTCAGGGCCTCCTGTGTGGAGCTCATGTAAAAAAAAATAACATACTAAAACTTCTAGTACAGCTGAAAGATTGAAAAAAGAATTGTCGTTTAACTGGTGATATTTCTTTGAACAAATTTTATATATCTTCGGTTGGAGGGGGGAGGGGAGGGGGGAGGAGGGTGTTCGCGGGACAGGGGAAGGGAGGGGGGAGTGGAGTGGGGAGAGGGAAGGTGGAGGAGGCTGAGTATGAACGCGAGACGGGAAGGGGATGCGGAAGGGGAAGGGGAGGCGAAAGGGGAACGGGAGGAATGGGAAAGGACAAGCAAGGAGAAACAATTTCTTTATTAAATGACATAGTTGCATGTAAGTATGCCGGGGGACTAACTGTCTGGGGATCAACTGTCATGGAACCATGGTTTGAACGGTTGTTTAAAAAATGTTTTAACAAAAAATGTTGAATAAAACTTAGAATACGGGGAATTTTTTCTTAGGGGCTTATTTTCATTTGGATTTATAAACGTTACAACGAATAACTGGAGATATTTTATCACAGATTAATAAAGAAGATAAGTAAAATTTTCAAAATTTTAAGTAACCCCCGACACAAAAAAGAGCTGATGACCTGGAACGCCTAAGCAAATTTTCATGAATTTTAGCTAAGAACAATCTCGATCACGTCAGCATTCAAACAAAAAAAAACCGCACCACAATCGGTCAATTCGTTTAGGAGCTACTATGCCACAGACAGACACTCAGACAAACATACAGGCACACAGAAAGCCAACCTTATTTATTTATTTATTTATTGCTTCTTCACAATTTATATACATATATTTTTAGCATGTAATTATTAACCCCACTAGGGTTCGCCTGTATCGGGGTTAACAATTTCACAATTTAATAAAAATAACACACGCAAATATCGGTCATGCAAAACAGTTAAGTAAAAGCAAAATAATATAATTTAAAAATAAAATGATAAACAGAGAAAATAATAAGTGATAAAAATACATGAATTAATAACAAAGTGTCTTATAACACCGCTCCTTGCGTCGGGGCTTAAAAAACAACAAAAGATATTTATAATTAACAAAATTCTTAAAATGATTTTTGTAAAGTTATGAAAAAGTAACGGATTTAATCAAAGTGGATTATTGAAAATATCAGTAAACAAATTAATATTATTTTTGAAATTATTATTCAGAAAAATGGTGATTTGGGCGTAGTTATGAATTTTCTTTGTTTTGAAATTTGAGATGTTATTTTTTTTTTTATTAATTTGGAATGTCAAATACCTATCTAGAATTCATTTGAATTTAACAGATATTTAAATAAATTAATGAAACTTGTATTATAAAGATCTCTAATAATTATTGTAATCTTAAAATTGGAATATTAATATTTTTAAATCCCAATTTCCTTATGTCTTTTCGATTTTTTTATTTTTTTATTAATTATTCCACTAACTGCCGCACAGATTATGGAAATTACACTTAATCTCAAAAATTACTGCAAGAACTGTTTAGGTTCTTAGTTTGGGTAAACTAAGTAATTCATGCGTATTTAGATTGAAACAATACTTCACAAAAGTCAAATACATATTTTAAAAAACGGCGGCAAAGTGATGGTCTTATACGGGAAATTGTGAACTCTGAATAAAAATGGAATTTGAATACATCTTTTACCATCTATCTTAACGTAATTAGTTGTTTCTTGAAGTAATTAAGATAAATCGTAATATGATTTCCTGAATCTATGCGGTGGCTTGAGAAATATTGGTGACCGGACAACTCAGAATGAACTCAACTCAACACCTCCTTTGAAAAGTCATTAAAAGCGATGAAAAAAAAAGTTAAATATAGTTACTTTAAGTTAGGTAATGGGCCATTTAAATAATTAATTAATTTTTTTTTACATTTAACGGCTTTTTACAGGGGTGATAATTTGACTTGATTCTGAGTTGGCATGGACCCGGAATATTTACCCAAAATTTAACAGAAATAGTAAGGAAAACCATTTTCGAAAACTCACCAAAAACCAAACATTATTTAAACGAGTCCGTGTTTTGCATATACATTTGCATTTTGCAAATTATTTTGATATAAAATAACACCGGGAAGCATAACGGCCCGGTACCTTAGTATTAAATTTTGAAATTTTCTATTAGTAACCCAGAAACATATTTTTAGTTGTTTATTCCACTGCAAGTTTTTTTGCATTATAAATGATTTGGTGGTGTTTGTGAGTATTGTACCAGATAGAGGATACACTTATACGTATAACTGCATACTCAACTCTAATTTTATTCTTCAGAGATATCTGATTAATCAACTGGTCGATCGATATATAATGTTATACATTCACAAAGATTTATCATGCTATGAAATTTATGGTGAATTAAACGTGAGATATGCAATGATGATTTTAGTACCGCAATTTTCTTTCTCTAGTCGCTCTTTTGAATTCGAGAAATAAACGATTTAGCAAATAACAATATTTTAAAACAATCATAGAGAAAAAAAATATGTAGATACATGAATTCATAAACATTATCATGACAAGAAGAATGGATCGTGAGAAATGATGAATTTAATAAAGAAATTTTCTTTATCTCGTATCTCTTTCAAATTTGTTTTTTCGATGTATCGGCTGACAACTTTAACATTTTTTAAACACAGATTTTTAGAGAAATGAAAGAAGTATTCGACATCACAAAGATTTATCATGATATGGTTGATGAAACGTGATATATGATGAATTTAGTAAGGCAATTTTCTCACGTGAAAATGGTGGAAAATACGTTTTGGCGGGAACGTCACTCCCACGAGCGCCGGGCAAAAACTGAGCTGCGCCGATCTCTGCCTCCCGAGCTCCCGGCAAACGAAGGCCGCCGGAAATTCCCGAGCGTTGCCGAAGTGAGCGAGAAAGTTGTTCGGTTCCCGAGATTGCGGAGTTGGTAGAGGTGCTTCGGATAATTTGAAAGTAATAATATATTTTTTTAAATTTGATCACGAACAATTATAAATTATGCACAATTTAAAATTTATTTATATTTTACCGGCATACCAATTTTATTGCTTCAACAGTGTTAATAAGTTTTTTTTTTATTATTATAGAATAATCTTATTTTTTCATAAAACTGTAAATTATCAGTGGAATTGTCCTAATATGTTAATTCAGGACAATTCCTTCCAGGACAATTCATTCCGTGTTCCCATCATTGTATTATTTTATTTTCGCAATAAAATATTTTAGGTACCCTAGTGTCATTAGTGTGTATTATTATGACAATTATACTGCGAGTTATGGCAACAATTCTGTTATAAAGAGTTTACACGCCGTCAGTAACTCTTTTGCTAATGTATAATGCTTCTATTGAATTATAAAGCTGTAGGTTGGTACTTATGAAACACTATTATTTTTAAGTCAGTCCATATTTTAGTGAGCCCGCTGCATAACATGTTTTTTCTCTGTTTTGTTTTATTCTTCATTGATTTCGTCTACTTTGTACCAGTGCACATTTTTTTGTTATCTTTTGTTTTCTCGTATAAACAATCTTATTATTTTTCTTCTCTTACTTTCTTTCTTCCAACATTTTTTATTATTATTTCATACACACTCCCGATAAAGCAGAAGCTGTTCTTCGGAGACAACTTATGTATTTATTTGAATTACTATGTGCTTATTTGAAAAGTTACATAGCAAAGTAAAATAGTAGATAATTATTTACTAGCAGTTAAAAACAGGTTTTTGCTACACTTTTTTCTCGTAAATTCCTACATGTAGCTCTAAATATTCCAAAGCCCTATAGCTCCTATTGGAAATGACGTAAGCTTGACCTAGAAAATCCGGATTGTAAAATCTGCACAAATTTATTGACACCACAGCACAGTGAGCTCCTCTAGAGTTTTTTTCTTGGGTCTCGCGAACTTATTTCTGTAAAAATATGTTGATTCCCACATCACCCATCACAACCGCTACATTTCCGCCAACCGAACAGCCTTTCTTCCTATAAACAACTGTCACACGGTTAAAAAGAGAAAGTATAATAATACGGCGGCACCTACCGAATGTGTTCTTTACCTCCGCCAAACTGCGTTCCTTTTTTAAACGACCTAAAGAAGATTGTTCTACGGTTCGCGCCTTATTATGCTCGTGATTGCCATTCTATTAAAGTTTAACCTCTATGGTTTTCGCGCAATTTTCTCGTTCTATTTGTACTATTTAATTTCTATGGTTTTCACGCTTTTTTCTTCGTTCTATTAATTCAAATTATCTTTTGAATTTGAATTTGAAACTCTATGAAACGGAAACGAGCGATACTAAAAAGAGACTTTTTTTTTTTACAGTTAATACCGCACAAGAATCTCAACTGCTCCCGTCTGGAGCCAGTGAGACTATGGCATCCCCAATTGGGGTGTGTTGTGTTGTGAGGCTGAAGGTAGTGGGGAGGGGAAGGAGGTGGGGAAGAGGAAGGTTGGGAAGTACCTGGCTATTCAGATCTGGTCGCCAAACACGGCTAAAGTCATTTTCAAGCAACTTTTCAATTCTGAATGGTGGTCTTACACCAGGGCGATACTGATAGTATCTTCCACTCTGGAACATGCCGCAAATATACTATATATTATTTTAAATGAATTAATTGTGAAATAACACAAATTAATCAAATAAAATTTATTTGCGCATGCCGGGTTCGAACCCGCGACCTCCGGATTGTGAGTCAAGAGTCTTCTTACCCACTGGACTACGGAGGTCGTCAAGACTGACACATACATCTACAGGATTTAGCCTGCGAGAGAATAAGATAGCAATTGAATAATTGTTTAATTCACGGGCTCGGTTCCAATATAATACGATAAATCCACGGGTTCGTGCGAGTCTCATTTGGTGTAGTGGTATAATGCGCCTGACGAACCTCAGCGGACCAAGGATCGAATCATACGAAATCCAATAAAAAATTAGTTTTTTCTATTTTTGTAAAACAATATCCAATCTCCAAACCAGTCCAAAATAAACAGGTAAAAGAAAACACAAAAGAAAGCGACATCTAGCGACTCCGAAAAAAACAACACAAATACTAAAAAGTATATGAAAAGGTGCACTGTAATTTGACGATAAAAATATGGAAAAAATCATCCTTCACATTGATAAAAAAAGTGCCTCGTAGTCTTCCCACTCTTTGTTACTTAAGTTTTCTGAAGGTTTCACTTCTACCGCATGTGCATTGCACACTCTGAGTGTTTTTCAGGGCTAAGGGGTGGTACAATAAGTAACGGTCTTTGAAACTTTTTAACAATCAAATAATTCATTAGAATATCACCTTAATTTAAATAAAGCAAGGAAACAGGAAGGCGGAAGGAAACACAGACGCGAAAAATCATTCCACTGCCAACCTGTGGATCGTAAGAACAACTCATAAAAACGACCCGTTCTCATTTGTCAAATGTCAACTTTGTACAAATGGCGGACAAGCGTATAGCGTGTTTCCCAAAATTTTGTGAGGCATTTAATTTCGAGTTGTGAGAAAAATTAATTGTTATGAGTGATTTTGATACCTAATTTAGGCTCTTGACAAGACGTTGTGGTTTCATATCATGAAACATTCGCGACTGGTACGAGTACAGTTCCACTGAATTGTTACGGTTTGTGTCCTGCAGGATAAGGATCGCCCTTATGATTGCTAATTAGATAGCTAATATGATTGCTAATATAGAAGTTCGAACCATAGGAAGGAGAAGACGTTATCTAATGGTTTTTACCAGATTTTTTAAAACATTAGTTATATTATATTGAAATTTAAAGACATGCTGTTGTACGCGTCTTAAAAATTAAGTAATTTTTGATTACCAGGACGGTAAGTATTTACGTTATACTTGTAATAATCGAACAGTATTAATACCGCAATGTCTGCGTGGTTGAATTTCAGAATCCAGCATGTCGGACGCCACGCCATACGCACCGCGCCACAAATAAAGTCTGCGAACGTGGAATTTCACACAAAGCTACTGTTATAATTCGGTTTCGAAATCAAGAATTCGACAAAAGATGACGCTACTTCCGTCAGCAGGTTGGACAGGGACGTCTTCCCCTAGGTATAACTGCTACGAATTTGTGAATATGTGGTATGTGGTATCTCTCCGAATATGAAAAGATTGACGGTAATACATGTTGTATCAAGTGGCTATATATTACATATGTCGTTATTGCTTTGTCTCGGTTACTTTGTCCCGGTGACTAGCTATAGTGAATACGAGGAATGGGCTGTTTTGGAATCAGTTCATATTGGATCTATAAAATGGTCACCAACACTAACTGGGAAATCCGCACCAAAAGCCGCCCGCAGGGCCTAGCGTCAAAAACCTGCGGAGCGGGTCTTTAACTGTTAGTATTTATTATTATGGTAGACTTTGGCTGTATGATAAAAAATAAAATGTGATGAAAAAATATGTAAGATTAGGTGAACAATATTTGCATTTTCGTTATTTGTTTTTGGGGTGTTATGCCGTGTTGCGCTACCTCCTTCTTTAGCCAACGTTTCGGACAGCGTTACAGTGTCCATCATCAGGTAGATGCGGCACATCTACCGGATCTGCCGGAATGAAGGAGGTAGCGCAACACGGCATAACACCCCAAAAACAAATAACGAAAATACTTTTGGCCGTGAAAATCTTAAAAATGTTTGCATTTGTTTAAAGGAAACATCATCGTTTAATTTATAAACATTTTCGATTAAGAAGTGGTTAAACGATTATTTAGACTGTTTGTATTTTAACATCGAATACAGATTAATCAATACGAAAAGTTGAATCACTATAATATTAATAGTGATGTAAGTTAAAACGAACAATTTTAAGTGAATTCGCCCATCAATTCTGCAAATTAAGTTCGCACATCACTAGATATAATGCAAATTAATCAATGTTTTCAAATTTTCAATGATTATTATAACGGGAATATTACGATTATTACCGAGAAATTTAAGCATTATTTATAAATTTGGAGACGCCCAAGGAGGACATGGCACGATCAAGTGAATCAGATACTTGAGAGCTACGTCAAGAGCCAGAATAATAAAAGAGCGTGTATGAGATGATGGATGAATATAAACGAGGCAAGGAGTTTGTGCCAAGACCGAGTTGTTTGGCGTTCCATCCTCTCTGCCTACCCCTGCGGGAAACGGCGTGATGGTTAGTTAGTTTGTTGTTTCGTTACCGGGAGTCGAAATTACTGGGCAAGCAATACGAATATTTTTAAGAAAGAAAAAAATTTGATTCACTTTAATTCCTAGACAACATTTTGCATTCCCGCGCGAATGGCCGTTCAATACATTTGTTCTCATTTTTCAAAATCAATGGTTATTCACAGCGCAGAGCAATAACAGAATTCAAGGTTGGTTTTTTAAAGATATTTTTTGTTCTCGTTTATTTGACAAAAAGTTTCATTGTCCGTGCTGTAATTGTGAATTTGTATATGGTCGGTATAGGTATTGCATCCAAAGATTACCTGAAAAAAATACTCATACAGATGAATTCGACGACCTCCGTGGTCCATGAGTAACGTTCTCGGTTCCAAGCCAACTCAACACCTCTTTGAAAATCATTAAAAGCTATCATGAAAAAAAATATTTTAAAATAGCCCATAACCCTAACCTAAAGTAACCCATGTAATCAATCTTATATATAGAAATCTCGTGTCACGGTGTTTGTGGTCACACTCCTCCGAAACGGCTTGACCGATTTTTATGATTTTTTTTATTTATATTTGGTAGGTATGAGAATAGATTTTAAAGTATATTTCATATAGCTAGGTGATTAGGGTGACCCTATCCATAAAAAAAAACATTTTTTGACAATTTTTTTATTTTTTATTTGGCTTCAAAATATACCTATAACCCCAAATTTTAACCCTCCTACCCCCGCCCTCCCATTTTTTAATTGCGATTTTATTATTTTTGTATGAACAAATTTAACCATCTTTCGTATTTCAAACAAAACGAAATTATTTATGTTGTTGAATGACAGATGGCGCTACGTCTGCCTCATCGAACTTTCATCCACACATGCGTCAAGACATTCACGAGAAGCGTCGCGTCTTTTTGATATTTCATTCGGCATCATGTTCTCGCGTGGGCAAACCATCGAGTTTATCTGTGTTGGCTAAAGACGGACAGACAAAAAATATCGTACCTACACTCAATTGCTCTTCGAAATTCTTATTGATTTTCTTTATTTCATTTTCCCACTTTAGTTGGTGTTTTTTTTCGTCTACAGCGCTCCATTCATCTTTCTGTCTTAATCCCATCCCCACACACTTACAATACAATCGTTATTTTTTATATAACAACCAAAGTATTCACTAGAAGATTTATATGGCATAACAACGTTTGTCGGGTCAGCTAGTTTTTTACATATTTTTTTCGTCACTTTTAATGACTTTTCAAAGGAGGTTCTGAGTTGGTTTCATTCTGAGTTGTCTGGTCACCAACGCTCTCGACCAGCTCTGGTCGCGAGGTCAAATCCCGGCGTGCGCAAGTAATTATTATTTGATTGATTTGCGTTCTCACAATTAATCATTAAAAATAATATAAATTTTGCATCATCAAAGACAGATCCCGCAATGTTTGGACAGAGTATTGGAACATTGCTAGTCAATCCAAAGGTGCCCGCTTCGCCTCAATACGAAGGATGATCCCATCAAAACCGTGGTATCAAAAATTCCCTCATTTTTCCAAAAAAGAAATTTTCTCACTTATTCGAGTGAGAATTGGATATTGTTCCGTTCCTTCTCACCTTTTAAAAATTCACATCCCTGACTCCCCAGATTGTACATTCTGTGGTCTAGATGTGGTAACTTTAGATCACATATTTTTGGTTGTCCCTCTCTAAATAAATATCCTCTCTTCTACCAAGTGTTATCTAAAATTGCCTCAGAATTATTTTTTAAATTATTTCTTTTAACTCATAAAAAAATGTCAAAGTTGCCTCTACAATCATGGATTTTCCAATCCTTTCTAACTAACTAACCATCACGCCGTTTCCCCGCAGGGGTGGGCAATGTAGGCATAGTGGACGGACCGCCAAACAACTCGGTCTTGGAACACAGTCTTTGCCTCACTCACGTTCATACATCGTCTCATACATACTCTTCTATTATTTTGACTTTTGACATGGCCCGACTCAAGTAACTGATTCACTTGATCGTGCCATATCTTAAGGCACTGTATTTTATGTTTTAAATTACAAATAAATTAAATAACTTATATCCCACAAGATGTTTACCATACATTTTTTATTATTCAATTCGGATGGTATTTTGGCCAGAAAACCAAATTCAGTATTGCATGAAAAGTTCAAGAGTCAAGAGACATTAATTTGCAATATGCACAAGAGTACGAAGTGGACAGTTAAAAAAAATGCTTGGTCAAACTGTATAGAAGAAAATTTCGGTTAAAATGAAAACTGTTCATTTTTTTAACTTATTGAAAGTTTTCTAAAAATATTTAAATCTTTTAAAATTTTTATATTTTCAAACTCATTTAACTTTCTCGTTCAATAAACAGCCGTAAACAAGACAAAAGGGGTCGGTAGTGCATACCTACATACGCACCAATACACACAAACTAAGTTCTACCTACATTTTTATTTCTATATTTTCCTAAATGAAGTGAAAACTTATTTAGCACCCTTGTGATTTAAAACTCGATGAAACGGAAGCGAACGACATTACAAACATCTATATAATTAACAATTTGGAAGGCGGATATGGGTACCGCCGCCTCGGAAACCATTTATTGGATAACAAACATCTCTGCCATAGGTCACCACAAATGGTTCGCTACGTTTCGTGATTTAGCAGGGGTGCGCGGGTTCATGGGGTGAGGTTTGTCCGGGTCTCGGCAGCGGATGCGTCTGCCCACCAGCTGTATGGCAGGCCGGATCGGGAGAGAATGGTTGAGGGAGTCTCTTTGACTTTTCCAGCTGTACTGTCTCGGAACATCGCCTTCCACCGCAGTGGGAGGAATGGATTCATATGACCGTCACTCCTGGACACACTGGCCCCAAGATTCCTACCCACTTCTAATAACCTTTTCCTTTCCAGAACTTCCTTTCCTAAAAAGACCCTCCACACAGCATCCTCAAAGATGACATAGACCCTGAGGAGAATTACTACTTTCCTTATGGCCTCCTGTGTGGAGCTAATGTAAAGAAAAAAAAATTGCCTGTGACAGAACGAGATAGGAATGAAATATGTAATTGTTTATTTCACGCGTACTCGATTCCGTTATATTACGATAAATCCACAGTTCCACACAAATGTCCTTTAGTCTAGTGGTACAAAGCGCCTGACGAACCTTAGCGGCCAGTCATTCAGGAGACCAAGGATCGAAAACTATTAAATCTATGTAGATATATATTTTTGTGAAATCAATGTCCAATATTCAAACCACTCCAAAATGACCAGGCAAAGAAAACACAAAAAAGCGACATCTAGCGACTCCGAAGAAGAAAACACAAATACTAATAAGATGACAAAATGTACAGGAAAAGGAGCACCAGAATTCGACGCAATATATAAAAAATGTGATTCGTAGTTTCCACACTCTTGTCTTCTTTAGTTTTCTTAAGGTTTCAATTCTACCGCGTGTAAATTGCATACCTTGTTTTTAACAGTTTATTTTTCCAGAAATTTTTCCCAAATATTTCATTCATTCAACTAAATATAAGTTCGTCAACAATGAATTCTTCAAAATGTTTTCTAAATTAAACCGTACACGTTAAATTAATAATACAATATTAAAAATAAATACATTTTTAATTAATTAATCTAAAAGTACCTACCTAATAACAAAGTACCCACCCACTTGAACAAATTAATGAATATGAAATTACCAGAATCCAATTCAATCCATTCAAAACGAAAATTTCCATAACAAAGTATTCGTGCCTGGATTCGGGAAAGTTCGTTAATCCCGAACTGCCATTCGGGAATACTCGGCAATTTTCCATTCGGCTGTTTCCGTGCACCTTCGTGTTTTTCCGACTCCTGGGCGTTTTCCCATTCCGCCCGCCTATTGGCGCATGCGCAGTACAAAACCGAGGGAAATTAACAATCTGAAGCCATAATGTCAAAATGTAATTTAGTACCAGAGACAAATATGTTAGTAACGTCGCAACTTATAAAAGAAGCTATTCAAAAGCATAACACTCCAAGAAATAAGCTTACATTTCGTCATGTTTTTATGTGTGGTCTTTATTTTATTTGCCATGCTACTTTTAAATGCTGTTTTTCGGAGTTTTTCATACATTACATTACGATTTGAATGAAATGGGTGTCATTTTCTCCGGAGTAAAGCATTATTAATTTTAAGGAAAATTAATAATACACTTTGGGAGGCGTGTATGGGTACCGTGGCCTCAGGAACCATTTATTGGTCACTCCAAGTGGTTTTTTGTATTGGTTTCCCAGGTTCATGGGGTGAGGTTTGTCTAGGTCTTGGCGGTAAATGCTTTTCCCGCCCACTGCATGGCGAATCGGATCGGGAGAGACTGTTTGAGGGAGACCTAATCTAGACCTCTCCAGCCGGACTCTCTCGACCCATCACCCTGCACCGCTAACTTAAAATGACATTTGCACGTTCTCGAGGTTTGTTGACACTGGCAATTTAGCCTGTGAAAATTTAGCAAATCTTATTTTACAACCAACTCTAATAATTTCAAAATTGACTAGATTAGGCAATATTTTTACAGAAAATTTCGAGGAGTCGTCCAAACACGGTGTCCGGAAACTAGTGGTGCGAGCTGGTAAAACTACATAACCCAGAGAAACATAATTTGTTTTTTTTTTTTTACTTGTTTTTTTTTGCTAATTCAAGGGTTAAAAAACTTTTGAAGCAAGGTGTAAGCATCAACGAATTTTAAAAGGTGGTAAAAAATTATAGAAGAAGAAACTAAATAATTTTAGCCGTAGGTATATACTTACCTGTAGGTACTAAAATCGGCACCAAAATTGAACACTTTCCTTTTTTCATCCCGAATCCATAAGAAAATTTACCCAGATGAAACTGGACGAAAAAAAAAATCTGTGTTAAAAAAGCCCATTGGAAGAGGGAGAACTTATTATATTCTATGTTTATTCTTACATTGATTTATTTCGTACATTTTTTACACTGTATATAGTTTTTATGTGCTCTGCCTGTCTCAGTAGAAAATCTTATGTTGAGAGCAGGCGCAATTTATAATAACAATAATAATAATATTTGGACGACTTGTATAGCGCCTTTTTGTGAAAAATTACCTTTAGGGCGCTGTACAAACTTATAATACATTTCTAAAATCTTACTTTTTTACATTAACTCCACACAGGAGGCCTTGAGGAAAATAACTTCCCTCAGGGCCTATGTCATCTGAGATGTTGAGGGTCTTTTGATATTGTTGATATGGTTGGAGGGTCTTTTTTAGGAGAGGAAGGAATGAACATTGGTCTTGAAGAGAACCATGTTCATTCCTTCCAGGAAACACAGAGGCTGGCAAATCGTCCCACAGCCAAGCTGTTGAACACAAGAACGAGTCGAATAAGCGACCCGTTCTCATGTGACCAATGTCATATGTTGGGCACGCGTTTGGCGTGTTTACGCACCGGTGCCGAAGAGATCAATAACTCTAGTTCCTCGGAGCATCTTCCATTGAAATACCGGTAGAACAAGGATAGCATTCCCACCCGACGCCTGTGCTCTAAAGATTGCAATCCGTCTGTTAAATTAGGAGAATTTATCAGACGGACCGCCATTTCTGCACAGAGTAGAGGGTTTTTTCAGGTATTTTGGGGCTCCAGACCAGAGGTGGCTGCCAAATTCAACCGTGGGGTGCACTTATGATTTGTACAGGGTTAGCAGTTATGTATTATTAAAGTATATACTTCCAACTACAAACTGGACAAACCATTAGAAAAAAAAATTAGAGTCCTTGCAAGAGCCTTGAAGGGGTAACCATCTGTTACCTATACCAGGGCGGGTAAGTGGTGGGTCCTCCAATGGACAAACCATTATAACAACTTATGGCTAAAAATTGCATCCACCGGTTCATCGATCACCGATACAAAACTATATTACTTAGGGAACGTACACATACTACGTGACACGTTTAGGGGGGGGGGGGGGGTCTTCAAAATGTCATGCTCCATACAAATGAGCGGCGGGTTGTTTAGGTTTTTGGTCACCGGGGTCAAAAATTGCAAAAAGTTGGTCACGTAGTATGGGTACGTTCCCTTATTTATTTATTACACGCCCTGATGGGCTTTTACATTATAATTTATAAGTTGAGTAACAAACAATGAAGGAAATATAATACAATGAGAAAAGAAAATACACAAAGCAGTGTAACAACAAAACAAATAATAAAATAAAAATACATATTATGTAAAAATGACAAGAAGTCTCACATTCTATATAAACAAAAATTGAAGAAATTATGTAAATCTATTTGTGCCTAGAAGAATAAAAGTGATATACATACAACATTTATGCTGATTAGTTTTAAGATGAAATATATCACCTACATACATAGATTAGAATATTTATTTCCGTTTCCGAGACTTCACAGTCTCGGAAACTAGAAACTAGAAACTAGCTAGTGTCCTGGTGTTATTGAAGTAGAAGGGTAATAAATGTCGACATGATTTTTGGGGAACATGGATATTGATAAATTGAAGTAATTCAGAACAGTCAATTTTGTAATGCAGTATTTTATGTAATAGTATTAAATCTGTGCTTATTCTTCTTTCAATAGAGACGTTTTATCAAGGAGGTAATTTTTATCAATATTTAGTATAGGAATATGCAATTTATAGTTTATAATTATAAACCTTAGAAACTTCCGTTGAATCTTTTCAATGTTTTCTGAATGAATGTTGTAAAAGGGAGACCATAACGTAGAGTTATATTCAAGTTGGCATCTGACAAGGGTTTTATATAACATAATAAATGTGTCTAAATCATTGAAATCTTTTGCAGCTCTCAAATCAAAGCCAAGAGTCTTTAGGGCTTTGTTGATAATATTATCAATATGACATACAAAGGTGAGTTTACTGTCGAACATAATGCCTAGATCAACAATTTCACTAACACTATTTAAATTTTCATCATTTAAAGAATACTGAAAAATAATAGGATTATTTATTTTGGAAAAATGAATGAACTGACATTTATTTATGTTTAATGCTAGTTTGTTAATGGAGCATCATTCAAAAAGATATATCAAGTTAGTCATAAAATATACTGTACAGGCAGAAAATATACATGACCATACGTACCTGTGAGGTCACTTGAGATTAACACTGCTTATTGTTTATTTAGAGAAACTTAGTGTAATATTTAATAAGCGTACTTTGAAAGCAATGGCAACAGCAAAATGAATAAAGACTTGTTCAGAATATTTATCTTCCTAAATGTGGTTCGTCCCTCAGCAAGAGACCGAAGGATTTGAATAATGTTAATCATCAAAATCATTAAAGACAATCGTCCTCGTACCATTGGAAATGCATACTTATAAATTAGTTTTGATAAAATCTTTGATGATAGATCTTTGGCTGATGATCCAAGACTTGGTGTCTGTTTTAAATTTAAAATAAGTTATGGTTTGTATTATATAGCTTTAATGCAAAGTATCTATAATTTCTTTGGCCAAATGTTGTTTTAGCAAAAGTGATAAGTAAGAGATTATGTATGCCCTTTGATGTACAAGTATCTCGAGCAGTTTGAAAATTGTCAAAAGTGGTTCTGTGTTTGAAGAGGTATGCTAATATGTTTTTGGCGTGATGTCCTAATCACAGATTTTTCTGGAGATTTCATCCGAACTGCTTGTGGTCCATAGTTTTAGAATAATCTTTATAATTAGTTTTGAAAAATAAATTACTTTTTGCGGATGCGTTGATTTTGTTTTCCTCTAAAGTTCTATAATCTGTAATCTGCGGTAAGACCTTAGCAAGAAGTAATACTTCTCAAACAAAGACAGTCTATTGACTTCGTCTGTTTGAATGCACGGATTGTATGTTGAACAAAGGAAAACAGACTAAAACATTCAAAAGTTCCTTCTCACGAAGGAACAATCCGTGCTAATACCAAGTAAGTGTCTATTATGTTCACAAATGAGAAGTTCTGGTTTAAGTTTTAAACTTTTTTGATTTAGTGTCGCATGACGTCACGTACAGTACTGTGCGAATTAATGTGAACAAAAGTGTAGAATTAGAAAAAAATAATATATATTATTGTTTATTGAAGAAAAAAGTAGAGAAACAATTACAATTAATTTTTTTTTAATACGAAGTGTGTCCTGCCGTAACTTTTATAACTTCTTGTACACGGTTTGGCATAGAATCAACATTTTTTTTACAATTTTCTGATATTTGCATGTCTCTAAATTACTGCCTCAATCAGCTTTGTTTTTGTTGTGCTTGTCTTGCTTTAACTATAGCCCACCGATTTTCAATTGGATTAGGATCCGGAAAGAGAAATATCCATCTTTAAAAATAAGAAACAAAAAGCTTTAGTTAAGTTTACCTCTGCAAAAAAACTGTAATTCTAAAAAATTACAAAATTTAACGCATCTGTAGCTTGGTGTGTCTCGTAACTCACTGAATGAGAACACGAACACAAAATGGCCGCTATTACAATATGCTACATACAACTGCAAGAACAAATGTAATTATGCTAAATATCACGTGTTCACATTAATTCGCACAGTACTGTAGTTGTCACTCTACGAGCCGAGCGTTAATAGCGTGTTAATATCCTAGCGACTGTACGGTTGAAATTTAAGAATCCTACTCCGAGCACAACTCTGACGCCGCGCCATATGGTATCCATCTGCGAACGTGAAGTTTGTGACGAAGCTAATATCGTAATAGAACCGAATTAAACTGTTAGCCAAAAGATGGCGCCACTTACGTTAACAGCTAGCATGAGGAACTTCGGCTGTCAAGTACTCTTGGATTTGTATTTTCATGAATCTCTCTAGTCTGGAAATGGATGATATGTATGCGAAGTTTGTGACTAAGCTACTGTTGTGTCGCCCGCAGGGCTTAGCAATTAGCGAGTTTTTAACTGCTAGTTTACAATAACTATAGAATTGTTTGCCCACGATATTTTTATTGTAAAATATCCTAGGAATATAAATACTTTCATAGCCAATTTTATTGAAATAATTTTATAAGGATACTCCCACAATTTTCGTTAGTTGATTTTGGGGTGTTATGCCGTGTTGCGCTACCTCCTTCTTCAGCCAACGTTGCGGACAGAGTCATAGTGTCCATCATCAGAGCAGATGTGTTGTTGTGTGCTGATGATGGACACTGTAACGCTGCACAGTGATTCGTTTCATACAAGCTAGACGCTTATAAGTCACTTTTGAATTTCCAAATAATGACGTCATGGCGGCATTACCAGATAATAAATGCATGCTTAATTGGGATGATTAGTGCACGCATTGACTCATACGAGAGGCCTAAAGTCGAATAATGTGTTTTGAAATTATCATTTACATTTATTCGCTCGTCGCAGTTCGACTTTAAAATTGTGTACTAAGTTTGAAAAGTGTTTTTTTCGGTTCTGTAAAATTGAGGCTACTCTGGAAGGTATTTTAAAAAAAAAATCTTAATACTTTAGTGTAAATAATTCTACTTGTTTTTTAAATAATAAATAAGTTTTGTTTTTTTTTTTGCCTAAAAAATATTAAATTTCTAACTTCTCGACAGTTTATCTCAGAGAGTATATCAAAATCGCACTATAATTATCTTTTTTTAAATAGCGCAATTAATATTCTATTCATATCAGTTTATATGTTAACCCGCACGAATCTACATTTTTATTATTTTTTCATTTTACAGGAACCACATACGAGATTTCCAGGCTGGAATTATTCGTGACATGGAAGAGTTTGCCGAAGAAAGAAAGGCTTGAGAAAATGTTTAACAAAATTTTAAGTACATTTGAACTTGATAAGCTTAGTGCAAGTGGTGAAAAAAAGTTGAAAAAACCAAATAAGGCTTATATCTTTGAATATAAGCCTTAATTTGACAGTAATTTTAGCACTATATTACACTCAAAATACACTTTTTTTATTTTTTACATATAATTGTTTAATTATAAACCTCAAACACTCTTAATACATTATTTAAAAATTATTAAAAAAAAAATTAAAAAACGTTACGAAAAAATATATATTTATCATTTTTAACACCATTTTTCATAAAATTAGTGTTGACTATACCTCAATAGAGGGTTAAAAATAATTTAATCACGTGTAAGAGTTTTTAGCGTCTAGCATTTATGAAACGAATCACTGTGCGCCGTCCGAAACGTTGGCTAAAGAAAGAGATAGTGCAACATGGCATAACACCCAAAAAACAACTAACGAAATTACTTTTGGCCGTGAAAATCTAAAATCATATCTTATTCCCATTAATACAATATTTTATCATTGAAGTGGAAGATAATATTACGGAAAAATATAAATGAATGTTGAAACAGAACAAGACACTGAAATAAATGTGTAAAGGTTGCAACTGGGAATCAAAGTAGGATCTACGTCATAACGGGAAAACCAATAATGCCTGTTAGTGACCGACCGAAGGTTCGGTTTCGACCAGTTTCGGCAAAAAATCGAGTTCCGGCATCAGTTTCGGTTTCGACAGAAAATCTGCCGAACCTTCGGCCGCACCGAAACTGCGTTCGTGAATTATCGCGCGTCGTTCGGCTGACTTCGGGTGAGTTTGTGGCTCGTTTGTCACCCGCCATCATCAGCTGAGTTCGCATTAGCCCGTTAAAATACTCAATTAATGAGGTCTTCCTTTGTAATGTAAGTGTTGATTATTGACAAATTTTTGTTCCAAGGAGTAGTTAACATATTTGTAAATTTTTGTTTGCTTTACAGATATTTATAAAATAAATCATTATTTTTCCACACTCCAATTATTGTTTATTATTTCATTTAACACGTGTTGTAAGAATGTTGTGATTGTAAACGCAATTAAAATTAAAATTCTCAATTAATGAGGTCCTTCCTTTATAATGTAGGTAAGTGGTGTTCATTGACAAATTTTTGTTCCAAGAAGTAGTTAACATGTTTTATATTTTTTTATATTTTTTGTTGGTTTTATAGCATAATATAAAATGCATATATATTTAAATAATTATTTTTTTAAATTTCATTTAACATCTGTTAACTGTTTGTATAAGTGTAAAAATTACCCAAATAGATTAGAACATTTAAGTTAGCCTCCCAAAAACTGGGCGTACTGTACAGGGCCCGCAGATACTTTAAAAGTACACAACTGCTAACCCTGTACAAATCGCAAGTGCGCCCCACGGTTGAATTTGGCAGCCACCTCTGGTCTGGAGCTCCAAAATACCTGAAAAATACCCTCGACTCTGTGCAGAAACGGGCGGTCCGTTTGATAGATTCTCCTATCTTAACAGACGGATTGCAATCTTTAGAGCACAGGCGTCGGGTGGGAATGCTATCCTTGTTCTACCGGTATTACAATGGAAGATGCTCCGAGGAACTAGCATCATTGATCCCTTCGGCACCGGTGCATAGTCGGGAAACACGCCAAACGCGTGCCCAACATTTGTACACAGTTGACATTAGTCACTTGAGAACGGGTCGTTTCTTCGACTCGTTCTTATGTTCAACAGCTCGGCTGTGGAATGATTTGCCGGCCTCTGTGTTTCCTCCTTCCTACAACATGGGTCTCTTCAAGACCAATGTTCATTCCTTCCTCTCCTCAAAAAGACCTTCCACACAGCATCCCAGATGACATAGGCCCTGAGGGAAATTATTTTCCTCAGGGCCTCCTGTGTGGAGTTAATGTAAAAAAAAAAATAAAAAAAAATAAAAAAAAAAAAATAAATAAAAAAAAATAAAAAATAAAAAAAAACAATAGATTTTTAACATTACCACAAAAAGTTTCGGTTTCGGCTTAAACTGAGACAGATACCGAAGATTCGGTTTCGGTAGAAATTCCTGTTTCGGTCGGACACTAATGCCTGTAACTACTCGGCCATTGTGACCGTTATTGGTCTAATATTTTAAATTCATAATTGTTTGTTTTATATTAATACCGCACAAGAATCCTAACTACTACAAACCATCTGGAACCAGTGACATTATGGCATCCGAAAGAGTGGTAAGTTGTGAAGCTGAAGGTAAGGGGAGGGGGAGAGAGAAGAGGACGGTGGGAAAGAACCTGGTTACTCAGATCTGATCTCCGAACACCGCTAAAGCCATTTCAACCAATGTTTCAAATCTGAATGGTGGTTTTACACCAGGGGATATTGAGATTATCTTCAACTCTGGAACGTACCGCAAATACTCTGCGTATTATTTTTAATTAATAAACTGCGAAACGACACAATTAATTAATTATTAATCGAATAAAATATATATTTTTGAATGTAGCTATTACTTTGTGGTTATCCATTATAATAAAATGAAACAATGCAACTTTGTATAAACCACTTATAAAATGTGCAAATCCGACCGGTTTCGGAACAAACGTATAAGCTTTCCCTGACGAAGGAACGTTTGTTCCGAAACCGGTCGGATTTGCACATTTTATAAGTGAATAAAATATAGTTTCGCACGCCGGGATTTAAACCTGCGATCGCTAAATTGCTACTCGAGAGCCTTACCCCTCGACCAATACGAGAATTAGCTATATTGTCTTCAAATAATTTTCCCACACTTTTTTGCTGCTATCTTTTTGTGTGATTACAAAGTTCTACACGAATTTATTTGTAACCTAGACAGTATTTCGGATATTTTTTTAAATTTTTTTTTTATTTAGTAACTATATAATATTTTTTACATTTTTATATGAAACATGTTAGTTAGATGTATATATAAAATATATTCGTAGTCCTCCTCACTAGGAGATCCTGTGCTGAGGGGGACTATGCTTTGAATAAGTTTTTCAGCGACTTCTATGGTTTAACTTCATTGATTGGATAAGTTTTTCCAGAAACTTCTATGATGTTTTAAGTATACTAGTAAGTTCATTTTCCGATAGATTCTTCAGCCAACATTTAATGTCCTTAATGTAGCTATTTTTTTTTAAATTTGTTTGATACTAAGTGGGAGTTTGTTATATAACTTTACTGCTAAAAATGCAGAACTTCTTTGACCAAATGAAGAGTTACACTTTGGTATATTAAGTATGTCTGTTTGTTTGGCTCTGGTTTTATGAGCGTGTGAGGTGTCTGCCTCTGAATCATTTTTGTGGTGATGTACTAGAATGTTTTTGGCATAGATTTTCTGTATGCTTGGAACATCAAACTGTTTAAAAATTTCTGTTGTTGACGTCCTTGTGGGGACCTTTAGAATGGTCTTTATAATGCAATTCTGAGTTATCTTAAGTTGTTTTAAGTGATTAGATGCTGCTGAGCCCCATCCTATTACTCCATATTCCAATCAAGAGTGGCATAAAGCATAATATACTCTCTTTAGATCCCTCATCGACAAGATGTTTCTTAATTTTTTGAAGAAGTAGATGAGTTTTGTTAGCTTTTTTGAGGTAAGATCAATGTGTGAATTCCACACTATGTTATTTTTATACGCATGGGACTATTGACTTTTCCAGTCTAGAAAGAATATTTTATTAATTGGAATAACTTTTGAAGGCTACACCCATCATTGAAGAAGATGATACGAGCATCACTCGGATTTAGAGTTAGAGGCGTTCTTAAGTCAAATCATCTTTTAACAAGATTTAAAGTTCCCTATTTTGTTTTTCTACAAACTTATTATTCTTAAATCTTTTTTCTTCTTCTTCTTCTTCTAGTGCCCTGTCTGTTCAACGGACGTCGGCTATCATGTTGGCTATGCGGACTTTGTTTACTGCGGCCCGGAACAGCTCCACCGTGATTGGCCAAACCACTGTCTCAGGTTTGTCAGCCATGAGGTTCTCCTTCTTCCAGGGCCCCGTCTTCCGGCAATCTTTCCCTGCATTATGAGATGCAAGATCTCATACTTCTCTGGATGTCTCATCACATGTCCAAGATTTTGAAGTTTTCGGATTTTTATAGTTTTAATTACTTCCTTTTCTTTATTCATCCGAACCATAACATCTTCATTTGTAACCCTGTCCATCCAGCTTATTTTAAGTATTATTCTGTAGATCCACATCTCGAATGCCTCAAGTCGCCTAATTAGTTCTTCAGTAAGCGTCCATGCTTCCATTCCATAAAATAATATCGAAAACACGTAGCATCTGACCATTCTCATTCGTAATCGAAGGTTGAGATCATGACTGCAGAACATTTTTTCATGCGGATAAAGGCTGCACGAGCTTGCTCAATGGGGCATTTGATTTCAACTGAAGGATCCCATCTATCATTTACATTGCAGCCCAAGTATACAATTCTCTGTACCTTATCTAGTTTTGTTCCAGCAATGTAAAGATTTTCTAAACTATTTGAAAAACTTGTTGCAAAAACTTATTACTGTTATGTAATGTATGGTATGTGCGTGAATGGAATGAATGTGTAAGTATTATGTTATCAATATTGTGTTTGACTTTAATTGTATTTGTAGGCCCTTTGATGTGAATCACTGTTGACAAACCTAATAAAAAAATTAAGTGATTAAAGGCGTTATCTGGTAAGATCTCTACTTTTATTTTTAGTGTTTTTATCCTTTTCATGTTTCCTTTAGATTTAGTATAATTCCCTTCTACTTCAATGATTAAAGTTGGATGGTTTTCTCAGCTTCCACAACTTTTATCATTTTTTTGTCCAACGTCTTCCGCTGTTTCTTTTATGTTTCACACTGTTTCGACTACAACAGGCCAAAATACAACCTGGAATAGCAAAAAGAAATTTAGTTCTACCAGAATTTCATTTTGGAAACATTCTTCCTAACATGAGATAAATACTTCCTAGTATTCCATATTAGGGTCATCGAGAAATCCCATATTAGGAACAAGATCAATACAAACAAATATATTCGTAGATAAAATTTAAATAATAATATTGTCTATCAGTGAAAGATTAATAATTTTGTGGAAAATAATTTTTGGGAAAAAATCAGGTGAGTGCGATGTGGTCGGCGTCAGGACGAGTCCTGAATATTCAAGGTTGGTCGGTTGCAAGGCTGGGTTACAGAAGGTGTTCTTAATTAAATTTTGAGAAACACCACCATCTCATATTAGGAACGTATGCCATATTCGGTACATCTCCTCTAATAATAAAAGTTGTGATGAATATAAAACTGATTTATACACAGTGTGGATTTTTATATACCTACTTATATATGGTACTAATATTCAGTATATAGAGAAGCAGAATTTTTATTGATGCATTTGAATGAAATTACGTTTTGTACCTTGTTTTATACGATTTGTTATTCGGCGGTACACCTTCTCTACACACCCCTTCAGATCACTTAGTTATATTTTGTGTAATTAGTATTTTCCCTTAACCAACTGCACATCGTACATAAGTACGCCGCGGCGCCTGGGGGGGGGGGCAATTATCGGCGGATCAACTGTCATGGAACCCACAAAAACTAGTCAAAGTTGCCTCTAAAATCATGAAATATTGAATCCTTAGTTGCCTAAATATTTTTTTACATTAGCTCCATACAAAATGCCATCCGGGGGCCTATGTCATCTTAGAGGATGCTGTGCGAATAGTCTTTTTAAGGAACGGAACAATTTGGGAGGCGGGTATGGGTACCGCCGCCCCGGGATCCTTTATTGGATAACCAACACCTCTGCCATAGGTCACCCCAAGTGGTTCGCTACGTTTGGTGGTTTAGCATGGGTGCCCGGGTTCACGGGGTGAGGTTTGTCTATGTCTTGGAGGCGGATGACCAGGACAAACTGAACCCCGTATTCCTACCCACCCCTTAAACCCTCTTCCTTCCCAGAACTATCATCTCCTTCCTTTCCTTAAAAAACCCTCCACACAGCATCCCTAAAGATGACATAGGCCCTGAGAGAAATTATATTCCTCAGGGCCTCCCGTGTGGAGCTCATGTAAAAAAACAAAAAAAAACGGAAGGAAAGGAAGTTCTGTAATGTAAAAGCCTTGAGGGTGAGGGGAGGGTCCAACAGTGACGTATGAATTCATTATTTCAACTGCAGGGCAAGGCGATGGGTCGAGAGACTCCGGCTGGAGAGGTCAAAAGGACTCCCTCAACGAGTCTCTCTCGATCAGGCCCGCTACACCGTAAGTCGACGAACGCGTTCGCCACCAAGACCTAGACAAACCTCACCCCATTAACCCAGGGCACCCGTGCAAAGTCACCAAACGTTACGGACCTATGGCAGAGGTGTTTTTGGTTATCCAATAAACGGTTCCCGGAGCGGCGGTACCCACTTTCACCTCCCACATTGAATGAAATGAAATCTTATAATTTAAACGCAAAGTTTTGCATTAAAAAAGTCGCGCAGCCCTTCCTCTTAAAGTAACAAAAACGGAAAATAGAAAACACGTTTTACGAGAAAATTAAACGTATTAGATAATTGGAATGATAATACCATAAGAAGCAATCCAACTTTATTGATTATAAATAAATCCAGTTTAGTGACAGCTTCGCCTCGGGGTCGGATAGATACCCCAGGAAACATTACTCTTCCACAAAACTGGCCGCAAACGAAGAAAGTGGAGTGACAACCTTGTTTCGAGAATTTCCTAAATAGAGGGTGTTTGTTGACGGCGATTTGAATGACTGGATCGAAGAACGGAAACAAAATAATCTAATAATTATGTTATTTCCTTTATTTTGATTCGTAATAATAGTTGGGTCCGCGCTCAGAAGCTGCAGACACGTAACTGTATAAGCTCCCGGTTTTTAATTCTTTTGACGGGGTAGTTTTTATACTAGAGTTTCTGAAACTGCGTCCTTATAAGTGAAATATTAAAATTGTTTTGTTTTTTTATGTTAAAATAGTTGTATAGTGTAAATTCTATTAGATATGATAGTTTTAAATTTTGAAAGTAATAGTTTCATTCAAAAACTTTTAACAGACCTAGTGTTTGTAACAGTGCAGTGTGGGTTGACAGATGTATGCCACATGTTTTTTCTGCCGGGGTGGACCGATGACCGAAGGTTACCTCTTATTTTTTGTGTGAACTATTCGAAATGGGTCGTAAGGTTGTAAATCATGATTAGGTATACTTTGGACGAACTGTACGCTTTACGACCCTTAAGTGACAATGGTAGTGATAATAATAATAAAAATAGTGTACTTCTTCCCCAACGGAAAGGAAGAAAAAGAGGTTGTAGAGCTGGGAGAAAGGTTAGATTAGTAAAAAACCTGCGGTTAGCACAAACCAGGAATTTGCGCCTGCCCAAGTCTCTAAATGTTGCCGCTTGGAATGCGAGATCAATTGCCAATAAACACGAAGACATTGTGGATCTGATAACTAGCAAAGATATTCACATTTTGGCGCTATCGGAGACTTGGCATGAAAATGCTGACTCCTACTCCATCAAAACCCTTCGGTCAAGTGGGTTCTCGGTGTATGAAGCTGCAAGGCCGATAAAATCCGACACAAGTAATATTAATTTTACGAATCACGGGGGAGTTGCAATTGTAGCGCAAAATGGTATTCGCTTAGACAGTATTGGGATACGTCGGGTATATACCACTTTTGAGTTTGTCGGCTGCAAGGCTTCTGCTAATGGCGCATCCCTCGTGATAATTTCCATCTACCGTCCCGGGTCATGTGCAGCCACCGCAATTTTTTTCAATGAATTTAGATCTCTCCTAGAGTGCACCTCTAACTATAATTGCGACGTTATTATTCTGGGAGACGTAAATATTCACTTGGAAAAGAAAACCAATCCCTTGGCCCTAAAATTCACCAAAATTCTACGTGATTTCGGCTGCGACCAGTGGGTGAACTCACCTACTCATGACGCGGGGGGTACACTTGATGTAATCATTTCCCGGGTAGGGTTTCCCCCAAATAGCCTAAATGTTACTGACATTGGACTATCGGATCATCGTCTCGTCACATCCGAGTTTGCCTTCGATCCTCCAAAATTAGAGTTTAAATCCGTTGTCTCCAGAAATTGGAGAGAATTCGACTTCGAGGCATTTTGTAGTGATTTGAAAGCGTCGCCTCTCTGTGATAAGGAAAAGTATAACGAGAGCCAAGCAGAAGAGTTAGTAACTCTATATAATTCTACGCTACGGGCATTACTCGATAAAAATGCTCCTTTCACAGAGAAGGTCTGCCGCATTAGGAATTGCAGCAAATGGTTCGATGATGAATGTCTTCAAAAGAAGAGGGAAATGAGGAAATTTGAGAGGATTTACAGACGAAACCCGACTTTCAGCAATCGGCAGCTTTGGATTACCAAGCAAAAAGTTTACAAGGAAGAAGTCACACAGAAGAAATCTAACTTTTGGTGTGAGCAAATTGAGACAGAAAAGGACCCTCGAAAACTTTGGCAAAACATAAGGACTCTGTCTGGAGAGAGCAACAATAAGGTTGATTCCTCTCTTGAAGCAAACAGCCTCGCAACATACTTCAGAAGTAAGGTTGAACAAATTCAGGCCCTCAGTGTGGTAGGATCGTCTTCTATCGCAGCATCAAGTCCACTCTCCGGTGACTTCTCTACTTTTGCAGCAGTAACGGAAGAAGATGTCACGCGTGCTATAAAGTCTTGCCCTAACAAGCAATGTACTCAAGACCCCATACCTACCTGGCTCTTAAAACAATGTCTTCCGGATATAGCGCCTGTAATTACCGCAATTATCCAGAAGTCATTAGTAAATTCACTTGTACCGGGAACACTCAAGAAATCAATAATAACTCCGATTCTGAAAAAACAAAATCTTGATACTGACAATACGGATAATTACAGGCCAATATCCAATCTACCATTCCTTTCTAAACTGCTTGAGAAAATCGTTGCCAAACAATTGGTGGGGTACTTGAACTCCGCCGGTCTATTTGCCAAAAATCAATCCGCTTATCGACAGTTTCATTCAACGGAAACTGTTCTTCTGCGGTTAATTTCAGACTTGATCATCGGGATGGAAGCAGGTAAGTTGGGTTTGGTATCTGTTCTTGACATGAGTGCGGCATTTGACACGGTAGATCATGGTATTTTATTAAATGTGCTTGAAACCGAATTTGGCGTTCGAGGTGATGTTCTCCAATGGATGAAATCATACCTGTCTGGACGAGTAGCCTCAGTAATTTTCAATAATTGTACTTCACCTGAAACTCCCATAGAATGTGGAGTTCCCCAGGGTTCTGTCTTGGGTCCCATTCTTTTCATTCTCTATACGAATCGCCTCGAGAAACTAATTCAATCAGCTGGCTTTGAATCACAAGGCTATGCAGACGATCGTTTCATTTTCAAGTTTTGTTCCCCGGATGAAAAAGACGTCCTTAAAAACGAGGTGGTTAGTTTCATTAACACAGTCTCAAGTTGGATGTCTGTCAATAAACTCAAACTTAATCCGACCAAGACGGAATTTATTTGGATAGCTTCTCCTGGAAGGCAAGCCCTCATCGACTCTAATCCAATCCATATTCAGGGCACAGATATAATTCCTTCTACAGAAATAAAATTTCTAGGTTTCACTATAGACAATAGTCTTTCTCTAGAATCACAAATTTCAAAATCTGTAAGTTCAGGCTTTTTCCATCTAAGGCAGATAAAATCAATCAGGCGTTGCCTTCCCTCTGATGGAGCAAAGTCACTCATAAATTCGTTCGTTGTCTCACGTATGGACTATTGTAATAGTGCATATGCTGGCTTGCCTAAAAAACAATTCAATAGAATCCAGTCCGTTTTTAATGCTGCGGCGAGAATGATTTTTGGTGAATCTAAGTATTGCCGTATAACCCCGCTTCTAAAGGATCTTCATTGGCTTCGATGCCCTGAAAGAATAGAGTTCAAGATCTGCTTAATGACCTTCAAAGCATTGCAAGGAATGGCGCCAGCCTATATATCGGAACTATGTGTCCGACAAAACTTAAGCGATAGGCAGCTTACTCTAAGGTCAGCAGATCGAGATGTTACTAATCGTTTAATCGAACTTTCTAGGTCAAATCGAGCCGTTTACTATGATCGATCTTTTCGTGTTACTGGCCCGCTCATTTGGAACAAACTTCCCTATGCTCTTACTAATATCCAGAACTTGGCTGAATTCAAAAGAGCTTTAAAAACAAACTTATTTAAAAAATCATACCTTTCATGAATTTTAACTCCTTTTCAATATACTTTAATAAGCCATGTTCCTCAAGTTTCTGGTAATTGTTTGGTTTCGATTACCTCCTTACTATAGTTTTATGTGCACTCTGAATTTGTATTATTTCTAAATGTTAACTGCCTCCTGTTCTATTTAATTTAGTTTAAATGATTCTTGTTGAATGGCACCGTGATGGTTTATCATTATATATTGTCCTGTGCCAAAACAGCACTCACTATTGTTGTTAATATTGTTCTTTAGGAATTACTTTGTATATTTTTGTATATTCGTTATTTCACATTATTTAATTAATTTTTTAAGGACTCGTAAGGAACACTGTAGGTTAATTTTAAGTTTATTATAATTAAGCGCACTTGAAGTGAAACATCACAAAACTGCGCTATATAAATACTACGTTATTATTATTATTATTATTATTATTAATAATAATGTTTTATTCCAGTTTGGTTGTTAGATTCTAAGGAAAGGGGATAAGCTCAAGGAAAAGCTAGGAAAATATGTACTCTAATTTTAGTCTAAACAACGGGTTCTCAACGTGGGCGATAACGCCCCTTTGTGGGCGTTTGAGACTTTCAGGGGGGCAGTAAAAGACACAGAGATAATTAGGGGGCATTGTGTGGCACAATGGGGGGTTGAGATGGCACAGTGAGTACGTGGGCAGTTAAAAAAATGGTCTAAAAATCAAAAAAATACGCTTATCATATACCAATCAATTTGGGAGGAGATAACCATTTATTGAATAACCAACACCTCTGCCATAAGTCACTCCAAGTTGTTTCGCTACGTTTGGTGACTGGGAGGGGTGCCCGGGTTCATGGGATGAGGTTTGTCTAGGTCTTGGAAGCGGATAATCTGGACACACTGAACCCCAGATTCCTACCCACCGCTCATACCTTTTTCCTTCCCTGAACTTCCTGTCCTTCCGTTCCTTAAAAAGACCCTCCACACTGCATCCCCAAAGATGACATAGGCCCTGAGGGAAATTATTTTCTTCAGGAATCCTCTGAGAAGTTAATGTAAAAAAAATATACATAATAATAATACTCTAACGCAGTGGTGATCAAACGGTCGATCGCGAGTGCTTTTTGAGTCGATCTCGAGAAAAAATTGCCGATGTAAATAGATCTATTCACAGATTTGTTTTAGTTGATCCTCAATTAGGCCTTAGACCGCCCATTTTCATGCCTTTTGTTTATTTAGTTTATTATTTATTTGTAGCCTTTATTGTCAATGGGTGCGCGTTTTCATTGTTTGTTTACTCTATACTCATTTATGGTATATGACGTCACAAGTACATATAGAAAAAAATCGTCTAATTATTGCGTATTCATGGTGAAATATTGTCGAAAATTGCCCCTTCAAAAACCCGAAGTTATAGATCTAGTTTCAGTGGTTTGGTTTATTTATGAGTCAATCAGTCCGAGTTGTAACTTAAAAGTGATGCGAAGTTTATTAATAAATAATACAAAATGAGTGCGGTGAATAGAAATAAAACGTATTATTTTAATAACGATTGTTAGAAAGAAATCTTATTTTGTATGGTGAATGATAAGTGCATTTGTCTCATTTGCCGTGCATCAATTGCAATACCTAAGCCTGGGAACTTAGAGAGGCATTATAAAACCATCCATAAAAACTATGAAAAGGATTTCCCGCGCAGAGTGAATTAAGAAAACGAAAAGTATGTGATTTGATAATTTGTTTTAAAAAGAGCAAACCTTGTTCACAAGACCAGCCAAACAATCAAAAGCTGCAACGATCGCGTCATTTAAAATATTATATTGTCGAAACACAAGAAACTATTTGAAGATAAAATGGTTGTGAAGGAAGCATTTATTGAAGCGGGTGAAACTATATTTGGAAATTTCCAAGTGTTAAACCGTCCATGTGTTCCAAGTACAAAAATAGCAGGAAAACCATTTTGGTGTTTTAAGTGTAGTCTCAATTAAATATAAATAAATGTAAAACTGATTGGGTGTAGTATAAATTAAAGCCGAGGACTCGCGTGCAGATTAAGTCTTACGTTTAAAACAGTTTCATGTTCCGAATGATCTGTCAAAATTCCAGTGGATTAATCTCCTGACGCATTTCGAAGAAAATCGTTATAATATTAAGTGTTAAATTTTATTTCAAACCATTTTTTTTTTACAGTGAATACCACACAAGAATCTCAACTGCTCCCGTCTGGAGCCAGTGAGACTATGGCATCCCCGATTGGGGTATGTTGTGAGGCTGAAGGTAGTGGGGAGGGGAAGGAGGTGGGGAAGAGGAAGGTTGGGAAGTACCTGGCTATTCAGATCTGGTCACCAAACACGGCTAAAGCCATTTTCAAGCAACGTTTTAATTCTGAATGGTGGTCTCACACCAGGGCGATACTGATAGTATCTTCCACTCTGGAACATGCCGCAAATATACTATATATTATTTTAAATGAATTAACTGTGAAATAACACAAATTAATCAAATAAAATTTATTTGCGCATGCCGGGTTCGAACCCGCGACCTCCGGATTGTGAGTCAAGAGTTCTTACCTACTGGACTACTGAGGTCGTCAAGTTAACTAATAACCATGTTATGAGAGTAATAGTAATTAAAGCTGGGGAGCAACAAGTTTCAATCTTAATTTAAAACCAGTTTTGTGATCAGAATGTAAAATTCCAGTTGCGGATTAATCTGCTGACACATTTCGAAGAAAAACAATCTCTTATTCGACGTGCAGTTATAAAATTCTAGTTGCAGACTATTTACGTGCTGCCAGAATAAAGAAAAACCATTTTCATCTGCGTGTAGTTTTAATTCGCCGCATACAGATTTAATTTAAACCAGTTTTGTGTTCAGAATGTAAAAGTCGAGTTTTGGATTGATCTGCTGACACATTTCGAAAAAAAACATTATTTTATTCGAAGTACAGCTATAAAATTCTAGTTGCAGACTATTTATGTGCTGCCAGAATAAAGAAAAACCATTTTCATCTGCGTGTAGTTTTAATTCGCCGCATACAGATTTAATTTATACCAGTTTTGTGTTCAGAATGTAAAAGTCGAGTTTTGGATTGATCTGCTGACACATTTCGAAAAAAAACATTATTTTATTCGAAGTACAGCTATAAAATTCTAGTTGCAGACTATGTATGTGCAGCCAGAATCAAAGAGAAACAATTTTTATGTTCTGATATTTAATTTTTTAATTCGCCGCACAAAGATTTGATTTAATCCAGTTTTGTGTTCAAAATATTAAATTCCAATTGTGGATTCATCTGCTGACACATTTCGAAAGAAAAAATTCTCTTATTCGAAGGGAAGTTATAAAATTCTAGTTCCAGACTATTCATGTACTGCCAGAATCAAAGAAAACCCATTTTCATGTTTTGAGTGTAGTTTTAATTCACCGCAGACAGATTTAATTAAGCAACCAGTTTTTTGTTCACAAAAGAGCGATATATTAAATAACAAGTTACCAATTCTTCGTATACCGAGTGAAGCTTTGCAATTGAGTTGCATGTCATGTGCTGCAAAATTCTTAGAAAAACCTGCCTTGTGTTTTATGAAGATGCGAAATCCTGTTACATGGATACCGTTCTCGACTTCTGAGAGCAGTTATAAGTTTGAAGTAGAATCTATAAACATGATTTTTATTGCAATAATAAGACCGAATCATACTATTAATATTAAGATTCAACACTACATTCGACACTGCGACACTACATCTTGTATTTATCAAAACACCGGTGTTAAGATTTTACACAGAAATGGTCATGGTAACAGGCTTAATAATTTAGAAGCACTCGAAATAAAGAAAGCTGTTAAAACAAAAACCCAAATCCTTAATAATCAGTTAAATGTGTCCAACAGTCCGATATTAGGAATATTTCCCATAAACTAAAAAAACCCGTAGCCACTTTATTCCTTAATCACCTGTTCAAATGACGTTTTGTCCCGGTAGAAATAATGTAATTATTCATATACCCGTCTCTTTCTCTCTATCACTATGTAGGATGTTAATTACACTCTCTCACTCTTACTTTATATTATGTTTTGTCTCTGTCTGTATGTATATATAAGCTCACACAATGTATTTTTTCATCAGTTTTAATTTTTACCCTGAAGATGCTTGTATTAAGCGAAACCGTCGGTAAATAAAAATTAAATCAATAAATCGTGGTTATAAACAAAGTGATTGTTTTCCTTAAATTAATATGTCAAACCACAAAGTGACTGCTTTCTACCAAAATATAAAAAAAACATCTTGTATTATACAAGAAGGAAGGAGGTAGTAACCAGGTGCTTGAAATACAAAATAATTGCTTGTCCAACTTACGTAGCAAAAGGTGTAACTAATAATTTAATATATTTTTAATCAAATTACAGATTCCGAGACCCCCAGATTCCTACTCATCCCCACCTCATACCTTTTTCCTTTCCAAAGCTTTTGCAATGTATTCGTTATTATACTGTTTTTGAAAATATACCAAATAAAATTAATCTTCCTCCCCTTCCTTTCCCTAAAAATACCCTCCACATAGCTTCCCAAAACATGACATAGAATTGTTGTATTGACTATTCACGGAGCTGAAACAAGAGAATATTGATTATTACAAGCAATAATTGTCAGCCTGAAACACTCATTTACATTGAAAAATCTTCCGAGAATAGATACTTGCCGCCAACGGGACTTGAACCCGTGTCCTTCCGATTGCCGGTCGAATGCTCTGACCACTGAGCTATGGCGGCTTATCAAATACCCGCCAAATAATTCAATATATACTAGTGTTTCATTCAACAATTACTGCTTGTTATATTTTTTTCCCACCTGAAAACAACCAACTTTATTTTTGCGAGAAAGACATTGTTAGTGTTAAATCCCTCGCTAGGTGGCGTCGAGACAAATTATGTCTGCATTTATTGGGGAAATACTTAAACTTGTTAAATATTAATTATTATTTTTTAATTTATAAACTAACGTTTAGACAAGATTTTTATGCATAGCACACAGGGTAACAATTATTACAAGCAATAATTGTCAGCCTGAAACACTCATTTACATTGAAAAATCTCCCGAGAAAAGATACTTGCCGCCAACGGGACTTGAACCCGTGTCCTTCCGATTGCCGGTCGGATGCTCTGACCACTGAGCTATGGGGGCTTATCAAATACCCGCCAAATAATTCAATATATACTAGTGTTTCATTCAACAATTACTGCTTGTTATATACCCTGTGTGCTATGCATAAAAATCTTGTCTAAACGTTAGTTTATAAATTAAAAAATAATAAGAGAATATTGAATTATCTTCTGAATTGTCCTCGTGTGAACTCGCCATAAGCCATCAAATTTTCAAAAAAAAAAAACATACGAGTTTGTTTTATTTCCCAATAATAGCAAGTTATTTTGTGAATGTATTTTTAAAACTAAATTGTAATTATATTATCTTACTAGCTGACCCGACAAACGTTGTTCTGCCATATAAATTATTTATAGTGAATAATTGGTTGTTAAAAAAAAATAACGAATTTATTGTAAGTGTGTAGGGATGGGATCTATGACAGAAAAGGAATGGAGCGCTGTAAACGATGACCGCCGAAAAAAAAACAAAAAAGCACCAACTAAAGTAGGAAAATGAAATAAAGAAAATTCATATGAATTTCGAAGAGCAATTGAGTGTACAATATTTTTTGTCAGTCCGTCTTTAGCCAACACAAATAAGCTCGATGGTTTGCCCACGCGAGAACATGATGCCGAACGAAATATCAAAATGACGCGACGCTTTTTGTGAATGTCTTACGCATGTGTGGATGAAAGTTCTATGAAGCGGACCTAGCGCCATCTGTCCTAAACAACATAAATAATTTCGTTCTGTTTGAAATACGAAAGACGGTTAAATTCGTTCACTCAAAAATACTAAATTCATTATAAAAAATGGGAGGGTGGGGGTAGGCGGGTTAAAATTTGGGATTATAGGGATTTATTGATGGCAAATAAAAAAAATCAACAATAAAAAATTTTGTCAAAAAAATTGTTTTTTTTTTTCTGGATAGGGACACCCTAATCACCTAGTGGTATGAAATGTACTTTAAAACCGATTCTCATATCCACAAAATAAACATATGAAATTTCATATAAATCGGTCGAGCCGTTTCGTAGGAGTGCGACCACAAACACCGTGACACGAGATTTTTATATATAAGAAGATTATTTCTTTATTTATTGATTTATTGTGAAAAACAGTATAATCCATTTACATTTCACAAATAACAGTTTATAAATTACAGTTTATAATAAGTAAGTATATACATTTATTTGCATGGGTAAGTACATCAATACTATCTGATAAGCCAGATTTGGTAAATAGTATGCTTATTGCTGTCTTAAATTCTCTTTGGTTCAAATTGAAAATGTCAATCACAGAAGAAATGTGATTTAACAAAGTAGTTATTCTCCCCAAAGGCATGATCATTGGTAGGTTGGTCCTGCCCCTTGGAAAAATAAATAATCTGTGCTGTCTAGCTCTGATGAAATTATCAGGGACATAAAAAGAAATTCGTTCCAGAATATCTGTATTGCAAATGTGCCCATTTAGCAGCTTGTGCGCCACTAACACCATTGCAATATTTCTCCTGACGTTGATTATGTGCGTAATAGAGCCCTGGGGCTAATTAAGCGAAGTTAACAATACACATAACGTTTTTTTTTCTCACAAGCAGGAAGGTTTTCTCGCGTAAAGATTTATTTCATGTAAAAATGTGATAATAATTAATTTATCTTAATTATTTCGTGTATTAATTAAACTTTCAAATATTAAGTCAATATCTCGTTTCAGCAGTTTTTGGTTGAAACGCCTTATAACAAATTTAATCAAATGATACCTAACCTGTCCCGTTTGATCAAAATAAAAACATTTTTATTAGTACAAATAAAGAATTTTACAAACTAATGAGAAATGGCAACCAATTTATTACACCTAATTTTAAAACAACTCTAATGCAAAATCATTATATTTTCCAAGCCATAAAAAACTATAATAACATCCCTTCCGAATTACGCTGTATCATCAACCAATAGGAACAAATAAATAAAATTAAACAATTAAAAAAAACTTACAGTAAAAAGTATATATTTTATACAAAACAAATTATAACTTACAACCTAAGGGTCAATTTTGACATTAATCTTCTTATAAATGTAAAACCAACAGTGATTGATAGCAAAGGTAAAATCATACAATGTCCAGTGTTTTCAAAGTAATGTCCTCCACGCGCAGTCATATCTTCCCCAAGCATAAACTTTCCAATAAAGTGTGTTAATCGGTAGTGACCTGCCAGGTAAGTAAGTATGTTTCTTTATCTATTTGTAAATAATAAAAATTAGATAGAGCTTAAGAATTCATAATAAATTGTAAAGCGCCCTTGAGGTGATTTTTCACAAAAACGGCGCTCTACAAATTATCCAATTAATATTATTATTAAGAATCGTGGCTTCCTTATCAGGCACAAGAACGATCCTCTTTTCTGATAAGGTAGGTACATGATTAAAAACAACCTTTAATATAATATTTTGTAAAATACATATGTATATATGTAACTCATTAAAAAAGTTACAAATTTGCAATGAAATGCATAAAACTGCAACATGGCAATTACAACAATAGCATTTTTTTTGCGAAAATAGCAATTTACAAAAATCCATTTAAATTGGCGTGTTTTCTGTCTTATAACAGCAAAACCGCCTTGCACCTTATTGATTCATATTTCCATCACTCCTGGACAAACTGACCCAGATTCCTACCCACCCCTAATACTATTTTCCTTCCTAGAACTTCCTCTCCTTCCTTTCCTAAAAAATACCCTCCACACAGCATCCCCAAAGATGACATAGACCCTGTGGGGAATTATTTTCTCAGGGCCTCCTGTGTGGAGCTAATGTAAAAAAAAAACAGATTTAAAAAAAAACTCTTTTCAGCTTATCTGCCAGGTGCTAAATATGACTTTTAAAAACAACCAGTTCAGTAAGTTAATTTAGTCTTAATTTTTTTTTAATATAGGAAAATTCGAATGCGTTACTCTTGAAAAAAAATATTATTTTTTTCTACATATTTCGTTGAACTCGATTTTTTTCTCAAAGAACATAGGCAAAAAATCAACAATAAATAAATTTGATATCCTTTTGATATCCATACCAACTTTTTATTAGGTATTTGTTTGGTAAATAATGCGCAAAAAAATATAATTTTATAATAATTAGAATTCCGGGGGTCCAACTGTTGAGACACCATTTTTTTGTTGTCAACTCTAGCGGTTAAAAGTAGCTACCAACGAGCGGGGCAATTAAACCAGTATGTGTGTATGTATGATGGATGCCGCATGACATAACACACGTAATGTCGCATATTTTCCAGGAAATGAGGAAAATCCATGGAACTATGATTCTAAGGAAGCGGCATAAGCATTTCGAATCCTATTATACCGCCAAAACCAGTGTAGCTGTCTCCATTTTTCGGCGGCGGGGAGTGGGGATACAGACGGGGTTACCGCTCACCAAGCGGGGGGAGGGTAGGCGCTTTACAAGGAAGGGCCGAACTGGTAATGGGCTCATTAATTTATTTATTTTTTAATTAAAAAACGTTTCTCAGTTTTTTTTTTCTTATTTTAAGCACAAAATATAATAGCCCATTACGTATTATTTGCTGAACGAATTTCTTTTTCATAATTAATAATTTTCCTAGTTTTAACCACGTTTATTCTTTATAAAAAACCGACATATTTCCTGAGCAATGCTCACTTCCTCAGCGTTTACTTAATTTAAAAAAAGATTATGAAACAAGATTATGATTGATTTCGTGTAGATTAAAAAAATATATATTAGTTAGTATTGTTTTTTAAACATATTTTAAATAATCAACAGACTTGCAGTGTAAAATTCAGTGCATTTTTATATTTTTTCTTGGTGTAAGCTGGTGTTTGAGTTTTAGGAAAGAAGTGCTCGTTATAATCTAATAAAAACTGTAATTACAGTGATAACAAAATAATAAAAAAAAAAAAAAAAAAATTAGAATGCTCGAACAAAGGATGGATAAGTACAGAAGACATTAATAACAATTTAAAAGTTATAAAAGCATAATAAAATAAGTAACACGTGAAGAGAGATACTATCAGTGTTTCTCCTTTAACAGAACTGGTTCTTGATCCTGCTGAAACTTCCGCTGTAATCGACGAGCTAGCTCCTTTACCACAATTTGCAACAACCGATGTGCGGGATATATGTACACAGGAATCCAAACAAAATAATTATCGACAAAGACGGCAAGGTAGCGCGGTGGGAATTTCTGGAAAAAGTTACTAGGACCCAAGAAGAGCAAGGCCTAAATTTCACCCATGAAATAACATACCAGCACTTTATTTCAGAAAACAGATAATGAAGGTCAATCTAGCAACCCAACTACTAAGCCGAAGTGCTTATTATATTATTTAATTTTATGTATGTATATATACATATTTTCATACTGCACCCTTGAGGTGAATTTTCAATTACAAGAATCGAAACTGCTTCCATCTGGAGCCAGAGAGACTATGGCAATGTTGTGAGGCTGAAGATGTGGGGAGGGGAAGAAGATGGGGACGAGGAAGATGGGGAAGTACCCGTCTTTTCAGATTTAGTCAACAAACACAGCTAAAGCCATTTCAGGCAACATTTCAATTCTAATTGGTGGTCTTTCACCAGGGCGATACTGAGAGTATGTTCCACCTGGAACGTGCCGGAAATATATCTAATATTATTTTTAATTATAAAATGTTGAAAACACAGATCAATCGAATAAAATGTATCTGCGCGCACCGGGATTTGAACCCGCGACCTCCGGATTGCTAGTCAAGAGCTTTACCCCTCGACAACGGGGGCATGTCAATGTGACTTTTACATAACAATACAATGATTACATACTTTGAATTAACATTGTAAACATATGTAAAAGGAGTGTTAAATAAGTAGGAAAAAAACTAAAAATAACAGTGCAAAAAAGACAAAGTAAAAATGTTTAAAAATGAATAAGCTAAATGATAAAAAACACATACCTATGATATGTGTAGGTAAATCTCAACTTTATATTTGTGCGTTATGATTAATAAAAACATTAAAAAAAATTAGGTAATTTTTAATTATTATAATTTAAGTGACTGATTCGGCCCATTGGCAGTCGGAGTTCACGTGTTAACATCGGGCCCATGGCGATGGCGGTTGAAATGAACACGCCGAAAATTATAAAATGTATATTTAAGCTATGTTTAAACACTTACATGTGAAAGGTAAGACCGTCTTTCTTCTTAAAGGTCTTCATAGAACTACTTTTACACAATTTTACGGCGCAGTGGACCATTTTTCTATGTTTTATGAACGTTTTTCTGGGAGCTCTATGCGCGACCGAGATGTAAAAGGCAATGTCAGCCGTCTAAAAACCGTTCGGTAAAATTTTTGAAAAGGCATGCTTTGGGCTGGTGGGCGCACTTTACATGCCGTCTCTCTAATATCCATACTCTAGGGGAAAATCGAACATGAGGCGGGTTTTAATGACGCTGCGCGGCCATTGCATTTTATACTTATGACTGATGGGAACATTAATGCATATATGGTGCCAAGAGTGCATTCACCGCAAACAACTAACCACCCATACAACTTGTTATATAATAAATAACTTTTCTACAAACCGTCACTCCGGTTGGACATTTTTCTAACTTCACTTTATCTTATTCTGAGATATGAGATGTCAAAGTTGGCAAAGACGATTTATTGTAATCTATTTACCAATTTCTGTTTTTGGAGTAAGTCTAAAGTCATGGTGTTTGAAAGAGAGAGTACGAAAACCGTGTGCAATATAGTTGTTAATGATGAATACTTGGAGCAGGTGAGGATGTGTATCTGGGTAGTATGTTTAAGAGAGATGGAAAGGCTGATAGAGATATTGAAAGAAGGGTAAATGCAGGTAACTCCATTAATGAAGAACTTAATGCGGTAGAACTTAATAAAAAAAACTGTCGAAAGAAGCGAAGCCAGCAGTCCACAATGAAGTCCTGGTACCTACCCTGATGTATGGCAGTGAGGAATGGAACTGACAGAGGAAGGATGAAAGTAAACTGAATGCTGTTGAAATAAGATCCCTGAGGCGAATGTGTAAAACCATGTATGATCGTGTGAGAAATGTGTAAGGCTGATGTAAGCGTAATGAGTAAGATTAAGAAGTGGACCCTCAGATGATTTAGGCATGTAGAGAAAATGAAAGAAGAAAATAGTGTGTGAAGAATATATGACGCAAATGTGAATGGAAGAAGTCGGGAACGTCCGAGGAAGACATGGCATGATCAAGTGAATCAGATACTTGAGTCGGGCCATGTCAAAAGTCAGAATAATAGAAGAGAATGTATGAGACAATGTATGAATGTGAGTGAGGCAAAGACTGTGTGCCAAGACCGAGTGGTTTGGCGGTCCGTCCTCTCTGCCTACCCCTACGGGGAAACGGCTTGATGGTTAGTTAGTTAGTTAGTTATCTTGTGTATGTGTTTGTCACTTTTTAGTGTGAAATCTATCGAGTTTCAAATCACAACGGTGCTAAAGAAGTTTTCACTTCAAAAATGTAAATCACAGACATTTGATTTATGGTGAGCATTCTAATATTGCTTTCTTCATAATCTTAAAACTTAGTATTTGGAGATGTCTAACTAATCAATTGGACAATCGATATATGGCAAAACATTCACAAACTAAAAATTTAAATTTAAAAAAACGCAGAATTTTTTCCGTATATCGTAGAATATCTGTTAGGAGAAAACAGTTTAAGGTCTTCTAAAGAAGTGATAATATTCGGGATCACACACGGACATGTAGGTAATACGGTAGGGGAGTGTTGGAATTCACTTTGACGTGATAAACTCCAAAGCCCTCTGAAGCCTCTCTTCCCTTCTCCCTTCCCCCTTCTCCCTTCCACCCTGTGCAAATCCTGCCAACCCCCTGAATATCGACATTGGGTTGGAAGTGAATCTGTTCTTTGTTACAGATTTACTTTAATCACTTATTTGAAAACACTTGCCAACACATCAAGAGACTATCTAGGTAATGTTGGGTAGGATACGATATCAGGATGAGTTTGTATGGGGTACTCAAATACTATAATGAGGTGTTGAGGTGAGGTGTTATTTATTTATTTATTTAATAATATTATAATATCTTACATTTCAAATACAATTCAGCAATGTCGGCCTCACTGGGTAGCTCACCTGTGCTGAGACCTCCATTTTACAAAACAAAAATTTATACATAATACATTAAAAATAATAAAAAAAAAAAAGTTTATAATTAAAGTAAAATGTTTTATTTTATGGTGCGTTTTATATTGGTTTTGTGTGTTACTTGTATGTGTTTTATTCTTATTATGTTATGAGATTTTGGTAATATTGTCTTTTTTGTTCTTTAATCCATTTTTTAATTTTGAGTATGAATTTATTTTTGTTTTCTTCTATTTTATTTTCAAGGGTAAGACTGTTGAATGCTTTTATAGCATGATATTTATAGTGCCTTTGTCCAAAGCTTGTATTCACTGTTGGAGTTTTTAATGTTATTTTTGTGCGATTTTCTTACTGGTCTGTTAAGAGCGGAGCAGGGCAAACGATTTTTTCGAAATTTGCCAAAATAGTTACAATTTTGCTCACTTGCGTCGCCCTCGTCGGATTTTTAAATCAATTCCACCAAAAGTTATGTTCATTGTTACTGCAAATGAGTTTGACCCCAGTATCCGCTCGTAAAAACCCGAAGATACGGCGATCATTTCCGAACACGAATTGAAAAAGGAATATTACACGTTGGTCGTTTTTGTGGTTGGCTGAATTTGGATTTTTCCCTATAACTTGGGGAAATTTGCCCTGAGATTCACTATTTTGTTGCAAATCATTTTAAAATATTACACAAACAGCTTTTTAAAACTCATGGATATCCAAGATTCAAAAAGTATGATTTTAGTATTAAATTGGGAGATGTTTAGTGGGTTTTAACGCTACATTCTATGTTATTTTTAAACAAAAATTTCAAAAGTCAAAAAGTTTACCTAAAAATCTGCTTCTTCTCAATATGAAGTTAAAATTAAAGGGGTATTGATATATATCATATTACTAATATTTCCACATTTTACGTGTATTGTACATAATTTTCCCTAAATATTGGGAATATTTATACCTCTCAACCCCGAACACCTGCTAGTGGCGTGAACTATGAAGTCCATCATCGCCTGTGCAAATTGTTAGGGCTGTCAAAACATGGAAATTTAAAACAATGTTGAAATATTAATTTATTAATTATTATTTTTAATTTATAAACTAAGGTTTAGACAAGATTTTTATGCATAGCACAAATGGTAACAATTATTATAAGCAATAATATTATTTCTTATAATAATTGTTATCCTTTGCGCTATGCATAAAAATCTTATCTAAACGTTAGTTTATAAATTAAAAATAATAATTAATATTTGACAAGTTTAAGTATTTTTTATTAAAATCATTATCATTTCCTACGAAAATTAGGTATTTTCCTACGTACGCTATAAACTAATGATTTATTACTTCACTTTCAAGGCGTGTGAATAAAAATATAATATTAGGTCCTTACATATGAAATTGGGGTTTTGTATGGGAGGAACATAAAGTCGTTTTTTTTTTAAATATAATACATTTATTTAATCAAAGTATGTACCATTGCTATCTATGCACTTTTGCCATCTCATAGGTAGTTCATCGACCCCTTTACTAAAAAAACCATTCGGACGGGAATCAATAAAATCTTTGAAGGCGGTTTGGACTGCGCCATCGGAGTTGAATTTTTTCACTTGCAAGAAGTTATCCAAATTTCGAAAAAAATGGTAATCTGTTGGGGCAAGGTCCGGAAAGTACGGTGGATGTCTTAGACATTCCAATTGAAGCCTTCTAATTTGGTAGCCGTCTGTTGTGCAGTGTGTGGTCTAGCGTTGATATTTTCAGATTGTTGAAATTTGTTTTTTTGGTCGAAAATGTAGTCTAGGAGATTTTTAACGCATAATTGGCGTATATCTAGTACGTCACAACTGTTGAATATTTGGTCTGTATCAGTTAGTCTATGTTTTTTAAGTATTACCTTTAAGATCGTTTTCTGTGCGATTTATAAGTGATCGATATCTGAGTTTGTTGCAACTCCCCAGACAATTATTCCATATTCTATTATTGATTGACAAAGTGCAAAATACATTGTTTTCATTTGTTTTATTTTATATATCTTCCTTATGTTTAGGAAAATGTGTATTGTTTTGAGGAGTTTATTTGTGATTTGTTTGATATGATTTGTCCAACTTAGGTTATGGTCAATTACGATTCCTAGATACTTTATTTGTTCTGTTTTTCTAGAGAAGGGCAATTGCTGATGTTGTTATTTAAACATTCGTGTATTTTTATGGTGTTTGTGTTGTTTTTTGGTTGTCCCGTGCTGTTTATACTTTATGTTGTAAATTTTGTTTTCGATATGTTTAGAGTAAGTATGTTTGAGTCTAGCCATAATTTCACTCGCGTCATTTCTAAATTTGCTATGTTAAATACATTATTACATACTTAGATTTAAAGAGTAAAACTGTGTCGTCTGTGTTGAGGTCTTGAGGTGAGGTGTTGAGGTGAGGTGTTGAGGTAAGGTGTCGAGGTGAGGTGTTGAGGTGAGGTGTCGAGGTGAGGTGTGATAATATTTTCGTATCCGGGGCTAGAGATTTTCAGCACCACTGTTTCTGCAACTTTTTACCCCGCGACAAAATATCCCCAACAAATATCCTAAACTAACCTAACCCAACAAAACCTAACCTAACCTTACATAACCTAACATATAACCTAAAATATCCTAACCTAACCTAACAAAACCTTTCTATAGATTTTATTAACGAGGTCGAAAGATACGACTAGTTAAAATGCATTTTCGATCAGTTCTTTTACTCCAATACACTCGACACTAATCCGTTATTGTAACTAAAATACATAAGGAATAGGTACCTAATCTTGTATGTATGAATGTGATTGTGATGTAGTTGTTTAACAGTCTATCCTGTCAGCCTACCCCTTCGATGAAATGGTATTATAATCTGCTGGGATGACTGAACTAGAAGGTATAGACTTTTACGTATGCATGTGATTAAAACAGTGTTACAGAGTTGTTTTGCAGTCCATCCTCTCTGCTTACCCCTGCGGGGAAAGATATGGGCTGGTACGTAAATGTGACGATGTATGAATGTCAATAAGCAAGGAGTGTGCAGTAAATGACGAAATATGTATTGCTAGTTTTAATTATGTATCAAAATGTACTGTACGTTTGTCAAATAAGAGTAGAAAACATAGGAGGGCGCCACTGTTGTTCATATGGCAATACTAAAAATATAATCGTGGTGATAATCTAAAGCTGTGTAACCTACATTTTTTTATTAAAATTAAAAAGGAATACAAGTGAAATTTTTTTTTTTATTGGTGCCCTTTTTTACTCATTTAAAGTACGCTCTAGCGTGTTTAAATCGCACTTTATGGAACGCGCGTTTTTTAAAGTTACCATGGCAACGTCAACAAATCAACAAAATGTGAAGTCTAAGGGCCAGTTGTTTCGGAAAAAATCACGTCTGATGAACCGTCAAATCGCAAATGAATCGTCAATCAACGAAATTTGGGTTGTTTCACCGTCCGTCAAGTGCAATTTCAAATGAAATTTCATTTAAATCTGACCGGCCGAAATCCGGCGGTTAGTGGAAAATTGATTGAAGGCGCATGCGCAGACGTGCGAAATTTTTTGACAGGTGTTTGCTTTCCCGTTGTAATTCCCGCCCGCGCCAGTTTCCTAGTTGATTTCAGCTATTGAAACATTGACAAAAGCGTTATTTATTTCTAAATTCTGACGATAATTCATTGTAATTGTCTGTACCTATATTATATACCTAATTATGGCAAGTTCTGATTCATCGAGTTCTTCTGAGGAAGACATTTTAATAATGGAATACGCAACGCAAAGAAAACCTAAAATTTTTAACCTTCGCAGAGAGCAGATTTTGTGGGACGATTCTGAATTCTTCGCCAGATTTAGAATGTCCAAAAGCGTCGTAAAAACATTAGTTGACTTGATTGGAAACGACATAAAATCAGTTACAAACCGGTAACTAATTTAATTACACATAAAATATGCAATAGGTACAATTACATTCAGTTTCAGCTTTTTTATGAAATCTAGCTAGTACTACATATAGATCTCTTTCAGAAATCATGCTGTCAGCCCGACAGAGCAAACGTTGCTTGCGTTGCGGTTTTATGCAACAGGATCGATGCAGCGTTCCGTGGGAGATGTTTCAGGGCTCGACAAGTCCACAGTATCGAGAATTATTTGGAAGGTGACAAAAGCAGTGGCAAAACTTCGACCAATCTATATATTTATGCCACGAAACCCTGAAGAAATTGCATCGACAGTGAGTGCATTTTACAAAACTGCGCGATTTCCCAAAGTGATCGGGGCCATCGATTGCACGCATATACCCATTCAATCTCCAGGTGGCAATAACGCAGAGTATTATAGAAATCGAAAAGACTATTTTTCTTTCAATGTACAAATGGTGGTAAATGCAAATATGCTAATAACGAATATAGTGGCGAGGTGGCCTGGAGGTACCCACGATAGTCATATATTCAACAGTAGTAGCATTAAAGGAAGGTTAGAATCGGGCGAGTTTGGTGATAAAGTGATAGTTGGAGACGGGGGTTACGGAATAAAGCCGTATTTGTTAACACCCCTAAGGAATCCCGTTTCTCCGGAACAACATTTGTACAATGAAAGTCAGATCAGGACCCGAAATGTTGTCGAAAGAACTTTTGGAGTTATTAAAAGACGGTTTCCAGTTCTTTCTTCAAAGATTAAAATGCAGGTAGGCAAGGTACAGGGGATAATTGTAGCTACTGCTGTTCTACATAATATTTGTAGGCTAAATAATGAAGATCAGCCGCCTGTTTTCATAGAAGCCTTGGAGGAGGTTAATGATGTACCAGCGCAGGCGCCAACCATTAACAGGGGAGATGACCGTGTTCGTCAAACCCTAATTACCTCATATTTTGCTAGATTGATAGACGAATAGATAGTAAAATCCTGCCCTACATAAATAGTCTTATCTTATTACCTCCTTCTGTACCATTAACTCCGTCGACATAAACAGAGTGCTCTAAAAGCCTACACATTGCACTGCACTGCAAACCGTTGACTTACTTCAGCCAACTATACTTTACTGCCAAGGGTGTTACAGCACTGGGTTTATGTGGATTCCCTACCGACTCATGGGATGATGGGTAAATCTCAGCACTTTCTGTAACATCTGAACATCTGCCACCTGGAGACAACACATACGTACAATCGGTACAAGAGAGAATATAATAAAAGCCGTTTGATTTTCAAAATAATATATTTATTTAAAATAATCAACATTTCAATCAATTTTATTTAATTTTTTGTAAAAACAACTTATCATTTATATTATATACTCATCTTTTTTACCATTATCTTTTTTAATTTTTCGTGTCTTGTTCTATTACATATTTTCGTTTAGATTATTAGTGTTATCTTCTTCTTCAATGATATAATCTTATTACTTTGTTTATAATATAAATAATATTGGAAATGTTAATTAAATGTGTTAGATCATTATTAAATGTGAATGAGCTAACAGCAACTGCAACAGCATTCTTCCATCTAATCATTACCTATGTCTTCAACCAAGTTATACTTGGCTGTTGCCTTAAATAAATAAATAAATTACCAACATGTACAATATATTTCATTTTATTTTATTTACGCCCTTGGGGCTTTTTTAAAGAGAGGAACAAAATAATATAACAAGCTAAAAGAAAAGATAAATAAATATAGGTACCTACAGTAAATAGCAAAAAATCAACAGAAAAGTCGGGTGCATATTTTAATATATAACTTTTTTTTTTACATGGATACCACACAAGAGTCCCAACTGCTCCCTTCTGGAGCCAGTGGAATTATGGCATCCCCAATTGGGGTTTGTTGTGAGGCTGAAGGCAGTGGGGGGGGAAGGAGATAGGGAAGAGGAAGGTGGGGAAGTACCTGGCTATTCAGATCTGGTAACCATACATGGCTAATGCCATTTCAAGCAACGTTTAAATTCTGAATGGTGGTCTTACACCAGGGCGATACTGAGAGTACCTTCCACTCCGGAACGTGCCACAAATATACTATATATTATTTTAAATGAATAAATTGTGAAATACAAAAATTAATCAAATAAAATTTATTTGCCACGCCGGGATTCGATCCCGCGACCTTCGGAATGCGAGTCAAGCGCCTTACCGCTGCGTCCACTACGTCGGCCGTCATGGTATGGTATGGTATAATATTTACCATATAATCCATTAGTAAAACAATACGTTCTAAAAATCTAATTAAATTTTTATTATGGAATTAATGGAAATTTCAACAGCAGTGAATTTATTTCTACGCCCATGTAGGCTTTGGAGTGGGGAAATAATAAAATAGTTTGTTTCTGATGAATTAACCAACTCTGCAGCGTTAACTAATTTGCATAAAAATTCAAATAATTACATATATATGTATAGAGCGAGTTAAGTGTTTAAATATAAAAAGTCAAAATACAGCATAATACTCCCTCAAGAGTATTTTACAACAAAAAAAACATCGTTATACATATAATGAACAAAATATACTCCAGACGCTAGACTATTTTGAATGGACTAGTTTATTTAGTGCGAATGATCCATCGACCTTGTTAACAATAATTAACAAGCATTTAAAAGAAAAAAAAATTATACGCCACACACGAGTAACAGGTCACATAGTATTTAAAATATGCATAGCAGAAAACCCAGATATAACATACACGATCTGCATATTTATTAGTTAACAGATTACAAAAATAAAGAAAAGAAAAATGTGTGCTTACTGGAGTTTACCATTGTAGGTACATGCACATTTTATATTATAGTTAGCACATCACATAATTATAGAATAGCACCTCCCACATGCACACTTCGAAGCGACCGAGTCCGGCGCCATTTCAGGTCGCCGCGCAGAAAAGTATCACAGTGAACTGTGCTGTAAACCTATCGGTCTTTACTTTTCTGTGCGGCGGCCTGAAGCGGCGCGGGACTCGGTCGCTCCGAAGTGTACCTGTGGGGGGTACTAATATCAATTTTAAGCAAGAAAATACCTCATTAGATTTGTGCACGTGAAAAAGAGAAAAAAATATTGAAAAAAATATTGGATATCGATGGATATCTATATACCTTTAAATTTTTTAATATGTAGATAGATGGTGAACAGAAAGCAAGATCAAATCTTTGTTTTTTAGCATGGATTGGGCTTCAATATTGTTTCTTCCTGTCTCAATGATCTACATTTTAAAAAAATCAGTTAAATTAGCAAAATTTATAACATGCGTATATTATTAATTACTTTACACAAATATATATTATTTTTTGTTGGTTTAAATACATATTTATGGTTTACAATTATACTTTTATTAATGCCCTGAAAGAAATTAATAGGTAAAAAAAAAACAACAGCTTGAATTGCACAAGTTGACAATGGAAAGTGAGTGATTGGTTAGAATTTAGTAACAGTTTAGATATTGCAAATAAGGTTCTTTCTCGGAAAAAAATTATAACATAATGTAACAAAAAAAAGATATTATATGCCAAAAGTTACAGAACAGCATTACAAAATAAACGCATAAAATTTAGGGATGGGAAATATAAATACAGATATGAATAACACGCGTAAGATAGTTTAAAGAACAAATTTAAATTAAAAAAAAAGCTTAAATGACTCTAGTCCTTTCCTTCTAATAATTTGATTTCCAAGCGTAGTTTTTTAATTCTCAATAATCTCTCTTTTTTCTCAAGTTGATTATTTGTTATTAGCGAGTCATGCAATTCAGTTTTTCTTTTACTATCCAATCGCTCATTTTCAATTGCCAACGCATGCAATTCAACTTGTTGTTGCATTCTTGCATCTATTTCATTTTTTTGTTTGCACAAAATTTCTATTTTGAGGGAATCGTGTTTCTCCTTTTCGGTTTCCTTTGATTGCAGGTGAGCTATTTTTTCATTACACATTTTATTAAATTTGTTCCTCAGGGCCATTGGTGAAACTGCATGCTTTTTCGTTGTTAAACCTTGAGAATAATTATGTAAACTTACACTCGTTCTTATAGATTCATATTATAGGGGTAGAAAAAATAATATATTCCAACGTGAGTTAAATCAATCAATAAAATTCGCTTACATTTTAGTGGGCGGGAAATAGGTTTGCGGATTGAGGTTTCTGGAGCGCTGCTGTCGAAAGGGTTGGATTTGGAAGCTTTATGAACATAAGAATACATTAATTAATCGGATTATCTTAAATAAAGCAAAAGTAAATTATTTAACTACATATAGTTTGATAAATTCGCTTACATTTCAATGGAGCAGGTGGAGAAGGAATAGGTATGTGGATTGGGGTTTCTGGTGTGATGCTGCTATAAAAGGGGTTGTTCGAATCTTTAACAACATAACAATACAATAATTAATCAGATTATTATCTTAAGTAAAGCAAAAGTAATGTAAAATAATGGTTTTAAACTAAACTAGTTTAAAAGAATTATTTGACTACATATAGTTTGACAAATTCGCTTACATTTCAATGGAGAAGGAATAGGTATGTGGATTGAGGTTTCTGGTGTGCTGCTGGTATAAAAAGGGTTGGTCAGATCTTTAAAAACATAAAAATACATTAATTAATCAGATTATTATCTAAAATAAAGCAAAAACAATGTAAAATAATTGTTTGAAACTACCTCTATTGATAGTTTGTTTGAAAACTTATATAAAATCGTTTCACAAATTGGCTTACATTTGAAAGGAGAGGAAACAGGTTTGCGGATGGTTGGTTCTGGGGCGCTCCTGTCAAAGGGGTAGGAGTTGTAAGCTTAAAAAACATAAAAATGCATTAATTAATTATACCTTAAATGGAGAACCCATATACAAGGTAAGTAACCCAAATCATTGTAAGTTCTTACATGTACTAGGCAAACCATAATACACCTCGGTTGTGTCGCTCATCACACCGGCCGGCTCCACCACCGTCTCCTGCAGCACCAAAGTGTCCACATCATCGTCAAACACGCTGGGGAGACCGTCAATTGACGTGGCCATTATGCTCCGCATAAAAGTGGTCTCCTCCTTCACTGGTGCTGCTGGAGGTCCACCGCCAGTCTTTCTGCGCTCTTGGATTTCTCTGCTACCGTCCTTGAAGCATTATTAGAACTCAATTGATAAACATATTCATTCTATTAAACGATTCAATGCTACCAATTTCTAAATGTAACAGTTCATTTAACAGCGGAGTAATACCAATTGAGAAAAATATTCCAACCTGTCTTGCCCGACGCTTCATGTTATCAAATCGAGCCCGGAGCTGCTTGACAGAACGGTAGAAAGAGCCTTCGCCATTGAATTCTGCTTCAATGATGCTCCACGTCGCCTCTCGCTGTTTGTAGCTGACTGCATCGGTTCTTTTGTTGGTAAGAATATGGCTATATTTCCTTACCAACAATTCAAATCGATCGCACTCAGCTGCAGAAAAATTGCTTCGCTTTCTGAAAACACATTAAAATTTCTAAGTATAAAATCGTAACAAATCTCAGACCTTAAATACGCATATGAAGCATAATTTTATGATCAAAACAAACAATAAAACACATTCATCCTCATGTTTCTTTAGAATGTATTATTATTTATGTAAGTACTTGGATATTTTATGTTATTTGAAAACAACGTAATATTCATACATAAAACGTTAAAGTGGCAAAAGACACATTTAATACATAATAACCATGAATAAACTAATCTAATATCATATAAAATTTGCCGCAACTATACATTCCAAAGCGGAATCCAATTGACGGCGGAATCGAACATTCCAGAAGAAATAACATACGACGCGACGCTTCCAGAAATATCCAAGTGTCTCATTCACAACAATTATTAAAACATTGATACTGCCGATAAGAATATAAAGATGTTCTCGATTAAAATGTTTGTCTTTTGTTCGTTTTGTCGATCGTTTGTCTGAAAAACGAAATTCCACATAATATCGTGACCGTGAAACTTCGCACAGGAACAAGCAAAAAAAAAAAAAAATACTTCCAACTTTAACTACTTACAACAATGTGTTTTACTATTTATTCATATTTATAATGGCAAATAGAGATAATAGTGTGTAATACTTAATACTTACAGTAAGTTGGGATCCATTGTAATAAAGTTTTACAATATTGAGAATCAACAAACAATAACAAACGTCAATATTCGCGGGAACAAGTTCAACGACGCGCTTATGCACGCTGACATAAATATGAGGTGTTGCCATCATAAAAATAATTCGGGTCTTCGAAACAAATAATTCTCTGGAATAATTAGTCCGATTCGGCGGGGAACACTGTGTGAAATTTTCAAATGTAACGAATGTTAAATTTAATTTGAAACAACCCAATTCTGATTTGAAATAAATCAACGGAATGATTGCGTTACATTTGAAAAATCAAGAAGAATCTGAACGATTGTTCAGGTTTTCCGAAACAACTGGCCCTAAATGTCAACTTTTAACTATAAATCTGACAGGAATATTTTAAACGTCAAATAAAACATTACAAATGTTTCAAAAATTTTATTCAAAGTTTACATTCTTTTTTACATCGTTTACATTCTAATTATTTAAATGGATGTGAAAAGAGCAGTTCGTATTATTTGAAATATTAATACCTCCGTTTTTTAAATCGGAGGAAATGCTGTTCAAATTAATAGTATTCTCGGAAGTCAATGAGGCTGCACTTCCATTAATGGCAGTTCCAATAATGTTTGAAACATTCTTCTTATTGCTAATGCTCTCTTCCACGTAACCAGTCGCCACAGCTGCCGATTTCCATCCTACTTGTCGTTGGATTTGATCAATTGTCATGCCACTATTTGCCATAATGGTAGCGGATGTACGTCGAAACGCATGTCCTGTATATTTCTCAGGATCGTTTAATTTAAGATAACGTGTTTATCCACTTATATTTTAATATACTATTTTCATTCCACTGATCTCAAAATTAGAATTGCATATAGGTATATTATTATTATATCTTTGCAATTTTTTGTTAACATAATGAAGAATAACGATATTGTAATAAAATATAAAGCACACTTTATAAATTGCTCACATTCATTTAATATTAGTTTAAGTACCTACTAGCGTTGTCCAGGCTTTGGATCATGTCTCTAATTTTAGATCTGAATATATTTAACTCATTCAGATCTAAAAGTAGTGTAACTAAACTCACCATTAATGATTCTTCCTTTCTACCTACTGTTAAATTAAAATTTTTGTTAAATTAAATGAAAGCCAATCATTTTATAAAACACAATTTAATAAAATTTATGTCATTAAGTAGGTAACTTAACAACAGTGCTTCTTCGATTTTTTTTTTTTAGAAACAAATGTATTTTAAATGTGTATATAGTATTCTGAATTTTTATTGTTTTTGCACTTTAAAAGAATATTTGGCAGGTAAATTGGTGTTGCCAGAATACAAATTTTATAGTTCCATTTTTTATATTTTCTACTCTTATTTGACAGACTCTAACAATTAATGATCACACAATAATAAGAAAGTCCAAATAAACAGCGGAGATTTCAAATTTGTAAAAATAATATTTACTCAACCATTAAAATGGCGACCATATTGCAACGGAAGCGCAACGTACAAAAGCAAATTTACAGACATACAAAATGCAAAATGGTGATGTTAAAAGAAGTCTTCACTGCGCTCAGTCAATAATACCTTAATAATAATAATATAGGAGATATGAGATATAATAAACATGTTAGTGTTACAAAAGTATCCCAAAGGATAATGATATACAATAGTGTATTCGAATAGAATAATATTACTTCTCTATTAGTTTTATTTCCATATTTCTCACCGCTTTTCAAGTTTTCCCACAAATTGTATTGTATTCTGAGGAAAATCACTAAAATACATACTGCCAGTGGTCGACAACCTTTTAGGTGCTTTTGATTTGGGGATGAAAATTTCTAAATACGGGGATAAATATTCTTCATATTAATCATAAAGGAAAACGTTTAGATAACTTAGAAGCCTTAGAAATAAATAAAAAATCCCTTAAAAATAATGAATCTATCATCAACAAACAAAAAATATAGTCTTATAGCCCAATCATGGATATGTTCCCCTACCCACCCACTCTTCATTAATACCTAGCAACGGCTCCACCCCTACCATAATAATACATTGTTCCCATCCATATTTCAAAACTGTCAAATCAGTATACATTTGGCCTGAAGAAGGAACGGTCTTTCTGAAACCGGTCGGATTTACTCAAATATAAAAATGGTTAAAACAATGTTAAATTGTTTCATTTATCTTTTATGAAAATTTCTTATTAACAGCACTTTTCAATTTAATTATTTCAAAATTAATGCAAAGCTTAAATTTCTCCCTTGGGTTTTTCAAATAAGCTCTCAACCTTTAGAAATAAATGTATTCTGCCTGATATTATATGGGGACATTCCTTTACCGATAAGGAACAAAGGGTTAATTTCTTAAATTGTTTATTTTTAAGTAGTTATGTATACCTGTACATTGCAAATAGAACCCATAGAAAGGGTTTGCTGGCGGCTCTTTTATGACCCGAACTAAATGAACTTAATCTTAGTTTTAAGTACCTTAACATTAAGTTAGTTTGTACCTAATGGTGTGCCCGTTTTGGCAAATTTTAAAAGTAATTTTATTGTTTTATTATGGGTTAAGTTTAAGAATTCGAGATATGGGAATATTTAATCTTAGTCCCAAGCATTTCTACATTTAAGTATTTTATGATGTACTTAGTTTTATGGGTGGCCCTTTTGGGCTGACTTTAGCGTAATTGTTTTATTGCGGGATTTTAAAATCCCGTGGTGGAAGCAGCTTAAATATGCTGTCTCACCATTGTATGTTTTTCTTTAAATATTGTGATTTTTGGAACAGAGTTTAGTCTTGCTGTTAGAGTGGAGCAGTGTGGTTGTTGCGGTGGAACTGGAAGATACACGAGGTGTTTCTTCAGTTGGCAGAGGGAAGATAGGCCCTTTGCGTTAGTTTTGCTAGTAGAGTAAAGCTAGAAGGTACACGCTGTGTGCCTTCACTTGTGTAATTATACTGAAGCTGGGAGGTACGAGTCGTACCTACGGTTCAGTATTGGAAAAACTGACAATAGAGAGATCGAAGTAGAGACTTCGATATTTGTCAGTGTGGTGTGGTCGTGGACCACCCGAGTGAGGGTAGATAGACCCTCTTGTAATAATTGTATTTATTGCATTAAATAAATTGTGCTGAAGGAGAAGAAAAAGAAGTGTTTTCCTGCCAACTCCATTCTGTTGTGTTCTCGTACCACGATAGTAGAAATATATGGTCCTTCGAGCCGGATCGAGAATACAGACATCATGGAAGCGGGACGACAATCAAAGACGACATCCATCTGCGGCAGCAAGGCGGGGTCCAGCACGAGCTGGTACGAGGCGCGACTGAAAGCAGCAGATATCAAGGTGGACATCGCGAGAAGAAAGGCCCGCCTAGTAGCACAGTTAGCTGAAGCAGAGATGGCCGAAGCAGAGGCAAAGATGGCCGAAGCAAAGATAAAGATGGCTGCTGCAATGGCGGTCCAGGAAGCAGAGGAGCAGCTCGCAGCAATGGTTCTGGAAGTTGCATCAAGGACTTCCCGACGGACTCTGGAGGAGCGAGTCAATGACTGGGTGGACCAGTCTAAACACGGATCATCGTCAGAACTTGCAGACTGCGATGGGCAGTGTCTCCTAGTTCAAACGGAGCTGCAAAAGGAACGGCGGTTCTCACTACAGCCGCCCGCAAGTACTTCACATCAGCAGCCCTTGGCAGGGCAGTCTCTCCCATCACAGTTAGAAGATCGGGCAGAGAAGGATATTCCGCTGCACTTAGAACGGCGGATGGAGCAACAACAGGAACTGCTCCGTGATGAGCGGTTCTCACTACAACCGCCCGCAAGAACTTCACATCAAAATCCCTTGTCAGGGCAGACTCTCCCGTCGCCATCGGAACCTCGGGAAGAGCAGGCTCTTCCGCTGGAATTGGAACGGCGGATGGAGCAGCAACATGATGGGCGGTACGAGGTATCGCCGCACAAAGGATCAACGCATCAGAAGCCCTCGATAGGGCAACCTCCCCCGCTGCAGTCGATGCAGCATCAGCCGCCAAGAAGTAGCTGCTGGAAGCAATCATTCAGCAAAGCAGAGAAACGTGACGGGCAGCAGCGGCCTGAGCCGCAGGGCCGATTACAGAGGCCGACGTCTAAAATAATTGAAGACCATTTCGCGCAATCAATCGGTAAGGCAATGTTTTCATATGATACCAGGCCCATAGTTAAATTTGTTTGCGCATTTAACGGCAAACCGATTGACGAATTTATGAGAATTATTATTTTGTTTGTTTTCCTATTCTATTGGTTACAAGACACGGGACAAATAATCGCCGTAAAAGCGATTAAAAGTTTGTTCGTTTATACGAAGCATAAACTAAAACCAGATAGGGTTTTTCTCGAGATGCGGACCACAAACCCGTTAATTAATTATCAGTGTGTCAGAAATGACGTCCCTTACACAAAAGGGGGTAGATACGCCGTCATTTGATCACACTTTGTAAATAATTTTTTTTCAGTAGTACCTATTAAAGATACTAAAATCGCATTCTTTACCTTTTTAGTGAAGTAAATTCACGGGAAGGGGTATGTTCGTTCCAGAATGCGATTTATCCATTTCGCTTTAAGTAAAATAATTGGTCGTATCATTCGTGTTATTTCAGTTATTTAGTTAAACGTATTTTCACCTTTGCAAATAAAAATTCTCCCTTGGGTTTTTCAAATAAGCTCTCAACCTTTAGAAATAAATGTATTCTGCCTGATATTATATGGGGACATTCCTTTGCCGATAAGGAACAAATGGTTAATTTCTTAAATTGTTTATTTTTAAGTAGTTATGTATACCTGTACATTGCAAATAGAACCCATAGAAAGGGTTTGCTGGCGGCTCTTTTATGACCTGAACTAAATGAACTTAATCTTAGTTTTAAGTACCTTAACATTAAGTTAGTTTGTACCTAATGGTGTGCCCGTTTTGGCAAATTTTAAAAGTAATTTTATTGTTTTATTATGGGTTAAGTTTAAGAATTCGAGATATGGGAATATTTAATCTTAGTCCCAAGCATTTCTACATTTAAGTGTTTTATGATGTACTTAGTTTTATGGGTGGCCCTTTTGGGCTGACTTTAGCGTAATTGTTTTATTGCGGGATTTTAAAATCCCGTGGTGGAAGCAGCTTAAATATGCTGTCTCACCATTGTATGTTTTTCTTTAAATATTGTGATTTTTGGAACAGAGTTTAGTCTTGCTGTTAGAGTGGAGCAGTGTGGTTGTTGCGGTGGAACTGGAAGATACACGAGGTGTTTCTTCAGTTGGCAGAGGGAAGATAGGCCCTTTGCGTTAGTTTTGCTAGTAGAGTAAAGCTAGAAGGTACACGCTGTGTGCCTTCACTTGTGTGTAATTATACTGAAGCTGGGAGGTACGAGTCGTACCTACGGTTCAGTATTGGAAAAAACTGACAATAGAGAGATCGAAGTAGAGACTTCGATATTTGTCAGTGTGGTGTGGTCGTGGACCACCCGAGTGAGGGTAGATAGACCCTCTTGTAATAATTGTATTTATTGCATTAAATAAATTGTGCTGAAGAAGAAGAAAAAGAAGTGTTTTCCTGCCAACTCCATTCTGTTGTGTTCTCGTACCACGATAGCAGAAATATATGGTCCTTCGAGCCGGATCGAGAATACAGACATCATGGAAGCGGGACGACAATCAAAGACGACATCCATCTGCGGCAGCAAGGCGGGGTCCAGCACGAGCTGGTACGAGGCGCGACTGAAAGCAGCAGATATCAAGGTGGACATCGCGAGAAGAAAGGCCCGCCTAGTAGCACAGTTAGCTGAAGCAGAGATGGCCGAAGCAGAGGCAAAGATGGCCGAAGCAAAGATAAAGATGGCTGCTGCAATGGCGGTCCAGGAAGCAGAGGAGCAGCTCGCAGCAATGGTTCTGGAAGTTGCATCAAGGACTTCCCGACGGACTCTGGAGGAGCGAGTCAATGACTGGGTGGACCAGTCTAAACACGGATCATCGTCAGAACTTGCAGACTGCGATGGGCAGTGTCTCCTAGTTCAAACGGAGCTGCAAAAGGAACGGCGGTTCTCACTACAGCCGCCCGCAAGTACTTCACATCAGCAGCCCTTGGCAGGGCAGTCTCTCCCATCACAGTTAGAAGATCGGGCAGAGAAGGATATTCCGCTGCACTTAGAACGGCGGATGGAGCAACAACAGGAACTGCTCCGTGATGAGCGGTTCTCACTACAACCGCCCGCAAGAACTTCACATCAAAATCCCTTGTCAGGGCAGACTCTCCCGTCGCCATCGGAACCTCGGGAAGAGCAGGCTCTTCCGCTGGAATTGGAACGGCGGATGGAGCAGCAACATGATGGGCGGTACGAGGTATCGCCGCACAAAGGATCAACGCATCAGAAGCCCTCGATAGGGCAACCTCCCCCGCTGCAGTCGATGCAGCATCAGCCGCCAAGAAGTAGCTGCTGGAAGCAATCATTCAGCAAAGCAGAGAAACGTGACGGGCAGCAGCGGCCTGAGCCGCAGGGCCGATTACAGAGGCCGACGTCTAAAATAATTGAAGACCATTTCGCGCAATCAATCGGTAAGGCAATGTTTTCATATGATACCAGGCCCATAGTTAAATTTGTTTGCGCATTTAACGGCAAACCGATTGACGAATTTATGAGAATTATTATTTTGTTTGTTTTCCTATTCTATTGGTTACAAGACACGGGACAAATAATCGCCGTAAAAGCGATTAAAAGTTTGTTCGTTTATACGAAGCATAAACTAAAACCAGATAGGGTTTTTCTCGAGATGCGGACCACAAACCCGTTAATTAATTATCAGTGTGTCAGAAATGACGTCCCTTACACAAAAGGGGGTAGATACGCCGTCATTTGATCACACTTTGTAAATAATTTTTTTTCAGTAGTACCTATTAAAGATACTAAAATCGCATTCTTTACCTTTTTAGTGAAGTAAATTCACGGGAAGGGGTATGTTCGTTCCAGAATGCGATTTATCCATTTCGCTTTAAGTAAAATAATTGGTCGTATCATTCGTGTTATTTCAGTTATTTAGTTAAACGTATTTTCACCTTTGCAAATAAAAATTCTCCCTTGGGTTTTTCAAATAAGCTCTCAACCTTTAGAAATAAATGTATTCTGCCTGATATTATATGGGGACATTCCTTTGCCGATAAGGAACAAATGGTTAATTTCTTAAATTGTTTATTTTTAAGTAGTTATGTATACCTGTACATTGCAAATAGAACCCATAGAAAGGGTTTGCTGGCGGCTCTTTTATGACCTGAACTAAATGAACTTAATCTTAGTTTTAAGTACCTTAACATTAAGTTAGTTTGTACCTAATGGTGTGCCCGTTTTGGCAAATTTTAAAAGTAATTTTATTGTTTTATTATGGGTTAAGTTTAAGAATTCGAGATATGGGAATATTTAATCTTAGTCCCAAGCATTTCTACATTTAAGTGTTTTATGATGTACTTAGTTTTATGGGTGGCCCTTTTGGGCTGACTTTAGCGTAATTGTTTTATTGCGGGATTTTAAAATCCCGTGGTGGAAGCAGCTTAAATATGCTGTCTCACCATTGTATGTTTTTCTTTAAATATTGTGATTTTTGGAACAGAGTTTAGTCTTGCTGTTAGAGTGGAGCAGTGTGGTTGTTGCGGTGGAACTGGAAGATACACGAGGTGTTTCTTCAGTTGGCAGAGGGAAGATAGGCCCTTTGCGTTAGTTTTGCTAGTAGAGTAAAGCTAGAAGGTACACGCTGTGTGCCTTCACTTGTGTAATTATACTGAAGCTGGGAGGTACGAGTCGTACCTACGGTTCAGTATTGGAAAAACTGACAATAGAGAGATCGAAGTAGAGACTTCGATATTTGTCAGTGTGGTGTGGTCGTGGACCACCCGAGTGAGGGTAGATAGACCCTCTTGTAATAATTGTATTTATTGCATTAAATAAATTGTGCTGAAGGAGAAGAAAAAGAAGTGTTTTCCTGCCAACTCCATTCTGTTGTGTTCTCGTACCACGATAGTAGAAATACTGATGAAGTAAGAGGTTAAAATTTATTATCTTATTATTTTAGGGGTTAATAATAAGTATTTTATTATTTTTTAATTAAAATATTATCATAAAATTAGTTTGAGGTGTTTGAAAAAAGTGATTATTGTTTACGGACAACTTTTATAATTACAGATCTTCGGAAATAACATTAAAAAATTGCTGTTGAAAATGAGGCTATTAAATTTATTTAGCTGTGATTAAATATCTTAAAATAATGAAGTTAAAGTTTTCGAACTCTCTCCAAAACACTGTAGTCACAGATTATATGTGTAAGTCTGTTTTCATCAGAGAGCAGTTGGGACTCTTGTGCGGTATTTACATAAAAATAGAAAATAATTCACATTATATGACACAAACTCACCATAAGAAAGTTTTCAGCGACACAATAGTCATTCTACAATAAGATTGTCAGCTTAATAGATATATTTTTTTTCTTTATTCATCTTTATCAATTCTATAACAATTGGTGTTATGCCTGTCTCCGTCCTGAATAACAGAATAGCTGTTAAAACATTGGAAAAATTCACAAAAAAAAATTATGCAGAAAATTCTTTTCCTCATACATTTTGTATGGAACGATTTCTCATCTTTTGAAAGAGCTGTAGGAATATTGTGATGAGTATAATTTGGAATAGTGCGTGAATTCCAAAAATTCTAAAACGGCAATTGTTAATGCGCTGATTGTTTTCCTTTTTTCTTAAACATAAAATACTGCAACTTTTTCTTACACACTTATAAGTCAACAGTCGAAAATGATATAAACAGTGAACCTACGAGTAAGTCTGCACCCCTCCAAAGGAAAAATACAATACTGTAATTATAATAAATCTCCCTCACGCATATAAAGAAAATGAAACGCAATTCCCGTAAGTAAGTGGAAAAGTAAGAAAATCACAAAAAATATAAATCCCTACACAACGCCATCTCTGATACAGTCAAAAACAAAACACGGACAGTTGCGCTTCGATAATAGAGAACTCCAGTCCAATTTTTTTAATTTTTTTTTAATGAATAAATAAAAAAATTATATAACTCCATTTTTATTTTTATTTTTAGAGTTAGTATTAATAGTTAAAATTTGTCAAAGTTTTAATTTTTCAAGATCCCCCTAAGACCACCGTATGTACGGTGAATCGTGTGACGTCATCACTCCTGAAAAATTACTATAGGATTGGGCAATCAGCTGATCAAGTGCCGCCATTTTGAATAGCGTTATTCGAAGCATTCTCCCTCGAAGTAGCATTACTATTTTTTTGTTGCAGTAGTTTTTCAATATTTTAAATAATAGAGATAAACTAATAGAGATACTTCTATTTTTGATACTGAATTATTTAGGCTTAAATATTGTTTCAATAAACACAACATCTAAATCTCTATAAACAGTATGAAATAACGAATAACATGAAATGTTGTTAATACTGATGGCTTATGTCATACCTACATAATCAAAGATTTCAATACAATGACTGGTGACGCGTGACGTCAGCACTAACCCATTCAGTAATACCAACTTTACAGTGTGTTTTGACGAGAGGTTTAAAAATGCACTTTTTAGTATGTTTTTAAGAACTCTACGTTTAATATTATGAAATAAAACTTATATATTCAGAATCAGCATTTATTGGTCTATATGAACATATTTTTTTAATGCCATAATATTTTTCACTGGAGTTCCTTATTGCTTCATTGTATAATTTTCAACTTAATAATAGAAAACTGAATTGAATTCAGTTAATACAACAGTTATTGATTCTGAGGCGGTACAAAGTTCGCCGGTTCAGCTAGTTTAAAATAAAAGGCAAACAGCATCATACGATTGGAAACAATTGGAAAAAGTGGAGGCACAGTTTAGAACAAAATTGGTTTAAGTATAACAAAAATACAAAATCAGCATTTTATCATTGGATACTTATAAATTGGTTTTGAAAAAATTTTCAATATTAGGTCGTTCTTGGCTAATGACCTAAGACTTGATTTTTTTATATTACATTTAAAAAAATGTAGTTGAGGGAGCGGGTCGTATCGGCAGAGACGGGGCGAGAAATAAAAGGCGTCAGTCGATGTGATGAGTCAGTCGTTTATTGGGCTACGTAGCGAGGTCGGTAAAACGGTAACATGATGTAATGCCGTAGATGAGATGCTGCAGGCGCTCGGAGATGGTGTGGTAAAGGTCAGCGAGTTGCTCAACACCTTGGCGGTGGAGATGACCTATCTTCCAGGCCGTTGCTCGACGCTTTGAGTCGCGGAGATGAACGGTGAGTGGCTCGGTGAGCTGAGCCACCAGCAGGTAGTCCTGGCGAGGCGGAGCGTGTTTCCATGGCAGCGAAACACGGTGCGCTTCGGGGTGCCATGAAATGGTGTGCTGATCCCTGGACTGAAGGTGGCGTCAAACCTTATAAGTCGCGGGATGTAGCTGTTCTCAGGAGCTGAAGACACGATGGGCCTTGTAGCTGAGACGTGAAGGAGTCCTCGCGGAAGCTGCCCTGGATGTGTGTAGATGCCATGCGGGAGCACTTGTGCGATCTGTTACATTTTGAGATGTTGACCGACTAATGGTCTGGGACTGACTGAGCGAGCGCCGAGTTTAGTCGCTTTATATATACCAGCGCGATCGGTGGAGTAATGTTCCATTCGCCGGCAATGTGTACACTGGAAGGTACTGGAACAAACCCGGTGCTGAATATTCAGGCGGCTTATAAACTCTAGACCTTTCTAGGCGGTGGCGATATTATTAATCGACGAGACGGCCGCGGCAGGTGAGCAAAGTACACCGGCATGTACGGTAGGTACCTAGGCAAGTGCCGGCGCCGCGCGAATATTAGATGTTTCTCGTGTCTTCTTTTGATGGCGAAGTTGATAATGATGTGTCGCCACATAGTTTAGATTGAAGACATAATTTTTAAAAAAATCGCTTATTTTAAAAAAGTGCATTAGATCTCATACGTCATAATAAGGCAAATATCAATCAATAAAAATACTAATTTCGGTTGTATGTGACTCCTGAGTAGTTTAATGAACTCGAATTAGATTCGAATTGAAATCGAACGTTTTCAAAATTGTTGGAACCGATTGTATGAAGAATTCAGGTAAGCTATAATGTACCTACTCAAAATATTATGCATATGTTTAGGTTTCAGATCACATATCACAACAATAAAGAAACTCTCCGGTCACACAAGTATTCTGAATTTATTTTACAATAACACTTTTCGATGATGATATTGCACTTTTTATTCTACCCAGTTTAACACCAGCTCGGTCCCCCTGATCTTCCGAAGGAACCGCTTGTTTCGCTTGCGAGTTAGAAGTAAACGAGATTCAAGTAATCCTATTGAAGTAATAAACAAAAGGTCTTTAAAGAACTAACACTAAAACAAAAACCCAACTGTCAGTGTATTCGAAAAATATCATAACAATACATTACGTAACACTAGCTGACGCTAACGCCCAGACATTGCTGTGGCTAACGCAACACAACGCCATCTACTGGATGGTTATCCAACATTTTAACTCACAACGCCATCTGTTAATTTGCGTACAAATCAAATCCACACCGTCCGCTACCCAGCCCGCTCGTCCTCCACATTAAAAAAGAATATCTTTTTAATTATACTATATTTCAACCAATTTACTCAAAACCTTGACAAATTACCATCATGAATCACTCTATCTATTGGTGAAACCCGTGCGTAGTTTTTGAGTTTATCGCGGACAGACAGACAGACGTCGCGGGGGACTTTAATTTATAATATGTAGAGATTACCGACTGAGACAGAAATCTTTTGAATCATATAGGTAGTAATTTTAGCCTAAAGGACAATAGGTTTCAGCTCGGAAGTTCAGAACCTAATGTTTTTTGAGTTTTTCCTCCACATTTACAAGTATATTGCTTGTACAGCGCACTACAAAAAATGATTTTGTCATTTTCTAAATTGGAACTGATCCCGTGTTTTCACGGTTTTGCGGTAGTCTTCTTCCTTGCGATGTTTCAACTCATTGCCTAGGTAGGCTGTTGGGGTCGGCTCTTCTCGTTCTCGCAGGTTGTAGTTTCTTCGGTTCTGAGTAGGTATCGCCTTCATCTGAAGTATTTTGGAGCATTGAGTCATCCAGGAATTCTTCGGTCTTCCCCTAGATCTAGATGACTGTCGATGAAGCTTCATAGACATTGCTTGCTTCACTGTGTCACTGTGTGGTCTGACGGTCTCCGTCTTATGTGCCCATACCATCTCAAATGTCGTGGTCACGGTTTTGCGGTAGTGTTTTAATAAAATTAAAAAATTGTTTCAAATTTATTGTTACGCGAACCGACTGTTTTCCACCCTTTGTTCTGGGCAACAAATCGGTTGTATGCAAAACACGGCTTCGCGTCCTGGTATCGAACGTAGTTTGTCTTCCCACAGAATATGCAGGCAGAAATGGAAAATTCAGTAGAAACCACCAGTAGAACTTGTTAGAGTTGTACTAGAGTAGAACCCGAATCTTCGTGTTATTCCACTATTGTCGCACTTCGTGTTCTGTATACAATTTGCTTAATATACTTTGTAGCGAACATAGGCGACAAACACTGTACGAAAGAGGGGTATGATTTTAACCTAATATGTTTTTGAGAAGCGCAAAATAATATTGTTAAGGTTTGAGGTTGGAAGTTTGTATTGTATTAAATTTGGATTGGAAACTAAAATACTCAACCAAACTGTACAATAAGTTTTTTAATCTAAAGGTGTAGCAAATTTTTAGTGCCTATAATATGTGCTATATTATCTATTTTCGTTTTAAATGTATGTTTGCCGTTAAAGGATTCAAATTTTTATGATTTTAGAGATATTTTTTGTGACTTAACGATATTTATTAAAAAAATAATCTTAGCTAACCTAATGTGAAAATTTAATGAAATCTTTATACTAAGTATAAAATGTAGTCGCTCACGATGTATGTGCGCTTAGATCTTTTAAACTATGCAATGGATTTTCATTCGGTTTTCACCAATAGATAGAGTGCTTCATGAGGAAGGTTTTTAGGTATATAATTTGTCAAGGTTTTGGGTAAATTCGTTGAAGTGCATAATATATCTGACCAAGCGGCAGCGGGCAGCGTGATGTGGATTTGATTTAACAGATGACCTTGGTTATAAAGGTTTCGTTAGCCACAGTAAATTCGTTGAAGTACATAATATATCTGACCAAGCGGCAGCGGGCAGCGTAATGTGGATTTGATTTAACAGATGACGTTGGTTATAAAGATTTTGTTAGCCACACCAACGTGTAACCGGGTTCGCTAGTAAAAGATAAAAATAAAACATGGCAAAAAGGTGTTATTAGGGTCAAAAAATAAATTTTATGTTTCAACTTAGTCGACCATCTGTAAGTAAAATTTAAACCCAATAAAATACCTTTTTAAATATTTTTTTTTGTTTTATATTTTATTTCATTTGGATAGAATCTAGCGCAAAATATTTTTTATTAAAATATATATTTTTTATGTGAATACCTCACAAGAGTCCCAGCTGCTCCCTTCTGGAGCCAGTGAGACTATGGTATCCCCAATTGGGAAAGTTGTGCCGCTGAAGGATTGGGTATGGGAATGAGGTGGGGGAAGAGGAAGGTGGAAAAGTGCCTGGGTATTGAGATCTGTTTACTAAACACGGCTAAAGCAATTTCAAGCAACGTTTCAAATCTAAATGGTGGTCTTACACCAGGGCGATACTGAGAGTATCTTCTACTTTGGAACGTGCCGCAAATATACTATACTCGTTTATTATTTTAAAATTAATTAATTGTGAAATAACACAAATTAATCAGATGAAATTTATTTGCACACGCCGGGATTCCATCCCGCAACCTTCGGATTGCAAGCCTTACCCCTCGACCACAGAGGCCAATATTGATTAAAAAAATTGAGATGAATTAAATTAAGGAAAGGCAAACTTTCCTGGGTTACAAATTATCTGACATTAATTTGAAAATCTACTTCCAACCAGGGTAAACAGAAAAGTTCTTGTCGTGAAAGAAGTCTTAGCCAGCCAACAAATTGAACTCATAATGCCTGGGTGGTATCCAGACGCGATGCCAACTCAGCCACTGACAGGTCAACCCATATATCTTAAATAACAATTCCATTTCCTAAAACCTACATTTATTATTTATTTCCGTCTTCCACAAAATAACAACAAAAAACCTGTACAAACCATATTCCGCTAAAGAGTTCCGTCTAATAGCCGAGTCGGTAAGGCAGATTTGACAGTGTGATTTCCCCATTGTGTGCTAATCCTCGGCTCAGTCGGTAATGAGGGCCGATACACATTAGCCCGGTGCCGGTGCCATTAGCAATAATTAAAGTAGGTACCGGACGACATAATACAGTGTATGGCATGATAAAACTTATACAAAAAGGACGCCCCACGATCTAAATTCGTGAAAGGGGTGTTTAGGATTTTAGGGTGAGTATAATTTTATTGCGTAGGTTGGTAGTGTTTAAGAGAAATTTCCCTGTTTTGTTTTAAGTTGACCATTATCTTATGTGGGTACGGTCAGTGGTGTAGCTAGCATGGGTGGCACCCGGGGCGGATGTCACCCCCCGGGGCGTGGTGTCACCCCCCCCCCCCCCTATTAAAGTTGACTGAAAAAATTCAAAACGCTAATTTCGACTTCATAAAATTGGTCTATCCTGGGGGGGGGGGGGGGGTGGCTAGAGAATTTCAGATTTCTCCACAAATATAGGCTGTGTTCGCCTATAAAAAGACCTAGACACAAAAATCGGGGCACTCCACGGGTAACATATGAAAGAAAATAACAGACGTAACGTAACAGACAATAAATTATAATAATTAGTTTACAACCCAATAACAAATGTTCACATCATGCCCAAATAATAAATTAAAAGTCAATAATTATTAAAAAAAATTTGCCTAATATTATCTACAGAGATAGGAACCAGGTAAACAATCTAAACATAGTCTATATATACTGCCTAATACTGTGTGATACATAAAAGATACAATTATTATAAGGAATAATTGTCAGCCTGAAACACTCATTAACATTGAAAAATCTTCCGAGAAAAGATACTTGGCGCCAACGGGACTTGAATCCGTGTCCTTCTGATTGCCGGTCGGATGCTCTGACCGGCAATCAAATAATTAAATATATACTAGTGTTTCATTCAACAATTACTGATTATTATATTTTTCCACCTGAAAACTTTATTTTTGTGAGGGAGGTATTGTAAGTACTAAATCTCTCGCTAGGTGGCGTCGAGACAAATTAATGTCTACATTTTTTGGTGGAATACTTTTAACTTGTTAAATATTAATTATTATTTTTACTTAAAATTAAAAATAAAAGATACAGATAAGATAAGATAAAAAACAATGAAAGTAGAAAAAATTAATATTTAATAATAATGATGAAAACTGAAAAACACCAGATGTAGGATCGAGAAATAATATACATATACATTAATAATTTAAAAAAAAACAAGTAAAAGTAAGATAAAAGTAAAGTAATAGTGCTTACTCACAAAAAATAGTAAAATATATTGTGCAAGTTTTATGGCTATTTAAAAAAATAATAAATAAATATTTATAAAACAGCAACAACAAAAATTGATGAATTGAATAAACACCAGACGTAAAGTGGAAAAATAATATATATACGCACATGTACGTACATACACACATACGTATTACATTATTTTTAAATTTCAAATTTTAAATAAATATACAAAGTAAGGTATCAATTATTTAGTTTTCTTAAAGTGAATTAATCTACGAGTATTTGGTAATGAATTGGTTATTATAAGGCTCCATTAACTCTATGTTTGAAAGAGCTTAAGGTACATGACAAGATATCAGCATCGATACATTTTTTGTTATAATGATTACAAGTTCTCAATAAGAAAGAATTTTGCCTGAGACTAGTTGAAGCAATTTCGACATGAAACAATGACTTGTCCCTAGATCCCTAGTAAATGAACAATGGTTCACTAAAGGTTCTTTCTTCAAATAATGTCAAATCGTTATGTTTATTTGGACTTTCTTTCAATATGAAATTTACCTGTCTGTAAAAAGTTTAAAAAATGAATTTTCATTGAGAAAGTGAAGTTTCTTTATTATTTTTCATTGCAAATATGTACCTAATGGTCACCCCACTAAAATCCACCCTAACTACGTCGTCTATTAACATAATAGTTGTCATAGTCCCGGCGTGTAATCCCTATTAGGGAAGCACCCCCCCCCCTTCCCCTTCCCCCACCTCTTACCCTTCGCCCGGCGCACGCAACCCTTTCCCATACCTCCCCTTCCCCTACTCTGCCCCCCCACCTCCCCTACACCTGCGCCAAGTCTGAATCAGTTCGGTGAACTTAATCAGGGGGGAATCGTGCAGACTTCTATTAGAACCATAGATAATAGAAGATATAATAAGTATTGCTCTGCTGAAAGACCACCATTCAGAATTTAAAAGGTTGTTTGAAATTGCTTTAGCCTTTTTAGTGAGCAGATCTAAATAGTCGGGTACTTCCCCGTTCCCATCTCCTTTCCCTCCACACTACCTCTAGCCTCACAACATTCCATAGATGCCATAATCTCACTGGTTCCAGATGGGAGCAGTTCAGATAACCTTTTAGAAAATATTGATTTCCTCTGTTCGGTACGAAATACACGATAAAACTAACTATTCCACATCTCATACTAAAAAAACTAACAACAAAGAACGTTCCTTTTTTCAGAAGGACGTGCACAGAACACAACAATATCTTTTCAGTCGCTGATATTTTCCATTTTTCTTCAGTTCAATTCACTAAGGCCAAGTCGTTCCAAAGAAATTCACGTGTGACAAAGTCATCAAATGCGCCCTTTAATTTTTTTTGACAGTTGAAGGTTTTCCGTTAAATACCGATTTTAAGTCCGGTTTAGCTTTGGAACAAATTAAAAGTACATCATAAGTACAGTAAAAGTACAGTTTAAAAGTTGCATACGTACGAAAGTTAATATCAAAAAACAAAATACGTATATACAGTAGGTAATTAAAGAATAGAGATTTATAATTATAAATTTAGGTTTCTCATAACCTGCCTCACTAGGCTAGCCTGTGTTGAGGCAGTAATTTTATGTCAATTTATTATACTTACTGTGAACATACCTACACTTACATTAGAATAAAATCACACAATAGAATGGTTGCATTAATAAAAACAATAACATTGGTACAATAATAACAGCATTGGTTCAGTATTAATTTCGAATTTGGGTGAGTGCACCGGTAAATGCTCTATCATTATTTTTTATCCAAATTTTTATGTTTTTTTTGAAATTTTTTTGTGAATCACATTTTTTTATACTAATTGGAAGAATGTTGTAAAGTCTTGTTGCAAGGTATCTGAAGCTTTGTTGACCAAAAGTAGTATGAGTTATGGGAATTTGTAGTAAATATTTGTTATTGTTTCGAGTACAGCGAGTGTTTAATCTTTTTTCATAGTATATGTGTATATTTGTGTATAGATGAATGAGGATTGTTTTTGCATATATCTGCCGAACGTCAAACACATTCATAATATTGAAGATTAAGTTGGAGTCTGTAATTAGAGGTAGTCTAAGAATTAATTTTATAATAGTTTTCTGTGCCTTTATGATTGGGTCCAGTGCTGATGCAGTACCGCCTCCCCATGCTATGATACCATACTCAATAATGGATTGACAGACTGCAAAATAAATCATTTTCAAGTGTTTTAAGTCGAGAAAGTTTCGTATCGTTCTGAAAAAGTGCATGGTTTTTCTTATTTTGTTAGCAAATATTTGAGTGTGAATATTCCATTTGAGATATGGATCAATTGTGAGGCCGAGATACTTCATCTGTGTAGTGCGCTCAATGTAGGGACACTGACAAGATTCATCGGAATTTAAACATGTGTGTATTCTAATAGAGGCGTCATCATGAGGTTGACCTGTTATATTTATGCTTGATGTGACATATTTAGTTTTCTCAGTGTTCAATGTGAGCGTATTTGTATCTAACCACTTTTTTATAATGTTTATATCCGTTTCAGCTTTTTTGTAAACAGCTTGCCAAGTGTCAGCTTCAAATAGTAAAACAGTGTCATCGGCAAAACTAACTATTTTTCCCTGAATGTTAAAGTTACATAAGTCGTTGATATATAAAAGGAACAAAGATGGTCCTAATATGCTACCTTGAGGTATCCCATAGTGAGTTGAGCATAGTGAATTGTGATCAGCAGAAGATGACAACCATCACGTTGTTAAGCTTGTCAGATAATTACAATTATAATTATAATAATTACAATTGGATAGAAAGCTGTAACGCACACATCCGCGTAAAACGGAGACCATTCAAATGATGTTTAAAAAAACGATATGGCGCCTCGCATGATGCCCATAGAAACTATATTATGGTTTTTCCACTAATTACACTTGACTAGATTTTTTTACTCGTTCGTCTTCAGACCATCATTTTGAATTAGAATTCAAAATTTCGATCGATTCGGCCCAATAGATCCTGAGATAATGGCTTGCAATTTATTTTAAAAAATTCAGGAAATTTCAGTTTGGCCGCAAAATCAATAAGGCAATTTTGATTTAACACACCCACAAGTCACGAGCCGCCACTGCCACTGGGATCCTAGTACGGTCAATCGATATGGATAACTTTCGGTAACTTCTCATCGTTCTCTATAGGACAACTGCAGATCGCTAAAGTACAAACAACTGTTGAAGTCGAATATATTAAGAATACTTAGTGATTGTGAACTGTGACTTTGATTTAAAATTTCACAGCATATAAAAAATACGATTTAGATATAAAATAAACATTATTTTTCTTTTAGAAAGACTGTATAGTTTAAAGTTGATTTGTAAAAAGTTTACAGCATTTTGTTATTTTTTTTTAATTACAATATTTTTTTTATAATTAATTTACTAACTTTTTTTATTTATTTTAAGAATAGATAATACATATTGTAATCAGCAAACAAGTCCTGCTAAGCCAATTGAATTGGCTTGTCAACAGGTGCTTATATTTTAGTTATATATAGATTTTTACATTTAAAATTTACATCTTATATCTACAGATTCAACTTTTTTTTTTTTAATACATATCAATATCAATATAAATATTTTTTTCCGATAGCCAATTTTTCACCATATATTTAACCTTATTCGTAGAATTACATTGCTTTATATTGTCAGGTAATAAATTAAATATCTGTGGTATGATATATTCAAACGTTCTCTGTCCGTACTTATTGTTAAATTTCGGAACTATTAACCCGTCGTTGCGCGTGAATCTAGTGCTGTATTTATGTTCTAATTTATCTTTATGCTGCGGGGTAAATATATGCTGAATTATAATTTTGTGCCATAGTTATTGCTTTAACAGGTAAAATTTTGCCACTCTGAAACAGCAACGGTGTATCATGTCTCTGTTTGAAAATATTAGGGACGACTAATAATTTTACAATTGCGTATTGTACAAATTGTACTTGTTTCAGATTGGTTATAGAAGTATTTCCCCATATTGTTAATCCATATCTTATAATAGATTCTGCCAGTGACATATAAATTATTTTAAGTGTTTCAATTGAAAGAAAAAATTTTAATGTGTACATTCTGAGTCTTTTACAGGTTTTTTTAATATGTTTGTCCCATTAAAAAAAAAATAATCTACTGTAACACCAAGATACACGTATTCCGTAACTAATTCTAAGCTTTCACATTTACAATTAGTTGGAATATGAAGTACAAAACTCTCAAGTAATTATTCAACTACATTTAAACTGTTTAAGTATTATAATATGTCAAATATAAACTTCAGTACATCTTGTAGACGTATCATTTAACGTAGATAAAAATAAAGTAGATAAAAATAAGATTATCTTTCTAACACAACCTCCGATAGGAGTGGGCCAAAAGAAGAAACATGCGAAGATAGAAAAGCAATTTTACTGCCCATTATTTAATTAGCAAGATGTGTAGTTAATTGCTTCCTATCTCAATTAGTACCGTATCCCAATTCGATTATTTATCGGAAATCTGGCAATCACGGCATTATCGATTCGTTACAAAACTAATGGCCCGTGAAGTTACTTAATTTACACAATAATCGTTCCTTGCTTCCTATTTTATTATAATCCTTTTAGCAGATTCAGCCATTGTTAATTGTTATATCGAAGAGTAATATAGCAGAATCCAATAGCCTTCATCATTTTGTGAAGGTTATACTAGAATGATTAGTTTGATATAATATTGTATTTTTCACAAGAAATACATTTTTAATTTTTTTTTTAATTGCCGGCAACCCGGGCGTTTATTGAAATACAATTAACATATACAAGCAAGTAACCCGCCTCACCAGACAAGGTCTGTTCTGAGACGGGTACATATTTATTTATTTATTTATCATTAACGCCCTTATGGGCTTTTACACACATTTACATTTTAATGTTTTAGTGCATACAGGTGTGTTTAGAATACAAAGAAAACATAAATAGTTTTTAAATCGTTTGCAAATAAATAGTTTTTTAATCGTTTGCCCGGAAAGCAAGAGGTCCTGGGTTCGAGTCCCAGAGGTGTCAATATGTTTTTCTGATTTTTCTGTTTCCAGATTTTCGATTGAGTTTCGCTTATATTGTCGTCATTTATTTAAATATTACAATTTGAGGTTTTACTCATAAAGTTAAAAATTAAAAATAAAACTAAATAAAATTATTGACGACCTCCGTAGTCCAGTGGGTAAGACTCTTGACTCACAATCTTGAGGTCGCGGGTTCGAACCCGGCATGCGCAAATAAATTTTATTTGATTAATTTGTGTTATTTCACAATTAATTCATTTAAAATAATATATAGTATATTTGCGGCATGTTCCAGAGTGGAAGATACTATTAGTATCGCCCTGGTGTAAGACCACCATTCAGAATTGAAACGTTGCTTGGAAATGGCTTTAGCCGTGTTTGGTGACCAGATCTGAATAGCCAGGTACTTCCCAACCTTCCTCTTCCCCACCTCCTTCCCCTCCCCACTACCTTCAGCCTCACAACATACCCCAATTGGGGATGCCATAGTCTCACTGGCTCCAGACGGGAGCAGTTGAGATTCTTGTGGGGTATTCACTGTAAAAAAAAAAAAAAAATTGTAAATTGTTGTTGGTTATAGTGGGATGTACATAATGTCGTAAAACCAAAAATATAAAAAGAATTATTGAGAATTGTTCTAAGGTTATCATGGAATGTACATAAGGGTGGTCACAAGTAATCAAGAAATGAGATTGGTGAAGTTTCAGCTCAGCTGTAAAGAACTTATCATACCTCTAACATACTTAGTCAACCTGTCTATAACTGAAAGCATATTCCCTACGGCTCTCAAAAAAGGTACTGTGATACCAATTTTTAAACAAGGATGTAAAAATGACATAAACAATTACCGACCAATAAGCCTTCTCAACACATTTTCAAAAATATTGGAGAGAATATTAAAAAAACAACTCTTATCCTACTTAGAAGACAATAAAATATTATCGGAAACACAGTACGGTTTTAGGGAGAACTTAAGTACTAGTGACGCCATAGAAAAAATTACAGATATGATCACTAAAAGTTTAGACAGTGGAGAAAAAACTTTGGCAATCTTCATAGACTTACAAAAGGCTTTTGATACAATAGACCACAAAATACTTTTTGCTTAACTTACAAAAATTGGTATGACAAATACAACACTAAAGTTGCTAAAAAGCTATATGATGGAGCGTACACAGAGCGTTCAAATTAATAAGAGAAAAAGCGAACCTCTCCTAATCAACCATGGCGTACCGCAAGGAAGCGTACTAGGACCAATATTGTTTTTGATATACATCAATGATATCTGTAACCTAGAAACAAGAGGAAAAATTATTAGTTTTGCTGATGACACAGTAATTTTATTTAACGAAAAAGATTGGATAAATACTTACAAAGAAGCGGAACACGGGCTTAGTCTCCTGCAAACCTGGCTTAAAAGAAATTCCCTCACGCTTAATGTTATTAAAACAAAAAATCTTACATTTTCTATAACAGCCAGAGGGCAGCCGTCGGAGGACTTAAATCTCAAATTACACACATGCCAAGGAATTTATCAACAAAATCTAGGCTTATCATGCCTCTGTCCCACTATAGCACACTCCAAAAGCATCAAATATCTTGGAATTGAAATTGATGATAATCTCCGATGGAACTCACAAATTGACGTAATTACAAAAAAACTAACCAGGTACATATACTTCTTTAGAAACATTCGTAATATCCTCAACATAAAGGATATTAAAAAAGTATACTATGCTTTGTGTCAATCACAAATAGAGTACGGTATAACTGGATGGGGGTCTGCCTTGAGCACTCACACAGAGCGACTCAATATAGCCCAAAAAGGAGTACTAAAGACAATACTGAAAGTTCCGCTTAGAACTCCGACGGAAGAAATATTTAATAACTTTCAAGTCTTCAATGTACAGAAACTTTATTCAAAAAATATTTTATTTATACTCCACTGCCCAACATAAATACTCAACCAGGGCAGTAAGCAATAACATCCTGGTTACTCCCAGTTTGAACACATCTTTTGGACAGAGAAATAATAAATTCCATGCTATGAAATTATACAATGCTCTACCAGATCAAATCAAAAATATAAAGGAAATGAATATATTTAAAACAAAAGTAAAAACATGGCTGAGAGATCAAAGTGATAATAAAATTACAAACATCATGAAGACGATATAAAGACAATCCATAAGCAAATACAAATATTTAAAAAAAACTACAGGCCACCTCAGAACAGGAAATCCTAGTGAGGAGGTCTGTGAAAAAAAAAGAATCTATACTTATACTATACATTATACATACATGTACAAACCTTGCTATTGAAACTAATAATAAATAAATAAAATAAATTGGATAAGGTTAACCCGTGCCTCATCAAGGTTGAAGTTTTAACTTTCTATAAATTTTTTTTTTTCATAAAATACCTAACAATATTGCAATATTTAATTACATATGCTGTCCAGATTTTGCTTTATTTATTTTCTCAATTGGTACATTAAAAAGGGTGTAGTTAAAACTGTTTTCAAAGTAAATACAGCACAATCCAAATTGAAGATGATGAATTTAGGAGAAAAGAAAAGCAAAAAGGTTTAAAAAATAAGAAGAAAAAATGTTAAAAAAATTATTATTTAAAATATAAAAAAGAAAGTATTATAAAAGAAAGATGTTATTATTATTATTATTTACATTTACAATTAATTGTCAGATTAAGGTGGTAACGGCTTAAATAACGTGGCTTTTGAAGAGTCAGGAAAAAATTTTCGACATTCCGATACAACTTGTAACAGTTGTTCTTCGTCTTTTGTCAAGCAGGAATTGAAGTCTTGGATTAATTTTACCCCTCTTTCAGCTGTGTCATTGACAACCTTGAAACCGTTAACTATTTTTTTTGCTTTTAAATGCTTGTTAATGTAAATTGATCCCTGAAAAGATACATTTTGATACAATAAATGGCCTTTGTCATCCATCTAGCGTGATGAATGACACCAGGTACTTTGAAAAAAGTATTTTTGGGGGAGTACGTCCTAACACAATTAACGAAAGTTGAATTAATTCTTTGTCATCCCTTGGCTGTTGGTTTTTTAATTGTTCTGTAAGAAAAATTGATATTTCATCTGAATTCCCTATTTTATGTCTAATATTTTTATCTTCAATAGCAGTTTTGTATTTTGTCTTGTCTAGTTTCAACCATCTAGTCTGAAAATTTTTAAAAACAAAAACTGGAGTAACAAAAACTGCTTGACTTCTTCAACAGTGTTTTTTAATGCATCCTGATGAGCAATATCAAAAAGGCCATCAAGGGCTGACTTGAAAGCTTCTACTTTTTTATTTTGAGCTGTGCTTTTAGATCTGTTAGCGTTTTTTTGTAGTTTTCTCCACTCTTCGTACGTTTTTCAAGCTTTACAACACAATCTTTAAAGTGTCTGGTTGGTATCTTAGCTTTCTCCCAAAAAATTACAACTTCCTGTATTGTAAGTCTTGCAGCTTCTCTGGTGTTCAATTTCACTTGCCGTATATTATAAAATAAGCTGATAAAACTTGACAATTAGATGGTAATTTACTGCCAGTGATTTGATGAGACATGTGGCCAATTAAATACACCATTTCTTTGGATGTCCTTACGCTCTAACGTCAATGTCTACCTACATCCAAGGGCGGACCCAGGATTTTTTTCTGGGGGGGACGGGCGAAAAAATCAACTATTACTGTTAGAATTTGTTTCTGGGGGGGGGGACAAAAGGGGCGGACGCGCAAAACAATCAACAATTACTGTTAGGATTTTTTCTGGGCGGGCACAAGGGGCGGATGGGCAAAAAATCAACAATTACTGTTAGAAAGTTTATTTCTACAAGTTCAAGTATGCATCTACAGGAAGGTTTATGAAAGTGTCAAAACAATCGAAAAATTAAAATAATGTTTAATAAAGACAGTTTTAGCTTCTAACTATGTACTGTGATGGAATCTCCACAATACACAAAAATACCGTCTGGGGGGGGCACGGGGCACGTGCCCCCCCCCCCCCCCCCCCCCCTACTACTGCCTACATCCTTACATTATGTTCATAATCGTTTAAAATCGTGTGGATTGTTGTAAACGGAACTGGCGCCCTATGTTATTTTCAAAAAGAACCGTTGAAGTTTAAAAAAACAGCATCCCGATGAGAAAATGTCAGAAAGAAGATTTGGTAAACTTGGAATTTTGCAGTTTCAAAAACTTTGCTCTCGCATTTTCGAAAAAATTTCCAATATTAAAAAATATCCAAACATGACAAGATCTAAGAAAAAAAAATTCATAAACATTTTTCCGTAAATTTTGTTAAATAAACATTTGTTTTTGCAATATTCAAGAAAAAAATGAATTTACCAATACGGGTAATTTCCGGAATTCACGAAATATCAAAATGATATTTTTTTTATTAAATTTCCGACCAATTTTCCCTGCTAAAGTTTTACGATATTCGAAGTTTCTTTAATTTCTTAAGTTATTATTGGCAGTAAATTTCTTATTTATTCAATTTATGAGTTTGTTACTGAGTAGAAATTAATTTCGATTCATTCAGTTAATTTCAAATAAACGAAGTTCAAGCCGCCGCGCCGCACCCTGCAGGGCCTAGGAGCTAAACCCGCAGTAAGGAGATTTTATCTGCTAGTATCGTATCATTCAAATAATAAACATAAGTAGGTATCATTAAATTATTTGAGCTTGAGTTCAATATCATTCATACCAGAGTAATATAATTAAATTGATTATTTTTTTAATATTGAAATCATTTATTGCATAAAATAGCAGTCAATTATAAATTATCAAGAATTATTGTATTATTTTATACTATTTGCTGACCATAATTGAATTGTACGCGGAAATAGGAAATAGTCACACTAGTGACATCTAGGTAAATAACAATGAAACCATCATCAACTGCAAGAAGAAACCTTATTGATGGGCTGTAGGAACACACTTTAATTTGCAAATGTTATCACAGATGTCGGTAGTAGTACCTGTAATGAAATCTCCTTTGAGTGCTTTTTATTGCCATCATGTGCAAATTTAATTTATGAGGAAAAAGAACTCAAAGAAGATTATCACATTCCTACGTAATATTACAGAGATTTTCCTTGAGGCCTTGCAAACCTAAGGTTTACAGAAACTAAAGTTCTGCAGTCAATATTGTTTTGAATGACTATGGGGAACAGCTTTGGTAAAAATATTGGAACGTCATTTTTGACACTGATGTTGAAGGTATTCCAATTGGGTTCAATTTATGTTGAAAAATCAAAACGCAATTTTTTTTTAAAGTTCTTAGACGTGACATTGTGTTGAAATAAAGCAGAAAATAGAAGAGTCTGGCCCTATAAAATTAGCACAGATTAAGTAGGTATAATTCATATCCATTGCATAAAATCAAATTGTAATATGTAAATGAGATCCTCAGCGAGGAATTTATGAGGATATCATTATCTCTACTTGTTACTAAGAAATGAAGACAATAAATCATTATTATTTTTTTTTTCAGCTAAGGGTCGTCCATTAATCATATGATGTTTTTTTAGCAACTTTTTAACCCCCCCCCCCCCCCTCTTGGTGATATGTGGTGAGGTTTTACGCTACCCCCACGCCCCCTAACCAAAATCACGTGTATTTTTTTTTTAGTACAAAGTATATTGAAATTTTCAGAATATTTTCCTTAAATATAAGTACCAATTTCCAGGGAGACATTAATGTTGCAGGTTGTTTTTGACTGGCATTTGGTTTAGAAATCGTGCCTTCAACGAAATATATATATATGTTCAACGAAATAAAATACACGTGATATCTCATTATACCCACCTCCCCCGTCCCGTGATATTTCGTGATTTTTTTCCGAACCACCCCCCCCCCCCCCCCTTTCGAGCCTCAAGTGATTAATGGACGACCCCTAACATCGTCTTTTCCGGGGTAAGCTGGGGAACTTGGGAGGCGGGTATGGGTACCGCCACCCATGGAACCATTTATTGCATAACCAACAACCCTGCCATACGTTACCCCAAGTTCCGTACATTTGGTGACTTAGCCGGCGTGCCCGGGTTCATGAGGTGAGGTCTAGGCACACATGCGTTTGCTCGCCTACTATGTGGCGGGTCGGATCGGGAGAGACTCTCTCCTCGACCCACACATACATCTGTCAACCCTAGAGACATTGACCCCCAGATTTCTACACACCTCTCATAACTTTTCCTTCCCAGAACTTCCTCTCCTTCCTTACTCTAAAAAGACCCTCCAAAGACCGCCCAACTTATGTACACGATTATGAGAATGGGTCGCTTCTACGATTCGTTCTTGATTTTCCGGCCTCTGAGTTTCCTCTTGCCTACAACGCGGGTGTCTTCAAAACACATGTTCACTCCTTCCCCTCCTCTAAAAGAACCTCCAGCATCTTTGAATACGAGATAGGTCCAGAAGGAAATTATTTTCCTCAGGGCCTCCTGTGTGTAGATAATGTAAAAAAATTCCACGTGTACAGTTCACAAGCGGTAGAAGTGAAACCTTCAGAAAACTAAAGTAGACAAGAGTGGGGAGGCTACGAAGCACCGCACAAACAAGAGAAAGATTATACTATCTCATTCTCTCGCAGACTAAATCCTATCGATGTGTGGTTGTCTCTTTTTAGTGTCGCTTTTTCGTTTCATCGAGTTACAAATCACAACGGTTCTCAAGATGTTTTCACTTCTTAAATATATATTTTTGTCTTCATTAATTTATTATTATTTCATTTCGTTTCACTGCAAATAAATGCGTCCAGCCGCAACTGAAAATCCCATTTTCCCAAATTTAGCATTCCCCCGTTCTGTGAAGGAATGGCTTGGCAACGCGCAGTGCCCGCCTAATGTAATAATGTTGCCAAACGTTTACATTAAAAATGCACACACTGGTCTAGCTGATGGTCGGCAACCTTTGGAAATTGTCCAACCCATCGTCTTGCACCGCAGTGGGAGGAATGGATTCATACGTCCATCACTCTTGGGTACACTTTCCTACCCACACCTCATACCTTTTTTCCTTTCCAGAACTTCATCTCGTTCCTTTTCCCAAGGATACCTGCTACACAGCATCCCCAAAGGGATGCCTTAGGGCCTCCTGTGTAGGGTTCCCAGATCAAAAAATCAAAATTCCGGAGAAAATTCCTGACATTTGATAAAAATTCCGGACTTTCTTGTAAATATAAAAAATGAATGTCGTTATGCATCGTGGCATTTCAAAACCCGCGTCAGGGGGGGGGGGGGGGAGGCGGATTTTTAAGATTTCGAAAGTGGTAGGTATTCCTTTTAACTAACTAACTAACCATCACGCCGTTTCCCCGCAGGGGTAGGCAGAGACGGACCGCCAAACAACTCGGTCTTGGCACACACTCTTTGCCTCACTCACATTCATACATCGTCTCATACATTCTCTTCTATTATTCTGACTTTTGACATGACCCGACTCAAGTATCTGATTCACTTGATCGTGCCATGTCTTCTTCGGGCGTCCCCGACTTCTTCTACCATTCACATTCGCGTCGTATATTCTTCTTACACTACTTCCTTCGTTCATTCGCTCTACATGCCCAAACCATCTGAGGGTCCCTTTCTTAATCTTACTCATTATGCTTACATCAGCCTTACATTCTTTGCGGATATCCACATTTCTCACACGATCATACATTGTTTTACCACACATACGTCTCAGGGATCTCATTTCAACTGCATTCAGTTTACTTTCATCCTTCATCTGCCAGTTCCATGCCTCACTGCCATACATCAGGGTAGGTACCAGGACTCCATTGTGGACTGCTAGCTTCGCTTTTTTTGACAGTTTTTTATTAGCGCCAACGGCATTCAGTCCACCATTAATGGAGTTACCGGCATTCACCCTTCTTTCAATATCTCTTTCAGCCTTCCCATCTCTCGTAAACATACTACCCAGATACTCAAACTCATCCCTATTCCTTTTATGTTAATAGAAATGGTATAGGCACAAAATGCCAATGTTTAAAGGGTCTTTTCCTTAATGGGAACCCATCTCCACTCTTATCCTACTTAGAAGACAATAAAATATTATCGGAAACACAGTTTGGTTTTAGGGAGAACTTAAGTACTAGTGACGCCATAGAAAAAATTACAGATATGATCACTAAAAGTTTAGACAGTGGAGAAAAAACTTTGGCAATCTTCATAGACTTACAAAAGGCTTTTGATACAATAGACCACAAAACACTTTTTGCTAAACTTACAAAAATTGGTATGACAAATACAACATTAAACTTGCTAAAAAGCTATATGATGGAGCGTACACAGAGCGTTCAAATTAATAAGAGAAAAAGCGAACCTCTCCAAATCAACCATGGCGTACCGCAAGGAAGCGTACTAGGACCAATATTGTTTTTGATATACATCAATGATATCTGTAACCTAGAAACATGAGGAAAAATTATTAGTTTTGCTGATGACACAGTAATTTTATTTAACGAAAAAGATTGGATAAATACTTACAAAGAAGCGGAACACGGGCTTAGTCTCCTGCAAACCTGGCTTAAAAGAAACTCCCTCACGCTTAAAATGTTAATAAAACAAAATATCTTACATTTTCTATAACAGCCAGAGGGCAGCCGTCGGAGGACTTAAATCTCAAATTACACACATGCCAAGGAATTTATAAACAAAATCAAGGCTTATCATGACTCTGTCCCACTATAGCACACTCCAAAAGCATCAAATATCTTGGAATTGAAATTGATGATAATCTCCGATGGAACTCGCAAATTGACGTAATTACAAAAAAACTAACCGGGTACATATACTTCTTTAGAAACATCCGTAATATCCTCAACATAAACGATATTAAAAACGTATACCATGATTTGTGTCAATCACAAATAGAGTACGGTATAACTGGATGGGGGTCTGCCTTGAGCACTCACACAGAGCGACTCAATATAGCCCAAAAAGGAGTACTAAAGACAATACTGAAAGTTCCGCTTAGAACTCCGACGGAAGAAATATTTAAAAACTTTCAAGTCTTCAATGTACAGAAACTTTATTCAAAAAATATTTTATTTAAACTGAAAAAAAAACATATATGTATACTCCACTGCCCAACATAGATACTCAACCAGGGCAGTAAGCAATAACATCCTTGTTACTCCCAGTTTGAACACATCTTTTGGACAGAGAAATAATAATTCCATGCTATGAAATTATACAATGCTCTACCAGATCAAATCAAAAATATAAAGGAAATGAATATATTTAAACAAAAGTAAAAACATGGCCGAGAGATCAAAGTGATAATAAAATTACAAACATCATGAAGACGATATAAAGGCAATCCATAACCAAATACAGATATTTTTTAAAAACTACAGGCCACCTCAGAACAGGAAATCCTAGTGAGGAGGTCTGTGAAAAAAAAAGAATCTATACTTATACTATACATTATACATACATGTACAAACCTTGCTATTGAAACTAATAATAAATAAATAAATGGTCAAAAGAAAGGAACAGGTTTTTTATAGAGTCTATTCTCTTAACAGAGTATAATTTTAAAAATATGTCTTGCGAAATGTTCTACAAAAGTATTATTGAAGATTCGGAAGTGTTGAACAATAAAGGCAGTATAGCCGTTTATGTATTTAAAATAAATAAATAAAAATAAAATAAAAATATTTCTGGAAGCATTAAATATCAGAAGTGATGTTTTTACTTTGATTTGTAATAAAAATAATTTGGTTTATTTCGTTTTTTATATCAATCTCCACTTAATTGTAGAAATTCCGGACTGTTTAGAATTCCCCCCGCATTCCGGACAAAGACCTATATTTCCGGACTTGTCCGGAAAATTCCGGACGTATGGCAACCCTACTTCTATGTAAATAATATGGAAAAAAATCAATTCCAATTTTGAAAAGGACACTACTTAAATGCTTAACAAATTCGAGCTCATTGAACCAGACTTCCAGGCACAGACAGACCCAGAATGTAATTTATATGTTTAATAGAATCAATATGTTTAACAATTCCTTAACTACTCCTTGTAAATTACAAGGATCTTTTTACGTGCACGTGTGTGACGTGACATTCTGTTAATGTATTATATAATTTATAAAAATCAATTTGCTTGCTTACATGTATGTTTGTCCCTCATGCGTCGCTAAACCATAAGGTCGCCGGTTCGAACCCGGCATGCGCAAATAAATTTTATTTGATTAATTTGTGTTATTTCACAATTAATTCAGTTAAAATAATATATAGTAAATTTGCGGCATGTTCCAGAGTGGAAGATACTATCAGTATCGCCCTGGTGTAAGACCACCATTCAGAATTGAAACGTTGCTTGAAAATGGCTTTAGCCGTATTTGGTGACCAGATCTGAATAGCCAGGTACTTCCCAACCTTCCTCTTCCCCACCTCCTTCCCCTCCCCACTGCCTTAAGCCTCACAACATACCCCAATTGGGGATGCCATAGTCTCACTGGCTCCAGACGGGAGCAGTTGAGATTCTTGTGCGGTATTCACTGTAAAAATAAAATTAAAAAAATCCGATTACGGTGAAACTATGGGGATTTGATGTCCGCACTCGCGCGATGGTTTCTAAATATAGTGGTGCGGTTTGGCGTTATGAAATAATTTCATAAACTATTCGTCCGATTCCGATGAATCTTTGTCGAGTTGTTGTGAGCACGCCCGCGAATGTTTCTATGTATACTGGAGAGCTCTGGCGTTATGAAATTTGAAAATGCAATAGGTGGATGGCATGCGAGCTGTTTGAAAATTGAATGTACCGGGACTGAATGAATGGAACGCGGGAGGGAGGAGGGGAACGCGGGAGGTGGTTTCGCGGGATAGGGAAGGCGGAGTGGGAACGCGTGATGGGAAGGGGACGCAGAAGGAGAAGGGGAGGCGGAAGGGAAACGGGACTAATGGAAAAGGACACGCAGGGAAAAACAATTTCTTTATTAAGTGGCGTTGCAACGCATGCCGGGAACTCGCTGGTCTTTCGTAAAAAGATTTGTAAAAATAAAACTTCTCAAAATTTAGAGGCAGAATTCTTAGAAAGAAAAATTCAGAAACTCGCTCGAAATTCAATGTTTGTCTTCCCACTATAAAGCAAGTGACTCACTCTGCCAAATTTTCGAGATCGATAAATTTCTCCATTCGCCAAGAGGGGATCTTCCACATTCCGAGATGTCCTGAGTTATCTATAGACCTAGTAGACAAAAGTAGACGAACACAACATTTCATGGCTTCGAAATTTACGTGACTGGTTCGAGTGAAGTTCCGCTGCGGCTCCGTGCTACAGACTGCAGGGTAAAAATTGCTTTGATTATAACCAACCTTCAATACAAGAACCACAGTTTTGGGAGCCGGTGGGACCAGGGGCGCGCACTCCATATAGACACATAAGCACTGCCTACCCTACCGTATTTGTAAAACATAAGCGTGCAAACAATATTATAATTTACTAAATTATTGCTAAAAATAAATACACACTTTCAAAAATAGGCGCGAAAAAGCTGAGAAACCGAAACTACGCGAGCGCCACATCAGGACGGCATACTACAAACGTGGCATAAACTGTAACTAGAAACTACACGCGCGCCCTCCGACTGCCTCACTAAAATGCGGCCTAAGCAGGAATTATTTCTGCTTGGAGCTAACTTCATACAAGATATAATATCAATGTTTACGAAATGCACACAGCATAGAGTAGAACTGTCACTTTGAATTTGCTTCTATGAGGTTTTTTTGTTAGTCAGGCAGTGCTTTCTGGAACAAAATTAGCAAATGGCAATCAGTGACATCTGTTGTTATCTATTTCTATCAACTAGTTGTCTTTCCAGCAGCAAGCGCACTTAGCACAAACTTGTACGAAGGGAGTTATTTGTAGAAAGTTTTTTATTTAATCATTTGAATCAATTTGGCGGTTTTCCTACTGCCTACCCTGATCAAAAACTCTGTACACGCCACTGGGTGGGACCATGGCATCCCCAATGGGATACTTATCAATGTTGTGATGCTGGAAGTTGAGGGGGAGGGAAGGAGACGGGAAAGTTGATGGTTGGGAAGCCAACCAAACCAAATGTCAAAATACTTGAAGAATGTAAAACTTTTTAATTAGATTTGTTGCTAAAGTAGTTATTAGCGACCCTCAATCAAACATTTGATACAGAAAAATCAGAAAAAAGTGATATTTAAAACCTTATTGATTTTGTATTATTTTTATATTATGAAAGCAGAAAACTACCGCATACGAGAAAATCAGAGTCACAGAACTGCCTACTATATTGGGGGTACTTGACTTACTTTAACCAATTATTCCTGACATTATTTAGAGTAAAAAATGTAAATAAAATTTTGCTCTCCGGTGAATTTTTTGACACCTTTTTTTCTACAAAATCAAACAAAAAAAATTCTTCCGCATGTCGTCACTGTTCACTCAGCCGAGCATGGAACTAGGATTGCATGGAAGCGGTATAGGCATTTCAGAACGTACTAAACCGTCAAAACCTGTGTAGCTATCTCCATTTTTGGCCGGCGTGAAGAGGGGATAGAAACGGGGTTACCGCCCAGCGCGCGGGGGCAGGGTGAGCGTTCTACAGAAAAGGGCCGAACTGGTAATGGGATTAACATTATTTAATTTATTTTTTAATAAAAAAAAACTTTTGTCAGTTTTTTTTCATATTTTAGGCACAAAATATAATTACCCGTTGTGTATTATTTGCTGAACGAATTTCTTCATCAAAATTAATAGTTTACTTACTTTTAACCACTTTTATTGTTTATAAAAAACCGGCATATTTCGTGAGCAATGCTCACTTCCTCAGGGTTTAATTATTTAAAAGATAAATTAAATGAAGACAATATTAACGAAACTCAATAGAAAATCTGAAAACAAAAAAAATCTGAAAAAAATATGGGCATAACTGGAAGGTTTTACTGACAAAGTTAAAAATAAAATATATCCTAGACTTGCAGAAAAGTCAATAGATGTCGTATATTAAAAATAAAATGGTTAAAAATATATCCAGGCCCTTTCTAGATAGCATTTAGTTCGGGTTTGAATCTTGCAATCATACATGTAGATAGCAGCCAATTAAATACGCGTCAAGAAAATGAAGATAATGTCGGTAGTTCTTATTCAAAGTATGATACAGTTAAAAATGACCGAATCGGATAGGGACACATTAACTCAGTTGGCAGAGTTGCGGGCCCGGAAAGCCGAAGTTCTTGGGTTCGTGTCCCGATTTAAAGGAAGCGGCAATACGGCCGGAAATATACCTAACTTATATTATTTTTAATTATTAAATTTTGAAAACACAGATCAATCGAATAAAATTTATCTGCGCGCACCGGGATTTGAACCTCCGGATTGCTAGTCAAGAGCTTTACCCCTCGACCCCGAGGGCATGTCAATGTGACTTTTACATGACAATACAGTGATTATAAACTTTGAATTAACATTGTAAACATATTTAAAAGGAGTGTTAAATTAGTAGGAAAAAAAAAACTAAAAATAACAGTGCAAAAAAGACAAAGTAAAAATGTTTAAAAATTAATAAGCAAAATGATAAAAAACACATACCTATGACATGTGTAAATCACAACTTTATATTTGTGCGTTATGATTAATAAAAATATAAAAGTTTTTTGGTAATTTTTAATTATTATAATTTAAGTTGACTGATTCGGCCCATCGGCAGTCGGAGTTCACGTGATAACATCGGGCCCATGGCGATGGCGGTTGAAATGAACACGCCGAAAATTATAAAATGTATATTTAAGCTATGTTTAAACACTTTCCTGTGAAAGGTAAGACCGTCTTTCTTCTTAAAGGTCTTCATAGAACTACTTTTACACAAGTTTACGGCGCGGTGGACCATTTTACTATGTTTTATGAACGTTTTTCTGGGAGCTCTATGCGCGACCGAGGTGTAAAAGCCAATGTCAGCCATCTAAAAACCGTTAGGTAAAATTTTTGAAAAGGCATACTTTGGGAGGGTGGGCGCACTTTACATGCCGTCTCTCTAATATCCATACTCTTAGCAGCCGAGTGACCTACCAACCCACAACCCGCCTCCAGCTGTCCAACACCTACCATTTTTTATGTTTTTGTAGAAAAAAAAACATAAATAAATAAAATGTCACCGAACACCAAAATTTCATTTACATTTTTTACTCCAAATAAAGTCAGGAATCCCTTGTTAAAGTAAGTTAAGTACGTCCCTTAACACCCTGTAGAGAGGAACAAAGATGCATAATGAAATGCCCGAAAGTCTGAACGATGAAGGCAGAATGAATGTATTTAAAAATTGAAAACTAGGAAATAAGTAATATTTAAATATGTTTAGTGTCGTGACCAAAGAAAGGAAGGCTTTGCCTCTTTTATTGACTACAAAAAGGCATTTGACAGCTTGCTTGCGGATTGTAACGTTGACACCAAAGACCAAAATTTCATTAAAAACCTGTATTGGTTCAAAACAGCAGAAATAAGACATGGGAATGAGAGATCTAATGCAAGGAGTACGACAAGGCTGTATCCTGTCGCCACTATTGTTTAAGAGGAATATAAACGCTAGAAATATTTCGAATCTCTTGCCTGCAAAATTTTAAAATCGACCGCCTAGTAAGCGAAAAAGTGGTTTTTATTTATTTAGTGCATAATTTTATAAGAACGAAAAAAAGTTAAAACATGGAAAACCTCAAAAATAGTCTTAGCCATAAAGGGGTACTTTAAAAAAATTGGTTATTGTGTTACTTCATAGTTAAGTCATGAAAAAATATTTATTTGGTGGTTTACGCTTATATTTTTTGTGACGTAAATAATAGTTTTATTGTAATTCCAATACATAGAAAAGCTAGTAAAAGCTTCGATTTATCCGTAGCATATTTTTTGATGTTTATACTGTAAGCCGATTCGTCGTAAAGATTAATCAAAATAGTATCTAAATAGGATTTCACGTATATATTCATCTCTATTCCAACTATGTCTTTAAAAGAGCCCTAAGTAATACTGAGAAGGGTCCGAAGATCAACGGAGTTGTTATTAATGACATTAGATACGCAGATGATACTGTATTACTAGCTGACGGTATCGATGATCTCCAAGAACTATTAAATCTTGTTAATAATGCTGGTGAGCAACTGGGCCTAACAATAAACGTCAAAAAAACTAAATAGATGACATTTGGACGACTAGATCACTTTGAATCAGTGATACAGTTAAATGGTTGCAATGTCGAAAAGGTGGAAAGATTTCGATACCTCGGCAGTATTCTCACGGAGACTCTTGTCCCAGATGTGGAGGTTAGATGCAGAATTGAAGCAGCAAGAACTGCGTTCATTAAAATGATATCTCTCTTCTGCAATGACAATATCAGCTTAAAACTAAGGCAGAGAATGCTAAAATGTTATGTGTGTTCGGTCTTGCTGTATGGATGTGAAACATAGACCTTGAAAGTAAATACCGTGAACAGGTTAGAGGCTTTTGAAATGTGGCTTCACCGGAGAATGCTCAAGGTCCTATGGACCAACTTGATCACCAACACATAAATTCTCAGGCGGGCTAAAACAGATAGAGAACTGCTTACTTTAATAAAAATCAGGAAAATTTCATATCTGGGTCATATACTTCGAGGGGAGAGGTATCACTTGCTCCATTTAATATTTAAAGGCAAGATAGAGGGTCGCCGAGGGTCTGGTAGGAGACAAATGTCTTGGCTGCGAAATGTACGAGAGTGGACCGGCATTAGAAGTGTGGAGGAGCTATTCCGGGCAGCGCAAGACAGAGAGACATTTTCAAGAGTGATCGCCAACGTCGGGGGGACCTGATACGGCACACAAACAAGAAGAAATATGTATATTTGAATTGAATTTCTCTTTTGTTTTTTTTTTTATTGAATGAATGTATGAAAAGTGGAATCTTGGAAGTAAAAATTAACCCACTTCCGGACATCCGAACGAGATGAAACTCTTCAAATAGACTCGTTGTCGATGACGATGCATAGTTAGATGGAGAAAGCATTATAGAAATGTATCATAAATTTATACAGCGCCCGTGAGGTTAAATACACAAAAATGTCTAATTTGTTGTAAAAATATAGTTTTATAAAATGAAATGTTACCTTTTACATATTAATTTACATAAGAATATAGTATAAACTAACTTAATAAATAATAATAAAAAAAAATCAGGGTGGTAACGAATAGTAATTTATAAAATATGTATGAAATAAAATTAACATCCAAAAACCACAATTTTAATAAAATATGTATGAAATAAAATTAACATCCAAAAACCACAATTTTAATTGAACACTATTTGTCGCCAAACAGTTTTACTCACACTTATTGACGTCAAAAGAAACTGATTATTTTTTAAATGATGAATTAATGAAATAATGTCAAACCACAACAAGTGGTTACATCTTTATAATTTAAATAAATTATAAATGAATCACGTTGCTAGCTAAAATAATGATTGCGGTTTTGGTTTTTAAATCACGATTTTAGAGCAAGGTGACGCACCACGTCGTATAAAATTCGGGATCAGGCTGCCAACTATATTTGATTTCTCCAACTAGACTCTCCCGACCCATCGCGAAGCACCGCAGTGGAAGGAATGGATTCATACGTCCGTCATTACTGGACTCACTGACACCCAGATTCCTATCCACCAATCATACCTTTATCCTTCCCAGAACTTCATCTCCTTCCTTTCCCTGAAAAGACTACACACAGCACCCCCAAATATGATTTTAAAGGCCTCAAGGGAAATAGTTTTCCTCAGGGTCTCCTATTGTGTACAGTTCACATGCGGTAAAAGTGAAACCTTCAGAAAGCTAAACTCGAGTATGATTTGGGAGGCGGGAATGGGTACCGCCGCCCGGGAACCTTAATTGGATAACCAACACCTCTGCCATAGGTCACCCCAAGCGGTTCGCTACGTTTGGTGATTTAGCAGGGGTGCCTGGGTTCATGGGGTGAGGTTTGTCTACGTCTTGAAGGCGGATGACCAGGACACACTGAACCCCAGATTCCTACCCACCCCTTAAACACTTTTCCTTCGCAGAACTCTCCTCTCCTTCCTTTCTTTAAAAAACCCTCCACACAGCATCCCCAAAGATGACATAAGCCGTGAGGGAAATTATTTTTCTCAGGGCCTCCTGTGTGGAGCTTATGTAAAACTAAAAAAAAAAGTGAGGAGTAGGATGATTGTATTGATATTGATATTGTTACCAAGTTTAAACAAGATTGGGGACTCTACGAAGCACCGCACAAAGAGGAGACCGATATAAAGGAATATAATGTGTATTCTATCTCATTCTATCACAGGCTAACTCCTAAAGATGTAAGTGTTTTACTCTTTTTAGTGTCGTTTTTTCGTTTCATTGAATTTCAAATCAAAACGGTAGAGAAGTTTTCTAACAAAAATTTTAGAAAATAAAATTGGTATAAAAAATGTCAATCTCTGGAATCCGAGCCAAAGTTCTTACCAAGAGTTCGTCACAAATAAATCCAGTGCCATATATTTTGATAATGGTATGATCAGAGAAAGATTTTGCATACATTTCCGATAACAATTTATCAAACGGAAGCAATCGGCTACGTGACCTGACTGAGCACTGACCATACTCTCTGCAAACACATAATCTGCCAATGATAATGTAATATATGAGTTTAGTAACACCTTCCATATTTTAGATAGGTCTACTCTTGGAATAGAGAACTCCAGTCCATTTTTTTGATGAATAAAGACCTTCAAACTTAAATAACTACTTTTTTATTTTTATAGTTAGTTTTAATAGTTAAAATAATTGCCAAAGTTTTAATTTTTCAAGTCCCCCGAAAACCACCGTATCTATTTTGGATTGTGTGACGTCATCACCCACCGATAGTTTTATTTACTGTCAAGTTGTCATTTTGAATCAGTGATGTTATGTCTAGGGAAATTTCCCTAGATCTATCGAATAAAAATATTTTTAGGGAAAATGGAAATCAGGAAAAAATCTAGGGAAATTTTGAACTCTGGCAATTTTTTTTATTACATGTGACAATATTACTGGTATTATTTATATATAATACATATATATATTTTTTCGAATTCCCATGAATATTAAATATTGTTCATGTACTTACATTTACTTACAATAGTGGTTCGCTACGTTTGGTGACTTAGCAGAGGTGCCCGGGTTCTTTGGGTAAGGTTTGTCCGGGTCTTGACGGCGGGTTCGTCGGCCCACCTTCTGCGTGGCGGGCCGGATTGGGAGATGCTGGTTGAGGGAGACCCTTTACAACCGGTTACCGATTGTCCGGGCCGCTCGGTAGTACAGGGGACCAACCCTCGGCTCACGACTGAGGGTAACGTGTGCAAAAATCCCGCCGCTGCTGTAGTGCCGGTTCCTGACTGGAGGGGACCCAGCAGCAGCGTTTGGGGCGCATTGGGCGACCTCTCCAGCCGGACTCCCCTGCCCATCGCCTTGCACCGCAGTGGGTGGGTTGGATTCATACGTCCGTCACTCCTGGAAACTCTGATCCCCAGCACCATACCCACCCCTCATACATTCTCCTTCCCAGACCTTCCTTTCTCCTGATAAAAACAAAAACTCAACTCAAATCATGAACTTAACAAGAAATATAAGCAACGTCTTTACAACGGCGGGAAGCAGGAGTCCCCGGTGCAGCCCAAAACTGTTGGTGAATTACACCAACATTCGCGGCCTGCACACCAATTTAAACTCTGTCCATCACCACCTTTTTTCTCAACGTCCGAACCTTCTTTTCCTGTCTGAAACACAGATAGCCGAGCCTGTAGACGCCTCCTATCTGAACTGCCCGGGCTTCACCCTCGCAAGCAAGTTCGGACCTAAAGGAGGTGTCTGGTGTCTGTCTCTATAGTCGAGCTGACGTCAACTGTGTGCGACTGTTGAATCTGGAAAACTCCAGATTCGACGATTTGTGGGTACGCGTCTACGAAATCGCGTTTCGCGGTACGAAATCTATTTTAATCCCCACTACCTTCAGCATTACAACATTTCCCAATTGGGCAGGCCACTTCTTCAGGACGATGGGATCATTTGGGGCTAACGTGCGGAATTCACATTTAAAAAATGTGGTTGTCATTTGCAGACAATATGACGACTATGTTACTTGACTTCATTAAAAGCTTATCATAGTGCCTACAATCATTTATTTATTATTCATGGTTAATTTGTAGATTCTGAGAAAATCGAATCAATTTAAATCCATTCAATGAATCATTAGATAAACAATTTAAAAGATACGTCGATTTTACCAGATGTTTCGGAAAATTGTAATTATCTACCTAAATTTGAAGAAAATTACTTATGGTTTATATACATATACCTACACATTATTTATTCATTTTCGGAAATTTGATATATATACCTATATAGTTTATACATTTTATCGTTTAGTTTTAGTTTGAACACGTATATATATTTAAGAAGCTAAAATAAAACCAAATGTTATGGATTTTCTTCTTGTGACTTTACCTTTAATAAAGACGTTTTTTAAGACGTTTAAAAATAAAAATATTGAAAATTATAAGAAAATTATAACCTACCTTAATCCCTTGTTTGCCGCTCGTGCACCGGTGTGTCATGAGATTTTACACGCGATTTTCACCCTTATGTATAAAGAAAGTGTATGAAGAACACGGTCAGAATCGCTTGCTCTATTATCGCCCTTTACCATAGCGAAACCTGCAATGCGCCTAGTCACTCCAAATAATTTATATTAATAATAATAATTTACCGGAGCGCGGGAATGTGCGCAGTTCTTTCGCATGCGCGGGAAAATATGTTTATCTACGATTTTGACCCTTTGACCCTACGAATTTGTAAAGGACAGTGTCAGAATCGCTGGACACAAAGTGTCATTTCTGCCGCCGGGTGCCGCGTCGTAATTGGAACAAAAAGTAACTCAAACAAAGTAACAAAACATTTATTTTATGGAGCTTATTCTGGTGGTGATTGAGACAAGATATCATATTATATATACTTATGGGTTATTGAAACTTATACTATGAGTAGGTATTACCTACGAGTTAACAGTATCTAATAATACCTACGAGTTACATTACCTAATGACACTTACGAATAATACCTAAGAGTTACAGTAACTAAGTAATTAAACTTAAAAGTTAGAGTACGTAATAATACCTACCCGTTACCGTATATAATAATATCTACGAGTTACAGAACCTAATAATACCTACGAGTCGTAACTAATAATACCTTCGAGTTACATTACCTTATTCTTAGGAGTTACATTACCTAATAATACCTACGAGTTACAATAACAAACATATAATATCTAGTAAGTAATATTACAGTACCTACTCAAAAATATTCACTAGTTACAGTACCTAATAATACCAACGAGTTCAATAACTGATAATACCAACGAATTTTAATAATACCTACTAGTTAAAGTAACTCTTAGATATTACCAGGAAATATGTCTATGCATGTACACGTAAATGAGTAGGCACGTAATTTTCTTCAAATTTAAGTAGGTAATTTATGAATTATGAATCATCTGATAAAATCGAAGAATCAATTAAATTTCTTTTGATTCATTGAAAGGTTTGTAGAAAATGTCGCGATTTTCTCTGAATCTACAAAATAATTATATCATTAATGGACTTTGTATATATCTTCTTATCTTTTCATCGAATTTTAGACTGGTGATCTAGAAGTATAATTATTTTATATTGCAAACACAGTAACGAAAATTATTTAAAAATATATATATGTTTACTTAACAGATAAACTTAGAGTTTCTAATTATACATTTGTTTTGTGAATACAACACAAGAGTCCCAATAGTAGTGAAAATATTGCATTCCAATTGGGGCATGTTGTAAAACTGAATGAAATGGGGAACAGGACATTATAGAAGAGGAAGGTTGGGAAGTGCCTGGCTATTGAGATCAGGGGGTCTAGCATGGGCGATCAATAAAACTCTGTGTCAATACGATATTGATTAAGAGGAATATAAACGCTAGAAATATTTTGAATCTGATGCCTGCAAAATTTTAAAATCGAGCGTCTTTTTGCACGAGGCAAGTAAGCGAAAAAGTGGTTTTTATTTATTTTGTGCATAATTTTATAAGAACGAAAAAAGTTAGAACATGGAAAACCTCAAAAATAGTCTTAGCCATAAAGGGGTATTTTTAAAAAATTGTTTCTTTTATTACTTCATAGTTAAGCCATGAAAAAACATTTTTTTTGGTGGTTTACGCTTATATTTTTTGTTACGTAAATAATAATTTTATTGTAATTTCAATACATAGAAAAGCTTGTAAAAGCTTCGATTTATCCGTAGCATATTTTTTGATGTTCATACTGTAAGCCGATTCGTCGTAAAGATTAATCAAAATGGTATCTAAGTAGGATTTCAAGTGTATATTCATCTCAAATCCGTCATCTATGGTCATTTATCAGTATTTGCGAGCACGGTCAACAATTGATGAGAGATATTCTGACCCTGCGATTGATAAATTTCAGCGCGACGTTCATACTTTCAGATACACACATATTTTTTGATAATGTCGTTCGTTATGCAAAATTACTAGCCTATTTATGAACGGCGTTTGACTGGCGAGGCTCTAGAATTGAAAGGTGCCGTACACGCAATTGGGAAGTTGTGAATAAATACCTAATTAACTCCCTTTTAGTGTCAAAAAGTAAATGCGGACTGCCAATGCATGTACCTATAGATTATCCTTACAATTCATCATTGCCAATTTATTCATATTTTTACGTAATTCTTTGGCGTTTGATGTTTCAGAATGTCAATTCATAGAAAACACCTACAGTCTTGCCAGCGTATATCGATTTCTTATTTATTTCCTGTCAATAACGGTTCGGCTGTCAACAGTGAAACCGTGCTTGAGATATCGATACAAAATCGATGGAAATAACGTCATAGATCTGATATTGCAGTTATCGATTTATTTTTTTTATTTTTTTATATTATAATAATTAATCGAGGCTTCTGACTCGCATAATGCTGTCATTTTTTTCCTCATCTGTTTTATTTATTTTAAGGTTTCATTTTATTTTATTTTTTTTTTTTTTTTTTAAATATATCCTATATATTAATGTTGCAATATTAATATATGTATGTATCTTTATAAAACAATGTATCATATATTTTCCATGTTGCACCATCTAATGAATTTCATGAGTCTTGAAATGGCATAGTAGTCGGTTGAAGCTATCAAATTATGAATTTCCGATGGGTTTGAGGTCATCAATATTGTTACTCTCTGTTGTTCAAATTTAATGCACTTTGTGAGAGTGTGTTCAATGTCTTCAAATTCTTCACATATAGAGCACATTGGAGAATCAGAGAGGCCTAACAGACACAATATTCTTCCCATTAGTGCATGTCCGGATCTTAATCTAAAAATGACTCTCATTTCTGATTGATTTCAGTGAACCATGGTGTTTTAAAGGGTTCTTTTTGAAGCTTTCTATACCATACGCCCTTATTGGCAGATAAATTTTCAAAATGCTCATTCCACATATTATTACATAGTAAATGTATTTTTTGGGAGTAATCTTCGTTATCTGGCGTCCAGTCATACTCGTGACCTTTTATCGATTTCTATGTGATTGATATGTTTTGTCCGGTCAGTGGTTGAGTGGGCATTGCTTTTGGGTCCCACCCAGGCAATCCGTGTTCCGTATTCCGTGCAATTCCTCGGCTGGCTAAGTCATCACGACTCGAGCAACATTTTCGGCTTACAGTCGTGGTAGTAGAAGAATTTCAAATATTGTCGGGTTATTCGTAACCGTTTGTCTTTCTTTTTAAAAAAAATCTAGTGCAGTTTACACGCGGTAGAAGTAAAACTTTACCAAAATAATATCAACTAATACTTGAAAAGTGAGGTCATGTACTTTTAAATTTGCTGGTTGGATTTTTATATTATGTACGTATTTTTTTAATCGTAACATATTAATTTTATATATCTCACTGTACAAAATTTTTGTTGCCTATATTTTTATTTAATTTATATACTTTTTATTCCCATCGTAACTTTATCTAAACTATTTGTTTTCTCATGTAAAAGATGGAGGTACTGCCTTATTATTTATATAAAAGCCATCTGGGCTTAAAATAAAAGAAATAAATAAACAACTAAATAAATTAATGTTCTCCAAAACGAGCTTAAAAAATCATTTGTCATATAGTTGGATTATAATTGTGTAATTTCTACTATTTAAGAAATTCTAAAAATTATAGTACTTTATTAAAATTAAATAGTTATAAATACATTGGGAATTCATATGTCAAATATTGCTTTATAAATGTGTAAATTCTGACTATGCAATTGTAAATGTTCTCTAAAATGGCCTGGAAAGAATCTCCTACTTGTGATCTCACTAAAGAAAACAAATCCAAAACTCCAAATTGACCTTGAAAAAAATCACATCTTTGCGATTCTTTTACAGACTTAAAGAAACCATCCCTTAATTATATACAATTCTTAATTTTCTCAAAAGTTGTCTTGACAGAAGCAAATTCCCGTGATATCTTGAACGAAACCATTACTTTGTTAAGAATATTATGAACTAAATTTACAATTCGGCTGTCCTGAAACGGGTATTCTGCCCAGTTGGACAGACAAAGTATCATATTGTAATGTATTGTAATATATTTGCATATGTAAATAAATAAATAAATAAATAAATAAAATCAAAGCGACCAATGAGCGCAGTCTTAGCGTAATTTCCGTTTCATATCTCAACCAATAGGAGCCTTTAAAAGTGACATCATAATCAAAGCGGCCGATGAGCGCAATTGCAGTAATCGTCAATTCCGTTTCATCCGAAATCCAAATCACAGCGGTGGTATAGAAGTTTCACTTAAAAAAAAAAGTTTTCACTAAGTAAGGAAAACTTCAAGTAACGCTTTGATTCTCCATGGTGGTCTTCCAAAATATACGTTATACATAAATATGTAGAGATAATTGGGACGCACCTTTCTATGTAAGTTTGTGTTATGACTAGCGGAAATAACATCTCTTCAATTCTGTGAATGTTTAATACATCACAATGGTCCATTGTTAATATCACTCGACGTCAATCATTTACATTCACATTCAAAACTATACAGGGTGTAACAGCACGTACCCAGAAGATGTTTTTATATTTACCGTGACAATTCATGTTTACGGTACCGTGACGGCCAAAAAGGGCAATAATCATACCTTCCAAATCGTTATAAAGCTATTTCTTACTTCAAAGTACTACTTTTTCCTTTAGAGCAGCGTTTTTTAACCTGTGGTCCGCGGACCCCTGGGGGTCCACGAATACAGGCATGGGGCCCGCAGTGTCGTCTTTCGACTATTTAACAATAATAAATAAATGCTACCAAAAGTCTCGTAATCGCTACGCGTCTTTGATTCAGATTATTTTCCAGTATCCGATAAAAAAAATTGCATATTAGACCCTTTCAACACAGTTGTTACTTATATTACTGGCTTGACCACGGCACAGGAAAACCAATTAACAGAAAATCTTATGATTCAGTTTTGAAACGTATTTTCAAAGAAGCGTCTTCATCAAGTTTTTGGGTGAATGTAAAGAAAGATTATAAGAATTATATCAGAAGAAATACTGAAACATTTACTGCTTTTCTCAACCACATACCTTTGTGAAAAAGTATCCTCTGCTCTTGTATATTATACTAAAAACAAATACAGAAACAGATTACAAGTGGAATCCGGTTTGAAATAATTATAACTTAGTAGCAACCTCAACCCGAATATCACTAATTTACTTGCAAACACCAACCTTCGCAATAATTAACCGTTAATTAATGTGGAAGTTGGTGTTGCTGTTGTAAGTTAATTATTAACATTTTTTATAAAAAAATAAAAATCCAATAAAAAACACATAAATTTGTTTAAGACCACTTTTATTTTAAAACACTCTACCGGTTTCAGAAGCACCCTTCCTTCGTCAGGAGAATATTATAACTATTAAGAATATTATAACAGTTATAATATTCTCCTGACGAAGGAAGGGTGCTTCTGAAACCGGTAGAGTGTTTTAAAATAAAAGTGGTCTTAAACAAATTTATGTGTTTTTTATTGTTAATTATGGCGAGCCACAAAGTTAGTGCTTTTTACCAATATGAAATAAAAATCCATTTGTAGTATTTACTAAAAAATATAGCAGAGTGTGCAATTCACAGGCGGTAGATGAGAAACTTTCAGAATTTTTTATTATTTTTTTATTTATCTATATAAGGTATGTTTGCATTACATTATTCGATGCCTGTCTCACTAGGGTATACCTGAGTTGAGACAGGCGTTCATTAAAGTAAACAAGTGCGGGGAGGCTACAAAGCACCGCACAAAGAGGAGACCGATTATACTATCTCATTCTCTCACAGGCTAAATTCTATGGATGTATGTGTTTGTCTCTTTTTAGTGTCGCTATTTTTCGTTTCATCGAGTTTCAAATCACAACGTTGTTAAGAAATTTTTGGGGGTCCTTGAAAATTGAACTTAATTTCATAGGGGTCCGTGGCTGAAAAAGGTTGGAAAACGCTGCTTTAGAGGAAACAGATATAATATCTTATAAAAGCTCGGCCACGGCGACGGGAATTGCGTTTCATTTTTTTATGCGTCTGAGGGAGATGTATGATAATGATTGTGTGTTTCCTTTGGGAAGGGGGGGGGGGTGCAGACATACTTTCACCGTGTGTAAGAAAGAGCTGCAGCATTATATGTATGTTTTAGAACAAAGGCAAAACCATCAACACATTGACATTTAAAGTTTTTGAATTTTTGGAATTCAATACCTTCAAAATTATCGTCACGGCTAGTAGTATTGTAGGGGTCTACGGAGACGTCACATGCGTGTGTGGTGGAGATGCAAGAAAATTATGCGTTTTTTCCTTTGGAGGAAACAGACCTACATATGTACATTGTGTAACTCATCTTTTGAAAGAGGAGTGAAAAAAGTAAATGACAATTTGCTGCCCGATATTTTTTATCAATTAAAAATAAAAAATATATTTTTCTATCACACGTCGCCACTGATCACACTCCTACATGTCGCAAAGGGATCACTTGATACTTGATACGCGCACTGTTTCGTGTGCTAGAACGAGACGGGGTGCTTATCACGTAACCTGCTTGGCTATACCGGACTACTCAGTTGCGACGTGTGATGGAAAAATATTTTTATTATTTTCAATTGAAAAAAATTCAACGGAGAGCAAAACGACATCTACATTTTTAACTTCAAATGTGCTGGAATCGCTGGTAAAAATTCTTCGGGTAGGTGCTGTTACACCCTGTAAATATTGAATTTCTTCACGTCATGGTTCAGTTGGTTGACTTCAAAACCAATCCTATTAAAACAACGTCTTTGATTAAAACATGTTAATTCTTCCTTATTCTCATTAGAGATTTAAATCTCTTCAATAGTGTAACTTAAATTGATTATATAGCTTCTACCAACATCACAAAATTAAATTACACAAAAGCTTGAAGGAAATAAACGGAATAATCTATATAAATAAATCTTTATAAATAAATAAATCTTTATACATATATAAATCAATGGCTGTTCGTTTGTCTCGCTAAAACTCGAGAAGGGCTGGGCCAATTTAGCTGATTTTGGTTTTGAAATGATTGTCGTAGTCCAGGGAAGGTTTAAACGGTGAGAAAATATGGAAAATTTGCGAGGAAGATAGTTAAAATAACAATTTCATTTTCCCGTACAAACTGTTCTACCTTCTTTCTTCTGGTCCACTCGAATTGAAGCACATTAAATTAAGGGTTTTGAATCGACAACACGGGTCCCGCGGGAGGGGGGAGGCGAATACGGGTGGGTGGAGGGGAACTCGGGAGGGGGGTTCGCGGGACGGGGGAAGGGGGGGAGTAGAGTGAGGAGAGGGAAGGTGGAGGAGGAGGAGTGGGAACGCGAGGGGCAGAGGACGCGGGAGAGGAAGGGGAGGAGGAAAGTGAACGGGACGAATGGGAAAGGACGCGCAGGGAGAAACAATTCATAGCAACGCATGCCGGGTACCAGCTAGAATGCTATTAACAATAAGGTTAGTCATTCCGAATGTCTTCCGATTTACAGACCCGGATACACGTTGCTGTGACTAACGGGACACAACGCCATTACCCAACCTTTATAACCAACGCCATCTGTTAATTTGAATACATATCAAATCCACACCGCTTGCCAACCCGCTCCCTTAATATATTATATATTTCAACCAATTTACACAAAATCTTGACAAATTTTATACCTAAACCTTCCCCATGAATCAATCTATCTATTGGTGAAAAGCGCATGAAAATCCGTTGCATAGTTTAAAGGATCTAAGCGAACAGACAGCTGGAGCGACTTTACTTTATACTTTGTAAGATTTTCCTTGAACACTTTATGATTTAAAGTTCCTAAAAAATTATATGAAATACCTTTAATAGAAAAAAAATCGCAATCAAGCTCTAAAAATTAATTAAAAAAACATTTTGTCCTGTTATTTTACATTTTTTTACAATAGCTCCACACAGGAGGCCCTGGGGTAAATATTTTCCTTCAGGGCCTATATCATCTTTGGGGATGCTATGTGGAGAGTCTTTTAAAGGAAAGGAAAGAGAAGAAGTTCTGCTAAGGTTAAGGTATGAGGGGTGGGTATGAATCTGGGGGTTAGTGTGTCCAGGAGTGACGGAAGTATGAATCCATCCCTCCCACTGCGGTACAAGGCGATGTTCCAAAAGAGTTCAGCTTGAGGGGACACCGAATCTCCCTCAACCAGTCTTTCCCGATCCGGACTGCAGATACATCAGCAGCCTAGTGGGCAGAAACATCCGCCGCCAAGACCTGGACAAACCTCACCCCATGAAGCCGGGCACATCTGCTAAGTCACCAAACGTAGCGAACCACTTAGGGTGACCTATGGCAGAGGTGTTGGTTATCCAATAAATGGTTCCCGGGGCGGCGGTACCCATACACGCCTTTTCATACATATTGTGGGTGTGAAAAAATGGTTCCATTCGAGACGGTTGGGAGCAGTTGGGACTCTTGTGTTATATTCAGATATAAAAGTTATATTATATGCAAGTAGGAATCTTTAGCGTTTTTTTGCTAAGCCGACTGCAAGTATAAGTATGTCGTATTTTGTGTTTGCCGCATGCTACTTCGGAGAGTCGAAATTATTAGTAAAAATATTTTTACAGCGGATTTTCACTCAAGATGCCTTCAGATATAAGTATATCGACTTTGGTTGTACGGCCGTATATCCTCTTTGCATATTTACTTTAAGAAAACATCTAAACTTTCAGCCGGACCGATTGTCGCCGGACCAAATGTCGGCCGGACGAACTGTCGGCCGGACCAACTGTCGCCGGACCAATGTTCGGGTCATCAAAAAAATTGGGTAGCCTATCGGTTTCCTATCGGGCTTTCGTAGCCTGTCGGTCTCCTCTTTATGTGGTGCTTCGTAGCCTCCCCACCCTTATATGTATACTTTAGTTTTCTGAAGGTTTCACTTCTATGTGTGTGAATTTCACACTCTGATTTTTTATTAGAGTTCATTGATTTTCGCAGCCAATAAATCTGCAACTACACCCACTAAAGACATTTTTAAATGCGGTGTTGTGTTAATGGGCAATAAAATTGTACGAATGGATGTAATATATGTCAATGTTGTGGTTGCATCCGTAAGTTGCAATGCCATGAAATTGCAACTTACGGATATTGCAATGAATAATCCATTTTCTGCAGTCTACGAACAGAAACAAAGCCGGTTTCGGTTTTCTGATTAGTCGGCGCATGGGCGGCCGACTGGCGCAGGCGTGCCGACAAGAATGTTTGTATGTCAACGTATCAGGCCGAACATAGTGAAGGCAGGTTCAGATTTATTTTATTCGAGGCGGTGCCGATAAGCTTTACCGGAATGAATTCTTAATTCCTGATCGCCGGTGACGCCGGCCAGTGAAACTCAATGTTGCCGTGGGATTGGTTTTTGCCATGTTTTCATGGATTTTGGATCCTTTCATGATTTGGTGTCCTCTATGGTCACCTACAAGGTTATTTCAAAAAACCATGTCGAACATGTCATTAATTAACAAAAGGGTGTACTTTTTAGTGGGATACGATTTTTAGCACGAAGCATACGGAAAAATCATGAAATCAGGAATGTAGTACAAATTTCAGTTTAGAATTTATTTACCCTTGAAACATTTTCATTTTTGGGACATGGCAATACTGGTGAAGCTTGTTTTGAAGGGAATGTGATATCAAAATGAGCGACCTATTAATTGCCGCTGTTTTCAACAAATCGCCAATCTGGGATAAAATAAATACATTACATAGCAACCAAAATGTTTTTGACAAGTGCTAGAAAGAAATCAACTGGATAACATTTTAAAATAACCTCAAATGTCACATTCGAATTCCTTTCAGACATGTACATAACATATTATCATGTCCTCCTGAGGTTTTTTTTTCATATTTAAAAATACCAATCACCAAATACTAATGGTTTCATTCCTTAGTTTCAAGAAAGGATTCTCCAAGAGTAAAAACTCGTCATCTGTCGAACTCGGCATTTCGTAAAAACTGACAGCTGCTGTCAGGTTACCGAGCAGGTAGCGCAGGTTTTATCTGCGTTCTTTTTGTCCACATCTCGGCGTCGACTGCCACCGGTGGAACCGGGCACTGAGGCCACTGAGCACCGTTTATTTTAAAACCGAAACCCGCTTTATTTTTGTTCGTACCCTATCACAATATTTACTGACTTTAAACCTGTTTGGAAAAAGTACGCCCAGGTTTGCAGATAGGTATCTGATAGGTGGCCTACTCGTAAACAGGTAAAGACATGCAAACTGCAGCCCAAAATAGCGATGAAATCCGTTATTTTTTCCAAACCGGTTTGGGGATAACCTCTTTGACGTTTACAAGACAGAAATTTCAGGGTGTAGTTATCTATGTCATTTTTGATACTGATCAACGTCGAAACGAGTGAACCTGAATCTTTATTGAAAGGCTTTAGGATGTGGGAAGGGGAATGAGGTGGGGATGAGGAAGGAGGGGAAGTACTTGGGTAATCAGTTCAGGTCACCAAACATGGTTAAAGTCATTTCAAGCAACTTTTCAATTCTGCATTTTTTTTTAAATTCTTTATTTGTCCAAATTTTACATTTTATAAACACATGAAAATCATAAAAGTAATCGGACCCACTAAGGCGCAGCCTGTGTGTAAGTAATATAGTTAAATATATTTTGTTGTACCTAGGAAAAACAAAACAGTGGGCATTTTAAGCAAAAACATGATTAAAATTTGTCTAAATAGTTTGTACAAAAGTGTATACAATAGTGTACAGTGTAATAGTGTACAGTGTAATAGTGTACAGTTTAATAGTATACAGTGTAATAGTAAGTGTAAAGTTTGTGTGAAAAATAAAAGTGATATAAAGTATAAAAATGAAGTTTCAACTTCTACATTCATATTTTTGGTAACCGACGAGTTCATCGAAAATCAATTCATCGAAAGCAAATTTATCGAAAACGAGTTCATCGACAATCAGTTCATCGAAAATCAATTCATCGAAAGCAAATTCATCGAAAACGAGTTCATCGACAATCAGTTCATCGAAAATCAATTCATCGAATGATCAATTCATCGAATCGTCAATTCATCGAAAAACATTTTTTTTGTAGATATTAGAGCTGTCAAAATTAAATACCCAAAAAGGTATGTTTAACTCAAAGACGTTACATACTTTAGACGCGGGGTATAAATCTCAAAATGGGAAGCCAACAACAAGACAATTGTAGAGTACTCGATTTCTAGTACTTTAGTTACCTTTAGTACTAAACTGCCACGCGTCGAGTAAGGTCGTATCCTACTAGTAAGTAAATTGCATTAATAAGCGCCAAAATTCCCTCCTGTGTGATGAGAAAATGTTTCCATTACACGGGAAACAGTCGTAAAAGCGAAGGAATAACATTTCATTTGTAAATACATGCAAATTACTTATTATTATTGATTATAAAAATAATACAATTGCTTTCCGCCCAAAGATTTTATGCGTCATTAGAGAACTCAAGGCCTACTAAAGTACAGGTCTGTATGCGCAACAGCCAAATTACAAAGTCGATGCCATGCCGTCGCTAAGTAAAATTTACTTTTTATAATAATAATCTAATGATTCTTTATTTACTTGCCTGCGGTAAAACAACATCAGCAGAAATAACAAATACAATAACAATCAACGCCATTTGCAAACTATCGTTGTTCATTATAACTATCTGACACCTCAAAATTCGACTGGTGCCCAGGCCTCCTACTTTAGTCGGCCTTGAGACAGTATTCGATGGAACTTTTGAATTTTGAATACGAAAATGCCGCCCGCGTTCTATCTTTTGTTTCGTTCATATGCACATATTCTTTTAAGCGTCTATCTTTATAATACACGAATAACTTTTGAATTAAGAAATTATTGAAAATCACTGAAAACAAAAGAGTTTTAATTAATTGCCACATTATATCTCGAGTTTGTGAGACTATGGCAAGTCTATTTATATAACGTGATTGGATTAACTGAGTTAAATGTGTTTAAATCCATCAGACAGACTTCCTTTATATGCCAACTCCTTTCGTATTCATTTGTGTAAACCAAATATTCTTTTTTCTCTCGGCATAATTAACAATCACGAAGCTCCAACAAAACTTATCCAAATTTTAAATTCGAAATATTCCAACTGGAAAATTATTTAAACAGATGGTTCCAAGTCTCCCTTATCAAACCATGTGGGAGCGGCATTCCACTGCCCATCAGATCAAGTCGATAGAAAAATTAAACTTCCAAAAGAGGCTTCCGTTTTCACTGCTGAATGTATAGCCATTTTTGAATTCCTCAAATACATTGACGATGTTCACATTGGAAAATTCTTAATTCTCTCGATTCCCTGAGTGCACTTCAAAAATTAAACTCTTCCCCTTTCCATTACCCAGAAGACGATTTCTGTGTTGGAATTCGCACTTTAATTCATAAATTAACCGACTCTGGCAAAGAAATCGTCTTGGCTTGGATACCTAGTCACTGCGGTATCCCTGGAAATGAAAAGGCCGATTCATTGGCGAAAGATGCCATTATTTCGGGGGATATTTTATATAAATTTTTAAACACCGATGACATTTTCATAAAATTGAAGGAAAACATGATTTCCACATGGCAGAATCATTGGGAAGAATCTAGTCAATCAAAAGGATATAGCTTTTTCACAATTCAGCCAACGATTCCTTCAAAACCGTGGTTTTCCAGACTTTCTTTTAACAAATTCTCGACATCATCCATTTGCCGCATGCGGATAGGGCATTGCTGCCACAATGTTCACCTGACAAAAATTCATATTAAGAATTCTGCGACGTGTGAATGTCGTCTTGGTGAAGATGATCTCAATCATATTTTTTTCAGTTGTCCTATAAATACTTCATACAAAAATTTCATCCCTCACCTAATCAGTTCGGGTATATTGCCTCCCTACAACATTGCATCCCTGTTATCTTCTGTGAACAAACGCGTGTATAAAGTCTTGGCTAATTTCCTGAATATTAACAGCATCAATTTGTAACTGTAAGTTAAGTTTCATGTATTTATTTATTTATTTTATTTTTTACGCACAATAAATTGTGTCAGCATATCTTTTAATTTAATTAAAATCTTCTCTTATTGTAATAATTTTGCGTATTATTATTATTATTATTTGTATAGTATTATTATATAATGTAGATAGGTTCTTGTTATTAAAACTAAATTAGTTAATTTTAACAAAAAATTACACTCACAAAAGCATTCACTTGACACTGGCCAGAACACTCTTTTGGGGTGAAGAGCCATTAAAAAAAAAAAAAAATGTGTTTAGCAACTGTCAGTTTCGTAGTGACGATGTAAAATTTATAGGTTATCTCTTCAAATTCCGATTGTCTGATACTGCAAAAAAGGGATATCTAAGGAACGGTGACCAGACAACTCATAATGAAACCAACTCATAAACAACTCAGAAAGGTCATTAAAAGAGTAATGATAAAAAAATATTTAAAAATTGGTTAAATAGGTTAAGTTAGGTTAGGTTAGGTTAGGTTAGGTTAGTTTGTTGATTAGTTAGTTAGTTGATTTTCGATGAATTCGTTTTCAATGAACTCGTCGTGAACCATATTTTTAACCCTTTTAGGTATTGGGGAAGTTTAGTTGCCGCCTGAATAATTTTCGTTAAAAATTAAATATAATCGGTAAATGAATTGTGTTCTTAAGAGGGCATTACCAGAGAAAGCCTGAAATACGTCATTTTCAAAAAAGTTTTTAGACGTATTGACTCTTTTCCACAAAAAATTATAAATGGATTTCGAAAGATTGTTCTTTTATCTAGCATTCGTATGTAATAAATTTTTAGAATTTTTTTAATTTTTAGTATAATAAGGTTATTCCATAGGTCATTGGCAGATTTGTTAAATTTTCAAAAAAGTTTTTGTATTATACCACACCCATTTCAAATAATGTAATCATGCTGTAAAATAAATCAATACATTATCTAGCAAAGTTATGTATTAGAATTTTAATTTTAGTTTCAATAAAATCATTAAAAAATATGTACGTACATGTGTTTCTTGACGAAAATTGGTCCATTTGTGTATTTATTTGCGCACTTACAAACTAATATATTTCAGATTTTTTTTAACATTCTTATTAAATTTAGACATTATTGAAAAATGATAAATACTTATAATCAAAAAATAACTACAAAAAGTACACTATTTTAATAGTTTTATCATCACGCCTTTCAGCATTTTTGGATGAAGGTATAAATTAAAGCTAATTTGGATTGAAATAAATTCTATATTGAGTTATAATTTAAAAAAGCTGGTACGGAGAATAATTAATCTTTCTCATTGTAACCGTCCTGCACGATCGGAAGAACAACTTTCGACGAAATGTGGATTTCCGTCCGCTGGCTGGTTAAACGCTCTTAAACCAGGGCGACACTGAGAGCATCTTACACTCTGGAACGTGCCACAAATATACGTATAAATAAATAGACAACATTTGTAAATCTCCTACTACCACCACAATAAGCGGAAAATGTTGCTTGTGTCGTAGTGAAGGACATAGCCAGCCGAGGAATCGAACACGCGACGCCTAGGTGGGACCCAAACGCGACGCCAACTCAGCGATGTATATATATAGGATAAAGTATTATATAGGTAGATATGTATAGGATATGATGTGAGGCTGAAGGTGGTGAGGAAGAGATGGGGTAGAGGAAGGGGGGTGTACTTGACTCTTCAGATCTGGTCACCAAACACGTCTAAAGCCATTTCAAGCATAGTTTCAAATATTAAAGGTGGTCCTCCAAAGGGATGGTACTGAGTGCATCTTCCACAAAATAATATACTGTATATTATTTTTAATTAATGAATTGTGAAGTAACTCAAATTAATCACAATAAAATTTACTCGCCCTTGCCAGAATTTGAACCCGCAACCTCTGATTTGCTCATCGAGAACTTATTTGCATTGCATAACAATATTTATAAAAACAACTTAATTTTATTGTTTTATTTGCGATGTTTAAAATGAATGTTCAGAACTTTAAGAATTCTAACAATGAAAGACATCCGTCCAATTATTAAATAATTACAATAACAATAATTGATCGACGCACAATACCGCCATTGATTATTGCAAAACAATGAACGGTCGTCATTAGAGCTACCAACATTTGCATATAACTTCCTCTCCTCATTTTGCATCGTTTACAATGATTCATTCTTCGAATCTTGAAGAAGTTTTTGGGGGAAATAGGCACGAACTAACCACAGATAATAATAGAAACAACGCAGATAACCATGACCTTTATTAAAATGAAACTGCATTCACAAATTATGCATAATTGGTGCATTTCCATGACAACTCAGAATCAATTCAACTCAAAACCTCTTTGAAAAGCATCTAAAAGCTTTAAAAAAAAAAAATAGGCCATAACCTAACCTAACTAGCTAACTAACCTTTTTAACACTTTTTGTCGTCCGCATACTATTTCACGATCTATTTCCATACTGCAGTATTAATTTACGTGAATAGTGAGTAGGACGGACCCTAGTACGCTTCCTTGTGGAACTCCATATTATGTAATCGGCAGTGGTTTGCTACTATACGTCCTGAATTCTTTTATATGTCAAGTGTTTTTAATGACTTTTCAAAGAAGTTGTCCGGTCTCAATTTGGAGCAGGTGGATAAGTTTGTGTATTTGGGAAGAATTTTTACAAGATATTATGGAAGGCCGACAGAGATATTGAAAGGAGGGTAAATGCAGGTAAGGGGACATACATTAATTACGTGAGCTCAAAGGGGAGGGGGGGAGGGTGTCCAGCAAAATCTCACGTTACTTAAAATAAATTAAATTAAAGAATATACGAAATGGCCCAAATTTATCTCACCAAGGGGAGGTGGAGTCTACATTGAAAGAAAAACTGTCACGTAATTAACGTATGACCTATAGGACTGAACGCGTTTGACACTATAACATAAAAATTGTCCAAAGAAGCGAAGCTAGCAGTCTACACTTGAGTGTTGGTTGGTACCTACCCTGATTTATGGCAGTGAGGCAATAAAACCGGCATAGGAAGGATGAAAATAAACTGAATGCTGTAGAAATGAAATAGATAATGAGTAAGATTAAGAAAGTGATGCTCAGACGGTTTGGGAATGTAGAGCGAATGAACGAAGAAAGGAGTGTAAGAATAATATTTGACGGAAATGTGAATGATTGAAAAATTTGGGGGCGCCCGAGAAAAACGTGCAACAAGTGAATAGATACGAGTCGGATCATGTCAAGAGTCAGAATAATAAAAGAGTATGTTTGAAACAATGTGTGAATGTGAATGAGGCAAGGAGTGTGTGCCAACACTGAGTTGTTTGGTGGTTTGTCCTCTCTGTCTACCCTTTCGGGAAACGGCGTGATCGTTAGTTAGTACCGGACACAAAACTGTCGCCAACATCTTTCACTCTGCAAATTGCATTTCCGTACAGCAGTCCTTGCTTTTTTATACATACTCACCAAGTGCAAAACTTTCATTGTACAATCACTTTGATAGTGAGTGCTGTTTTTTTTTTTTTTTTTACATGATCTCCACACAGGAGGCCCTGAGGAAAATAATTTCCCTCAGGGCCTATGTCATCTTTGAGGATGCTGTGTGGAGGGTTTTTTTTAAGGAAAAGGGAAGGAGAGGAGAGTTCTGTGAAGGAAAAGGGTTTAAGGGGTGGGTAGGAATCTGGGGTTCAGTATGTCCCGGTCATCCGCCTCCAAGACCTAGACAAACCTAACCCCATGAACCCGGGCACCCCTGCTAAATCACCAAACGTAGCGAACCACTTGGGGTGACCTATGGCAGAGGTTTTGTTTGGTCGTAGTTCGACGACAGACGGCGTTTTCCACGCCATATCTCTATTTCGTTCTTTATTATCCACATATTTTAGGAGGCGTGTTTGGGTATCGCCCGGGAACTATTTATTTTATAACCAACACCTCTGCCGTAGGTCACCCCAAAGTGTTTCACTACGTTTGGTGTAGGTACCTACGACTGAATCGGGGTGAATTTGTGTAGGTCTTACCGTCTTTAACCCAGTGCGTGGCGGGCAGGATCGTAGAGACTAGTGATCGGGAGAGACTGGTTGAGGCAGAACTTTCGACCTTTCCAGCAGGAATATCTCAACCTTAAAGTATGGATCATAGTTCCATGATCTCAACCTATTGCCTTGCACCGCGAATGGGAGGGTTAGATTCAAGGGAACTAGGATTGCAATAATATCCATACTCTTAGGTTAGATTCATACGTCCGTTACTCCTGGACACACTGACTCCCAGATTCCTAGGTACCCCTCATACCTTTTTCTTTCCCAGAACTTCCTTTCCTTAAAAAGACCCTCCACACAGCAAATAAAATCAATATTTAATTAAAAAATTACTTTAATATATCCAACAAAACGTGATGTCACTTTAAAAATTTCAATCGTGAAACGAAATTATTTATTAGTAACAAAATGAATCATTTTCATGCGGTGACTTCACGAGGCAAAAACAAAATATTATTATCATTTAATTTATTTTTATTAAAACAAGACATTTGCTGCATTATGAATTGTGCATGAAAACAATGATGAAAACTGATAATGTAACTAAATTTAAAAAAAAAACTGTAAATGTAAATAATTTTTAAAATATGTAACTAACTTTAAGAAATGGCCAATATCACCCTTTGGGTGAAGCCAAATAAATCATTTAAAAAAAAAATTATGCATGTTACATATTTTATGGTGCATCTTAATGTATAAAACGAAGTGGGGTTAGTTACACCATTTACAACTCAAGAAAGGCCGGACCGATTTTTATGATCTATGATATGTTGGATTTGTCTCCGCCCTGAATAGCAGAATAGCTATTAAAACATCGGAAAATTAACGAAAAATAAATTATGAAGAAAATTCTTTTCCTCGTACATTTTGTATGGAATGAATTCGCATCATTTGAAAGAGCTGTAGCAATATTGTGATGAGTTTAATATTGAATAGAATTCCAAAAATTCAAAAACGTCAGATGTCAATGCGCTGATAGTTTTGCTGTTGTCTTTAAACATATAATGCTGCCCCTCTTTCTTACACACTAAATGTCAACAGTTGAAAATGAGACAAACGGTGAACCTATGTCTGCACCCCTCCAAAGGAAAAATACAATAATTATAATAAATTTCCCTCACACTTATAAATAAAATGAAACGCAATTTCGGTAAGTGAAAACTAAGAATATCACAAAAAATATAAATCCGTATCTCTGACACAGATGAAAATAAAATACGGACAGTTGTGCATTGGGTTATTTTTAACTTAATAAAAAAACTTAATTTAATTCAGCTAATAAGTTAATACATTCTGAGGCGGTATGAAGTTCGCCGGGTCAGCTAGTTTATAATAAATAATAATTAAACACATTTTCGTTTTCCAATATTGTGAATACTTAAGTCGTGAATTTATAAGATAAATTGTGATTTATGACTAATTACTATTATCAGTAATCCCCACTGCCCTTCGTGGAATAAAATTACAATTTATTTGTATTAGATTCGTAACGATAAGCGTCAATAACTTGGACACTTTGGAGCGACGGTACCACGCGCCGCTCAAGGCTGCCGCACAGAAAAGTCTCACAATGAGCTGCGCCGTAAACTGTTGCCTTACTTTTGGTCTTTATTTTTCTGCGCAACGGCCTGGAGTGGCGCGCGGTACCGTCGCTCCAAAGTAGACGTGTAATAATTGCTGCTATTTTCACGCATTTCTGTTTGGCGCTTCCAACAGGGTTGTCACCTTAAAATATGAAATATGAAATCAATATAGTAAAGATTCATGGGTGTCAATTTGATTATACACTGCGCCCAAAAACTCTTGGTGTTAGCGGGAAACTTAACATAGAGAAACCAAAAAAATATTCGATTTGTGCATTACGATTTTTTCAACCTTTTTCCAATTTTACGACAAATAAACTTTGACTCATTTAAAAATATATTAAACAGCTGATGTAACCCCCAAGAAACCATTTTTTTCAAATTTAAACTTTCGACTCGCTTTACTCCAAAATGAAAGCCCAAATCAAAAAAAGTTCTTCAGTATTGACTCCGGTCGAAAAGCGAGTCATTAGGGTCAAAAAAATTCTTCCCAAATAAGTTGTATTGCCTATATTTCTCAAATTGCAAAAGTCGGTTACATACTATTGTTATTAACCTAAAAAGGGACTTACTCATTGTATGATGGGCTGTATTAGATGACTATAAAATAATAATTCATCATTGAAGAAGGAGATAAAACTTATGAATTTATACGAAACATGAAAAAGAACAAGACACAGAAAAATAAAAAAGGTAACGATTGCAACTATCTATCGAACCCAAGATCTCTTTTCTTACCAGAACACAGAGCCTTAACCAACTCGGCCATTGGGACCTATTCATTTTACGTCTTTTTATCGATCCCCCATTAACCATATTATCTTCAATTCCAATTAAAAATTTTCAATTAAAATATAATAATTCACGTTAACCAATTAATATAATGATATATGTAGTGTAATATAATAATTCACGTTAACCAATTAATATAATGATATATGTAGACAAAACACGTCATCCATAAATTTATATTCAAGCAATAACCTAAGCACAGATGACATTTGTCACATGAGAACGGGTTGTTTCTTCGACTCGTTCTTGTGTTCAACAGCTCGGCTGTGGAATGATTTGCCGGCCTCTGTGTTTCTTCCTTCCTACAACATGGGTCTCTTCAAGACCAACAATGTTCATTCCTTCCTCTCCTCATAAAGACCCTCCCCACAGCATCCCAGATGACATAGGCCCTGAGGGAAATCATTTTCCTCAGGGCCTCCTGTGTGGAGTTAATGTAAAAAAAATAATAAAATTCTACATAGTACGTCATGTCACCACGATTGTTTAGAAGTTTATTTTATACAAAATAAATAAGAGAAATACATAATATGTTCAATAAGGGATTCACTGAAGCCATTGGACTTGATAAAAATAACCAATACAATGTTCAAATAAAGTTACCAATATTTTTCCGAACAAATCCTTCTGTGTTTTCTCATTCAATTTCTGGTAGGCACCACCCGGTCAATAACCTCACTTGCGACAACCCTACTTCCTCCAACACTCACAAACAGAGAATACTTATACCGTGCAGTGTTGCCAGACGCTTGGTTTTTACCATGTTTGCAAGTTTTTTTTGGTTAGTATTGACATCAGCATGGTTTATTTTACCCGTCACCAAAAATGTGTTCTTTTGAGTGAGGAATGTAGTTTTTGAACTTCAGTACGGGTTCACGTTCACAATGTTTCTTTATCTAACTGTTATCTTCGTCAATAAATTATATGAATACGTTCATAAATTAAATTACATTATATCATTTTTATTTAATTATGCATTAAGTTAACTACTGTAAAATGTAGAAAAAATAAATTATTGGTGTTGAGAGAGAATTTCTTCTCTAAAATATGTATTTTAATATTATTACATATTTAATTTACAAATTAAATTAAATAAGTTGTACAAATTAAATTAAATAATAGTAAAAACATTAAATGAAATCTTTTTGATTTAATTTGTGTTTTTGTTCAAAAACATTCGTTTTCCTATTTTTCGAAGAAAAAATAATTTTGTATAAAGCATTGCAGATAATTTAATTGGAAACTTTGTGTTCTTATTTACATTTTCAATAACATGCTTACGAAAAGCGTGTTTTTTTTTCTCCTTCAAAACATGTTTTTTTTACAAATTCAAACACGGTTTATTGTTTTTGGCACAAGGCATCACTGCTTCATTGGTACCATGATTGTACGCTCCAGTTTTGTCATGTACATGGATTTTACCAAGTTTCATAATTTTTTGGGTTGTGTATACTTCCAGAGTTTTTAGCGGTCGCCAAAAGTATAAAGTTTTGAGTGAGAAACGATTTTTTGCATGGGTCGCGTGGGTGACAAATCGAATTCAGGAATGTAGATCTTGAACTTCAGTACGGTGCTACGGCTTAACAACGTCTCTTTATCCAGTTATTATCTCTATCAATAAATAATATGAATACATTTAAATATCATCTCGATCTTGATAAACGAATGGGCTTAGATCCCAATACTCAAACACAACATACAACAATGCCACCACGGAACAATATACCCTTGCTGCAACGTCCAACACACACAAACAGATCACCCATTTTCCCACATGCATGATTTACATAGATGCATGATTTACCATGTTTTCGTGGTTTTTTGGGTCATTTACACCTCCATTTTCCAAACCATGTCTAAGAAGACACTTTTTAATAAATGCTGATCTTTCACCAGAGTGATACTGACAATTTCTTTTACTCTTAAACGTGCCGCAAATATACTACGTATAATGGACCTTTAACATGTCACCGGAGACTAAAATTACTCTTATTTTTATAATAACCACAATATTATCAGGATCCACCGATTAAAGTAAACAAGTACTTTAATTAGTTGTGAAACAACACAAATTAATAAAATAAAATTTACTTTCAAAATTTGTCAAGCTTTATCTTGTTTAAATTTTTATTTGCAAGTTTTCTTTTATTCGAAGAAAAATTACAAATGTTTGTTTTAGAGCATTATAAATAATTTACTTAGGTACCGTTGCTTTCTTAATTAAATTCTTAATAAAAAGCTCACATATAACATACTTTTTAAAAAGAGGTTTTTTAAAATTAAAAATTGTGTTTTTTTCTCCTTGAAACAGGGTTTTTCATTTTTGGAGTATGGCAACACTGATACCACCTACACTCATCACTCATGGTCATCCACACGTTCCAATACAAATACAACGTTCCAACTGGATTAGTATTGGAAAACCTTTCAAAGGGAGAGTTGCGTTCGTTTCGCTCTCTCGGTTTATTATTCATATTTCTTTGTTTACCGCCTTTAAATGACTCAATATTATTGTAAACTCGCGTATAAAACCACACGGTGACGTTTATTGTGCGATTGCAGAGATAATTTAAACAAATAACTGTAATATTTTGTGTTTAATGTCAATGTTTTCTTAAAAAAGCTCTTGTAGTGTTTGGGTGCCGCTTGACAGTTCAGCTGACATTTTTTCGGGAGATTTTCGGGAGCCTGTTGAAATTCTTAGGAAATTGTGGATATTTTAAAAGTGATTGATAGTAAGTGAAATATTGGAACCAGTTTTAAATTCAGTTCGTGTTTAGTGCGACATTGCTTCTTTGTTTATTTTAATTGTTCAAGGAAAGGCAGCATAACAAAAGAGGTTGGTTCTTTATTATTTATTCAATCTTCTACCATAAGATGGTGGGTACATTCAAGTACATACGTACAAACTTACGTTACTTACTTACGTACGACACGTTTTAATTAGTTTTAGTAATAGAATTCCAACTGACATCAGATTATTCAATACTGTCTTCGTTATAAAATAAACAAATAAAATAAAACAATAACTTTGTAAACACTTTTATTTTATATAGGTAATTATGCCGACCGGGTTTCGCTACAATCGTAGCTTCTTCAGGGCAGTGTAATAGGTACTCTACTAACGCTACATGTGTGTTATAGACAGTATATGATAGACAGTACACCTCATAATAATAATATAACAACTATAAATATTAAATCCTATCAATGGCGTAGAATTTTGTACATCAATAATTTTTCTCAAAAAAGCATTAAAAATTCCCATCAGATATCAAACCAGCATTTTCCACTAATAATAGTACAGGAACCTAGGCTTTTGATGAACGGTAAGGACAGGGAAAATAGTCTATCTCACTCGGGAATTTATTCACTCCAATGCAGTGACTGTCCGGCTTATTATAATATATACAAAACGGCACGAAACATAAATACCTTTCTTTTCCAGAGTTATCCGTCAAAAATTATCGGCTTCATAAAATAGTCATAATCAAATTTATTAATTGATTTTTAAATATATAATATTCAATATATTATATTGATAAGACGATAAGAGGTACAAGGTAGGTACCTATAAGAGGTTTAGGATAAGATGACAATATTTTGGGTTGTATTTGATGGATTGCCTTAGATATTTTAAAAAAGATCCCAACCTAACCTAACCTCACAAAACCTAATCTAACCTATAATATTATTATTGAAAGAAACTTAGTGGAATTAAAATATACGAAAAATAAACGATTTGAATTTCGGTATTATTTTCGTGAGGAAATACCTACCTAGATTATTTTAGATTCAAGTTTACTACGAATCGGTTTAGGTACCTACCTACATTAAAAATACAAAAAAAATGCTTTCAATAAATTCAAGTATTTCCTACCGTTTCCATTCAGTAGAATGAAAACAAAATTGTTCATTAAGTAGGTACCTACTTTATAAAAAATATAAGCAAATCCTACTAAAAAAAATGTATGAACGCACATAAGGAACAACTTTTTAAAAATACACTTTTATGACTAAAATTATATGTGGTAGTTTCACTTGATTAACTTTTTTTTTGTAAAATAATTCTTAAAATAAATATAAACCACTTTTGCACTCGAAATCGTAACCTCTAGACTTCGTTTAGGTACCTACCTACCTACTAAGCGATTTTTATTTCCAATACCTAAATAGGTACCTATATTCGTCGCGATATAAGGCACACTAAGAAGTACCTAAATTAAAAGTTATTTTTATTTTTCTTTTTTGTTATCTAAACATTAAAAACTCTCGTGATCAATGTATCAAGCTGTGAGCCATGTAAAATATTAACTTATGAAAAGCCCATCAGAGCGTTCATAATTAATAAATAAAATAAAATAACAAATACCTAGGTCCTTGGTATAACCTATTAAAGGACAATAATTTAGACCCCAAATATTCGATCCATTCGTTAAACCAAATAATCATGACATTATCGATACGTGGTATCGATAGCACCTATCATTAATGCCGTAAGCATCTATCTATCTATCTATATATAGGTATATATAAATAAAAATGTATCGCCGAAATGAGGTAGGTATGTATGTACGCGCATAACTTTCGAACCACTGCAATAAATTGGATATTTTTTTGTTCGTTATTGTCAGGACAAGGTTTGTATAAAACTACTGGTGAGCTCTGGCTTTATGAAATTTGTATAAGTGTACTTTAATAAATTGCAATAGGTGGCACGCGAGATGAATGTACCGGGACTGAATGTATGGAATGCGGGAGGGGGGAGGGGATCCAGGGAAGGAAGGGGAAGAGTGGGGAGAGGGAAGGTGGAGGAGGTGGAGTGGGAACGCGAGAGGGGAAGGGGAAGGGGAGGCGTAAGGGGAACGGAACGAATGGGAAAGTTCACGCAGGGAAAAACAATTTCTTTATTAAATGGCATAGCAACGCATGCCGGGTACCAGCTAGTTAATGTTATAGGTTATAAATTATAATTATCATAATCTGATATGCTAGAGTCTGTACGGTTGAAATTTAAGAACTCCATTTCGAGTACATCTCGTACGTGAAGTTTGTTACAAAAGCTGCCGCCAGGCCCGACGTCCGCAGGACTTAACAGCAAAAACACGATTTTTAACTGCTAGATATAATAATTACAATACTGTATTTGTATTAGTCATACAACAATTTATTTGTGCAATATCTCTGCGTTTTCTTAATTGCATTTATAGTTCGTTTGGAATAAGCATTATATATATTTATAATATAATAAACAATAATGTTATGGAGTTGTGCGTTGTAAATTATAAACAATATGATACTTGCAGCGTAATGCACACTTCACAAAACAGGTATTTAATTGATATAAAACACTTGGATTATTTATACGTACTGTAGCGGCATTTTTACCGTAGGGTACAGAAAAAGTAGGCTTCTACAACATATTCATGCTATAAAATGTGAATATAAAAAAATATCAACGGAAGAAAGAAACCCATTCTGTGTTGTGCTGTAAATTTGAAAACGCGACTCGGTTAACAATCCCAGAGATGCATCGGTCAGCCAGGATGTGGCAAGCGCCCCACCTTGCCCCACCGTGGCTACGCCTATGGCAGACAGTCGCTTACCTTTAAGGCGTCGCATCCCCGCTCAAAAAGAAGAAGATGGAGAGATATGTAATAATTACGAATATTGGAGAGAGTGCGCTACTATTTAAAACGGTAAAATTGAAGTGAATATTGTGAAAATGTTTAATATAACACGACTCGTTTAAAATAGAGCAAAAATCTCTTGGGGGCTGTCTAAAACACCATATAAAGAAACACTGTGAATTTTTTTCTTACATATACCTTGTAAAATAACTGAAACTAACGTGAAAATAATAATTTTCGGAGCATACTTTGCGATTTTTTTCTATTGAGGGAATTTCATATAATTTGCGTTTCGGCGTGGGGAATGTACAGTATTATCTTCAAAAATAACATATATTTTTCTAAGAGCTTAAAAACTTCATATGTAAGAGGGGGGTATGTAAGAATGACGAATATCTACAGCTCAAACTGCTGACTAATATCTATGAAAACCAAAGTGTTGACGAATATCTACAGCACTGGCAGAGGTTGGATTTGCAATTATGTATAGCATATTGGAATAACGTAATATTGCGTATGCCGTTTAAAAAACTTAATTCATGTACGTATGTATGTAAAAATCCCTAATATCTGACTATTGGACACATTTAGCTGATTAGTCCAACCTACGCTGTGTAGATATTAGTTCAACCTACGCTCTGTAGATATTAGTCAACACTGGGACCGTCATAGATATTCGTCCGACCTTAGCTCTGTAGATATTAGTCAACACTCTGAAGTTCGTAGAATTCGTTCGTCCAACATATGAGCTGTAGATATTCGTCCGACATACAGGCTGTAGATATTAGTATCTCCAGGAGTCTTCCTGATCTTATTCAACGCCTGTCATCCATGTGCCAAATGGCAACAGCAGACAGTCGCTTACTTTTAATCTCCCTCTTTGCAAGACCAACTCCAAACAGAACGCATTTATTACAGATCCACACACGCATTTTACTTAAATTATTACCACATTGACATTTTATGTCGACTTTATGTGACATAAAACGAAAACTCACTAAACAACATGACTCAAATTAGAAAGTTCAATCCCTGGATATTCCCGTCCTTTGCCTCTTAATCCTAATCCTACGTTCCTTCCCCCCTCCCCTTTCATGTATTGTAACTAAAAAATAAATTAATTGAGAAAACACCCTTACAATGTTACATTTTATCATTCACTATCATCAGTGGAAAGTTCATAATTGGCGTAATTAAAAAATAACAATCCCTAAATGGGGATTCCGTAGTCCCTCAGGCTCCGGGCGGTTGGGAGTAATGTGTGCACGGTATTCACATTAAAAATTTTAGGTAGGTACCTGCATAATACCTTTCTCCAACTTTTTGATTGTAGCCATTATATATAAATATTTTGAAAGTTCCTACGTTTGATTCGTTTATTTTTTTGTTATTTGATTGTTCTTCTCTTCTCGTGTGTGGCAACACCGGCATAATAGGTGCGGTTTTGGTTTTTAATTTTCTTTTATGGCTATCAAACTCACTTCTTTTTTTAAAATAAAACACATTGAAATATCTCGTTTATGGTTCATTCTTCTGCCAATCAGAGTTACCATAACGATAAAAAGCGAATAAAAAAGCCCGGTAAAAGTAGTTTTAAATTCTCAGGTACTTAGCGTGCTTTTTCCATTGTAAAAATTTATACAAAGTGAAAGGTTAGATATCTGACACATCTGATGACATTAACAACAGAACTGTCAAAAAACGTCAGTAAACGGATCGTTAACTATTTAAACTGGCCAAAATCGGTCCGTAAAGCGTTAACCGCTATTTAATCTACCGGTAGCCTGGAATTTTTTTATAAAACGGCCAAATCGGGCAGTAGACCAAATATTATTTAAAAATGATATCAAGTATGACGAACGGATGTTTATAAAACCGGCCCTTAGGCTGCTTTAGAGAATGTTCGTGGGAATACTGTATGCATTTGTAATGTGTATTTTATGCTAGAACCTATATCGGCTTTTAGCTAGTATATTCAATTGTCCGGAATCATTGGAATTATGGCACTGGTGAAATGAAAATCTTTATATTGCTGGAACAAAACTAGAGAAGGTACAGGGTATTGTATATGTACTTGGGCTGCAATGTAAATGATAGATGGGATCCTTCGGTTGAAATCAAGTGCCGCATTGAGCAAGCTCGTGCAACCTTTATCCGCATGAAAAAGATGTTCTGCAGTCATGATCTCAACCTTGGATTACGAATGCGAATGGTGAGATGCTACGTGTTTTCGATATTATTTTATGGAATGGAAGCATGGACGCTTACTGAAGAACTAATTAGGCAGCTTGAGGCATTCGAGATGTGGATCTACAGAAAAATACTTAAAATAAACTGGATGGACAGGGTAACGAATGAAGATGTTATGGTTCGGATGAATAAAGAAAAAGAAGTTATTAAAACTTTAAAAAAAACCGAAAACTTCAATATCTTGGACTTGTGAGACTTATGAGATATCCAGAGAAGTGTGAGATTTTAAATCTCATAATGCAGGGAAAGATTGCCGGAAGACGGGGCCCTGAAGAAGGAGAACCTCATGGCTGAAAAGCCTGAGACAGTGGTCTGGCCAGTCTACTAACTGTAGAGCTGTTCCGGACCGTAGTAAACAAAGTCCGCACAGCCAACACGATAGCCAACGTTCGTTGAACGGACAGGACACGAAGAAGAAGAAGGTGATGTAATTGGTGAGGGGAATTTGTTGAAGAAGAAGACGGGAAGTTTTTGGCTACACGGATCTGGTAATTTTATGTGAATACCGCACAAGAGTCCCACTGCTCCCGTCTGGAACCACTATGGCATCCCCAATTGTATTATGTTGTGAGGCTGAAGGTAGTGGGGAGGGGAAGAAGACGAGGAAGAGGAAGGTGGGGGCGTACCTGGCTTTTTTTTCATACGAATTCCTCACAAGAGTCCCAGCTGCTTCCATCTGGAGCCAGTGAGACTATTTCATCCCTAATTGGGTTGAAGGATGTTGTGAGGATGAAGGTAGTGGAAAGGGAAAGAAGATGGGGTAGAGGAAGGTGGGAGAGTACCTGGCTATTCAGATCTGGTCACCAACACGGGTAGAGCCATTTTAAGCAATGTTTCAATTCTGAATTGCGGTCTTACACCAGGACGATACTAAGAGTGTACCGTACACTCTGGAACGTGCCAGAAATATACATTTAAAAAAAAAATTAAATGAGCTCCACACAGGAGGCCCTTAGGAAAATAATTTCCCTCGGGGCCTATGTCATCTTTGGGGATGCTGTGTGGAGGGTTTTTTTTAAGGAAAGGAAGGAGAGGAGAGTTCTGGGAAGGAAAGGGTTTGAGGGGTGGGTAGGAATCTGGGGTTCAGTATGTCCTGGTCATCCGCCTCCAAGACCTCGACAAACCTCACCCCGTGAACCCGGGCACCCCTGCTAAATCACCAAACGTAGCGAAGCACTTGGGGTGACCTATGGCAGAGGTGTCGGTTATCCAATAAAGGTTCCCGGGGCGGCGGTACCCATTCCCGCCTCCCAAATGTATGAATTTAAATGAATTAATTGTGAAATAACACAAATTAATCAAATAAAATTTATGTCTTGTCGAGAGCCTTTCCCTTGATCATTTACACCAGTAGTAGGGGAAAATTAGACTTACTTCATTTCATGCACACGGACATGTTTACAAGACACTCATTAATACACCGCCATCTTAGCGTTTGAGGCCCTTCCTAACGAACAAAAAAAAATGCAGTCAAAAGGGTAAACGATTAATTTTTAGAGATCGCTGGCAACGGTTAATATGCACTTTAAAAAAAAAAACCTTTTGATTCACCTTAATTACATTAAAAGGCAACTATTTGCATTGGGGGAAGTGGAAAATATTTCATTCTAAATTTCGATTACATAAAATTGAAATTAGCTTTCGTCTTGTGAGATTGTACGCCATTAGTTATTAGCTCATTCGCTGTCACTTTGGTATGTTGGTATTCCTGATACATTTGAATGTATAAAGAACGGCTAGAAGATTTTGAAGGTACGGGGCACTTTCTTTTGAATCACAAACCATGTTACACAAACCTAGCGTAGCCGCTAAACTACTTGAAAACTGGGATGTTTTTCTTGCCTTGACGCGAGTAGGCGTTATAAAGGGCACTTTCTTTTGTATCACAAACCATGTTACGCAAACCTAGAATTCCCATGAAGTCTGCTACGCTTTGCTCTAGCATCTTTTCGTACAGTAACAAGAATACCAACATAACAAAATGACGTTTGAAAATAATGTTTGAAAATGGACGGTCTCGTTTCACAGAATGAAAGCTTATTTTAATTTTACGTAATCGAAATTTAGAATGAAATATTTTCCACTTCCCCCAATGCAAATAGTTGCCTTTTAATGTAATTAAGGTGAATCAAAAGATTTTTTTTTTTTAAAAGTGCGTATTAACCATTGCCAGCGATCTCAAAAATTTACCGGTAAACGTAATCAATAATTATTGTGACCGTAATAATATTTCAGGTCTTTGGATTTGTTCAACTATGTGTTGCTTGATACCTGCTCGCATCCATGTAAATCGTGCGTAGCCCGCTTCGCAGTGTCAGGAGGAAACTTACAACGTAAATATCAGTACTTACTTATGCAATTGCAGCTATATTTATTAAGACACCATGTGAACAGTGCATTAAGAGACCGATTTGGAGTCAATTCTCGTCTGATCGGGTGACTTTGAACGTGGAAAATGCTAAGTAGGAACCTACTTGGCATAATGTTATAGATATTTTTTTCGCTAATATGGCAACACCACGCTACTCACTTTGTCTTTGAAATTTGTTCTAACGTTCGAACTTATTATTTTTTCAATACACAAATACACCAAAATCGTGACAAATTATAAACGTAAATAAATTTTCATTTTAACTAGCACTTCAATACTTATTACATTCATAATTTTTACATTTTTTTTTAATGTTATTAAACTACGTACATTTTCAGATTCACTAGGAAGTAAGTTATATATTTGGATTCCTTTAGTAAACAATTCTGTACTTTTGTTTTGTTATTTTTTTTAGTATGATGTTTTCTTTCTGTCTTGTATGGTGTTCGTTTCTTTATTGTTTTGTAGTTTAATAAGTTGGAAGTAAATTGTTAAAATCTTTGTAGATAAATATTAAGTGACAATAGGCTCTGCAACCGGGCCCGAAAAGAAGAAGATGGAGAGATACGAAATTACGAATGTTAGAGGAGAGCGCTAACATTTACAGCGACAAAATCGATGCGAAAATTGCGAAAATGTTTAATAAAACACGACTCGTTTAAAATAGAGCAAAAATCTCGCGGGCATTATCTTAAACAGCATTTAAAGAAACATATAACTTGTAAAATAACTGAAACAAACGTGTTAATAATAATTTTTGGAGCATACTTTGTGATTTTTTTCTATCGAGGGAATTTTATATAATTTTCGTTTTGGCGCGGGCAAAGTCTAGATATTATCTTCAAGAATAACATACATTTTTTAAAGAGCTTTAAACTTACCGTGTTTAAGGGAAGTATGTAATAAATCGGTACAAATCCGGGTTGCGGGCCCTTAACACAAACATTGAATCAAATGTTTGTCAAACATGAAACATTAGGGCAGTGCCTCAATGTTTTTGTTTTCCGTGACCGATGGATGTGTTTTTGTCCGATGTTTTGAAAACATTAAACAATGTAAGTAATTCGAGTTTAGGCTGGAAATTACCAAAGATTTTTTAATTAAAGATCCGAGGAAATTAGATCTCGTTTCAACTAATTACTTGAAGAAAAAACTATTTACAGCGGGAGAGATGGAGAAACAGCATTATTTTTATTCAAAGTTCAAAATCTACCGTATAAAATGATCTTTTACCTTCATTTTGGATATTAAAAAATACTCATAAATCGTTCAAATAATTCGAAACAAGAACATAATAACCTATTTGCGCCTGTAAATGGTTGTTTATTGTAGTCATTTTCATAATTTGTGTCTAAAAGTGCGGCGGTTAGGTAAATGTTAACCCTCGATTTTTTTACCCTTTGAATTGAATATCGTATTGGATGTAACACTCATCCAGTTAGTTGATTAGTCAGACATCTTTCCTCGATTAGTCAGACATTTTTTAATCAATATTGGCCTCGACCACAGAGGCCAATATTGATTAAAAAAAAGATGAATTAAATTAAGGAAAGGCAAACTTTCCTGGGTTACAAATAATCTGACAATAATTTGAAAATAATACGATTAAAATAATAATTTGTCAAGTAATACGATTTTCCAGAACTCATTCTCATATTTTATATGAATATAATTTAAATAATGTTAAATTAACACCAGTATTACAAATTTGCGACTTGGAAGTTATATTCGATTCAAACTTAACATTCACAGCACATATAGATGATATATCTAATAAGGCTTTAATACCTTTTATCTCTTAACAATTCTCGTGTTCATACAGCTTTATGTAAGTTTATTAACCTGAATGAATTCAATATTTAATTTGTTTTATTGATCTAAATGAGTCCAATACTTAATTTGTTTTATTATTTTCCCAATAGATTAACTGAATTTTTTTATCCACTTTAACTATTACCGGCACAAAGCACTCTTTTCAGGGTGAATTGCCTAAAACAAAAAAAAAAAACAAAAAAGATTCTTGGCTTCCTTTGTAGAACCCTAACTGATTTTAAGTCCATGGATTGCATGAAAACACTACATTTCATTAGTTAGATGTCAAGTAGAATATAATTCACCTATTTGGTCCCCTTTCTATAAAGTACACTCTAACAAAATAGAACGTGTTCAACACAAATTTCCTAGGTACTTAAATTTCAAACTCAAAATTCCAATAGAAAACATTAATTATTTAAGTTTAATGAATCGACTAAATTTAATTACGCTGTCTGACAGAAGAATCATTTCAGACCTAATTTTATTGTACAGAATTATGAACAACCTAATTGACAGCCCTGCCATCGTTTCTAGTATTAAACTCCATGTACCGACAAGGAATACTAGACAAAATATAACATTCTTTTGCAACACATACACAACCAACTATCAATCACACTCACTTACCAATAGGATGCATGATTTAGGCAACAAGTTTGGTGGCATTGTAGATGTATTCGCTGATTCCCTTTACATTCTAAAATGAATTTAAATCAACACTTTGTGGAATCCTACAAATTATTGCAACATGGGTATAATATATTTAACGATTTGATGTGTTATTGTAATGTTTTATATTATATTTTGTTTTATGTTATTGTTAAATATTACATTGTTTAAAATATTTCACGGTTTTACGCAAGAATATACAAGTGGTTTTTTCTTTAAAAACTACTTGTATATTCTTAAAAGTTTTTTCACTTTTATAACTTTTGGTATAAATTCTATTATATATATCATTCTAATATACCTTACCTTTAAAACCTCCCATTGTTATTTTATAGCATTTTTAGTATGTAAAACACAGACATGTGTAAATAACATTTGATTTATGGTGCATATTCGAATATTGATTTCCTCATTATCTCATGAGGAGTATTTGGAGAAGTCTGATTAATCAACTTGACGATCGACATATAAAAAGGTTGTGCATCACTGCTCTACAAGTCTACAAGTACCCGTGTGACCACATAGGGTAGTCATATTCCTTACGACTACAACCACAAAACCTCAAAGTGAAACGTAAGCGGAGAGACTGCTAGTCATTACCAATGCAACAACCCACACAACAATGCTTATTATTATTAAAATTATTAATATGGTGTCTGCTGCACCGTCTTCGGACCAAACCCTCACTAGAAAAAGAAGATTGCAAGTTGTGTGCTTTCTTTGTCTTCTTTTTTCTGGGCCTTTTAAAAATATAATTCAAAATGCGCAACAATTTAAAAAAACATTTTTGCTGATATCTGTATATAGGTTTTTCCATCTTATTGTCTGATCAGACAAAAATCTATTCGAAAACCGGATTGGTTATAATACCGGGACGCGTATTTCCAAAATGTATACCGATTCGGTCGCGGTAGCGACAATTTACATTTTAAATATATCTCTGTGTTGGTTATTTTTTATCACATCATTGCAAAAACAAGAATTGTTCTAAAATCTAGATAAAATAATCTTTCTGATGTACCTATATATTAGAAATTAATAATTTTATTTGTAAACATTTAAATTTTAATATTGTTCCCATGTTGAAAATACACCTCTATATTTATACTTTTTTATCACTTTGCAAAAACGAAAATTGTTCTAAAATCTAGATAAAATAATCTTTCCAATGTTCCATATTAGAAATGAATAATTTTATTTCAAAATATTTTAATTTTGTTATTGAAAGTGTAAAGCGACTGAACGTATAGGTTTTGGAAATACGCTACCGGTGCCACGCCCGTTATCGGACCGGATTGGGCGCCCGGCGCGGCGGTAATGAAAATAGGCCACGCCTTTCCGCGCCAGCGTCCAATCGATTTTTGTCTGATCAGACAATCGGATGGAAAAACCTGATGTTTGCGGCCGGCCTATTACCTAAATTATGTGTATGTAATTATCTGATTTTTGAGAAATATTTAAAAATTAGTCAAATCTTTAGACTCCGTTTTCTCAAACCATGAGATGTGCAGATGAAATTTGTTTTAATTATATGAGCGATTTTTATTATTGTCTGAGCTTACAGTGAAGTCCTAATTTAGCTCGACCGTTTTGCATTTCGTCTGTCTGTAAATTTGTTTGTACATTCTATTTCCGTTAAATGTTATTATTTTTTATATTAACTTACCAAATTTTGAAGATTAAAAGTTCATTGAATTTTTAATAATTTTACTTGCATTTAAGGAATTCGCGTCACTTCACGCACGCACCCATGCACCGACAACCATAATTTTAATCATGTTTCATTAGGTGATCGGGCAACTCAAGATACATTCAACTTCAATACCTCTTTTGAAAAGTCATTAAGAGGAATATAAACGCTAGAAATATTTCGAATCTCATGCCTGCAAAATTTTTAAATCTAGCGACTTTTTGCACGAATTTGCTTTTTGCATAATTTTATAAGAACGAAAAAAGTTAGAACATGGAAAACCTCAAAAATAGTCTGAGCAATAAAGGGGTATTTTTTAATAATTGTTTCTTGTATTTCTTCATAGTTAAGTCATGAAAAAACATTTTTTTGGTGGTTTACGCTTATATTTTTTGTTACGTAAATAATAATTTTATTATAATTCCAATACATAGAAAAGCTAGTAAAAGCTTCGATTTATCCGTAGCATATTTTTTGATGTTCATACTGTAAACCGATTCGTCGTAAAGATTAATCAAAATAGTATCTAAATAGGATTTCACGTATATATTCATCTTAAGGCCCCGCAACCGCGCACAAAAAGAAGAAGATGGAGAGATATGGAATATTAGAGGAGCGCTCTAGTATTTTTTAAGCGACAAAATTGATGCGAAAATGCTTAATAAAACACGACTCATTTAAAATAGAGCAAAAATCTCGCGGGGGTTGTCTTAAACAGCATTTTTATATATAATATAAAAATGTTTTTTATATATATAACTTGTAAATTTTTATATATATATAACTTGTAAAATAACTGAAACAAACGGGTTTATACTAATTTTTGGAACATACTTTGCGATTTTTTTCTATCGAGGCAATTTTATATAATTTGCGTTTATATTATCTTCAAAAATAACATATATTTTTTTAGAGCTTAAAAACTTCAAATGTTTAAGGGAGGTTTGCAAGAAATCGGTAGAAATTCGGGTAGCGGCGTCTTAAAAGTGAAAAAAAATGGTTAAATAGGTTAGGTTAGGCTAGGTAGGGTTTTTGAAATTAAATTGGTTAAATAAAATACGTTAGGTTAGGTTGTGGGTTTCTTTAAAAAAAAATTTCATAAGTTTTAATGACTTTTCAAAGGGGTGTTGGAATGCCATTTTGTTGAGTTGTCGTGGAACCGTTTAATTAGTGCATTAATTAAAAAAACTAAATGTATTATCAAGTATGGCATGGCGTCACGCTGAAGATTGCAGTGACATTTGTTTATCTCGAATTGGTTCGTTGTCTCACTGTCCCCCCGAGACAATGACATCATTTTATAATTATTGTTATTCTAATGAAGTCCATTATTCATTATCGAGAATACATTAGCTACTTACTTTGTTCTTCTGAACAGTAATTTCTCGAATTCTCATAGCCCCTCCAGACTCACGGCGAGAAGCCCCGAGAACACCCGAGAAGCGTGAATGTGATGAGTTTCTCGCATTCTCTTTCTCGGGCTCGCCTGTTCTCGGATAGCTGTCGGTAAATTTGGCCGCTTCAAGGCGATTCCAGACTCACGGCGAGAAGTCTCGGCGAGAAGTTCTCGCCGAGACTTCTCGCGAGAACAAGCACTTATCCACACTCTCATTTTTCTCACTCGTGATCTGTTTCCCATCCGGTATGGACGACATTACAGACGATATTCAAAATGCTGCAGGTTTGGCTCTGTGCGATAAATTGCAACTCTTGTTGATTTTTCCACATTTTTAACACAAGGAAACAAAATTTTCGAAACAAAAACAAAAATTTGACGCACGTCTACTCTCAACCGCTCACTAAACAAGACAGACAAAACGTGAGTGTAGTAGTCTTCTCGCTTCTCGCCCGAGAAATCCTTTGAAGCGGCCAAATTTACCGACAGCTATCCGAGAACAGGCGAGCCCGAGAAAGAGAATGCGAGAAACTCATCACATTCACGCTTCTCGGGTGTTCTCGGGGCTTCTCGCCGTGAGTCTGGAGTGGCTATCAAAGGATTTCTCGGGCGAGAAGCGAGAAGACTACTACACTCACGTCTGTCTCAGTGTTGTTTAGTGAGCGGTTGAGAGTAGATGTGCGTCATATTTTTGTTTTTGTTTCGAAAATTTTGTTTCCTTGTGTTAAAAATGTGGAACAATCAACAAGAGTTGCAATTTATCGCACAGAGCCAAACCTGCAGCATTTTGAATATCATCTGTAATGTCGTCCAGATCGTCGGGAAACATAATGTCGGGAAACAGATCACGAGTGAGAAAAATGAGAGTGTGGATAAGTGCTTGTTCTCGCGAGAAATCTCGGCGAGAACTTCTCGCCGAGACTTCTCGCCCTGAGTCTGGAATCACCTTCAAAGTTCCGCACTACTGAGAACGGGTTGTTTCAAATTTTTTAACAATTCTTAAAATTTTATCCCTTGGTATGGATATCAGACGAATTTATTTGTAATATTGATTTTTTATGTTTTTACGCAGGTGTATACAGTATATAGACAATTAGTTTTATCTTTGATGCATTTAAATAAAAATATGCTTTTGTCATTCGGCGGTACGTCCACTCTGCGCATCCCTTCGGGTTCACTTAATTATGTTTATGTTGTAAGTAGGTACACCATATTTTCCCTAAACCGACTGCATATTGTAAATAAGTATGCCGAGGGGCCAACTGTCATAGATCCAAATTAAACACTGAAGAAATATTTTGTCCCTCCAACAAAAAAGGGCCGAGGCCTGATAGGTAAAGAAATTAATGGAACTGACTTGATAAGGCCTTGACTTGAGCACTTTTATAATCGCCTCCTTATGTTACAAGGCGTCGCTTATAAAAAGAGGGAGATATCTACTACCACTGAGGTATCAGCAGTAAATCTTATCAATTTTTTTCTGATTGTAATTGATATCTTGTAGAAACGTGTCTTTTAACTGATAAAATGTTCACTCTATCAATTGAATTAATTTTTATTTTATTTGGTTTTACGCCCAACTGGACTATCTCGTACATTAGAAGAACAGAACATACCTAACGAGCTATTATCGATAAGTAAAATTTTCAAAATTTTATGTAACCCCCGACACAAAAAAGATCTGATGACCTTGAAACGCCTGAACAGATTTACATGAATTGGAGCTAAGAACCATCTCGATAATGTTAGCTTTCAAACAAAAAAAAACCGTATCGTAATCGGTCCATTCGTTTATGAGCTACGATGCCACAGACAGACACCCAGACGGCTTATAACTTATAACATCGGGGTTAAAAATTATACCACAAAATGTGAAACTACTTACCGTGTTCAGAATGTAAGTGTACTGTGACCACAACGGGCGGTGGTTTTGAGTTTTTTGAGGGTTGGCAACACTGAGTGGTAGAAAGGGGTCTCCTGACCAGAAAGAGCATCGCAGAAACATTGTAGTACGTAAACTCACGTTGTAGTGTTCAGTTGCGTGAAAGGTGTCGGCAAAAAGTCCCGCCTAGTGCTGTGATCCGATTTTTACTCACGGAAGGAATAACACCTACAAGAAAAAAAGGTGAGGATTTCTGAACTCTATAATGACTGGAGATGATAGTGGGTGACTAATTACACGCCCGGGAAAAAAAACAGTCGTCAAAGTGGCATCACACCAATTTCCCATCAGACAAAAAAATTAAAACCACAATTTCGGGCAAAAAAATCATGGCCTCAGTGTTTTGGGACCGAAAAGGCATCATTTTGGTCGAATTTCTGCCTCAGGTTGAGACCATCAATGCACAACAATATTGTGATACCCTGAAAAAACTCAAAAGGGGCATTCAAAACTAAAGAAGGGGAATGCTGACCAGAGAAGTGTGCTTGTTTCATGAAAACGTCCGTTCTCCAACAGCCTTAACCACCAATACGCTTTTGAACTCATTTGGTTGGGATGTTTTGAACCACCCCCCGTATTCCCCTGACTTGGCGTCTTCAGATTATCATCTTTTCACCTTGCTGAAGGCACATATGGATGAAAATAAATTTTCAACAGACGAGCAGGTGCAGAAAGTGGTCTTGAAGTGGGGGAAGGACCTGGCGGGAGAATTCTTCTAGGACGGCATAAAGGAACTTGTGCCACGGCTCACCACATGCATTTAACGGGTTGGCGATTATTTGGAAAAATAGTCGACAAGTGTATCAACAATATCATCTATTTTTTTTCTAATAAGTACACTTAAAAAATTCAGTACACTTATTTTCTGAATATGCCTCGTATATTTTTAATATTGTTAAATCTGCTAGTGTTTAAAAAATGTATAATTTACGTGTTTCAATTGGCAAATGTCCAAGAAATTCATTCACAAATCCTTTACATGTTTCTCTTTATAATTCTGTTCATGTTCACAGACGCTTTCAGCCTTTGGTGTCCTTCAGACGTTCAGAGTATTATGACTTTTTAATGGTTGCTAACACCTCCCTCTCTCTCATATACGCGCATGTAAATAGAAAGAGATCTTACAATGGAGCTCTTAGCGGTACTTGATATTCATTTTGCAAGGTTTTGTGGAGTGTAAACGTATTTTTACTTAATAAATAGACCAGGAAGTCTAGCATGGACGATCGATAAAAGCCTATATCAATACGATATTTACCATCTTTTGCCATTGTCATCTATGGTCAGTTATCAATATTTGCCAGCACGGTCAACGATTGTTACATTTTAGCGCGGCCTCCATAGTATTAGGTAAGTTTCGGTTAACTTTCAATGAAGACATATTTTTGAATAATGTCTTTGGTTATTTTTTTTTTTTTTTTACATTATCTCCACACAGGAGGCCTTGAGGAAAATAATTTCCCTCAGGGCCTATGTCATCTGGGATGCTGTGTGGAGGGTCTTTTTGAGGAGAGGAATAAATGAGTCGAAGAAACGACCCGTTCTCATGTGACAAATGTCAACCGTGTACAAATGTTGGGCACGCGTTTGGCGTGTTTCCCGACTATGCACCGGTGCCGAAGGGATCAATGATGCTAGTTCCTCGGAGCATCTTCCATTGTAATACCGGTAGAACGCCCGACGCCTGTGCTCTAAAGATTGCAATCCGTCTGTTAAGATGGGAGAATCTATCAAACGGACCGCCCGTTTCTGCACAGAGTCGAGGGTATTTTTCAGGTATTTTGGAGCTCCAGACCAGAGGTGGCTGCCAAATTCAACCGTGGGGCGCACTTGTGATTTGTACAGGGTTAGCAGTTGTGCACTATTAAAGTATCTGCGAGTTATGCAAAATTACTGGTGTATTTAATGAACGGATTGAACTAACGAAGCTCTTAGAATTGAAAGAAGTCGTAAACCCGATCCGTAGTGTATCTGAGATGCAACCAATTTATTCCATGCGATCTTTGTTTCAAATTCAAACGAACATGGTTGAAATATGACTTAAGACCTCATTAACTGATTGATTCCCGTTTAGTGTCAAAAAGTAAATGCGGACTGCCAATCCATATTTAGGTTAGTATTTCAATTCAACATTGCCTGTTTATTGATATTTTTACGTAATCGATTAGCGTTTGACGTTTCAAACAAAGGTTCGCCAGTGTTACCAGCGTACAACGATTTCATTTTTATTCCATGTCAATATCGCTTCGGATGTCAATACTAAAACGATGCTCGGTGTACCGATATAAAATCGCAGACGCATCCGCCGCCAAGACCATAAGTCACTAAACGCAACGAACCACTTACATGTTGGTTATCCAATAAAAAAAAAACGTTCTCGGGCCTCGGGACGAAACCATACCCGCCTCCCAAATTGCAATCTCCTTAAGATTTTGGACATTTGGACAAATTGTAAAGATTTTCTATTTGAATTAAACGGATTTAAACTAAAAAAATATGTCGTACACCACTGCTAACCCTGTGCAAATCACAAGTGCGCCCCACGGTTGAATTTGGCAGACACCTCTGGTCTGGAGCTCCAAAATACCTGAAAAAACCCTCGACTCTGCAGAAACGGGCGGTCCGTCTGATAGATTCTCCGTCTTAACCGGCGGATTGCAATCTTTAGAGCACAGTCGTCGGGTGAGAATGCTATCCTTGTTCTACCAGTGTTTCAATGGAAGATGCTCCGAGGAACTAGCATCATTGATCCCTTCGGCACCGGTGCATATTCGGGATACACGCCAAACGCGTGCCCAACATATGACATTGGTCACGTGAGAACGGGTCGCTTCTTCGACTCGTTCTTGTGTTCAACAGCTCGGCTGTGGAACTATTTGCCGGCCTTTGTGTGGAGTTTGCCTCCTCCTTCCTACAACAAGGTCTCTTCAAGACCAATATTCATACCTTCCTCTCCTTTAAAAGACCCTTCACACAGCAACTCAGATGACATAGGCCCTAAGGGAAATTATTTTCCTCAAGGCCTCCTGTGTGGAGTTAATGTAAAAAAAGGAGATGAAGTGAAGAAAAAAGAGATGAATGTAAAAATAAAAATGTCGATCATAAATTGTTCTTCGAGATGATATTTGCACAGGTGCAGATATCATACGTCAATGGGTGCAGTAGATGGAATGACAAAAATTCACCGACAGCAGGTTTCTGCGTCTTTGTTAATTAATGTGGTATTTTTAAATGACCTCGATAATGAGGTAACGTTCAGATTTTAGGTGAAAAAAATTTCCACGACACTCATCAAAGCAACTAATATTTAGAATTTATTGTTTTGAATGCAAACTACAATTTGACTTTGCGAAAACACTATAATCTTCCTAGTTCGACAGTCCCTTGTTGTTTTCTTTACATAAAATTTGTACAATTCTTTCACTAAACCGCAATAAATTTTTATGTGTTTTTTTTTTATTATTCAATGATCACACAAGAGTCCCAATAAATACTTTATTTGTGATTAGAGCAGAAAATACTCTCAGTATCGCACTTTTTTAAGTACCTATTAATACCGCTCATACAGTCCCCAACTGCTCCCATCTGAAGCCAATGAGACTATCGCATCCCTAATTGGGGTATGTTGAGAGGCTGAAAGTAGTGGGGAGGGGAAGGAGATGAGGAAGAGGAAGGTGGGGAAGTACCTGGCTATTCAGATCTGGTTACTAAACACGGCTAAAGCCATTTCAATCAACGTTTCAATTCTGAATGGTGGTCTTATACCAGAGCGATATTAAGAATATCTTCCACTCTGGAACGTGCTGCAAATATACTATATATTATTTTTAATTAATTAATTGTGAAATACAACAAAATAATCAAATAAAATTTATTTGCACACGCCGGGTTTGAACCCGCGACCTTCGGATTGTAAGTCGAGAGTCTTACCTCGGGATCACGCAGGCCGTCAGGACTGCCGGAGGCATACCACCATACAGAATTTAAAAATGGCTTTAGACGTGTTTGGTGATTAGGTCTGAATATCCAAGTACTTACCCACCTCATTCTCCCAACTACCTTCAGCCTCACAACATACCCCGATTGGCCATGCCATAGAGTCACCAATTTCTATCATATTCGATAACTCCAGGGCCCCTAGCATGGTTGATCGATATAGGTTTTATCGAAGATGTCGGTAACTTGTCATCGCTCCCGAGCAACACTGCAGGACACTAATGAATAAACAACAGTTTACGTCAAATAAATTAGGAACCCTTAGTCGTTGTTAACTATTGTTTGTTCGTTAGCGACCTGCAGTCGTGCTCGGGAGCGGGAGCGATGACAAGTTACCGACATTTTCGATAAAACCTATATCGATCAACCATGCTAGGACCCCAGATACATCTACAGCCTGTAAGTCGGACGAATATCTACAGCTCATATGTTGAACTCATATCTATGAACTTCAGAGTGTTGACTAATATCTACAGAGCTAAGGTCGGACGAATATCTATGACGGTCCCAGTGTTGACTAATATCTACAGAGCGTAGGTTGAACTAATATCTACAGAGCGTGGGTTGGACTAATCAGCTAAATGTGTCCAATAGTCCGATATTAGGGATTTTTACGTTTTAAACTGCATACGCAATATTAGCATATTACGTTATTCCAATATGCTATACATAATTGCAAATCCAACCTCTGCCAGTGCTGTAGATATTCGTCAACACTTTGGTTCTCATAGATATTAGTCAGCAGTTTGAGCTGTAGATATTCGTCAACACTTTATTCTCATAGATATTAGTCAACAGCTTGAGCTGTAGATATTCGTCAACACTTTGGTTCTCATAGATAATAGTTCGATTTTTTCAGTTTGTGGAATTCCTATATTAGTAGAGATATTAGTAGACGCCTCCTATTCGATACATGAAGTATATAATTCTATGAGAAGATAGTTTTAGTTAACAATGTATGTGATATTTTGTGAACAAACTGGAATTTGTCACAACTTTGTTTGTGAAGGAGACATGTGTGTATATTTCACAAAACTGTCAGATGATCTAGATCGCACCGTTAATGTTTAAATATTCTTGGAATATTTTAAAACTATATATCTTAGAACAAATCAAATTGTAAATTATTATTTTTTAATTTATAAACTAACGTTTAGACAAGATTTTTATGCATAGCACAAAGGGTAACAATTATTACAAGCAATAATTGTCAGCCTGAAACACTCATTTACATTGAAAAATCTCCCGAGAAAAGATACTTGCCCCCAACGGGACTTGAACCCGTGTCCTTCCGATTGCCGGTCGAATGCTCTGACCACTGAGCTATGGGGGCTTATCAAATACCCGCCAAATAATTCAATATATACTAGTGTTTCATTCAACAATTACTGCTTGTTATATTTTTTCCACCTGAAAACAACCAACTTTATTTTTGCAAGGAAGACATTGTTAGTGTTAAATCCCTCGCTAGGTGGCGTCGAGACAAATTATGTCTGCATTTATTGGGGAAATACTTAAACTTGTTAAATATTAATTATTATTTTTTAATTTATAAACTAACGTTTAGACAAGATTTTTATGCATAGCACAAAGGGTAACAATTATTACAAGCAATAATTGTCAGCCTGAAACACTCATTTACATTGAAAAATCTCCCGAGAAAAGATACTTTTAAAAAGATAGCGGGTATTTGATAAGCCCCCATAGCTCAGTGGTCAGAGCATTCGACCGGCAATCGGAAGGACACGGGTTCAAGTCCCGTTGGGGGCAAGTATCTTTTCTCGGGAGATTTTTCAATGTAAATGAGTGTTTCAGGCTGACAATTATTGCTTGTAATAATTGTTACCCTTTGTGCTATGCATAAAAATCTTGTCTAAACGTTAGTTTATAAATTAAAAAATAATAATTAATATTTAACAAGTTTAAGTATTTCCCCAATAAATGCAGACATAATTTGTCTCGACGCCACCTAGCGAGGGATTTAACACTAACAATGTCTTCCTTGCAAAAATAAAGTTGGTTGTTTTCAGGTGGAAAAAATATAACAAGCAGTAATTGTTGAATGAAACACTAGTATATATTGAATTATTTGGCGGGTATTTGATAAGCCCCCATAGCTCAGTGGTCAGAGCATTCGACCGGCAATCGGAAGGACACGGGTTCAAGTCCCGTTGGGGGCAAGTATCTTTTCTCGGGAGATTTTTCAATGTAAATGAGTGTTTCAGGCTGACAATTATTGCTTGTAATAAATCAAATTGTGTTTTATTTTTGTTTCACCAACTTCAACAAACGTAACTTAGCCTGAATCAAACTCACGTTGTATGCTCCAAGACAGTTGGGACTTTTGTGAGGTGTTCACAACAACAAAAAAGGTAATTTTAAAAGACGGTTGTGCTTTCCTGCTTTTTATAATTTGTCAAAAATAGAAACGGACCTAGAAACAAAATGGCGGTTTTTGGCAATTTAAAGACAATGTTATAAATATTTGAATTTCTGTGAAATAACCTAACCGAGGTATTTGATTCTAGATGTGATTTGAAATTTTCACCTCCAAAAGTATTGCGATTTATTCATGGGTTGTTATGCCGTGTTGCGCTACCTCCTTCTTTAGCCTACGTTTCGGACAGCGTTACAGTGTCCATCATCAGGGCAGATGTGTAGTCGTGGTGAAGTGAGTGCTTTTTTTACATTAATTCACACAGGCATGATGCTCTGAGGAAAATAATTTCTCCCAGGGCATATGTCATCTTTAAAGATGCTGTGTGTAGGGTATTTTTGAGGAGAGACCAATATTGTAGGAGGGAGGATACACAGAGGCCGGCAAATTGAGTTAAGCTCGAGAACGAGTCGTAGAAACAACCCTTTTTGGGCTCGTGGTTGGCGTGTTTCACGACTATGCACCGGTGCCGAGGAGATCAATGACTCTAGTTTCTTAAAGTATCTTCCATTGAAATACCGGTAGAATAAGATCCACCAATACAAGTGCCACCCGACGCCTATGCTCTAAAGATTGCGATCCGTTTGTTAAGATATGAGAATCTAATAAGAGAGAACAGATCGCCGGGTTCTTCACAGAGTTGAGGGATTTTTCAGGTGTTTTGTGGCTGCAGACCGGAGATGGCTGCCAAATTATGCTTTTGAATGAAGACGCGATATCGTATTTGATTCCGGTTCTTGTAAAAATTCGGAAAATTACTAATTTATGTTGTGGAAGCTCTGTACAAGATTTTTTTTTGTTGCCATAAATTATTTAAATTTATTCTAAGTGTCTCAATACTTATCTATTAACATAACTTTTAAATCTATTATGTTGTCAATTAATGATTGCAGACTATTTTTTACACTAGTAGTAAAATGTGAGCGTATTTTTAGAAGTGTTACATGTTTTTTAAGCGCGTCATAAGTGTCACCTTATTTTAAATTGATGCTTCCGTTCGTTGATAAAGCTGGTAAAAAAATAAATATGTCAAAACCTTGGCATCGGGTTTTTACTTCGTATTCTCGTGGTTTTCTCGTTTATTCGGTTTCATCAATTTGCTTTCTCTGAATGAGCTTGGTATTTTATTATTAGTGTTTTACAGATGTTTTTGCGGTCTACAATGTGAATTATATACATTTTTGGTATTATAAATTAATTTAATTAATAACAGTAAAGTGGATGATTCTAACTCGTATCTCTTTCGATGAAATGAAAGCGACTATCAGTGCCATTTTTAATGATATTAAAAAAAAGTTTATTTTATATTTTACTAGCTGACCCGGCCACGCGTTGCTGTGGCTAACGAAACACAATGCCATCTACCGGATGGTTACCCAACCTTTTAAATCACAGCGCCATTTGTTAATTCGCATACAAATCCACATTGCCCTCTTGCCAGCCCGCTAGTCCACCACATACAGACATTCTCCTTTAATTACATATTTCAAGAAATTTACACATAACCTTGACAAATTATATACCTAAACCTCCCTCATGAATCATTCTATCTATTGGTGAAAACCGCATGAAAATCCGTTCAGTAGTTTTTAAGTTTATCGCGAACAGACGGACGCGGCGGAGGATTTTAATTTATAGCAAAGTTTTTTTTTTGGTACATTTACATATGGGTAAATACATAATAACAAAAAATGTAAGTAACAAAAAAAAATCCCACAAAGGCGAAGCCTGTGTGTGGGTATTATATTATGTGGATAACAGTGGTAGTTAAAATAAAATTATAAAAAAATAAAAAATATATATATATAAGCATAGAGTCTACAGTGATCAACATGAATGACTTCGTAGGAGTTTAAAAATTTAAAAATATATGTAAGATAAACACACAAATTAAAATATATATGCATAGTGTCTACAGTGATCAACATGATTGACTTCATACGAGTATAAAAATTTAAAAATATATCTAAGATAAACACACATTTACACCCATACTTAAATACACATGTACATACGAGTATATATATATATATTTCCTGTTTTTATTCTAAATATTCAGAAAGACTCCACATTTTAGAAGCTGATTGAATTACAGAAAAAACTTATTCAGTTCCAAATTATTTTTTACCAAGATTTTAACATTTTTTTTAAGTACGTTCAGATTTTGATCCTTGCTGATGGAGTGGGGTATGGAATTGAATAGTTTTGGGGCAATGTAGGTAATGTGTCTTTGGGCCAGTCTGGTTTTGCAGTGAGGCACTGTGTACACGCACGTGTTATATCTCTGGCTAGAACGATATGTGTTTTTATTGAAATTGTTTGGACGTGTAAAAATATATTTGAGACATTGGATACAGTAGATCCGCCTTAGTTCTAGTATTTCAGTTTCTTGAAATAGCTGATTGGTAGGATACATCTTGGACTTCTGGTACATTACCTTAATGATGGACTTCTGAGCAATTTCTAATGGTTTTATATGGTTATTGTATGTTCCTCCCCAGGCGATTATTCCATAGGAAATGGACGAAAGCACCAATGCATCATAAACAAGTTTCATGGTTCTTGTATTGACGATATTGCTCATACGTTTGAATATATAATTTAAGTATCTCAGTTTATTTACAGTTTTTTCTACATGGTAAGTCCATTTGAGTTGGCTGTCTATAGTTACACCTAAGTACTTGATATATTTTCCTAATTTTACATCTTCGCAGTTTGTGCATGTCGCAAAGTTACAATTAACATTATGGAACTTCAAGTTAAAACTATTTTTAGGGGATGACTTTTGGGAATTATAAAAGGGAATAAAAATAGTTTTATCATAATTTAGGCTAAGAAGATTTCTATCTAGCCAATCTTTGACTATTGCAATGCATTTGTTGGCTTTACTGATTGTATCTTCCCAAGTTTTACCTTGTACTGTGATTGCAGTGTCATCGGCAAAAGAGAGAATTTTACCTGGTATTACAATATTGCAAAGGTCATTGATGTAGATTAGAAAGAGAAGTGGTCCTAAGACAGTTCCTTGAGGAATACCATGTTTTGCTAGACCATAAGTGCTTAAGCTTGATCCTATTTTTGTGCGTTGTTGGCGATTTAATATATAGCTTTTTAATAACATGAGACTTTTGTTTTTAATTCCAATGTTAAAGATTTTCTTTAATAGAATTCTATGGTTGACTGTGTCGAACGCTTTCTTTAGGTCCAAGAAGATGGTTAGAGATTTAGTGTTAGAGTCTAGATTGGAATATATGTTTTTGGTTAAACTAAATACAGCGTCGTCGGTGCACAGGTTAGTTCTAAAACCATATTGATTAGCTGAGAGGATTGCCTTGGATTCTAAAAAGTTCATAATTTGTCGTTTTAAACACTTTTCAAAGATCTTGGATAATTGTGAAGTTAAAGTTATTGGTCTGTAGTTGTCTGTTTTACATTGGGATCCGGATTTATGTATTGGAATAATGTGAGCGAGTTTAAAATTATTGGGGTAAATGCTGTGTTTGATGCAGTTATTGAAAATGTGATGTAATGGAATGATAATATGTTTTTTAATTGATTTGATGGTGGTATTGCTTATGTTATCTGGGCCATTTGCAGACTTCTCTTTAAGGTTGTCAATTTGTCTTGAGATTTCAAGTTCTGTTATTTCTTTGAAAGTAGAAAGCTCAGAGGTAGTATCATGTATAATATGTAAAGATTGTAGAGATTAGCTGGGGTACCCGGCTTCGCTCAGGGAGTTGATATTAGATTGAACTGACGTTCGAACCCACGACGGATCTTGCTTTATATGCCCCTACCAATGGTAGCCCCACCCATACAAAAAAAGGTTTCGAATGGTCCACAATGTTCCAAAGCATTCCACAACATTGGAGAGTGTTCTGGAATGTTCTACAATTATCAGGGACGTTCCCAAACGTTCACGAACGTTCCCGACTATTCCCGAACATGCCAGAATGTTCCGGGATGTCCTGGAATGTTGTGGTATGCTTTCGAATACTCTCGAATGTTCTGGACTGTTCTAGAAATTTCTAGAGGGCGAAACTTCCAGCCCTTATATCTTCAAAAGCACGCCCTTCAGGTAAAAACGGTAACCTTCTTCATGGATGGGGGGTAGAGGGCTACCACACCTTTTAACTTCCTTGATCGAACCGGGACTAGTTTCTAAGTTTTAGCGGCACGCACATTGTACACTTAATTTTATAATATATACTAGCTGGGTTACCCGGATTCGCTCAGGAAAACGTTCGAGAGTGTTCTGGAATATTTCACATTGATGTTCCCAATTCCCTATTCTCGAACATTCCACTATTTTCCAGAAGGTTCCGGGATGTTCTGGAACGTTGTAAAATGCTCTCAAATACTCTGACTGGGGTGTCCGGCATCGCTCATGGAGTTGATGTGAGATTGAATTGACGTTCGAATCCACGACGGATCTTGCTTTATATACCCCATATAGGTAGCCCCATACAAAAAAAAAACTTATAATGTTCCAGATCATTCCACAACATTCAGGAGTGTTCTGGAATGTTCCACAATGATCTGGGCTGTTCCGGTATGTTCCTGAACGTTCCATCCTATTCCCGCACATTCCAGAATGTTCCGAGATGTTCTGTAATATGGTGGAATGCTCAAGAATACTCTGGAGTTTTTTTGAACTGTTCTAGAAATTTCAACGGGGCGAAACTTCCAGCCCTTATATCTTTAAAAGTACGCCTTTCAGGTAAGAGCGGGAACTATCTTCATGGATGAAGGATAGAGGGCTACCACACAATATAACTCCTGTTATCGTACCTGGACTCGTCTCTGAGTTTTAGCGGCATGCAAATTGTTTTTTTAATAATATAATTATCCAAACTTCTAGAACTTTCCAGAACCTTCTAGACTCACTGACACTCTCCGCAACTCATTTCTGAAAGCTTCTTGAACTTTCTCCTTCCATAACATCTTAGAGCATTAGGGAACCTTCCACAACTATCTAGAACCTTCCAGCACTTTCTAGAGCTTTATAAAACCTTCTAGAACTTTTCGGAACCTTCTAGACTCACCGACGTACTCCGCCACTCCTTCCAGAACTTTATACAGCTTTATCGAAATTTCTAGAGCTTTTCGGAACCTTCTAGACTCACCGACATACTTCGTCACTCCTTATAGATTTTTCTTCAGCTTTATCGAACCCTGTAGAACTTTTCGGAAACTTCTTGACACACCGACATACTCCGCCACTCCTCCCAGAACTTTGTACAGCTTTACTGAACATTGTAGAACTTTCCGTATCCTTCTAAACGCACTGACGTATTTTGTAACTCCTTCCAGAACTTTATATAGCTTTATCGAACCTTATAGAACTTTCTAGAACCTCGTAGATCTACCGACATATTCCGTTATGCCTTCCAGAACTTTCTACAGCCTTATCGAACCGTCTAGAACTCAGAAACTTTGTAGACTCACCGACGTACTCCGCCACTCCTCCCCGAACTTTCTACAGCTTTATCGAAATTTCTAGAACTTTTCGGAACTTTCTAGACTCACCGACATACTTCGCCACTCCTTATAGATTTTTCTTCAGCTTTATCGAACCTTGTAGAACTTTTCGGAAACTTCTAGACTCACCGATATACCCCGCCACTCCTTTCTCCTTGTACAGCCCTATCGAACCTTCTAGGACTTCCTACAGCTTTATGGAACCATCTAGATTTTTTCGGGAGCTTCTAGACACACCAACACACTCCTCCACTCCTATCAGAACTTTCTACAGCTTTACGGAATCTTCTAGAACTTTCCGGAAACTTTTAAACCGACCCACATATCCTACCATTTATTTCAGAACTTTGTACAGCTTTATAGAACCTTCTAGAACTTTCCGGAACCATCTAGACTCACCGACATACTCCGCCACTACTTCCTGAACTTTGTACAGCCCTATCGAACCTTCTAGGACTTCCTACAGCTTTATGGAACCTTCTAGAATTTTCCGGAACCTCCGACACACTCCTCCACTCCTTTCAGAACTTTCTACAGCTTTATAGAACTTTATTGAACTTTCCGGAACCTTCTAGACTCGCTGGCATACTCCTCCATTTCTTCCAGAACATTCCAGAGTTTTATCGAATTTTCTAAAAGTTTCCGGAATCTTCCAGACTCTTCTTGAAATTTCTATAGTCTTCTTAAAACTTTCAGCCCTTATATCTTCAAAAGCAAGCCCTTTAGGTAAAAACGAATACCCTTATTCCCTAGGGGGGATAGAGATTTACCATACCATATAACACTCTTGATCGTACCGGCACTCGTTTCTGAGTTCCGCACGTTTTTTTGGACTTTCTTTTATAATATATATATTGATATTGATTAAGTATTTACGTAGAAGTTAATCATGAAAAAGCATCTTCTTTAATGGCCTATATTTAAAAACTTGAAACCTAAATAATTAAAGCGGTACATATACGTTCTAGATATTTGCTATAAGTACCCTTTGTTCAAAAAAAATTCTTTTTAACTCTGTTAAGTAATTTGTTCACAAATCCAAAATTAAGTTTTTAAAGAAAATGGGCGCAAAAAGGCGCAGCCGTTGCCCATTGCTGATAGCTGTTAAACTGATTATTAGAACTAAAATCTAAACCAGATACCACGTCTTATATTTGATTAACTTTGTAAACATTTCGTTATTTACTGACACCTTTATTATGTTCTCTCTGATATGAGTTGGATTATAAATATTCGATAAAGCACGTCGAAATACGTTTTAAAATTAGGCCTCTGTCGCTCTGTCGATCGAAGCACGTTAATAATTTGATGGTGTTTTTATTTTCTTCACAATAATTATTTTAGGAAACAAATGGAAAGTTATCTATGAATACTTTATAGTAAAATCGATAAGTAATCTATCGTTGTATCTACTGTTGACTGAATTAATTATTATTCTTTCTGAATAGCGTGTGACGACCTATCTTACTGGTCCAAAATTTAATAAAGCAAAAAAAATTATATTTATTTAAAATAATAAAGCTGGCGGCACACGCTGGTCTATTTTTATCTTTGTACCACAAAACAACACCCAAAGTTAATTTTCTTTTTTTACTTATAATATAATGTAGAATCACCTCCCGAAGTTAATGCACTTTACCCCCGGACACCCTCTATATTTTACACTATTTACCTACTGCAAGATACAGAGACAGTAAGAGTTTGTACTGTATTTATGTGAATTTCGTAAAAATTTAACTCGACCGTTTTGTATTTCTTCTTATCTGTTAATTTGTTTTTTCGTTTCGTTTGAAGATGGTGGCCGTTTTAAAGGTTCAGGAAAGATTCTTTATTATTTATGCATTAAACCGCTTACTCGTTAATACGGAAAACTTTTTATCCAAACAGTTATATTTAGCTTTATTATTACGAAAAGTGAGTATTTATGTCGGGGGAGACCAAAAAACATGCAAATAATATGCATTTAACATTTTAATTTTGTTAAAATTAATTCACTCGCACGGTAACGCCATGTTCATTCATCGTTTTTATTTTAACATTTCATCAATGCTGCCAATCATAGAAAAATATTTTTGCGTAAAACAAAGTGAATGCATCATTGACAAGTATTTGTAACAGTAGAACATGGAAAGAAATGTATTAAAATAATTACACAAACCCGCTAGACAAACCCTGCGTAGCCAAACAAACCATTCAAAACCTGGGATGTTTTTTAAAAGTATGATGAAAAGCGAGTTTATTTTAGAGAATTTTTATTTTATAAAATTGGTACTTCCGACAAATGTCATATTTGATTGTCTATTAGCTAAAAAAGGAACATTCCGTATTATCCGTGCATCAAACTTCGACAACACGAACGTTCCGTATTATCCGTGAGGTGGACTAACTGCATATTTACCGATTCTTTTTTAAAAACATCTATTTGGGTTTCTCTTTTGATAGTTTAAATGAAGTGGAATCTTTTAAATTGATATTAATCCACTTCCTGACATCCAATCGAGCTAAAACTAGGCAGACAGCCTCGTTGTCGATGAAAATTCACTGGTCCTTTCTATAAGAGGCTCTAAGTTATTCTGCGGCTACGGACTACGACACTGATGGAGTATATCCGTCTACCATATGCCTTTGGCTATTATAGACAGAATGACGGTAGATGAAACTCTTCTAAAATGCTACTTAACTGACACCTTTTGAAGTAGCACAAAACTACCTATAACTAACCAAACTAACGACATCTGTTGAAGGATGTTGAAACTACATCACTAACATAATATACACCAAACCACGGTACCACCCTTCCCGGTCAGGGCGGTGTCACATGTAAAAATTAGCTATAACTAAAACTCGATAAAATGACTGTATTTTTACCTGTAGGTACAAAACGACTCCAGATACTAATATCTACAGCCTGCATGTCGGACGAATATCTACAGCTCATTTGTTGGACTAATATCTATGAACTTCAGAGTGAGGACTAATATCTACAGAGCTAAGGTCGGACGAATATCTATAACGGTCCCAGTGGTGACTAATATCTATGGAGTGTAGGTTGGACTAATATCTACAGAGGGCAGCTGAGCAAGAGGTTGTACGGAAAAGCATAAATTACTTCAATTAAATCTTCAACCTCTGCTAGTGCTCTAGATATTCGTCCACACTTTGGTTCTCATAGATATTAGTCAGCAGTTTGAGCTGTAGATATTCGTCCTCACTTTCTCGTAAATATTAGTCCGATTTGTTCAGTTTTTGGAATTCCTGTAGATATTAGTAGACGCCTCCTACAAAACGACCAAAAAATTGTGAGAAGTCCTTATTATGTAATACATAATTAATTTAAAATACTTAATTTTATGACTGTTCTCGGATATCTGTAAATTTACGGCTGCAACTAGTAAATGCTGGATAATTTTCACGACATCAGTTATATTTATAAAGTACAATTTTAAGAATTGCCTACCACATCAAGATAAGCTTGAAATTACGCGAACACGTCATATTTAATTTATTGTAAGTACGATATATTTACTGAGAAGTATATATACTCGTATCTGATTGTGTGAAGTAGAAAAATTCTTTAAACTTAAAACTCTATTATTCTGCTATTTAGAACTAAATATTTCCACAGCTTTGTAGCTTTTTAAATATCCTTAAATATAAATTTAAATACTTACAAATATAGCTGTTAAAAATCAGCCTTACTAAAAAAACTTCCAAAATTTTATTTAGTTTGTAAACGACCGCTTATGCGAAAAACATACCAATTAAAAACTGAAAAAAAAATATTCATCGAAAGATATAGTTCATTTCTTATCTAGCCAAATAGGATAGGTTACCTTTTGTATACACTTGTTTTATTAATAATTTCTTAACGAATTTTGGAATTATTCTTAGGTATTTTAAATGTCCTATATATTTCTTATTTTTGGAGATGTCGTAAAAACAAATACCATTTTAGAAACTTTTTTTACGTTAATTCCACACAGGAGGCCTTGAGGAAAATATTTTCCCTCAGGGCCTATGTCGTCTGAGATGCTGTGTGGAGGGTCTTTTTGAGGAGAGGAAGGAATGAACATTGGTCTTGAAGAGACCCATGTTGTAGGAAGGATGAAACACAAAGGCCGGAAAATCATTCCACAGCCGAGCTGTTGAACACAAGAACGAGTCGATGAAGCGACCCGTTCTCATGTAACAAATGTCAACCGTGTTTAAATGCTGGGCACGCGTTTGGCGTGTTTCCCGATGGACAGCCCGTATCTGCGTAGAGTCAAGGGTATTTTTCAGGTATTTTGGAGCTCCAGACCAGAAGTGGCTACCAAATTCAACCGTGGGGCGCACTTGTGATTTGTACAGGGTTAGCAGTTGTGTACTATTAAAGTATCTGCGGGCCCTGTACAGTACGCCCAGTTTTTGAGAGGCTAACTTTACTCGCTGGGGCTTCGATGGAGCCCCCATACCTGAGCTGGTCACCTAGGGTTACACCAAGATGAAATTATATAAAAAAAGAGACTAGATGAAATTGTCTTTTGTATTTGAAATATGCTTTAGTGTTGAAAAATTGCAGTATTTTAACTTTCAAATATGAACAAATTAAAAAAAGGATTCTCCCTATCTACCCTATCTACATTTTCTATTAAAACCAAAAGGAAATAGGAACCAGTTCCTATCGAATTTATAGAATTTAAACTGGGCGAAACCAAACCAAAAGCCGCCTGCAAGGCCTAGCAGCACAAACCTACGGTGCGGGTTTTTAGCTGTTAGTGCGGGTTTTTAACTTAACGATGGTTCTATAGAAATTACACACATAAGTTAATAGAGATTCCAGAAGATAATATCAACTGCAACAGAGCTCACCCATACGTATATATTAATATTGTGTATTTAGTATACATTGCATACAACACGTGGTATTACTTTATATCTATTTCCGTCCCCGTCAGCTGTTTTTACGAACATTACTCCTCATTGGTAAGCCAACCAGTACAAAGCAGTAAGCTGCAAAATTCCAACGCTAAGCCGCTAAATTCTTGTTTATTGTAGGCTTGGATTTATTCGAGCTAGTAAATCTATTCATTCTGATTCACCAGCGTCGAGTGAATCGATTGGTGTGATTCACTCGTTCGGTATTATAAATACCCAGTTACATGAATCTTGTAGATGTTTTGTTATTATATAAGCAATTGATAATATGAATATCTTATTAATAAGCGCCTTAAGGTGATTTTCCACGAAAACGGCGCTATATAAATTAGCCAATTATTATCTATCCGTGCTCATTTTTTTAGAACTAAAAAATATAACAAATAATGTAGCCAATACCATATTTTTTGAGTTCATTTTACACCTGTTGTTTTAAAAGAATAAGTATCTACCTAATTACAAGTACCCATAATCTCAATCTGTAAGTACAACAATGTTGTTCTTTCAATATCTGTATAATTTTGTGATATTTTGTTTTTTTTCAATTATTTCTGGCTTTCGCCCTTCAAGGGTATTCTAGGCCATCATTTAAAATTACAGAGAAAGGAAAGGTGAAATTATATATTAATTTTATTTAAATGAGCAAATTTCAGAATTAAATGGAAGATTGGGGTCGAGTTCAGACTTAGAAGAGATGAAATGTTGAATGGAGGAGAGGCAATTTTAGATAACGCTTGATAGAAGAGAGGATATTTATTTGGAGAGGGACAATCAAAGAATATGTGATCTAAAGTTCCCACATCTAGACCACAGAATGTACAATCTGGTAGTCGAGGATGTGAATTTTCAAAAGGTGAGAAGGAACGTGTTATTTTGTTAATTTGTAGAATTTTTTCAAGGTACAGAGTTTTGTATACTTGGGCTGCAATGTAAATTTTAGATGGGATCCTTCAGTTGAAATCAAATGCCGCATTGGGAAAGCTCGTGCAACTTTTATCCGCATGAAAAAGATGTTCTGCAGTCATGATCTCAACCTTGGATTATGAATGCGAATGGTCAGATGCTATGTGTTTTTTTGGAATGGAAGCATGGACGCTTACTGAAGAAGTAAGCGTCGACTTGATGCATTCGAGATGTGGATTTTCAGAAGAATACTTAAAATAAGCTGGATGGACAGGGTTACAAATGAAGATGTTATGGTTCGGATGAATAAAGAAAAATAAGTTATTAAAACTATAAAAATCCTAAAACTTTAATATTTTGGACATGTGATGAGACATTCAGATAAGTATAAGATCTTGCATATCGTAATGCAGGGAAAGATTGCCGGAAGACGGGGGGCCCTGAAAGAAGGAGAACCTCATGGCTGAAAAACCTGAGACAGTGGTTTGACCAGTCTACCGTAGAGCTGTTCCGGGCCGCAGTAAACAAAGTCCGCAAAGCCAACATGACAGCCAACGCCCGTTGAAGGGACAGGGCAAAAGAAGTAGAAGAAGTCTCGGCTTCATTCATAGAATTACCTCCGACTTTAAACATATAAATACAGTTAAAACTCTTTACTGTTCGCTGGTCCGCCCTCACCTTGAATATGCTACTGTCATTTGGTCTCCTTTTTATGCTGTCCACATTTGTTACATCGAATCTGTACAACATCGCTTCCTACGAGGAATTGCTTGGAGGTTAGGACTTGAAAGAGGAGAATACTCGAATGATGAAATTGAACAAACTTTAAACATTTCCTCTTTAGAAAAACGTAGAAAGGACTCTGATCTAATATGCATTTTCAAAATTTTCAACAGTATTACTGACACACCTGCTTTGCTACAACTCATCCAGTTCAACATCCCTTCCTGTAGACTCCGAAATAATGAATTGCTGTTCCTCAATCAACATTCTACTAATTATGGATATCATTCTCCTTTATCCAGAATGTCGAGACTTGTCAACGCAAATCAAAGCATTGAATTTTTTGGTGTAAGCCTAAATGACTTTCGGCAGTCGTTACGCAATGTGGTTTTTTAAAGTCTTTTTAAATCCATCTTCAAGCTACTTGTAGTTATTTTCTATATGTACTTTTATATTATATGTATTTTGTCAATGCTCTTCATCTATATGGAAACTCCTTTCATTGTGTTCTCTCTTTTTTTTCTATTCGTGTTATTGTTATATTGTTAATTGGACTATTTGTCCGTAAATAAATAAATAAAAGAAGTAGAATTTTTAACCTCAACACAAGCTTGTTCTAGTGAGGTTACAAATTGTATTGTAAACATTTTACCTGCAGTGTAAATGAACAATAATTTATTTATTAAAAATTTAATAAATAAATACATTACATTATTATTTAATTAAATAAATACATTACACAAAATATAACTAAGTGATCCCGAAGGGATGTCCAGAGAGGATATCTGTTCGTGCTCATTTTTTAAAGAACTAAAAAATATAAATAAGCCAATACGATATGTTTTTAGTGTTTATTTTACTCGTGTTGTTTTAAAAGAATAAGTATCTAAGTAGAAAAAGTGACCCCGAAGGGATGTGCAGAGAGGATGTATCGCCGAATAACAAATTATAAAACACTAGGGGCCGTCTGTTTCAACCATAGAACTATAATAGTATCCATACTCTTAGGTTTCAACAGAAAGCTAAATCGTGTCCTAAAGTTAAATTTTAACTGTCAGTTAAAGTAACGAGGACGTTAAATAGGACCGCGCGCTGTTTCAAGTATGTTTTCGCAGTAATAGTTTTCAGTGTGGCGAGTCTAAAAAGCAGAATATTCCTCGGAATTACGTGACAAAATGCATCGAAATATTTTTTGATGCGGCAACACCGTAAACTAAATCAGAACAACTGTCAAAATATCCGGTTGTATTTTGTTTCGCGTCATAGGAACTGACGGCTTTGTTCCGATAAAAGTATTTGTATGAATATTTACAAATAAATGACGACCTATTATAATAATGCATATTATTTACAATATGAATGTAATTTACTTTCCAGTAGTTTCGATATCTCCTTGAATTTGAAGTGTCGCATATTTTACGAGATCTTTGGATGCGAAGCTGCGGCTCTTTAGTTCCTATACTATTAGAAATATTAGAAAAACATACATTACAGCGTTTTTAAAATCCGTTTGTAAAAGTATTACATTAAACGTAAGTAGTGTACAAACTATACTAGCGATATTAATACAGCTTGTCTTTTAAAGGCAGCTTCATTCGCTAATGTCGATATACGAAACGAGTCTAACCTACTACTCATGTTGTATTTCTGTAATGTTTGTGATACAATAGGTATATGTATTGATTTGAAGATCTTGTAAAATTTGCGATACATGCATTAATAGAGCTTAAATATGTCGATATCAAAATTGATTATTTTCAACAGCAAGATTTTTTTCGACATGCGGTGCCGCGTCATGTTATTGATGCGGGGACGAAATGTTTTGGTTTTCGCTGCAAGACATATTGGATGAGGAATTCATCGTCATTATCATCCTCTTCTATAATATTTATATTGATTACTGATTAGCATATTAGTAATCAACGTTGAAACACCCATTTCCGTACATTACTTCGACCAGAACTGTCAAATATGCCAAAATGGCGGAGTAACTCTAGAGTAACTATCGGTTTTCGGAAGTACAAAAGTTAAAAGTAATGTAAAACAATCGGTCAAATTGATTGAAAAACCCATTTTGCTGAAATTTAACTATAGTAACGGCGTTTTGTTTTACTTTTACTTTAGCGAGTATAGTATCAGGGGGTTTCCCACTCTGCCTCCTCCACCTCCGTCCTCCCACCTCTCCTCCTAAGCCCCCCAACACGCGCAGTTTCGCATTTATAATATTAGTATAGACATTTAGTGTAGATTAGTATTTTATACATAACTAGCTGACCCGACGAACTTCGTACCGCCTCAGAATCAATAACTGTTGAATTAAATTCAGTTTTTTTATAAAGACAAAAATTACACAATGAAGCAATCATCAATGCACAACTGTCCGTGTTTTGATTTTGTCAGTATCAGAGATGGCATTGTGTATGGATTTATATTTTTTGTGATTTTCTTATTTTTCCACTTAATTTCGATAATTTGTGACGTTTGTCTGGGTCTTGGCGGCGGATGCGTCTGCCCACCTACTGCGTAACGGGCCGGATCGAGAGACTGTTTGAGGGAGGCCTTGTGACCTTTCCAGCTGGACTCTCTCGACCCAACCCAACGCCTTGCACCGCAGTTGGAGGGATGGATTCATACCTCCGTCACTACCGGACACACTGCCCCCAGATTCCTACCCTCCCCTCATACCTTTTTCCTTCGCAGAACTTCCTATCCTTCCCTTCCTTAAAAAGACCCTCCACACAGCATCCCCTAAGATGACACAGGTCCTGAGGAAAATAATTTTCTTCGGGGCCACATGTGTTGTGGAGCTGATGTAAAAAAAAGTTTGCTTTTCATTTTCTTTATACGTGTGAGGGTTTTTTATTATAATTATTGTATTTTTTCTTTGGAGGTGTGCAGACATACGTTCACCATTTGTCTCATTTTCGACTATTGACATTGAGTGTGTAAGAAAGAAGGGCAGCATTATATGATTAAAAACAAATAAATGCACAACAATCAACGCACTGACATTTGACGTTTTTGAATGTTTGGAATTCATGCACAGTTCAATATTATACCCCTCACAATATTGCTGCAGTTCTTTCAAAATAGGAGAATTCGTTCCATACAAAATGTATGGGGAAAATAATTTTCTTTATAAACTATTTATGTCGTTAACTTTTGTGATGTTTTAATAGTTATTATCCTATCTGAGGCGGAGACAAATCCAACAAATCAAAGATCATCAAAATCAGCCCAGCCGTTCTCGAGTTATAAATAGTGTAACTAACCCGACTTTGTTTTATATATTAAGATTGAATTTTTATTATCAAAGGGATCTCCATAGTGTCACATCACTATTGCTGTATGTTGCACATCACTAGTGATGAACTACTTCTTGTAATTATCGTCATCTGTGGTTTTATCTATTGAGAACTAATGTCAATCAATGTCAATGGCGTAAACACCTCTTCAATAAAAAGTCTCTAATAAAATAATAACAGTGTTTTCCATACCAAATACATAACTTAACACATAGTAACCTAAACAAATAACAAAAATGACAGCGCACGTCAAACAATTACTTAGCAACGCTTTGATTTTCGTCTGGACAATAAACGTGTAATAAATAATTTCATAACGCCAGAGCTTACCAATATATACAGCCTATAGAACTCGCAAATATTGTAGCTTTCTATTAGTGAAAGAATTTTTAAAGTCCATTTAGTATATATTGCGTGAAAGAGTAACAAACATACATCAATACCAACTTTCGCCTTTATAATATTAATAGGATAGGATATTTTCATTCAAATGCATCAACCAAAAATCTACCTCTTTTGCTGTGTAAAACGGTTCCATGTCAACTCAGAATGAAACCAACTCAGAAACACCTTAGAAAGGTCATTAAAAGGAATGAAAAAATAATTTTAAAATAGCCAGTAACCCTAACCTAATTTAATGAACCTATTTAACTTATTTTTAATATTTTTTTATCATCGCTCTTAATGACCTTTCTGAGGTGCTTCTGAGTTGGTTTCATTCTGAGTTGTCCGGTCACCGTGTAAAACAGCGCATGTACAAACAAATCGACACCGTATATAAATTCTTTTGATATTCATACCAATTTATATTTAAAGGTATTTTTGAAGTCGAGTTTACGTTTGAAATTGGTAAATAATGCACAAAAAATTATAATTTTATGGTAAAAAAAAAGGTTTCGGGGGGCTAATTTCACCCATATCGATGACTTCACATTACGCTCTTTCAATAATCATCACCAGACCGAGGCCTTTAATCATGTTTCTTCCTGTAAAGTTTACAGTTAAGGCGATCCAATAGTCCAGGAAAAAATCTAAATCGGAATTCACGCCCTTTTATGGGAGGAGTTTAAAAATACTTGAGAAAAAGCTTTTGGAAAGGTTGGAAATGGTATTTGAGATTTTTTTTACAGGTTGATTTCGTAAAGGCCTGTAAAAAACATTAACTCACTTTTTGCGCTTTGTTTATTGTAATAAAATAGAATTTTAAAATTGATTTCACGGAACAAAGCGATGCGAAGCCTAACGTCCGTTCCTCGCTCCGTCCAGGGGCGACAAGTTATGTAGCCCTTTGGTCGGCATAGAGTTCACTTTGAAAAGCCAAATTCGTCTACTGCCGGCCGTATTGTAAAATAACAACGCGAAAATGCATATTTTATTTTATTTTGTGAACTTCGGGCGTAAATATATATTTTTTTGCGATTATTATAAAAAGAACTGAATTTGCCACATCCATTACATAGTATAAAATGTAGTCGCTCAAAATGTATATGCGCATAGATCTACGCAACAGATTTTCATGCGGTTTTCACCAATAGATAGTGTGATTCAAGAGGAAGGTTTATATGTATAATACATGCTTATTATGGTAGAGAAAAGCCGAGAAATTCAAATATTCAATTCAGGCAGCGGGCAGCTGGCAAGCGGATGGTGTGGATTTTATAAAGGTTGGGTAATGGCGTTGTGTTTCGTTAGCCACAGCAACGTGTGGCCGGGTCTGCTAGTTAAACCATAAAACCATATCCGAAAAGCGGTTTATAAATAGGAGAGTTTGGACTTGAAAGTGTTTTTTATAGACCTTATACTTTATTTTTAAGGGCCAAGGGTAACATAAGGGTATGTTCTACAGGCAGTATTTAATTGAAGCATCTATAATACTTCTAAGCAATCAAATTTTCAAAACAAAAACGTATGATTTTGTATTATTTAGTATGGCTTCATCTTAAATTGTTGATAGTCATTCAACTTGTTAAGTGTCAACTTATAGAGTTGAATGACTCGCCCTTGACGTCACTGACCGAAATAGAATTTGTTGAATAAAATGACGTTCTGTTCGAAATTTAAAATTCGCGCGGTGCTCTCATTAGAAGGAAGATTCCAGGAAAACAGCACCAGACCAGCTCCAGGAATAAAACCGCATTTTGACGGTAAACTTATTTTTGCGGTTGATTCGCTGTCAATTATGTTAATAGTCTTGCGCCAATCTTCGAAGTGAGAACTAGCTTTATTGCTGCTAATCCGCGTGTTTTAAACAGTTGTTTTGTCATGTTTTAAGTTTTGGTGTTTTTTTTTAAGTGAAAACTTATTTAGCTTCTTTGTGATTTGAAATTCGATATATTAGTATAAAATAGCCACTAAAAATAGACAAACACATACATCTACATAATTAGGCTGCGAGAGAACGAGGTAGTATAATCGGTCTCCTCTTTGTGCGGTGCTTCGTGGCCTCCCTACTCTGATTTTTTTTAATCTTTCAAGACTTTAGAAAAAAATCGCTGTTTCTCTATTTGTCACTCTAGACTGCAAACTTTCTTTCTGTGATCACATAAATAATATCGTAAATAAATCACTTAAACTACTCGGCTTCATTCATAGAATTACCTCTGACTTCAAACATATAAGTACACTTAAAACTCTTTACTGTTCGCTGGTTCGCCCTCACCTTGAATATGCTAGTGTCATTTGGTCTCCTTTCTACGCTGTCCACATTTGTCACATCGAATCCATACAACATCGTTTCCTAAGAGGAATTGCTTGGAGGTTGGGTCTTGAAAGAGGCAAGTACTCATATGATGAAATTGAACACATTTTAAACATGCCTTCTTTAGAAAAACGTAGAAAGGATTCTGATCTAATTTGCATATTTAAAATTATCAACAGTATTACAGATACACCTGCATTGTTACAACTCATCCAGTTTAACATCCCTTCCCGTAGGCTTCGAAATAATGAATTGCTGTTCCTCAATCAACATTCTACTAATTACGGATACCATTCTCCCTTATTCGAGACTTGTCAACGCAAGTCAAAGCATTGATTTTTTTGGTGTAAAACTAAATGACTTTCGGCAGTCGATACGCAATATTTAAATGCTTCTTCATGCTTTGACTTGTAGTGTCTCTATATGTACTTTTTATATTTTATATTGTCATTGCTATTAATTTTTATGTGCTCTCCCTTCACTGTCATCTCTGTTTTTTTTTATTTTTATTCGTGTTATTATTATGTTTTTAATGGACTGTTGTCCGTAAATTAATAAAAAAATAAAAAAATAAATTTGGATGCATTGCAATTGCGCAATTTATTAAACGACGTTTTGTAAGTATGTAGTTATTCTATTATTATATATTAATTTTGGTTTAGTTTAAGGCTCCGCAACCGGGCCCGAAAAGAAGAAGATGGAGAGACACGAAATTACGAATGTTAGAGGAGCGCGCTAATATTTACAGTGACAAAATCGATGCGAAAATTGCGAAAATGTTTAATAAAACACGAAAAGTTTAAAATAGAGCAAAAATTTCGCGGGGAGCATCTTAAGATCATTTAAAGAAACATTGTGATTTTTTCACAAATATAATTTATAAGATAATAGAAACAGACTTGTTTTTAATAATTTTTGGAGCATACTTTGTATTTTTTTTCTATCGAGGAAATTTCATATAATTTGTTTTTCGGCGCGGACAGCATCTAGACCCGTGGTCGTCAAACTGCGGCCCGCGGGCCTCATGCGGCCCGCGGCGCATATTTGTGCGGCCCGCTCAAATAGGTATCTGGCGTTTTCTTTTTAAATATATTTTTTTTTCATGTACTTAGGTACATTTATAATTTCCGTTTTTTGCTTCCCACTCAAATATCTGCTGTTTACTTTTAAAATATGTTTTTTTTTCCATGCACAATTATACTATCCGTTTTTATGCGGCCCGCACAAATATCTGCTGTTTTCTTTTTAAATATATTTTTTTCATGTACAATTATATCTACTATCCGGTTTGTAGCGGCCCGCACAAATATCTGGCGTTTTCTTTTTAAATATTTTTTTTTTCATGTACAATTATATCTACTATCCGGTTTTTTGCGGCCCGCACAAATATCTGGCGTTTTCTTTTTAAATATATATTTTTTCATGTACAATTATATTATCCGTTTTTTTCAAATATTTTGTGTACCCACATGATTTTAAAACGTTGATTTTAATTGATTGACATTTGATTTTAAATCGCCCAGTTGGTTTTTGAACACATAGTGTACGTCATAGGTTATCAACGTGGGCGATAACGCCCCCCTGTGGTTGTTTGAGACTTTCAGGGGGGCAGTAGAAGACCCAGAGAAAATTAGAGGGCGTAGAGATTTCTCAGTTTAGGTAAAAAAATGGTCTAAAAAAGACCAAAAAAAGACCAAAAAAAGACACGCTTATCATGTACTAATTAAAGCAAAGTAAACTTTAATATGGGTTAATTTTTGTTATTGTATATATTGTAATATTTTTTATCACGTGTGCGCAAATTCACACATTCAATAGTTCGGGAAGTGGATGAAAATTGAACTGAAAGATTCCATTACGTGCATTATTATCATTAAGAATTGACACTACATCACGAACACAAGAAGGAAGGAGGTAGCAACCCGGTATTCAAATACAAAAAAAAAATGCTTTTTTAACTAGCTAAAAAAAGTACAACACCCTCCCCCCTCTCCCAAGTGTGCGGCCCGCGGTGATACCTCACATTGTCCTATGTGGCCCTTGACCAGAAAAGTGTAACGACCACTGATCTAGACATTATCTTAAAAAATAACATGTATTTTTTTAAGAGCTTAAGTAAGAAATCGGTAGAAATTCGGGTACCTACCTAGTACAAACATCCTCGTGTTACGCATAGGTATTCAATTTGGGAGGCCGGGATGGGTACCGCCGCCTCTGGAACCGCTTATTGGATAACCAACACTTATTCGATTACCCCAAGTATTTCGCTACGTTTGATGTCTTGGCAAGGGTGGTTCCAGGGGAGAAGTTTGCCTAAGTCTTACACCTACTGCGTGGCGGGCCGGATTGAGAGTCTGGATGAGTGAGACTCTTTAATCTCTCCAGCTATACTCTTTCGACCCATCGCCCTGCATTATAGTGAGAGAGATCCACTTTTACGTTCGTCACTTCTTAATTCACTAACCCCCAGATTCCTACCCGCCTCCCATACCTTTTTCCTTCCCAGAACTTCCACTCATTCCTTTATAAAACATCCTCAAAGATAACATAATATGTTATCTTTGAAGATATATTATAGTATACTATAGTGAAATGATGAGAGAAATTATTTTCCTTAGGACCTCCTGTGTGAAGTGTGAAACATATTTATAAAGCGCCCTTGAGGTCATTTTTCACAAAAACGGCGCTTTATAAATTATCTTAATAATTTGACGACCTCCGTAGTCCAGTGGGTAAGACTCTTGACTCACAATCCGGAGGTAGCGGGTTCGAACCCGGCATGCGCAAATAAATTTTATTTGATTAATTTGTGTTATTTCACTATTAATTCATTTAAAATAATATATAGTATATTTGCGACATGTTCCAGAGTGGAAGATACTATCAGTATCGCCCTGGTGTAAGACCACCATTCAGAATTGAAACGTTGCTTGAAAATGGCTTTAGCCGTGTTTGGTGACCAGATCTGAATAGCCAGGTACTTCCCAACCTTCCTCTTCCCCACCTCCTTCCCCTCCCCAATACCTTCAGCCTCACAACATACCCCAATTGGGGATGTCATAGTCTCACTGGCTCCAGACGGGAGCAGTTGAGATTCTTGTGCGGTATTCACTGTAAAAAAAAAAAAATCCAATTATTATTATTATTATTATATGTAAAATAAAAGTACGAATCCGAAAGACGCTGATTCAAATCCCGGCGTATCAAATCGAAACGTTGCTTCAAACGAGTTTTGTGACCAGTGCCAGGTAAATTCCTCACTTTCCTCTACTACATCTCATTTCCCCCCCCCCCCCCCCCCACTGCCTTCAGCCCCACAATTGGGAATTTATTTATTTATTTAATACAAACGGCATAAGTATGCCATAAGAATATTCAAGAATATTTCAACTTTAAAAATTTTGTATACATCCTTAGTACGTAGTCAAGTCGAATATAACTCCTCGATCTGGTCCCCCCATTTTAAAATACATTCAGATTCAATCGAAAAAATTCAACACAAATTCTTAAGACACATTAATTTTAACCTCGGTATTCCCATTGAAAACATAAATTATAATTACTTGATGAAAGAATTAAATTTACTAAGACTGTCAGATCGAAGAATTATATCCGACTTAATATTAATGTTCAAAATTGTAAATGGTAGAATAGACAGTCCTGATCTAACTAAGCTCATTGAATTTCATATTCCCACGAGAAATACTCGTTCTAAAATCCTTTTTAAATGTAACAATAATCGGACTGAGTATACGAAACACTCACTTTTACCTAGGTTGCATGAAGTTACTAATAGATATGCTGATGTGATAGATCTATTTAACTGCACGGAACATAGGTACAAGACGGCTATGCTATCATATTTTTTTAATGACTATTAATTTTATTTGTATTATAGATTTTTGCATGTAAATGTATCTCTGGTGTCACTTCACAATGTATCGTCACAATTAACTGTTATACATACACTGTTTTACCATTACTAATATTTTGAATATGAATTTGTGACAAGTAATTAATGTTTATGGCATACTTATGCCGTTTGTATTAAATAAACATTAATTACATGTCACAAATTCATATTCAAAATATTAGTAATGGTAAAACAGCGTATGTATAACAGTTAATTGTGACGATACATTGGGAAGTGACACCAGAGATACATTTACATGCAAAAATCTATAATACAAATAAAATTAATAGTGATTAAAAAAATATGATAGCATAGCCGTCTTGTACCTATGTTCCGTGCAGTTAAATAGATCTATCACATCTGCATATCTATTAGTAACTTCATGCAACCTAGGTAAAGGTAGGTGAATGCCATAGTATCACTGGATCCAGTCAATTGGGAGCAGTTGGGACGCTTGTACTTGTTCTTTTAATCGCATATTGTATTTAACAATGTGCTGCTGATAAAATAAATAAAATACGATCGCCTCTCTATCATCTACGAGTTAATAACTAGTTTTGGAATGAAATTGCACATTTTTCATTTGCTCTCGCGGGAAATTACCTCATGACCTCTTGCCTAAGACCGCCTTGGTTACCACTGTAATTTTTGTTTTATCTACATGCTACATCAGCAATTATTTTTAAAGACGTCAAAATACAAAATCCATCATTATATATTTTTGAATGTAGCTATTACTTTGGATAACCATCCATTATAGAAAAATGAAACAATACAACTTTGTATAAACCACTTATATAATGTGCAAATCCGACCAGTTTCGGAACAAACGTTCCTTCGTCAGGGAAAGCTTATACTAATTTGACAGTTTAGAACAATGTTTTATTATCGTAGGGGTGGAGCCGTTGTTAGTTAATAATGTAGATTGGGTGGGTAGGTATTAGTGTAGAGTGGGTGGGTAGGGGGAAAAAAATTTGATTGGGCTATATGACAATATTTTTTGTTTGTTGATAATAGATTAATTATTTTTAAGGGATTTTTTAATTTCCAAAGCTTCTAAGTTATCTTTTATATGTACTTTTATATTAAACTAGCTGGTCCCGGCATTCGTTGCTATGCTATTTAATAAAGAAATTGTTTCTCCCCGAGTGTCCTTTCCCATTCGTCCCGTTCCCCTTCCGCCTCCCCTTCTTCTCCTGCGTCCTCTTCCCCTCTCGCGTTCCCACTCCGTCACCTCCACCTTCCCTCTCCCCGCTCCACTCCCCCCTCACACGTCCCCACCTTCTCCGCCTTCTCCGCCTTCCCTCTTCCCTTTCCCGCTCCCTCGTCCCGCCAACCCTCCTCCCGCGTTCCATATATTCAATCCCAGTACATCCAGTTTTTAAAAAGCCCGCGTGCCACCTTTTACAATTTTTATTTAAATTTCCATTCTTCATGTATATTAAATTTGGTACCTAACATAGGTACCTATTTAAAATATCTAAATTCTTGATTCGATTCAAACTATTAGGCCAGTACCTACTTTAAATAAATTTATCAACTTAAAGATTTTCAAAAATAGAATCCTGATTGCAAAATGTCTTTCTCAAAAACGTAAACTGTCAAACGTGCGATAAACCTAACGAGGTTTTCTGAAATTATCCAATTTTCTGCGCAATTTTCTTGATTTTTCTCTCCGTAAGAACCATCCTCGTACTTCAAGAAATATCCTAAAATAAGAATTAGCGAAATCGGTTCAACTGCTCTCGAGATTTGCGCTTAGCAACACATTTAGCGATTAATTTTTATATATAAGATGAATTTTGTCAATGCTCTTCATCTATATGTAGTCTCCTTTCCTTTTCTCCTTTCATTGTCACCTCTCTTTTTTATTGTTATTGTAATATTATTAATGGACTTTTTGTCCGTAAATCAATAAATAAATAATTATAAGTATTATTTCTTTGTTTCAGATTTTCACCGTAAAATGTTCATCTGCCACCTGGTCCTAGCGCCGGATATGCCGCGATAAAGCCCTACGATCCCACCAATGGAGAATAGGAAATTTAAGATGAACGGATCCCAAACCTTCCCTTCCCCTTCCCCCTCTCCCCACCCCGACTGCGCCAACAACAACGGGGGCAGCACACCCGCCAACAAGGTTTCAAGGTTAGAGGGGTAATACACTGCATGAATTTATTATTTTCGTTTTCATCCTTCACCTGTGGTCTGTGGTCTAGAACCTATCTTCTAATTCATTCTTCACAAACCTTAGATAATTTTACAACCCCTTCTTTAAAATCCCTATTTATATGATAATAATAGCTTTATTTGGAAAAGAAACAGCTTTACATACATAAAAAAGCGTGCTAAAATAGAACAGTAAGCCTAAAAACATTTTTTTATTATCTGTTGATGTATTGTTGCTTCATCTAATAATACAATTCCGATGATCAGGAGATTTCAATACTAATCGGACGTCATTAATACCCTTGCGTATGTATGGTTGAAATTTAAGAACCTCACTTCGAATGCAAAACCATCTCCGTACTTGAAGTTCCTTAAAAAGCTACTTTCGTAATAGAGCTGAATTCAACAAAGTAGCCAATAATGCCAAAAGATGCTAATGCAAAAAGATGCTACTTACGCTAAAAGCTAGCGTGAGAAACGTCGCCTGGAAGGCGAAAGTACTATTGGATTTGTAATTTCGTGAATCTCTCCGGTATGGAGAGATTGATGATAATAAGTATATGATTATTATTATTCTAACTGGCAGTTGTGAATAATAATATTACGCACCTGTATATTTTACATGACGTCATTGCCTGTCGCGGTTACTTTATTCCGGTGACTAGCTGTCACTGGATCCGAGGAACTAGTTATTTTTTAAACCAGTTCCTATCGGATTTATAAAATGGTCACCAATATTCAAACTGGACGAAGCAAAAACCTGCGGCGCGGGTTTTTAACTGCTGGTTCTTATATCTTGTTTATTATCGTATCGTGTTTACGATTTATATCTGACTGGACTTAACGTCCGTTCTAAATGATGCTCTGGGTTAATCTGCCAAGGTGCCAAGCGAGCCCAGTGTTGCCAACAGTTAGCTATGCCAAATTGCTAGACATCTTACAAATGTTGCTAGATTGCCAGTTTTTTTTACCCCAAAAAGTTGCTAGAAGTAGCTAAACGTTACAGTAGGTAGATAAGGGAACGTACCCATACTACGTGACCAACTTTGTGCAATTTTTAACCCCCTCCCCCCGGTGACCAAAAACCTAAGCACTCCGCCGCTAATTTGTACCAAGCGTGGTATTTTGAAGACCCCCCCCCCCCCCTAAACATGCAAGTAGTAAGGGGGCGTTCAAGTATTACGTAACGCAATTTTGGAAGATTTGTATCCCCCCCATGTAATGCACGAAAATCACAATTACGTTGCGCAAAGTACTGGAAAGTCGCTTAAATACAGTTTTTCTTGTTTTAATCACGTTTGGGCTAATAAATAAAACAAGAGATTTCGAGAACGAAAAGGAATAATTATATAAATAAAGAAAAATATGTTACGTAACGCGTTGTTCGAACCCCCCCCCCCCTCCTCCCCCCCCCTTAACGCACAGTAACGTTTCACAAGACCCGCCCTCCCCCCCCAAGTGCATTACGTAATACTTGAACGGCCCCCAAGGGTACGTTCCCTAAGTTACAATAAAATGACAAATTCTGACAATCGTTTTTATTTCCAGGTTTTATATGGATAAAACAAAACAACACAACGTAGAATAAGAGTAGTGCTTACTATTTTGGTTGTATTCTGTCTGTCGTAGCTAGCTAGCGCACAGAACAATATTACAGTGCCACAAAGTTATCTGTTCCGGTGGTGGTGTCGCTAGTTGTTGTGAACAAATATGTCATAGAAATATCAAAGTTTGTGGCACTGTACTCCAAAAAGGGAGAGCTAGTGCAGCAGGAAACGGGGATTTTCCGGCCAACGCCACTTATACCATAGCGTCTATGACCATAGAGTCGCGTTTGGTTTTTACTTTTTACTATACGACGTAGCGTTTTATATTCTCTCATGACGAAATCGGAATGTCAAACAATGACGAAAAGTTGCTATAAAAAGTAGCTAAAAAGTTTTTTTTTTTTTTTTTTTTTATTAGAGATAATATATTACAAAATTATTACATAAAATTTATAATACATTACTCCCAATGAGTTTAATAAAACTCATTTTGGGAAGGACAACATTATACATCTAAAGGAAAATTATTTTTACATAAGAACACGGAAATCAATGAACAATACATAGATTTTTAAATGGACTAGACACACTTGATACAGGTAATTGAAGAATATACAAGAGTTACAAGGGAAGACAGATAAATTCGTCACTGGTTAATAAAGTTGCTGAGAAAATATCCTTTTAGAGCCTTTGCCAATATTTTTTTGTTTGATTCTGGTAGTTTTAGGACATTAGGTAATGCGTTGTATTGCGTATGTGCGATGTATTGTAAGGAGTTAATTCCAAATTTAGTTGTGTGTGTAGATGACGATAGGTGTATTTGATTTTGTGATCGTGTTTTGTGCTGGTGTATATCGGAATTAAAGGCTGGTTTAGTGGTGGTGTGTGACGAGTGTTGAATTATTTGTAGGATGGCAGTGGTGATGCTATATTTTGGCAGAATGGTAAAGGGAAGAATTTGTGTCAGTGAGTATATGTCTTTGACATGCGTATCCCATGGTAGATGGTATATATTTCTTATGGCTCTATTTTGGATTACTTGTATTTCAGATATTTGTTTCTTAGTAATGGTGCCCCAGATACTAACCAGATAACTTAGGTGAGAGTGGATCAAAGCATAATATGTGGCACGCAGTAAAGCTGTTTAGCTACAAGTTTCATTAAAATGTAGCTGTCTGACATCAAATAATAGCTAGATCTAGCTATAAAGTTGCTAAGTTGGCAACACTGAGCGAGCCGCCTTCTAGTGCCATGCTCGCTGTCAATCGGATATCTTCGTAACTGTTCGGGTTTTAGACCCGAACGGGCAACAGTTGTCTCTCTCATATAGTACAACTACCGACCACTGTTGAGGCACATTAAAACAACATACATCAGATCTGTACTAACGACATCCCAAACTACATACCTACATATTCACATGCACCACAAATAATCCCTGGTTTTGGTTTCTTGTTGACCTTTATGTACATTAATTTCTTAAATAGCAACATTTCCGTCTAGTTTGACCTCTAATCTTATCTTATCTTCTTCCTTACATAGTATAAAGAAAAGTCGCTCCCGCTGTTTATGCGCTTATATCTTTTAAACTAACCACCGGATTTTCATGCGGCTTTCACTAATAGATATGTGTCACGAGGAAGGTTTATATTTAGGTATATAATTTGAAATAAATAAAATATGTATAAAGGGAGCGGGCTGGCAAGCGGGTGGTGTGGATTTGATATGTATGCAAATTAACAGATGGCGTTGGTTATAAAGGTTTAGTAATGGCGTTGTGTTTCGTTAGCCACAGCAACGTGTAGCCGGGTCTGCTAATGTTATAATGTTCATATTCGTTCTTCGAAATGTGTTTTCTTATTGAAAAATAATTTATTATTAAAAATTGCGTAGTACATTATTAAATGGCGTCAATTTTTACAGTTAAGTTAATGAATATTTCATGAAGCCAGAGCTCACTGCTCAGGTCTTTATAACTTCATTCATATTCATATTTTCAGCATTTTCAGTATACTTTACTAATCAAATTTTCTTCCATTCAGAATACCCCAGCCCCGTCCTCTCCGCCTGTCTGAATCCGGCGACTCCGGCCTCCCTTCGCCTTCCACCAGGGGCCCCATGTCCCTGTCCAGGGCGGGGTCCCGCGAGGAGATGCAGCCGCCCCAGCATCTGACGCCCCATCAGCAGGGGGCGCACGCCCAGCAGGCTGCGGGGGCCCAGGGCGGCTGGGAGCAGCGCCAGGGCTGGGCCACAGCGAGCTCGCACGCTGAACGGTGGAAGGCCAGATATCAAGAGGCAGATAGGAAATACAAGGGATTGCTGGTTAAGAGCGAAAAGGGTGAGTTTTTTTTTGTTTTTTTTTGTTTATAGATACCTCTTAAAATAGCCTTCAGTCTGTTTTGTGTACAATCGGGAGAAGTGAATCACGTTGGGTGAGTCGTGTAGATACACTTATTTCAAAGGTATATCTCATTTATATCCCCGTCTTTGCTTTTAAAAAAATCTAACCTGAAATCTTATATTATCATTATCATAATTATTATTATTTATTACATAGTATAAAATAAAGTCGCTCAAAACGTATGTGCGCATAGATATTTTAAACTACGCAACGGATTTTCATGCAGTTTTCACCAGTAGATAGAGTGATTCAAGAGGAAGGTTTATATGTATAATACACGTTTATTATAGTAGAGAAAATCCGAGAAATTCAAATATTCAATTCAGGCAGCGGGCAGCTGGCAAGCGTGGGAATTTTATAAAGTTTGGGTAATGGCATTGTGTTTCGTTAGCCACAGCAACGTGTGGCCGGGTCTGCTAGTATTATATAATTTGTTTCATCCTTTCAACTATTCTGTGCCAACGACGAATTTTTCATGAAATTTGGTTTCAGATGTAGATCACGGTTTGACGTGTTGTTCAGACTTTTGACGTTTTTTGTGAGTAAATGTGTTAAGATTACGTTCAATCGGGTTAAAAATTTGCCAGATTCGTATATGTATTAATTAATAGAATCCGTTTTCAACCTTTAAATTGTTTTTGTGTAATTAACTTCTGGGAGCCATGTGATATAATAATATTTAACTCTTAAATGCATGATTTCTTTATTTTTCTTGAAAAAAATATATTTGGTAGACATGTACATGCATATGCAAGGAAAAATAAAGAAAAAAAAGTATTGTTTTAATGGTATTTTATTAAAAAAAAACATATGTTGCAGATTTACAACATCATGCATTTACTTTTGTAATTCTGGCGTACAATCTCACAAGACGAAAGCTAATTTTAAAAATAGTGTACTTTCCAAAATCTGTGCCTATTAAAAGTGCGGCGGCTTATTGTAAATTTAATTATTAAAAATTTGAAAATTGAAAGGTGAAAATTATCAGGGTCTTCCTCATCAGACTCTTCGAGATCATCTTCAGACCTCTTTCCGTCATTGATTTATGCTTAATATTCTTCTATTTGCCTTTGATTCAAGGATGACATCTGAAAATTAATGAAAGGCGCGATCAAAACCTAAGCAAGCATGTTCTCTAGTAAAAATGCATACAGTTGCAGATTTACAACATACAAAAAAACGATATTTCCAACAAAACCTAAAACAATTTCTCAAAACTAATGAGTGTACCGGAAAAGAAGAGTTATTACAAATAGGTATTATATTTTTGTATCTACTTACCTCAGAAAATCAGAATAATAACAGCAAAACAAAATTGCAATTCTAACCTCCAAAAAATTTTTGAGAATCTTCACTTTGTCAAAGAAAAAGTGACATTTGACATTCGCGAAAGAAAAAAATGGTGTTGCCACGCGATAAAATATATTACCGTGAATGTGATAATTCTACAACGGCATGCATTAAGTAGGTATACCCCAAAGAGTTAAAGGTGATTTGAACGGTATGTTGCCGTTTTGCAACAATATGCATTTAAGGGTTAAATCAAATATCGGAGTTAAAACAGTTAATTTGGACAAACTAAATAATTTATGCAAATTTAGATTGAAACGAAACTTTGCAAATGTCAAATCAATGGTATACAACTTTAAACGTACATTAAATGAATAAATAATCATTCATACTTGTATCAGCCCATAGAAAAAGCAATTGCAAGTCATAGACAATCACACAAATTGGACAGCCGATTACGCATGGAATCGACTCCGTATCCACAAAAGATACATCGCTCTTCAGGAGAGAGGCAGTCTTGTGCAATATTCTTCCTAATGAGCTTTTAAATAACCTCCTTTAAAATGCTGGTAACCCAATGGCATTCTCTCCCCATAAAAGGCACAAATTGTTCTAGCGACCTCCGATATCTTATTAAATATTTAATCGGAAATGTTATTTTTTTTATTTTTGTTATTTTTTTTACCGGTCTTAACTACTCAGACCTCGGCCATATTTTATCAGAGGGTCAAAATATTTCCGCTTTGCGTTGAAATCCAAATTAATTGAATAATCTTTCTGAACATATCCGAAAACCAAAACCTGTTTTTTAAAGGTGATAAAATACACTTTCAATTTTTGAGCAAACATAAAAAAGTTTTGAAAATGGCTCACCTTACGTTTTTTCTAACTAAAATTACTGACAACGAACAAAAATAAAAACACATACGTTTTGTATAAGCAAATATATTGTAAACTTTATTGTCACATCAATTCCATGTAAAAATAATGAATTAAATTTTCCCTTATTGTTTTTTTTCTTTCTAACGCCGTTTAGATCATATTTCTAACTAGCTTTTTCCCGTGGCTTCGCTCGCATGGTATTAGGGGAATTCCCACTCCACCTCCTCCACCTTCCCTCTCACACTCCACTCCCCCCATCAACTACCTTACCCGCCCCCCCCCTCCAACCATCCCTCCCCACACCCCCTACCCCCACACTATTCCCCCCAACACTTCCCCCCCACCCTCCTCCACCCCTTCCCCTTCCGTCTCACCACTTCCTCCACCCTTAACCCCCTCCACTTCGTCCTCCTTCCCCTCCCCCTCCCCCAATGCCCTGCCCACCCACCTCTCCCTCTCCCCTCTCCTACCTTTCGCATTCCACACATTCATTCCCGGTACAATCAGTTTTCAAACTGCTCGCGTGCCACCTATTACAATTTTTCTACAAATTTCATAATGCCAGAGCTCTACGGTAGTTTTATACAAAATATCGAACAACAAAAAGAATTATCCAAGCAGCGGTTCAGAAGTTATGCGCATATATACATTTAATTTTTAAAAAAAGCATTGTTTCCAAGGCAACAATTTGTTTGCTTCTGACGTTTGCATTAACTCGATTTTGTTAGGGACAGAAAATGTATGATAAATAATTTCATAACGCCAGAGATTATTCATAACGCCAGAGCTTACCAATATATATAGCCTAAAGTACTCGCAAATAATGTAGCTTTCTATAAGTGAAAGAATTTTTAAAATCCGTTAAGTAGTTTTTCTGTGAAAGAGTAACAAACATACATCCATACAAACTTTCGCCTTTATAATATTAGTAGGATAGGATGGATAGGATAGGATTGTGATAATAAGAAAGAGACTACGATTTCTATGAGATCTCAGTGAGTTGTTCCCAAAAGCTAACAAATTAGTCTGAGAGGTTAACACTCCATATTGTTTTGCCAACGTTAGGTATAACTTGACTTATACAAAAAAAAATAACATGCTAATTATGCCATCAAAATGACATTGACATGTCACAAAAAACCTTTACAAATCACTTTTACCTTGTAAATCAAAATCTATATAAAATGCATCGACCCTGTTATAATTCATAATGTTATTATACCTTGTAGGGATAAAATCTTTATAATCAACTTGTCTCGTAATATCACAAATAATACTGTACAGCCTTGGTTTTATCAATTATAAATCAATTAATTAATTACTTACCAGTTTCTTTTTTCGTTAGTCTGTACTAATAGGACACGAAACGAAATACAAAAACAAGTCTTCCTTAATTTGGTGGAGTCGTTAACGTCCATTATGGTGCGCTTTTAAATGCCAGCAAATTATTCTCCCAAAGCCGTCACCTCCATTCATTAAACTGCCAGACACTAATTGGTGTTTGGAAACTTGTGGTAAAATTGGAAAATAACTGGTTCTCGAGTGCTTTCTGTGCTTCTTTTACAATAGTTCCACACAGGAGGCACTGAGAGAAATGTCTACACAGAGACTATGTCAATTACGGTGACCGGACAACTCAGAGTGAAGTCAACTCAACACCACCTCCCTTGAAAAGTGCTAAAAAATGGTTAATTAGGTTACGTTAGGTTAGGTTATGGGCTTTAAAAAAAAATCATGGCTTCTAATGACTTTTCAAAGGTGTTGAGTTGATTCTGAGTTGGTATGGAATACTCAATTACTGTTGTGTTTGGGGAAGCTGCTTTATTTATTTTTTTACATTAGCTCCATACAGGAGGCCCTGAGGATAAAAAATCACTCAGTGTGTGCCTATGTCATTTTTGGGGTTGCTGTGTGAAGGGTCTTTTAAGGCAACAGATGAAATTCTGGGAAGGAAAAAGTGTGAGGGGTGTGTAAGAATCTGGGGTCAATATATCCATGAGTTACGAGTGTAAGAGGTTTAAGTTAGGTTCCGCTGCCAAAACCTGGACAAACATCACCGCAAGAACCCATGCTAATTCACCAAAATTATTATAACCTATGACAGTATTGATTATCCATTGAATGGTTCCCAGGGCGGCGGTATCCATTATTTCCCTGTATAATACTGTGTTTTTTTACATTAATTCCACACTGTAGGACCTGTCGAAAATAATTTCTCTATAGGGCCTGTGTCATCTTTGAGGGCATTGTGTGGAGGGTATTTTTGTGGAAAGGAAAGAGTGATCCTGGGTCTTGAAAAGATCCACGTTGTAGGAGAGAAAAAAACAATGAAACCGGCAATTCGAGCTGTTGAACTCACGAACGAGTAGTAGACGCGACCAGTTCTCATGTAACAAATGAAACGTGTACACATTTTGGAGTTTGTGTGCCCTTAGGGAGCTTGTAAAAAAGGGCAAAATAAACTGCGCTGTCATCTGCGTAACAATGAATTGATTATGCACACGACGAAAGGTCATTGATGTGCAACAAAACAAAGTCGGGGACAGAACCGATCCCTGTGGGACGCCAGGATTATCGAATGCGACGAAGAGGTGTAATGTTAAAAAAGTAACCAGTTAAATCACACGAGGATATTCATGAAATCTCCTTAGCTAATGAGTGAATCCCCTCATTGAAATTTCAACATATTAGCACTTACTAGTGCTGTCCGTAAAATAAGGTCTCCAAGGTGCTGCAGTCGTGAAAAACGATTTTACGCGCAATCTTTTAACACTGGCGTGTAGCCTGGTTTCCCCTCGCCAAATCCCCACCACGATGCACCCTCTGTGACGCTTAGTCTCGGTGCGGTAGCCGTTCGCGATGGAGCTTCCACTCGCCGCACCCGCCAGGTGTGAGTTACGCTCTGTAATTCGTTTTTAAACTTTGCTTCGACGAATCTGAATAAAGCCACTGGGATTGTTCCTTTGTGTGTGGTGTCATGTAGTGTATCCAGGCCCCTTAGCATGGTCGATCGACATTGGTTTTATCGAAAATGTCGGTAACTTGCGATCGCTCCCGAGCACGACTGCAGGCCGCTAACGAATAAGCAACAGTTTACGTCAAATATATTAGGAACCCCTAATCATTGTGAACTATTGTTTGTTCGTTAGCGGTCTGCAGTCGTGCTTGGGAGCGATGGAAAGTTACCGACATTTTCGATAAAACCTATATCGATCGACCATGCTAGGACCCCAGGTCTCGTCCCCAGTAACAATTGAGTCCAAGAATTCTGCGCCATCGATGTCGTAGTACTCAAGGGATTCACGGGCTGCTTCAACCCGTTGATTTTTGTGATCTTCGGTGAGCATTTTGGGATCCACCTTGGGCAGACTTTGTGGTCTCCCAAATGTTATGTCAAAATCTTCTCAATAGTGTTCTTAGTGACATCAGGGATCATATCAAAGAGCTCCCGAACCGTCACCCGTCGATCTGCAATCATTGTTTTTTCCACTTTGACATTTTTTCGTCTGAAACCGATGGCCGTACGGCACGCTTTTAAATTCTCTGCACCATTTATGCACGTTTTCGCACTCGTGCACTGTTTTCCGTACACTTCAAGGAGCTTAGAATGAATTTCTACCAGGGTTTTTTTGGCAAGGGGAAACCAGGCTACACGCCAGTGTTAAAAGTAGTTTTTCGCGACTGCAGCACCTTGGAGACCTTATTTTACGGTCAGCCCTCGTATTTTGTAGATTAAATCTATCTATTATGCAGTCCACCGTTTATACCACGAGTTTTCACATACCTTGCACAAATTTCCAAATTCATCCACAAACAGTCAAGCAACGAGAGAGTAAATATTAATTACCAAAACGGTTCAGATGACGTCATAACTCAAAACGCAGTCGGCGCCACATATAACTATCTAATATAATATAATATTGCTTCTCAAGTATAATTATAATGACTTATGACTTATCTCGGCACATAACGAGCGAAAGTTTACCATTGTATTATTCTGTAGTGTAGCCTCAGTAATGGGCGTTTTACACGAAGATTTTTGAAGTGAAAACTTCTTCAGCACCGTTATGATTTGAAACTCGATGAAAAAGCGACACTAAAAAGAGACAGACACATACATCTATAAATCTATAGGATTTAGCCCTGTGAGAGAATGAGATAGAATAATCGGTCTCCTTTTTGGGCGGTGCTTCGTAGTCTCCCCATTCTTGTCTACTTTAGTTTTCTGAAGGTTTCGCTTTTACCGCGTATGAACTTCACACTTGTATTTTTGAAGTGAAAACTTCTTTAGCACCGTTGTGATTTGAAACTTGATGAAAATAAAAAGCGACAAACACATACATCTATAGAATTTAGTCTGCAAGAGACTGAGGCAGTATAATCGGTCTCCTCTTTATGCGGTGCTCCGCAGCCTCCCCACTCTTGTGCACTTTAGTTTTCTGAAGATTTCAATCCTACCGCGTGTGAACTGCACACTTGTAATTTTTTGAAGTAAAACTTATTTACGCACGCTTGACTTGGGGAGTAAGCTGGTGAATGCGTGATGAGAGCATTACGAAAAGTGTGATCGGGCGAAGCGAACGGTCGCGCCTTTACGTACGCTTGACTTTGGGAGTAAGCTGGTGAATGAAAAATGTGATCGGACGAGGCGAACGGAAGTTGAGAGGGAGATATAAGTTAGTGAAGTTTTAATTCAGTCGTGTGCTCTAAAGCACACTCGTTTTTTTAAACTATAATACCAGTTCACACGCGGTAGAAGTGAAACCCTCATAAAACTAAAGTAGACAAGAGTGGGGAGGCTACGAAGCACCCCACTAAGAGGACTACGATTGATTGACTGATTTTTGAAGTGAAAACTTCTTTAGCACCGTTGTGATTTGAAACGACACTAAAAAGAGACAAACACACACATCTGTAGGATTTAGCCTGCGAGAGAATGAGATAGAATGAAAGCTTACCGCCATTGGCCGCTTTAATTATGAGCTCACTTTTCAAGGTTGAGATTGTGTGGGCGAATTTATTCTTTTTTTTTCATCCAGAATTTATATGAAATGACGACCCGTACGGAAACTGGGCGAAAAAAGCATAGTGTAAAACGCCCATAAGTTAGTTAGTGATGTGGGTATTGAGAGAACGGGTTTCCCACGAGAGATTGGTTTACTGTTCGTTAGGTTATTTGTTACTTCTGCAATCTCGTCTGCTGGATTATATCTGCATATTGTGAAGGCAACTTGCAACTTGCAACACTTGCTCTTGGCAACTTGTAACCGAGAGAGTTTTGAGCACATTCCAGGGTTGCCAAACGTACGAGGTTCCTCGTACAAATACGAGATTCGTGGCCTACGGTACGAGGTACGAGGACACTATCAACCTCGTACAATTATGTAGATTTTGATAATACCTATGGCTATACGAACATTTTGCATCAGTATTATATAATAGTAAACTTGTAGTTCTGATGGATGGCACTTGTAATTACTCAAAATCGAAGACTCTTCCAAGCTACGACGACCTTTGACGACCTCCGTAGTTCAGTGGGTAAGACTCTTGACTCACAATCCGGAGGTCGCGGGTTCGAACCCGGCATGCGCAAATAAATTTTATTTGATTAATTTGTGTTATTTCACAATTAATTCATTTAAAATAATATATAGTATTTTTTTGGGGCATGTCCCAGAGTGGAAGATACTATTAGTATCGCCCTGGTGTAAGACCACCATTCAGAATTGAAAAGTTGCTTGAAAATGGCTTTAGCCGTGTTTGGTGACCAGATGTGAATAGCCAGGTACTTCCCAACCTTCCTCTCCCCCACCTCCTTCCCCTCCCCGCTACCTTCAGCCTCACAACATACCCCAATTGGGGATGCCATAGTCTCACTGGCTCCAGACGGGAGCAGTTGAGATTCTTGTGCGGTATTCACTGTAAAAAAAAAAAAAATTTTGCCCTTTCTGCAGTATCAATATCTCATTTTGCCCTTTCTGCAGTATCCCTACCCTGCCCTACCCCATGCAAATGCTGACTGCGAGCCGGTTTTTAGTAAGGTAAATTTAATTAAAACAGATATAGGAAACCGGCTAACTGTGTAAACAGTGAACGGCACACTTCTTGCTGCAGAAAGCGGAAAAGGTTCAACTCATACTGGAAACTGCGTCAATTTGGAACCCACAAAAGAAATGTATAGCCGCATGACAACAGACAAAATATACGGCAGAAAAAGCGATGACAGTAGGATGTTCCTGACATAATATTTGGAGAGGAGATGTAAATTATGTTACCTTGATTCACATTTAATTTTTTTTGATTTAACTTGAGTAATAACAAAGATTTTTTTTAAATACAACACAAAGGGATGTTTAATTTAGTAGGAAACTTGCAATAGTTTATTTCATTGAGTAAAAAGTCCTAAATCCAGTAGTTGTAATAAATTTACGAGATTTGAAAGTCAAAGTACGAGATTTTTAGCTGCATCCGTACGAGGGAATTTTTTTACGGTTGGCAACCCTGGCACATTCGCTGTATAAACAGTATATTGTAAGTGGATCCACTCAGAACTGAAACTTTCGGAATCGGGCCATATCACACTTTTTGAAGTGAAAACTTCTTTAGCACCGTTGTAATTTGAATAATAATAATAACGTAGTATTTATATAGCGCAGTTTTGTGATGTTTCACTTCAAGTGCGCTTAATTATAATAAACTTAAAATTAACCTACAGTGTTCCTTACGAGTCCTTAAAAAATTAATTAAATAATGTGAAATAACGAATATACAAAAATATACAAAGCAATTCCTAAAGAACAATATTAACAACAATAGTGAGTGCTGTTTTGGCACAGGACAATATATAATGATAAACCATCACGGTGCCATTCAACAAGAATCATTTAAACTAAATTATATAGAACAGGAGGCAGTTAACATTTAGAAATAATACAAATTCAGAGTGCACATAAAACTATAGTAAGGAGGTAATCGAAACCAAACAATTACCAGAAACTTGAGGAACATGGCTTATTAAAGTATATTGAAAAGGAGTTAAAATTCATGAAAGGTATGATTTTTTAAATAAGTTTGTTTTTAAAGCTCTTTTGAATTCAGCCAAGTTCTGGATATTAGTAAGAGCTGAGGGAAGTTTGTTCCAAATGAGCGGGCCAGCTACACGAAAAGATCGATCATAGTAAACGGCTCGATTTGACCTAGAAAGTTCGATTAAACGATTAGTAACATTCGATGAAACCAAAAATAGCGACACTAAAAAGTGTTACACACATACATCTATAGGATTTAGCCTGCAAGAGAATGAAGCATTGTACATATATTTTCGTATCAATGATCAATGAACCTGCGGATGCAATTTTTAGCCATTAAATTGTTTGTCTAGTTTGTAGTTTTTCTAGATTTTAGAAATATATTAAAATAAGTTTGTACAGCGCCCTTGAGGTGATTTTTCACAAAAACGGCGCTATACAAATCATCCAAATATGATAATATATTTATTGTTTTTATTATCGGTCTCCTCTTTGTGCGGTGCTTTGTAGCCTATCGGTCTCCTCTTTGTGTGGTGCTTCGTAGTCTCCCCACTCTTGTATAATTTAGTTTTCTAAAGGTTTCACTTCTACCGCATGTGAATTGCTCACTCTGATTTTTTTTATATACATTAGCTCCACACGGGAGGCCCTGAGGAAAATAATTTTGTTATTTTTGGGAGTAGTGTGTGGAGGGTCTTTTGGGAAAGGAAAAGGTATGAGGGTTGGGTAAGAATCTGGGGTCACGTTTTAATCCATCCCTTTCAGTGTGGTAAAAGGGAATGGGTCGAGAAAGTCCAACTAGAGGTCTCCATCAAAAATCTCTCCTTGTTCAGCCCGCCACGCGGTAAGTGTGCAAACGCCTGTGCCGCCAAGACCTAGACAAACCTCATTCCAAGAGAAATATAAACGCTAGAAATATTTCGAATCTCATGCCTATTTTAAAATCGAGCGTCATATTTGGACGAGGCAAGTAATGCCTCGATGACACACGGCGAGTTACAAGCTACTATCTACTAAGTTTTAAAAGCGGGTAAATCGGCGAGTGAGATTGTCATGATGACACACAAAACTGTCCACTCGCTTAGAAGCGTAGGAAACTGAGGTCGCTTTTAGCGCCAGTAACAAGAATAACGACGCCTGCGTGAACTAATTCTTAAGATTTTTGACAGTCGAAATCAGCTGTTTATCGGAAGCCATGTTGGAAACGTAAATAAACCAATCACGAGCAAGCGGAGCAAGCGTGTGGGCGAGTAAAGTTGACGTCCTTTCAACTTTTTTTCGTAGATTGTCATCAATCTGCTAGTTTTTTTTTTTTTTTTTTACATGAATACCGCACAAGAGTCCCAATTGCTCCCGTCTGGAGCCAGTGGGACTATGGAATCCCCAATTGGGGTATGTTGTGAGGCTGAAGGCAGTGGGGAGGGGAAGGAAATAGGGAAGAGGAAGGTGGGGAAGTACCTGGCTATTCAGATCTGGTCACCAAACACGGCAGAAGCCATTTCAAGCAACGTTTCAATTCTGAATGGTGGTCTTACACCAGGGCGATACTGAGAGTATCTTCCACTCTGGAACGTGCCGCAAATATACTATATATTATTTTAAATTAATAAATTGGGAAATACACAAATTAATCAAATAAAATTTATTTGCCACGCCGGGATTCGATCCCGCGACCTTCGGAATGCTAGTCAAGCGCCTTACCGCTGCACTACGTCGGCCGTCACTTGCTAACTAGTTGCTGCTAGTTAGCAAGTGACGGCCGACTGGGCGAGTTTGCTAACAGATAGTGAATTTCCCAGATAGTAGCTTGTAAACTAGCCCTGTGTCATCGACGCTTAAGCGAAAAAGTGGTTTTGATTTTTTTTGTGCATAATTTTAAAGAACGAAAAAAAGTTTGAACGTGGAAAACCTCAAAAATAGTCTCAGCCATAAAGGGATATTTTTTAAAAATTGTTTCTTGTATTACTTCATAGTTAAGTCATGAAAAAACATTTCTTTTGGTGGTTTACGCTTATATTTTTTGTTACGTAGATAATAATTTTATTGTAATTCCAATACATAGAAAAGCTAGTAAAAACTTCGATTTATCCGTAGCATATTTTTTGATGTTCATACTGTAAACCGATTCGTCGGCGTCGTAAAGATTAATCGAAATAGTATCTAAATAATATTTATGTTACCCCTACCCCCCTCCCAAATTGAGAACTCCTTACGCAGATGGCGATAATTTAAAAAAATAAAATTTATAAAAAAAGACAAACATTCCCGGGTTTCGATTAACCTGACAATATTTTAAAATCTCCTACTATCACCACAGTAAGCGGAAAATTTTGCTAGCCGAAGGATCGAACATGGGCCTCCTGTATGGAGCTAATGTAAAAAAACAACATTCCCCAGTCGGAGATACCATACGGGATAAAAATTCCTTCGACTCTTTAAAAATGGAACTTTGGTACGGTACCACATAAAAAAACATAAATAGACCAACTGTCAACAAATGTCACGTCGTTAAACGAGAGTTGAAAGAAATGCCAGTAGAAAAAAGTCAGTAGTCACCAGTGAACAATTAATGATCTAGTGAAATACTTATCTCGGCAAATTACGACCCGACTAAAAATTCTCGCTGGCGTTTTATTGTGTGGGCCGAAATTCGAGTAAGAATCTTGAACCCACTGTAGATGTCAACCGATAGAAATGGGTGGCAGGCGTTTCCGCGTGCCAGAAGTAAGATCAAATTGTCCTTCTGGTAAAACTGATTTAACATTTAATGTTAAATCACCTTTTCAATTAATCTTTACTACGAATTGGTTTATATCTTCTTATATATATAAAAATGAATCGCTAAATGTGTTGCTAAGCGCAAATCTCGAGAGCAGCTGAACCGATTTCGCAAATTCTTTTTTTAGAATATTCCTTGAAGTACGAGGATGGTTCTTACGGAAAGAAAAATTAATAAAATTGTGCAGAAAATTGGTTAATTTCAGAAAACCTAACGACTATTGCACGTTTGACAGTTCGCGTGCTTGAGAATGACATTTTGCAAAACAATGATAGTTAAATCAGGATTCTATTTTTGAAAATCTTTAAGTTGATAAATTTATTTATGGTAGGTACTCCCCTAATAGTTTGAATCGAATCAAGAATTTTAGATATTTTAAATAGGTATCTATGTTAGGTACCAAATTTAATATACATGAAAAATGGAAATTTGAATAAAAATTGTAAAAGGTGGCACGCGGGATGTTTAAAAACTGATTGTACTGAGATTGAATATATGGAAAGCGGGAGGGAGAGAGAAATGATTGAGGGGTGGGGGAGGGTGGTGAGAGGGGGGAGGGGGGAGGGAAGGTTGTGAGAGGGGGGGAGGTGGAGGAGGCGGAGTGGGAACCCCCCTTACACCATGCGAGCGAAGCCGCGGGAAAAAGCTAGTTATGAATAAATAAATGTTTATTCCGGTATGTGGGGAGAATAGTGCAATCCCACACATTCCATAAGGGTTGTAATACATAATATACAAAATATTTGAAGAGAAAAATAAATAAGAAAAGCAGGTAAATATGATTATAAATGCATGGAACAAATGTGATAAGATATAATAAAAGATCTAAGAAGATAGTAATAATTATTGGCTTTTAGAATTCTCTTACCACACTAGGAGCTAGTATTTTATCTACAGTGTACATCAATGCTGGATGATGGACTGAGGCGGGCTTCCATGACTAGGATATTACCAGAGCTGCATATCCTTTCCCTCATTCCTGCCACCCTGGATCTAATAAGGGCTGCATAGCCGGGAACTCGCCCCTCCGTGAACATCTGGGAAGTGCTGCAATATCTGGGGAGACCAAACATTATGCGGAAGGCGTTGTTGTACTGAACCCGGAGTTTTTCTATACTACTCTTCTTGTAGTTTGCCCAGAGTTTGCACGTATACAGCGTTGTGCAGAAGGAAATGAAGAGCGTCCTTTTTACATCGGTACTGCAAAGGCGGAATCTTCTGCTGATCATGTTTGCTTTTACGCTGAGAGCTCTTCTTTGCCTATCGATGTCATCATCGTCCTTCAGATTACTTGTGATTATGTGACCAAGGTATTTAGTTCCTTCAGTTAACCGCAGATTCACACCGTTCAGTGTAGCTGAAGGAATATTTTTTGGTCCTTGTCCCATGTCTTATGACCATTAGAGCCGTTTTAGTGCGGTTATATAGCATGTTCGTTTCTTTAGCAAACCCTTCGCTAAATTATAAATACAAAAAATTATATTAGATTATATAGATTAATTGAAGTTTTTCCTACCGTTTCCATTAAGTTTAATAAAAATAAAAATGTATGAATGTTTCTTTGTTTGTTCCTTATGCGGTACCTTTTTCTAAACCATTCATCCGATTGCGATGAAACTTTAGTGATTTATTGTACGCATGCCCGTGAAGGTTTCTATAAGCTGGTGAGCTCTGGCTTTATGAAATTTGCATAAAATTCTTACAGTAGGTGGCGTGTTGTGCTGTTTGGAAAATGTGTGTATTTCGTATAGTTTAGCGCCAGGGGGAAGGAGGAGAGGTTCGCGGGAGGGGCGGCTTACGAAAAGTGGTGATGTGTTACAAAAAGTGGTGATGTGTGACGAAAAGTGTGATGTTACGATAGTTACGAAAAGTGTGATGCGAACGGTAATCGATGCGAACTTTGATCGATGGCGAGGCGAACGGTCGGGGATTACGCACGCTTGACTTGGGGAGTGATAAGGATAAGGATGGTCTCCCGAAGGTCGTAGGTCACCCCACTGTCGTAGGTCACCCCATGGTCGTAGGTTACCCCATGGTCATATGTCACCCCAATGTCATATGTCAATGTCATATGTTCTTTTATAAGTTAGCGAAATTTTACTTAAGTCGTGTGGTCTAAAGCACTCGTTTTTTTTATTTATTAGTTATGTATGAACGACTTTAAAAAATAGTATTTAATTGAAAAAATTATTTGTGATACCATTTTTCTTTCTTATAAAATTAGTCACAAAATAAAAATAAAAAGTTTTTGATAGAATTTGTTTTACTTCACAATTCATTAATAAAAATAATATATGTATTTGCGGCACGTTGAGAGTGGTAGGATACTTGCAGTATTGCTCTTGTGAAATTCGTTATCGAAACGTTGCTTGAAATGGCTTTAACCGTGTTCAGTTCTCTTCTCCCCATTACCTTCAGTCTCAAGATAATAGGCCACTTGCATCGATTTCATAACGACTTGGAAAAAATCATGTGGATAGATCTTTTTACTAAGATTACGAAAATGTTAGTAAAATTTTTTAGAAATGTACAGGTTTTTTATTTTTAAATAATTAAATCCATTATTTGGGCTCGTGACGTCACTACATGAAAATGTTCCTATTAATTTTGTAAAATTCCACACTGATTTTTTAAAACAAATTTTTATATGGCTTCACTTTGATTTCAGGTGAATTTTTGAATTCGTTCACTAGATTTATTGTTTGTTCTCTGCGAACTTATCATTTGGTTTGATTTTTTGACAGATGTAATGAGGAGAACCCCGTACATTTTACCTTTTAGAGGTAATGTGCTATAATAATAATAAGATAATGGTGCGGATTTTAACAAAATCAAATTTTATAATATTCTTATTATTATTATAATTTACAAGTACAAGTATATTACATTTGATTTACTAATATAGACGTTGAACATTACAATGATTTATGATCAATAAGATGGATCAAGAAAAAAAAATATTCACGAGATTTAATATTTTTGGTATGTCTCGTTATTCTCCCGTGTCATTCGTGTGGAAAACGTTCTTTTTTTAAAAATGATTTTCGGCTACGTAATTTTCGTTTTTTCGCACCTATAAAATTAACTCCCGTCTTTCCGGTTTATAAAAAATGGTCTGATTTTTCGGATTGAAATTTTCAAAAAATCGCCAGGGTTTCAAAAATACGATTAAAAAAAAACCGAATGTCTTAGAATATTTGCCTAAACCGGAAAAAATGTGATGCAAGTGGTCTATTATTGAGGATGCTATAATCTTACTGGCTCAAAATGTAAAGAAAAACCGATGAATTTTACTTTCTACGGATTTTCCCTGCAGTACTTGAACCCAGTTCATTTGGTCTTGATTGGACAGCACAGCACTGGTAGGGGTACAGGGGTACCTACTGGTGGTTCTCGCACTGTCTGTCTGTCCGTGCGTGTGTCGGAATGTTTGCTTTATTATCATTGCTATCGTTGTGTTTGTCGTGTTGAGGAAAACGCCTCGCGTGGGTTTGAACCCGCGGGCTTTATGATTGTCGAGCAGACCGGCCAGCCACTGAGTGTGGGAGGCGAAAGTCGAAAGAAGGGCACGCACTTGTAATAAAGATGTCATTTATTGCCGTTGCTTTTGTCCTCAGACGTACGCGGTATCCAGAAACTTGTGAATATTATACATCACACGCAGAACACAAAAAACGTAATAAACGTAAACAAAATAATATAATATTGAAAGGATTAAAAGCAGTTAAAAACCCGCTCTGCACGTTTTGCTGCTAGGCCCTGCGGGCGGCTTTTGGTTCGGCTTCTCCCAGTTTGAGTGTTGGTGACCATTTTATAAATCCGATAGGAACTGGTTCCATAAATAGCCGGTTCCTCGATTCCACTGTGATCCAGTGACAGCTAGTCACCGGGACAAATTAACTGCGACAGGCATGATGTCACATATAATATACACTACAGACATCCAGACGCGTGGTATTATTATTCACAACTGCCAGTTACAATAATAATCATTTTATCGTCAATCTCTCCATATCCGGAGACATTAACGAAATTACAAATCCAATACTAGATTCCAAATCTATGAAAATTGTTTATTAATCTCTTTATCAACCAATCATTGAATATGGAATAATCGCTTGGGGAGGTGCAACACTATCAGCTATAGATTCATTATCGAAGGCACAAAAATTAATTATGAAAGTTATTCTTAAAGTTCCCATAATAACAAGTACTGCAGATATATTCGACAAATTTCCTGTATTAGATGTTCGACAAATTTACACAAAAACAATCTTAACTCATCTGTTTAAAAATAAAACACATACATTTTATGAAAATACACACATTTTATGAAAATTCCCAAAATATTGTAAACATGCGGCACAAAACCAAAGAACTCATACAAACACCTAAAACAAACACAACATTTGGTCAAAGAAATTTCAAATACATTGCGCCTAAAATATACAATAACCTACCTGACAAAACAAGACAATCGTATAACATTAACAAATACAAAAACCTGATCAAACAATGGATCATCGAAAAAGGTCGTGCAATAATTAGTCACCTCACCCAAATATAATCATTTATCTCATTATTGTTACCACTACCTACCAACCTGAAAATTTTTCTCTAATATTTTTGCTTTATTGAAAAATGTACTTTATTTAATATTTATAAAATATTTGTAAACTAGTCTGTCTCTACACAGGATTTCCTAATGAGACAGGCAAGGCCAAAAAAAATATATGTAAACCTTTTTATATAGATGCACAAAATAAATAAAAAATAGTGCTAACGCCTGCCAGACGATTCGCCTCACGCTAGCTGTTAACATAAATAGCACCACAATTTGGCATTATTTTAATTTGGTTCTATTACAAAAGCAGATTTTTATACAAACTCCACGTACGAAAACAGTTTTTCATAAGGCGCGGTGTCATAGTTGTATACTTAGTCGGATTCTTAAGTTTAAAAGGTACAGTCGCTGGCTATTAATACTGTTTGGTAATGATGATGATGATTGGACCTACCCTACCCTACCTTGACCTACCCTAGCTTGGAATTGCATTAGGGAAATGTAATTAGAGCCGTATGCAATGTATTATTATGCCCTAGCTGATTGCATGTGGCTCTATTTGCATATTTAAGTATATTCTAAAATGGTAAGTATACGACCTATTTAAATATTTTTCTTTAAAATATGTTCAATTAAAATTCTTTACACAATACGTTTAAAGTCATGGTGAAGAAAGAGCGAGTACGAAAACACTGTGCAATATAGTTCTGAATAACGAATACTTGAAGCAGGTGGATGAGTTCGTGTATCTGGGTAGCATGTTTACGAGAGACGGGAAGACTGATAGAGATATTGAAAGAAGGGTAAATGCAGGTAACTCCATTAACGGAGGACTGAATGCCGTTGGCGCTGATAACAAAAAAAACTGTTAAATGAAGCGAAGCTAGCAGTCCACAATGGAGTGCTGGTACCTGCCTTGATGTACGGCAGTGAGGCATGGAATGGTAGATGAAGGATGAAAGTGTACTGAATACTGTTGAAATGAGATCTCTGAGGCGTATGTGTCGTAAAACCACGTATGATCGTTTGAGAAATGTAGAGATCTGCAAATAATGCAAGGCTGATGTAAGAATTATGAGTAAGGAGGCACACATTAATTACGTGACCTCAAAACGGGGGGGGGGTCCAGCAAAATCTCACGTTACTTGAAAAGAATATACGAAGTGGCCCAAATTTATCTCACCAAGGGAGTGGTCTAGATTGGAAGACAACTGCTCACGTAATTAATGTATGCCCCCTAAGATTAAGAAAGGGACCCTCAGATGGTTTGGGCATGTAGAGCGAATGAACGAAGAAAGTATGTAAGAAGAATATATGAAGCAAATGTGAAAGGTAGAAGAAGTCGGGGACGCCCGAGGATGACATGGCACGATCAAGTGAATCAGATACTTGTGTCGGGCCATGTCGAAAGTCAGAAAAATAGAAGAATATTTTTTACATAGGCTCCACACAGGAGACCCCGAGTAAAATGATTTCCTCAGGGCCTATGTAGATTGTAAGTAGGTAGTAGGTACATAGTACTTACCATCCTTAGATGGTCTGTTAGAAGGAAGTAAGGTGCGCATTTATTTTATAATTGCACAACGCCTCGTATCTCCCTTTTAAGTTTCTAATTACGACTAAATAATATCTACTATAGAATAAACCGCAATGTGCCCGGAAGAGATCGACGTTCCAAGAAATAATAAGAAAGCAGTCAGGTCCAAAAGCAAATAGGAGTTGTATCTCTCCTCAGGCTAATTTGTTCGCTTTTGGGAACAGATCACATAGGTCTCATACATATCGTTGTATCTCACTTGCTTTCGCTGTGAGAAATATGATCTAAACGGTGTTAGAAAGAGAAAACACCATGCTTTATATTCGAATACAGAAGTTAATCACAGAAAAATTCAAATGTGCACCTTTTTTAAATCAAAGATTTCGACAGAAATTTGAGAAAAGTTTAGTATGTGATTTTTTTTTAATATTTTTTTTATGAAACGACAAAAAGTGAGGTGACAATAACGTTTATAATAAAATATATTTGTCTAAAAAAATATTTGTATGTTTTTCATTTTTTTTTCATTCTCAGTATTTTTAGTCAGGAAAATCGCAAGGCAAGCCATTTTTTAAAACTTTTTTATGTTTGCATTCAAAATTTTAATATTTCAAATATTATACGTTTTTCTTCTAACATTATTATTGCAAGAAATTAAAGGACTGAACGTAGTTTTTGCTTATGAAAAGTTGCCAATGATGTGAGCAGTCCATTATGAAATTCATAACAATCCTGTCGTATGGTAGTGAAACATGGAATTGGTAAAGGAATGATGATAGACCTCAGATACTCTGAGTGATAGACAAACGGAATGCAGTAGTAATGACATTCGTGGGACGTGCGTACGTGCGTAAAACCATGCATGACCAAATGAATAAGAAGATCCCAAAAGAATGCATGACTGATTTGATATAAGCACCAGATTAATAAAATAACGTGTGTCTTTTATAGTTTTAAATCTTTTATCTTCTATTTTACAATATATACACACCCTTCTGTATATTATAGTATATGTTTAGAAGAGTTTATCTATATTTTATTTATTAATATTTCAACGCCCTGATGGGCTTTTACATATAAGATTATTTATTTATTTATTTATTTATTTACGCCCTAGTGGGCTTTTACAAAGATAGATAATAACACTTAGGCAGGTATGTAGTATACAATATACAATGATTAAAATAATAATGAAAAATAAAATTAATTAAAATTAAAATCATACATTTCATTAAAGTAATTATAAAGATTTCGTTTTATAACTATTTTAATATGGAATCTGCAAACATGTCTACAATATTCCCAAATTTATTGCCAAAATAATGTAATCTATTTATAAGTGTATGAGCTTCATAGTTTGTTTTAAAATTGTCACAGAAGAAGGTAGCTCTTTGCCTCGTATTTCTGGTCGGTACGTGATATTTTATTTTGGCGAGAATTTCAGGATTGTCAATGCAATTATTAATGATTTTATTTAATAGTACAAGATCAGAGATGATTCGCCTATCGGACAGCGTAATTAAGTTGAGTTGTTTCATCAAAAGGACATAGTTAATATTTTTAATTGGAATATTCAGCTTAAAGTTAATAAATCTTAGGAATTTGTGCTGTACCCTTTCTATATTGTCAGAATGTATTTTATACAATGGGAACCAAATGGACGATTTATACTCTACTTGGCTTCTTACTAAAGAAGTGTATAATATTTTCAAACACTCTAGTGAGATAAATTATTAATATTATAATACATAGACAAAGTTTTAAATAAAAAAGATGAACTTGAAAAAGTAAAATCACACGAATGGAAGGTGTAAAGATACATTTTAGTAAAAATAATGCATTACAATACAAGAGAAAGTTTTTAAAGTTGCAGATGACATAAAATAGTATACATTGTGTATTCATAAAATTTACATAAAAACAATTCTTGACAACTCAAATCAAATGTCACAGTACATAAAAAGAAAACTATCAAAGAAATCTATTTGTCTATATAAATAAAAATGAATCGCCAAAATGTATGTACGCACATAAATTCCGAACGACTGCACCAAATTGGATAATTCTTTTTTTGTTGTGTTTGTTATTGTCAGCACAAGGTTTCTATGAAAGAAAATTTTTAAAAAATCAAACAGAATTTTTTTTTAAATGTCATAATATGAAAAGTGAGTGCGTGAATGAGACAGATGACTGTGAGAGATCTTCAATATATTGACAAAAGGTTTGTATTAAAGATAATTTAAAAAAAAATCAAACAGATTTTTTTTTTAATCGTATAAGTTTATTTTTTTAACCTCATAAAATATGAAAAGTGAGTGAGTGAATGAGACAGAAGAGTGTGAGAGATCTTCAACATATTGACAAAGGGTAGGCATTACAATACCCTTAATATTTTGCCGAGGAGAGGATGAATATCATTTTTTGATCAAGATGATAAATCCAGCGACGGGTATTTAAAAAAAAAATTGCATTAGCTCCACACAGGAGATCCCGAGGAAAATAATTGCCCTGTGCTGTGTGGAGGGTCTTTTAATGGAAAGGAAGTAGTGGGAAGGAAAAAAGGTGAGGGGTGGGTAGGAATCTGGAAGTCAGTGTGCCCAGGAGTTACAGACGTATGAATCCATTCCTCCAACTGCGGTGCAAGGCGAAGGGTTGTGAGAGTCCGGCTGGAAAGGTCGCCTCCCTCGACCAGGCTCTCTTGATCCGGCCCGCCACGAAGCAGGTGGGCAGACGCATCCGCCGCCAAGATCTGGATAAACCTCACCCCATGAACCCGGGCACCCCTACTAAGTCACTAAACGTAGCGAACCACTTGGGGTGACCTATGGCAGAGGTGTTGGTTATCCAATAAATCGTTCCCGGAGAGGCGGAACCCATACCCGCCTCCCAAATTGTGAATTCGTTTGATAATATGTGCGTTAAGAAAATGAAGATAATGTTAGTAGTTCTTAAGGTACGTTAACATTGATCAAGTAGTAAATCAAGTAGCGAGTACACTGACGAGTAAGCTACTCGCCGAAAACCGTTCGCATTACTTTCAAGTAGAGTATATTTGTGCCCGCCGCCCGTTGCAAGATGGCGGCGGATGACGGGGTGCTACAAGCAAAGTAAATACGCTATTTAAGCTTATTTTCATGCTTATTAATGTTTATTTTAGAAGAGGTGGAAGAATAAATTAGTAAGATGAAACGAGATTAATAGCAGCATAAATAAATAAATTTCGGGTAGCATCTTCGCTCTACCACTACGACATTTCCGCGCGTTCACTAATGAACACTGCTAAAACGGTCGTTTCGCGCCTGTCAGTGTGTCAGTGCGCAGGGACGCGTGGAGGGGATACTTACTCGCCCGAAAAATAGAACAAAATGGATTGAATCTACTAAAGAGCTATCTCACCCACTTTACTAAAATTACGGTGTTCGGACGCATTTAGTTACTACTATACTCTCCACTCGACTAAAATACTTGATCAAAGTATGATGCAGTTAAAAATGACCGAGTTGGGTATAGGCACCTTAGCTCAGTTGGTAGAGTTGTTGCCATGAAAGCAGAAGGTCCTGGGTTCCAGTCCCAGAGGTGTCAATATCTTTTTTCTGATTTTTCTGCCTTCAGATTTTCTATTGAGTTTCGCTAATATTGTCTTCATTTAATTAAATATTACAATTTGAGGTTTTACTCGTAAAATTAAAAATAAACATTCCTCCTAGGAAACTTGCAGAAAAGTCAATAGATGTCGCATATTAGTACTGTTTTTTCTATTATATTATTATTAGTATTTTCGACAGCAAGCACCAAACATCAAGATCACTATCATATCATCTCATTTATCAACATATTATACACTTTTATACACTATTATAAACTATTATTAATACCGTTCAATGTGAACCAAACACTAGCATTATATCCATCAACAAATACCAAACTTCCTAAATTAAAATATTTATATTGTACAATCACCCTCCTTGCAATTTTAAATACAGGCCTAAAACTCAGCGATCCTAAGATAACATGTAATAATATAAATAAAATAAAATGGGTTTAAACGCATATACGGAAATAGATACATAGGAGAGCCAAACAATGAATTTATTATAGAAGAAATTGATGAAATCAAAAAATTTAATTGGAGTAACAAAATTAATATTATACATCAAAATATCCGTACAATGGAAAATCTGGATGACTTTCTTTTATTTTTAGATAGCATTAAGTCGACTGCGAGATTTCATATAATAATCCTTACAGAATGCAGACTGAATGACTCATATCTCGCTAAACAAATAACAGGATATCATGAATATCATACAACAAAACTATTGAATCAAAACAGTGGAGTCGTAACTTACATTCGCGATGACATCCACTCGCAAGTTCAAGAAATTTGCATCAGTCAATCCAATTGTCTAAAAATAGTCATTAATTATGTATTTTAGCCATTTACAGATCACCATCATTCCACCACATACATCCATTTCTAGATAATCTTATATCTGAGCTCAAAAAATGTAGTGATTTTAAACAACAAATAGTGATGGGAGATATAAATATTAACACTTTTGGAATTATACACCGACAATGTCACGATTACATGTGCACCATGGCAGAAAACAACTTAGCAATAAATATTACAGTCCCTACCAGGGTTCAAAATAATAGCATGTCATGTTTAGATCACATAAATACCAGAAATATTATGGCTTCCAATGCATTTGTTATATACAATACAATAACTGATCACTATACAACAGCAATAAGCATTACAAACACATCTCTTAAAAAGCAAGTAAAATATAACCAGTTTACATCAACCATCTGCTACGAGGGATTAATTAGGGATCTAAATGATGAAACATGGACAGATGTATGTGGAGTGACTGATGTTAACAAAGCCCTCAACTTATTTATTAACAAAATCAACGTGCATATAACACAAAATTCAAAAGATAAACTCATTGCACATTAAAAACTACAACTTTCTCCTTGGATTAGCACTGGTATTGTAAAAGCTATACACAAAAGAAATCATTTACATAAAGTGGCGACCAAAGACCCACAAAATACTTGTAAACAAGAGAATTACCGTAAGTGTAACAGACGTATCAGCGTCTTCACAAGACTGTAAAAAAGTACCGGGTCTCGTGCACGCCTTCCAGAGGTTCACGCTGATGATGACAATTTAGAGTTGGCTGGCCTCCCTACATCCAGTGGTAATGGTCCTGGATGCGCCTAGTTTCTGCCTGAGCGATGCCTTGGCAGTGCCCAGAGTTAGGGCCGACTGCGGCGGTAGGCACCAGGTGCTCGTTCAGGCAGAACTTCAGCAGGAGGCAGCAGGTGGTAGACTTCCAAAGGTAGGTGTTTGGAGGAAACTTCCGAAGAATAAAGACAAGTTTTGTTGTAGAGATGTGAACAGGAACTGAACTTGAACTGATTTATTAGTAAAAATGTGGTCCTTTTATACCCAAATTTGGGGTAAAAGGTGCCCACGTGGTACATTTTTGTGGTGGGAGGTTAAACCTTGCCCGTATGTATAAATAGGGCGGCGTTTCCGTCACACCTTATTTTGGCGGTGCCGCCCGTAAAAGTGGTCGCTTAAAATTGCGTTTTATACATAATTATGTAGGTTACATTTATAATATATGTGTACATGTTTTAGTGTTTACATATTTGGGGGGGTAATCTTTATCCCTAGAATTTTAGTTTGGTGAGTTTCGGGTAATTTTATAGTTTATTCTAGGTTTTTTTTTGTTTTGGCTAATTGTGAGAAGTTATATAAGGAATCTACTATTTTTCCCAGGTCCCTCGCAAGACTAGCTACTGAAACCTGTTTGTTTCATCGTCTTGCGAGGTCCCTGGATTTTTAAAATGGGAAAAAACGGATTTTGTAAGGAATATTTCTAAGTCTTTTGTTTGAGTCAAAAAATGCCCTAGTGTTGAGAGTTTAAGGGTTAGAGGCTTAAAATCTCTTTCCCTGAATGCCCGGCAGGACTCTGGAATGAAAATGTGTTGATTTCATTGTCCTGCGGGTTGTGAGAGTATAATTAAATGAGAGTATATAAAACATAGTCGGCTTCGCTAGCTTTCCTGTAGGGCCATAACCACAAGGAAGGAAAGGAAGGAACAAGGAAGCATATTTTGCTTCGCTAGCTTTCTGTAGGGCCATAACCACAAGGAAGGAAAGGAAGGAACAAGGAAGCATATGTAAATAATACGAGTTTAAAATGTCTCCTGCAGGGCCATAACCGCCGAACACAGAAAAATAGCACGTATGTAAATAATACGAGTTTAAAATGTCTCCTGCAGGGCCATAACCGCCGAACACAGAAAAATAGCACGTATGTAAATAATACGAGTTTAAAATGTCTCCCGGTGGCAACCTTAGCATGTAAGCATTTATTTGTTGCACCGGGGCATTGTACATAATAAAAAGGGAAATAAATGATAATATTTTACATAAATATTTCCGGCGAAAGATCGTCGCTGGCGGCATGGTACTAACGAGCTTAGTGGCCAGAAATTTCGGAGGAAATTCCCAAGAAATGACCACTAAATGTAGAGGATGCCGCCAGTGATGACTTTTGCCGAAAAAACAAATGAGGGTATGTAACACGTCGGTTACAGTAAGTATCGTAACATTTGTAAAGATGTTATGCGTAAGGCAAAAGAACGGTACTATAAGCATCAACTTGACCAAGATCCATCAAGTAAAAACATGTGGAATATCGTTAAGCAAATTACCAATACTAAACATAAAATTGACCCTAATATTAACGAACTCCTAATTGGAAACACAGCCACCACTGATTCGGACATAATTGCTTGCCACACTAACCAATATTTTACAACGGTTGGGTCTAACCTTGCGGAAAACATCCCAAGTGTCACTAAGGAAACTGAAGATTCACTGGCATCTGCAATAGAAACAAAACACAATTCTTTTTCATTTCAATTCCCACCTACGACAAATGAAGAGGTTCTAAAAATTATTGACAATCTTAACAACACACATTCGAAAGGCCCTGACGGTCTTAACACTCATATACTAAAAATTATTAAACACAATATTGCATCACCTTTATCGAACATTTTTAATAAAAGTTTTACTTCAGGGGTTTTCCCCGACCATCTTAAAAAGTCTTTAGTAGTACCAATCTACAAAAATGGACCCAAAAACCAAGTGGGCAATTATAGGCCAATATCCCTGTTGAGTGCTATCTCAAAAATTATAGAAAAAAAATTTAAAAACAGATTAAGTAACTATGTAGAGAGACGAAAACTTTTAAGCAAAAATCAGTTCGGATTTCGGACGGGGAGGGGAACGGACGATGCGATTACGCAACTTAAACAACATATTTCTGAAAATATAAATCGCGGAAAGAAAACATTGCACTGTTCTTAGACTTAGCCAAGGCTTTTGATACAATTTCTCATAAATTACTCCTCAAAAGATTAAAAAATATTGGCATTGTAGGTATGCCCTACGAATGGTTAAAGAGTTACTTAACGAGAAGCCAGCAACTCAAAATGGGCAAAACAGTGAGTAAATCACTAGAGACCAACTTTGGGGTACCGCAGGGAAGCACATTGGGACCTCTTCTATTTATAATCTACATAAATGAATTATGCGAGCTAAAAGTAGGCGGAAAAATTATTACATTAGCTGACGATACGGTAGCTATATTTGAAGGAGACGACTGGACTCAAACACATAAACATGCTGAAAGTGGAATCAAGGCGATAAAACAATGGCTTGACAAAAATCTACTTACACTAAATATATCAAAAACTAAATACATAAGATTCAGCTCAACTATAAAAGGGCAACCTAGTACATCATTTACAATTAAAATACATAAGCGTAACTGTAATTCCGATAATATTAATTCTATCTGCAATTGTGAAGTTTTGGAAAGTGTGAAAAACATCAAATATCTAGGCGTTATTGTAGACAATCACCTTAAGTGGAAATATCACATTGACAACCTCACAATAAGGGTAAGAAAATTGATCCATATATTCTTTGTATTACGAAATATAATCAAACAGCAAGATCTAAGAAAAATATATTTCGGATTATGCAACCCCATCTTAACGTATGGTTGTATTGGTTGGGGAGCGTCAGGTAGAACAATTTTAGATCCACTAGTGAAGGCCCAGAAATCCATAATTAGAGTTATTATGCGTAAACCCTATAGGTTTTCTAGCGATCAGCTATACAAAATTTTTTATGTACTTAATGTTCGTCAAAACTATATAAAAAAGGTTATTATCCACGTACACAAAAATCTAGAAAAACTTGATAAAATTGATCATAAATACATCACAAGAAGTCATACCAGAAAGGATCTTGTGGTCCCAGGGAGCAATACGTCGAAGTTCCAAAAGACATATACATATCTGGGACCTAAATTATATAATAAAATCCCTCCAGAATTAAATATTAAAACATGTAAAATGACATGCATCGGTTCAATAATAAATAAATGGTTGATTGGCTTAGGTAGGGTTGAGTCTGAAAAATTGTTAAATAACGTCACTTAAAACTTAAAATTTTAAATGCTTAACTATTAAATGCCACAATCAGTAAGAACTTAGTATATCTACAAAAAAAAAAACACTTTGTTTTTTTTTTTGTTCAGAATACATTTTTTGCATTTTTCACCAGCATTTGGTTCCTTAGAACGGGCAATCTGCCTAGCTAGGAACTAATATAGACAAACAAGACATAATAACACTTGTACCCATTTTAATATTTACAGTTATTTTGAAATATTATTATTATGTTATTTTACTGTATAAATATGTATCTTATGTAATAAATAAATAAATAAATAAATATTAAAAATAAAATGGTTAAAAAATTATCCAGACACTATCTAGATAACATTTAGTTCGGGTTTGAATCTTGCAATCATATATAAATATAGCAGCCAAAAATATGTGCATCAAGATGAAGCCATACAAAATAAAGCAAAATCATACAAAGTCATATGTTTTTGTTTTGTAAATTTGATTGCTTAGAAGTATTATAGATACTTCAATTAAATACTTAGTATTTTTAAACTCCTCACATAAAAGGGCGTGAATTCCGATTTCGATTTTTTCCAGACTATTGGATCGCCTTATGAAAATGAAGATAATATTGGTAGTTCTTCGTCGAAGTATGATACCGTTAAAAGTGACCGAATTGGATATAGGCACCTTTTAGCTCAGTCGGTAGAGTTGTTGCCATGAAAGCAGAAGGTCCTGGGTTCGAGTCCCAGAGGTGTCGATATATTTTTCTAATTTTTCTGTCTTGATTGTCTTCATTTAATTTTTTTTAAATGACGAATGTTTTTACTTGTGTTTGTTAAAAAAAATCAATACGTTTCCTGTTTCCTTTCTGAAAATATTATCGAATTCTTTTTTTATTATTAACTAGCTGGTTCCCGGCATGCGTTGTAATGCCATATTCAAAGAAATAAATTGTTTCTCCCCGCATGTCTTTCCCTTTCATCCCCTTCCCATCCAGTTATTTAATTTTCGTGAACCAACTTCATTCGAATTTCTACGAATGATCAATGGTGAATTGTGCGCAATATATCGAGAAGCGTGTGTGCTACAAAATTGTTAATTAATAATTTGGGATGAGTGTACGACGGCGCTCAAACGAGCATTAGAGACACTCGATCGAACATTCAGAGATTTGCGTAGCAATCAAAATCTCTTGGGAGGCGCGATGATTCTACTGGCTGGAGATTTTCGCCAAACGCTGCCAGTTATACCCAGATCAACAGCTGCTGATGACATAAATGCTTGCTTGAAGGCATTAAATTTATGGAGATACGTGAAAAATCTCAAGTTAACAATGAATATGCGAGTGGCGTTACAAAATGATATATCGGCGGAAGTGTTTGCAAATGCATTAGTAGACATTGGCAATGGGAAAATTCCTGTTGACACTTCTACTGGCCTTATTTCGTTTTCACCGATTTTTTGTCAATTTACAACGTCAAAGGAAGAATTAATATCTAAAGTGTTCCCAAATATTGGTGTGAATTATAAAAATCATGCTTGATTAAGCGAACGAATCATTTTAGCAGCGAAAAATAAGAATGTAGAAGATTTTTAAATATAAAAATTCAGAGTCAAGACAAATGCATTCATTTAAGTCGATCGATTCCATTATCGATCCAAATGAAGAAGTCAATTATCCTACTGAATTCCTAAATTCATTGAATTTGCCAGGATTACAGCCACACAATTTACAACTCAAGGTTGGCTCAGTGATAAAATTATGTTACGCAATCTGAATCAGCCAAAATTGTGCAACGGAACAAGACTAGCTGTTAAAAAATTGTGAAAAATTTGATTGAAGCTACTATAATTATTGGAAAATTCAATGGCGAAAATGTGCTTATTCCAAGAATACCACTAATGCCTACTGACTTTCCCTTTGAATTTAAACTAAATTTTCGTGTTTTTCGCATGGGTAAATTGTACATTGCGAGCTCGAGAGTCGGCAAACCATCGGCCCTATTTGTTTTCTCTCCAGAAGGTAAAACGAAAAATGTTGTATATTACAACGCATTACAATAGTTATGGTCGAATTATTTCATTGTAATTTTATTTAAGATTTTGTCTCATTTTTAGTCATTAAGGACGTAACATGTTACATTCGATATATGGAATAATTGATAATCCAACTGATTTGAATTTATCGGAAGTGTTGCATTTCCTTAGTCCGCGACTTACACCATCCGTGTGAAGCCGAAGCGGGCATAAATAAATAGTACAATAAGTCTTTCAGGAATTTCGAAAATATTCACGAAAAAATATATATTGCGGTACGAAGTTCGCCGGGTCAGCTAGTTGTAGATAAATATAAAAATACAAAAATATATGCAATGTGCTATGTGATTCTCCCTAAATATCAAAATACACTACATAAAAATATCATTCAAGTGTTTCTTAAACAATGGTAACTTTGTATTAAATACAACGATACTTGAGGTGAATTTGTTTGCAAGTGTATGAAATCGTGGAATAGGTGCATGTGTGAGGTAGTTGGTTCCAGAATTATTGTTGCCGAATACTATGTTTTGCCTTGTCGCTCGAGTTGGTACCTTAAAGTCAATGAGATGCAGGAGTTCAAAACAGTCTAATTCGGAGTGAATAATTTTAAATAAAAAAGGTAGGTCAATTATTTTTCTTCTGTTTCTAGGGAATGCAATTTAAATGTATTTGGTAAGAATGTATAGTTAATGTGTTGAATAGGTATATGTAACTTGAAGTTAATAAATCGTAAAAATTTGTGCTGCACTCGTTCAATATTTTTTATATGAATTTGATAGTATGGGGACCAAACTATGGAATTGTATTCCAGCAAGCTGCGTACTAGTGACAAAATACAATTTTTATAACTTCTAACGAATCAAAGTCTTTGATGGTTCTGATTATAATAAATCCTAGTGTCTTCATGCCTTTGTTGGTTATTTGTTGTATGTGATTTATAAATTTTAATTGGGTGTCAAATATAACTCCAAGATCCCTGATTTCTTTGATTTTATTATTTATTGTGTATTTGAAAGATAGCGGGGTCTTTGTTCGACAAAATGTTAGTGTCTTACATTTATCTTTTATTATACAGAAGAGTGTCGTGGCAGCGTGGCTTTGTTTTTTTATGCAATTTTATACAGTTTTATTTCAAGATTGATGAAATTTTGCACACGTGACCTTCAACATAAGAGGATGAAATGTCTACATGAGATATCGAGAAACCACCCCGTCCCCTTTTCTCTTTCCTTAACCACTCGGACTCATAATACTATTTTCACGATAATTTATTATTGCCAGACATTTATTTACGGCGTAGGAGTGTCGAATGTTGATACTTCTTGATGAAATTTTTCCCACTTGACCTTCAAAATAATGGGAAAATTACTTATACGTCTATTAATTGTTTTTGTGTTTAATTTGTAGAACTCTTGAAGTGAACTTCTTTAACACCGTTGTGATTTGAAACTGAATGAAAAAAAGAGACAAACGAAAAACGAAAAGAGACAAACGAAAGCCAAATACTATGTTTGGAGATCGTGCTTTCGGAGTATCTGGGCCTTGGAATATACTCCCTCCGGAATTAAGATGCATAACAAGCCCAACAGAGTTTAGGTCCAAACTAAAAACCTTCCTTTTTGGGCTCTCATTCCCGTAATTTAAATATACCTATTTGAGAGTTTCATACTTGTATTGTCTATGATATGTCTTAATCACACTTTTCTTACTGAATTAAAATTACTCGATTCCTTACACATCAATCTGTCTCTTGACGAATCACATTTAGAAAGATCAAATCCTTATTGGTACTACTGCACCTCCCACCTTTACATGTTGCTTTTACTTTCCAAAATACACTCGTCAAAGAATACATTACATATTAATATTAAAATATTTTTCAGGATTAAATAACATGTTTTCACAATAATGTCCTCTGCGTGCGAACTCTATCTAAATTTCTTTAAATGGACAATATACAGTGTTCATTTCAAGCGACCTCCCAGGTACGTATGGTCCTGTTTTTATTAAATTTTAGGGAGCATCGCCTTCATTGGTCAAAATATTGTACACATATTTTCGTATCGGTGATCAATGAACCGATGTATGCAATTTTTAGCCATAAGTTGTTTATAATTGTTTGCCTAGCTTGTAGTTTTTTAGATTTTAGAAATGTATTATAAGTTTGTACAGCGCCCTTGAGGTGATTTTTCACAAAAACGACGCTATATAAATCATCCAAATATTATTATTATTATTATTAAACATGTACATGTAAGTGACAGTAAAAAGAGACAAACATATTCATCTATAGGATCTGGAGTTCGAGAAAATGGGATAGAATGAAACCTTACCTGAAATGCACTCGATTTTCAAAAATTAAAATGCAAGTATTTTAGTTTTTTAGAACTTAATAATAACGTTGTTAAATTTAATTAAAAATTACTGATTTTGAAAAACTCAGAATAAGCCTGGGCAACGCCGGCGATTTCGGCTAGTATATTGTATAACCCACATTTCAGAATAGAATAAGTCGGGGATGCCCCGGCAATATGGCAATATCATTTGATCAGTGGTCAGATTAAATAATTTAAAGAATGAAGATTTGGTTTGCTGTACCAAGGCATAGTTGTGTAGCAAAGATCGAAGCTATAGGTACATTTTGATGATCTCCGTAGTCGAGGGACAAGGCTCCCGACCAGCAATCCGTAAACCGCCGGTTCAAATCCCGGCGTGCGCATCTAAATTTTATTTGGTTGATTTGTATTGTTTCATAATTTAATCATTTAAAGTAATATATATGTATGTATAGGATATTTGCAGCATGTTCCAGAGTGGAAGATACTCTCACCATTCAAAATTGAATCGTTGCTTGAAATAGCTTTAGCCGTGTTTGGTGATACGATCTGAATAGCCAGGTACTACCCACCTTCCTCCCCCCCCCCTCATTTCCCTCCCCACTACTTTCAGCCTTACAACATGCCCCAATTGGGGATGCCATAGTCTCACTGGCTCCGCGCTGTTGGGAGCAGTTGGGACTCTTGCGCGGTATTCACATAATCAAAAACAACCTTGTTAACCTAACTGAAACACATCTTTTATAATATAATTTTTATTTTAATGTCTTTTAATGAACTTTTCGACAGTCTCGAAAAATAATGTCGAATCTTCTAAAAATTGAAAATCGCGGTGTTGACTTTTAAAAATTTCTTTTTGTTGATTTAAAAGTCTGAATTTTTGGATGAAATTAAATGAAATATATTTTTTTTGTGTGCCCTATAAGTCTTGATCTCAAAAAACAGTTAAAATGCAGAAACAATATTTTAAACAGCTCTACTACAAACGAGAGATGGGAAGGCTGATAGAGATATTGAAAGAAGGGTGAATGCAGGTAACTCTATTAATGGAGGACTGAACGCCGTTGGCACCAACAAAAAACTGTCCAAAGACGCGAAACTAGCCGTCCATAATGGAGTACTGGTACCTACCCTGATGTATGGCAGTGAGGCATGGAACTGGCAGAGGAAGGATGAAAGTAGACTGAACGCTGAAGCGTAATGAGTAATGAGTAAGATCAAAAAAGGAACGCTCCGATGGTTTGGGCATGTAGAGCGAATGAACGAGGAAAGGAGTGTAAGGAGAATATATGACGCAAATGTGAATGGTAGAAGAAGTCGAGGACGCCCAAGAAAGTCATGGCACGACTAAGTGAATCAGGTACTTGAGTCGGGCCATGTCAAGAGTCAGAATAATAGAAGAGCATGTATGAGACGATGTATGAATGTAAACGAGGCAAGGAATGTGTGCCAAGATCGAGTTGTTTGGCGGTCCGTCCTCTCTTTCTACCCCTGCGGGGAAACGGCGTGGTGGTTAGTTAGTCTACTACAAAACTACAAAATCGCCTATCCGACATTGTCGGTCGAATTCAATCGGTTCTTCGAGGAAACCGTGAAATGTACCTACGTTTATCTCATTGGAGTAATATTTTATTCTTTCTTTTCTCTGTGGTTTATCCAAATTGATTGTTTTATCTCACAACAAAAGCTTTTGTTTATAAGTCAATTTTGGCTTGCACACAAATTTGGATTCATAATAGGCCACTTGCATTCAATTCGTAACGACTTGGAAAAAATCGTGTGGATAGGTTTTTTTTTACTAAGATTACGAAAGTGTGAGTAAAATTTTTTAGAAATGTACAGTTTTTTTTATTTAAAAAAAAATAAATCCATTATTTGGGCTCGTGACGTCACTACATGAAAATGTCCCGTCTCCGAAAATGTTCCTATTAATTTTGTAAAATTCCACACTGATTTATTTTTTTTATATGGCATCACTTTGATTTCAGGCGAATTTTTTAATTCGTTCACTAGATTTATTGTTTGTTCTCTGCGAACTTATCATTTGCTTTGACATCTTAACAGATGTTCTGAAGAGAACCCCGTACATTTTAGAAGTCGGTACGTGTTTTAGAGGTATAATGGTAATGGTGCTGATTTTAACAAAATCAAATTTTATAATATTCTTATTATTATTATAATTTACAAGTACAAGTATATTACATTGGATTTAGTAATATATACGTTGTACATTATAATGATTTATGATCAATAAGATGGATCAAGGAAAAAAATATTTATGAGATGTAATATTTTTGGTATGCCTCGTTATTCTCCTGAGCCGTGGAAAAGTTCCTTTAAAAAAAAAACATTTTCGGTTATGTAATTATCGTTTTTTCGCACCCATAAAATTATGTCCCGTCTTTCCGATTTATAAAAATTGGTCTGATTTTTCGGATTGAAATTTTCAAAAAATCTCCAGGGTTTCAAAAATACGATAAAAAAATACAGAATGTCTTAGAATATTTGTCTAAACCAGAATTTAAAAAAAAAATGTGATGCAAGTGGCTTATTGACTTCTTTGAACTGATTGGAATAAACATTGGGGTTATCGCCCCTTTTGGGGCCGTGTCTAACCGCACTAGACGCTAGTCAGCCTGTTGGGTTGGTTTGCACATGGTGCCCTGTACTCTGTATTGACTGTAGACTGTAGCATGCATGTATGTTGATATTGGTTGAACGTGTCCCGGGCTATTTCGGGACCTTTCCGCTCGAACAATAATCACGCAGATGACTAATGAGAGACGGGAAAGGGCAAGGGGAAGACGCCTGTCACTTTGTCTGCCTTCGTTTGTGGTTTTGGCGAACGTGGAATGCACAACATCTGTCTCTTTGGTAAACTTTGGTTCGGATTGCTTTCTTGCAGTCGGTAGGAGGTTTTGAACTCGACTTGTTGAAGGTTGTTTATTTGTGTGTGGTCGTCAATGGTTTCCTTTTTGTCTAGATTAACTAACCCCCGTTTAGCCACGTGGGTGAGCAAGAGAGTAGGATGTAAATCCTTGCATTGTCTTCGTAATTAATTTGTATGAAATGCCTGCTTTTAAAACTGGATGTCCATTTATTTTCGGAATCGGTTCAACACTTGATATGTCCGTAAACAAAGATTCAACTTAAGTTGCGTTAATTTTCACCAAATCGTATTTTGTTTAGAATGTTTGCAGTTTACTTTGCGCTGAACCACTTGAGCATTTATTTTAGGTTTCAACATCAAGTTTCGGTCTGAGATGAGCTAATTTAGAACCAAAAAACGCTTCTAATGGTAATTCTATCGTTATTTGTACAATCGGCGATAACTCTAAAGATTCTTCGAGGTAACCTGTTTATTTTTTATTTAAGTACATAAAACAGACATGTTGCTCAAAAATACAAAATTTTTCTCAAATATTTTTGCTTTAAGTATTGTAAAATGTACTTTATTTAATATTTATAAAATATTTGTAAACTAGTCTGTCTCGACACAGGATTTCCTAATGAGAAGGCAAGGGTTTCAGGGTTTCAAAAATACGATAAAAAATACAGAATGTCTTAGAATATTTGTCTAAACCAGATTTTTTTTTAAATGTGATGCAAGTGGCCTATTGACTTCTTTGAACTGATTGGAATAAACATTGAGGGTTATCGCCCCTTTTGGGGCCGTGTCTAACCGCTCTAGACGCTAGTCAGCCTGTTGGGTTGGTTTGCACATGGTGCCCTGTACTCTGTATTGACTGTAGCATGCATGTATGTTGATATTGGTTGAACGTGTCCCGGGCTATTTCGGGACCTTTCCGCCCGAACAATAATCACGCAGATGACTAATGAGAGACGGGAAAGGGCAAGGGGAAGACGCTTGTCACTTTGTCTGCCTTCGTTTGTGGTTTTGGCGAACGTGGAATGCAAAACATCTGTCTCTTTGGTAAACTTTGGTTCGGATTGCTTTCTTGCAGTCGGTAGGAGGTTTTGAACTCGACTTGTTGAAGGTTGTTTATTTGTGTGTGGTCGTCAATGGTTTCCTATTTGTCTAGATTAACTAACCTCCATTTAGCCACGGGGGTGAGCAAGAGAGTAGGATGTAAATCCTTGCATTGTCTTCTTAATTAATTTGTATGAAATGCCTGCTTTTAAAACTGGATGTCCATTTATTTTCGGAATCGGTTCAACACTTGATATGTCCGTAAACAAAGATTCAACCCAAGTTGCGTTAATTTTCACCAAATCGTATTTTGTTTAGAATGTTTGCAGTTTACTTTGCGCTGAACCACTTGAGCATTCATTTTAGGCTTCAACATCAAGTTTCGGTCTGAGATGAGCTAATTTAGAACCAAAAAACGCTTCTAATGGTAATTCTATCGGTATTTGTACAATCAGCGACAACTCTAAAGATTCTTCGCGGTAACCTGTGATTTATTTTTTATTTAAGTACATAAAACAGACATGTTGCTCAAAAATGTATATACATGGATGGTTTAAATACCTATAGTGTATAACAGAAATTATAACAAAAATAGTAACAAAAATAATTAGCTAAATATGCAAAAGTGAATGACAAACAAGAATGAGTAAGGTAGAATACAAAAGTAACACCAACAATTTATTATTGGCACCTGTGCTGATGGGACAATGATTTAGTAGATAGGTACAATATTTTCTGGTATTTTGAATAAAGGGCTTCATCACAAAATCAGCGACGACCTCCGTAGTCCAGTGGGTAAGACTCTTGACTCACAATCCGGAGGTCGCGGGTTCGAACCCGGCATGCGCAAATAAATTTTATTTGATTAATTTGTGTTATTTCACAATTAATTAATTAAAAATAATATATAGTATATTTGCGGCATGTTCCAGAGTGGAAGATACTATCAGTATCGCCCTGGTGTAAGACCACCATTCAGAATTGAAACGTTGCTTAAAAATGGCTTTAGCCGTGTTTGGTGACCAGATCTGAATAGCCAGGTACTTCCCAACCTTCCTCTTCCCCACCTCCTTCCCCTCTCCACTACCTTCAGCCTCACAACATACCCCAATTGGGGATGCCATAGTCTCACTGGCTCCAGACGGGAGCAGTTGAGATTCTTGTGCGGTATTCACTGTAAAAAAAAAAAAAAAGCTTTATATTATTGATGGTAAAATATATTTTTTGAAATGTTTAAATGGGTCATTAAAAATGTCAATTTCATTATAAGAGCAGTGTCTTATAATGTCTTAATGTTTGTGGTATAGGGGAGAAATATCCTGTATTTGTGTGGTAGGTAGATATATAGAAAATATCCTCGTTGAATTTCTCGATGGTGTATTGATGTTAATTTGGGATAAAATGTTTGGTGTATCAACTGATGCATGTATAATTTTGTGTAGAAGCAATAAATCGTAAAGTTTATGTCTGGAAGTAAGAGAGCGTAGTTTGTAGTGCAACATTCGGTCGTTATACGTTCCAAATTGATCACATAAACCTTCGCGATAAATAATTACACGGGTTAATTTTCTTTGTACGGATTCGATTCTATAATAATTGTTAATCTCATAATTGGGAGACCAAATAGTTCCGTATTCCAGAAAAGCCAATTAGCCAACGTTTTGCAGCGCTGCGCTTGCGCTGTCCGAAACGTTGGCTAAAGAAGGAGGTAGCGCATCACTTCCAAAAATAAATAACGAATATAAAATATTAATTCATAAAAATAAATACGGTGGAATATCAGACAGCAACAGAACCTCTGAATTGCGAAGTTATGGTGTGCCGCAGGGGACAGTGCTGGGTCCTCTTCTGTTTTATAAGTTACATCAGCGATCTGGACCCATTTATTTTATTTACTTGGACGAAATTTTAACAACTATACTGATGATTTATTTCTTTATTTATATTACCATGAACCAGAATACGTTCATTGTTACACGCAAAGTAAGTATTGACCTCAAGTTTTTTGTCCCCAGGTCAACGGGAGCAAAATGAGTTGGAGCGTCGACTCCTGCTGCTGCAGGAGAGGAACTCTGACCTGGAGGCCTTCCTGGGAGAGAAAGAGAGCAAGCTGGCCAAGCTGCGCGCAGTATCGGAGAAGGTCTACCAGGAGTACGACCAGCTCAAGAACCAGTATGACGTCGAAACGCAAGCTATGCACAAGTAAGTGAACAACTAACATGTAGACTTTTGACCTTCCCTGAGACGAAGTCCTGTAGAAGTAAGAAGACAACCAACCAATTATTCATGTAGATTTTGTAGATCATAGATGATAGAAACAAGGAAGATGGGTTATGAGCCAATTTTTCAGTGACTATATTTGTACCTATAGTTTTTATGTTCCTAATTATTTTTCTGTTTTTAAATATTTTTTCAAAAAATGTAAAACACGTTCGAGAATAATCGGATAATATAATATCTTATCTTACTAAAGCGTCGATGACACAGGGCTAGTTTACAAGCTACTATCTGGGAAATTCACTATCTGTTAGTAAACTCGCCCAGTGTCATCGTGTCACTTGCTAACTAGCAGCAACTAGCAGATTGTTGACAATCTACGAAAAAAAGTTGAAAGGTCGTCAACTTTACTCGCCTACACGCTTGCTCCGCTTGCTCGTGATTGGTTTATTTATGTTTCCAACATGGCTTCCGATAAACAGCTGATTTCGACTGTCAAACATTGAAGAATTAGTTCAAGGAGTCGTCGTTATTCTTGTTACTGGCGCTAGCAGCGGCCTCAGTTTCCTACGCTTCTGAGCGAGTGGACAGTTTTGTGTGTCATCATGACAATCTCACTCGCCGATTTACCCGCTTTTAGATAGTAGCTTGTAACTCGCCGTGTGTCATCGAGGCTTTATATTATAAAAGCGAAAGTTTGTATGGATGTATGTTTGTTACTCTTTCACGCAAAAACAACTGAATGGTTAGTGAAACTTTACAATAATATAGCACATACATCAGAATAACACGTACGAGCTCTGGCATTATGAAATTTGTATAAAAAAATTGCAATAGGTGGCACGCGAGCTGTTTCAAAACTGAATGTAACGGGAATGAATGTATGGAATGCGGGAAGGGAAGGGGGACTCGAGAGGCGGGTTCGCGGGAGGGGGGAAGCGAATACGAGAGGGGAGAGGGGAACCTGTGAGGGGGGAGGGGAACTCGGGAGGGGGTTCGCGGGACGGAGGAAGGGGGAGTGGAGTGGAGAGAGGGATGGTGGAGGAATCGGAGTGGGAACGCGAGAGGGGAAGGGGACGCGAGGATGGTGAACGGGATGATTGGGAAAGGACACGCAGGGAGAAACAATTCCTTTATTAAATGGAACGCACGTCGGGAACCAGCTAGTGTACATAATATGAAAAAGCTCAATAGATATTTTTGTTTGTGTCTCCCTTAAACTTTTCTTATTTGGGACAGCCACTTATTTGGGACAGCCACTTATTTGGGAGAAAATGTTTACGTCCCTTTTGTACCTCAATTAAGTGGAATCGACAATATTTGAGATATTATTTCAGCAAATTCCCTCTTCACCCTCAAGCTCTGATAGAACTTCCTTTTTTTGCTACACAAATAATTTAGTTTGCTTCCAATGAGAACCCAAATTAACCCTGGTCAAATTAATTGACCCTGACCCGAATTCGCCATTGATCTTATTAAGAAATATCGAGAAACAAAGTTTTATAAGGCGCAGTCACACAATACAAAAGACTGCAAAAAAATAATGGACGAATTCTCAATCACTGGGCCCGCGTACGCAACGTGTGCAATACTAAATTCCCAGGTCGACGAGACGTGCAACTTGTCCTACGCACGCAATGCAAATTTGAATCTTAGTAGGTATCGCTATGTTCAATGGATTTTGAAGTGAAAATTTCTTTGACACCGTTGTGATTTGAAACCCGATGAAACGGAAGCGATCGACACTAAAAAGAGACAAACACGTACATCTATCGGATTTAGCCTGTGAGAGAATAGGATAGAAAATATTTATTTATATCACGGATACTCGTTTCCTATATAATACGTTAAATCCACGGTCCCACGCAAGTATCCTTTGATCTAGTGGTATAAAGCACCCGATGAACAGACATACAGAGGACTAAGCCCCGCCGCACATGCTCACACTCGCACTCGTTCACGACACTGCGCCAATGTCGCATTGACATTGGTGGACACGTGTGTCCGCATTTGCTTTCACGAGTCGTACATCAGTCAGTTTTTAAATAGATTATTGTTAATAAGGAAATCATTCGTAAAAAAATATGGAAGGCTCTTACAAAAGGAAAACAAAAATATGAAAATTATTTTAGAATGACTAGGAACGATTTTAAAGAAGTGCATGCGATGATTACTTCAGTTTTAGAGGATCAAGGATATGGTGGTCATAAACGAATTAGTACTGAAGAAAAATTTTAAAAAGTATTCACATAATCTGGGTGTTTTACGTCGTAAAAACATTTTTCGCTTCGAACAATTTCAATGAGTTCCTCCACGCTCATGTACGTGCCTGCGTCGACATGTGAGAGCAAATGCGGGCTTTGGAACTGCGCCATAGATTTTAAATACTGCCACTCGCACGCGGCTCGTGACGGCCAATGCTAGTAAGAGCATGTGCGGCGGGGCTAAGGATCGAATCCTATTAAATACAAAAAATATATCTCTACATATTATAAATTAAAGTCCTCTGCCGCGTCTGTCTGTCTTTCTGTTCGCGATAAACTAAAAAACTTCTGAATGGATTTTCACGCGGTTTTCACCAATAGATAGAGTGATTCATGAGGAAGATTTAGTTATATAATTTGTCAAGGTTTTATGTAAATTGGTTGAAATATATAATTAAAGGAGAATGTCTGTATGTGGTGGACGAGCGGGCGATTTGTTTTGTACGTAAAGGAAGGTCATTGTCTACATTTGATTTCGAAAACTCTGTGTAAAGCCCGGGCATCGCCGGGGACTTCAGCTAGTATATTTTTATTTTTGTGAAATCAATATCCAATCTTCAAACCACTCCAAAATGAATCGGCAAAGAAACACAAAAGAAAGCGCCATCGAGAGACTCCGAAGAAGAAAACACAAATACTAATAAGATGTCCAAATGTATAGGAAAAGGTGCACTGGAATTCATCCTACACATTGATAAAAAAGTGCTTCGTAGTTCCACCCTTGTCTACTTTAGTTTTCTGAAGGTTTCACTTCTACCGCATGTAATTTGCACACTCTGATTTTTTTTTCGTTATTGATTTCGTAACGTATTTTTAGAATTTACGGCACGAGTGCCGTTTACATACTTGTATTTTCTTCCATTCTTTCTGCAATACGTCCTATCGAACTCAGTTTTATAAAATACTTATCTACATAATGTATAATTTAGTAGCTGTTAAAAACAGGTTTTTACTGCTAGGCCCTGCGGGCGGCTTTTGGTTCGGCTTCGCCCAGTTAGTGTTGGTGACCATTTAGATCCAATACGAACTTATTCCAAAAACAGCCCGTTCCTCGGATCCACTGTCATCCAGTGTAGCTAGTAACCGGGACAAAGTAACCTGTAGGGGCGTGTAAATAGCCCCTGACACGAGGGCTGACTACCCTATATAAAATTAACGAAAATTGAATTCTTCCCTATGTGACACAAAAAAACAGTCGACCCAGCAACTCCAAAAACCAAAGTGAAAAACAAACAAACACTCACTCAGAGAATGCAGCTCAGCCACGATGTCCACACGAAAAGACACTTCTTTTCAATAAAAATGTCAAGGCGATATCGCATAATCTTGACCGATGTTTTGCACAGCAAGGAAGTTTCAACAATAACTAGTTAGTTTTCACAATGATAAAAATAAACAGCAAAATGTTCCAAAACAACAGATGACAGTTAGTTTCACTTGTTGATGTACTATTTTTAAAATCAATCCATTTAGGTGTCTACTGGATGAATTATTCTTATGACTGACCAGGAGAGACATCTCTTGGCCTTTTACTGACACTCCCGTCAGAAGTAATTGCTTGATTCACAAAGGTAAGGAAACGCATGAATACACTGCATCTCAAGTCACATAGGTTAAATTCAATACAATACAAAACCCAGAGATGGCGCCCTTATGGTCTTATAGCATAAATTATTCATTTAAAGAAATTAATGCCCAAATATATTTATGGCGCGTATCCATATTCCCCGCCTTGGAAGTTCGTAGAGCTTACAAAAGAAAGAGTATAAAAATACAAATGAAACAAGAAATGAAATAGAAATAAAGTGACTATTCACCGGTAATATTCAGGAATGACACGCATTGGAAATTCGCAGAATCTCACAAAATAAAGAAAAATAACTAAAAATACAATGTAATAAAGTTCAATTGACCAAGATAACGGATATTAAGTAATGCCATGTCTGGGTCAGAGATCATTGAAACAATGACTAAAATCAAAAAAAAAAAATAAAAATAAAAATAAACAAAAATAGATAAAATATAAAATTATTGCGTTGGAATGGGATATAATTTGACAACCGGACGTTTAAAAGAACCAAATCTTGTCTTTACCGTCGCAACGCGAACAATTTTATCCATTCCGGGATGGATTTCAGTTATCACGCCTAAAGGCCAATTTAACGGAGGGGAATCTTCTTGTCCCACTAGTACGACAGTTCCGATATCAATCGGATGATCAGAAGTAGTCCACTTCTGCCTGACTTGCAAGGTGTGCAGATACTCTGAACGCCACTTCTTCCAGAAGGACTGAACCATGTTGTCTAATAATTGCTTACGCTGAGTCAAATTGATTTTACCGTCTGCCAGGACAGAAGCAGGCAAGTACTGCAATGGTGTCGACATTAAAAAATGCGCAGGCGTAAGGACTTCTGGATAAGGGTCAGAAGACATAACTGTAAGTGGACGCGAATTCATTATGCACTCAATTTGAACTAGCACAGTCTGTAACTCCTCATAGGTGAGAAGCTGAGTTCCAATCACACGGTACAAGTGTGTCTTCATGCTCTTTATGTTCGACTCCCACATACCCCCAAAATGAGGCGCGCGTGGTGGAATCATTTTCCACTCTATACGACGCTTAGCGAGTTCGCGCTTTAATGAGGGCTCATATTCAGATTCAACCAAAAACTTGTAGAGGTCATCTAATTGTGCCTTCGCACCCACAAAATTAGTACCATTATCTGAATACAAGCATGTTACCGGGCCACGCCGAGAAATAAAACGGCTGAAAGCAGCCAGGAAAGCATTTGAAGTTAAGTCAGAGACCAACTCAATATGAATAGCCTTGGTCACAAGGCATACGAATAGACAAATATATGCCTTTTGAGAATGTTGTCCTCTCCGACGAGTCAGCGTAATACGGAGTGGACCTGCGTAATCTACACCGGTATGTACGAAGGCCTTTGCTTCTGCAACACGATATGACGGTAAATCTGCCATCTTCGGTGTAGGATGCGATGGATTTAAGCGGAAGCAACAATTGCATTTCCGCACCATCGCCCTAATAACAGTCCTAGCATCTAATATCCAATAGCGTTGACGTAAGATAGACATAAGAAGTCCTGGGCCTGTATGACAGTTCACGACATGAAAGTGAGCGATGATCAGATCGACAACACAGTCATGTTTGGGAAGCAAAACCGGATGTTTAACCTCAAAGGGTAAATCCGATTTAGAAAGCCGCCCCCCAATACGTAACAGATTATCTCCATCAAGAAATAGAGATAAACTCTGAAGTCTTTTGGAATGAAATTTGCCTTCCTGGAGTGCAGCAATATCTCCTGCAAAATGAATACTCTGCACAGCACGAATCACAGCCTTTTCAGCAGTCATAAGATTATTGACCGTTCCAGAGGAAAGTGATATCTTTTTTATGAATCGGAGGACATAAACAACAATCCTTAGTAGTTTATCCCAAGTGGATATACGCTGAGCCAGTTCACTCAGGACCGATTTTTCACCCTGAAATGTTGCAATGAGCACATTAGCCTTGTGTTCAGGCATTTCACCAGTATTGGTAGGGTGAAACGGTTTTAATGGCCATTCCAAAGGTGGGCTGCGAATCCATGATGGGCCGTTCCACCATAAATCATGTGAAACGAGTTGGGAAGGAAGCATGCCACGAGAAAGGCAGTCGCTCGGGTTTTCACTACCAGCAACATGGTAAAAGTTCTCTGGAGACAAATTTTCTTGGCACTGAGCTACGCGATTACTAACAAACACCGACCAGCGATGCGGTGAAGAATGTATCCAAGAGAGCGCAACGGTAGAATCGGAAAACGCATATGTTCCTGCAATAGGAAGACGCTCAGAATAATTATCTTGAACCGTCCGTATTAATTTGGACATCAATACTGCGGCACAGAGCTCCAAACGAGCGAGGGTCGTCACTTTGGTGGGAGAAACCTTTGATTTTGCGCACAACAATCTCACTGTAATTTTTCCAAACAGATCAGTGGTGTGCAAATAAATCACACAGCCGTAACCATTCATGCTTGCATCGCAGAAAGCAACAACGAGCACCGTACTGTCTTTCAGGACACCAACATGGCGAGGGATTTTTATCATTGAAATTAGAGGAAATTCCTGTGTAAGCGCCGAAAACCGACGAATAACGCTATCAGGGGGTGTATCATCCCAACCAATGTTGCACAGCCATAGCTCTTTGATAAGTAATTTAGCGTACAGAATGACAGGGGCGACCAAGCCGAGGACATCAAATAAACGGGCGACTATGGAGAGTATGCTCCGCTTTGTGCACTTCTCCTGAACATAAGATGTCGTAAAGAAGAAGCTGTCATCAGCTGGTTCCCACGAAAGGCCCAACACCTTAGAGGTATTGTTAGAACCAACAGTGAAGTCCACTGGGCTGCGGTGAGAATCCGGGAGGTTCTCAAGTACAACTTGAGAATTACTAGTCCATTTTACTAAATCAAAGGCACCGGACTTATACAACGAGATTAATTCTCGAGAAAGACGTATGGCGCTGGGCTCATCTGCAATAGAATAGACCAGGTCGTCCATATACAGCTTGGACTCTGCCACTTTGGCAGCATCCGGGTAATGTGGTCTCATATCCTGGGCCAACTGGCGAACCGTCCGCATTGCTAAGTATGGACTTGCCGTCAAGCCGAAAGGAACTCGATTGAACTGAAAAGTTCGTATGAGACCATTATTTGAGAATCGAAATAAGATCCTCAGGTATCTGCGATGCTTGCTAGGAACTTCAATCTGTAAATACATTTGCTTTATATCCGCAGTCATAGCGATGGGAAAAAGACGAAAGTCAAGCAAAAGCAGAAACAAATCGGCTTGCAAATTGGGACCAGTATGAATAATGTCATTCAGTGACAGCCCTGTGTGTGTTTTAGCACTAGCATCGAGCACAATACGAGGCATTGGTTTGTCTGGACGAGTGACAGCATGATGTGGGATGTAATATCCATCTTCTGTGATATCAGACTCTGAGACTTCTGATAGGTAATTATTTTCAATATATTCACTGATAACCTTGTTATAATTCTCCTGCAAATCAGGGGAATGTTTAAATTTTCGCTCCAATGCCAAAAATCGGCGTTGGGCAGCAGTACGAGAATTACCCAATTGTCCTGGATCTTTACAGAAAGGTAAAGCAACAGAATATCTACCATCATCAGTGCGAGAAATTGATGAAGTAAAGAGATTCTCACATTCTGTCTCCTCCGGACTTAGAAATTTTATATTAGGTATCTCTTCTAACAGCCAAAATTTTTGCACTAAATCATTAAGTGCGAGTGCCGAGAATGATGTGTTTGTGTTGAGCACATTATTGGGGTAATCACCCATCAACACGAAACCGAAAGCGGTCGATAACGCGGGGGGTGCACTAGTACCCGATTCAACCCTGTTCCCTAAATAAATATATGGGAACAGTTGTGCACCGATGACGACATCCACGCATCCAGGAATATTCCATGTTAAGTCTGCGAGAGGTATGCCCTCTAAGTACCTCATATCACCCTTGGCTATATAGTGATTAGGTAATTGGTCGGTGATACTGTCAACGACAAGCGCATGTATATTATATTTATTCTCTGGGTATACGCGAGACTCAATATCCAAATACACGTAACCGAAAATTGGTCGAGACGTTGATCCAATTCCTTTGACAAACGAATTACTCAAAGGAATTATTGGTAAATTCAGCGTCTTACAACAATCGACCGTAATCAAATTATTTTGAGAGCCATTATCAATTAGGCACCGAACAATAACTTTATTTCCGTTTTTAAGCTTCGCGTATACTTGTGCGGTCGAAAGTAAAATAGAAGAGTTCGGTGTTACTTTGGCACAAAGCGAACACGAAGGATTGACATTCGCGGTCCCCTCCACTTGCTTATCACCAATGCCAGTTCCATTGATGCTGGATGACACTGGAGGGGGGACTGACGGTTCTTCACTGGTAGGTACTTGCGACGTATGTACATGAGTATTGGTTTTCATATTATTCACACTGCCGAAATGTAAGAATGTATGATGACGTTTATTGCACAAATCACAAACTAACCCCGATTTGCATGACTTGATTGTATGTGAACCACTAAGGCAATTTACACAGGCATTTTTCGATTTTATAAATTCAAATCGAGCCTGTGGGGAACTCATACATTTAAACTTTGAGCAAACGTTGATTAAATGATCAGTTTTGTTACACAGAATACATCCTTTCGGCGGAGCTGGGAAGCGCGGAATATTCGCATTACTCGCGACGAACGATTTAGTATTATTTGATCGGGAGGACGAAATGGGATGCGTTTTATTTACGACACCATGCGAGTTACTCGTTCGTTCTAAAATCTTTACTTGATCTTGTACAAACGAAACTAACTCATTATAAGAAGGAATTTCTTTATTACGAACCGTCAGCTCAAAGTTCTGAGCCGTCTGTGAATCAATTTTTCTTACCGCGCAGTGAAACAAAATAAAATCAGTTAAATCTTCAATACCTAACTGCTTTAATGCCGACACTGACGAAGAATATCTTTCAATGAAAGAATTGAGACTGGCAGATGTATTCGTGCAGTTTTTCGCATCGAGAATATTATTTAAATAATGTGTTCCTAGTGTACGTTTATCTTGATATTTTTTAACTAAACTCTCCCAAATGATCTGATATGTATCACCCGAAGGCACAATGCCTGCGGTTATGTTCAAAGCCCCGTGTGTGAGTTTTCCGACTAAGTACTGCACACGCTGCGAGTCAGTTAGCTGTCTATTATTATGGATATTGGCTTTAAATGACTCAAAAAATTTCGACCAACTTTCATTCTTACCATCGAAGGTTGGAAGATCTATTGCAGGAAGATTAATCATACACGGCTCCCGCGACTTATTTTGTGACGTCAGTGATTCTCTTACAGAAGTTTTCATATTCGATCTAGTTCGTTTGACCTTCAAAAAAAGATCATCAAAAGCATTTAAAGCTTGAAAATCTGGTTTAAATTCTGGATTTAAAGTTAACTGACGATCATTGATGCTATCTATAATATTTTCAAATTGACTTCGCATTTGATCAATCATCTCTGACTGAGCCATAAACACTTCGTTATTTCTTGACTCAAAATTAGATATATTATTTGTTGCATTATACAGATCGTTCATACGAAAAAAAAGATTTTCCTTTTTTGCGGTTAAAAGAATAAGCGATCTGTCTTGAGCCTCATCAAAACCCTCCTCCGTAATTCTTGGCATTTTTTATATATGCGAAAAGATTACCACAAAATTTTACAATAATGTTACAATGTTAATAATTAATTAATAATAATGCTGCGAATAATTATCCAAAATTACGACAATTCTGCGAACAATGTTAACAATTAATTAATAATAATAATGTTGCGAATAATTATCCAAAATTACGATAATTCTGCGAACATCCAAATATGTCATCCAAAAGCAAAAACAAGACCAGCTATAGTTCTCAAAAAATGAGAGGTACTTCAAATTTACCAAAAAAATACGTAAATTCAAACATCCATGTAATTAAGCTATAATCTCGAATTGAATGTATGAATGAATTAATAATCCAGGCTACGAAGGACCATTAAATATGTAGGGGCGTGTAAATAGCCCCTGACACGAGGGCTGACTACCCTATATAAAATTAACGAAAATTGAATTCTTCCCTATGTGACACAAAAAAACAGTCGACCCAGCAACTCCAAAAACCAAAGTGAAAAACAAACAAACACTCACTCAGAGAATGCAGCTCAGCCACGATGTCCACACGAAAAGACACTTCTTTTCAATAAAAATGTCAAGGCGATATCGCATAATCTTGACCGATGTTTTGCACAGCAAGGAAGTTTCAACAATAACTAGTTAGTTTTCACAATGATAAAAATAAACAGCAAAATGTTCCAAAACAACAGATGACAGTTAGTTTCACTTGTTGATGTACTATTTTTAAAATCAATCCATTTAGGTGTCTACTGGATGAATTATTCTTATGACTGACCAGGAGAGACATCTCTTGGCCTTTTACTGACACTCCCGTCAGAAGTAATTGCTTGATTCACAAAGGTAAGGAAACGCATGAATACACTGCATCTCAAGTCACATAGGTTAAATTCAATACAATACAAAACCCAGAGATGGCGCCCTTATGGTCTTATAGCATAAATTATTCATTTAAAGAAATTAATGCCCAAATATATTTATGGCGCGTATCCATAACCGATACAGAGCAATGACGTCATATGTAATATATAGCCACTTGATACAACATGTATCACCGTCAATCTTTTCATATCCGGAGAGATACCACATTTTCACAAATTCATAGCAGTTATACCTATGGGGGAGACGTCCCCATACTCCCCATCCGACCTGCTGATGGAAGTAGCGATATCTTGTGTTGAATTCTTGAATTAGAAACCGAATTATAACGGTAGCTTTGTGTCAAATTCCACGTGCACAGATGTTATTTGTAGCGCGGCGCGTGTGGCGTAGCGTCCGTCATGCACTCGCAGCTGGGTTAAGACAAAATATAGGTACCCTAAAATATATTCAGAATCTTAACGACGTAAGCCGTGTATACAAATTGCGACTCGTGCACTGGACGGACCTACTGTCGAATTTGCCGTATCAAAGAAAAAAAGATAAATAATGTGGGAATCTTAACGACGTAAGTGACGAAAGCGTGTAAACAAATACACGCCGCGGCACGGCGTATTGGACGAACGTACGGTCGAATTCACCCTGGCAGGCCTGGAGATTCGACCTTTCTGCTGCGTTCATTTTATTTAATTATGAAGAATGTGCTACAAATATATAAAATGTGTCTCCATGTTGTCCTTCCGAAATTATTAATTCATCGTCTAGAAAAATAAAATCTGGTGCTTACCGCTAACTTTATAGTTGAAAAACGGGTTACATAGTTTTGAAATAGTTGTACTTAAAATATATTAATGGTGAGGTACTGTTTTTATTAATCTAATATATAAATAACTCGCATTTCTTGTGCGGCATGGAAATAAAAAAGTTATTATAGTTACGGATTCGCCGGAAATTATTAAAACGTGAGTTTTGAGCATACAAAAATTATTAGGATTGTGTACCGCCTTCCATGCAGACGCTACGGTATTAATAACGTTCGATTCGATACGTGTTTCTTTATGTTAACAAGCCGATTGTATTGATTCGGTGATGGAGTGTGTTATTGAAATGATTTTTCGCACAATGACTCCAATCAATTTGAAATTATAAATATTGATTTGTAAATGCTGCCATTGTGTTACGTTGCAGCAACTGTTCCAATCATGGAACTAAATATCCATACTCTTAGGTTCCAATACAAAAATACAACATTCTTTGAATGCAAAATATATCGAGAACAAAATGTCAGTATTTCGGTGGTCGTCTCTCAGATAAAAAATTGAGTGTGCTTTAGACCCTTCGACCAAGTATATCTAGACAGGGCGTGTAGGTCTTAAAAATGACACCGGAACCAAAAATATTGGTTTACGAGAACATTTATCAAAAAGAAAGTCCTTTATCTCGCAGTCAAAAGATCGCAAGAAGCATTGGTTCGTACCTTTAGTTGGTCTGCGTGGAGCTAATTTGTTTTCCAGCAAGTTCGCGGTAACGGAATAACTAGCTTTGCGAAGATAATTTTTAAAACACAAATTTCAGGCAGTCAGAAACATTTTAGGTATGGGCTATCGCGTACTTTATTATTAAAAATTTTATCAGCTATATGAATATCTAAAAAAATATGTACATAACATATGAATTCGAGGCAGGGTATCGAGAAAAGTAACATTTGAAAAAAAAAAGGTTTAATTTCATCCTAGTAAAACAACTACGTCACGCAAGAGATGCAGCGGAATTCGATGGGTAGTAGTTGTATATATAAAATTTCTCGTAGGTGGTGTCACTTTGGGATTGGAATTGGGTATGGGAAGGCTAATCTATAGTTAATATATCGATGTTTAGACCACACGACTGAAGTAAAACTACAAGACAAACCTCTCTCAATGAACCCAGGTATCCCTGCTAAGTTAACAAACGTAGCGAACGGGGTGACCCATGACCTAGGGGTGACATATGACATTGGGGTGAAATATGACCATGGGGTGACCTACGACCTTGGGGTGACCTATGACCTTGGGGTGACCTATGACCTTGGGGTGACCTACGACCTTGGGGTGACCTATGACCTTTAGGTGACTTATGTCCTTGGGGTGACCTACGACCTTGGAGTGACCTACTTATGACCACCCTTATCACTCCCCAAGTCAAGCACGCGTAAAAGCCCGATCGTTCGCCTAGCAATCGATCACCGTTCGCATCGATTACCGTTCGCATGACATTTTTCGTAACAATCACCTCTTTTCGTAACACATCACCACTTTTCGTAACCCATTCACCAGCTTACCCCCTAAGTCAAGCGTGCGTAAATAAGTTTTACTTTAGTAATGGATGTAACTAAATTTTGCAATATTTATTTTTGAAAATTGTTTATTCAACAAGAATTTTAGGAAGAATGAGAAGTCTTATAGAATATAGAACATTTCGTTATACTGATGAGGTAAACATTTAAATCTAACTCACAAATTCGTATTAGATTTTTTTTTTTAGTTGCAACATTCTTAGAAGTGTCAAAAATGTGTTTATTAATTTTGTGTTTGTATTTCGTAATGTTTTCTGTGATAAGATAAATATTATTTTGATTTGCTTAAAAAATGCTGTGAAAAACGTTTACTTGTTTGTTGTAAGTTTTTTTCTTTAAATTTTTTTCTTTTTTTCGCTTCAAATTTATTAATTTTAGATTTATTTTGTTTAAGTGAAAACTTCTTTATCACCGCTGTGATTTGAAACTCGATGAAACGAAAAATAGCGACACTAAAAAGAGACACATAAATCTATAAGAATTAGCCAGCGAAAGAATGAGATAGTATAATCGGGCTCCTCTTTGTTTGGTGCTTCGTAGTAACCCCACTCTTGTCCACTTTAGTTTTCTGAAGGTTTCACTTCTACCGCGTGTGAATTACACACTCTGATCTAAAAAAAAGTGATAACACTAAAAAAAACTCACTTTTTAAATAACTACTGTGTAACATTTTTTAACAAATTTTCATGTTTTTTTTTTTTCAATTTTTTTCGAGAAAGACAAATTGGAGAGGAGAGAGTAAAGATGAATTTAGAAATGAATTAATTAATTCGAATGGGCAAATTTCACAATTATGTGGAAGATTGGAGTCTAATTCAGACTTTTGATAGCAGAGAGGATATTTGTTTATAGAGGGACAACCAAAAAGTATGTGATCTAAAGTTCCCACATCTAGACCACAAAATCTGGGGAGTCAAGGACATAAATCTCAACTTTTTTGAATCTTATTGAAATTTTTTGCAATTTAACTTACAAAGTTTACATATCGTAGGCTCCTATTGGAAGTTGGATATTATCATGTGTAGTATTTTTTAATATGTTAGGTTTTTCACATGTGATTTTCTTTTTTCTTCATGTAAAAAATATTCATATTCCTTTACTTTTTACTCTGAATAAACAGTATTTTTGTTAATTTTCATTTTTATCCCGGCGACAATGACATGAAAATAATTATGCGGTCAATGATGCCGGGTAACCGTGACCCGAATTTTATCGATGGGTTGTACCAAAACTGAAAGGGTTATCTTGATTTTGAAAATTATTTATTGTTTATGGGTTCTTTGTCCATAAAAAAATGTTAAAAATACCAGTATATTTTATAAATCAACTTTTTATTATCTTAGTAAGAAACACATGCGAAATCAACTATGAAAAAATAACTATAGAATTTCAATACAACTATTGGTCATATTAACCCGTTTTCCTCATATATCTCCTTCCGCAAGCGGCGTCGCACTGAGCACGCCGGCGATGCGGGTAGAAGGGGGTTGTATCTCCAGCTACTCAAGCGCTCAAGTCGGAACGGTTGACGGGTAAAAAAAATATAGCCGTTTTAAATCGCCTCGAGTCATTGTGACCCAGCGTCATCGACACCGGGTTAATGAGTAAAATCTCAAATGGTAATATTTAATTAAATGAAGACTACCAGGTTCGAGTACCAGATGTTACTTTTTCTGATTTTTTATTGAGTTTCGCTAATATTGTCTTCATATTAAATATTATCGTTTGAGGTTTTACTCATTAAGTTAAAAATAAAAATAAATATTCATCCTCGACTAGCAGAAAAATCAATAGATGTCGCATATTAAAAATAAAAATGGATAAAAATTTATCCAAGACCCTATCTAAATAGCATTTAGTTCGGGTTTGAATCTTGAAATGATACAAAAAGATAGCAGCCAATAAAAATGTGCATTAAGAAAATGAAAATAATGATGGTAGTTCTTAGTCGAACGTCGAAGTATGATACAGTTAAATATGACCAAATCAGATAGGGACACTTTAGCTCAGTTGGTAGAGTTGCGCCCTGGCAAGGCGAAGGTACTGAGTTTGATTCCCGGATGTGACTGTATCTTTATCTGATCTTTGGTTGAGTATTGTCTTTGGTCTAGCGGTAAGGCTCTTGACTCGCAATCCGAAGGTCGCGGAATCGAATCCCGGCGTGGCAAATACATTTTATTTGATTAATTTGTGTTATTTCGCAGTTAATTCATTTAAAATAATATATGGTATATTTGCGGCACTTTCCAGTGGAGTGGAAGATACTCTCAGTATCACCCTGGTGTAAGACCACCATTCAGAATTGAAATGTTGCTTGAAATGGCTTTTAGCGGTGTTTGGTGACCAGATCTGGATAGCCAGGTATTTCCCACCCATCTCCTTCCCCTCCCTACTACCTTCAGCCTCACAACATACCCCAATCGGGGATGCCATAGTCTCACAGGCTCCAGATGGGAGCGGTTGGGATTCTTCGGCGGTATTCATAAAAAAAGCATTTTTGTTGTTTTTCAGGGCCATGCAAAGTGCGGGGCAGTGGTACCAACAGAACCGCCGTTTGAAGAGAAGGTCGGCAGCCCTGCTGCAGAGGTTGCCCCCGCAGGCACTGCAGGATCTGGACACCCAGGACTCTACCGACGCAGGTCACTAAATAATCTTTCAACAATAACCCATCATATATTGACAGACACATACATAACTTTTAGGTGTTTGAGTGGGAGGTGAGAAAAGGGGAAGGGTTAATTATGGGATTTCTGGCAAGAACAGAGCGGTTTACTGGAAATATGTCCAGAATAGGACTAAAAGGTAATTAATTTGGTTATTTAACCACTCAGGTATTTTGCGATTACGCAAGTTTTTTGTCTTAAACGAACTGTCAGATTTATAAAAACTTTGTTTTATTTCCGCTTCGCAATTAAAGCTCTATAAATGAAACATTTCTGAAAGTAACCGAATACTAAAACCTGTTTTTGAAAGGTTATGCTTATGAAATAAGCTTTCAAATTGTTATAATACAAATAAATATTAACATTTATAAATATTAAAATTTAGAATGCAAACATAAAAAAAATTGTAACAATGACTCGTGATATTTTTATGTGAAAACGGTACTAAAATCGTGGATTATGTAAAAAAAAAACCACTTATTTTATTGTATAAATGTATAATAAACAATTTTATCACTTCACTTTTTTTATCATTTCATACAAGAATATTTAATAAAAAATTAACAATGTCTAACGGCGCGTTGGCGATTTGGCGGGTGAAAACTCTTTCTACAAAATAAGTTTTTTTTATGTACTTCTATGGACAACTTTGAATAGAAACGTGAAGCTTGATTCGATGGATCTTTTACTTTTTGTTTTAGGGTTGTCACTAGAACAATAACAGAGTTATAATGATTTCTGTGGGAACACATGCGTTAACGTGAAAACACACTTATTGTACTTGACTGCTATTGTTATACACGGTGTCCGGAAACTCGTAGTACAAGCGGAAAACTGGTGAACCTACATCACATAGAGAACCCAAATAAACATAAAGATTTTCAATTTAAGCATTTTTAAATTTAAAATTAAGAAAAAAAAATTATTTTAAAAACATTTCGGCTTTTTAGGGTTAAAATTTTTGAAAAGCGGAAATGTCATGATGACAGATGGAAGATGTTATTCTAAAATTATTTATAAGTTGCTTAATCTCTTTTCGTGTCCATAGTTTATTTATTTTCATCTTAATAATTTATTCTCCCACCTCTTCTAGGCATTACAATATGGTTAATTAGCGGGTAAATATGCAGTTAGTCCACCTCACGGATAACACGGAACGTTCGTGTTGTCGCAGTTTGATGCACGGATAATAAGGAATGTTCCTTTTTTAACTAATAGACAATCAAATATGACATTTGTCGGAAGTACCAATCTTATAAAATAAATTCTCTAAAATAAATTCGCTTTTCATCATACTTTTAAAAAACATCCCAGGTTTTGAATGCTTTGTTTGGCTACGCAGGGTTTATCTAGCGGGTTTGTGTAATTATTTTAATACATTTCTTTCAATTTTCGTTATTTGTTTTTTGGGGTGTTATGCCGTGTTGCGCTACCTCCTTCTTTAGCCAACGATGTCCGAAACGTTGGCTAAAGAAGGAGGTAGCGCAACACGGCATAACACCCTAAAAACAAATAACGAAAATGCTTTTGGCCGTGAAAATCTTAAAACTTATCATTTCTTTCAATGTTCTACTGTTATAAATACAGGTACAAACTTGTCAATGATGCATTCACTTTGTTTTACGCAAAAATATTTTTCTATGATTGGCAGCATTGATGAAATGTTAAAATAAAAACAATGAATAAACATGGCGTTACCGCGCAAGTGAAATTTTAACAAAATTAAAATGTTAAATGCATATTTTTGCATGTTTTTTGGTCTCCCCCGACATAAATACTCACTTTTCGTAATAATAAAGCTAAATCTAACTGTTTGGATCCGTATTAACGAGTAAGCGGTTTAATGCATAAATAATAATTAGCGTACCAATTTATTTTATTGTGTGGCAGCTCCGAATCTGGTTGCAATGTTTTCAAATCCAAAAACACATCACAAACATTTGTCACCAATTGTTCAACTTATCACAACTACATAGGAGGGTACACACCGCTTTCCCGCCCTGGTATAAATAACAGATTACTCACTAACTAATAATTCAATTAATTTCATTCACAATTAATCACACAAAGAAAATAACTTAAAGAGTCACAATGTTACGCTATAATTAATAACGCACTATTATTTACGTTTCAAATAAAACACAAGAAACATCCCACGTCAAAGCGTAAATACAAACTGATACAAACTAATTGGGCGGTCCAAAACACGGAACTGTTTTTTTAAAACGGTGCTAAAGGGAGACGGATGGGGGAACTCTCGGGCGCATTCCTTGTATTTTTGAATGAATTCGACGCGATCCCGAGGATAAAACGGTCCAAGTCCGAAATTTGAAGAAAAGAGTTTTTGATGATAATTTACTTGAAGTAAATACGTTTTACGTGAAGTAAAACATGATAATTTACTTGAAGTAAATTATCATGTTTATCAGTGGCAGAAAAATGGAAGTCCCATTATGAAGAAAAAATACGATTTTCAAAATTGCATGTGGATGCAAGTACCATGATGCAACAACTATCTTAGAAGCAGAAGGGTGTACCATGGACTTTATTCTTTTTATAATTCACCACATGTCATAACAAAATAGTCCACTTCATTTAGAGGCAGTAGGACTCAAGTCCATGTTTTAGTTTTTTTTTTACATGAGCTCCACACAAGAGGCCCTGAGGAAAATAATTTCCCTCGGGGCCTATGTCATCTTTGGGGATGCTGTGTGGAGGGTTTTTTAAGGAAGGGAAGGAGAGGAGAGTTCTGGGAAGGAAAAGGGTTTAAGGGGTGGGTAGAAATCTAGGGTTCAGCATGTCCTGGTCATCCGCCTGCAAGACCTAGACAAACCTCACCCCATGAACCCGGCACCCCTGCTAAATCACCAAACGTAGCGAACCACTTGGGGTGACCTATGGCAGAGGTGTTGGTTATCCAATAAAGGTTCCCGGGGCGGCGGTACCCATTCCCGCCTCCCAAATTGAAAAGTTGACTCAAGTCAGCGTTTTTTTTTAAACAATTATTTTAATGGCTTTACTATAAAAAATTCGTTTCATTTGCTCCTTCTTAAAACAAAACTAATTGAGTTAATAATTAGTTTTTTTGTTATCTATCATACAACATCTCCTGAACATTTACCTTTTTGGACTTGCTTCCGTACAGAATTTGGTTCGCAAGTTCACAGTTCAAGGCCAAGCCATTAGTAGCTTACCCCTTCTATTGTGTTGATCGAACCGAGCGCAGAAAGGGACAGCAAATTTCGCATTGCACGTTGACTTGGAAGCGCGAAAATAATGAACAGCTGTTTTTAACCGTGAAACGACCGTACTACACGGAATAAAATTATGAATAATTTCAAAATAATGCTTTAAATCCGGATTTCTTTGTTTGTTTTCTTTTAATTAGTTTTTATTAGTTAGGTACTATGAACGTCAGTAATAATTTATAAGAATTTGACCAAAAAAAAAATCAACTTCTGACTCGATTTACTCGAAAACGAAAGCTCAAATCAAAAAAAATTATACCACAAAATCGACTCCAAATGTGATGAGGATTCCCCAGTTTCCCGCTTATACTACGAGTTTTCGGACACCTTGTATTGTCGTGTAAACATGCTTACGGGTCGGAGTGGTTAATGCTTTTTACAGATATGTAAAAATAATGTATTTTTAATTTGTTGCTTCAGCGTCTGAATCAAGTGGTGGGGAGGAACTGGAGGGTCTCCGAGAGACAGTGGCGGAGCTGAGCCGAGAGGTGGCGCGGCTGCAGACGGAGATCAGCTCCGTGAGGCTGCAGGAGTTTGAAGCTACGGAACTCAATGTCAACCTTACCCAGGTAAGCAACAACCAACACAGTGTGTTATTTATTCATTCTCAAGATTGTAATAAAACAAAGCGTAAACCTGTCATCTCACTAGGGCAGATCTGTCTCCAGATAAGCGATTATTTGGTGATCATCACGAACTATAACAGCCGCTGTTCCCAATCTTACTAATCAACTTCTAAGCCGAAACTAAGGCTCAATACTGCTTAAGCATCACTTAATCTAAGGAAGCCGGACACGTTATGAAAAGTTATAGAAAGTGTCAACAGAGTGGCTCTGGGTGTTGGGTGCGCGTTTGGCGTATTTCCCAACTTTGCACTGGTGCCGAGGAGATCAATGACAAAAGTTCTTCGGAGCACCTACCGCTCGTTTCTGCCATCCACCAGTATTGCTATCGTAAAGCGATTTCTTGTTTATTTCTTTGTCAATATTATAGTTTGGCTATCGAAACACCTAAAAAAGCGCAACCGTGCTCGAGAAATCTAAATAAAATCGTTTTGTCCTTTAAGCCTATTGATCTGATATTGTTAAGTTATCGATTTGATCGTGCTAGGGCCCCTGGTCCTTAAAATGTTTGGGTAAATTGGTGATTGCCTTGGACAGCCTGTCCAATAATAGTGATATTTGATTGTACCTGTCCAATGATAGTGATGTTAGATTATGCCTGTCCAATTATAGTAATGTTTGATTTTGCCTGTCCAATGATGTGATGTTTGATTGTGCCTTTCCAGGAGCTAGAGCTGGAGAAGGAGGCCCGCCTGGAGGTGGAAGAGCGGCTGAAGGCCTCCCTGGAAGAAGCAGAGAGACACAAGCGGCTGGCCCGCCACCTGGCCTCAGAGGCCTCTATGTTCCGTGACCAGCTCACGCACACCAAGAGCCATGCCAGCGTGTGAGTATTCAATCACCTCACCATCACTTGCTGTATTCATGTATTCAATTCCATGTTAAAATATTAAAATACATAACAATATAACGTCTTAGACTGTTTTTAAACAGGTAAGCTTTTTCCCGTAAGTCACTCACATAAGCGACTTATGGTCAAATTACCAATGTAAATGACATTATCAAAATCATCATGACAGCTTATCAAGTTGAGAAGCTTACGATAAGAATTAGTACCAAAATGCACCGATGCGAGATGTCAAAAATTAAAAGATATTGGGGTATTTCCACTTTCTTTTATTGCTTCAAAAAATTATAATGATTACAGCATTTTTATTTTATTTTTATGTTGACGACTAAATTTTCTACAGCCAGTCAAAGTTTCCCATTTTTGAATTACCGCCAAAACGATAATTTGGAGCGGGGCTATCGTGTGACGTCATGAGCGTGGATGCTCACTGACAGTGTTAATTTATGCTGGCCAAGCTGAGCGACACTTGTGACGTCATATTCCGATTTTCGAACCATGGGCCGTTTTGATTTTGTCAGTTTTAGACCGTTTTTAAAATCAATAATATTGAATGAATACATATAAAACAAACATTTTAGAAGGATGATTTAAATAAAAAAAAATGGTCTTTAACCCCTCCGAATTTTCGCGAATATGCACTTGAGATGTCTCAAACAAAATGACATATTACGAAAACTTTGTGTTATTACCGCTTCACAATTAAAGCTCTATAAATGAAACATTTCTGTACGTAGCCGAATAGTAAAAACTGTTTTAGACAGGTTACAAAATAAGCTTTCGAATTATTATATTACAAATAAATATTAAGATTTGTAAATATTAAAATTTTGCATGCAAACATTAAAAATAGGTAAAAATGACTCACGTGATGTTTTAATGTGAAAACGGTACTAAAATCACACATTATGTAAACAACAATACTTATTCTATTGTATAAATGTGTAATAAACACTTTTGTCACCTCAATTTTTTATCATTTCATATAAAAATATTTAATAAAAATTAAAAATGTCGAGCGCGGACGAGCCGCCGATACTAAATTTGCGCAGGTAAATATTTTTGTCAACTACGCGACTGACAGCTGATTCCTGTTATGTATTTCTATAGACAACTTGATAGAGATGTGCAGCTTAATCTACTATCGACCTTTTACTTTTTGATTTAGGGATGTAACTAAAACAATAACGGAGTTAGAACGATTTCTATGGAAACACGCGCGCTGATGTATAAACACGCTTATTGTACTTGACTGCTGTCCTATGTCTAACGCTTATATCTGCTTACGTTGCAGAGGGGTTAAATATGGGGCCATCCATAAAGTACGTCGTCACATCTAGAGGGGGGGGGGGGGGGGGGGGGGAGTAGAAAAGTGTGACAAGGGGTAATGGGGGTCATCAGCTCTGTGACGTCACACGTAGGATATTTTCTTATAAAAACTTGTATTTTTATTATTTTAACTTAAATATAATTAGGTTAAATGTATAATAATTAATCTACCTTATTATTTTCCGAAAACAATAGGAAAAAAACACCAGATAAAACTCAAATAAGCACTTCCCACAAAAACGAATGTAAACGGGAATAAAGTTTTCCGATTCCAAAAACTGAAGAACATATATTTTTCAGGTGGAAAAAGGCTTTCTGAAAATGAACATCCTTCTATTTAATTATCGGTCCAATCTTTCCTAATCTCAATGTTTCTGTTTATAACATTATGTATTTGAATTTGAAGTCGGTTGCTGTTGTATAAAATTAAAGAACTCCTTTATTTTCTGCCTTTAACAACACAATAGCGTGTGGAGAATTGTTTATTTCAAGCTAAATTCTATTTCATCACTTTATTTGGGTCTTTTCGTCTTTATTGACAAAATCGCTTAAATTTGACAGCAGCAAATCATTGTTGACAGGAAGCCATCTTTGCTTAGCTGATGAAATTGCCCTTCTTTGAACTCTACTGCTTTGTGCAATACGGCGCGTGTTCCAGTTCTAGTTTATAGAATTTATTTTTCCTAATACTTGTGCCCTCTTCCAGAATGATGTGCGAAGCGGAATCAGCCAAGAAGGAGCGCGATGTCCTCGTGCACCGCAACTCCATGTACCTGGAGGCGCCTCCCCCCGGCATGGGAGGGGAGGGCGACGGAGCCCCCTGGCTGGCGGCGGGGGCCGACATGCTCCGGGAACTGGAGACCCTCAGGGCAGACCTGCAGCAGGAGAGGATTCGCCACGCCAAGGAAATCGACGAACTTCATGTGAGTATCACGAATGTGCCGACCAAGCAAACAACTGCAGTGAATCCTCCAGGCAGTCTATTTTTTTTTTTAACATTAGCTCCAAACAGCAGACTATTGATTGGGATGTTTTGGGGGGTCTTTTTAGGAAAGGAAAAGGGTTTAAAGGGTGGGTAGGTATCTGGGGGTCAGTGTATCAAGGAGTAACGGATGTATAAATCCATTCCTCCCATTGCGTTGGAGAGGTGTCTAGGTTAGGTCTCCCTCAGCCAGTCCCTCCCGATTCGGCCCGCCACGCGGTGGTGGGCAAATGAATTCGACACCGAGCCCTATCCAAAACTCTCCTTATGAACCGTAGCGAACCACTTGGGGCGACCTTTGGCAGAGGTGTTGGTTATCCAATAAATGGTGCCGGGGCGGCGGTACCCATATCTGATCCATACCCCCGAAATTGTGTCCCAAGTTGTTTATTAGTTGGGTTAGTCAGTTTAAAAATGTTTATTATTAAGACCCTATGTGATGTCTCTGTGGTTCCATTTAATTTTCAATATTAGTAGATTTTTGTTTTACCGTAGTAACCATTTTTCTTCGTACTCTTTAATGTCAAGAATCAGAAAAGTCAAAGATAATGTGTAGGAAAACGTATGAATGCAGATGAAATAGGTGTGGGACAATTATTAATTTGTTATGTATTCTGTCTTCCAGGAAAAACTCATTGACCGTGAGACAGAAAACGAGATATTCATCTTGCAAGAGAAGCTCAACCTAGCCGAAGACGATGTGAAAAAAGCCACCGAACGAGCGGAAAAAGCCGAACAAAAACTCGAAGAAGTCCGAACCAGCCCACCGAACAATCACAGAAGATCCGTCATGAACCGGGTCTCGCTGTACGAAAACATACAAAAGATTCCGAATGAACTGAATAATTCATTATCGGAAAGGAGCGATAATTCTATTTCAGAATCGGAGACCAAGTTTTCTAGTTGTGATTCTTCGCTCAGTTCTTCTGTGCCGATTTCTTCGGCTTGTATGGCTCCACCCCCTCCTCCTCCTCCGCCCCCTCCCCCACCCCCTCCACCGCCTCCTCCACCAATGTTCCCATCCCCAACTAATGGGACGGCCGGCGGAGAAAAGACTAACGGTTCGGCCATTGCGGATATGGCAACTCTGTTGGGGCTGAAGCAAGCTTCTGGAGAGAAGAAAAGACCATCTGGAGGTAATTAAATTATATTCACTTAACCATTTGACCAATTGCTGCCTAAATTTGGTGGGTAGCTGTAAGGAGGTGATTGATATAAATTAAAATTAATTTATTTTGAACTTTTCGTAAGGAGCCATCCATAAATTACTTCACACATTATTTCATGATTTTTTGACCCTCCCCCTGTTCCTGTCACACATTGTCACATTTGTGAGACCCCTCCCCCCAGCGTTGCGTCACATGTTTTGCAATTTTACATGTAAAAATATTAGTAGGTAATATTTTAAAGGTTCTTCAACAACATTTAATATTGTCACGGTTACATTTCGTCACCTTAGTTCGTATTTGTTCAACAGACCATTAGAAAAATTTACAGGAGGAGAAGGTTTTCTTTCATTATTTCAATGAAACATTATGATAGGTGTTTACGATAAAGCTATTTCCCTAAAGGTAAAGGTCTCATTAGTTTAAATAATTGTTAGGTAAGTGATTAACTATCATTTTTTAACCTTATTTTTAAGTTTAATGTGGAAATTGAACAAAAACTAAAATGGTCTGTTGGACAAATAAGAACTGAGACGACGATTTGCCACAACGGAGGGGGCGTAATGGGCACACTTCTCCCCATCCCCAAGGTGTGATATAATTTATGGATGACCCCTGATCAACTAACGTGGTTTACTTGCTAGCTCAATAATTAAACTTCTGTTGAATACCAAAAGATGTCGCTATGTTCCTGTCATGGAATATCTTGCTTCTTACTAATATTATAAACGCGAAAGTTTGTATGGATGTGTATATGTGTTTGTTACTCTTTTACGCAAAAACTACTGAATGAATTTTAATGAAACTTTACAATAATATAGGCTATAATATGACTGTAATTTATAAAGCTAGCCAGGGAGGGGACGCGGGAGGGGAACGGGGACGCACGGGAAAGGTGATTCAGGGAGAAACAATGTATTTCTTTGAATATGACATGGCAACACATGCCGGGAACCAGCTACTTCTACATAATTTTTGTCATATACATAGTCTACATGTAATTTTCATTTGTTTTCTAAAAATTGAACATCTTTTTACACATTCAAATTTACATTTGTTCGTGTCTATGACCATAAACATTTCCAATAGACCGTAGACAACATACATAGTAATATTCAATGTTGCCATAAATATGTACAGGTTAGCGCAATTTAGGTAACTGACATACTGATTTTAGGTGAATTCATTGGCTTTAAACATAGAACAAATAATAATACAAGATATGTTTGTGGACATTTTTTTTTAATGAGCTCCGCACAGGAGGCCCTGAGGAAAATAATTTCTCTCGGTGCTTATAACTTCTTTGGGGATGCTGTGTGGAGATTCTTTTTAAGAAAAGGAAGAAGGGGAAGTTCTGGGAAGGAAAAGGGTATGAGGTATGGGTAGGAATCTAGGGTTCAGTTTGTCTAGGTCATCCGCCGCCAAGACCTAGACAAACCTCACCCCATGAACCCGGGCACCCCTGCTTTTATATCACCAAATGTAGCGAACCACTTGGGATGACCTATGGCGGAGGTGTTGGTTATCTAATAAATGGTTCCCGGGACTGTGGTACCCATTCCCAATTCTCAAATTGGAGTTACTTACACAGAAGCTGTGCAAAAATGTTAGGTAGTTTTATTTTATTTTGAAGAATGGTTTTGATAAAGTATATGAATATTTTTTATTCCCAGGCGCAATCGACGAGATCGTTAACCAGATCAAGGGTGGAAGATTCCACCTCAAATCTACAGAGCAGAAAGCGGCGGCTGTGAAGAAGCCCCGCGAGGAACCGGCGGCTCTCAAGGAGATGCTGAACATCCTCAGCACGCTGCGGAGGAGGCCCAAGTCACACAAGGAGCCCAAAGAATCCAAGGACACCACTGATAAAGCCAAATGACACGGGGCTAAAAAGAAGTAGGCTGGTTAAAACTAGACGTCCGCATTTTGGTGTAGTGTTTTTTGGAATGAGCCAAAAATGGCACACCATCAAAACATATTCCTAAATTAATTTTAAAGCAGAAAATTGCAGAACGGTGAGCTCTGGCATCATGCAATTTGTGGGCCAAGAAGAAATGAACTGTTTACTAGATGTCATCGTTTTTTTTGTTTGTTTTGGAATGACCCACAAAATTCACACATCAAAACGTTTCTTTGTATTAAATGTATAAGGCAGAAAATCTGTGAAAACTCTAGAACAGTGAATTCCGGCATCATGAAATTTGCAGGCCAAGAAGAAATAGACTGCTTAAACTAGATGTAATCATTTTGGGTTAAGAATAAAACATTATGAACTCTACAAGATAGAAATTTTTCCTTTTTTTATGTGAAGACAAGAGTCACAAGTGCCAAAAGCTGGTGGAACTTTATTTGGTGAATTTTTGTGAAATATATGTATTCTTGTATTCATGTATTATAAAATTATTTAATTCATTAGTAAAATGTGTTCGAAAAAAAAAAAGGTTTGTAATGAGATTGATTTATATCCAGTGGAGCAATAGGCGCCCACAATGTGGGTAGATAGCTTTCATACTTGAACGCCAGGGGAACGTAATGTGGACACCTACTTTTCAAAAGTTGAGATATTGCTTTCACCTATAATCAATAGATGGCAGTGTGAAATGTTAAAATTACCAATAGTAGAAATATGTGCAATTAGTTTTATTTTTTCATGGCGGTGTGAACATCGCATTTAAAAAACCCGTGGATAAATATTTTAGGCAAATTCTGTTATCCATTTCAAAGTGTTCCTTGTTGTGAACAGCATGTATAATTTGATTTTAAATATGTGTCAAATTTTGAAAAATTGATTCATTGTACAAAACCAAAATACTGATAATGGACTATATATTTTGTGAAATGAAATTACTGAAAATGAAAAGTGGAAAACTAGTATTATAATAAAATTTATAACATTATATTTTTCGTCATTTTGTCTAACTAAAAATGATTTTATTTTATTTGTCAAATATTTTTATGAATTTCAATGAAATAGAGTGAAACCTTCTTAAGAAGTTTTCCTGCTTGACCTCCCATCAGTGGCATGCCCGCCGGCGTCCGGGTAAAAAAATCCTTTTTTTTTTTAAATGCGATTTTAACCCTTATGTGTAAAGAAACTGTATGAAAGACAAGCTCAGAATCGCTTGCGCCAATATCAATCTGGGACCTATGTGGAGGCATCTACTAATATCTACAGGAATTCCAAAAACTGAAAAAATCAAACTAATATCTATGAGAACCAAAGTGTTGATGAATATCTACAGCTCAAACTGTTGACTAATATCTATGTGAACCAAAGTGTTGACGAATATCTACAGCACTGGCAGAGGTTGGATTTGCAATTATGTATAGCATATTGGAATAACGTAATATTGCGTATTCAGTTTAAAAAACTTAATTTATGTAAGTATGTATGTATGTAAAAATCCCTAATATCGGACTATTGGACACATTTAGCTGATTAGTCCAACCTACGCTCTGTAGATATTAGTCAACACTGGGACCGTCATAGATATTCGTCCGACCTTAGCTCTGTAGATATTAGTCAACACTCTGAAGTTCGTAGATATTAGTTCAACATATGAGCTGTAGATATTCGTCCGACATACAGGCTGTAGATATTAGTATCTGGAGTCACCTATGTTCTGTTTGGTTATCGTAGCTACTCTGAATGATTTCAAACGAATTTTCTATGAAATTTAGCAGTTGTCAATGGTGGAAACATTAATATTTTACATTTCCAAAAGAGTGTAAAGGTCATTAGTTCTTTGAAAATTCGTTTGAATTGTTTTTTTTTCTTGTTGGGTATGTATTCAGGTTTGATTAGAAATAATAAAATCAGTTAACATTTTTACGAATATATGTTTTTGAAAATTGTTTAAAAAATAGGAGAATTATTTTTTTAGTTAGCTATTTATATCGATATTTGACTAGAACTCATCAAGGTAATTTTCATGCAGTTTTTGAAATATCATCCCACGTTCAACGGGTTAAAGGCCTGACCAAACCGGCGCGTTCTTTTTGCGTCCGCGGTGGCGTGTGGGGTGGCGGTCAGTTGTTGTAAACGAACTTGAAGTGACGTGCGGCGGGGGCGATCACATTGCACATTTACTACAGAAAAATATTAATATTTTTATAGGACTTATATTTTTATGAATTAACATTTAATTTACACTTTTATTGCACAAATACAGAAAAAATATAACTAACCTTTTTATGAATTAAAGTAATGAACAAAGTGTTCACGTACACTGAATCCGTAGTTTATACTTCTACGATTATTGATTTCCATATTGAGATAACCGTTTGCGCTCTCATCCAATGCAGGTAGTAAATTATTATCGTAATGCACATTTCCGCTATTCGATCTCAAAAAAATATGCAACACACATGAAGCTTTTACTATCGAAGTATATTTTTTTGATATTTTTGCCTCCAAAGGTCTAAAAAAAATTCGCCATTTTTGAGCCAATATGCCGAAAGCATTTGCCACCATGCTTTACATAATCTGTAATTGTAATTAGATATTCTCGGGTCATACTTGAGCTTAATCCAAAAGCTTTCGTCTCCAAACATAATTATTTAAAGAGTTCCCCTCCGAGTTATACCGCACGATTGACGACGACATCAACGTACCGCGGACGCTAGTTTGGTGTGAACGGTTTCTGCACGCTCTTAGGACGCTCCCGTGTACGCCACCGTGGATGTAAAATGAACGCGCCGGTTTGGTCAGGCCTTAAGAATTTTGGTTTTTTCAGTCCCTTGAAGGTTTAATGGTGCAATTTATACCACTTATAAGGTTTTCCTGCCTAAGAAGTTTTTTTCCAGTCTTTTGGAAAACTTCTTAAGAGGGTTTCACTGTAATGAGTTTTATTATACTCTGACATTATGTTTAAGTTTATATTAATTTAATAGTGTTGGGACAATTTTTCACTGTTTAGTTTTTAAATCAATATGTTTTATAATTTTTTAAAGTAAGTTTAAACTATTAGGTTAAAACTCATAATATTATAATTAAGTATATTTTGATAGAGCAAATTAAATATTTATGTAATAGTACCGTTAGTGTAAAAAAATATAAATTATTAAGAGAATAAAAAATAAATGCTTCTGTCTCATTGAGTGCAAGTTATGCAATGTGTTTTTGGAAAGACGAAATTTTAAAATAAAGTTGTCAAATAATATCAAATAGAGTTGTAATAATATTTGTAAAATTCGAATTAAGTTGTAAAATGGAAATGAAATTGTAAAATATACAAAAAGTCACCTAAATAAGTTTGGAGGTTACCTTTTTGACTTGATTTTCTAGTCTTGTGATAAATTTTTGATTTTTTTAATCTATGGCATTAATGATGTGTTTATTTGATATTAAATTTGTAAAAATATATATATATTTTTTTTTAATTTGGGCAGTTGTCTGTGTTGCTTTACCCTCTCTGCTTACCTCTTTAGGGACATTTTGGTATCAATATTATTTTTGTAAGCGATTGAAGGATTGGAAACTGATGTTGCCAATTTAGCCACCTCTGGTCTGGAATCCAATATACCTGCAAAACCCCTCGACTCTGTGTAGAAACTGGCAGTCCGCTTGATAGATTCGTCATGAGCATCAGGTGGGAACGCTGTCCTTGCTCTCTTTATAAAGTTCCCCCATAAAATGTTTAATTCTAATTTAAAACTTTTTTCTCCGATTGCTTGAGATTTTTTGGTGGAATATTTTCCGCCCACAATAAAAAAAATCATACCTCCGAATTTAAATATGGAGACATACAAAATGATTATAGTTCTATATAGCCAATGAATTCACCTATCTTTTGTCGATTATTACATATTCTTAGGATTTATAAAAAAAATATTATAAAATCGTAAATGTGTACTTAATTACTTATAAATAAGGGAAAAATAACCAAAATTGGCAGCAAAGCAATCCAAGGTATTTTAAATAGTGCCATTTTGTGGCAAAAAGCGCTCCAGTGATTAAAAAACCTTTTATGAGAGTTTCACTACGTAAGTATTCTTTGCCAATAATAAATTTATTAAATATTTGTGGCACAATATGAAAATTGTTTTTGCTTTTTTTTAATGTCCACACAGGAGAGGCTCTGAGAAAAATAATTTCCCTCAGGACCTGCGTCATTTTTGGGAATGCTGTGCGGACGGTCTCTTCGAGGATAGAAAGGAATGGACATTGAGAAGGACTCTTGAAGAGGCTCAGAAGCGCACCTCAAGAGGCTCATGTTGTAGCAGGCAGGAAACACAAAGGCCGTCAAATCAATGTATTTCAATAAATAATGATTCTCACATTTAAAATAATAATTAGGAATTATTAATTTATATATGTATAAATTATTTAAGTAAAATTTACCACTAAGTGCCATGTCATGTTTTCATCCCGCTTATTATGTTTATTTTACATGAGGGTGTTTTTATGGAATTTTAGAATTTGTTTATTTACTCTACAAACTTCTATTACACCAATTTTGTCAGTGATTCAATGCTTGATATAGAATAAACTAGATTGGCTCTTAACTAACTAATTAACCATCACGTCGTTTTTCCGTAGGGGTAGGCAGAGAGGACGGACCGCCAAACAACCCAATCTTGGCACACACTCCTTGCCTCGTTCACATTCATAGATGCTCTGCTATTGTTCCGACTCTTTACATGAGCCGACTCAAGTATCTGATTCACTTGGTCGTGCCATGTTTTCCTCGAGCGTCCCCGACTTCTTCTACCATTCACATTTGCGTCATATATTCTCCTTACACTCCTTTCCTAATTCATTCGCTCTACATGCCCAAATCATCTGAGCGGCCCTTTCTTAATCTTACTCATTACGATTACATCAGTCTTGCATTCATCGCAGATCTCCACATTTCTCACACAATCGTACACGGTTTTACCACACATACGCCTCAGGGATCTCATTTCTACAGCATTCCGTCTACTTTCATCCTTCCTCTGCCAGTCCCATGCCTCACTGCCATACATCAGGGTAGGTACCAGCACTCCGTTATGGAAGGCTAACTTCGCTTCTTTGGATAGTTTTTAGTTGGCGCCAACAGTGTTCAGACCTCCATCTTCATTAATGAATAATAATATGAATCTATTGGAATACCTAATTTCTCATTGTTTCTCAGACAATTGATGAACAGGAGGTCAGTATGGTAACCAACACACCCTCCGACAGACCTAACCTAGACTCTCTCGACCCATCGCCTTGCACCACAGTTGGAGGGATGGACTCATACGCACATAATTACTCCTCGACACATTGACCACCAGATTCCAAACCAACCCTCATACCTTTTTCTTTCCCAGAACTTCCTCTCGTTCCTTTCCCTAAAAAGACCCCCCCACGCAGCTTTCCCAAAGATGACACGGATTTTTTCCCTGAGGTGTGAAGTTAATGTAAAAAATAAAAAAGACTTGTTTAAATAGGATGGGGCTCAGCAGCATCTAATCACTTAAAACAACTTAAGGTAACTCAGAATTGCATTATAAAGACCGTTCTAAAGGTCCCCATAAGGACGTCAACAACAGAAATTTTTAAACAGTTTGATGTTCCAAGCATACAGAAAATCTATGCCAAAAACATTCTAGTACATAACCACAAAAATGATTCAGAGGCAGACACCTCACACGCTCATAAAACCAGAGCCAAACAAACAGACATACTTAATATACCAAAGTGTAACTCTTCATTTGGTCAAAGAAGTTCTGCATTTTTAGCAGTAAAGTTATATAACAAACTCCCACTTAGTATCAAACAAATAAAAAAAAAAAAATAGCTTTGGACATTAAATGTTGGCTGAAGAATCTATCGGAAAATGAACTTACTAGTATACTTAAAACATCATAGAAGTTTCTGGAAAACCTTATCCAATCAATAGTTAAACCATAGAAGTCGCTGAAAAACTTATCCAAAGCATAGTCCCCCTCAGCACAGGATCTCCTAGTGAGGAGGACTACGAATATATTTTATACATACATCTAACTAACACGTTTCATATAAAAATGTAAAAAATATTATATAGTTTTTTTTTTTTCAATTATTTCTGGCTTTCACCCTTCAAGGGTGTTCTAGGCCATCATTTATAATTACAGAGAAAGGAAAGGTGAATTTATATATTAATTTTATTTAAATGTGCAAATTTCAGAATTTTATGGCAGATTGGAGTAGAGTTCAGACTTAGAAGAGATGAGATGTTGAATGGAGGAGAGGCAATTTTTGATAACGCTTGATAGAAGAGAGGATATTTATTTAGAGAGGGACAATCAAAAAATATGTGATCTAAAGTTCCCACATCTAGACCACAGAACGTACAATCTGGGGAGTCAAGCACATGAATTTTATAAAGGTGAGAAGGAACGGAACAATGTCCGATTCTCATACGAATAAGTAAGGAAACTTCTTTTTTGGAAAAATGGGGGAATTTTTGAAACCACGGTTTTGATGGGATAGTCCTTTGTATTGAGGCGTAGCGGGCACCCTTGGATTGACTAGCAATGTTCCAATACTCTGTCCAAACATTGCGGGATCTATCTTTGATGATGGAAAAAATATCAGACAGGGGAATATGGTTTACGAGGGTAACGGTAGGGTTAGACGCTCCTTGTTTTGCCAAGGAATCAGCAATATCGTTACCCACTATGCCAACATGTCCAGGAATCCAAATCAGAGTGACAGTTTTTCCAGAGCTTTGAATGGAGGTTATCAATACTCGAATAAGACATACAAAGTGATCATCAGGATGAAGAAGAGGACTTGTTTTAAGTTTTTGGAGGGAACTGAGAGAGTCAGAGAGAACAAGAGAATGTTCAAAATTATTTTTTATTATATATTTGAGAGATTCAATAATCGCAATGCACTCGGCAGAAAATATTGAAAATTGGTTTGAAATTGAATAAAATATTCTTTCATTAGAATTATTGTGGTAAACGTTAATACCAATACCACAGTTAGGAGAGTCCGGAGATTTGGAGCCATCAGTAAATAAAAGAGAAGAGTTGGGCCATTTAGAAGAAATAATGTCATTGAACATATTATTGACAGTACGGGCTGGGAGATTGGAATGACTTTTAAGGATGCCGATCCCTTCTAATATCGTTGGGGATAGGGTGACGTGACTATATTTTAATTTGTACAAAGGAAGAAGATCATTTTTGATAATTTGAAGCTCTGAGAGAGAGCGAAAATTTTTACAGATGGCAGGGAGAGGTTTAGTTCGAGCTCTGATTGTAGATGAATGTGTTGAGTCGTTGAACAACGAGACTCTGGGAATAATCTGATGACTTTTAGAATTTAAACATTTAAGAACAAATTTGTCAGCAAATAATTGACGCCTTAAATAAAGAGGAGGATCAGAACATTCTACTTGAAGGGAATTGATGGGCGACGATTGCATCGCGCCAGTTATTATTCGCAATGACTTAGATTGAATTTTGTCTAATTTACTGAGTGCATTTTTGGATGCAGTACTAAAAAGTGGGCAGGCATAGTCGAGATGACTTCGAATAAGTGCATTGTAGAGCAACTTAATGCAGATAGGATGAGCACCCCACCAAACGCCAGTCAATGATCTGATAATATTTAAATTTTTTTCACATTTAGTAACTATATTATTAATGTGGGAAGACCATTTAAGTTTCCTATCAAATGTTACTCCAAAAAAATTTACTTCGGAAGCATTGGGGATTGGAGAGTTTTTAAATAAAATTTGAACAGGGGGGTTATTATGACGATTTGAGAAGGTAACACACTGACTCTTTTGTACTGAAAGTTCAAGACCATTTAAAGTAAGCCATGTGCAAAGGGCATCCATGGCTTCATTAAGATATTTGACGGCGGATGGAATGATTTTGGATGATAAGAAGAAAGCTATGTCATCTGCGAACTCAACAACTTTTACTTGAGGGGGAATGGTGACATGCATATCGTGTGTGTATATATTATACAGTAAGGGGGATAATACATCGCCTTGGGGTAAACCCTTCCAAATTGACCTACTCTGAGGAGTAACATCTGGTAGCTCAATGAAAATTTTCCTATCGAGAAAAAGATTAATAATAGATTGGACAAACATGAGGGGTAAGCAAGGCCTAAAAGTTTTTTTTTAAGAATTGGGATGGAAACATTGTCAAAGGCGCCTTCTATGTCTATAAAGACTGCAAGACATACTTCTTTGTTAGAAATGGATAAATTAATATCAGTGCTGATGATGGCAAGGTTATCTTGTGTAGATTTCTTTTTCCTAAATCCAAATTGGGATGGAGAGAGAAGATGATTACTCTCGACAAAAAATTCTAACCGGTTTTTAATTAATTTTTCATAAATTTTACTAAGGGTGGATGAAAGAGCAATTGGCCTATAGTTGGATCCAGAATTGGGTGATTTGTTTAATTTTAGAATTGGGATGATTATTTGAGAACTCCAGTCATCAGGTATTATGCCAGTCTGGAAGATTTTATTTAAGATGCTTAAAAAGTGATTTAGAACATTATCATTACTTTTTTTTTTTTTTTTTTTTTTTTTTTTTTTTTTTTTTTTTTTTTTTATTTATTGAAACATTTATTATAATTACAATTTTACAACAAAATATTTTTTACAGGTTTTTTTTTACTACTCTTCCATTAAAAGCATTTGCTTGTGTATGGAAGGGGAGTGTACATAAATGCTATTAGTTATTAGTTAGGTATAAGTTAGTACTTAAATAATGAATTGTACATAAATATATGTGAGCTGCAGTATTTATTTGATAATGGTGTGTTTTTTTTTTAAAGAAAGAATGTTATGGAGAACTAAGATATTTGTAAGATTAGTTGACAGTAGTTTTTTTTTTAAGAATATTTTTAAAATGTCTCTTGACAGAGAGCAGTATTTGGGTTTTATCATTGATGCTTCTGATTTCTTCTGGTAGACGATTGAAAAAAGTTCTTCCCTGATAAGTATAATGATGCTGTGCAAAAGACGTATTTAGTTTTGGGCATAGAAAAACATGTTTAAGTCGAGTTCTGTTTTCATTTAAAAATGGATATTTATCTTTTTCTTTTATTATTTGAATTACTGAATTTTTAATATATAGATCTTTAAATGTGGGAACTTGAAATTCTTCAAACAGGCGTTCAGTTGGGTAGTCTAAGGATTTTTTTAATATAATTTTAATAATTGTTCTTTGTACAATTTCTATTGGAAGAAGGTTACATTTATACGCGGATCCCCAACTAATAATAGCGTATTGTAGAGTGGATTGAACTAAGGCATAGTAGATTAAATATAGATTTTTTACCGACAGAAAATTTCTAATTCTTAAAAATATATATATTAATTTTCTGATTTTGTTTACTACTTGACATATTTGTTCCTTCCATTTCAGATTTTTATCGATAATTACGCCGAGATATTTAATTTTATTTGTTGTTTTTAATATTGTACAGTTTGATTTGCAATAATGTTGGCTGTGAATTTTAGTGTTATCGTGTATGACAATGTTAAAATTTTTGGGAGCGTCGTTTGGATGGATTGCAAATGGAATTACAAATGTCTTTTCACTATTTAGTGATAGTAAATTAGTGTCGAAAAAATTCTTAAGCGTATTGATGTCTCTATTTTTGATAATGCTATAAGGTATACCATCTCTGCCTGGAGATGAGTCCTTGACTGTTGATAAACAATTTTTTAATTAAATTAAAGTGAATGGAGAGTCAAGCCAATGATCAGACATAGGAGTGTTGTGGATTGGAGTTATTTCATCTAAGTTAGGTACAGAAGGGGGGGCAATTTTGTCCAAGAACTCGTCTATCCATTTAGAATGAGAAGCTCGAGGAGATGTTGGACTGAAGGAGGATCGAAATCTTCGAATCATAGACCAAACTTCCGAAATTGGAGTGTTCGGAGATACTGAACTGCAGAAGTTGTACCACCCGGATTTTTTTTTTGACCTCAATACCCTTTTGGCATTGCCTTCGGCATTTTTGTATATGAGATAGTTCTCCATAGTCATATTGTGACGATAGGAAAGAGATTTAGCTTTCCGAATTCTCACTACTTTGGAACATTCCTCATCCCACCAGGGAGTCGGAGGGAGTTTTTTGAGAGATTTGGTTTTAGGGGGAGGATTCGATTTATTGATTGCAGTTACGAGCATTGATTTGAAGTTATCGTAGTCATCTTTGACAGATAATGTATCGGTATAGGATAAATTTTGTATAAACTTATCCATATGTGCGTTAAATTCGTCCCATTTGGTGTGTTTTGTTTTAATCTTTGTCGAAATATGGGACTTGTCTGAATGGAAAGAAGTTTGATAAGTGATGGTGATCGGGAAATGATCACTGGAGCAAGGGTCGGGGGACACCACCCACGAGGAGAGAGGTGCCAGATTAATAGAGCATATGGAGAGATCCACTGCACTGGGGTTTGTGTTGGGGCGAGAGATTCTAGTAGGAGATCCGTCATTCAAAAGAAAAAGGTTGGATTCATCTAGGAAATCCATCACACTTCGACCGTCTCGATCACAGAAAGCAGAACCCCAGACGGGGGAATGGGCATTAAAATCACCCAATAAAAAGAAAGGAGGGCTTAGTTGACGGACAATTTGCAACCACGCTTGTTTATTGAAGTGCGATGTTGGGGGAAGATAGATAGAAACAAAGGAAGTGTCCTTTATTTTAGCTGCAACCATTTGAAAGTCAGCATTGGGGGGTTTGATATTATTTATTGGGAAAAACGGAAGGGATTTTTTAATAAAAAGGGCAGCACCACCGCCCGTACCTTCCGGGCGATCATCGCGGAGACAGGAGTACCCTCCCACATTAAAGTGGGTGGATGGAGTAAACCATGTCTCCGAGACAGCAGCCACAGAAACAAGGTTTGAATTTAATAGGTTAAGAAGGTTTGATTTGTTAGAAATAGCACTGCGGCTATTCCACTGAAGAATTCTGACATCTTGAAGAGCCATTTTGAATAAATGATTTTAAAGTGGAAATAATAGAAGCAGCGTTGGACGGTAGATTAGTTTGAGAAGAAATTAGGTCAATTAGAAGCATAATAAGAGTTTGAATAAATGAAGAATTATCTTGGGAGAGTTGTTCAGAAAGCTTTTGATAGTTTGTTGAGGATGAATTATAATTGTTTGCGCACCCATTTGTGGCGTGTGAAAGAGGAGAACCATTGGGATTTAAGAGAAGTGAGTTGTGTTGTTGCTGATCGTATCCACGAGCCTGTTTAGAGATAGGGTTTTTGTATGTGAATTTTGTTGAACGGGAAGATGTTGAGGAGGAGGCGAGAGGGTTGGATGAAGAGTTACTGGATAAAACCTCGGAAAATGATTTTTTTGACAGGCGGGAATAATTTAGAAGCCTGCAGAAAAGACAAGTTCTCAGAGGCCATAGAAATTTTTATATTTTTTTGGCGAGATTGTTCGGGGCAAGAAGAGTTAATGGCGGAATGAGCGCCTAAGCAGTTAAAACATTTAGGTGAAGAGAGAGAAGAACATTGGTCAGCCGAGTGGTTTTCTCCACATTTGAAACATCTGGGAGGGGATCTGCATGCAGCTTTGGTATGACCAAAACGGCAGCAGTTGTAACATTGAGTGGTGGGATAAGTGTACATTTCAACTGGTAAGGAGTTGAAAAATAAATAAATATGGGAGGGAAGAGATTGTCCTTCGAATGTGATGACGACAGATTGGGAGGGCTTCCAGGAAACGATACCCTCAGAGGTGTCCTTATAATTTAGCCTCCTGGCTTTTATGGGATTGCCGATATGTTGGGGGGTTGAAAGTGAGGACAGGATTTCTGGAATGGACAGATCGGTCGAGATACCCCTGACCAGGCCCATTCGAGTGACATTGAAAGTTGGGATGTACGCCTTGAATTTAGAATTTGATGAAATAAATATATTTTTGATAAAGTTGTTGGCGGCTGAACCTGACAGGAATTCAACAGAGATTCGGAAGCGACCCTCGGCTTTAACACCTCCAGGTTTAATCGAAAGGTTCTTGTTATTTGAAAGAAATTTGCCAAATTCAAGAGGATGGATGGTTTTACCTTGTTCAGTTTTTTGCGCATATACAATGTAGGGGCCACGGGAATGAGTAGAGTAAAAGATTGTTGGAGGAGGTTGAGGAAGAGCTGGAGGGGACTGAGGAGACAAAGGCGAATCATGTTTTTTTGGGGAAAGGGGACTAAATTTTCTTTTTTTAATTGAGGTTAGGATGACAGATTCATTGTCTGAAATGTTTGAATGTTCTGAAAAGTCTATTTTATCTGAAATGTCACCATCTGGAGGGTCAGGAGGTGGATCTGGGGGCTTTGTAAGGGGTACAGGAGGGAAATCCTCCTCCATTGTTCAAAGAATTACAGCTAATATAAAAAGTGACAGAAGTAAAAAAATTATATAAATATCTGAAAATGAGCAGCAAGAAGTGACTCCTGGAAGATCAGGGGGGAGAAGATTCCAACACACTAAACTTTTTACAGCCAAAACACAATAAAAAGATTGGTTTAAGAATATTTTTTGAAAGAGCAAAACAAAAGAACTGATGACAGCCAAATGTTATTGTTGCGAGTCCCCTATTATATAGTTACTAAATAAAATAAAAATTAATACGTAATTTGTGTTGATATTCTCCATCCATTGACAAAGTGGATAACCTACAAATTGTCATTTATTTCAATTGATATTTCGCTTTATGCCACTCTCGCCCCGAGAACCATTAATTGCATAACCAACTCCTCTACCACAGATCATCCCAAGTGATTTACTATGTTTGGTGATTTAGCGAGGATGCTCAAGTTCATGGGGTTTGTCCAGAATGTGTCTACCCACCAACTGCGTGGCGGGCCGGATCGGAAGAGTCCGGTTGCTGTTTGACCTCTCCAGCTGAACTCTCTCGGCCCAAAACCTTGGACTGCAGTGGGAGGAATGGCTTCATAAATCTGTTACTCGTGGACACACTGACCCACAAATTCCTTCCTCATCCCAAGACCTTTTTCATCTTATTAAAAGACCGTCCACACAGCATAGCAAAGTTGAAATAGGCCATGGGAGAAATTATTTTCCAATTGAGATTTTAGCTTGTTTTTGTAATATTATGCCTATTATTATATTGTACGCGGTCAATTTAACATTTCATTATTCATCGCTTGCACCAGTCCATTCCAACTAGACTATGAAAGTTAACTGAGCTCATTTCTTTTACAACATAAAAAGCCAATCTATTATATTCTGTATGAGGGTATAAAAGCAAAATTGCCATTATCCACACTTCGTTCATTTTAACCTAATGATTGATTAGTTATCTATATCTCTCTCTCTCTCTCTGTACACTAGCGATGTGTAAGGTTCAGCAGTGTGCTATTAAACTCGGTTACTCCCTTTTCAAATCGACTACTCCTAAAGAACCCGGTCCAGTACTTGTACCCGGAACTCAACGGACCGAGCCAATCACCGCAGCAGTCGGCAGTGCGGCCACTCGTCAAACTCGTGCGTCTCAGTCCGAGCAAGTCGGGTCGCGCGTTCGAGTTCTTTTGCGAGCTCCGGCTCCGAGGTCCGGCTAAGGTGGAACCCGAGCATCTCGGTTCGAGCCATTCGCGAGTTGGTAGTAGATTGCGTGTTCGAGTTCTTTTGCAGGCTCCGCCTCGGGGGTTCGCCTAGGGTGGAACCCGAACGTCTCGGTTCGAGCCATTCGCGAGTCGGGAGCAGGTTGCGCATTCGAGTTTTTTTGCGGGTTCGGGCTCCGAGGTGGAACCCGTGACCGTTTCCCGGGACCTGCTCCAAGAACTCAAGTACTTTTAAAAGAAAGCACGTCTCTGAGGCCTCAAAATGCAGAACTTATCCATCTCTACTCTATACCATACAATCTTCAAACCAAAGCAATTATACCCCTCTAACCCATTCAAATATGACTTTCAAAATGGTGGTCGAATGCAAAAACTGCCTCTCTTTCACTTTTGGCGAGGTTCAAAAGTGCCACTCTCGAAATGCACCAATCAGAATGCAGAAAACATAAGTACTTTGCAAATCCAATATGGCTGCCGTGCTGGTTAAAGTGCAAAACTGCAGTTCCAACAAATGTTCGGGTACAAAACCGTCACTCGAACAAATGTTCGGGTTCAAAACTGCCATTCTAACAAATGTTCAGGTACAAAATCGCCACCCTAACAAAAGTTCAGGTACAAAACTGCCACTCTAACAAATGTTCAGGTACAAAACCGCAACTCCAACGAATTTTCTAGTTCAAAACTGCCATTCAAACAAATGTTCAGGTACAAAACCGCCACTCTAACAAATGTTCAGGTACAAAAATGCCACTAAGTTGAGTTGAACTGCAAAACATCGACTATTCAAAATACATTTGTTTTTTAGAGCAGAAAAAAACATAAAAATGATTGATTTGAAAATGCAAATCTAAAAATTTTTTAAAAAGGTTGCAAATAAAAAAAGGTACAAAAAAAGTTTAAGGTGAAAATGAAAACTTTTTTTTTTACATTTCGCTTCGTGGATAGGGGCAGTTTTGTTTTTATATCCCTCTTCCATAATAGGTATTCAATAAATAATAATAAAAAAGATATATTCTATAAAATAACCAATATATTTTATAAAATTCTCAACAGAAACTTGTAACATAAATGTATTTTTTTATAATAAATGTTATATTATTTTAATGCACTTGTGTTCATATTTCTTGAGAAAATGCTAATGGAAATAACAAGTATCACTTTTACACAATAAATATGTATTTTACTGACAGCAGAACATTTGCTATCCAAACCAAAGGAAAAATCATACATGAATACGTACAACAAATAAATATTCAACCACAGTTGAAACCATTTTACCACATCAGCATGTAATACTCACAAATCAAATTAACAATTATACTATTGTGAGTTATCGACAAATCAAACGCAAGAATAGGCATTTTTCAAGATGGCGGATCCTTGCTAATTTGATGTGTAAATAATAAAAATATAAAGTGACTATGTACAGGGCGCATCAACACATCTGATAAATTATAGATCAGAATCGCTTGGGCCATTCTCGTTCTTGACGAAACATGTACCCGAATTGCGCCTAGCTACTCGGAATAATTTGTAATAAATTATCTATGGCATCTGAGCGTCATTTTTTGCCGTGATTTGAACTGTCAAAGTTTGAGCGTGGTAGGTCGCAAAAATCAATTTATCAAATAAACACAAGTAATGTTGTTTTTATACATAGTTCATTCTTCAAGGAATGTGTTTCTGTAAATATAATGTACGATAGCTCAAAATAAACCCACAAAATTTTCGTTAAAGTTATCTCAGAAACAACATTTAGTTAGGATGACTTCTTGGCAGTAAGCCGATGAAATGTTCTGTTTTGGAATACAATCTCTTTGGTTTGGATAGTGAATATTCCGCAGTTCATACTTTCAACACAGAAAATGATTAATTTAATGTACAAGATCAGGTATAAGTTATGCAATGAACGCCTTGACTGCCTCCAGGATGTTGGGCAGCTTCTTGCCGTCGAGGATCAGCACCTTGCGGCACGGCACCATCTCTTTGTCTTCCTCCAGCCAGTTCCCCGTGAGGCCGGAATCCTTCTCCGTGGTGACCGTGAACTCAAAACTGTCGCTGGCCTCGCCCAGGATCACTTCCTCTTCAGCGTTGGAGTAGATTATGAGCGGTTCTTTGCTTTTGCTCTTTTTCGCTGAAAACAAAATGCGGCGATATTTATTTATTTTATTTTAAATGCACATTTACAGTTATACATAACCAATAATAAACATACATTTTTTTTTTTATTAAGTAATAATAGCATTTTTAAATTGAAGAATATTTAGTTTAAAAATATCTATATCAGGGGCAGGAAATTTAGTAAAAGAATCATTTTTCCGAGCGGCATTACTAATGGTAAGTTAATTCTGCATCTCGGAACAACAAAAGTTCTGTGTCTGCGCGCTCTTGTGAAGTTGTCGGGGGCATAAAACTCAAATTTTTGTAATATATCGGGAATACAGATGTTACCGTTTAAAAGTTTATATGCTGTTGTCAGCAAAGCAGTTTTCCTTCTTTCGGCGAGGCTATTAATACCCAGCATGCCAGACAAAAAGGCTGATGGATATAACAAGGGATAATATCCGAAGTCTCTAAGATATAAATATCTCAGAAACTTCTTTTGCACTTTCTCAATCATTTGAGAGTATGTTAAATCCACTGGTCCCCATATTACTGAACCACTTTCCAAAATGCTACGTACTAAACTATAGTATAGCAAACGAATCGCGGCTGAGCTGCAAAAGTGTCTGGAGTTGCTTAGCACAAATCCTAGCATTCTTAGAGCTTTGCCGCATATCGTTTCTATGTGGACGTGAAATGTTAGGTGTGCATCAAATGTGATTCCCAAATCTCTCAAAATAACAATGTGCTGAAGAGACGAATAAGACATTTTGTAGTTATAGTAAATCGTTTTGTTCGCCTTGGTGTAGCACATGATAGAGCATTTCTTAATATTAAATCCTAATTTATTGGTGTGACTCCATTCGACGATAGAATTTATATCACTTTGTAGCTGCAAGCAATTTTCCAAAGATATAATGTGACGGCAAAAAACCTGATATTTCCGAATATGTATTATTATTTAATGAACAGGCAGCGTTCTTTTGATGAGTTTGTAACTAATTTTACAATAAGTTTTACAATAATTGAGATGATTTAATTTTTAAAAAATATTTAATTAAATGAAGACAATATTAGCAAAACTCAATCGAAAATCTGAATACAGAAAAAGATACGGTCAAGGTGTATTGTTAAAATTTTTTTGAGTGCCCAGCGAGATTTAACATCAGGACAATTTATTTTATGGTGTGGCCGCACCAAAAAATAATGCAGTGCATTTTTTCACATAATTTCGAGGAACATTCTGCTTTTTAGACTAGCCACACTGATAATTATTATTTTAGCAAAAGTACACTTGAAACAGCGTGTCGTCCTTGTTCCTTTAACCTAGGGTTAAAATTTAAATTTAGCTATCTGTTGAAACAGACAACCCTGGAAAATGAAAGATCAAATCATAAAAAGTTGTAAAATGGGATGTAGATTCACCAGTTTCCTGAAACTATGTATGAAGTACTGTATTTTATACAATGCAAGCAACCAAACATACATTCATTTTTATATAATATTGAAAGAAGGGTAAATGCAGGTAACTCCATTAACAAAAACTGTCCAAAGAAGCGAAGCTAGCAGTTCATAATGGAGTGCTGGTACCCTGATGTATGGCAATGAGGTGTGGAACAGGCAGAGGAAGGATGAAAGTAGATGAAGGTTTGTCCGGGTCTTGGCGGTGGATGCGTCTGCCCACCAGCTGCATGGCAGGCCGAATCGGGAGGGAATAATTGAGAGAGACCCTTTGACTTCTCTCTCGGAACATCGCCATGCACGGCAGTGGGTGGGATGGATTCATACTTCTGTCACTCCTGGACACACTGACACCCAGATTCCTACCCACCCTTTATACCCTTTTCCTTCCCAGATCTTCCTCACCTTCCTTTCCTAAAAAGACCCTCCACACAGCATTCCCAAAGATGACATAGGCCCTGAGGGGAATTATATTCCCCAGGGCCTCCTGTGTGGAGCTAATGTAAAAAAAAAGACTGAACACTGTAGAAATGAGATCCCTGAGGCGTACATGTGGTAAAACCATGTATGATCTTGTGAGAAATGTAGAGATCCACAAAGAATGCAAGGCTGATGTAAGCGTAATGAGTGAGATTAAGAAAGGGACGCTCGGATGGTTTGGGCATGTAGGGCGAATGAATGAAGAAAAGGGTGTAAGTAGTATATATATATATGACATAAATGTGCATGATAATGTGCATGACATAAATGTGCAAGAAGTCGGGGATGCCCGAGGAAGACAAGGCACGACCAAGTGAATCAGAAGCTTGAGTCGGGCCATGCCAAGAGTCAGAATAATAAAAGAGTATGTATGAGACGATGTTTGAATGTGAACGAGGCGAGGAGTGTGTGCCAAAACCGAGTTGTTTGGCGGTCCTCTGCCTACCCCTGTGTTGAAACAGCGTGGTAGTTAATTAGTTAGATTCTTTGGAGCTTGTGCACCATGTAAAAAGAGAATTGAGTATTATATTTACATCTTTTGGTGGGGTCTGCCTTGTACATCTTGCAGATCATAACGAAATAGTCAAAGTTGTACGCTTCGTTCTTTATCTGCGCCTTCTCAAGCTCCGTGCGGAGTGAGTCAAATAGCGGTAAGCTGATCTGCGGAGGGATGTTGACCAGGCGTTCACTGAGCAGCAGCGCGCTGCGGGAGGCGAGGACGCGCTCCACAAAGGCGCGAGTGCCGGGACTGGCGTGCTCCTCGGCCAGGTCGGTTAGAAGCTTGCGGATCTGCTGGATTGATTCGCATTCCTGGAAGGATTGTGATTGAATATTAGTTTATTTTATTTTTAACAATGAGTAAAACCTCAAATTGTAAAATTTAATCAAATGAAGACAATATTAGAGAAACTCAAATAAAATTCTGAGAAGAGAAAAATCAGAAAAAGATAGGTAGATGGTAGAGTTGCGCCCCGGCGAAGCAAAGGTCCTGGGTAGAGCATGCAATACCGTTATATCGTTACTGCAATTTCGCGCTGTTTTCAGTACCGCAAAAGCAAGGTTAGAAATGCAAATTTCGCAGTATTAAAAATGAACCGTGATAGGGAAATCCCTGCTACGAACAGTGCATCGGGGAATTCCCGAATCCCCTAAAGCAAACTAACGTTTGTTTGTAATCTTACTCAGTCTCACTCGCAAGTCGGACAAGTGAGTGACTAATCTGTCGTATTTTATTTGTTTACTACGTGAAAGCGTAAAAAAATAATCATTTTGACTAATATATTAACGTATTATACTTCTATCCGTGTATCAAACTTTTTTTTGTAAAAAAATGAATACTACAAATAATGATATTAAATTAAAAGACTTCAAAAGTTCTAATAAAGTGTGGAAACATTTTTTTGCGATATACAGATCGTCAATCAGTGAAGTGTAAACTCTGTCCAGGTATTATTAAAACTAGTGGACGATCAACAAGCAGACTACATACTCATTTACGCACTAAGCACGGAATTGGAGCTAAAAATGTTAACTCCGACGAGATATCAGAAGAGGTTGATTGTCCTAGCACAACACCAACTACGAGCCGCAGCCAATCTACCGAGGTAGCAGCTACAACCTCAGCCTTAATTGACGAAGATGACCACATCGAAAAACTACAATCACTGGCGAAAAAATCACACTATTTCAAAACCCGATTCTCTTTCTATAAAAGTGTCCCGTATGGTGGCAAAACATGGATTACCATTTAAAGTTTTCGTAAGTTCAGAAGATATACGGTCTTTTTTACTAATTTCACAATTTCGCAAATTTTGCAGTATTACATGTCCGATAACGCAATATCGCGGTATTGAATATATACTGCGGTATTGCATGTTCTGGTCCTGGTTTCGAATCCCAGATGTGACCGCATCTTTTTCTGATTTTTCTGTTCTCAGTTTTTTGATTGAGAAAACTAAATATGAACAGCAGAAAAGTCAATAGATGACGCGTATTAAAAATAAAAAAAGGATAAAAGTTTATCCAAGACACTATCTAGATAGCATTTAGTTCGGGTTTGAATCTTGCAATCATACATAAAGATAGAAGACACTATCTAGATAGCATTTAGTTCGGGTTTGAATCTTGCAATCATACATAAAGATAGAAGACACTATCTAGATAGCATTTAGTTCGGGTTTGAATCTTGCAATCATACATAAAGATAGAAGCCAATAAAAATATGTATCAAGAAAATGAAGATAAGTAGTTCGTAATAATATAAAAAAATTATTGTTCTTTTTCATATTTTTGTTTAGATTTGTTAGTATTATCTTCAATGAATTTTTTTTCCTGCCAACCTTAAAATTCCCTTATTTGGGACAAAATGTTGTGTATCCGATTATATAAAATAATATACAAGAGTCCGATAGAGAATAGTTTTCTGATATTGTTTTTGTATATTATGCTTACCACTCTCGGCTGTAATGAGACAGCGGTGGTAATACCAAACACATCATTGGCGTCATTATACTCTTCATCCATATCATCCTCGGCCATGTCGGGTTCACTCTGCTTTATTACACTGCCGATGTTGCTCTGGCCTGCAAATATAAAAGGAATTATTACCATTATTTTCACAGAGAAAAACCAAAAACATTTCAAACTTATTCACTGGAGCGATTTTTGCCATATATTGGCGCCATTTTAAATGTCTCCAATTGATTTTTGGATAAAAAAGGCAATTATCTCCTTGATTCGGCAATTTTTTTTTTTTTTTAAATATTTGTAGTTCCCACGTTTGTTATTTTGGACTTAAAACGAAGCTATTGAAATGCTTTATCTATTTTTTTTTTCACATGAGCTCCAAACAGGAGGCCCTGAGGAAAATGATTTCCCTCAGGGCCTATGTCATCTTTGCTGCTATTTGACTATTTTACAACGATGTTAAAAATAATTTTTTAAAATATTTTTTGCTCAGAATTTCTGATCAGCTGTTTACGGTTAAAATTAAGTATTTTTTTCATGGATATGCACCTTTTATAATCAAGTACACCACAGACAATAAACAGAAATCGAAAATATTCTATGAATACTCGAATAAGTACCTCTCATAAACTGCCGTGAGAGGATTGCTTTTAAGTTTATTATGGTTTAGCGCACTTGAAGTGAAATATCACAAAACTGCGCTATACATATGTTACGTTATTATTATCATTAAAAGTTTCATAAATTACTACATGAATGAAACTAGATGTCTTTTATAGTAATTAAGGTGAAAAAAGGTTTTATAAAAAAATATTTGAATTAAGCGTGCCAAGTGATTTTGAAAGTTTACCAATGGCTTTTTTGTTTAGGTACTGCCCATTTGATTACTTTGATGCATGTAGAAAATCGACTCAGGAGCATATTATTGGCCATATTATTGTGGTGATTACCCGCACTTTTATTAAGTAAAGATTTTGGAAATTACACTACGTTTCAACTTTATTACCATAAGAAATAACATTATTTATGCGTTAAACCACTTACTCGTTAATACGGAATATTTTTTATTCAAACAGTTAGATTTAGCTTTATTATTACGAAAAGTGAGTATTTATTTCGGGGGAGACCAATAAATATGCAAAAAATATGCATTTAACCTTTTCCCCGCGTTGAACTACTCCGTTTTTTCAATACCCATACGCGGTACATGTATATGTCATATTTCAAATACCTATCCATCCAATTTTATGTCAAATTACAGCATATTATGGCATGATTTATCATACTATATAAACAGATGAGATTATTATCTACAATTTGAAACCAAATCGTCGTCTGTAAACACTCCTAGATGATTATAAAAACAAAAACATTAAATTCCATACAAAAACGTCCCCTTGTTATCTTAAAGACAGCGCCATTTATCCGCGTGCTTGTACTCAGGACACTGCGTTGATAGACACAAGTGGTACCTCAATCACTTATTATTATTAATTCGTATAAACAAGTTCTAAAACTTCTGATGACACTAAAATTAATAAAATTTTTATGTAAATTCAAAATCACAGTTTCACAACATAAACAAACGTGTGCGAATACGCGCGATCTCGACAATAAATATTATTGACGCTTGTCCAATTTGGTCAGTCGGAATCGAATGCATGCGCGTGCGCAAACTACTAGCGCCATCTGTGGAGTAAATTGTGAACTATACACTCAAAGGCACGAGGACACATTCACTTGATTATAGATGTTTTTTACGAAATACAATTTTACTTTCGAAATATGCCTGAAGATGTCAGCATCGTGATAGTTACACGAATGTCCTAGCGAGTGGGAAAAAATACTGCGACATAGTAGCGCTGTGATATCGGCAGTCGAAGTTAGTGTAACAAGGGCTGATACGGGCGCGTGTGAGGCATGGCTTTTGCTGTATCAACTGTTGTTACGATTGCGTGAAAAAAGTTAACATTTTAATTTTGTTAAAATTAATTCACACACGCAGTAACGCCATTGTTTATTCATCGTTTTTATTTTAACATTTCATAGACAATTAATCAATGCTGCCAATCATAGAAAAAATATTTTTGCATAAAACAAAGTGAATGCATTATTGACTACAGTCGTATTAGCTCTTGTTAATTTATCAAGGATACCAACATAACAGTGACAGGTACGGCCGCGGATTTCCGCGGTGTCGGTTCGCGAAGTGAATTTTGGTTTTATGCAATTGAAAATTAAAATGCATTATTTTCCGCCGCCCCAAAGCCAAAAAGTTTCCTTTTATAGTAATTAAGGCGAATCTAAAGTTTTTTTCCTAAAAATTATTCGTAATAAGCGTGGCCAGTCCGAACCGATAATTAGCATTATTAAAACACGTAGTACAATTTCCATAATCCGTGCCTAAAAGATGGTCAGTTTTTACAATAATTAGCAATATATGCACAAATATGCCAAGTGAGTGCCACCATGTGAGAAAAGAGCACAGAGTTTGCACAACAACATAAAATATTATGAAATAGTAAAGTTTATAACGATCACAAAAGAAAAACCGATTTGATTCGCGATTTTTATCATTATTCAATAAACGTACAGAAAAAAAAATAGCACCGTGTTATGACAAGAATAATTAGATAAGTTTATAGTGCACAAATACTAACCTATTATTATGTTAGAAAGTTCAGACAGATTGACATGTGCTTTTAAAAACAATTGTTGAAGTAACGCCTTGATTCCGTGGAAATCTGAGTCCTGAGGATTCCTGCCTTCAAAGTCAACCTGAATCTCCTAAAACACAAGACGATAATCAAAATATTAGCATGTTTCTACGATGTTTTGTGGACAATATGGATTGAGGTTATGACAAACAGAAAAAGTTGCTAACTTCGTTCCCCGTGTAGATATCGGGGTTGCTATCATCGTCAGAATCTGAACTTCCACTACTTCTGTCGTCCCTGTTCATGGGATCTTCGCCATAAGCGCGTTTTTTCAGAGGATTCGACATTTTATTACACTGCGTTCGCGACACCGGCTCAATGTGTTTTTAAAATGTCGTTTTGACAGCGAAAGTCAAAGTGTTGCCTCTCTTACGAAAAGTGTGTTGTAAAGAAAAAATCGAATGAACAAGAACTTTTGCTAGGTAGGTACTACTACTTACTACACTGAGGCCAACTTCCAACACCGAACGTTCGGATGATTATACAGAGGGGTAGTTTGTGCGTTGGGTGTTTGAGTTCGAGTCGACCCAAGATCGCTCCAGAGGCGGTAAACAACAGCCGAATCAAAGGCGTAGGCCGGGTAGGCCCAACTCGAACTCGAATATCAGTCTGCGCTCGGCAGTGATGTGATGTCTCGGAAAATTTTCATAGATATAGGTAGAATTTTTTTTAGGGAAAAAACACAAAAATCTAGGGAAATTCCGAAATGATAACATGGTAAAAAATTCTGGAGGAATTCTGTACCTCACACGAACTCATTCTGAAATCTAGTGAAATTAAAATTTTGGGCATACCATCTCTGGCACTGCCCCTGGTAGGCCGTCTCTTATAGTTTGTTAATTAATTTGTATCTTGATAATTGTTTATTTCATGAATACAGCAATATTTATACTGATCATTTTAAATAGTTTATGAAACTGTCGTAAAATTTAAGGTAATTTTTCGGGATTAGTGTCCGGTTATTACGAATAATTTTTAGAAAAAAACTTTAGATTCTTACATCCTTTTAAAGTGATTAAGGCGAATCTAAGTTTTTTTTCTAAAAATATTCGTAATAACTATGGACACTAATCCCGAAAAATTACCTAATTTTTTTCTGGAAAAGAGTCAATATGTCTAAAATTTGATTTGAAAATGACATATTTCCGTTGTCTGGTTATTCCCCCTTAACCATAAAGTTTATGCTTGGAGAAGATACGGCTTTGCAAGCGGAGGACATTATAATTAAAACACTGGGCATTACTCGATTTTAAATTTGCTCCCTCCATCACTGTTAGTATTACATTTATGAGAAATTCAATTTGAAAGACTGGAGAATTTAGGACTCTTTAGGGCTGGAGAATTTTTATGAAATGACCTTTACAAAAGCTTACAAATAAGAATTTTTTAATTTTTACACAATTAGTTATTTACAATGTTGCTGGCCGTGAAGATGAAAGGTTTTTGACTTTATGGATACGACTGTCTGAAAAGATGAGTTTAGCTCTAAATTCCGCCGAGTAGGTGATTATTCTTAAATCATGTGGCAGTCCATTCCAGGCTTTAGGTCCTGACATCCCGAAAGTACGAACTTAGTATCTGGTGTGTGCTTTGGTTCCTTTAACCTTCCGATAGCTGATGACGCTGCTGACCTCAGGGTTGACTGTCGAGAATTGGAATTTTTTTGGAATACACATTTCCGATAAGGGGTCTTAATGGACGACCCCTAAGTAAGCCGGAGCCATTCCGTTAAGGGACTTGAATACCATCCAGCAGAGCTTAAACTGAATTCTTTCAGGAAATTTGAGCCAGTGAAGATTTTTGAGATGATCTGTGTTTGGGAATATTTAGATACGTCAGTGATAAGACATCTGTGACAATAATATGAAATAAACAAAAACAAATATTTTTTAAACCACATTTATTCTAAAAACCATAAAAATGATAAAAAAAAATAGGGATGACATTATTAATGGGGAAAGTTACATAATGTGAGTATAAAATTATAAAACGCAAATAATAATAGATTATGAACTTAACCTAATTGAAAACAATGAAAAATTACAAATGAAACACTAATAAAAAAACTTTCACTCCAATTTGGCTCAAAACCAAAGTTTCAAAAACATTATAACATTTTTATACATTATTAATAAGAATGTTACTTAGCTACTACTATATTTATTTTAAAGTAGTTTTAAATACGTTTGAACTGTTTTGGTTATGAACCAAAAAAACCCCACAAAAAATTATATATATATTTTAAAGGGAAAAACAAGTACCTACTTAAAATGTTTAAAAATAGCTCCTTAAACTTATAGATAATATTCATTTTGTCACGCGGCAACATTTTAAAAACAATTTTGGTTATGAACTAAAAAACCCAAATAAAATTATACATTTTTTAGGGGGTAAAATCAAGTACCTACTGAAAATGATCAAAAATTTCTTCATAAACTTATAGATAATAATTAATTTTTTCACGCGGCAACATTTTAAAAACCGTTCTAATATTTTTTCACAAAGTATACGTCAATCTTTGGTTGTTCGCATTGGCGGTGCTGAAATACAAATATTTTGATTCGAAAAGCCAATTAATAAACTCTCCTTAGTACAAAAATAAATTATTTTGCCATTACACATCAACAAATGTTGTTTAATATCTAATTTACTACTTAAAAATATCAAAAAAGAAGAACAAAAAAAAGATAAAATAACTATGAAAAAAAAAAAAAAATTTAAAAGCATAACACAATAAAACAACATAATGTACCGCCACTAAATGTGTACACAAAGATATATATATCACTCAAAATGAAGACATCAGTAATAAAATGCAAAATATCTATTAAAAAAATTAGTTTACAAATATTTAAGGTTTAAAAATGAAAAGTTTTTACAATAATTTTAGCATTTTCAACGAATGGACAAGAAATCAATGCTTATTTTTTTAATGCATATCAATAACACTTATTATTACATTTTAACAATAATCTTTTGCAACACGCGTACAGTCGTCCATATTTTGTTACATATAGTAGTCCCAGAGATAGGTCGTATGTATGACATCGAAGAACGATCTCTCTCTGGCGCCACCATATTAATAATTTATTCAAAGAGAGAAGATGCAACTTGTGATTTCATTTGGCCACAAGTTAAATAGTTTTTCAAAAATTCGAAACCAACAAAATATCAAATAAACAATATTTTCAGTACGGCAAGAAATAATACCTAAAAATTCGAAAGTAATAATATTATTTAATATCAATAAAAAAATTTATTAAAAAGATGCCAAATATCATTGTGGTAACTTTATAATTTTATAGAAAACTATTCGCATTAGGAAATTTAACGTATAATTAATTTTCGTTATTTGTTTTTGGGGTGTTATGCCGTGTTGCGCTACCTCCTTCTTTAGCCAACGTTTCGGACATCGTTGCAGTGTCCATCATCAGGGCAGATCCGGCAGATCCGGTAGATACATCTACCGGATCTGCCCTGATGATGGACACTGCAACGATGTCCGAAACGTTGGCTAAAGAAGGAGGTAGCGCAACACGGCATAACACCCCAAAAACAAATAACGAAAATGCTTTTGGCCGTGAAAATCTTAAAACGTATAATTAATTATTTATTTGGAAAAGCTTAGGTGAAAGATTTTTAGAAATATGTATTATAACTTTTTAGTAAGTAGATAAAAGTATATGAATGATATTAAAAATCTTAAAGAATTATTTTTTAAAGTTAATTGTAGTGAATTCTAATTATGTAAATAATTTAATTAAAATGGATTCAAAATATTTATGTATTACTATGCATTAATTATTTTTAAATCCCTAGTGAATATGTTTCAATATCTTTCTTTTATTGTCAGTGAGGTTGTTTATTTATTGGTGTTATAAAAAATACTGCAGTATATTTTGTTGTATGGTTTGAATGTTATATTTTTATTTTTGTGGGTGTGAACATTGTTATAAATACTTTAAATACTTAGTAAAAGATGAATATTAAAAGTTTCTGAGCTATTTGTTTACATATGAAAAATATAACTGATTTTAAAATAACAAAAAACAAATTATAAAAATTAAAAATAACTCGCTAGTTACAAACGTGACATAATACAAAGTTGGTAGCTAAAATAATGTTATGGTGGTTTAAATATACAACAATCAAATTTTTTTTTTACTTTTATGCAGTGATGTCACCAGCCGATTTCCAACAATTGTAAAAAAATATATATTTAAAAAAACAAATTGATGAATGAAATCCAAAAATTCTTAAATTTTATTGTTTATATTTAATGATAGTTACTCACAATGCCAAAAACTATAAAATTTGTTAATATTATTTGTCAATTGTTACACCTGATGCCAAAACTTTATAAACTGATTATTTATATTTGTCAATAGTTACGCATGATGCCAACACTCTCTAAACTGATTATTTATATTTGTCAATAGTTACTTATGTTGCAAAAACTCTCTAAACTGATTATTTATATTTGTCAATAGCTACTCATGATGCCAAAACTCTCTAAACTGATTACATATTTATATTTGTCAATAGTTACTCATGATGCCAAAACTCTCTAAACTGATTATTTATATTTGTCAATAGCTACTCATGATGCCAAAACTCTCTAAACTGATTACATATTTATATTTGTCAATAGTTACTCATGATGCCAAAACTCTCTAAACTGATTATTTATATTTGTCAATAGCTACTCATGATGCCAAAACTCTCTAAACTGATTACATATTTATATTTGTCAATAGCTACTCATGATGCCAAAACTCTCTAAACTGATTACATATTTATATTTGTCAATAGTTACTCATGATGCCAAAACTCTCTAAACTGATTATTTATATTTGTCAATAGCTACTCATGATGCCAAAACTCTCTAAACTGATTACATATTTATATTTGTCAATAGTTACTCATGATGCCACTAAACTGATTATTTATATTTGTCAATAGCTACTCATGATGCCAAAACTCTCTAAACTGATTACATATTTATATTTGTCAATAGTTACTCATGATGCCAAAACTCTCTAAACTGATTATTTATATTTGTCAATAGCTACTCATGATGCCAAAACTCTCTAAACTGATTACATATTTATATTTGTCAATAGTTACTCATGACGCCAAATACTCTCAATATTGCTATTTATATTTATCAACACATGACAAATTCTTTCAAAACTGATTATGTATTTATCAAAAGTGTTTATAAGGCTGAAAAACTGTCAAATTTTATAATTTATATTTGTTAATAGTTACTCATGATACCAAATACTCTCAATATTGCTACATATTTATCAAGTGATGCCGAAACTCTTCAAATAGATCACGTATTTATCCACTGGAGCGCTTTTTGCCACAAGATGGCACCATTTAAAATACCTCGGATTGCTTTAGGCTGCCAGTTTTAGGCAAATTTTCCCAAGATAAAAAAAAATTTTTTTTTCAATTTTTCCATATTAAAATTTGGAGGTATGATTTTTTAATATCGGCGGAAAATATTCAAAATGGTCACCAAAAATCACGAGCAATCGGAGGAAAAAGTTATAAATCGTACCGTCACTCGAGTGGATTTATATTTATCAATAGTTACTCATGATGCCAAATAATCTCAATATTTCTATTTATATCGATAGTTACGCATGAGGACAAAACTCTGAAATCTGATTATATTTAATTAACCCGCCATTATTCAGCTTTCACATTAGGGGGCATACATTAATTACGCGATGCTCAAAAGGGGGGGGGTCCAGCAAAATCTCACGTTACTTTAAAAGAATATACGGAGTGGCCCAAATTTATCCCACCTAGATTGAAAGAAAATCAGTTCAAGTAATTAGTGTATGCCCCCTTACTTATTAAGTGAAAGTAAAAGTTTCTCCGTGAAAGAAGGTTTCCGTAATTTTTAGAACAAAGAGATTCTGGAAACACTTGGAAACCGTTTGGATGACAACACTGCTTGAAAGTAGATTTGTACCTTATTAGTTTAGCCACAACCAGAACACAAAAAATATACGCTTGATGTAGAAAAAAAAAATGTGCTTAAATAAAAATCCTACAAAATAACATACATTATTAAAATAATTTGATAGATTTTACAATTAATAAAATAGTACATAAAATTGTTCAATCTATTGGCATCCAATTATAATATAATTTTTTTTTAAATCATAATAATTAAACATTTAACAAGTATTTATGATTACTTACTTAATAAGTTCAGATATAAATTTTATTGCATAATATATTTTAGGTATGATCAAATGTACAGGCGTTAAGGGAACGTCTGCGCGACCTTTTTCATACAAAACTTAAATTTGAGGCCAAAATACTCCCGCTGGAGTGCTTTTTGCCACAATATGACACTATTTAAAATACCTCAGATTGCTTTGCTGCCAATTTTCCCTTATTTGTAAACAAATCAACAAAAGATGGAAGAATTCATTGGCTATATATAACTATGATCAGTTTGTATGTCTCCATATTAAATTTCGGAGATATGTTTTTTTTTATTGTGGGCGGAAAATATCCGAAATGAGCTCCAAAAAATCGCAAGCAATCTGAGAAAATTTTGCCTTAATCCAAATTTAAGTTATGTATGAAAAGGGCCGTTGCTCATGTCTTCAGAAAAATCTAAAACGATAGTATAATATTCATATATTAATAATACGTAGGAGAAACGTTATTTGAACACAATTGCATGATTATTTTATGCGAGATTTAATGCAAGATTAAGGCATTGCAAGAAGGGGTTGGATTTTGCAATAGACACCCCTATCTAACGGCACTTTCAACTTGTGAATACTCTTGGATTGTCCGCTGATGCAAGGTGTTGGGATTGAACTCTGGGCAAGAGAGTGCAAGGCAAGCGTACAACCATCAGCCACCAATCCACTTTCACAAATACAATTTATTTTAGATATGTACATGTTTTTCGGCTAAATTCAGTTGCAAGATTTTTGAGCAAATTTTGTGATTTTTCCAAAACAAAAAGGTTACGTTTTATTGGTTATTTCAAAGAGAGTTTTATTTGTCCTGGGTTAAGAATAACCTGACAATATTTAAATTCTTTCTATTTTCACCATTGTAAGTGGAAAATGTTGCTTGTGCAATGATGGCTTGTGATATCTGGGTGGAAACCCAAGGCATTTGTTCAATCGGCTGCAAATCGGTTACACACAAACACTTACCCTGATCAGGATGGCCAACCTTTTGATAGGAAAAACCACCAGAAAAAAAAAAACTTGTAATAATTATGAAACACTTTGGGCCTAATTTTCAATTTCTGTGAATTTTCTGATATTAGTTCAGTTCTGTGAAGCAACAGAATATAATAAATTAAATTAGAAATTTGATGAATTGTTCAAATCTGAGAAACAACCCGTTTAGTTTATTGATACGCTAGCGCAGACCCGTGAAAAATTACGGGATATTATAATTTCAATTTTGAAAGAAATTTAAATAATTTTCTGTAAAAAAAATATACTTTATTGTAACAAGGGTACTTTATCGCTTTTCTGAGTTTGTCCTAACAAAAACCTCCAATTTTGAAAATTAAACCGGAGCTATAGATGTAAATCTATAAACTATGTCACACAAATTTTATGATTTTTTGACCTCCCCCTCACGTCCCTGTCACACACATCGTCACATTTGTGAGACCCCTCCCCTCTAGTGTGACGTCACATATTGTGCAATTTTACATCTAAAAATAATCAAAAGAGTAGTTCAAAATTTTTCTATCTAAGTTTTTCGTTTACTTTTAAGTTTTGTGTTTTAATAATTTAGATTTTTACATATGACGTCACCGAGCTGATGACCCCCCTTGATTTACTACGTGAATTAATAGGTTTTACGACGTTTTATTCGCGATACACGCATTTATTGCGACCGTTAAATTCGCGGCAAATTATGACAGCGCATTGTCATGGATGAAATCATTTTAAAAATATTCCAGGGTGACTAGGTGAATGAGACTTTTAGCATCACCTAGAGTAATGATGGCGCAAGCGATTCTGACACTGTTCTTCATACAAATTCTGTAAATAGAAGGGTCAAAATCGCAGATAAAAAGTTTTTCGTCGACAATATTATTCAAATATTTGAATTATTTTCTCGCGCATGCGCATATGACGCACGCAACGGAGCGGCTCCGGCCAACCAGGGGTGAAAACTAAGTGCTTCATTATTATTTTATTAAAAATGATGCCACAAAGTACTTTTATAATGATCATTATTGAATTTATGACCTTTTTGTTTTGGAAAATAGACATTATTGGAAAACATCTTCTAGCAAAATTAAAGCACAGTTGCGGCGAGATATGCAGTTTTTATAACAAAGGATAAACATTTACTGGAGTAAAATTATATTATTAATATTTTAATAGTACTTTTAAGGGTTTCTTCTGATTGTATTTGTTGTGCGAGAATTAAAGAAAAACAGTATTGTAAAATACTACAAAGTTCTGCCTTATAAACTAATTTTAATATAGTTACTAAATATAATTTTATAATCTTTTTAAATAGTTTGTTTTTTATATTTTGTGTACATTAATGGAAGCTTACATTATTGGTTATAGGCAATGACGGACTAATGACCAAAAGTAAATTAAAGAAAATCGTAAATAATTCACAAGTGATTTGATCCACTTTGATCGATACAAATCATCAAGTCTTTTCGATCAAAAGATTATTTTTATATATATGTTCGGCAGATGCAACATTTAATTTTGATCATAAGATTTCAAATTTTGAAAAAAAAGGGCATAAAAAACTGTAGATATTATTATTTAAGTCGCCAAGAATCAGCTATTTGTCTTGCTTAGCGAAATGATGACTACAAATGAATATGTTGATTGAATTTGAATATTCGTAAAGTTTTACGGTGTTTTTTTTATATCAAATAAAAACTTTAAATTAAATGAATACAATATTAGTGAAACTCGATAGAAAATCTGGAAAACAGAAAAATCAGAAAAAGAAATGAAGATATCAGAAGAAGATGGTACCTCTGGGACTCGAACCCAGGACCTTCGGCTTTCTGGGCCGCGACTCTACCAACTGAGCTAAGGTGTCCCTGACCAGATTTTCGATTGAGTTTCGCTAAAATTGACTTCATTTAATTAAATATTACAATTTCAGGTTTTACTCATTAAGTTAAAAAAAAAAATAATAAAAACTTTTATTTTGTTTTTTCACTGAAATTTTCTTTTCTGTTTGTAACGTGTTGTAAGCAAGCAATGCATGAGTGTAAGTAGGAACTGTGATCATATCAACTTTCACTGTGATATGTTTATCAAACTACAGTTTTCAAACAGATATATTTCATACAATTAAACCACAATTCTAAAAGAAGGCAAAACAAAAAAAAAACAGAAAGTTTCATTGGGACTTCTTGCAGTTATTGGCAGTTTTCCACTATTTTAAATCAAATGGAATTTTCTAGAAAGTACTTTGTTTAAACGAGGTATAAATGTATTGTATATACATATATTCCAAAATAGCTGCAAAATGATATTCATTGTGAAGCACAATTTAAAAAAAATCATTTTCAAATTATACACTTCAGTTCTTACAAAAAACTACTGGGAACAAATCCTAATGGAGTATTTCATCATCTTTGATTAACTGCTCGTCAATTTGCTTTAATCATAGGATTAACAAGGCTGTAAAAGCGTACATTACATACATACAGGAGGCCCAAAGGAAAATAATTTCCCTCAGGGCCTTTGTCATCTTGGGGACGCTGAATCTTGGATGAGGGTCTTTTTGAGGAGAGGAAAGAGTGAACACAGGTCTTGAAGAGAATCATGTTGTAGGAGGGAGGAAACAGAGGCCGGCAAATCGTTCCACAGCCGAGCTGTTGAACTCAAGAACGAGCCTTTCAAATGATCCGTTCTCGTGTGACAAATGTCAACTGAGCGCGCTTTTGACGATGGGATCAATGACACCACTAGTTCCTCATAGCTTTTTCCAATGAAATACTAGTAGACTTGACGTCTGTGCTCTAAAGATTGCAATAAAGGTATTTGATACAACAAATACGATAATATATACATTATTAAACGAGTGGTGCTAATCGACAGATAACTCGGAGATAGTGAAATATTAAATCAAAGCATTGGATATGACGCCTTGATTATACAATAGAAGCTATTACCAGAAATAATTCAATAAGAAACTAGAGTACATATTGTAAAGTTTGCATTAATAAACATTATTCTCTGTTGCTGAACAACATCATCAGTCTTAAACTATATTTCTTTAGGATCATAGCTATTTAAATATATGCTCTTAGATTTCTAAGTATTCTTCAACATATCAATGAAATATCTTCTTACAGAACAAATAAAGGTGTACAAGTGTTCACAATTACAAAAATCACACCATAAAGTACTGTTTTAAGGGTCTAAATTAAAAAAAACAAACACCTTAAAAGTCTTATAAACATTACTCAATACAAAAAAAAGATTTCAAACACCTTTGTTAAAAAAATATATAGTTGTGGTGGATATTTTTGTAATTTCATTGTATGAGGACACTTGTACACTGCTCTTTGTACTGTTATTACATTTGTCCTTTTTATTTACTATAATCCAATGGACAATAATTTTCCTAAATGAAAGTCGTGCTCAAATAAAGAAAGGCATTTTCTTTAACTTGAAAAATATTAAGATTGGGTATTCTATTTTTTTTTTTTTTTTTTTTACAGCGAATACCGCACAAGAATCTCAACTGCTCCCGTCTGGAGCCAGTGAGACTATGGCATCCCCAATTGGGGTATGTTGTGAGGCTGAAGATAGTGGGGAGGGGAAGGAGGTGGGGAAGAGGAAGGTTGGGAAGTACCTGGCTATTCAGATCTGGTCACTAAACACGGCTAAGGCCATTTTCAAGCAACGTTTCAATTCTGAATGGTGGTCTTACACCAGGGCGACACTGATAGTATCTTCCACTCTGGAACATGCCGCAAATATACTATATATTATTTTAAATGAATTAATTGTGAAATAACACAAATTATTCTATGGTCTCATGTGAACATTTTTTTTAAGTCATAGAAGTAGTACGAAAATTAGATAGAAAAGTATATTGACTGTGATTAAGAAGAATAAAATAACCTCAAACCGGTTAATTTTATGTTGGGGCATATTACATGTGGCAAATTACACATTGAGGCAAATCACATGTTAAATCACACTTTATGTGAAATTATACATTACGGCAATTACTTACTATGGAAAATTACATGTTAAATCGCACATTGTAGTAAATTACATATTTTGGTAAATTACACACTGCGGAAAATTACACACTGTGGCAAAATACACATAATAGTTAATCACACATAGTGGCATATTAAATATTTTGGAAAATTACACATTGTGGCAAATCACACATCTGACAAAATAATCGTACAGATTTTAAGCCAATTTTGTAAATATTTTTAATGATTTAAAATTAACTGCATTTTAGCAGCCATTTGCTCAGTTTTGATTGGTAAAATTAAGAATTTAACATAATAATAAACAATAAAATTGCATGTTTTAACCTCCTTTTTTAATTATAAAGTGTGAGTCATTATTTATTTCTGCCTTTTCACAATCAATATTAAAGTGTCAATCAACAATAGTAAATCTATGGTTTTTTTATATCAACAATGGACCCAAGGTTTTAACACAATCCCCCTGTTAATAATACCATAAATTGAACACGTAAATGCACACATTCAAATTCAAAATTAACACATTGTGCGCGCGCGCAAAAAGATAGTGTTTTAAACTGTATATAATACAATGGTTTCTTTCCACATCATAAAAGTTCCTATACTCCTAAGAAATTTATTGAATTCGAAAAATTTCTGAATTTAAATTTTTAATAACTTTACCATCCAAATGTCGAACAATTATCAAATAAATACTTATAATAATTCGAAAAATGTCTGCTTAAAAATAGGTACCAGATTTCAGATTATTTAAATAACTTATTCAACATAAACTATCTAATTAAAACGACAACAGTTTTCACCATTGAAATAATATACGTACAAAAAAATAATTCTCTTACAAAATAACCAATAAAGGACCATTACCGAAGGTCGCTGATGTCAAATGATAACAGTTTCTATTGGAAAGAAGAAAACATGTTATTTGCAATAGCTAATATAAGATTCAAAAGTCGGTAAAGTAAAGACATCTGTTGATGGGATTAGAAACTAGACCTCTCATTTACATTTTTTTTTAACATTAGCTCCACTGTAGGTCCCGAGGAAAATAATTCTCCTCAGGGCCTTTGTCATCTTTGGTGATGCTGTGTGGAGGGTCTTCCAGGAGTCATGGATGTACAAATTCATCCCTCTCTCTGCGCTGCAAGGCGATGTTCTGAGAGAGTACGGCCGGAGAAGTCAAAGGGACTCTTTCAACCACTCTCTCCCCCGATCCCGCCTGCCTTAGAGCTGGTGGGTAGACGCATCCGTTGCCAAGACCCGGACAAACATAAACATGAACCCGGACACCCCTGCTAAGTCATCAAGCAAAGTGAACCACTTGGGGTGACCTATGGCAGAGGTGTTGGTTATCCAATAAATGGTTCCCGGGGCGGCAGTACCCATACGATTTGAAACTTGGCTACTTTATACCGGAATTTTTAACACACATACAATATGAAAATATTAAAAAGATGTGTGAAAATGAAAAAGAATTACGCATAATATTCGTTATTTTATTTACAACGGAGATGCGGTGAAAAGGTTGTACAAATAGAGATTAAATAGTAGTAAAATACATTAAACCGTGTGGTCAGTTAACCGTCAACATTTGGATAGTTAATAAAATTAATTCAATCAATTAGTTCAGGTTACATTAATAAAACGTTAAAATTATTATAACACAATAATAAAGCATTACCTAAGCTCTTGTTTATAAATCTGTCTTATTTTTAAATTTGTACAATTGAAGTTAATGATTGTGTCTTTTTTGTCAATTGGCCATTTTTCTCTTATTCTTAATCCTTAGACAAAAACACATACATACTTAAGAGACAGCACTTTGGTTTTAAAATTATAATTTTGTGTACATTGTCATGATTTAAAAATATATTTGATGCAGCAATGAGTTTAAAATCAATTTGGTTTCAATTCAAAACTCTACATAAAACTTGACATATCGTCGCCCTACTTCTTAATTGTCCAAACGACCATTAGAAAATTTTACAGGAGGAGACGGTTTTCTCTGATTATTTCAATGAAACATTGTGATAGGTGCAAAGCTATTTGCGTAAAGGTAAAGGCTTCATTAGTTTAAATAATTCTTAGTTAAGTGATTAAGTATAATTTTTTTAACTTTATTTTTAATTTTAAAGTGGAAATTGAACAAAAACTAAAATGGTCGTTTGGGCAAAAGAACTAAGGCGACGATATTTCAAAACTCAATTCAGAAAACACGCCATATTTTGGCATACTAACATAAAACTTGCTACATTTCGTAATATAAACATAAAATTTGCTGCGTTTCAAAATTCAGCACATAAAAGGCATCGCCTTTTGGGATATGCAACGTAAGACTTGCTGCATTTCTAAATTTTACATTTCAGACATCAAAATATAAAATTTGCTACATTTCAGAATACAAACATAAAACTTGCTGTGTTTCAGAATACAAACATAAAACTTGCTGTGTTTCAGAATACAAACATAAAACTTGCTGTGTTTCAGAATACAAACATAAAACTTGCTGTGTTTCAAAATACAAACATAAAACTTGCTGTGTTTCAGAATACAAACATAAAACTTGCTGTGTTTCAGAATACAAACATAAAACTTGCTGTGTTTCAGAATACAAACATAAAACTTGCTGTGTTTCAAAATACAAACATAAAACTTGCTGTGTTTCAGAATACAAACATAAAACTTGCTGCATTTCGGAATACAAACATAAAACTTGCTGCATTTCGGAATACAAACATCATAAAGCTTGCTGCATTTCAAAATACAAACATAAAACTTGCTGCATTTCGGAATACAAACATAAAACTTGCTGCATTTCGGACTACAAACATCATAAAGCTTGCTGCATTTCAAAATACAAACATAAAACTTGCTGCATTTCGGAATACAAACATAAAACTTGCTGCATTTCAGAATACAAACACAAAAATTGCTACATTTCAGAATACACACATAAAACTCATTTAAAAACTGAGCCTTTTGTTTGTTCTTTTAAACTTACAACACAAAAGTCATCGTTGCAATAAACATTTATAAAAACATAATGTCAAAATTAAAAATGACTTATATCACCGAAAATCTGTCAACGAGTTAGTGCGTTGTCCAAGGATTAAATTGCAAGAAACGGCCGTAGTTTTTTAGTACATAGAATGATTATCTCGTAGAGATGCTCTACTACCACTGGCGTTATGTGGTGGAGAAGATGCTGAGGGAGACCACAACTGGACCCAACATGGAGAAGGCGATTCCGGCCACAATGCCCGTGATGAGCATCGCCGATCCGTACATACCAGCCGTCTGTGCGTACTGCTTTTCTACACAGCTAAAAGAAAAAAAGAAATGGTCGATTATAATTGAGGAAAATACATTTTGATAGGATAGTTGGGGCAGGGCGAGCAGTGTCAACTAACCATTACTCTGCAGGGGTAGGCATAGAGGATGTACAGCCACACAACCTTGTCTTTACACTCCTGGCCTAATTCACATTCAAAGATACTCTTTTATTATTCAGACACTAGACATGACCCAATTCAGGTATTTGATTCACTTGGTCGTCCCCAGCATTTAATTTACATTCTTATAACACTCCTTTCATCATTCATCCGCTCGACACGCCATTTAAAAAAATTTGATGGATTCAACAAATAATTTAAGTTAATTTAGTTCTGTGAAAGTTCAATTCAAGTTCTGTGATTATACCATTACTAGCTGGTACTATGTTGCAATGTCATTCAGAGAAGTAAAGTGATTCTCCCTGCATGTCCTTTCCCGTGCGTCCCCGTTCCCTTCCACCTTCCCCGCCTTCCCCCTCCCTCGTCTCTTCTCTCTCCACGAACCCCACCTTCCCTTGCCTTTTCTCCCTGCTGCAAAAATATATGAAATACCCACACTTTCATTTATACAAATTTCATCATGCCAGAGCTTACCATTATACAGCCTATATTACTCGCTGATAATGTAGCTTTCTATTGGTGAAAGAATTTTTAAAATCGGTTTAGTGGTTTAAGCGTTAAAGCGTAACAAACAAACACACGCACTTACACATTTATAATGTTAGTATGGATAGGCCAGTTGCTTAATAAATAGAAATAATCACAAAACTTGAATAGAACTTTCATAGAACATGAAAATTAATTTCAAATATTTGATGAATCGGAAAAATTTTTTGAAACCACCCGTCCGAAGTTTTTTTTTTTAAAACAATTTCCAGCAGGTTTTATGTCAGCTTTGGAGATGGGTGTGCTGGTTAGGTAAAGGAAGGAGAGGAAGTACTGAGAAGGAAAAAGGCAAGAGGGGTGGGTAGAAATCTGGGGTTCAATGACATCTCCAAATACTAAGTTTTGAGATAATGAGGAAAGCAATACTCAAATGCTCACCATAAATGAAATATTATAATACATGTCCATGGTTTACATATTAAATATGCTATAAAATAACACCGGAATGACATTTTAAAATATCCTACTAATAACCCAGAAAACATTTGTTTTTTTGTTTTTTTCACTACCCAACGAACCCACAAAAAAAAGAATTATCCAATTTGGTGCAGTCGTTCGAAAGCTATGAGCTTAGCAACACATTCAGCGATTCATTTTTATATTATAGATGATATCCAATTAAAAAAAATCCTGACTAGCAACTTACCCCGGGATGTACATCATGGCCAGCGAGCTAAAGTGTCCATTGGACCAGCCAAACACAACTGCGATGGCCCAGTAGACCCAATCGTTGTTGATGAGGATCGGCATGGTGCGCTCCACACCCAATGGGATGTAGCGGCACAGCACGAACAGCGGCAGGAAGATCATGCGCGCCCACACCAGCACAAACAGGTACTTGGGACCCGGCCAGCTAAACATGCTGGCCGTGGAGCTGCCGATCATGGCCATGATGTTGAAGGTCAGGAAGCAGGTCACCTGCGTGTACACGCTGGCCGGGATGAAGAAGTCATCGTCCGAGGGTTTTACGTCTGCAAAAACAAAACAGATTTTATTGCAACAATTACTAAAAGACCAACAAGTGCCATGTCACAAGGCTTGAGATGGGTATCGCATATCGCTGGGATTGTCAAGAACAAATACAAGGGAGGGCTGAAAAGTAATGCACACATGTTTGCACAGCGCAAACAAAATAACCTTCAGAAGCGCGCCAGGTGGAATGTGGAAGTGACATTCCCCCTCCATACATATGTGCAGGTTTGAGATTGTTGTTTTCATGAATTCATCCAGTATATTTTGAGAAGCGGAAGTATGAGAGACGTGTTCTAGTGCCGTGTCAACGAAAATTAAACAGCGTGCTTTTATCAAATTTTTGTAAACAGTGAGTAATTACCAGAGTGCAGGGCGGGGAAGATGCTGAGCGAGACGAAGAAGATGATAAAGATGTTGAGCAGTTGGGGGGAGGCATCCTTGAAGACTCGCCAGTACGGGGGCCGCTTGGAGGCTCGCGGACTGCGGGCCGCCGCCTTGGCAGACATCATCTCGTGGTAGCGGTAGTACCTCTGCAATACACACATTGTTTAGTCACACTCCATAAGCTTAGTGTAGTCGCAAAATCAATTTGACTGTAATCAATAATTTAGAATTCAATAAAAAAAGTGGCATTTCAACACGACACAATTATGTGGAATTTGAATATGACACTGGAAAGGAATCTGACTCACCTGGATTTCGCACATCATGTTCTTGTTATATTATTATAGCGCCGACAAATCACTTGGCTGAGCACAAGCACAAGTCTACGCACTAATCGATATTAAAGAAGATGATAACTGCACTAGTTTCTTTAACAGACTCCAATTACACACACTGAGAGATTTAATCTCGCCTCATCTCTCCTCCCCACTGCTCCTTGGTTCCCTGAAGGTTCCACGAGGGAAGAAAGCTTCATCTCTCCTCTCAACTCCAGTTCCTTCAAGGCTCCATGACGGAGAGTCCACATCCCTTTGGTTCCCTAAAGGCCCCACAAGGGAATAGTCCTCTCCACCTTGGTTCCCTGAAGGTCCCATGAGGGAAGAGGGTCTCATCTCTCTTCTGCACTCCTCCTGGTTCCTTGAAGGCCCCACGAGGGAAGAGAGTCTCACCTCTCCTGTGCACTCCTCCTTGGTTCCTTAAAGGCCCCACGAAGGAAGAGGTCCTCATCTGTTCTCTTCACTCCTCCTTGGTTCCTTAAAGGCCCCACGAGGGAAGAGAGTCTCGCCTCTCCTGTGCACTCCTCCTTGGTTCCTTAATGGCCCCACGAGGGAAGAGAGTCTCACCTCTCCTCTGCACTCCTCCTTGGTTCCTTAAAGGCCCCACGAAGGAAGAGATCCTCATCTGTTCTCTTCACTCCTCCTTGGTTCCTTAAAGGCCCCACGAGGGAAGAGAGTCTCGCCTCTCCTGTGCACTCCTCCTTGGTTCTTAAAGGGCCCACGAGGGAAGAGAGTCTCACCTCTCCTCTGCACTCCTCCTTGGTTCCTTAAAGGCCCCACGAGGGAAGAGAGTCTCGCCTCTCCTGTGCACTCCTCCTTGGTTCCTTAAAGGCCCCACGAGGGAAGAGAGTCTCACCTCTCCTGTGCACTCCTCCTTGGTTCCTTAAAGGCCCCACGAGGGAAGAGAGTCTCACCTCTCCTCTGCACTCCTCCTTGGTTCCTTAAAGGCCCCACGAAGGAAGAGGTCCTCATCTGTTCTCTTAACTCCTCCTTGGTTCCTTAAAGGCCCCACGAGGGAAGAGAGTCTCGCCTCTCCTTTGCACTGCTTTTTGGTTCCTTAAAGGTCCCATGAGGGAAGAGAGTATCATCTCTTTTATGCACTCCTCCTTGGTTCCCTGAAGGCCCCAAGAGGGAAGAGGGCCTCATCTCTCCTCCCCACTACTCCTTCAATCCCTGAAGGTCACACGAGGGAAGAAAGCTTCATCTCTCCTCTCCACTCCTTAGTTTCCTGGAGGTTCCACAATGGAGAGTTCACCTCCCTTTGGTTCCCTGAAGGCCCCACAAGGGAAGAGTCCACTCCACCTTGGTTCCTGGAGGGCCCCAGGAGGGAAAAGGACCCAATCTCTCCTCTCCAATCCTTCTTGGTTCCTTAAAGGCCCCAAGAAGGAAGAGGACCTCATCCCTTCACTTCTCCTTGGTTCCCTGAAGGCCCCACAAGGGAAGAGTTAACAGAGGTGACCTCATATCTCCTCTCCACTCCCACATGGTTCCCTGAAGGCCCCACAAGGGAAGAGTTCAAGAGGAGACCCCATATCTCCTCTCCCGCATGGTTCCCTGTAGGCCTCATGCCGGATAACTTTTGGTTCCTCCTGCAGACCCCAGGAAGGAAGTTCACAGAGGTGGCCTCAGCCATGATTGGGCATTTGAACCATAAAATTTGACAAGGTTATACTAACCACAAGAGAGGAAACACTCTCGAGATAACCATACATTCTCTGCTTCAAACCCCTCCGAGCCGTTGGAGTTTGTGTGCCCTTTGGGGGCTTACCAAACAAAAGGCTATCATGAACTGTAGTGTCATCTGCGTAACAATGAATTGGTCCACATGTCATTGATGTGCAACAAAAACAAAATCGGAGACAGAACCAGGTTTGTCATAGAACCTTAGTAAATATACTCACATTGAGAGGAAGTGCAAAGTAGGTATCAAAGCACGCCAGCAGAATGAGCAGCGCGGTCAGGAAATAGTAAACGGCACTGGTGCGGTGTCCGGGAGACAAGGCCGTGGTGATGGCGGAGGCCACGGCCGTCAGGCATCCCGCCACGTTGGAGCCAAGGACCACTGCGCCTACGTAGCGCGGTGGCAAGCGCGCTGCCATACCGTACACAGAGTTCTGGAAGATGGCATTGAAGGCTAGAAAAGAGAAGAACAATATTAGTTCGTATAGTATAGTTGTGAAACTTTAATTATCTTGGCCATTTAGACCTTATTCCAGCACTCGGGGCTCTGCTGGAGTGGACCTTCTATTTCCCTAGAAACTCATGGGACAAAAAATTTAAATTTGACCATTTGAAAACTAGGGGCCTTTGGGAAACCTAGGAATGCTGAGGCCACCTCTGTGGACTTCCTTCGTGGGACCTGCAAGAGGAACCAAGAGGAGACCCCGTGGAGAGGAGAGCTGAGGCCATCTCCGTGAACTCTTCCCTTGTGGGGCCTTCAGGAACCAAGGGGAAGTGCACTCTTCTAAGTGCAAGGAGAAGTGAAGTGGAGAGATGATATCCTCTTCCGATGTGGGGCCTTCGGGAGCCATGTAGGAATGGAGAGGAGATATGAGGCCACCTCTGTGAACGCTTCCTTTCCTTTCAGGGAACCAAGGAAGAGTGAAGAGGAGAGATGAGGAGCGATTACTGTCTACATCTGATTTCGAAAATCTCCGTGAAAAGCCCGGGAAATGCACGGGACTTCTGCAACTCATTATATATAATATCGTCATTGTAAGTCCAACACCGTCGAAGACCCTTTTGTAAAAACGTTCAGGAGGGTTGCAGAAAACGATCTTGTAATATAAGCGCTTTTGTACTGGGGATGGTTCATTCGCAGTATTTATTTAATCAAGTACAAGCAGTCTATTAGTCAATTTCGAAATTTGAAAGCACCAATCAATGCGGCTAGTGCTCTTCAACTGAAAATATAATATATTAAACCTATTTTGAAAATGTTGGCTCATTCATGTGTTATATTGTAATGGTATTTTCAGACTCACCATTCAGCAGTATAACGGTAAGCATCGTCAGGTAGAAGAAGACCCCGGGCCACCCGGAGCTGTCCACCATGGCCAGGATGATGGTACCAACAAACAGCATCACCACCACGGAGATGGACCACACTATCCGCACTGTCAAGTTGCTCCTGGAAACGTTAAAACCCCATGAAAAATCACTCTATATTACGTTAGTAAATCTAGTGAGTTAATAAAAACACTTTCTTGAAAATGGAAAAAGCGCAGAAAAATCAGGAAATCTTGTAACAGTGCTGCTAGCGTATTCGCAATTTTGCATGGGCTGGTTGGCTGCATTGTTCACCGAAGCGTTCCACGCATGACTCAGAGGTGATTCGAGAATCTTCGGCTCGTCAGTTGACGGAATTACCGCGATTGGTGCGGTTGTGTGGTGGCACGGGCTGTCATTTGCTGGAACCCATTTCATCATTATCGGACTACGAGATGTGAGATTGAAATTTTATTTTTAATAGATCGAGTTATTGTTTGAGTTAGATTTAGAGATTACTGAGATAAAAATATGTTTTCGTTTATACGATTACAGGCGCCCATCAGTTTATTCTTTTAAATTATACCTGCAAGATTCGTATTGACACGGTCAGAGAATTTATGATCAATTTACAGCTGGATAGATCTTACGCATCCAGCCACCCCTGATGATTAATTATATTTATTTTATTAGAGTCTCATTGCTAAATTAGTATGTTCCCAAGGGCAGGTTTTTATTACAATAAATTATTCAATGTTCTGACTTGGCATTCTTTTACTAAATACCTACCTTCTGTGCCTTGCTTGTTATATTTGTGTATATACACTCTTTTATATTGATGGATGACCAGCCATGCTGGGTATACTTTTTAGGTAAATATCGCATGTCACAATCTGACTTTAATTGTCAAGATTAACCTAAAAAAAATTAAACAAAGGAGATACACGATTCAAAATTATGTAGAAATAAAATAATTTTCTGGTATAAATATTATAACACAGGTACTGAATTCAAAGAAGTAAATAAAACTATAAAAATCTGAAAACTTCAATATCTTGGAGATGTGATGAGACATCCAAAGAAGTATGAGATCTTGCATCTCATAATGCAGGGAAAGATTGCCGGAAGACGGGGCCCTGGAAGAAGAACCTCATGGCTGAAAAACCTGAGACAGTGGTTTGGCCAGTCTACCGTAGAGCTGTTCCGGACCGCAGTAAACAAAGTCTGCACAGCCAACACGATAGCCAACGTCCATTAAACGGACAGGGCACAAGAAGAAGAAGAAGAAGACAGAATTCTCTAAATTCACATGGTGAAAAAAAGTCAGAAAAAGATATTGCCACTTCTGGGACTCGAACTTAGAACTGGGTTGGAACCCAGGACAACTTGACATTATAAATGGATTAAAACTGATGAAAAATAGCACAAATAATAGCAAAAATATTGAATTATACTGATATAATAGTGAATTAGTAATTAGAATAGAAATTATTAAAAAAAAACATGATTTGGATCACACACATCACAAACTGCCGTTTTGCCGGGAAACTCACGCACATGACGCTTGCACCCGTGTACCAAAATGCAATAATGCCAGTTCTTTCGCAGCACAGTTAAGGACATTTTTTATTATAATTTAAAATAGAAACTGTACAGCGAGGTGGGTCATTTTTAAACAAATGTTTAAGAGCGATAAAAGGGTGCCAAATGGGTTCAAAACGACGTGTTTAAAATTTTGAAAATTCCTGATACGATCTTCTTCCTCCAGATTTACTTCAAAGTTTTGAAATTTTTCATATTAAGACCATTGTTTGCCGGCGACCGAAGTAGATCTTCAATAATCTCATGTCTTTCGTTTGTCCCTTTCTAACGAAATATTGTATTTGCGGTGTGTAGCGGGGAGGCGGGAAGGGAAGATTTCTATGTAGTGGTATTTAGTTGCAGCGCTAGCGAGCAAAATATGGTGTTATAGAGTTTTAAAGAAAAGGGCGCGTAATTATTATGTAACATCATTTTATCGGAGAATACGAGAAATGATCTTTTTGTGTAGTGCCTTGAAATTAACGGAGATATAATAATATTGTTATAGGAGATACGGGAATCGGATGCATGACGTAAAATTGTAAATTAGTAAAATAGAGTTAAACAAAATAAGGCATTTATTTCCATGCCCGAATACTTGCACGAAGACGGTGCAATGCCCCTTTTGTTGATAATATCTATAGCGACACGTCCTATAATATGGGAGACTCCCGACATATTTCGTAATGGTGTTAGTGTGTCCGGTGTCCCGCGTTTCGACGTGTACACAGTAAAAACGCGAGAAACCACCGAAACAAAATTTTAATTTTATATATCAATATATTTTCGTCAAGACGAGAAATCACCCTTTTGCTTAGTTCATTCAATATTAGCTGAGACATGTATTGTTAGAAGAGCTCCGGAAAAAATAATGATAATATATAATATTATACAATTCTGCAAAGAACTCTAGGAAACATCTAAGTATAAAAATCAATGTATGTTTGTTTGTATGTATGTTTGACCATACGCGTTGCTAAACCAATCATCCTATTGCGATGCAATTCTGGGGATTTGATGTGCGCATGCCCGCGATGGTTAATATATATAGTGGTGAGATTTTTTTTTTATGAATATTAAGAGAATTTTAGAATTTTAGAAATATTATTAGAATTTTAAGAGTCCCAACTGCTCCCATTTGAAGCCAGTGAGATGCCTCACGGCATCCCCAATTGGGGTATGCTGTGAGGCTGAAGGTAGTGGGGAGGGGAAAGAGATCGGGAAGAGGAAGGTGGGGAAGTACCTGGCTATTCAGATCTGGTCACCAAATACGGCTAATGCCATTTCAAGCAACGTTTCAATTCTGAATGGTGGTCTTACATCAGGGCGATACTGAGAGTATCTTCCACTCTGGTATATATGCTTTAAGTGGCACGCGAGCTGTTTGAAAACTGAATGTATCGGGACTGAATTTATGGAATGCGGGAGGAGGGAGGGGAGTTAGCAGGACGGGAGAAGCGGAAGATGGGAGTGGAGAGAGGGAAGACAGAGTGGGAAAACGTGAGGAGAAGGGTACGAGAGAGAGGAAAGGGAACGGGACGAATGGGAAAGGACACGCAGGGAGAAACAATGTCTTTATTAAGTGACATTGCAACGCATGCCGGGAACTCGCCAGTAAGAAATAAAATATTGTACCTTTAGAAAACTTAAATTCAAAATAATAACAATTTAAATTCTCAGCGAGTTAATTCCAAGGAAAAGTTTATCAATATAATGTCGTAGAAGACGTAGAATATTTTTGGAATAAAAAAAAAAACAGCAATAAGAACGCCTATAAATGTTTGAGTGTTAATACTCATTTTGGGAGACAGGTATGGGTGCCGCAGCCCAGGGAACCATTTATTGGATAACAAACACCTCTGCTACAGCTCACACCAAGTGGTTCGCTACGTTTAGTGACTTAGCAGGGGTGCCCGAGCTCATGGGGTGAGGTTTGTTCGGGTCTTGGCGGCGGATGCGTCTGCCCACCAATTTCATGGCAGGCCAGATTGGGAGAGACTGGTTGAGGGATACCTTTTGATTTCTCCAGTAGGGCTCTCTCGGAACATCGCCTTTCACCGCACGGGGAGGGATAGAATCATTCGTCCGTCACTCCTGGACACACTGACCCCAGATTCCAACCCACCCCTTCTACCTTTTTATTTCCCAGAACATCCTCTCCTTCCTTTCCTAAAAATACCCTTCACTCAGCATCCTCGAAGATGACATAGGCCCTGAGGAGAATTATTTTCTTCCTGGGCATGTGTAGAGCTATTGTATAAAAACATAATCTTGTCCTTTGTTAATATGTCAGATTTGAAAGTCAAATAATATGTGTAACTTCACATTCAATTATTCTGTAAAGTTGCAAAATCGGCGTCTCGGAATTTACTATGTATAAATATTTGTTTTCTATACATACGCCTCAGGGATCTCTTTTTACAGCTTTTTTTAACATTAGCTCCACACAGGAGGCCGTGAGGAAAATAAGGGGTCTTTTTAGGAAAGGAAGAAGAGGAAGTTCTGAAAAATAAAAGGGTAAGTATTGCGGATGATTACTTGATTAGGAATCTGTGGGTCAGTGCATCTAGGAGTGACGGATGCAAGAATCCATCCCTCCCACTGCGATGCAAGGCGATGTTCAGAGAGAGTACTTACGGCTGGAGACGTCAAAGAGTTTCCCTCAACCATTCTCTCCCGATCCGGCCTGCCATGCAGCTGGTGGGCAGACGCATCCGCCACCAAGACTCAGACAAACCTCACCCCATGAACCCGGGCAACCCTGCTAAGTCACCAAACGTAGCGAACCATTTGGGATGACCTATGGCAGAAGTGTTGGTTATCCAATAAATGGTTTCCGGGGCAGTGGTACGCATACCCGCCTCGCATTCAGTCTAGGTACCTACTTTCATTCTCCTCTGCCAGTTCCCATGCCTCACTGCCATAAATACCTAGGTAGGTAGGTACCCCGATATCGTAGAAAATATTTAAAAAATAAAAGCTGAACTGCAAAAAATGATAATCTTACTACCTACCAAGAAACACAAATACGTTGAATATGGTTCTCGATTTTTTCGGTAAAAATTAAGAGTTCTAAAACAACGAACACCTGCATATTGTCAACAAACAAAGACATAGATACACCCATTGTTAATGTATGGCGATTGAGTTATGTATGTATTAGTTTGTCTGGCGCGATTTTACTCCTCCCCCCGGCCCGCGCAAGCTCCCCCGTACAAGCTGCCCCGTCCGGCTGGCAAATGAGTGGATGAGACAACAAAAAAAAACCTAAGTAATTTTACTACAAATCTGCGCGAATCTAAATTCGGTTTTTTACACGAATAAAACTGTTTTCAGAGCAGAATAAAATTTTGTCGTATACTTCATCATATTCCTGACTCAGGATGTGAGGAGTTTTTTTTTTAAATTGCGTCCATATGCCCAGAAAAAATTCCAAAGTTGCCTCCTAAATTTATGGATAAAACGTCATCTTTTGGGGCCTATATTTTATAATTTAAAGCAAAAATCGAAAATCGGATTCACATCCTAACTGTATACATGACTAATTTATCATTTAAAAAAAAGAAAAAAACAATTAATTTGATATTTTAGCCGTAAATCCAAAACAAAATTTTGTATGAAACAGGCCACGCATGCGTTCCTCTTAAGGGGTTATTTCTAGTGTATACAATCCAGAGGAAGAAGATGATATCCAAATATTATTATTAAAATTATGTGATTTTTTTATCTCCATTTAACCTTTTATCACTATTAGACAAATCAAAACAAGATTTTTTTCCCCATACAGTCCTGACATACCCCACTGTACAGTCTCTATTCGAGGTGTAACTAAACACTGTTAAATGGTTGGAAAGTGTTTTTTTTTAGTAAGGCTGAAAGTATTTTGAAAGACGGCGTTATTATTTAACAAGATCCATTCACAACAAACTCCACAACAAATAATTTAAAGAAATGCCCAAGCGTATTACGTATTAACCCCTCCGAATTTTTGCCAATATGCACTTGAGTTGTCTCAAACAAAATGACATTTTACGAAAACTTTGTGTTATTACCGCGTCGCAATTAAAGCTCTATAAATGAAACATTTCTGTACGTAGCCGAATAGTAAAAACTCTTTTAGAAAGGTTACAAAATAAGCTTTCGAATTATTATATTACAAATAAATATTAAGATTTGTAAATATTAAAATTTAGCATGCAAACATTAAAAATGTCTCACATGATGTTTTTTACGTGAAAACGGTACTAAAATCACAGATTATGTAAACAACAATACTTATTCTATTGTATATATGTGTAATAAACACTTTTGTCACCTCACCTTTTTATCATTTCATATAAAAATATTTAATAAAAATTTAAAATGTCGAGCGCGGACGACCTGCCGGTAATAAATTTGCGCGGGAAAATATTTTTGTCAACTACGCGACTGACAGCTGATTCCTGTTATGTATTTCTATAGACAACTTGATAGAGATGTACAGCTTGATCTACTATCGATCTTTTACTTTTTGGTTTAGGGATGTAACTACAACAATAACCGAATTAGAACGATTTCTATGGAAACAGACGCGCTGACGTGTAAACACGCTTATTGTACTTGACTGCTGTCCTATTTCTAACGCTTATATCTGCTTACATTGCGGAGGGGTTAATAACATGTAGTGAGTAATAATTATTGAGTGAAGTAGCCATGAATACTGTATACTTTTTTACATTCAAAAGTACAAAACCTAAGAAATAACAACTAATACGTACATTAGAAACACTAGATCTCATGGTCAAAAACATATCCAACAAGTAACTACTAACACAACATTTGGGCAAAAAAGCTTCTTATATTATGGTGTATTAACCTTTCCCCGCGTTGAACTACTCCGTTTTTTCAATACCCATACGCAGTACATGTTTTCAAATACCTATCCATCCAATTTTATGTCAAATTACAGCATATTATGGCATGATTTATCATACTATATAAACAGATGAGATTATTATCTACAATTTGAAACCAAATCGTCGTCTGTAAACACTCCTAGATGATTATAAAAACAAAAACATTAAATTCCATACAAAAATGTCCCCTTGTTATCTTAAAGACGGCGCGATTTATCCACGTGCTTGTACTCAGGACACTGCATAGATAGACACAAGTGGTACCTCAATCACTTATTATTATTAATTCGTATAAACAAGTTCTAAAACTTATGATGACACTAAAATTAATAAAATTTTTATGTAAATTCAAAATCACAGTTTAACAACATAAACAAACGTATGCGAATATGCGCGATCTCGACAATAAATGTTATTGACGCTTGTCCAATTTGGTCAGTCGGAATCGAATGCATGCGCGTGCGCAAACTACTAGCGCCATCTGTGGAGTAAATTGTGAACTATACACTCAAAGGCACGAGGACACATTCACTTGATTATAGATGTTTTTTACGAAATACAATTTTACTTTCGAAATATGCCTGAAGATGTCAGCATCGTGATAGTTACACGAATGTCCTAGCGAGCGGGAAAAAATACTGTGACATAGTAGCGCTGTGATATTGGCAGTCGAAGTTAGCATAACAAGGGCTGATACGGGCGCGTGTGAGGCATGGCTTTTGCCGCATCAACTGTTGTTACGATCGCGTGGAAAAAGTTAAACTCTACAACAAAATACCACTCTCACTTAAAAACCTCAACATTATAACATTTAAATCTCAAATGAAAAAGTGGACACTAAATATAGGGAGATCAGAAATAGAAAATATCCTGATATCAAATACAGACTAAAACCGAATCTACTGAACTGAATTATAAAAAACACTATCTTATTTATTTTATGTTATGTCTAATTCATATTTATTTCTTATAATTAACTTATAATATGTAAATGAAATCCTCAGCACGGGAGATCCCAGTGAGGATATCATTATCTCTACGTGCCTCCGTTTACGGAGATACTTACAAGCTACTCGATTCTCTTGCGTGTATCATACGCGCCGATCGTAAGTACCCCCCGTACGATTTAGCTGGTGCCCGTTCACGGCGCTACGCGGTGGCCGTCGGCTTCCAATCAGTATCACGATACCGACAGTGCTGATCGCACGCGACAGTCACATCATTTTTGTCTGATACTTATTCGTTTGATGTTTGACAGAAATGGCGTCGGAACATGAAAGCAATGTTAGATTTGTTCTGGAAGTGGAAAAATGCATGTTTACATAACTATACTTTACCAGAATACGTAAGAAACGATTTAGTGGAGAAGGCATGGATTGATGTTGGAAAAAAAGTCATATGACATCGCATGACAGCGTGTTCACTCCACGGCTGCACGTGAAAAATGACCAAGTTCAGTACATTTCGGATAGCCCCGTGTACGGAGACTAGCATTAAAAAGTGGTATATCAGCAGGGTACTTGTGGTTTTGTCACAATTACGTAGATTGTAAGTATCTCCATGAACGGAGGGCCTTATCGTTACTAAGAAAGGAAGAAAATAAATCATCATTATTATTATACTGACTTGACTTCAATGAAGATGTTGATCCAGTTAAACAGTAGATTGGGAACTTGTGAACACAGTCCCACGTAGGGCATGAAGTTGTTTGCATAGGAAGGGGCCATTGCTAGCTAAAACATTAAAAAAAACACACTTGTTAGGATGAAAATTCAAAATACATACCATAACATAAAAAAATAAAAACACATATATAGTGGGGTAATTACATAAAATTAATCCACACTTTTCTTCTGTAAACACAATGAGTCTTTATTTTATTTATTTTTTTTTACAGTGAATACCGCACAAGAATCTCAAGTGCTCCCGTCTGGAGCCAGTGAGACTATGGCATCCCCAATTGGGGTATGTTGTGAGGCTGAAGATAGAAGGGAGGGGAAGGAGGTGGGGAAGAGGAAGGTTGGGAAGTACCTGGCTATTCAGATCTGGTCACCAAACACGGCTAAAGCCATTTTCAAGCAACGTTTCAAATCTGAATGGTGGTCTTACACCAGGGCGATACTGATAGTATCTTCAACTCTGGAACATGCCGCAAATATACTATATATATTATTTTAAATGAATTAATTGTGAAATAACACAAATTAATCAAATAAAGTTTATTTGCGCATGCCGGGTTCGAACCCGCGACCTCCGGATTGTGAGTCAAGAGTCTTACCCACTTGACTACGGAGGTCGTTGGATGGATACAATCAACTTACACAAGTAGACAGTTCAATAATCGTAAAAACAGTAGTAACTTAACAGTACACACTATAACAGTCGCTATATTGTTATTATGACATTAATAACTTCAAAGGACACTAATTATCCTAATTACTCGTCACTTTATACAAAAGGTTCACGAGTATATTCTCTCTCTGGAGACCTGAAGTTACGCGGGACACCCCGGCGGGTAAACTTAACATTTTACAATCACACACAACCTTTTATGGTCGATCCATATGTGAAAAAACCCTAGCGGAGGGATGCAACCTCTGACCAATAGAATCCCTAGTCTCTAAGAGCAGAGGCGGATTTGCCCTTAGGCCTATGTAGGCCCGGGCCTAGGGCGGCCAGATATTAGGGGCGGCCAATCGTGACAAAAAAAGTCACAGATGATAACAAGAAATTACTTCCTAAGTACCTAAATATTCTACGTACGAAAACGTCATTGCTATCCGCAAGGGTCTCGCGCTCGTGCTCGGAAGTTTCATAAAAGCGTGTTCACACACAGCTATAATATGCTTGGGATGGCGTATTTCGGCCTATCGCTCGCCGTACATTCCCAATTGGAATATATGGCTAGCGATATGCAAGAGCGTGTTCACACACAGCACACAGCGCGCCCCCACGCCCCGCAGCCGCCCTCGCCACACCTATCATGCTCCGTCGCTCGCCCGCTCGCGTATTTCCAATCCCTACCGCGATTCAGTCACTAGCGCAACTTGCGCTAGTGACTGAACCGCGTTAGGTATTGTTATGCATAAGAGCGTGTTCACACACAGAGCTATAATATGCGTGGGATGGCGTATTTCAGCATATCGCTCGCCACACTTTCCACTTTGGAATGTACGGCGAGGTGTGAACACGCTCTTAATCACCTTACAAAAGCTATAATAAATAAATAAATCAGAGATTATAAAATAATACAATAATAAGATGTTATTTATGCCAATTATGAACTTTCCACTGATGATAGTGAATAATAAAGTGTGACATTATAAAGGTATTTTCTTTAAAAATATATATATTTTTAGTTAAAATCTATGAAAAAGGGGGGGGGGGAACGTAGGAATAGGATTAAGAGGCAAAGGATTTTTATTTATTTTTAGCATTGTTCTAAAGTAGCCTACGGAGTTCGGATTTGTGACATCTATGGTCAAAATAGATAAAGCATTGCAATAGCTCCGTGTTAAAATAAACGTCTGGCCAAGAAAATGTTTATATGATTACAATAAATGTTTTACGAATGGTAGGAAATGTGGTCCGAAATCAATCGCAGAAAAATAAAAGTGGTCCGTTGTCCATTTTTCGACCGAAATCGTTCAAGAGGAACAAACCCTATCGCGACTGAAACGCGGTAGGGATTGGAAATACGCCCCCGCTCGCGACAGGCAACAGCAGTCAGTGCCGGCAGTGGTCAGTGTGCCAGTGTGCGTACAGCAATTGCAGCGAGTTGACGAGCGTTTTTCTAATTTCTTAAAGGTATTCGCGACGCGACGTGTATGTACTGCAATATTAACAAAAATCAAAATATTTTACAGGACGTGGCCGATACCTCACGTAAAAAGTGTTATTTCGCATAATTAGATATGGATGGAAAGAAAAGGTTAAGTGGGGCTGAGTATCGCAAGCGAGCTAAAGAAAAAGATAATAAACAACAGGATGTTATTAAAAAAACTCGGAAATTGGACGATTTCTTTGGAAAACCATATGTCATTGATCCAACATGCGACGTTCCAAGTGGTAGCGGTGTTATGTCAACTGATGTTTCTTTAGTGTCTTCAAGTGCAGATATTTTTATCGATATGGCAAGTGGATTACAGGAAGAAACCAAAGATGTTCCACTAGTACCAAGAGTGCAGCCTTATCCGGGCCAGGAACTGTGCGAAATCAGCGACGATCCAGCCAAATGGACAATTGACGAGTTCACGCGTGATTACATTTGTAAGAACGGAGCTAATCAAAACATTCAAAATGATTTTTCTAAGAGTGTGCGAATTTACAAAGATAAGGTGCGACAGTTGTCAGAACATTTATTCGAACGTCAGCTTCTAAATGGCGAAAAAGTTCCGCGAAAGTGGCTAATTTATTCCGAAAGTACTGAACATGTTTTTTGTGGACCTTGTCTTCTTTTTAATGGCGGGGAGAGTCAGTTTGATAGAAAGGAAGGTTTTAATGATTGGAAAAATGCCAATTACCGAGTATCGACCCATGAGAATTCGCCTACTCACAAATTATCGGTCCTGCTTATGAACGAACTCAGCAACACGCTAGGTCGCATTGACCACGCATTAACAATACAATTAGATGAAGAAATAATTTACTGGAGAAACATTTTGAAACGAGTAGTTGCATGTGTAAAAGCGCTTGCATCACGTGGTTTGTCTTTCAGAGGACACGACGAAAAATTTGGTTCATTTCACAATGGAAATTATTTGATGTCATTAGAACTTATCGCTGAGTTCGATCCGTTCTTAGCCAAACACATTACACGTTGTGGGAATCTAGGCTCAGGATATACGAGTTATCTCTCTTCAACAATATGCGAAGAATTCATTCGGCTTATGGGAAACAAAGTTTTGAAGACAATTGTAATGGAAATATTAACAGCGAAATATTTTTCTCTGATCATCGACTCGACGCCGGATATATCTCACGTAGACCAGCTCACTTTTGTAATCAGATATGTCCTGCCCAATGGATCACCTGTAGAACGTTTCCTCATGTTCATTCCTTGTATCCTCATGTTCATTCCAAACATGTTCATGCGCACTTGAAGTGAAACATCACAAAACTGCGCTATATAAATACTACGTTATTATTATATTATTATTAAACACAGGCCATAAATCACAACAAATGACAAATATTGTAACCTCAACTTTAATTGAATTGGGAATCGATATTTCAAACTGCCGAGGGCAATCTTATGACAACGCAGCTAACATGTCAGGCATATACAACGGCCTACAAGCTAAAATAAAGGAATTTTCTCCCCTTGCCGAGTATGTTCCCTGTTCAGCACACTCGCTCAATTTAGTAGGTGAGTGTGCAGCTGAAAGCAGCCAAGAGGCTTGTTCGTTCTTTTCTCTACTCCAAGAGCTGTATAATTTCTTTGCAGCATCAACTCAGCGTTGGGAACTCCTACAAGCCCATTTCACCGTCAAAAGTCTATCAACGACTCGTTGGTCAGCTCGTGCAGACGCATGCAAAAGTTTACGCGAATCGGTGCATGAAATCCATAAAGCGTTAGTCTCGATCGAAAATGACACAGAACAGAAGAAAGCCGTTATATGTGAAGCAAGAGGTATTCGTTTAAAACTGGAACGCTTTGAAACGGAAAATCATGACTGTGTTTTGGGGATTTTTACTGAATCGTATTAACGCCACAAGTAAAAAACTTGAGAGTGTGGAAATTGACATCACCATTGTCATAGAACTGTATGAGGTACTTATACATTTTATTGGCGAAATGCGAGATAATTTCGATGATTTCGAAAACCAAGCCAAAAAACTGTCCTTTTTACAGAAATATGAAAGAGATTTTCGACGCAATCGAAAGCCTAAGCTAGTTCCTGGCGAGAATAATACAGGTGAAGAGATGCAACAAAAAAACGGCCGCGAAAATTTCAGAATCGCTACTTTTTTGGTAATAATCGATTCCTTATCAGCAGAACTAAAAAAACGACTGGTTACTTACAAATCACTTTATAATAAATTTAATTTTATTACTCAATTGACAAAACTAAGCCCGTCTGAAGTCGAAGAAAAGGCAAAATCATTGCAAATGATTTATTCTAGTGATTTAGAAGCCCATTTTTCAGAAGAATGTCTCCATTTTCGTTCTCACTGCAGTGTGAAAAATAAGGATCGAAACAATGCTGTCAGTTTGTTAAAATGGTTACGAACTGAAGATCTTCAAACCATTTATCCAAACGTGGATATTGCTCTTCGAATGTGTGTGTGTACTCCCACCAGTAACTGTTCTGGAGAACGATCATTTTCTTGTTTACGACGTGTAAAAAATTATTTACGCACATCAATGATGGAGCAAAGGCTGAACAATCTTGCTTTGCTTAACATAGAAGCAGATTTTTTTAAGGAAATTGGATTGCGAAGATCTAATTAATGATTTTGCTGCACTTAAGTGCAGACGAGAATTGTAACTGCCAGATGGCCGGGATTTCCGGGATTGTCCCGGAATTTTGCGTGTCATTAGTTTTTTTCCAAAATAGTTGGTTTTGTTTTGTCAATTCCAACAAGCACCGCCTCGCCTCTCAACAACTCGTATCAATTTTGAAAAGTCTTGTTCAGAAATTTTATCAGTTTTGCAAAGCAGTGACGGACAAAAAATTTTAAAAATGGCAAAGTCCAGTGATAAATATTTAAAAAAAATAGTTAATTCAGATTTATTTTGATAAAAGATGATTTTAAGTTAGCCAAAGAGATATTAAATTTTTGTTTCAAGTTAAGTTTTTATGTATGTAAATAATCTCTGATGTTGAGTTTTTTTACCAAAGTTTTATTAACCCTTAGGCACCGAGAAGGATTTTACTGAATTGGCTGCCTGGAACGGCATGAATTTCTGTTGTGTTTTTTATTTTGGGTTTTTGTTTAAAAAATCATACAGCTGCACAAACCAAGTTTTCATTTATAAATTTTGTTTTGATGCATTCTTAAATGTTGAATTGTTATATTTATAAATCTAATATTAGGTTTTTGGTTTCTGATTAGGTGTTATGTGAAATATAAACGAAAATTTACCTTAAAAATGCAGCCACCCGAATTATAATCACTCACAGTTTATTTATTCATTGTAATATCGAAGAATTTTTTGTTTTTACATAAATAATATACTTTTGGCAATCACATTATCAAGATTTATCTGGAGGTTTATTTACACATTGATTACAATTATTGATTTCTTACTACGCAGTCATTTTTTTCCGGTGATCACACATACACTTACGCGACACCATGTCTATATTAGATAGGGTCACCATAAGATTGTTAGGCGCGGCGGACACTTTTAATAATTAAAACTTCTGTACAGTATGATATATTTTAAAACAGGTAGTGGGGCAAAACGCAATTTCGCAGTGTGAACACCAATAACGTGTCTGAACTCGACGCTTTGGATTTCGCATTGAATGTTTGCAAACATAACACTCCCGGTAAACTGTTTTTCTCTTCGAATTCGCAGACTGTGGAACATCCGACAGAAAATGTCTGGCAGTTAGCCTTAGCGGATATTCACCAACTCGATTAACTCTTTTTGTTGAGCCGGGAATGTGATGTTTTTGAATTAGTTGCCTAAATGAAAATCTGTTAGGCTTACTTTTTTTTTAGTTGTGTATTTATACATCGCGTGGGCATTTATTAAAACTACATCGATTGTCCGAAACGCAATTTTTTTATACCATTTAACGGTTTTACGAACACATTGCACAAATGTTATCAACATATCCGACCTATCAACACCCCCCATATTCTTATTATAATTTACAACACAATTGGGTTTTATTATTGGATCCTTTGTTTTCCAATTCACTTTTCCTGTTTCTACCATTGAATCATTGTGTGATGTAGTGAGCATATGAACATCCCTCTTATCGTGCCATTTTATTGCAAGTAGGCATCCAGATTTCTTCCTTTCCACATCTCCTTTTTTTACATCTCCAAATGGTGGTAAACATTTTCGCGTTTTTTTAACAGTGCCACACGCATTAGTGTATTTATTGTGTAAATAACTAAATAAAAAAGGGCTCGTGTACCAGTTGTCCGTGTATACTGTGTGTCCCTTTCCTAAATAATCGGCTAATAACGAAACCACAACTTTTCCAGAAACCAACAATTGCTTTGATATGCCTTCATCCATATTTGGTATGTCTATGTTTGTTTTGGCGCCACAATAAATAACAAATTGTAAAACAAAACCGGTTTTGCAATCACATAAAACAAATAGTTTTACGCCAAATCTATGTCTTTTTGCTGGAAGATATTGTTTGATCGATAATCTTCCTTTGAATAGCACCAGCGATTCGTCAATACATAAATTCTCGAACGGATAAAAGTACTTTTTAAATTGGCCGCATACCATATCTACAAAATTTCTTATTTTGAAGGTCGTATCGCCCTTTTTTTGTTTTTCGTTATCTGAAAAAATGGAGCATGCTCAGAATTGACATATAGCGATCTCTTGACATGGTTTCTCCAAATATTGGGGAAGAAATCAACTTGTCCAGTGTCCAATATTGACGAATTTTCCCTTTTTTGCTTCTTGCCATAAGCATAGTAAGGGCAATAAATACGTACATCTCCTCTGTATCAACATCTTTCCATTTGTGTAAACTTGAATTTGGAGCAAATACTTTTTGTGACTTTACAGTGGTAAAATATCTATTGGTTTCGGTTGTAATGCAACCCACGACATTTGTATTTAGGAAAAGCTCAAAAAAGTCAATTTCACTACTCTCCGGATTGAGTTCACAATCTCGTAAACCAGATTGTTGGTTGAAATTGTGTACATCGGGTTGGAAGTTTATTGCACTTTCCCATACTGGCGAGAAATTCATAAAATTTATATCAGAGGATAAATGGTCGTCCAATCCAGAATTGTTAATTTCATTATCTTCGTTTTCTGATTCATCGGAACTCTCCAAATTTTCTGGAATGTAGTCTTCTTCATCACTCATGGAGAACTCCGAATCGCAATCTAACACATAGTTTTCGATATCTTCGTTATCCATTTTTAAGAATTATAAACCCACTGTACACTGATATACTTGTCTGAAATTATTTAATATAATAAAACATGGGCCACGAAAGAATATGCACCGCAATGAGATATTTTTAAAGTTACCGAAATAATAAATGTTCATAAATAAAATCGTAGGTTTCAAATTTCACGTAAATATCTACACGGATCTCATGAAGCCGACAAAGGACATAACTCATCTCAATCAGTTTATTATCAGCCATAAAAAGATAAGACCTCGCGAAATAATGTGCACCGCAATAAACGATATCAATGTAAGCACGCTTGCTCGGTACCGGCACGCACTAACACATCGACGCGCAAGACGAGACTGTATGCGGTCCAAAAAAACTTCGACGTAATTTGAAAGGTTCGCTATGATGAAAAAATTAATTTAAAAAATAACTGTAAGTAAAAAGGTCTTTCTCTTTAAAGGACATGGTACAAAACACTTGGTTTTATAATATGAATCTTTTACTACGAACATTTACTAGTAAATTATCTCAATATTTAGAGATGAACATGACGAATTCTCCAAACTACTAATACAGTGGGTCGGCCCACATGAGAATTTCCTTTCAACTACGTATACAGTTGGTCGGATCCTTCGGGTTAATAAGCCTTGAAGAGATGCTCAATTTTTTTATTTTAACTTTTTTCAGGTATTATATATATATAATACCTGATGTTGATTTTCTACAAAAGTTTAATTAAGTCTTAAAGAGTTGCTCAATTTTTGTTTTGAGTTCAGTTTTTTTTATGTTAGATTATACTTTACCTACATTTTTTTACCAAAGTTTTAATTTGTATTTTAAGTTTAGTTTTTATATTCGAATATGTACCTTAAGTTGATTTTTATTTAAAAGAGGTGCTGATTTCTTTTATTAGTTTGGAGACTAACTATAACTTTTTATCCATGACTGTATATGGTATGGTTGGTATGTATGCAGTTTGTTACTTAATAGATTTCACAAAAAATAAAGGTATGTTTTATAATCATTAACTTTTTTTCTTTTAAAATACCTAACTAGTAATTTTGTAATATTTTTTCTATTGCCCGTCCAACAGCCAACATTTTTAGTTGGATTTCGACTCTAAAACCCCCAACTTCGTCTGTAACCCCAGGAATGTCTAGAAAAAGATAAGCCCGTATCTGGCAATCCTAATTGTAACTGTGAAACACTTAAATTAAACCTAAAACTGTTTTAAATGTTTTATTCAAATCCTTGAAACCTTAGAAAGTATTACAAACTAGCAGCTATTATAGTTAACTAAATTTCTGAATCGATTTCGATAAAAGTTGTCAATAAAGTAAATTCATTATGTAGTCTATAGTCTATATCAGGGGTCTCCAAACAACGGCCCGCCAATGTCATCAATCCGGCCTGCGACAATTATACAGTAATTGAACTAGCGAATTTAGCAAGCGCATTTTTTTACATTAATTCCACACAGGAGGCTTTGAGGAAAATATTTTCCCTCACGACCTATGTCATCTTAGGTGATGCTGTGTGGAGGGTCTTTTTAAGGAAGGGAAGGATAGGAAGTTCTGAAAAGGAAAGGTATGAGGGGTGGGTAGGAATCTGGGGATTAGTGTGTCCAGGAGTGACATGCGTATGAATACATCCCTCCAACTGCGGTGCAAGGCGATGGGTCAAGATAGTCCGGCTGGAAAGGTCAAAAGGCCTCCCTCACCCAGTCTCTCTCGATCCGGCCCGCCACGCAGCAGATGGGCAGACGTATCCGCCGCCAAGACCTGGACAAATCTCACCCCATGAACTATGAATGATAATGGCAGGAAAATTAAAACGGTTTTGACCCTAGGAACTTACTGAAAAGTTTGAATACTCCTGGTCAATATGATGGGTACTGAGAAAGGGGCGGCTACATGGTGTGGGGCCTAGGGCGGCCAAGACTGCAAATCCGCCTCTGTCTAAGAGACAGCAATGCTAGACAAGGAAAGTATTCAAGCGTTGACACTTGTCAATATGCGCTTGAAATAAAGAGATTTGTTACATTTTTTAAGACTAATGTATTATAAACATTATTAACATCTCAATTTTTTGTTGTTTCATGTAAATATAATTAATAAAAAAATTGTCAAAATTTCAAAAAATTGGATATTTTAAAATTGCGGTTGGAAACTTATTTTTCTGTGGTTAACTTTTAGATTCGGATATAAAGCGTGGTGTTTTCTCTTTCTAACACTAAGGGAGATAAAACGATTTCTAAGAGACCTACAAAAGCGAACAAATTAGCCTAACAAATTAGGTTAAAAAATAGTGATTTTTGAATATCCTTCCTTTACTTAACCGGCCAGCAACGTAAGCAGATACATATATGCGTTAAAAATACGATAGCAGTCAATAAGCGTATTTATACGTCAACGCATGTGTCTCCATAGAAATCGTTCTAACTCCGTTATTCTTTTAGTGACATACCTAAAATAAAAAGTAAAAGGTCGATAGTGGATCAAGCTGTACATCCCTACAAGTTGTCCATAGAAATACATAACAAGAATATTCTGTCATTCGCGCGGTCTGACACATTACTACCTGCCAAATTTCCTACAGGCGGCTCGACCGCGCTCGACATTGTTAATTTTTATTAAATATTTTTATATGAAATGATAAAAAAGTGAGGTGACAAAAAAGTGAGGATACAATAGAATTACATAATCTGTGATTTTAGTACCGTTTTCACATAAAAACATGATGTGAGTTATTTTTATATTTTTTTAATGTTTGCGTTCTAAATTTTAATATTTACAAATGTTAATACTTATTTGTAATATAACAATTTGAAAGCTTATTTTGTAACCTTTCTAAAACAGTTTTTACTATTCGGCTACGTTCAGAAATGTATCATTTATAGATCTTTAACTGTGAAGCGGTAATAACACAAGGTTTTCGTAAAATGTCATTTCGTTAGAGACATTATAAGTGCATATTGGCGATTTTCGGAGGGGTTAATGAAATAAAAAATGGTTTCTTGGGTCAACTTCATTTCAGAATGTTATTTCCAACTATTGACAATTGACAAAAGACAGTTGACAATAGTCAATGTTGATGTTTTTTCGAATCATTGTCAACACCCAGAACTATTACGCAGAGTGCATACTTTGGAATAATAACAACCATCGCTCACCTTGTAGTCTACGAAGTAACCCTTGGCCGTGATGAACATATTCCAGGGCGTCAGGGCTCCAATACCGTGGAGAAGCAGCGTTAGATAGACTAAGTTCTTACTGTCGGAGGGGGGATCTACCTCCAAAGTGGCGGCTTCCATCGTCATGCCTGGAAACAAAAAGCAATTTTATTAATCATAAATTTTACGACCCTCCACTCCAGCATTCCTAAAGAAAACACAAGGCATGTGGGAAATTATTTTCCTATGTTTTTGAAGTGAAAACTTTTTTAGCACTGTTGTGATTTGAAACTCGGTGAAACGAAAAAGCTACACTAAAAAGAGACAAACACATACATCTGTAGGATTTAGATGCGAGAATGAGATGGAATAATCAGTCTCCTCTTTGTGCGGTGCTTCTTAACCTCCTCACTCTTGTCTACTTTAGTTTTCTGAAGGTTTTCCTTCTACCACACGTGAACTGCACACAATTTTTTTTTATTTGATTACCTTATAAGAGTCCCAACTGCTCCCATCAGCCTAAACCCATTGAGACTATGGCATCCCTAATTGGGGTACTTTGCGAGGCTGAAATTTAGTGGGGATGTGAAGGAGATGAGAAAGAGGAAGGTGGGGAAGTATATAGATATTCAGATTTGCTCAACAAACATGGCTAAAGCCATTTCAAGCAACGTTTCATTTCTGAATGGCGGTCTCACACCACGGCGATACTGAGAGAATAAATTGTGAAATAACAAAAATTAATCAAATAAAATTTGTTTGCTCATTCCTGAATTTGAACCGGCAACCTTCAGAATGCTAACCGAGAGCCTTACCCCTCGACCACGGAGGCTGTCAATTATTTAATATTGTATAATGTGGCAAATTCAGTCTTTCAAATTTCAATTTAAAGAATTTAAAAAAAACACGCATATTTGTGACATTCTAGGCAATTTCAATATTATCGCTTAAGTTTTTTTATGTCAAGGTCATCCAGAGATGGCACGGCCTTGAAGAGTTCAGCTACCCGTCTCAAAACAGTCATTGTTCTAGTGAGGCCTGTTTGTTATAAATGGCAATATATAACTAAGGATTGTCAACAATTAAATTGATGGAATTGAGAATAGACAATTTGTTTATCACTTTTGTTCAATGAACTGCTCTGTGGCAATTGCATCATGAATTATCATACTCCATCTGAATGTAGACTAAATAAACAGATCTTACGGTTAGTTATTTAAATATGAATATCATACTGTAGTGAGTGGAAATGCCAAGTGGAAGGGCAAGTATAAAACGAAGTATAAGTGGAAGGGCAAGTAATAATTGAAGTGTAAGAGGAAGGGTAAGTATAAGGGGAAAATAAGAGGAAGTATAAGTGGAAAGATAAGTACAAATTGAAGAATAGGTGAAAGGGCAAGTATAAAGGGAAGTAAGTATAAGTGGAAGGGTAAGAAATAATTGAAACATAAATTTAAGTGTGAGAGGAAGGTTAAGTATAAGGGGAAAATAAGGGGAAGTATAAATGGAAGGGTATGCACAAGGTGAAGAAAAGGTGGAGAGCAAGTACGAAAGGACGTATAGTATAAGTGGAAGTATAAGTAGGTGTAAGTATAAGTGAAAGGTTAGGTATAAAGTGAAGAATAGGTGGAAGTATAGGTGAAAGGGGAAGTAGAAGTGAAAGGGCAAGTATAAAGGGAAGGGCAAGTATAAAGGGAAGTATAAGTGGAAGGGCAAGAACAAATGGAAGTATAAGTGGAATGGCGAGTACAAAGGGACGCATAGAGTGAAGCAAAAGTGGAATCGCAAAGTGAAAAGGGAAGTATAAGTGGAAGGGCAAGTATAAAGGGAAGTACAAGAGGAAGGGTATATATAAAGTGAAGTATAAGTGAAAGGGTAAGAATAAGGGAAAGCGGAAGTGGAAGGGAAGGATAAGCAAAAGGAACAAGGAGGAATGGTAAGTAGAAGAAACAGGTTTAGTTTAAGGGGATTACGAGGGGTAATTTGAAGGAAAGGAGGGAAGGGAAAGTGCCTGGTATTTAGTTCAACGCATAGCTAAAGCCTATTGAAGCACCACTTGACATCAGGGCAATATTGAGAGAATCTGCTATCTTGGAAAAATAGATGGCTAAATTAACTGTTCGGCCATAAATGAAAATTTAGTCAGTCAAAAAATACACTAACATAAATTTTAATTATTACCCATTATCTTAATGTGTAGTTTGAATGGAACAAGATGGTGGGCTGTTATTGTAAACCAATAAATCAAAAGATTTCCCGCCAACACTTGAAGGATAATATCAAAACAATTTCATCTATTTTAACCTACATTATTAAACACCAATAGTACAAGGTTTTTTTGTTTCTCTCGAATTTAGACCAACGTGTGTTTTGTTGGAACACAATATTTGTTCAGAAAAAACCACAAGAGTGTAACAAAGCAGCTGTTCGATTTGTTTAATTGTATCAGAAAACACATGTATTTGAATAACAGGTAAAAGAAAAAAAAAACATTTTTGATAATAGCACTTTGAATGTTTTACAATATACACCTAGAAAATATAGTCATTTACAACAAAATTGCTTGCAAAATAATGGAGTACTTAGCTCATTGATTTTTTTTTAGAGAAACCAGTTTATTTTCGTATTTAGCAGAAGCAATTTTTTTTTCTACATCTTCACAATAAAATAGGTCCTGAGCATAGACATCCAAATTTAATATACCAGAAGTTACAGATGAGGGGTAAAACCAAACTATGGAGGGTGAAGAGGGGAAGATGACTGTGATTTGTTAAAAAATCAATCTGACAGTATATAGGCATCTCGCATTATAATATCACCATTTAGTTCTTAAAAGCAAAACTGCTTTTTAATGAATAGACCTTTTTACATGGGAGCGTGAATTGCCCGCCACGTTATTATCATATTTGCGTAGTCGAAATCGGCAAAAGAAAGTTCGCCCTTTTTCACACGGGAATATTTTGTTGCCGTGTTTAGTTGAGACACTTTTAAAAATGTTTCATAATTTACTTACCCCTGTAACTCACTGGAGAAACGCCCACATTCGCTACGTTCACATATATTAGGGCATAATGTATAGCACAAGCTCTCACTTTTGTTCGTAAAATGTGTGATGTGACCAGCGCGCTTCTCAGGACAAGAATGATGACGTCACATTTTTTAGATTCAAGCGACGCTCTCGTAAGCCCGGCTGGCTCCAAGGCGGAGCTATAGCCGGCTCCATGGGGAGGGGGAAATAATACGTTTTTATCACTTAGGGCAGGTCCAGATATATTCATATGTCCATGGTCCTGAGGGAAAATAATTTCCCTCAGTGCCTGTGCCATCTGAGATACCTGTGTTGTGGGTCTTTTTGAGGAGAGGAAGGAATAAATTGGTCTTAAAGAGACCCATAGAGGTCAGGAAGAGGAAATACAGAGGCCGGCAAATCGTTCCACAGCCGAGCTGTTGAACTCAAGAACGAGTCAAAGAAGCGACACGGTTTTAATGTTACAAATGTCATCCGTGTACATATGTTGGGTGCGCGTTTGGCGTGTTTTCTGACTATGCACCGGTGCCGAGGGGATCAATGACGCTAATTCCTCAGAGCATCTTCCATTGAAATACCAGTAGAACAGGGATAGCATTCCCACCCGACGCCTGTGCTCTAAAGATTGCAATCAGTTTGCTAAGATGGGAGAATCTATCAAACGGACACATTTGTATCTGCACAAAGTCAAGGGTTTTTTCAGGTGTTTTGGAGTTCCAGACCAGAAGTGGCTGCCAAATTCAACCATGGGGCGCCCTTGTACAGAGTTAGCAGTTGTGTACTATTAAAGTATCTGCGGGACCTGTACAGTACGCCCAGTTTTTGAGAGGCTAACTTAACTCTGGCTTCGATGGAGCCCCCATATCTGAGCTGGTCACTTAGAGTTACACCAAGCATATCAATTGTTCGGAAGATTGCTTCCGTTGAAGGAGTCTAGATTTTCATTTCAATCCCTTTTAGACTTAATCAGATATGATTAGGTCTTTGAAACATTGAATTCAAATTAAAAAATGTGTATTTGGCCACTTACGAAACTTGCGGTATATATGGCCAATTAGCGCCAACATTGTTTAGTATTTTGATACACTCTCAGAATGCCACCGTTTAACTTGTCGTACGCGGACATCACAGCTGTTGGGTTGCAAGCGGCACTGCTCTGTGCATGGACATAACAACAGCTGTGTTGCAAATATCAATAAAAAAAAATTGACGTGTACGGGTACACCTGACAACGAAGTCACACGTGTAGAGATAAGGTAATTTTTTAAGTGTATTTTACGTGATGTAATATATATGTATGTATAGTTCAGAATTACTGCTATAATAACATATATTAATTAATCTTTCGCTTTTCGGAACAACTCATATAGGTCTAATAGAATTCGTTGTAGCTACCTTACTATGATAGTTAGAAATATCTAAACAGTGTTAGAAAGAGAAAATACTACGCTTTATATTAAAATCTAAAAAAAATAAATAAAAGACACTATCATGAAACCAAAGTTTCAGACTTTTTTTACATTATCTCCACACTGGAGGTCTATGTCATCTTAGGGGATGCTGTATGGAAGGTTTTTTTAAGGAAAGGAATAAGAGGAAGTTCTGGAAAGGAAATAGGTTTTTTTTTTATAGTGATACCACACAAGAGTCTTCACTGCTCCCGTCTGGAGCCAGTGAGACTATGGCATCACCAATTGGGGTATGTTGTGAGGCTGAAGGTAGTGGGGAGGGTAGGAAGCAGGCGCAGCTCGTCCTAAAGTGCACTCGTGCGCCGAACCACCAACAAAATTAAACAACATTTTGCAGCTCATCGTATTACATAATATTTTTAATTATAAAATTGCGCACATTATTTTTAATTAAAAAAAAAATTGACTTCCTATCTAAATATACATGAATTTGGTAGGGAATAATAAATTATCGTGGCCCAAAGCATTGCTTCCCGCGCGCAAGTTACATCGGCTAGGAATCGAGGTACATACCATTCCACGCGTTTCAGCCGAGCGCCCCGTTTGAGAATTATCATTTGTATGAAGCCCCCAGCAACATATTCAGACCGTCAAAATACAAAATCGTAGCGAAAAAATGGCGACTGACGTGCGCCGCGCGGTTGACGGAAATGCCCGAGGAATTCCGAAGACAGCGTTCGAGCGAAATGACCATTCGTAGTAGGGTTTGAATAGGATAGTAATTATATTTTTCTCTTGTAAAAATGTAACGATGAGTCAACGGGTCGGCGGGTGCGATATTATCTTGATGGAGAGGGAACCGATTTGACATTGTCATTAATAGTTTTTGTGACCTTTTGTGTGTGCATTTTTGTCACATATTGCTAAATTCACTCAGTAAAGGGGGTTTGCTATCGCGCAGGGGGCGCGTCAAAAAGAAATGTTTACTGTGTGTTGTTATTGTGTTATTATTCGATAGATATCGCTGTTTTAAATCTCCTTGCCTTTTTAAAATTAAAAGTGATATAATAATAAATATAGACTATATTAAGAATATATGAACCATCAAAATAAAAGCAGAATTATAGCCTATGGCCCGCCGAAACTACATTTAATTATCAACCAAGATAGTAAATCCGCAAAGAAAACTTTTACATAAAATTATAGTAATAATAAATGGATAATTTGTATAGCGCCGTTTTTTTTTTGTGAATAATCACCTCAAGGGCACTGTACGAGTTATGAGTTACTAGGCTCTGTCTAATTTTATTTTTTATTTATTTACCTACTTTTGTTTTAATTTTTGATGAATTACTCGGTGAACCAGCAAAAATTGAAGTCACCGGCCGCGCCTGGTAGGAAGATAGGGAAGAGGAAGGTGGGGAAGTATCTGGCTATTCAGATCTGGTCACCAAACACGGCTGATGCCATTTCTTCAATTCTGAATGGTGGTCTTACACCAGGGCGATACTGAGAGTATCTTCCACTCTGGAACGTGCCGCAAATATACTATATATTATTTTTAAATGAATAAAATGTGAAATAACACAAATTAATCAAATAAAATTTATTTGCCTCGCCGGGATTCGATCCCGCGACCTTTCGAATGCGAGTCAAGAGCCTTACCGCTGGACTACACCGGCCGTCAAATGAGGATAGGTAGGAATCTGGGGGTCAGTGTGTTCAGGAGTGACAGACGTATGAATCCATCCCTACAACCGCGGTGCAAGGCGATGGGTCAAGGGATTCTAGCTGGAAAGGTCAAAGACCTCCTCAACCAATCTCTCTCGATCCGACCCGCCACGTAGCAGGTGGACAAGACACATTGGCCGCCAAGACCTTGAAAAACCTCATTCCACCCCGGGCACCGTCGCTAAATCACCAAATGTAGCGAACCACTGTGGGTGAGGTCCACCTCCCAAAAGGCCTGAGGGGTTAAGAGGCATACACAAGCCAAAAACGTGTATATTCTTATTGTGTCTTATATCACCACAAATGTAGGTAATAAGATTTAAAAATCCTTTGGCAAACGGAGTCTAGAAACGCTAGATTTTAGAGCAAAAGCGTTTTTTAATTATTTTGTGTATAATTTTATAGAAATAAAAATTAATCAATAGATACTTAGAATTATCCATAAATTACGTCACACAGATTTCATGATTTTTGACTCCCCCCCCCCCCCAGACCTGTCACACATCGTCACCATTGTGAGGCCTCCGTTGACATCACATATTTTGCAAATTTGACCCCCCCCCCTTACGGTGTGACGTAATTTATGGATATAGCTATAAAATTGTACTTACTAAAGTTTTCTTCTATGCATTTAAACACAAATGTTACAAAGTAATGAAAAATACTTTTTTTTATTTTTCGTTATGCCTAAAATCTATCTATCTATCTATATAAATAAAAATGAATTGCCGAAATGTATGTGCGATAACTTCCGAATGACTGCACCATATTGGATAATTCTTTTTTTTGTGTTGGTTTTTGTCAGGACAAGGTTTGTATAAAACTACTGGTGAGATTATGAAATTTGTATAAGAAAATTGCAATAGGTGGCACGCGAGCTGTTTGAAATCTGAATGTATGGAATGCGGAAGGGAAATTCGGGTAGGGGGTTCGCGGGAGGGGAGAGGAGGGGAACAAGGGAGGGGGAAGGGAAACTTGGAGGGGGGAGGGGAACTCTGGAGGGGGATTCACAGTGGAGTGGGGAGAGGGAAGGTGGAGGAGGCGGAAAGGGAACGCGAGAGGAGAAGGGGACGCGGGAGAGGAAGGGGATGCGGAAGGGGAACAGGACGAATGGGAAAGGACACGCAGCGAGAAACAATTTGTTTATTAAATGGCATAGCAACGCATACCGGGTATCAGCTAGTAATTAATAAATTTGTAATACTGTTAATAATTTGCAAACCTATTCGTAATAAACATTAATAGAAAATAGTGATTTCACATAAAGTTTCGACATAACTAGATTTAATCCAGATTGAACAAAATAAAATGTGAAATGTGCAATAAAAATGAATTTACCATCAGCTGTGGAAAATTACTTTCCATTTCAATATTTATCTGGAAATAATGATTCTTGGTGGTTATAAAATCAACTTACATATTGTTAATGAAAATTTAATAGTGTTTACATTAAAAAAAAATCATGTGTGCAGTTCACACGCGGTAGAAGTGAAACTTCAGAAAATTAAAGTAGAGAAGAGTGGGGATGCTACGAAGCACCGCAGAAAGATGAGACCGATTATTCTATCCCATTCTCTCGCAGACTAAACCCTATAGATGTACGTTTGTTTATTTCTTTTTAGTGTCGCTATTTTTCATTTCTTTAAATTGCAACGGTGATAAAGAAGTTTTCACTTAAAAAATAATAAACAAATAATACCTGTATAATATTATTCGTAAGAGAATGCGGTTTTTCTTTATTGTCTGTTTATGTAAATGACTGAGTATCATTTTGAATTCCATTCCGTTCACACGACGTTTATAGTGTAAATTCTTAAAACAACTAACACGTTACAAATTGAATGTAAACAGTGTTAGTTGATGCTATGTACTGAGTATTCCTTAAAAAGGTCTAAGTTCTAATGTGTTTACTTAACAGGAAAAACTAAATAAAAGGGAAGTTATTTTAATAAGATCAAACACAATTTTGTCACGGCATTTAATAAAGGTCTCAATAGGCCACTTGCATCACATTTAAAAAAAAAAAAATTCCAGTTTAGGCAAATATTCTAAGACATTCTGTATTTTTTAATCGTATTTTTGAAACCCTGGTGATTTTTTGAAAATTTCAATCTGAAAAATCAGACCATTTTTTATAAACCGGAAAGATGGGACATAATTTTATGGGTGTGAAAAAACGATAATTACATATTCTAAAATCATTTAAAAAAAAGAATGGCACAGGAGAATAACGAGGCATACCAAAAATATTACATCTCATAAATATTTTTTTCCTTGATCCATCTTATTTATCATAAATCATTATAATGTTCAACGTCTATATTAGTAAATCCAATGTAATATACTTGTACTTGTAAATTATAATAATAATAAGAATATTATAAAATTTGATTTTGTTAAAATCAGCACCATTACCATTATACTGCAAAAAAGCAGCATTTATGCTGCTTGTTATGTTCAGGGTTCTCTTCATAACATCTGTCAAAAAGTCAAACCAAATGATAAGTTCGCAGAGAACAAACAATAAATCTAGTGAACATTTTTTTTTTTCAATTATTTCTGGCTTTCACCCTTCAAGGGTGTTCTAGGCCGTCATTTATAATTACAGAGAAAGGAAAGGTGAATTTATGTATTAATTTTATTTAAATGTGCAAATTTCAGAATTTTATGGAAGATTGGAGTAGAGTTCAGACTTAGAAGAGATGAAATGTTGAATGGGGGAGAGGCAATTTTTGATAACGCTTGATAGAAGAGAGGATATTTATTTAGAGAGGGACAATCAAAAAATATGTGATCTAAAGTTCCCACATCTAGACCACAGAACGTACAATCTGGGGAGTCAAGCACATGAATTTTATAAAGGTGAGAAGGAACGGAACAATGTCCGATTCTCATATGAATAAGTAAGGAAATTTCTTTTTTGGAAAAATGGGGGAATTTTTGAAATTGAAATCTAGTGAACATTAAATTGTCAAATTCAAAAATTCGCCTGAAATCAAAGTGTTGCCGTATAAAAAAAATAAATCAGTGTGGAATTTTACAAAATTAATAGGATCATTTTCGGAGATGGGATATTTTCATGTAGCCCAAATAATGAATTTATTTATTTAAAAAAAAAATGTACATTTCTAAAAATTTTACTAACATTTTCATAATCTTAGTAAAAAAAATCTATCCACATGATTTTTTCCAAGTCGTTCCAACCCTTGTGTTTCATAACGCTTAATTGGATCTCGATAGGTTTGTTCTGATTCACGTACAAAGGCCAGCATTCAAACCTATTGGTGAATTTCGCACACTGGGTGCTTACATTGGCCGATAATTGCCGGTTGTCAGCCGTTGTTAAGGAGCCAAAACAAGTGTTTGTTTTTCTTCAGTCTTCCCATCGTAACGCAGCTGTCAACATTACCGTTTATATCGTGACAAGCTATCGTGACTCGCATAGTAAATTTACCGACGGTAATTCATCCCATCGTATAAAAACTGACTGACAACTGCCTGTGGACCATCCAGAAACAGCCAGTCGACCACGAGGGATCCACAAACCGGGCAAGATTGCCATCAAATTATCGTAAGTCCCTTTGTGAAATACCTTTGCTAATTGTTTCAGTAAACGCATCATATCGAGATCCACAGGCATAACTCGTATAGAGTGAACATTCAGCTTCACTCTAACCCTTGTAAGGTGGTGCCATCAACGCGCTAATCTTACACCTTGTGTTATGATAGTGTGGCATGAAAGGGGAAAAGTATACCAGCGGTTCTTGAGCACATTTTGAGTAAAAAATGTAAACGTTATTTTGCTGTCCGATGACATTGTTTTTGTTTTGAATGTTTTTTAAATGTCATTGGACAGCAACATTTTTATTTTTAACCTTAGCTCCACACATCTTAGAGGATGCTGTGTTGAGGGTATTTTTAAGGAAAGGAAGGAGAGGAATTTCAGGGAGGGAAATAGGAATGAGGGGTGGGTAGGATTCTGGGAGTGTGTCCAGGAGTGACGGCCCTATGAATCAATCAGGGTCGATAGATTCTGGCTGAAAGATAAAAGATCTCCCTCAACCAGTCTCTCTCAATCCAGCCCGCCACACAGCAGGTTAGCAGACGCATCTACCGCCAGGAACTGGAAAAAAAAACTCACCCCATGAACCCGTGCACCCCTGCTAAGTCATCAGATTAGTGAACCACTTGGGGTGACCTATGGCAGAGGTGTTGGTTCCCGGGGCGGCGGTACCCATGCGAGCATCCCAAATTGAAATTGATATGTCAAGTTTTTACTCCAAACTTGCTCAGGGATCGCTGGTTTAAAGTATTTTGGATAAATGCTGAAACATCCTGTATATTTAAGCAATATGTATTGTAGTTATTTGATGCATAAAAGAAACAACACCTCAGGTCTCTGACATAAATTTCTGCTTTGCAGATAAATGTACTCGCATTGTAAACATTATTATCACCTCACTTTTTTAATATTTCGTAAAAAATAATAATTAATAAAAAATTCAGAGTTTCATAAATTTTTCTTAAATTGCAGTCGGTAACTTTGGTTCCATAGAAATGCCCAATTTTGTTTTTCTGTGGTCAACTTCTAGATTTGAATATAAAGCATGGTGTTTTCTCTATCTAACACCGTTTAGAACTTATTTCTCACCATGACAGTAAGGGGGATACAACAATTTCCCAAAAGCGAACAAATTAGCCCGAGAGGTTAACAAAGAATTCACAAAAACAAGTTTTCTAAGTCGTTCAGCCATTCAAAATTATAGAGTCGTCTGAATTTGTTCTGATAAAAGATTAAATAAACGAGGATCAATAAAACTGCCGAGTGTTTGCATTTTTTTGGTATTAGTTTGAAGGGTTTAAAATACAATATTCATTCTTTTGCTTATTCTACTTTCAGATATAATAAAACTTAACAATTCAGATGTTACCGAGGGTTTTTAACTTTTTCCACGCGATCGTAACAACAGTTGATACGGCAAAAGCCATGCCTCACATGCGCCCGTATCAGCCCTTGTTACGCTAACTTCGACTGCCGATATCACAGCGCTACTATGTCACAGTATTTTTTCCCGCTCGCTAGGACATTCGTGTAACTATCACGATGCTGACATCTTCAGGCATATTTCGAAAGTAAAATTGTATTTCGTAAAAAACATCTATAATCAAGTGAATGTGTCCTCGTGCCTTTGAGTGTATAGTTCACAATTTACTCCACAGATGGCGCTAGTAGTTTGCGCATGCATTCGATTCCGACTGACCAAATTGGACAAGCGTCGATAACATTTATTGTCGAGATCGTGCGTATTCGCACACGTTTGTTTATGTTGTGAAACTATGATTTTGAATTTACATAAAAATTTTATTAATTTTAGTGTCATCAGAAGTTTTAGAACTTGTTTATAAGAATTAATAATAATAAGTGATTGAGGTACCACTTGTGTCTATCAACGCACAGTGTCCTGAGTACAAGCACGCGGACGCCGTCTTTAAGATAACAAGGGGACGTTTTTGTATGGAATTTAATGTTTTTGTTTTTATAATCATCTAGGAGTGTTTACAGACGACGATTTGGTTTCAAATTGTAGATAAGAATCTCATCTGTTTATATAGTATGATAAATCATGCCATAATATGCTGTAATTTGACATAAAATTGGATGGATAGGTATTTGAAATATGACATATACATGTACCGCGTATGGGTATTGAAAAAACAGAGTAGTTCAACGTGGGGAAAAGGTTAATTAATAAAAAATGTTATATTATGTATTACCTTAAAAAGCACCTAGAGTTTCAAGTCACAAAAGCAAACTGATTGAACATCAGGTGAATCTAATGATATATGCATTGAATATCTTAAGTTATTTGATGAAATAGCTAAAAAATAAACTAACACAAAGTAGCCATTATTTTGTATGACAAAAGATAAATATTGCAAGTCAATCATTCTCAGATTTATGGAACGTAACCAATTTATAGTATTAGCAACAGGTTATTCAGTGGCAGTTCGTGGTCTTTTTAACAGGGGATTCAGAAATCCAAGATAAGATATATATAATCAAAATTTACATTTAGAGGAATTAAATTGTTTAATATTTTTTACAGCGCTGCACGTTACTAATTATTATTGTTTTTACAACAAGAATATTTACGTAGAATATACAGGGTGTTAAGGGACGTACTTGACTTACTTTACCCAGTGATTCCTGACATTATTTGGAGTAAAAAATGTAAACGAAATTTTTGTCTACGGTGACTTTTTTTGACGAATTTTTTTATTTTTTTCAAAAAATTTTTCTTCAAAATCAAACAAAAAAAAATTTCTTCCGCGTGTCGTCACTGGTCACTCAGCCGGGTGTCCGATGAACCCCTTACCCCGCCTCCAACTGTTCAACAACTACCATTTTTTTATGTTTTTGTAGAAAAAAAAAAAAAAAAACATCAAAAATGTCACCGGAGACCAAAATTTTATTTACATTTTTTACTCCAAATAATGTCAGGAATCACTGGTTAAAGTAAGTCAAGTACGTCCCTTAACACCCTGTATAAGTGGACGCGGAGGCCTTTTATTTTTAATTTCCAACCTTTTTCCATTTATATTATTTTTTATGTACACAACACTGTATTCAGCGTTTTTTTTTAAACTTGACAGAATATTAGAGACAGCCTATAAACGCAACCGTTTTCAATTTGATCCAAAACAGTACTGAAGTAATTTCATCACAAAATTACATAACTAGTGACTTGACAATGCGACGTTTGCCAAAAAATAATTTTAAAAAGGGGAATAGAAACGCTAGAAATATTTTGATTCTCACGCCTTCAAAATTTAAAATCGGGCATATTTTTTGCACGAGGCAAGTATGCGCCAAAGTGGTTTATATTTATTTTGTGCATAATTTTATAAGAATGAAAAAAAGTTAAATCATAAAAAGGTCAAAAATAGTCTTAGCCATAAAGGGGTATTTTTAAAATTGTTTCTCATATTACTTCATAGTTACTTAAGTCATGAAAAAACGTTTCTTTAGTAGTTTACGCTTATATTTTTTGTTTCGTAAATAATAATTTTATTGTAATTCCAATCCATATGATTACCTTAACACGGGCATTAGCCTAGTACGGTAGTCAAAAAAAAAACATAAAAGTGTACTTTAAAAATTGTATGAAAAAAAAAAAAAAAAAAAAACAAAAGGCAGTAAAAGGTTCAATTTATCCGTAGCATATTTTTTGATGTTCATAATGTAAACCAATTCGTAGTAAAGATTAATCAAAATAGTATCTAAATAAGATTTCGAGTATAGCTTCATCCGGTGCAAAGGCAATCAATCGATGGTCATTATGCGACGAACTCAATCGGTACAACTCGTGAAAGATCGGAGATCACGTGGTATCCATGATCGACGCACCAAGCGCGCTTGAATTTGGTAAAGAAATGCATAGTTTCGTTCAAATCACCGTCAGAGGGATCTGTATGGGCCACGATATTTTTCTATACAGAATTTTGCGCGGAACACATCTCGCACAAAATGGATATAGGAACCGATTTCGACGCGGTGGCGCGAGTTTTAAATACGGATTTTAAAGAAGCCCTATTTATAGTGTGATTACAAACTTGTTTTATAATAATATTATTTGTATATTATTAAAAAAAAAAAACTTTTATTTAATCATCTTTTTAATGGGGGTTCAGCGCCACAAATGCACTTTAGAGAAAACCGCCACTGTGTTATAATAATATTTTTTTTCCAGAAGGTAATTCCATGGCAGTAATGGTATTCTTGGATTGGCGTAGTCTGATGGCCTCCGTGGTCGAGGGGCAAGGCTCTCAACTATTCACCGGAGGTCGCAGGTTCAAATCCCGGCACGTGCAAGTAAATTTTATTTGATTGATTTGTGTTATTTAACAATTTAATCATTTAAAATAATATATAGTATATTTGTGGAAGATACTCTCAGTATCGCCCTGGTGTAAGACCACCATTCAGAATTGAAACGTTGCTTGAAATGGCTTTAGCCGTGTTTGGTGACCAGATGTGAATAGCCAGGTACTTCCCCTCCTTCCTCTTTCCCATCTCCTTCCCCTTCCCATTACCTTCAGCCTTACAATGTACCCCAATTGGGGATGCCATAGTCTCACTGGCTCAAGACCGTTGGGAGCAGTTGGGACTCGTGTGGGTGTTCATATAAAAAATACAAGTGTGCAGTTCACAAGCGGTAGAAGTGAAACCTTCAGAAAACTAAAGTAGACAAGAGTGGATAGGCTACGAAGCAACGCACAAAGAGGAGACCGATTATACTATCTCCTCTCGCAGGCTAAATCCTATAGATGTCATGCACACTTGAGGTGATTTAAAAAAAAAGTGCTCTATAAATTATCTAATTATTATTATTATTATTTATGTGTTTGTCTCTTTTTACGTCGCTATTTTTCATTTCATTGAGTTTCAAATCACAACGGTTGACTTAAAAAAAAATGCGGTTACCTTTGAGGTTAAGCGTGTCATTGGGCAGATTGCTCTCCTCCCAGGCGGGGGTGAGCCGGACGGGCTCGCTGGCCAGGAACGGAGCCTTCTCCGGAAGCATGTCGCCGCCGCCTGAAACATAACTGCATTGTTACAAAATGCATAACAAACATATTCTTAATAAATATACAATGAATGGATGACAATAAAAAATATTTTAAAACTGACTCAGATTGTTGAATTTTAACCCTCCCACCTCCATTAATTTCCGCCTTTGACAGCACAAAAGCGCATGGAGAATTGTTTAATTAAAATCAAATTCTATTTTATCACTTTTGTAGCAGATCATTGTTGACAGGAAGCCATCTTACCGCAAATAAATTTACTGATGTAAACGGTCACATGAGCATTTACACAGGTTGAAATTCTGAACAACTTACGTGAGTATTAATTACCATAAGTCGGATGCATATTTAAACGCTCCTGTGAGTGACTTGTCAAAAACTTATGTTAACTCATAAATTTTACTTATGAGTGTAAAGCTAGTCAAAGATTCAATGTCAACATAAAAAATATTAAATAAATACAAAAACAAAAAGTTATGACATTTTTACTGCATCAATAAATTCAGAACAAGTTGGCACAAAAAATAATTCAGTTGCTGTGGTCTGCTTGTGTAGTGTATATGTTAATTAATCATGTAGTTTCAGCTTCCCTCGATAGATGTCAATAGTTATTAATACAAAGTTTTGCTATATCACAACAGATGGCAGTTAATTATCATATCAGAAGAGTACCATCTATTGTCATTCATGACTTAGGTATGAAAGGTTACGATTATTGGCGAAGGCACCTCAGTCCTACAGCGGGGAGCGACAGAACTACTTAGAGCCCAGTCTAGTAAGGACGTAGAGTCCAGTTTAATGTTCATCGTAATATTTACGATAAATTACCCCTCAGGCCTCGACAATATTTGGTCAGAGGGTAAAAATAATTCAATTTGCAATGAAATCCAAATAATTGCAATATTTCTGAATGTATCCGAAAACCACAAACAGTTTGAAAAGGTGATGAAATAAGCTTTCAAATTTTAAAATTCGAAATAAATATATAATTTTTGTTGAAGAAGAAGATAATAATAATAATCTAAACGAAAATATGAAAGAGAACAAGACACAGAAATGAGAAAAAGATAATGGTCACAACTGGGACTCGAACCCAGAACCTCTCGTCCAAAAAGAGAGTTTTTCTTATAAAAATTAAATATTCATTTAGACTTTTATAAAAAGTCAATAGTCCCATATAAATAAAATCGGATATATTTATCCGTGATGTTATCCAGGTTACAAACCAATTCTTAGAATGATTGTTTCAAATAAAAAGGGTAGTTGCCTATAATATGGAAAATAAATTAGTTGAAGATAATATTGTAAATTCTAAAATTTGAAATATGAGATTAGCTATTAAGACGGTTTGACAGTAGGGCGCAATGGTGGAATTGGTAAACGCACGTCCCAGTTCTGGGTTTGAGTCCCAGTTGCAACCATTATTTTTTTCTTGTTCTCTTTCATATTTTCATTTAGATTATTCTTGTTATCTTCTTCTTCAATGATAAATTATATTGAATTGAAGAACAAATTCAATGAGATATTACAACTACTGGAAAGTAAATTACAGTAATATCATATATATTATAATAGATCTGTCATTTAGCTGTAAATATTCATACACATTTTTATCGAAACAAATCCTACGACATTTAACAAAATACAGCCGGACATTTTGACAGTGGTTCTAATTTTCAAATTTAATTTACAGTGTGACCGCACCAAAAAGTAATGCTGAACATTTTTTCACATAATTTCGAGGAATAATCTGCTTCTTAGACTGGCCACACTAACAATAATTACTTAAGCGAAACAGCCGCACAGTCCTATTTAACATCCTTGTTACTTTAATTGACTGTTAAAATTTAAATTTAGTTCACGATTTAGCTTTCTGTTGAAATCATACGAACCTCAAACTTATTAGGAAGATACCCAATACCTATCTGGTCATAAGCATTGGAAAATAACATATACAACAGTTTCACTCAAAATTAACAATATTATAAATAGCATTACTTTTTTGAAACAATTCTCTTGAAGTCCTCAGCGATCCATACATTAATATTTTTAATTTAACTAGGGGTAAACCCACATCATTTTTACTATAACTTTTAAGTAACACCATTAATTGTAATTTCAAACACTATTTTATTACCACTTTATATTGTTTACATATAATATTATATTATCATTAATTTTAATTGAGGATGTTAAACTTATTTGTGTAAATATATTTAATGAGCACAGGGCGACCCAACAATGTGTTTACAGATTTGATTTTAGATTTTCACGGCCTAAGGTATTATTATTGTGATTTATTTTTGGGATATTACGTCCTTTTGAGCTATCTCCTTCTTTAGTCAATGATTCGGACGGTGTTACAGCATCCATATCAGGGCAGATGTGTAATCGATGGTGGTAAAGTGTGTGCTTATGTTTCTGTAGTGTATGGCTTAATCATGTAGTTTTAGCATACTTCAATAGATGTCATTAGTATAATTAGTAATACAAACTTTTGCTATATCTCAACAGATGGCAGATAAGTATGTTAGAAGATTAGATGCGATACCGTGTTGCCAGCTCCAATCCTGTACGAGCTGTTAATCTATATATTTAACAAAAGAAAGTGTACATTGTGCGTGCCGCTAAAACTCAGAAATGAGTTCCGGTACAATCAAGGGAGTTATATGGTGTGGTAGCCCATATCCCCCATCCATGAAGATGATTCCCATTTTTACCTGAAGGGTGTGCTTTTGAAGATATAAGAGCTGGAAGTTTCGCCCTCTAGAAATTTCTAAAACAGTTCAGAACATTCAACAGTATCGAGAGCATTCCAGGACATCCCAGAACATTCTGGAAAGTTGTGGAATGTTCTGCAACATTGTGAACCATTCGAAGCCTTTTTTGTATGAATGGGGCTACCCATTGGTAGGGGTATACAGGGTGTCCCAAAAGAAAGTTTATATTTAGTGGATAGATTTTAAAAAAGTAAGGGTTCTATCGAAAAAATGTTTATTAAAAACTAAAATACACAATTTGGGAATTTATTTCTTAAAAATAATATTGTCCAAATGTAAACACTCGCATTGGTGGCATTCATTTAATCGAAGAGTAAAATTTCTTATGACAGCTCGGCAGGTAGGCTTCGTGTTGGCTGCCATTTCATGACGGATATTTTCTTTTAATTGCATCAGAGAAGTCGGATTTTTGGCGTACACTTTAGATTTGAGATATCCCCACAGGAAAAAAGTCCATAGGGATTAAGTCAGGACCACGAGGAGGCCAATTTATGTCACCTCTCCTGGAGATAAATTTGCCAGGGAAAATTTTACGAACTGATGGCAGAGACGCATTGGACGTATGTGATGTTGCTCCGTCTTGCTGGAACCATGTTCTGTGGTTATAGCCAGTAAGTTTGTAGGGGTGAAGCATTGGGTCTTTGTGCAAAATGCTGTGTAACAATGATCTATGCACGTTTAAAGCACTTGCGCGCTTCCGAATCGAAAAGTTTGAGTCGTCACGAAAAGACTGATAAACACTCTCTACGTTTTCTATCGTTCTCGATGACCTTGGTCACCCGGATTTTGGTTTTGCCAGGGTTGTACTAATCTCTTCAAACTTTTTGACCCATTTTCGAATGATAGGAATGCTTGGCGCATCATTGAATTGACGAAAACCTCAAATATTGCAGAATCTTCTACGCGCTACAGTCGCCGAATCACCATTTTTGTAAAACTAACGCACACACAACGCGCGGTTGCTCCCGAGAAATGCTTCATAGCGACTAAATTCCCAAGAGCCAGACTACTGATTCACATACCCCCCGCACCCCTCGGAAAAGTTGCGCTCTACCTAGTTAAAGTTACCTTTTATTTATTTATATGTAAGAAACAAACAGCTTTTATATAATATACAGTGATAATAGATACACAAGTGAGCTGAAGTCATGCCACAGAAGTTTCTTATGCAAAAGTACATTGGAAATGAAGTTTTAATATTTTGTAATTAATTTTGGGTTATAGGAAGGGAAGGAAGAGGAATATAGGAAAAGGATAGGAGATGCTCCCGATACATTCCATGCTCTCATGTTAATAATCGATCGTACGCGTTGTTACTTCATATCGATATTTCTTTAAGTTATTTAATAAAAATGACAATGCTAATTGTATTAGGTATATTGTGCACATTCACGAGGAATTGGAGAATTTTTTCTAATATTTGTTCTACATGAGGGAAAATAAAATAAATCGGATTGTCGGGTTGATCTTGACGGAATATGAAAATTTATTAAATTAGTAAGTTCTGGTGAGTCCAGGCCATTATTAGTATAGTTAGCCTCCCAAAAACTGGGCGTACTGTACAGGACCCGCAGATACTTTAATAGTACACAACTGCTAACCCTGTACAAATCACAAGTGTGCCCCACGGTTGAATTTGGCGGCCACCTCTGGTCTGGAGCTCCAAAATGCCTGAAAAATACCCTCGACTCTGTGCAGAAACGGGCGGTCTGTTTAATAGATTCTCCCATCTTAACAGACGGATTGCAATCTTTAGAGCACAGGATGCTCCGAGCACATGGAAGATGCTCCGAGGAACTAGCATCATTGATCCCTTCGGCACCGGTGCATAGTTGGGAAACACGCCAAACGCGTGCCCAATTTGTACACGGTGACATTTGTCACATGAGAACGGGTAGTTTCTTTGACTCGTTCTTGTGTTCAACAGCTCGGCTGTGGAATGATTTGCCGGCCTCTGTGTTTCCTCCTTCCTATAACATGGGTCTCTTCAAGACCAATGTTCATTCCTTCCTCTCCTCAAAAAGACCCTCCACACAACATCCCAGATGACATGGACCCTGATTCGGTAAAATTTGAGAAGTTATTATTATTTATTTATAGTGTATATTACAGTTTTTACCTTATTATAAGCATCTTTAAACATGTAATATATTTTAAAAATGTTTTTACATATTAATTAAATTAAAGTGTAAGTTTAGTTCGTAATTTATGTTTTTTAATTTTAAAATCATAACACACTTTGAGCGGGAAGGATATTTCTACCTTTATCGCCGATCCTACTTGCACGCCTACTGAAAAGGTATTGCTGTAAAACATTTTTATATGAATATTGTTCACCAATCTCTTTGTAAGGGTTCCAACTAGGGAATGCAATCCCGCAAGACCATGTCAATCCAGGTATTTGCGGGACTGAACAATGTTAGTCCCGCTGGATTCAGGTATTTGCGGGATCCAGCAGGGTGGACTTAGATATCTAATCAATCGTATAATAAAGACCTAATACCTCGATCTACCAACCTTGTTTTTAGAGTTTTAAATTTATACCTAATCAAACAAGTTTTTTGGGACATTTTAAATAGTTTACTAATATACCTTTAGTTAGAGACAAAGGTAAAGTTTAAGTTATAAATTGGCAAAGATAAGACATAAATTTACATAACAACTTAAATTTAAATAATAACGTTCACACGATGAACAATATTCTTGTACAATAAGCATCATAAATTTAAACATTATTTTGGATGTTTTAATAGCTTCGTAAAAAAGTTAAGTATTAATTGTATCGTCTGATAAACGGCTTCTGATATTGGACACAAGGTAGCCAGCGGCTGAAAAAGCTCGTTCAGTTCAGCTTCCACGCTGGTTGGCACAAAGTGAATTGAAGGTATGTGCCTTTTAATCCATATATTGCCAGTCTAGGTTGTTGGGCTGTTCATCTCGAACTCTTCATACTACGCTTCTCTGTAATCCCGCCAGTCCAGCGGGATCCCGCAAAATTTTCGACCAAGATTAGTCCCACAAAATGTCTGCGGGATCTCGGTATTTCAGGATCCCGGTATACCGGGATTGCATTCCCTAGTCCCAACTATACCCATATGTATAAAACAAATAAATAATATAAGTGATACAAGTCTTCCCCATCTTCTTATCTCCTTGTCTTTTGCGTAGAAGAATATTTTATCAAAATAAAACTTGCGCTTTGGCACTAGAAATGCGCAAACAGTATTTTAGTTGTGATGATTTGTACCGAAGTGAAAACCTATTTTTTTTGTAATGTAATAAAATATATACATTTTATACACATAAAACTACACTAAATAGCCCATCATTGACTTAAACTTCTATTTACGGAGTCTTATTACAAAGTAGGTTATAATTTTGGACAATATTTTTAATGTTCGGGCGTGGTGAGTACTGTATAAAAAAATTCATTCAAATGTATTATTTTTAAAGATACCGGTTTAAAATAATTTTCATTTTATCAAATGCGACCCTTGTTTTCGCCCACCTGAAGGGTGTTAATATTAATGTAATTAGGCATGCTCTACGTGTTTCGGGTGTTCCCAGGACTTCAGAAACTAATCCAAAGTGATGGCCGGTTTCAATTAAATGCTCGGCAAAATTGCAGAAAACCATTTTAAATTATACTGTAATACCAACTCGTAGAAGATCAGAACTGGCAGAAGAACAGATCAGTTACGGTATCGCATCTAGATAATTGCATTGCATCTAAAGCACACACTTTTGATTACACATCTGCCGTGATGATGGACACCATAGCGCTGTCTGAAATGTTGGCTATAGAAGAAGGCGGTGCAACATGGCATAACACCACAAAAATAAATCCCTATAAATGTATTTACACTAATATTTATTATTATTTACATATATTTTTTAACTCCACATCTTTGGGGATGCTGTGTGGAGGGTCCTTTTGAGGAAATGAAGGAGTGAACCAAGGTCTTTAAGAGGCCCGTGTGTTGTAGGAGGTAGGAAACACAAATGTTGGCAAATCATTCCACAATCAAGCTGCTGAACTCAAGAATGTGTCGTAGAAGCAAAACATTATCATGTGATAAATGTCTCATGTGTACAAATGTTGGGCGCGCGCTTCTCGTGTTTCTTTATGCACCGGTGTCAAAGGGATCAATGATGCTAGTTCCTCGGAGCATCTTTCATTGTAATACCGAGAGAACAGGGACAGCATTCCCACCCGACGCCTGTGCTCTAAAGATTGCAATACATTTGTTAAGAGAGGAGAATCTATCAAACTGATCGCCTGCACAGAATCAAGGGTTTTTTCGGGTATTTTGGGGCTCCAAGACAGAAGTATACAAGGAAACCAATTTTCTACACTCTACAAATCTTCACAAACTACAAACATTTGCCTTGATCATGGACGTTACAAGACTATCCGAAATGTTGACACCAGCACAACACTTTTAACATTTTAAAACCACAAATATCAACCAATATGCTACACATTTGACTGCGAGAAAATAAAATCACAAAATTACTATGCAAACAAAAAAAAATCACAGTAACAATAATAGAATTTTTCATTATTTGTTTTACATCCCGACAAGTTAAAAATCCGAAAAAAATGAAAAATTCTTCGATAAGTCATTTCCGGCGAAAGAATCACAGACAACTAAGACGATATTAATTTTGAATGATTCCAAAGTTTGTTATATTTTAGTGAATAAGAAACAATATTATAATTATTATTTTGAATAGTAGGCACTTGTGTCGGTACAATCTATGTTTGGAAGATTTGTCAAAAGCAAACTAAATTCATTCGCATATTATTACAATCTATACAAAATATTTGTTCAGTCTAGTCAGAGACCAGATAAATATTTTTCCCATAGATTAAGAATAATTTGTACCAGTCTGAAGATGGCTTTAACAAACTGAAACCGGTTACGGTCAAATAAAGTGGAAATTCATATTTGTTTCAATAGTAGGTATCAAGACCTATATATGGAGTATCTTGATGTACGGCTGCGAAATATGGTGCCTATCCGAAAGAGATAAACGGAGACTAGAGGCTTTTGAGATGTGGTCCTATTAGGAATTTCCTGGAGAGACCACATTACAAATGAGGAGGTTCTCCAAAGAATCGAAGGAGGAAGGCACTTGCTCAGGACCTTGTTCGAAAGGCGTGCAAGATGGATCGGCCATGTAATACGACAAGAAGGCCTCTTGCATGCCATAATGGAGGGTATGACCGAGGGGACAAACTCTAGGGGACACCCACGCCGAGAGTACCTGGAGAGGACGTGCGCTGCTCATCATATGCAGACTTCAAAAGAGCCGCCCAAGACAGGGAAGAGTGGAAGAAATGAATAGAGGAAATTGCTGCAAACCAATCCCAGGATTGAAATCAGAGAGAGAGAGAGAGTAGGTATGTATAAACATTGGTCTAGGTGTATTTTTTACTACAATGAAAATGAAATATTTTTTCAAATGACACGTGCTATATGTAAGTGTTCACAACAACTCTAGCAGCAATAATTATACCACGTCGAAAACATTTAAAAAAATTAAATATAAATAAAAAATTAAATATAAAAAGTAATTTCTATAATTGTACAAGTCTTTCGTACACCACGTGTGTATGAAATAATTATTAACCCTTCAGACCTCAGGCATATTTTGTCAAATAGTCATTTCCGCTTTGCAATAAAATCCAAATAAATGAAATATTTCAGAATGTATCCGAAAACAAAATCTCTTTTTGAAAGGTGATGAAATATACTTTCAATTTAACATATAAGAATTTTAATGCTAACATAAAAAAGTTTTAAAAGCTAAAATTAAGGATAACGAAAAAAGAAAAACACATATGTATCGGTGGCGGTCGGTGAGTTTTCAGTGAGCTAGAGCGCCAAGATTGAAAAATATGACGTTATCGACATTGTTGTAGCTGAAAATTAATTTTATTTTTTTTCTAAATTTAAACTTTTTGTATGAAGATCTTCAGGATTCTTTCAGTCAAGGGATGCGCTGCATCTACATACTGAGAGATCATCATACAAAAAGTTGAAATTTTGAAAAAATAAATAAAATTCATTTTCAGCTACGACAACATCAGTAATGTCATATTTTTCAATCTTAGCTCTCTATCTAGCACACTGAAAACTCACGGACCGCCACTGATATGTATGCTTTAGACAAATATAATATTGTAAATACAATTGTCACCTTTTGTCATTGTCATTCCATAAAAAAAAATTTCATAAAATTTTCATAAATCGCAGTCGGAGTCAGTTGGTTTCATAGAGATATATATTTTACTTCTTCAAATTTTGCAAATTCACTTTGTGGCACCATTTTATTAATGATATAATTAAAAACACTTTGTTTTTACCACGATAATCTTTATTTAAAAGTCAACATGTTTCAAGAACGATGTTCTCTTCATCAGGACATTAAATTATGTACTAAAAACTAAATTATCAAGTATAGAAAGACAGGCGTGGGTAGAAAAGGAAGTATTGGGGGGTGGACAGGGGAGGTGCTTAGAAGATTAACAGGGGTAGGTGGGGGCGTGAGGGGAGAGGAGGGGAGAGGTGGAAAGGGGGGTGCTTAGAAGATCAAAGACAATAAATTACAATGGAAACGTGTTTAAGATAGGGTTATTCACTAAATTAATTTGATTATTAATAATATTAAAATTTCTATTCCCCCCCCCCCTGTTGATCTTCTAAGCACCTCCCCTTTCCACCCCCTACTACTTCCATTTCTACCCATACCTGTCTTTCTATACTTGATAATTTAGTTTTTAGTACATATAATTTTTATTTCTTTATTTATTCTTTTATTTTTTATTGTACAACAGATTTTTATCCAATTACTGTACAATTTTCTCATTTTGACAGTCTTAACACCTAGGAAGATGATTATTATACAAAAAAATCTTAAGGCTATCTAAAGAAGAGTTGTATACATATATCTAGTGTTTCCGATATTTCGTTCAACAGCACCATTCCTCTTGTCATGCTATGCTGTGCTAGAACATCTGTTCTGCCGTATGGTATTTTGAACAAGTCGTGTCGATGACTACGGCTGAAATTTTCAGGCACGTATAAGCCATAACATTCCAAGAGGAATGGGCTGTCAATACGATTATGGATTATGTTAAAACTAAGAATTGCAAGATTTGCATAACGTCTAGTTTCCAAGCTAAATCTATTTGTTGCCTCAAGTAATTCCATATGGTGCATGAATCTCGGGTACGTTCCATTCATCCGCATATAGACATACCTAAGGAACTTTTTCTCTAGCATATTAATATATTTCGCTTGGTGTGGAGTCCACACACCACTGGCATACTCCAGCTTACTTTTTATGACTCCATCAAACATGGCTATCATTGCATCTGGGTCATCAAATTGCTTACATATTCTGATTATGAAACCCAGGAGTTTGTAGCATGCTGGAGTGAGCCGTGATATATGATCCGAGAATGTCAGTTTGGGATCAAAGACGATACAGAGATCTTTAAAGCTATTGGCTCGGCATAATGTTTTCCCTTTAATGTCCTGATGAAGAGAACATCGTTCTCGAAACACGTTGATTTTTTAAATAAAGATTATCATTGTAAAAACAAAGTGTTTTTAATTATTTCATTAATTTACATTTTAATTTTTCTGGTGTTAACTTCTAGATTCTAAGATAAAGATTGGTTTCTCTTTCTAACACCGTTTGGATCATTTTTCTCACCATGGCAGTAAACATTTACAATGAGTTCTCTGGTACCTATGTGAATGTGAACTATTCCCAAAAGCAAACTAATTACCCTAAGTTTTAATATTTTCCAATAATAATGTTTGAAAGCATATTTCATCACCTTTCAAAAACAGTTTTTTTATATTTTTCAAACACATTCAGAAGTATTTTATTTATTTGGATTTGATTGCAAAGCGGAAAATTTCTGACTCGACAGAATATGCCCGAGGTCTGAGGGGTTAAAAATCATTTCATAATTTGGCATTTAATAACTCAAGATGTGATAAGGCAAATTTAATGAGAAATCAATTATTATTATCAATTGGGAAGCAGTGAGATATATCTGGGAGGTCAACAGTCATGTGACCAACTGTCACACTAGTGTAGTGACAGATTGTATTTTTTTAGCATTTTCTATGATGCTGCCTGTGATTTAGAATGTATAAGAGGGGCCTACGAATCATTGAAAATTACCTCTCTGATATTTTGCAGGAAATTTTAAATTTATTTGTATGAAACAAATTGCTTTTTATTTATCCACTCGAGCTGTAATTAAATTTTGCTAGGTGATTTTTTTATGAATTAAAATTACCTTTTTTTTATAAAACTTAAAAAATTGGGACCGTAACCGTAGCGGCGCATGCAAAAAAATATTCTTTGTATCGATCAGTATGAAACGCCATCAATGACCAACACCGTCGCATACCAAGATCGAACTGACGGCGAATTCTCGATGACAATATTTTGCAGGTGCCGGTCCGCTCTATGCATGGCACGCGACGGTGTTAGAAACCCCGTTCTAACCGCGTTGCCACTCCGTCAGTTTGTGATTTGTGTTCAGTTCTATGAGACGTGCGTCAGCGGGGATAAGGTAGCGGTAGCAGGTAGACCTATTGAACGGGGATGGTACGGACACTAACCCCGGTGTATACAGTTATCATACGGTCACTAAACCCGTTACGTACGGGTATCATACGGTGTTAGCACGTTCTAGTGGGCATAGCGTGTTTATTTCGTGGCTGATACGTTCATAGTACGGTCATGGTATGGAACGGTGTAGTGGGCAGACTCCTTAAGGCACCACGGTAATTTATTTTTTTTGTAATTTATTTAAAATTTAATTTGAAGATGCATTTGTTAAGAATGCTCTCACCAGATGTTTTAAAGAAATTTGTAAAATCGTAATGTAGGGAATCCTTTTTTGAAAAAATCCCTCATATTATATTATAGATAATTCAACATTGAAACTGTTTCAAGCGGTTTCACATAAAATGCTGTATCTCCATCAAATTTATGAATTCCTTTAAAACATCTGGAAAGAGCATCCTTATAAATACAGTAGAATTCGGATATAACGACCCTCAAGGGACCGGCGATACTTAGTCGTTCTAACCGGACGACGCACAAAACGGATGGATAATTTAAGCATGTTTTTATTATGATGCATATTAATGTTATTGTAATTATTGTTATGAAATATGTATGTAATAGTATAGATAGTTAAATTTCTTTTCAGGTAAATAAAACATTTAATACGAATTATAACTTTAATGGTACTTAAACATTCCACATAACAAACATACATAATGTACTGTCATTCAAAAAGATACAATGTACCTACATTCTACGCAAGTAAATATGTAGTTACTGACGTAGAAAGTCTGTAATTTGAGTTTGCTTTTGCCCAATTTTAGTTCGATAGTAAGAACTTCGCAAAGCATTGTGAATACGCAACATCATGGTGCGTAGGTTTGTAAACAAAACACTGCACGTCGTTCTAACCGGATGAATTATCATTAAAATAGGTCGCTTTAGGCAGTTGGTTACATTTTCGTCAGTAAAAACGGTCGGACGTTATATCCGAATTTTACTGCATAGGTGAATTCATTGCCTTCAAACCTCAGTAAGCAGTTCAGATGTCTCAGTATTAATATCTGGATGTATGATTTTTGTAATCACTCAAGTGGTTATATACAAAGATGTATTCACAGGGTTAAGCCAATAAAGTTTCGTATGCTAATATTGGTAAGAGATAGGAGTTTTATTATTTTAAAATAATAATGTAAACGGAAGAGGAATATAGGATAAGGATAGGAGAATCTCTCAACGCATTCTGTGCTCATGAATTAATTTATGTTTGTACGCATTACTTCAATTTATATATTTTAAAGGTTATTATTTTGAATATAATTATCCAACCTAACCTTAGAAATAGTAAGCCTAGTCGATGGTCTGCCATACAATTCTGTCTTAGCACAATTTTTGCTTCATTCACATTCATACATACTATTGTTATTCTGACTCTTGACATGACCCGATTCAAGAATATGATTCACTTGATTGTGCCATTCATTCCTCCCCAATTTTTTCTACCAATTACATTCGCGTCACATATTCTTCCTATTTCCTTCATCTGTTCTACACAACCAAATCATCTAAGTGACCCTTTCTTTATCTTATTCATTATGCATTCTTTCCAGATTTCCACATTTGTAACACATTTATAACATGATTTTCCCACATAAGCCTCAGGGATCCCGTTTATACAACTTTCAGTCTAAGTTAATCCTTCCTTCAAGCAAATAATTTATTTCCGAACAATTATATGGTGTTATAATAAAACGCAATTGTATTTCATGTAATTAAAATTACAAGCGCTATATAAAATTTCAAAAAAGGCAATTAAAATAATTTTCTGTTAAAATGTTGTATCACAGTTAGGTACCTACCTAATTTATCACTTGTCTGAATTATTCTTCACACAATCAGATCCAACTTTTAAAATGACACTTAAAAATTTAAAAGCAAATTTCGAATTCATTGAACGTGAATAATTTCACGCAGGATTAACGCACATCACAGACAACGGAAATCAATATGTTTGATTATTCATTGTGAATTATATTACTCAGGTGATTGCACTGATTCGCGACAAATTTGATTCATCAAAAATGGCTACAAACCTGTTGACCACTCAACAAAGACGGGGGCACATCTTGAGACTTATATGTCAATGGATGTTAAAGAAATCTTATAAGAAGTACAAACTATGACAATGGCCAAGGTCTACATTGTAAATTGATCTACGATGCAAACTTTTCTAGGAAACCACAATTATCTCAATATTCTCAATGCCAGATCAAATTTTAAAAGTAATCGACACACGTAATTATGTAATGTAAAATGGGGTGACTGTCTGAGGAAATAATTATGAATTTCTTACTAATATTATAAATGTGAAAGTTTGTATGGATTTAAGTGTGTTTGTTACTCTTTCACGCAAAACCTACTGAAGGGTTTTTAATGAAACTTTACAATAATATAGCTCATACATCAGAATAACATATAGGCTGGATATAATGGTAAACTCTGGCGTTATGAAATTTGTATGTGTGTATTTCATATATTTTAGCGGCAGGGAGGAAAGGCAGGGGGAAGGGGAACGGGGAAGGTGGGGTTCGCGGAGAGGGGGAAGGCGTGGAAGGCGGGGAAGGTGGACGCACAGGAAAGGAAACGCAGGGAGAATCACTTTATTTCTTTGAATGGCATTGCAACGCATGCCGGGGACCAGCATGCACCAAAATTGTACCGAAATAAAAGTTTAATACTCAAAATTTCAACATCACTCAAAATATGTCTGGTAAAATAAGATATTTCATTTGAAAATTTAATATATCTGCCAACGACTTATGGTATAACCTTATTATACTAAAAATAAACATTTTTTCTCAAAATTTAAAATATGCGTTTACTAGATAAAAGAACAATCTTTCGAAATCAATTTATAGTTTTTTGAGGAAAAGAGTCAATACATCTAAAATTTGATTTAAAAATGACGTATTTCCGGTTTTCTCTCGTTATACCCTCTTAGTTGTATTAATATTGGAAATTAAGAAACGCAATGTATTAATAAAGTGTGAGAAAATAAAATTCCCAACATGATTTAGTGACTGAGAGTTCCACTGATACGTTTAGCACTATGCATGCTGTATGAGACAATATACGAATTTAAGTGATGATACCATTAGCCTATTGCATATAAACATCACACTTGCATCACTCAATAAATATTTCATCTACATATTTATAAGCCAATTGAGAAACTGTTTAGAAAAGGGCATACATCTCTATATATACAGAAGAGTGTCCCAGAGTGTGTTTGTTTGTTAAACAAATCTAGTTTTATTCTTGATGTAACTATAAGGGGCTCCATTGAAGCCAGAGTTAAATTAACCTCTCAGAAGTTAGGCGTATTATATATGGCCCAAGACCCACCACGTAGCATCCCCAAAGATGACATAGGCCCTGAGGAGAATTATTTTATTCAGGGCCTCCTGTGTTTTTTTTTTTTACATTAACTCCAAACAGGAGGCCCTGAGGAAAATAATTTCCCTCAGGGCCTATGTCATCTGGGATGCTGTGTGGAGGGTCTTTTTGAGGAGAGGAAGGAATGAACATTGGTCTTGAAGAGACCCATGTTGTAGGAAGGAGGAAACACAGAGGCCGGCAAATCATTCCACAGCCGAGCTGTTGAACACAAGAACGAGTCGAAGAAACGACCCGTTCTCATGTGACAAATGTCAACCGTGTACAAATGTTGGGCACGCGTTTGGCGTGTTTTCTGACTATGCACTGGAGCCGAAGGGATCAATGATGCTAGTTCTTCGGAGCATCTTCCATTGTAATACCGGTAGAACAAGGATAGCATTCCCACCCGACGCCTGTGCTCTAAAGATTGCAATCCGTCTGTTAAGATGGGAGAATCTATCAAACGGACCGCCCGTTTCTGCACAGGGTCGAGGGTATTTTTCAGGTATTTTGGAGCTCCAGACCAGAGATGGCTGTGTAAAGCTAATGTAAAAAAAAAAAACACTTTAATAGTACACAACTGCTCATCTCAAATGCTCCCAACTGTTGAATTTGGCAGCCATCTCTGATCTAAGCCCCAAAATACCTGAAAAACCCCAAGAATCTGTGCAGAAACGGGCAGTCTGTTTAATAGATTCCCCTATCTTAACTAGCCGATTGCAATCTTTAGAGCACAGGCGTCAGGTAGGTATGCTACAATGAAAGATGCTGAAGTTTCAGCGTCATTGATCCCTTCTGCACTAGTGCGTAGTCCGGAAACACGTCAAATGTTGAAACACCCACAATGTTGTTAACGTAATATTGGCTGATGATCCAAGACTTGATTAGATCAGTACTCTTAGTATGCAGCTGAGACATGGGTACTAATAGGAAGAGCGAACACTGGAAGTTATTGAAAGGAAAATTTGAAGGTTCTAGAAAATGGATTTTGGCGCAGATGTTACAACAATGAGCTGCTATACACTCCGTTTGGAGCTAAATGTCACAAAATTTATAAAACTGGGAAGACTTCGGTGGCTGAGTCATGTGGAGAGAATGACCGAGCATCATGCACCAAAGTCCCTGCTGAACTCAAGACCAATAGGGCGAAGGAGCCTGGGAAGGCCAAGATTAACATGGAGATATATCTATCTTGGAGCTTCTAAACTGGATAGTACTGGCACAAAACCGAGATGTATGGAGGAAGACTCTTGAGGAGGCCAAGGCCCATCAGGGGTTGTGGAACCGAGCCATGTGTTCTGTCTAATGGATTGTACAACTTTGTTGGAAGTATCTAAAATTTGTTTGGCCAAAAGTTGTTTTAGCGCAAGCGATAAGTAAGAGATAAATGACCTTTGATTCTGGTATCTCGAGCAGTTTGGACATTATCAAAAGCAGTTCTGTGTTTGAAGGAGAATGCTAGTATGTTTTTGACATAAAGTTTCCTAATTCAAAACCAAATTGTCAGGTTATTCACTTGAAAATGTTTGCCTTTGTAATGGGGGCCGCACAAATATCTGCCGGTTTCTTTTTAAATATATTTTTTTCCATGTACAATTCTTAAACGTTGATTGACAGTTGATTTTTTTTTAAAACATCCTAAGTCGATTTTTAATGCGTGCGTAGTGTACGTCATAGGTTATCAACGTGGGCGATAACCCCCTAAGTGGGCGTTTGAGACTTTCATGGGGGGCAGTAGAAGACCCAGAGAAAATTAGAGGGCGTCGAGATGGCACAGTGAGGGCGTAGGCAGATAAAAAAAATATAGTCTAAAAAAGACCAAAAAAAACATGATCAAGTAGGAACTAATAAAGCAAAGTTAACTTTAATATTGATTAATTTTTGTTATTGTATGTATTGTAATCATTTTTATCACGTGTGCGAAAATTCACACATAAGTAGTACGGGAAGTGAATGAAAATTGAACTAAAAGATTGCCTTACAAATCTACAAAAAAAAAATTATGTAATATTATCATTTTGTGTATTATTATTAATAATTGACAAAATATCATGAACACAAGAAGCGAGGAGGTAGCAACCCGGTACTTAAATACAAGAATTGCTTTTTTAACTTGTGAAAAAAATTGTACATCACCCCCCCTGAATTTATAAGTGTGCGGCCCGCGGTGGTACCTCACACTGTCCTATGTGGCCCTTGACCAGAAAAGTGTGACGACCGCTGCTCTACATATTGTAAATTAAAGCCCTCCGCCGCTAAACTGTTCTAATCTGTTCGCGATAAACTCAAAAACTTGCAAATATATTTTCATGCAGTTTTCACCAATAGTGAAGTGATTCATGAGGAAGGTGTAGGTATATAATTTGTCAAGATTTTGTGTAAATTGGTTGAAATATATAATTAAAGGAGAATGCCTGTGTGTGGTGGACGAGCAGGTTGGCAAACGGGCGGTGTGGATTTGATTTGCATGCAAATTAAAAGATGGCGGTGTGAATTAATAGGTTGGGTAACCATCCAGTAGATGGCGTTGTGCTTCATTAGCCCCAGCAACGCGTGGCCGGGTCAGCTAGTATTAAATAAATTAAGACCAAAATTTCCTCTGAAATTATAAGATTTGTAAGTAGGTACTCAAATACCTACCCACTTAATTATTTATAAACCATATAAGTACTTTCAACCAAGGAATAGAGAACTCCAGTCCAATTTTTTTTATGAATAATGACCTTCTAACTTAAATAACTGGATTTTTATTTTTATTTTTAGAGTTAGTTTTAATAGTTAAAATAATTGTCAAAGTTTTAATTTTTCAAGACCCCCGAAAACCACCGGAAATATGGTAAATCGTGTGACGTCATCACTCCTGAAAAATTTGTATAGGACCGGGCAATCAGCTGATCAACTACCGCCATTTTGAATACCGTTGTACGAAGTATTCTCTATAGAAGAAGCATTACTATTTTTTTTGTGCAATAGTTTTTCAATATTTAATATAATATAGATAAACTAATAGAGATACCTCTATTTTTGATACTGAATTATTTAGGCTTAAATATTGTTTCAATAAACACAATAACTAAATCGCTATAAACAGTATGAAATAAAGAATAACATGAAATGTTGTTAATACTGATGGCTTGTGACATACCTACACTTCAATTGATTTCAATACAATGTGATACAATGCCTGGTGACGCGTGACGTCAGCACTAACCATTCAATAGTACCAATTTAACAGTGTATTTTAACGAGATGTTAAAAAATTCACTTTTTAATAATTTTTTAAGAACTCTACGTTTAAAATTATGAAATAAAACTTATACAACGTGTCCGGAAACTCGTAGTACAAGCGGGAAACTGGTGAATCTACATCACGTAGAGAACCCAAAAAACTTATTTGTTTCGATCTGAGCATTTCGATTTTAATATTATTTTTTTTCTATTTTTCCATTTTTCGGCAACTAAAGGGTTAAAAAAAATTTTGAGCCCGGTTTTACCCTTTGATGCATTTTATAAGACATTACACAGCTGAAATCAACCCCCTAGTAATTTTTTTTTTCAAATTTAACCAAAAAAATTCCAACTTCGGACCCGATTTACTCGAAAACGAAAGCTCAAATCAAAAAAGTTATATCACAAATCGACTCCGAATGTGATGTAGATTTACCAGTTTCCCGCTTGTACTACGAGTTTCCGGACACCGTGTATATTCAGAATCAGCGTTCACTGGTCTGTATGAACATATTTTTTTAAAACCATAATATTTTTCACTGGAGTTCCTTATTGTACAATTTGTTCAAATAAGTCACCATCAATGAAAATTCTTTTTTCAAAATTTCTTCAGGTAGGTACCGTAATATTGAAATATTCCATTTCACATTTTTATAAACAACTAGCGGACCCGGCCACGCGTTGCTGTGGCTAATAAAACAAAATGTCATCTACTGGATGGTTATCCAACCTTTATTACCACCGCCGTCTTTGAGTTTATTGCGAAGAGACAGACAGATGCCGCGGAGGACTTTAATTTATAATACGTAGAGATGATGTGAAAGATTATAATAATTTGCATGAAATGCTTGGGGTAACTAACGTATTAAAGTTCATAAGGATTAATACTGTATCCGTCTAAGTAACTTTTCAATTACCGCAATGTACGTGACCTTTTTTTTAGAAGATAGAATGGGTATAGTAAGCTATCCGTAAAAGATGGATATATGCCTTCGCGGACTTTTTTGTAGATCTATAAAAGAGGAATATCCCACCATGCATTGTTTCGTTATATCCCAAAAGGATTATTCAGCATTTTCGATGAAAGCTACCAGGCGGCTTGACTTTTTCCGACACTTCTAACAATTATCGTTATGTTTCAACCAATTTACACAAATCCTTCACAAATTACATACCTAAACCTTCGTCACAAAACACTCTATCTATTGGTGAAAACCGCATGAAAATCCGTTCAGTAGTTTTCGAGTTTATCGCGAACAGCGAACGCGACAGACAGACGACGCGGAGGACTTTAATTTATAATATGTAGAGATTTACAGATATACAAAATGCAAAACGGTTGCATTCAAACAGGACTTCACTACACTCAGCCAATCATGGATCAAACAAATTCCCAGATTGTGTCACCCAGTAAAATCACTTAGGCCCCTCTCACACTGGGCTCAATTATAAACAATTGACCTTCGCCTTTGTCCTCTTTAGCCGCTCTGTAATAGTGAGATGATCCACAATGCAGTGAGGTACAACATAATTGACACCAATTCACTGAGCTGGCGTTGATTTGTTAGAATTGGGGCCTCCAGAGGTCACTGGGGAATTCTCTGACCAGTGAATAACACATAGTATTTCGATGCATTGTAGTATGTAGGATATAAAATTCAATTATGTCATTGTAATTGCAGATGATCTTCAATTGGGGAATGTTATGAGGCTGAAGGTGGTGGAGGCTGGGGAGGGGAAGGAGATGGGTAAGAGGAAGGTGGGGAAGAACCTGGCTATTCAGACTTGGTCACCAAACACGGCTAAAGCCATTTCAAGCAACGTTTCAAATTCGAATGGTGGTCTTTCACCAGGGCGATACCGAGAGTATCTTCCACTCTGGAATGTGCCGCAAATATACTATATATTATTTTTAATTAATCATTAAATATAATTTATTTGTGCACGCCGGGTTCAAACCCGCGACCTTCGGATTCTGAGTTGAGTCTTTCCTCAGGGACCACGGAGGCCGTCAGAGTTCTGGCATTTTGAAATTTGTATAAAAACTTACAATAGGTGGCACGCGAGTGTATATTTCAAGTAGTTTAGCGGCGGGAGGGAAAGCGAGGGGGAGGGAAACGAATGAGAGAGAGGGAGTCGTTAGAAGGTGGGGAAGGCTAGGGAATCGCCGGTTAAAATCCTTTGGGTACGTGCCGTTACACCGTGTACAGGACTAGAGGAGAACAAATTATAAGACTTGGACCTCAGAACGGACAATCGTTGAACACATGAACATGGTGGTCAGCACCTGTTATAAAACTATATCCGTATTAATAAATTTGACTTACTTCTTCTCGATACGATAGTGGCGCCATTGCCGTATCTGTCTTGTAACAATCCTCGTTCTTCTGCCATTGTGTCAATAGGCAATCACGCCAACTGCAAAAAAATAAAAAATAAACTTTATTAGACAGTGAAATGGTTAAGACGAATTGTTTCACTAAATTGAACAATTCAACAAATTTTAAAGTAAAAATTCAAGTTCTGTTATTACAGTGAAACAACCGGCCCGTGATGAAATAATTACAGAACTTGAATTGGACTTAGAACTTGAATAGAACTTAAAACTTGAATTTTACCTTTGCAATTTGATGAATTGTTCAAAAACTATAAAACAACCGATCTTAACACACTTTAGGAGGGAAGGAACAAGGAAGACTAAGGAATCTACCTTTTATGTCGGTCCTAGTTGAATACTGTCAAATATATTATGTTTAATATTATAAACCAATCTCTTTGTAGAGGTCCCAAATATATGTACAAATATGTGTAAAACATATACAATAATATAAACATATATGCAACAGGGATGTCGAAAGTGAAAAAAAAATCGATATATCGATATTTATTAAAATTACAATATCGACGTCGATATATCGAGGAAAAAATATCGATATATCGGTCAAATTTTCAAGAGATTTTGCATTTTTTAAATAATAGTATATTCAGCTCAATATTATTAATAGTAATTTTTGTACACAATGTGTTTTTTTTAATGTAAAAAAATCTCAATAAAAATTAAGGTATTTTTTATCACTATTCATTTTTATTACGAAATAATTACAAAAATATCAAAACTAAAAAGCTGTCTTCTAACTTATATGTAAACTGAGACGCATACAAACTTTGTATGCGTCTCAATAACATTCTATTGGCGTATTAATCTGTCAAAAAGTACTTCGTGTTTGGAACAAGGTATAGTCATTAATCATAGACAATTGGGAACCAACACATAGGAGTGGCTTAGAAAAAAATGGCGAAAAATAGCATACATTTCTATGTATGTACCTACACACATGAGATTGTATTGGTGATCACAAATACTAATGCACAGACAATAGGTTTGTAAGCTATTAATAGTTAAAATTTCAACAGCCAGATGTCATGACCCAATACAGTTACTTTTTTCCGTTCGTTCCTATACAATTTTGGATTCTAGTGACTTTAAATACATGAATTTAAAAAAATATTGTTTTTGATACAATTTTCGATATTGGATATTTTGTAGCGATAAATCGGATCAAAATATATCAGCTAAAAATATCGATATATTGAATTAAATATATCGATACTTTTTCAACAAGCCTAATTAATATGCAGTGGCGGTTTGTGGTCTTTTTAACAGGGGGTTCAGAAATTCAAGAGAAGAAATATCTAATCAAATTTTACTTATCTTGTCGTTCGTCAAATCGTTAAACTTAAATTAGTAAAGTTAGTGGGAGGGGTACCTACATATTATTGTTTTCAAATCACTTGACACTCAACAGTATTAAATAATGAGAAAAAATTCAGAGGAATTAAATTGTTTAATGTTTTTCACAGCACTCAATGTATACAATTGCTATTGTTATTGTTTTTTCAACAAGAATAATTACGTAGAATGTATAATTAATATTTTAAAACATTAAGTAAAAACCAAAAACACAAATAAAGGTGGCACGAAATAAAATGAATTTTTTCACTTATACAAAGAATCCATGCGCCGACTTTTGTATTTGAAAACACTTCAATTACTCGGGTATTAAAATCAGGTATAGAGGTTATCAGTAGTTCCTTCTCTAATCTCTATACTAATCATCGTAAATGTAACTGAAGGATATATCGTTTTATCTAAAAAAAAAAAATTAATACGAAAACAGAAGTCAAAATATATGATTTAAAGGCATGGTCTGCTCTCCCGCGGGATCCCGGCAATGGTGACACTCGCCTCATCGGACAATGTTCGGACATCATGACCGGGATCGCCGCACAACGATTGCATAAAGAAAGGCTATAATAGTTATGTTAAAACCACCGTCAGAGCGTTTTGCACGAGTAGTATGTTTTTGTATGGAGCGTTTGGTGCGGAATTTCATATGCACAAAATGAGTCAAAGTCGCCTGAGTTTTAAAGGCAGTATTTTGATAGCGCGCTATTTATAGTAGTGTTTATAATGTTATTATATTACATATATTTATTTTTACATTAGTTTTTATACCTTTATAATATTATTATAAAACCAGTTTGTTTTATTTTCTCATCTATGTGATGGGGGTTTATTTATTTATTTTATTTATTCGCCGCACAAACGCACTTTAGAGAAAACCGCCACTGCATATATGTAAATATGATACAAGTCTTCCCCATCTTCTTTTCTCTTTGTCTTTTGCTTGGAATAATATTTTATCAAAAGGAAACTTTCACTTTGCCAGTAGATGCGCAAATGTGGTATTTCCACAAACAAGGGAATCTGTTGAAAATGTATGGAATATTTAAAGATCATTTTTCTGATTTTAATCATCCTACTAAAAATGTTTGTTTTATATGTTTTCATTCAATATTATTGATTTTAAAAACGGTCTAAAACTGACAAACTCAAAACGGCCCATGGTTTGAAAATCAGAATGTGACGTCACAAGCGTCGCTCAGCTTGGCCGGCATAAATTAACACTGTCAGTGAGTGTCCACGCTCATGACGCCACACGATAGCCCCGCCCCAAATTATCATTTTGGCGGAAATTCAAAAATGGGAAACTTTGACTCGCTGTGGAAAATTTATTCATCAACATAAAAATAAAACAAAAATGCTGTAATCATTGTAATTTTTTACTTAATTTTTTTAAGCAATAAAAAAACTGTGGAAATAACCCATTGTTGTTTTTTTGTAATGATTTGTACCCAAGTGAACACTAATTTTTTATAAAGTAATAAAATACATACATTTTTTAAACGTCTCTAAATGACCAACACTGATGTTAACTTCTGTTTATGGAGTCCCATTTAAAAAAAACGGTAGAATTTTGGATTATAGTTAGGATTCTATATAAAAAATTACAAGTGTGCAGTTCACACGCGGTATCTCTTTTTAGTGTCACTTTTTTGTTTTACCGGGTTTCAAATCACAACGATGCTAAAGAAGTTTTCACTTAAAAAATTAATTCAAATATACAGAACATTTTAAATTTTTTTTTTTTACAATCATTTCTGGCTTTCACCCTTCAAGGGTGTTCTACGCCATCATTTAAAATTATAGAGAAAGGAAAGGAATCTTAATTATATTTAAATGTGCAAATTTCAGAATTATATGGAAGATTGGAGTAGAGTTCAGACTTAAAAGAGATGAGATGTTGAATAGAGGGGAGGCAATTTTAGATAACGCTTGATAGAGAGAGGATATTTATTTAGAGAGGGACAACAAATAATATCAGTTTAAAACCAATTCCATTTTCTCCAACGGGTTCCCTGTTTTTGCCGGCCTGAGGTGTGTTAAGACCAACAAGAAAATCGATAGAAAAATCAGAATCGTCAAAGCAAAGTACATCACTAATCTTAAACATTATAATTTAATAGCTCTAAAAGCTAATTTAATGGCTGCCTTTACAGCATTACTGTTATTTATACAAATTTTATGTGAGTTTAAAACATACAGTAGTAAAATATAAAGGTAATATTGACAATATACTCAGTTTAATAGATTCTATAAAGCACGACAAAAGGACAAAGAGTAAGATAAATGAAATGTTCGGTAAAATAGAAAATACTCTCAGTATCACCCTGGTGAAAGACCGGCATTCCAAATCGTATCATTGCTTGAAATGAGGTAATTATTCCCCTAACTGCCGCACTTTTGGGCACATATTAAGGAAATCGCACTTCATTTCAATAATTTTCAATTTGGTTCCACCACCCTGGGAACTATTTATTGGATAACCAACACCCCTGCCGTAGGTCGCCCCAAGTATTTCGCTATGTTTGGTGACTGAGCAGTAGTGCCCGGGTTAGTGGGGTGTGGTTTGTCAAAGTCTTGGCGGCGGATGCTTTTGCCCTCCTACTGCGTGGCGGGCTGGATCGAGTGAGACTGGTTGTGGGAGACCTTTTGATTTCTCCAGCCGGACTCTCTCGACCCATCGCCGTGCACCGCAGCAGAAGTATTGGATTCATACATCTGTCACACACAATGACCCCCCAGATTCCTACCTCTCATGCCTTGTTTCTTCCCAGAAAAAGACCCTTTACACAACATCCCCAAAGGTGACAGAGGCCCTGAGGGAAATTGTTTTCCTCGGGGCCTCCTACGCGCAGCTATTGTAAAAATTATTACAAGAAACAACTATTTACTTGCACAAAATAGTATTAGGTTCTTAGCTTTGGTTAACTAAGCAATTCAAGCATATTTAGATTGAAACAAAACTTTGCAAATGTCAATCCATGCAAAAAGAATCCAAAATGGTTCGGGGCATGTCATCTTTGGGGATGCTGTGTGGGGGCTCATTTTGAAGAGAGGAAGCAGTAAACATGGGTCTTTCCCTTACGGAAGCAGGAAAATTGTTACACAGCCGAGCTGTTGAACTCCACTAGTCATAGAAATGACCCAATGTGACAAAGGTGTGTACAAATGTTGGGCGGGCATTTGTCGTGTTTCCCGCCTGTGTGCCGGTGCCGAAGGGATCATTAAACATGACTAAAGCCATTTCGAGCAGCATTTCGATTGTAAATACCAGTGTTAACATTTTAATATTAGAAAGTTAATCGACATTGGAACTGCGTTTTATGAACATGATAATTTTCCTTGTTAGAGAGATATACGGGGATAAATTTCCGAGAATACTAATGTTATTATATCTTATTATTAGCCCAGTCTGAAAGCAAACACTTCATTAATATAGTTTATAGTCTGCTCCCGTATTTCAAGATGTAGAATTATTAATTTGATAACATTCAGTGTTTATCTTAAAGACAACATTCAATATTGACATGGCTGCTTTTATAGATCTACTTCTAATCTAATTCTGAAGCCAAAGACTGAATAAATGAGGCACCAAAGGGTAAAATAGAAATTACTAGTTTAAACCATGCCTTATTATCGGAGGTTGGATAAAGTACTGGACGTTGACAGCCTTAACCCTTTGAGGAGTATCGCCGCACGTATGCGGCGGCACTCGGACGATCCAAATAGAGAATCGTCGCATATGTGCGGCCGTACAACTTTATTCAGTTTTTTCTATGCCATGTTTGAAATTTCGATTAAATTATGATTAATAGATAATACACATATATTTGTCAAACATTTTTATGTATTCTTACAAAAATTGTTACGTTTCTATATACATAAATATAAATAACTAATTCAGTGATTCTCAACATTTTACAAATAAAAAGTTTTAAATACAGTCCAATCTCGCTATTCCGGCACAATTAATCTCTAATTGGCCGGAGACGCGAATCCACGCGCAGTTTGTGCGCGGAAAAAATTTCTAAAAAAATATGTTTGTCTGTGATTTTGACCCTTCTATGTACAGAATTTGTATGAAGGACAAGGTAAGAATCGCTTGCGCCAACATTCACCCATTAGATGGGCATAAATTTCATTCACCTGGCAACCCCAGAATATTTTTAAATGATTTTATCTGTGGCATCAAAATGTCAAATTTGCCACGATTCTTTCAGTCAAAGTCGAAGCGTGTTACTTGACGAAAACATCGTAAAACCTTTCAATTTACGTAATTAACGCAAGTAATGTTGTTTTGGTACATAGTTTATTGTTCTAGGAATGTGTTTCGGTCAATAAAATATATGATAGCTCAAAATTAATCCACAAAACATTCAATTCAAAATTCAAAGTGGTGCTTTGTTAGGATATTTCTGTGTTTTTTATGGCCTTTGACAGGTTAAAAACCAGAGGGTGCCGGATTATTGGAATGTTCGGATTACTGGATTATAGAGAAAAAATCATAATAAATAAAACAAAGCATTCATAAAGAGAATATATGCAGTATTCACACTTCAAAACGACAGGTAAATACGTACGCACATGCACATGAGATAAGTTTTGAGGTTAGACTGCTAGACAATAACGCGGCGATGGAGCGCATAGGCGTAGAGGGGCGAGGGAGGCGCGGATTATTGGATGTATCGGTCCATTGAAGTGCCGTATTAGTGAGATTGTACTGTATATATATATATATATTTTTTATTTATATAAAAAGAAATGTACAATAATAAAGGGATAATACTAAAAATATAAAAGTGGACTGATCCAGTAGCTCCCAACATTTTACAAATAGTGCTTTCAAAAATTATTTTTTTATTTTAAAAAACAAATGCACAATAATAAAAAATAAAACGCCCCAGTTGCCACCCACGCTAGCTACGCCACTGCAGGAGGGAGAGGATAACGAAGGAGGTAGGGATCGCGGAAAGAGGAAGAAAAAGAAGTGACGAGAGAGGGGAAGGTGGGGAAGGTGGAAGGGGAACGCAGGAAGGGAAGGAGACGCAGGAAGGGAACGAATGGAAATGGACATGCAGGGAGAAACAATTTATTTCTTTGAATGGCTTTGCAACGCATGCCGGGTACCAACTAGCATTATGTAAATATTTTTACGTATTATAACAAACAAGGAAAGATTGACCGGTCAGTGGTTGAGTTTGGGTACCACCCAGGCGTCCCGTATTCGATTCCTCGGTTGGCTAAGTCCTCCATCATGACTCAAGCAACATTTTCGGCTTACTGTGGTGGTAGTAGGAGATTTTTAAATATTGTTTGATTATTCGTAACCTGGGAATGTTTGTCTTTCTTTTTAAAAAGAAGAAAAAATACAAGAATTTATGTATGTTGGATGTAATGTTCCATTATGCACTTATCCATGTTTTGAGAAATACCACACGAAAAGAATATTTTAGCTAGTAAAATTTTGACAAAATAAATACGATACCTAAATCTAACATTACTCTCGTGTTGACAACCACTGATTTATACCACATTTTAATTTTTAGTACTGTACATTTCTTTTTATATAAAAAGAAAATTTAAAACATTCTATTTCTAAAATGTTGAGGGCCACTGAATTTGTCTAACTTATTATAAGACCTTACTTAGACTTTTTATTTATTTATTTTAAGTATTATCTTTTTATTATTGTACATTTCTTTATACATATATATATTTTTTTTAAACTTTCTATTTGTAAAATGTTGAGAGCCACTGAATTTGTTTTACTTATTATAAGACCTTACTTATACTCATTTTTTATTATAATCTTTTTATTATTGTACGAGTACATTTCTTTCTTTATAAATTAAAATAATCATTTTGAAAACACTATTTGTAAAATGTTGGGAGCCACTGGATTAGTCCACTTTTTAATTTTTAGTATTATCCCTTTATTATTGTAGATTTCTTTTTATATAAATAAATAAAATAAAAATTTCGAAAACTTTGTAAAATGTTGAGAACCACTGAATTTGTACAACTAAATTTACAATGCAATAATAAAAGGTTGTATATAGTAATAAAAAAAGCTCCGAAATTAACTTGTGCAATAAAAAAAAGGTAAGATAATAATTAATTAAATCGATTACAAAATTTAAAAAAACTTGAAAAATAACTCACTCCCACGATGTAGATGGCAAAAAAATAACTCACTAATCAAAGGGTTAATCATCTCTTATTGGAGATTGGATAAAGCACTGGGTATTGACACAACTAGAAAATAGAAAGTACTAGCTTAAACCATGACTTAATCATCTCTTATTGGAAGTTGTAGAATTGGATGTTGACAACAATTAGAAAATACTAGCTTAAACCCTGCCTTAATCATCTTAACCATGCCTTGATCGTCTCTTTTTGGAGGTTGGATAAAGTACTAGGTGTTGACAACAATTATTAGAAATAGAAAGTACTAGCTTGAACCATGCCTTGATTGTTTCTTTTTGGAGGTTGGATAAAGTACTAGGTGTTGACAACACTTATTAGAAATAGAAAGTACTAGCTTGAACCATGCCTTGATCGTCTCTTTTTGGAGGTTGGATAAAGTACTGGGAGTTGACAACAATTAGAAACAGAAAGTACTAGCTTGAACCATGTCTTTTTTTTGAGGTTGGATAAAGTACTGGGAGTTGACAACAATTAGAAATAGAAAGTACTAGCTTGAACCATGCCTTGATCGTTTCTTTTTGGAGGTTGGATAAAGTTCTTGGTGTTGACAACAATTAGAAATAGAAAGTACTAGCTTGAACGATGCCTTGATCGTCTCTTATTGGAGGTTGGATAAAGTACTGGGTGTTGACAACAATTGGCAAATAGAAAGTACTAGCTTAAACCATGGCTTCATCATCTCTCGTTGGAGTTTAGACTAGAACGGGAGACCTTCCTAGTTGGACAGTCAAAGCTTCCTAAAATGAATGTATTTTATAACAAATAAAAATTTTTTTTAAAAAAAACATGCCTTAATCATCTCTTATTGGGTAATTTGCTGGGTGTTGACAACAATTAGAAAAAATTCTAAGCGTAGCAAATATAATTTTTTAGAAGCATATTTATATAAAATTCTAAGTGTAACAAATAAAAATTTTTAGAAGCATATTTTTTGATGTTCATAATGTAAACCAATTCGTAGTAAAGATTAATCTAAATAGTATCTAAATAAGATTTCGAGTAAAGCTTCATCCGGTGCAAAGGAAATCAATGGTCATTGTACGATGAACTCGATCAGTACAACTCGTGAAAGATCGGAGATCACGTGGTACTCGTGATCGACACACCGAGCGCGCTTGAATTTGGTAACGAAATGCATAGTTTCGTTCAAATCACCGTCAGAGGGATCTGTATGGGCCGGGATATTTTTCTAGACAGAATTTTGCGCGGAACACATCTCGCACAAAATGGATATAGGTACCGATTTCGACACGGTGGCGCGAGTTTTAAATACGGATTTTAGTTTTAAAGGAGCCCTATTTATAGTGTGATTATGAACTTGTTTTATAATGATTACAAACTTGTTTTATAATAATATTATTTGAATATTATTATAAAACCAGTTTCCTTTATTTTATCATCTTTTTAATGGGGGTTCAGTGCATAAACGCACTTTAGAGAAAACCGCCACTGGTTGATGCAAACAATAACAAAAATAATAAATAAATATCCTAACACAATTTGGGAATCCCAATTTCAGGGATGTTAGTACTGTTATAAAGACAACAGCTATAATGCAAGCTGTAAGTTTTAGATGTAAGTCACTAGCTACATTATTTAGGAACAAGCAAAATAACAAATTATTAAATAAATAACAATAAAAGTGATTAAGAAAATAATATTACTCTATAAGAATATTACATACCCAATCAGTTTTAATTTTGACTAAACACGTCTTGACGGGAAGGAAGAAAATCACCAACTGAATTTTTCAGTTCATAACTTTTCCTTAAGGAAAGGTGATAATATTGATAATTGTCAGCTAACTACATACCAGTAACATTTATTCATTTATGGTACTGACAGATATTAGTAGCACGAGAGCATGCTACTAATTAGCAAATGCTACCTAGTAGCATGTGTGTCAGTATTGAGGATGCTCAAATGAGTATTTTTTTTTAAAAAGAAAGACCGACAATATTTTAAAATCTCCTACTACCACCACAGTAAGCCGAAAATGTTACTTGAGTCGCAATGGAGAATTTAGCCGGCCGAGGAATCGAACATGGGGCGCCCGGGTGGGACCAAACGCGATGCCCACTCAGCCACTGACCAGTCAGTGCTACAGGATGCTCATGCTACTGGATTCGTTGCTGGGAGGGGAAGTGCTCTAAGCAAGTGTGAACAGATTTGCACATGAGCAGGCCTATTTCGATTCGATCTCAGTTCACGGCAGCTCTTGCTTTACAAAATTATCGAAAATGTCCCATTGGGAAACAAAAAAGGAATATAGGGTCACCTCTATAACAAACAATACAACAATAGCAGTCAAGTACAATAAACGTTTTTCACGCTAACGCATGTGTTCCCGCAGATCGTTATAACTCTGTTATTGTTCTAGTGACAACCCTAAAACAAAAAGTAGAAGATCCATATTGAATCAAGCTTCACATCTCTATTCAAAGTGTCCATAGAAGTGTATAAAAAGACTTATTTTGTAGAAACAGTTTTCACCCGCCAAATCGCCTCCGTGCCGTTATACATTGTTAATTTTTTATTAAATATTATTGTATGAAATGGTAAAAAAGTGATGTGACAAAATTATTTATTATAATTTCATAAAATAGAATAAGTGTTTTTTTTTCATAATCCATGATTTTAGTACTGTTTTCACATAAAAACATAACATGAGTCATTTTTACAAATTTTTTTATGTTTGCATTCTAAATTTGAATATTTACAAACGTTAATATTTATTTGTAATATAACCATTTGAAAGCTTATTTTATAACCTTTCAAAACAGTTTTTATTATTCGGCTATGTTCAGAAATATTCCATCCATAGAGGGTTTAATTGCGAAGCGGTAATAACCCAAAGTTTTTACAAATCTGACAGTTCGTTTAAGACAAAAAACTTGCATATATCGCAAAATACCTGAGTGGTTAAGGGACGTACTTTAACCAGTGATTCCCGACATTATTTGGAGTAAAAAATGTAAATGAAATTTTGGTCTCCGGTGACATTTTTGATGTTTTTTCTAACACTAAAAAAAATAGTGGGTATTGGACAGTTGGGGGCTGGGTACCGTCACGACATATGGAAAAAAAAATTTGTTTGATTTTGAAAAAAGTAATTGAAAAAGTTATCGGAGACCAAAATTTCTTTTACATTTTTTACTCCAAATAATGTCAGGAATCACTGGTTAAAGTAAGTCAAGTACTTCCCCTAACACCCTGTTTAAAAATAACATTGCACAAAATAGTGCTTATAAAACTTTATTGAATAATATGAGCGACCAAGATTAACAGTAAAAATGATTAAAACAAAAATTTATTTTATTAATTTCTTTATTATTTATTTTCAACTTTATGAGTAAAACCTCAAATTGTAATATTTAATTAAAATAAAGACAATATTAGCAAAACTCAATCGAAAATCTGGAGACAGAAAAATCAGAAAAAGATATTGGCACCTCTGGGACATAAACACAGTACCTTCTGCTTACATGGCAACAGCTCTACCAACTGAGCTAAGGTTTCTATTTCCAATTCGGTCACTTTTGACTGTATCATACTTCGACTAAGAACTACCAACATTATCTTCATTTTCTTAACGCATATATCTTTATATATGATTGTATATATGTATAATATATGTCAATAGATGTCCCATTTAAAAAATAAAATAGATAAAAATTTATCTAGACACTATCTAGATTGCATTAAGTTCAGGTTTGAATTAAGGTTTGACGGCCGGCGTAGTCCAACGGTAAGGCTCTTGACTCGCATTCCGAAGGTCGCGGGATCGAATCCTGGCGTGGCAAATAAATTTTATTTGATTAATTTGTGTTATTTCACAATTTATTCATTTAAAATAATATATAGAATATTTGTGGCACATTCCAGAGTGGAAGATACTCTCAGCATCGCCCTAGTATATAGAATATTTGTGGCACATTCCAGAGTGGAAAATACTCTCAGCATCGCCCTAGTGTAAGACCACCATTCAGAATTGAAACGTTGCTTGAAATGGCATTAGCCGTGTTTGGTGACCAGATCTGAATAGCCAGGTACTTCCCCCACCTTCCTCTTCCCTATCTCCTTCCCCTCCCCACTACCTTTAGCCTCACAACATACCCCAATTGGGGATGCCATAGTCTCACTGGCTCCAGACGGGAGCAGCTGAGACTCTTGTGAGGTATCACTATAAAAAAAAAGCAATAAGATTATTTAGCTCAGTTCTGGGAGAATGGAACAGTCTCTATTTGTTGACTTTTATTTGAGAGCATGCTTATAAATGGCATTGTAGGCTTTGAGAGTGCTCATTTATGAGTATGCTTAAAAAAGCATGCTCATTTATGAGCATGTGTGTCAGTATCATTATTACAGCACACAGAGTTCTGATTTACTGTAATATAATCCTTGGCAATATAAAGAACTGTGTGTTTTACTTAATGTCTTTTGCACAACATTCTTTAATTACTGCAATAAAATAAATAAATCTTTGATTATATAACTGTATAAAATATTATATTTGTGTTTAAATTAGGCCTTTCTCAACCAATGTCAAATTGAATCAAATAATTTTTCATTTAACTAACTAACAATCACTCCGTTTAGTAGGCAGAGAGAATGGACTGCCACATGTATGTATCTCGGCACACAATCCTTTGATTTATTTGCATTCACATATTTATCATTACGTATGTATTAAATTGGAGCAGGTGGATGAATTTGTATATCTGGGTAGTATGTTTACGAGAGATGGGAAGGCTGTTAAAGACATTGAAAGAAGGGTAAATGCAGGTAACTCCATTAATGGAGGACTGGATGCTGTTGGCCCTAATAAAAAATTGTCAAAAGAAGCGAAGCTAGCAGTCCATAATTGAGTCCTGGTACCTACCCTGATGTATGGCAGTGAGGCATGGAACTGGCAGAGGAAAGATGAAAGTAAACTGAATGCTGTTGAAATGAGATCCCCGAGGCGTATGTGTGGTAAAACCATGTATGATCATGTGAGAAATGTGGATATCCGCAAAGAATACAAGGCTGATGTAAGAATGAAAGAAGAAAATAGTGTGAGAAGAATATATGACGCAAATGTGAATGGAAGAAGAAGTTGGGGACGCCCGAGGAAGACATGGTACGATCAAGTGAACGGGATACTTGAGTCGGGCCAAGTCAAATATCAGAATAATAGAAGAGTATGTATGAATGTGAATGAGGCAAAGAGTGTGTGCCAAGACAGAGTTGTTTGGCAGTCCGTCCTCGCTGCCTAAACGACGTGATGGTTAGTTATGTATTAAATTGAGGTTTTTGTAAAATTTTACGCAAAAATTGCTAACAACCGTCTGGAGCCAGTGAGACTATTGCATCTCTAAATGGGGTACGTTGTGAGGCTGAAGGCAGTGGAGAGGAGAAGATGGCTAAGAGGAAGAAGAGGAAGTTCCTGGCTATTTAGATCTGGACACCAAACACGGCTAAAGCCATTTAAATTCTGACCGGTGGCCTTACACAAGGGCGATACTGAAAGTATCTTCCACCCTGGAACGTGCCGCAAATATACTACTTATTATTTTAAAAGAATAAATTGTGAAATTTCACAAATTAATCAAATAAATTTTATTTTTTATTTATTTACATTTAAACCCGCTAAACTACTTATGTAGTTTGTCAGCAGATACATAATGACAACATTTGTACATTTTCAAACATCGTATATATATGATTAGGGAATGCAATCTCGTTCTCGCGAGATCTCGGCCTTTTTTAGCGAGATTGATCTCGGACGAAAAATGGGCGAGATCTCGTGAGTTTAACGAGATTGCACTCGAGCATAAAAACGTCTTATTCGAAGCGCGGACTGACACGGACGGAGTTGCGATCTGTCGGTTTCGTTCGGTGCGCGTGAGGCGGCGGCCTGAGTGAGATCTGTGGTTCCAACTAGCGTTGAATCCGAAAGGGCCTTCTCAGCGGCTGGTTATCTGGCCAACAAAATATGAAGCCGTTTAGCAGACGATTCTTTGGACATTTTGTGCTTCTTAAGGAGCTATTTTCAAAATAATTCGTAATAATGACTTGTGATTTGAACTGAACAAATCTTTCATTTGATTGGTATATTTTTTTGATTAATCTGTAATTTCTAATTGTCTGACTAATTGGTATATTTTGTTAATTAATCTGTAATATCTAATGGATCTACTGAGTATAGTATAGTTTTATTTAATTGATAATAATATCTCAGTTTAATAGGTAACTCAACTTAGATAATAAGTTTAATTTTTTTTGACTTCTCGTTGTTTTGTTTGTTATAAAAGAACTGTTTTATTACTAAAAGATTTTTGTTTGATATTAGAAGAGAAGACTGGTTTTTTCTCTCATTTGTTATTTGATAGATACGTACGTCAAAGTTTATTAAAAAATTATAGGCAAATACGTCAAACAATGTTTGATGCATAAAAGTCTACTGAAAAATTCGTGAAAATAAATGTTTATCTTATATTACTTATAATTTTTATTATTTTTTTCCTAATTTATTCAAATATTGTGATTATTTGCAAAAAAAACCACACAAAATTGCCAAACTCGCGAGATCTCGAAATTGGCGATATCTCGCAGCATTGTTATTCATAAACTCGCGGGATCTCGCTTGAGCCCAAATTTCGCGAGATTTGAATTGATTTTAAAATTTTGATGCCAAATATCGATTAAATAAATTATTTAAATTACGGAAATAGTATATACGTGTAAATAGCATTACAAGCCTTATATAATAACAAGTACAAATGGATTTAGTATGAACAAATGAAATATAATCACAAGTAAATTAATCGTTTCTTATACATGAGGTTTTACAAAAATTGTAATGAATTTACCAATTCCTTCGAATGTGAGTTTCGTTTGAGCAACATTGAACGATCGCGCCCGGCAAGCTTACAGAAACTTTATCGGGTAAGTGTAACCTTACAGGTGATTTTTAGTAGATATCTCTTTTTGTATTCGAAAAAAGTTAGAATTTCAGAAAAAGTTATTAATCTTTTTTACTCCTACCGTAATGTAGAATCACCTCCCGAAGTTAATGCACTTTACTCCCGGACACCCTGTACATACCAAACTGTTTTTATTTTTACAGCACGTTTGAACTATCTTTCAGAAATCTGATTGGATGAACTAGCCAAAACAATTGAGTGATGAGCTCTGGCATCATGCAATTAACAGTCATTTCTATCTGATCTGGCTTTATCTAATTACTAAGTAAACGCAACTATTTTCAGCTTGAAATGTCTTTTTTTTTTAAATATTTATTTAATTGTTAAAAAGACGAGACCATCCAACTGTTTGTTCTATTCAATTAATGGTTTAGAAGTTAATTCTACTCAATTAAGGGATTATTTATAATAAAGACAGTTTAATAAACGTTAAAAATAACTTTGTGGGTTCACTGAGAAACAGGTTACACCTGTGTCGGTCCTCCCAAAGGAAACTTAATTGTTCCCTTAACCGTTTGCTTTACCAAAAGAGTTTCGATGAGTATTTTCTCTCCGGGTTAGCTCAACTCCGAAAGTAGACGGTGTGCTAAGTGTCTCTTGGTTCAGTCCTGCCAGAGTTTCATCTGAATCGATAAGCACCGGGAAGTAACTTGCTCTCTAGCGCTAAATCTTGATCTTTTATCAGGGTCATCACAGCTGTGACATACCTTCCAGAGATCACATCTGTAAGCCAGAGCGGCAGGGTGAAAAACTAACCCATAACATCCTTCGGCATAATTAGTAAGAGACGAAGCGATGTGAGAATGAGAAAGTACTGGATATCGAAGAACTAATCAATATACGCTCGGAAATTTGCAGAACAATTAGATGGTTTGTTACAGTGGTGAAATTTAATCCTAGGTGAATTTTGGTATTAAATAGAGAAGTTATAAGCGTAAACTTCGTTAAATTTCCGTTACAAATGACATAATGTAACAAACTTATAACAGAATTACAATATTTATTACTGTGTTATCTAAGGAAACTTGTAGATACAATCTTTACGTATGCCTAAAGATGTCTTCCATTGATATTGAAAGATCACTGATACTATAAACCAAGTACATGGGCCAATTTTTAACAATCAGAAAGATTAGGTTATACTCGGATAGCTTGGGTTATATAATACAATCTCCACATAAAGTTGTCAAGAAATTAGTGATGGAAAACTTTTTTTTGGAAAATTGTGGGAATTTTCATCTAAATGGTGTACACCTCAAACGTCCAATATTTGGGAGGCAGGCGTGGGTACCGCCACCCCGAGAACCATTTATTGGATAACCAACACCTCTGCCATTAGTCACCTCAAGTGGTTGACTTAACAGGGGAACCCGGGTTCGTGGGGTGAGGTTTATTGGGGTCTTGGCGGCAGAAGCGTCTGACGCTGGTTGAGGGAGACCTCAAGACCTCTCCAGTTGGACACTCTTGACCCATTGCATTGCACCGCAGTTTTCAGATTAATACATCTGTCACTCCTGGACCCGCAGATTCCTACCCACCCCTCATACCTTTTTCCTTTCCAGACTTTTCCCTCGTTCCTTTCCAATAAAATACCCCCCACACAGCATCCACTAAGATGACTTAGGCCCAACTTTAGGAAATTATTTTCTTCCGGGCCTCCTTATACTAAAGTTATTTCTTGAGCAGGTAAACAATTTTATTAACCTATCTGAGAGTCTGACAGTTTTACATAAATCACACTTCCAGGAATTATTTGTTCAGTGCTGTAAGTCCTTTTTTAAAAATAATCTACAAACCCTAAATTTGTAGTAAATTCCTTTTCACTGCGCATGAAAAGGTAGTAAATAAGTTGGTTACCCATCTAAGTATCAAACTCGATCCGTTTGACCGCTAGCAAACTGCCTAACAGCTTGTTTCCTGCCCATTCTTATTTTTTATTTTGAATATATTCTTGGAAATAATTTTTAGATTAACCGAGATCAAATATATGTAGCACTCTCCATAGTTCTTTCATCGCTAGCAACATGTGAAGCTGTTTGCAGTAATTACGCAGATAAATTTTAATATTATGAGCTGAGTAACTGAGAGAAATATAAAAATTCCAATGGAACAAGGCTCCATTGTATATTTTCAACTAACTCATTTGATCACATAACTGAATTTAAAAAAAATATATTTTAGAATATTATTTATAAAAGGAAAGATCACCATGGTATTTTATATCGATTCCCATCCATGAAAATGCATCCATGAATATAAGTAGACAGATTACTAAATACTCTTTGAAGAACTTGCTACCATCAATAAAACAAATGCAAGGATTTCAGGGAGTTTGGTTTTCTTCAAATATTATTAGGGAAATATATCTTACTGCATCTTAAAACCAATGAACCCTCCTAGATTTTACCAGTTATCCCACATTTTTAGGTTTTATTATGCAGGGTCCAACAGCACATACCATTTCATACAAATTGCTGTATGAAATGACCTACTTCCAGTACGTTGCCCTTAAATGCATGTGTTGTTTTGTTTACTATCTCTCTATAATTGCACTTTAAATCTTCAGTAAACAATGGAAATAACCAATCATAGAACGTATTGATGACGCCAAAACAAGGAAAAGGAAGTCAAATTATACCACTAAGACAAGAATAGACGTGTCGTCTCTCACATATATAAATATGTTCTGGATGAGGAAGGCAACATAATAAGAGTTTTAATGGTAGGTAAAACTCCATCATTAGGGAAATATATCTTACTGCATCTTAAAACCAATGAACCATCCTAGATTTTACCAGTTATCCCACATTTTTAGGTTTTATTATGCAGGGTCCAACAGCACATACCTACCATTTCATACAGATTGCTGTATGAAATAACCTACTTACAGTACGTTGCCCTTAAACGCATGTGTTGTTTTGTTTACTATCTCTCTATAATTGCACTTTAAACCTTCAGTAAACAATGGAAATAATTGTATTATTTATAATGATAAGTAATTTGCACATATTTATTAATGAAATGTTATTACTTATTTATTTATTAATGTATCACGAAATTTGGAAATGAACGTTGTAAGGATGAAGAAGGTACTTGAAAGCAAAGACAAACAGAGAAAATATGTCATGTCAAGTCAAGTCAAGACTTACTGCAAAAATTAGAGTAAATATAAAATATCTTCAATTGTTTAAAGAGCGACACAAATCATTTAAGCTAATACCGAAAAAATCAAGGTCTTGACGTGAGTTGACCATTGTACACTTTCTGGACAGTGGTGAGTTATAACCATAATTAGTCGAGTGCTGATTGAGGAAGAGCAGGTCTTTATTTCCGAGTCTACGAGAAGGTATATTGAATGTGATGAATTGTAGTAATGTAGGTGAATCGATTAAACATGAGATCAGATTTTTTCCGACGGTCTTCTAATGGAGAAAGGTTTATAGTTTGTTCAATTTCAGCATACAAGTAATTACCTCGCTCTAATCCTAGCCTCCAAGCAATCCCTTTTAGGAACCGATGTTGAACGGACTCAATATGACAAATATGGACAGCATAAAAAGGAGACCATATAACACAAGCATATTCAAGTTGGGGGCGAACCAAGGAGCAATAAAGAGTTCTTAGGGTATTTTGATGAAACCAAGAAGTTTGAGAGATTTTTTATATGTTCCCGAAAAGAAAGCTTGCTGTCAAGAGAGACACCAAGGTCTTTAATAGATTGAACAGTTGTTAGGCAATTATTATTTAGTTTGTATTCGAACCCATTACTTGGGTTTTATTAGTGTGTAATCATAATGGAAACGCTTTCTCATCATCCACAAGGGCATTTTGACTACTCTATTTTATGTAACTCTATGACCATGTATTTTAGTTGATTCCCTACAAAAATGTGGATTTGTCACAAACCATCTAATTCCCGAGCGTATATTGATTTGTTCTTCGATCTTGAATACTTTCTTATTCTTGCATCGCTTCTTCTCTTACTAATTAGAGCGAGGGATGCTATTGGTTAGTTATTCACGCCGCCGCTCAGACTTACAGATGTGATCTCTGAAAAGCATGACACAGCTGTGATCACCAATATAAGATCATGTGTTAACTCTAGAGAGTAAGTTGCCTTCCGGTTCTTACTGCGCATCTTCAGGTAAACCTCTGGCAGGATTAATAATAATAATAATAATGTTTAATTAAATGAAGACAATATAAGCGAAACTCAATCGAAAATCTGAAAACAGAAAAATCAGAAAAAGATATTGTCCCAGATGTGTCAATATCTTTTTCTGATTTTTCTGTTTTCAGATTTTCGATTGAGTTTCGCTTATATTGTCTTCATTTAATTAAATATTACAATTTGAGGTTTTACTCATAAAAGTTAAAATAAAAATAAAAAAAAAAAAAAAAATAATAATAATGATTTATTGCCTTCATTTCTTAATAACAAATAGAGATAATGATATCCTCACTGGGATCTCCCGTGCTGAGGATTTCATTTACATTTTATAATTTAATTATAAGAATAATATGAATTCGACATAACATATATCATGTAGTATTTTTTTTTTAATAATTATAAAGTAAATAAGATAGTGTTTTTTTATAATTCAGTTCATTGACTCAAGAGAAGCGTTGTAAACCGTCGGCTTTGGATTTCAGCTAACCCAGAGTGAATATACTCGTTGAAATCATTTTAGTAAAACGTTAAACGAATGGTTAAGGAAACAATTCAATTTCCTTTGGGAGTGAACCCATAAAGTCGTTGCTATAATGTATTGCTATTATTGAAGTGCTCTCAAATACAAAATAAAGACTAATTGTGGTTACCGTTAAAATTTTGTGTTTTATTTAATTATCCTCTCACATATTTTATTAAATTATCTCCTTATATTAACGAAACACGGTCTTTTCACCAGGATAAAATAACTAAAATGCGTATATTAAAAATATCAGTTAAATTCGCAATTCTCTGATTACAAAGAACATAATATCGGTTGGTTTAAACGTATTTTCAACCATAACCTCGAGCCCAGAACCAAGGAGTTTACCTATCAGGTAAAGTTATTGAATTATCATGGAGTACATAAAGACAAGATAAAATTTAACATGCTTGAAGCAACAGTTTTTCCACGAAAACTTTATAACAGTTGAAAATTTGCAAATGTTGTAAAATTATTTAGTTACACCACACCCAAATTCACTATTATATATTACATATATCGATCCATAATCAGCAGAACAGCGTAAGCGCCAAACAGTAAATTGTTCAGGAGAAAGTTTTTTTTAATTAACTTTCTTCATTGATTCCAAAAACGATTTTGGTTAATTATGATGATTAATATTTGGTTGCTGTCTATATAAAACTGATAATACAATTATCTGAATGCCTCCAGTTGTTGAGATAGTGGCGGTAAGGCTGTTTTGCCTATAACCCTGACAGATTTTTTCCTTAGGAAATGTCGCAAACGCTGTTTTGAAATATTTATCACGCAATCATGCTAGGTAAACAAAAAACAAAATAAAATGGTTCCATGACAGTTGATCTTAAAGTTGAGTAAATACAATGATTTGCAAGCAAGTATGCAAAGAGGATATACGGCCATATAACCAAAGTCGATATACTTGTATCTGCGGGCATCTTGATTGAAAATCTGTTGTAATAATATTTTTACTAACAATAATTTCGACTCTCCGAAGGAGCATGCGGTAATAACAAAATACGACATACTTATATGTGCAGTCGGCTTAGCAAAAAACCGCTATATAACATTTTTTATCTGAATACAACACCAGAGGCCCACCTTCTCACAATCGTCTGGAGCCAGTGAGACTATGGCCTCCCCAATTTTGGTATTTTGAGGCTGAAGGTAGTGGGGAGGGGACGGAGATGTGGAAAATGTACCTGGCTATTCCCCTCCTCACAACATACTAGAATTGGGGATGCCATAGTCTCACTGGCTCCAGACATTTGGGAGAAGTTGGGCCTCTTGTGCTGTGTTCGGAAAAAAAAGTTATATTACATTTTTTTTTGTAATTTTGCGCTGGTGTATAGTGTATAATTAGACTTATTACTTGAAATGGCTTTAGTCGTGCTTGGTTACTAGATCTGAACAGTCAGTTACATTTTCCACATCCCCTTCCCCTCCCCACTACCTTCAGCCTCACAACATACCAAAATTAGGGATGCCATAGTCTCACTGGCTCCAGATGGTTGGGAAAAATTATATAATTTGCATTAATACTTTTTATACTAATATTCAAATACAAAACAATAAATTAAAAACACTTAACAATTTTCGTTTAGTTTCTGATGCTACTAGCCGCCGACACGTCTGCACTAGTGACCAGATGGACGCCAACCGATTAAACTGAAACATTCTTGACCGACAGCGTAGATAGCGTAACCGACCACAGTTGCTTACGCTAAAAGCTACAGCTACTAAAAAAGTGTCAAGACGTATAAGATATAGCTGCAATATTTTTGTCACTGATGTATTAGGCAGCATTGACTAGTTTTCGTTAAAAATCGTAATTTGACAAAAATGTCGTTTACGCTATTCTGCCGATTATGGGTCGATATGTTATTGACACAATAGATAGGAGTACTGAAAATGATGGGTTATCACAAAAAAACAATAATTTGTGGTTAGAGACTATCCAAATATATGTTTGGTGTTTGATATGCTAATACTAAATATGAACAAATCGAAAAACATGTTGAAATGTATTCCATATTAGATATTATGGCGATGGCCGCCCCCACAGGATGTACCAATCTAAAATAATAAGCATTGGATCCAACGACGAATGCAAATATTATTTGCAATCGGAAACTGCAAATATCTTAACTGTAAATCAGAACTTCCGTTGGTTTGTTTTAGAGCAGTAAAAACCATCTAACAGTGATTTCTAGCAACATGAATTTTGTATTTAACCTTTTTACGACGATGTCGTTAAAGAATTTGCAATACCCATGGATGGGTAGATTTTTCGTGATTTATAAATCTCATTTTAATTGAATATAGTGTTACTTAAAAAATATTAAAAGATGTAGACGTAATCTAAACTGTTCAAGGATAACAAATCATACCCAACAATCAAACATTTCATTATCTTAACAATAAAAATAACGTAATACGCGTCGTGTATAGATGACGCTCGTCTTTTAGGCATGCAACCGGTTGGCATGTATATGTCGGCAGCCGATCGTAAAATCAGGCAGATCGTGATGCACCTAGCCACATCGTGAAGTGTCTGGCGGCACATCGTGAAGTGCCTGAGGCGCATCATGATTTGCCTGAATTTATGATCGGCCTGCGACATATACATGATGCTCGTCTAAACAAGGTTAAGTCAATGCAGCCCTTTGAGCATGTGTTATGTAGATACGTTTTTAGATTATCACGGCCAAAAGTATTTTCGTTATTTGTTTTTGGGGTGTTAGGCCGTGTTGCGCTACCTCCTTCTTTAGCCAACGTTTCGGACATCGTTGTCCGAAACGTTGGCTAAAGAAGATATCGATAACACCCCAAAAACAAATAATGAAAATGAGTTATGTAGTTTCATATTTTTTAAGAGTCCCACCTGCTCCCAACCATCTGGAGCCAGTGAGACTATGGCATCCCCAATTGAGGAATGTTGTAAGACTGAAGGTTGTAGGAAAGGGAAGAAGACAAGAAGACAAGAAAGGAGTATACTTTTATTCCTGAAGAAGTGAACATGGTTCACGAAACATGTTGATATTATAAAATATAAACAAATAAAGTGATGTAAACTAAGTTATTTTCTTTTAATAAATAAACTATTCAGATCTGGTCATCAAACACGGCGAAAGCCATTTCAAGCACTGTTTCAATTCTGAATGGTGGTCTTACACCAGGGTCTCTATTCTCCAAGCGTCGTCGCTCGTAATCGCCGTCGAAAGTACGTCCGTTGGTCGACTTGGTTATTCTTGAGCTTGGTCGAAGGAACATTCTTAGACGCAAAACGTCAAAAGTCATTCCACACAACAACGAGTGGGGTATACCAGTCGAAACGAGCAGCGAGTGGTAGGTTGTTAGCGTATCTACGCAATTAGCTGTCAAAATCTGGCATTATTGTTTTCCCGTGCGAACTTTCGCACCCGCAGAGACATCGTCTATTTTTGTAAAGTCATTTTGCAATTTTAGAATGGCTGATTTACCGGCGATGTTGGCTTGATTAACCATGTCGACTGTCAAGAAACAACTGTTTCGAGACTGACAAGAATGTTTCGTCAGATCAATTCGATTATTTATCAATGCATGTTTGGTGCTTCACAAAATGTGTGTAAAAGATAAATTTGATCTTCCAGAATACCTGACCGATCATAATCTAGATTTAGGGCTGATTGCTGGAGGAATGGCTCCACTTGAGCCCGAGGCTGTTTAGAAACCCAGATTTAGTGGCTGGTAGAAGATTTAGTGGCTGGTAGAGCTGTTCGAAATAGGATAGTTCAAAATTATTTCTGTGTTTATACTAAGTACCTAGTCTTTTTATCCTTTTGTTGTTCTGTTCACTGTACATCATTTGTCAAGTGTCTAGATCATATTATTAAATGATATTAGCCACACACAAATAATGAGTGGTGAGGTGAAGGGTGAGGCTACATGAAGCTGCGTTATAACAAACACTTCAAATACAAATCGTTACAACAAATACCTACTTCAATACCCATGATTTTTTTTTTTTACATTAACTCCACACAGGAGGCCCTGAGGAAAATAATTTCCCTCAGGGCCTATGTCATCTGGGATGCTGTGTGGAGGGGTTTTTGAGGAGAGGAAGGAATGAACATTGGTCTTGAAGAGACCCATGTTGTAGGAAGGAGGAAACACAGAGGCGGGCAAATCGTTCCACAGCCGAGCTGTTAAACACAAGAACGAGTCGAAGAAGCGATCCGTTCTCATGTGACAAGTGTCAACCGTGTACATTATGTTGGGCACGCGTTTGGCATGTTTCCCGACTATGCACCGGTGCCGAAGGGATCATCATCCTCGGAGCATCTTCCATTGTAATACCGGTAGAACAAGGATAGCATTCCCACCCGACGCCTGTACTCTAAAGGTTGCAATCCATCTGTTAAGATGGGAGAACCTATTAAGCGGACCGCCCGTTTTTGCAGAGTCGAGGGTATTTTGGAGCTCCAGACCAGAGGTGGCTGCCAAATTCAACCGTGGGGCGCACTTGTGATTTGTGCAGGGTTAGCAGTTGTGCACTATTAAAGTATCTGCGGGCTCTGTACAGTACGCCCAGTTTTTTTATTATTATAAGTAATTTTGAAAGCATCACCCTATTTTGGTTGCAAGCCAACTGATTTATTTAAGGCCAACGAAATACCATCTAAGTTGTTGCTGTACAAAATAATAAGCCCCATCACCAATGGTAGACGCCAGACTCTTGTGGGTGGGTCTCGCCCCATGTGCAGTATATTTGCGTAATTTGAAAAGTGAATTTCAACAAGGTTTTATATATTTTGTGATAATATAGTGATGTAAAATGTAAGAAAACAATGGTGTGATCATAAAAAATGTATTTAATATTAAGTATATTATAATTATTATCAAGTAATATAGAAACAAGACAGTTTTCAATGTACAATGTCAATATATTTTGTAAAACAAGCTAAAAATAAAGAATTAGTACACTGATGAAATAATCAAGTATGATATTTTCTAGTAAATTAAAAAACAACTCTGGTGTTAAGTAGTAAAACATTATATTTATCCATGATAGAAATAAAACACTCTCATTCATTACGCTGATACGATGATAATAAAAACATTATATTTATCCACGATAAAATTAAAATGCTACTAATAAACAGCATCACAATTTTTATCACATGGCGCAGAAAACATTACAGTTTCAGTTGTTCAATTACAATTATTATTTCAACATATTTTGTGTTATAAGCTAAAGAATGATAAACAAGTCTGATATTGTCTATTAAATATCTTCATTGTTAAATTTAAATTAAAACATTATATTTATCCACGATAAAACTAAAAATCTTCTAAATATTTTAGTTATTAGTTTTGGGGTGTTATGCCGTGTTGCGCTACCTCCTTCTTTAGCCAACGTTTCGGACAGCGTTGCATTATCAGGGCAGATATGTCTAATCTGCCGGCTCTGCCCTGATGATGGACACTGCAACGCTGTCCGAAACGTTGGCTAAAGGAGGTAGCGCAAAGCGTAACACCCCAAAAACTAATAACGAAAATACTTTTGGCCGTGAAAATTTAAAAACGTATCTGCTTCTAGATAGTATCCCAATTTTTATCGTATAACACAGAAAACATTACAGTTTCAGTTGTTTAATTACAATTGTAATTATTTCAACATATTTTGTATTATAAGCTAAAGAATAAGAAACAAGTCTGATATTGCCTATTAAATATTATCTTCAATGTTAAATTTAAAGAAAAATATTATATTTATCCACGATAAAACTAAAACTAACAACTGTAATTACAATTGAAATTATTTCAACATATTTTGTATTATAAGCTGAAGAAGAATACATGTACTGACAATAAATTATGATTTTGGTTTTAATTAAATTTAAAATGAGGGTATTGAAGAGATTCAGTACACCTCGGAGTCTGTACGGGTGGAGGCTCAATGGTAGGGGGTTCCACAAGGGGAAGTGTGGCCTTCAAGAGCACCTCCAGGGCACCTCGGCAGACTGTCAGCTGCTGCAGCCAGCAACAGGCTGGGGTCTTCCGAGAAAGGAAAAGTCCAAGTTGATCTCCGTACAGCCCACACTGTAATCACACTGGGTTGACTGCTTGTAGTATCAGCCCATCACATCTGCTGCTGGCACCGCGTGCCGGTGGCGGTGGTCCGCCTCTAGTCTCGGCCGCAAGCCGCCTCAAGGAGGCATTCTTTATTTCGGCCTTTGAGCGTAAATCTTGCCGTGCCTGAAAATATTTTTGAATCATATTAATTATTTACACTAAATATTAGTGAAAAGAGACTTTCTTATATCGTAGAGTATTCAAAAAGAAGGACAACGTCAAGATCACACAATTTTACTTGAATTTTGAAACGATTGGCTTTGAAGTAACGTAGCCCCATTATAATTCTTTTCAATATTGTGATATTTAACATACAAATTAAGACTTAAAACGAACATCATGTGAGCGATGAAGTCATAAGTGATGATACAAAAATATAAAAAATAGGTTAAGGGGTATTTCAAAATAATTTGTTTCATAGCTTTTCATGACTTCTTAAGAGATGTAGTTGACTTCATTCTGAGTGAGCATCTTGTTCGTTTTGTTGAATAGAAATTCGTCATAGGCGGAGCTTCATCTGAACGAAGCATTAGGATAACAAGTAGACATTTTAAATGTACTTTACACAAATTAATGGACATGAATAAATACTGACCTTTCTCCAGTGTTTGAATTCCGTCGAGATTCGCCGAAGGTGAGTGAAGACAAAAACTTTCCTCGCATTAAATCCATATCCGAACTTACTAATTCGATTATTAGCAGTTGCTTTTGACAGTTTGTAATTCATAAATAAACCAATCGTTTGTATCCTGCAAACCTGTAACATACAAATTAAGACTTAGAATGAACACCATGTGAGCGATGAAGTCATAAGTGATGATACAAAAATATAGGTTAAGGGCTATTTCAAAATGATTTGTTTCATAGCTTTTAATGACTTCAAAGAGATGTAGTTGACTTCATTCTGAGTGAGCATCTTGTTCGTTTTGTTGAATAGAAATTCGTCAAAGGCGGAGCTTCATCCGAACGAAGCTTTAGGATAACAAGTAGACATTTTAAATGTACTTTACACACAAATTAATGGACATGAATAAATACTAACCTTTCTCCAGTGTTTGAATTCCGTCGAGATTTGCCGAAGGTGAGTGACGACAAAAACTTTCCGAACTTACTAATTCGATTATTAGAAATTGCTTTTGGCTGTTTGTAATGCATAAATAAACCAATCATTTGTATCCTGCAGCCATTTAAAATATTATCAGCATATCAATTCATAAATATGCTAAACCCGACTAATATCAACTGTTTGACGTTTGACATTCACACCATAGAAATCTCAAAAACATCAAGAACATAGACAATATTCACAGGGCTGCCAATATAATCATCTCTTCGATCGTTCGACGTTCAAGAATACGTAAAATTGAAGGATTCGACAAAGTTGGTCGCAACGACGAGTAATTTTTGGTCGCTGCGAGGCGCATAACGAGTAACGTTTGATCGTTTGCTCGGGAATAGAGACCCAGGACACACTGGGAATATCTTCCACTGTGGAAAGTGCTACAAATATAATACAATATTTTATTTTTAATTGGTTAAAAACGCATATTTATCAAATAAAATTTATCTGATTTGAATTCGCAGCCTTCGGATTGTTAGTCGAGAGCCATACCCCACGTTTGGTGACCAGATCTGAATAGCCAGGTGCTTCCCCATCTTCCTCTTCCCCTCCCCACTACCTTCAGCCTCACAACATACCCCGACTGTGAATGTCATAGTCTCATGCCCGGGTTCATGGGGTGAGATTTGTCCTGGCCTTGGCGGCGGATGCGTCTGCCTACCAGCTGCATGGCAGGCCGGATCGGGAGAGAACGGTTGAATTAGTCCCTTCGACTTCTCCAGCTGTACTTTCTCGGAACATCACCTTGCACCGCAGTGGGAGGGATGTATTCATAAGTACGTCACTCCTGGACACTGAACCCAAGATTCCTACCCACCCCTAATGCCCCTTTCCTTCCCAGAACTTCCTCTCTTTCTTTTCCCAAAAATACTCTCCACACAGTATCCCCAAATATGACATAGGCCCTGCCGAGCCATTCTATATCTTTTGTGGGATCGAGATCTCCTGACGGACGAAATCTGCTGTCAGATTTGTGTGATTTTCTACGGCTGTTATTTCTATGGGTATCAGCAGCTCCGGATCTACGACTTTTTCAAACCGGGGCAGAAACTTCAAGGTGGCGCCCCCCCTCGAGTGGGAGGGGAGGGGGGGCTCAACTGTCACGGAATCAATGATTCGATAAAAAATATATTAAATTAATTGTTTAACAAGTTAAAAAACGCAATTCTTATGTATTTTAAGTGCTGGATTGCTAAATAAAAAATTATTTCATATCATCCAATTTAATTTTGAATGTAATGGAATCTTTTAATATGTGACAGTGAAAATAGACGTATTTTCTACGAACATTTAGATAATAAAGCCAACTTATTATTAAATAAGAATATATTAATTTTGGGGGATTTCAATTTGAATAATAAACCCGAAGACGTCTTAACTGATTTTTCATATTTTACAAGCTCAAATGGACTGACTCAGTACAATAAAGTGAAGAACAGTAGCGACAATATCCTTGATCTTATCCTTAGCAACATTAATATGTGTGACGTGACGAGAAGCGAGGAACCATTGGTGAATGAAGACCAGCATCACCCGACGCTGGACATATCCGCGCGACTATCAAGAACGGTTCGGTGCAGACGGCGATGCCGCCAAAACGTTCGCCGCGTCCCCCCCTTCGTTCCTCAATTATAATTTCTACAAATTTAATTATAAGTGAGCAAACATAGAACTGTGCAATAATATATTCTATCGCACTTTGATTGGACATTTTTGTACACCATAAAATCGGTGGATGAAGCAGTGAATTATTTATATAATGTATTGTTCAGTGTTTTTGAATTATGTATACCTATTAAGAAACCCAACATCACAAACGATGTATATCCGATATGGTTCAATAAGAGTATTATAGATAAATTGAAAAGAAAGGAAACGCTCCGGAAAAGATATCTATTGCACAAAAAGCAATCTGATTATCTAACATTTTCAGCGAATAGATCCGAGCTAAAATATGAAATAAATTTTGCTAAAAAACAATACATGAAAAATGTTCAGAATGGGATCAAAGACGATATAAAGTTTTTCTGGGATTATATTAGGTCACAAAAAGTTAACCCAACCTCAACAACATGCTTGACTGAGGAAGGCGTAACTTTTACTAACCCTGACACAATTGCTAATAAGTTTGCTGACTATTTTCATTCCGTTTATAGTCAAGTAACCCCGAAACTTGAAACCAATTTCCCAACAGCATCACCCTGGAATGTTGGAGATATCTCACTCGGATTGACCAACATCCAGGAAATAGAAGCCTGTATCCAGAAAATGCGACCTGACAAGGCTACTGGTCCGGACAGTATTCCTCCTTCGATAATTATAAAAATCTCTCCAAATATCTGTGTATCCCTTGCTTACATATTTAATCTCTGCATCATGTCATCCACATTTCCACAGTGTTGGAAATTAACGAGGGTCAGCCCTATTCACAAAACCGATGAAAAGACTGATGTCAGAAATTATAGACCAGTTGCAGTACTGTCAACAATTCCAAAAATTTTTGAAATGATTATGTGTGATAAAATCAGTCCGCAAATCGCGCCTTTCTTACGAGAAAATCAACATGGCTTCTTACCGAGGAAATCAACGGTAACCAACTTACTCTCTTTTTCTCGACGGGTAGCAAAAGGCCTAGACTGTAAGCATCAGACGGACGTAATCTACACGGATTTCGCAAAGGCATTTGACCGAGTAGATCACGACGTTCTATTAAGAAAGATGCACAAAATAGGTTTTAATCAACCCTTACTGATATTTTTTGCGTCATATTTAAAAGATAGAAGCCAGTATGTAAATGTAAATGGATACGACTCCCATGAGTTCGTAGCTCTGTCAGGAATTCCTCAAGGATCGAATCTAGGTCCCATGTTATTCCTTATTCTAATAGATGACATTCAGGACTGCATACGTCATAGCTCATGTCTCCTATTCGCGGATGATATGAAACTGATGATGGAAATCGAATCAGATGACGATTATTCCAAACTGCAGGCAGACCTCGATTCAATCATGAAATGGTCGTTAGAAAATAAACTTAATTTCAATATAAAAAAATGCATCGTTATGACTTATAGTCGTTCACAAAATCCGTTATTATACCCGTATAGAATGAATGGAGAAATACTAACACGCGTAAATATCATCAAGGATCTTGGGGTGACCTTTGATCCCAGGCTAACATTTTCAAATCATATAGTGCAGCTTACTTCGGCTTGCTCCAAAATGCTTGGTTTTGTAATTAGAACTTGCAAACAATTCAGTAACGTAGAAGCAATGACCGCCATGCTCAACGGAGTGGTCAGAAGCAAGCTGGAGTACGCTAGTACTGTCTGGATACCATATCAACTTAAATACATAAATATGATTGAACAAATTCAAAAAAAATTCCTAAGGTATGTTTACATGCGATCTTACGGAATATATCCGAAATTCATGCATCACGTGGAACTGCTAAAGGAGACAAATTATCAAAGCCTAGAGACCAGGCGTAATGCCGGACTCATGGTATTCGAATTAAAGTTAATAAAAAACCTTATTGATTCTCCATATCTCCTGTCATGCTGTGGCTTATTCGCTCCTGACAACTACTGTCGAACTCGTAGCCACGCCCTATTCCACATACCGCAGGGTCGGACAGATGTCATGGCTCAACACAGCATGACAAGAGGTATGGCATTGCTTAGTGCCCTACCAGCGGATATAGATGTGTTCGATATCACCGTACCATGTTTTAAAAAAACTATATACATGTATTGTTAGTTATAAGAAAATTAAAATTGTACCGTAATTGGACTCACCTGTCTGTCGTACAATACAAAAAAAAAAAAAAAAAAACAATTTTCATCCACTTCCCGAACTAACCGAAATATATAAATTTTTGCAGAAGTGATAAAAATGATCTGACAAAAATTAACCAAAATTCAAGTTTACTTTGCTTTATTAGTATATGATTGGCGTGTTTTTTTTTGTCTTTTTAGACCATACTTCTTTTATCTGCCAATGCCCTCACTGTGTCATCTCAACGCCCACCAATATTTTCTGGGTCTTCTACTGCCCCCCTGAAAGTTTCAAACTCCCACAAGGGGGTGATATCGCCCACGTTGAGAACCTATGACGTACATTATGCACGCGTTCAAAATCGACTTAGGATATGTTCATAAATCAACTTAGTACCTACCTATTCATAAACTACCTGGGTGTTTTAAAATCAAATGAATAATCTCAGATACTTTGAGAATAAAGTTCTTTTTCCAATCAAAATTATAAATTAGAATTTTGGCGCCCCCTAAAACTGCCGCCCGGGGCAGGAGCCCTTGTTTGCCCCCTCCCTAGATCCAGCCCTGGGTATCAGGCCAGCTTTGCCAATTTAAAATATGTGTCAGCTTACAGATGAAATCTGACATCGGCCCATAGAAAAAACAAATAACAGCCATAGAAAATGACACAAATCTGACAGAAGATCTCGTCAATCAGGAGATCTCGATTCGACAAAAGATAAAGAATCGCTCGGCTGAGGGGAATTATTTTCCTAAGGACCTCCTGTGTGGAGCTAATGTAAAAAAAAAATAATGGGATGCCTTAGTCCCACTGGTGCTGGGGCTATTTTGGAACTTGTGTGAAATTCACATAATAATGAAGTGTCATATTTTCAAAAAAGGCAATGTATGGATAGCTTTTTCCATCAAGGCAATGTGCAAAAAAAGATCAGCATTTAAAGTTTGAATTTGCAGTTTTTGTGAGCCCAAATTAGTGTTATGTGAAGCATTCCTGTTATATGGTAAGCACTGAGTCATTTCTTGGAATGTATTTTATCTTCTCTTTAAAAATATCCCCTAAAATCCTGAATAAAGAAAGTCAGTGTCCTTTATGGCTGGTTCAGTGGCCTTATCACAAATACAGAGATAACAACTCGAAAAATGTGTAACAAAGCACCCACAAAGGATGCACAGTTCTTTGGCTTTAGAATATTATTCTTGAAAATGAATGGAATTCTTGTTGAATTCAATAAAGGTTATAGGCACACAGAGGTAGATTCATCTCTCCTCTCCACTACCTCTTGGTTCCACAAAGGCCCCAAGAGGGAAGAGTCCACCGACGTGGCCGCATCTCTCTTCTCCACTACGTCTTGGTTCCTCGAAGGTCCCAAGAGGGAAGAGTTCACCGAAGTGGCCTCAACTGTCCTCTCCACTACCTCTTGGTTCTTTGAAGGTCCCAAGAGGGAAGAGTCCACCGAGGTAGCCCCATCGCTCCTCTCCAATACCTCTTGGTTCCTTGAAGGTCCCAAGAGGGAAGAGTCCACCGAGGTGGCCTCATCACTCCTCTCCACTACCTCTTGGTTCCTTGAAGGTCCCAAGAGGGAAGAGTTCACCGAGGTGACTTCATCTGTCCTCTCCACTACCTCTTGGTTCCTTGAAGGTCCCAAGAGCGAAGAGTCCACCGAGGTGGCCCCATCGCTCCTCTCCACTACTTCTTGTTTCCTTGAAGGTCTCAAGAGGGAAGAGTCTACCGAGGTGGCCTCATCTCTCCTCTCCACTACCTCTTGGTTTCTTGACGGTCCCAAGAGGGAAGAGTTCACCGAAGTGGCCTCATCTGTCCTCTCCATTACCTCTTGGTTCCTTGAAGGTCCCAAGAGGGAAGAGTCTACCGAGGTGGCCTCATCTTACCTCTCCACTACCTCTAGGTTCCTCGAAGGTCCCAAGAGGGAAGAGTCTACCAAGGTGGCCTCATCTCTCCTCTCCACTACCTTTTGGTTCCTCGAAGGTTCCAAGAGGGAAGAGTTCACCGAGGGGGCCTCATCTCTCCTCTCCACTACCTCTTGGTTCCTCGAAGGTCCCAAGAGGGAAGAGTCTACCGAGGTGGCCTCATCTCTACTATCGACCACCTTTGGTTCCTCGAAGATCCCAAGAGGGAAGAGTTCATAGAGGTGGCCTCATCTCTCTTCTCAACTACCTCTTGATTCCTCGAAGGTCCCAAGAGGGAAGAGTTCACCGAGGTGGCCTCATCTGTCCTCTCCACTTCCTCTTGGTTCCTTGAAGATCCCAAGAGGGAAGAGTCCACCGAGGTGGCCTTATCACTCCTCTCCACTACCTCTTGGTTCCTCGAAGGCCCTAAGTGGTAAAGTCCACGGAGGCGGACTCATCTCTCCTCTCCACTAGCTATTGGTTCATCGAAGGCCCTAAGAGGGAAAAGTCCACCGGGGTGGCCTCATCTTTCCTTTCCACTACCTCTTGGTTCCTTGAAGGCCCCAAGAGGGAAGAGTCTACCGAGGTGGCCTCGTCTCTCCCTTCCCCTCTTGGTTCCTCGAACGCCCCAAGAGGGAAAAGTCCACCGAGGTGGCCTTATCTCTCCTCTCCACTACCTCTTGGTTCCTAGAATGCCCCAAGAGGTAAGAGTCTAAAGAGGAGGCCTTATCTCTCTTCTCCACTAGCTCTTGGTTCATCGAAGGCCCCAAGAGGGAAAAGTCCACCAGGGTGGGCTCATCTCTCCTTTCACTGCCTCTTGGCTCCTCGAAGGCCCCTAGAGGGAAGAATCCACCGAGGTGGCCTAATCCTTCACTACACAACCCTTCCACTACCTCTTGGTTCCTCGAACGCCCCAAGAGGGAAGATTCTACCAAGGTGGCTTCATCTCTCCTCTCCACTACCTCTTGGTTCCTTGAAGGCCCCAAGAGAGAAGAGTCCACCGACGTGGCCTCGTCTCTCCCTAACTAAAGGGTTAAAAAAAAATTTGAGCCCGGTTTACCCTTCGATGCATTTTATAAGACATTATACAGCTGAAATCAACCCCCTAGTGAAATTTTTTTTCAAATTTAACCAAAAAAATTCCAACTTCGGACCCGATTTACTCGAAAACGAAAGCTCAAATCAAAAAAGTTATATCACAAATCGACTCTGAATGTGATGTAGATTTACCAGTTTCCCGCTTGTACTACGAGATTCCGGACACTGTGTATATATATATATGTTTTTTAAATATAAGTATAAAATTTGAAAGCATATTTCATCACCTTTAAAACAGTTTTTAGTTTTCGGATGTGTTCAGAAATATTTCATATATTTGGATTTTATTGCAAAGTGGAAATATTTGGACCTTCCAATAAAATAGGCCCGAGGCCTGAGAGTTAACAATTCTATCACCATTTAAATGAATTAAATCACATTCATTCATTCTCATCACATTCAGAAAAATTAGATGAGAAAATTTACAATTATGTACAAAGAATAATATGTGCCTCGCATTATGTTAACTGGGACGCCACTCGCTAGAATAATCTCCCAAGATATTTCCGGATCCAATCAGAAGGTCAAACATTTATCTAATAAATGTATTTTGGAGTCGCTCTAGTTTGCCCATAAAATCTAAGTTTATATTCTCTTCATAACCTTATGTTGGACTAATCACAATTCACATTCATAATAATTCACAATTTTGCAGAAGGGTACGGCTACTGCCACCCCTGGAACCATTTATTGGATAACCAACAAATCTGCCAAAGGTCACCCCAAGTGGTTCGCTACATTTGGCGACATAGCAGGGATGCCCGGGTTCATAGGGTCAGGTTTGTCCGAATCTTGGAGGTGGATGATCTGCCCACCAATTGTGTGGCAGGCCAGATCGGAAGAGACTGGTTGAGTTAGATCTTTTGAACTCTACAGCAGGATTTGGACTGCGATGGAAGGGATGAATTCATTCGTCCATCACTTCTGAACACACTGACCCCCAGAGACAAAGGCCCTAAGGAGAATTATTTTCCTCGGGGCCTTCTGTGTGGAGCTAAGGTGAAAAAACCAACAAATATAATTAATAATCTAACAGTAAGACTGCGTTTCCATAGAAGCGGAGCTGAGCTGAGACTTACAAAAATTGTCCAATGATACTGTTCAAATCACACATCTCATCTCCGCTCTGCTTCAGTGGAAACAGTATTAGCTGAGTTGAGAAGAATTATATTAAAATGTATAGCGTGCTGTGCAGTGCGGAGCTTTGTCATGCTGAGCGAGGCACAGCGATGCGGAGTTGAGCTGTGTAGCTGTGCTAGGTGAAGCGGGGCCGGGCGGGGCTGAGCGGGGCTTTGCGGGGCGGTGCGGTGTTACGTGCGTCACGCTCTCTGAGGAGTTTGTTGCAGTTTGAACTATACCATCATCACAGCCCCGCTCGGCTTAACTTGAGCTAGCTATAATACAGCTTAGCTCAGCCCCGCTCGGCTCATCTTCAACCAGCTACACAGCTTAGCTCTGCACCACTCATCTTTGCGCAGCTTCAATGGAAACACTGACCTCTTTACACAGCCCCGCTTAGCTGAGCTCCGCTTCTATGGAAACGCAGCCTAAAACTGTTTAATAACATTTAAAAATAACAACTAACTTATTGATTTACTTAATAAGTTTACTTACATTGATTAATTCACACTCGATAGATAAAATATGTTGTTATTAAAAAGGTTACTGTATATATTAGTTGTTTTGCATTAATATTTCTGAAACTACGTGATGAAATTATGTAGGACACTCGAGATAAAAGTATACCCATGGATGCAGCATGTCTAGTGCATACGCAGTGCACTCACATAAAAAATATAATAAAATAAGATAAACATGTATTATAATGTGTCGATATTATGTGTCGATTTCCCGAAAATCAATAAATAAATCATTTTATGGTAAATTTTTGAGATCGCTGGCAATTTGGTTAATACGCACTTTTAAAAAAAAAAATCTTTTGATTCACCTTAATTACATTAAAAGACAACTATTTGTATTGGGGGAAGTGGAAAATATTTCATTCTAAATTTCGATTATGTAAAATTAAAATTAGCTTTCATTCTGTGAAACGAGACCGTCCATTTTCAAACATTATTTTCAAATGTCATTTTGTTATGTTGGTATTCTTGTTACTGTACGAAAAGATGCTAGAGCAAAGCGTAGCAGACTTCATGGGAATTCTAGGTTTGTGTAACATGGTTTGTGATACAAAAGAAAGTGCCCCTTTATAACGCCTACTCGAGTCAAGGCAAGAAAAACATCCCAGTTTTCAAGTAGTTTAGCGGCTACGCTAGGTTTGTGCAACATGGTTTGTGATTCAAAAGAAAGTGCCCCGTACCTTCAAAATCTTCTAGACGTTCGTTATACATTCAAGTGTATCAGGAATACCAACATACCAAAGTGACAGCGAATGAGCTAATAGCTAATGGCGTACAATCTCACAAGACGAAAGCTAATTTTAATTTTACGTAATCGAAATTTAGAATGAAATATTTTCCACTTCCCCCAATGCAAATAGTTGCCTTTTAATGTAATTAAGGTTAATCAAAAGGTTTTTTTTTTTTAAAGTGCGTATTAACCGTTGCCAGCGATCTCCAAAAATTAATAATTTTATTAAATGTGTACGAGTTATTTTGAAAATCGAACAAAACAGGAGCATTTTGACGTCTACGTTGCTCCGTTCGCACAACCTTCCAGCACCTTTACACCTTTCAAAAACAGTTTTTAGATTTCGGATATGTTCAGAAATATTCCATTTATTTGGATTTTATTGTAAAGTGGAATTTTTGAGGCCTGAGGGGTTAAACAAAGCAATTCTAATTACAAAAAATCTACATTGTAATAATAATTGCCTAGTGTAATCTAAAATTTTATTTTTCTAATCATAATGCATGTGTTCAGATAACATTTGAGAGGTGATAGTTTCATGCCTAGTAACAAGTTATTTATTTGTAAACATGTTCCAATTATCTTTTAAAAAGATAAACAAATAGAAAGGGGTCGTCCATTAATCACGTGAGGATCGAAAGGGGGGGGGGGGGGGGGGGGGTTCGGAAAAAATCACCAAATATCACGACGGGGGGGGGGGGGTATAATGAGAAATCACGTGTATTTATTTTTCGTGATAATATTCTGAAAATTTCAAAATACTGTACTAAAAAAAATACACATGATTTTGGGGGGGGTTGGGGGGGGGGGGGTTAGTCTAAAACCTCACTACATATCACCAGGGGGGGGGGTTAAAAAGTTGCTAAAAAAATATCACGTGATTAATGGACGACCCCAAAAGTGAAAAATCAATGTAACTTATAGATCAACTGACTGAGTGTGGAGAAATAACAATTATTATAAAGATGTGTGCACAAAAATAAGAAATTTATGATAACTTTTTGTACAGGTTGGTTTTGAAAGTCCCCCCAATGGTTATACCATATTGTAGAATAATGAAAAAAATTAAAAGCAGATGTGAAACATCGAAGATGATTTTTGTTGAAGGAAGTGAAAATGAAAGTAAACAAGTGTTTATATTTTTTAATAATGAAACAATTATTTTATTATCATTATTTGAAGACCAGTTAATAGCTAGGTACCTCCCTTTGTAACTCTTCCCCAACAACCCTTATCTTGGCTAGTGGTGGGCGTTTCTGTTCTTTTTAAAAAATGAAAACGAACTGTTATTTGTAAAACGTCAACTGTTTTGCCAAACTGTTGGAAAAAAACAGACAGTTGTATGAAAAAGCAATAGGTTTCTAGCAGTTTAGCAACTGGGGGTGTATCCAGTGTCTGTGTCTATCCATAACAATAAAACCCTGACTAAGTGCCATTAAAATTACATTATGTAAATGGGATTTTTAAATATTTTTCAAAGCGGCCGGATTAATTTTTCAGATGTACCGTTATTCATTTACCAGGTTTACCCCGATATGTAATTAAGAGCTCTTGGAAACTTAACAAATTTTAATTTCATTATAATAGGTAGGTAGTATAGTTAATGCTACCAAAATTACAAAAATAAAAACAGGTTTTCAAAATATTTGTCAAACTTTGCGATGTCTTTTATTAATTATTATATACAGTTTACCAGTATGTGAACACTAATTAAGGGTTCTTGGAAATGCAATTTTAATATCGTTCTTAATAGGCCGTATTATAGGTAGGTACTGGGTATGCATCTCTAAACATTACGAACATTAAGTATCCTATTGTATTGAGGGGGTTGCAGGCGAAAAACAGTATCTTATCCTCTCAAACTAGCGCCTTAACTTTATGTATGAGGAAGAAGAGGCACCTGTTATTTCTAGGAAATAGGAAAAAACATTAGCTTAATGTTTCATACTTAAGGCCCATTACGGGCAAAGAGCGAGAAGGCAATCCTGTTATTTTTCAAACGGGTTGAAATCGAATGGAACTAATGTAAAGAAATATACTTTAATTTTACCTAAACTACTATCCTGTGTTTAATTAAGAAAAAAATGCCTTCAAAATAAGTTATTTCTTGAAATGTATTACCCACTTCTACCCTACTCTTACCATTAACCTGTATTTTATTTTTTATTAATTAATGCCGTTTAATTAGTTTTTAACGTTTCATTTAACTGTAACTCGCTCATCAAGCACAAGAACTAGCTTCTTCTTTGGTGAGATAGCAATTTTTAAATAATTTCTGTACCGATATGTAATTTCTATAACTCCACTGTACAATTTTTTATCTATATTAAAAAAAAAAAATTATTTCTATGCTTTTTTTAAAATTTTGATTTATCATGTCGTTTATTTTTAAAATAAATAAATACATCTTTTCTCCTTTGAAAATTTGTTTGTTTCTGTTATACAACTTAACTTTGATACTTGATAGCTAATGTGGGAATCCAGAAAGAATGGAACGATGGTAAACTTATTGAATAAGATTGAAAGGAAGTCTAATAGCAATGTAATATCCAGGAAATATTTTACACTAGCCGTTTGGTGAAGTCTACCAGTTTGCCGTTAATCTGTTTACTTTGTAGTTTCGTTTTGTAAGTAAACAACAGAACACTGAGAACAGAAGGGAAAACGGAAAACAGCGAAATGCCCCTGCATTTATTTGATTTCAATTTTTCAACCTGTTCTAAAAATAACAGGATTGTCTTCTCGCTCTTGCCCGTAATGAGCCTTCAGTGCGAAACGTTAAGCTAATGTTTTTTTCCCTAAAATAACAGGTGCCCTACCGCCTCTTCTTACTCACACATAATGTTAAGGCGCTAGTGCGAGAGGGTAAGATACTGTTTTTCATTGAAGAAGTACTGTTTTTCGCCTGCAACAGACCTAACTCACTCTCACATATTATTACGACGTTAGTGCGAGAGGGTAAGATAATGTTTTTGGTTTGGAGCAGTTATATCTTCTGTCTCATCCACTCTCGCGCTTTCGTGATTTAAGATAGAAGAGTCGACAAAACGGACAAACTGTTTGTGCGGATTGTAGATAGCAGTTTGGGCAGTTTTTAATTCCAAACGTGTTGTGCAAATGTGTTTGTCGTTTTTTGACTCATCACTAATCTTGGCCTAAACACTCTGCCCTGCAGTTGAGACTCTAAAAAGTCCCTAATTATGTATGCCAACTTTTTGAATTGTTAACACCTTGATAAAAAAATATGTAAATCCTATGTTTTACACTGATGACTTTTATTTAATAATAACAATTTTGCGTAGAATATTTTGTATTGTTCTAATTCTTTTGGTTTTGGCGAGAAAGGGACAACAAGCATGCTGCTTATATTTGAATAGGTACCTATTTGAAGAGTTTAGTGATTATTTTTGTTATTTACAAAAAATGAACTTTAAAATTTTTATGGGAATTTTCCGTTTTGAAGTCACCAAATTTTACACAATGTATGCAAGAATTGCACCTGCGATAGTACTTCATTCACCTCAACATTCACTATGATACCTGTACATATATTATGAGATAAATTAAAACAACTATTGTTAGAAAATTAATAAAAATAAAACTATGAATGACAATCTCATTATTCTTAACTGCTAAACAATAAATGGAAAAACTTAACTAATTTTGATCTAATAAACAAAAATTTCTGATAGCAGCTATCATAAAAATAATCAGTTCTAAAATCATTTAAAAAAAAAAAACTATTTTTTCGTATATTGTTGTATCTAGCTCATAATTATCCAGTTGTGACGACTTGAAGGGGTCATCTCAAGTCACCAATTAAAAAAACTATCTATATTTGAATTAAAACGAGAGCTCCACCCAAATCCCGTTTAACCTCTTAAGGTCAATCGATTCAAAAAAATATAAACATATAAATAAAACGGAATCTTTAACGAATGCAACATTATGTCAATACCCCCAAATTAACATAAAATATTATAAATAACAAACCAGAAGTCACGCTTAAAAGATTGGTTATATCGTATATTTGTGACAACTTACCGATTATAATAAACAGATAAAAGTGTTGCGAATCATTAAATACAATCAGCGGTATTAAATTGTCACTTTATGACACTAAATCACTTATTTTTTAAGTCAAACATTATAAATAAAAACACCACGCGTAATAATATTATAGAAACGGCGCTCTCGACGGCATGGCGGAATCTTAAACAGGGTTGCCAGTTGCTAATGCTTGTTGCCAGTGTTACCGAAACCAAAACTTCAAAATCGGGAGAATTTTCGCCTAAAAATCGGGAGAAAACGGGAGAATTTTGAAGCAATAGGGAGATAACAAGAATTATTTTAATGAAATTTCTCCCTTGTCAATAATTCGAATCCCTTTTATTATTGCGAAGCAGAACCTTAACAACAAATGAAATACCCATAAGCAGCGTCATCAATACGATTTTTGTAGATGTTGCCCGTGGAATAAAGCAATTTTCCCTAACGTTCAACGGAGACTTATTTTACGTCTGGCAACTCAGCACAAATTTTTGTGAAACTTCGACACCTCTCACCTGGCGACAGATACTCGATAACGATACACTGTTTAGTAATCCTTTATTGAAGTACCTACTAATATATCAGTCTAATCATCAAAAACAAAATAAAGTGCATGGATCATATTAAAATTGTTAATGAAATTATGGAAATTATTACTGTTATGAAATACTCAGAAGTTATATTAGATTAAAATTTAACCATTAAACATTTTCATGTTTCGGTTGCAACTATTCTTTTTCTTAAAACGAACATTTAAAAGTCCACAAGCCGTGTCACAGTGGAGAAAAACCCTTTTCATGTTCTGATTGCAACTATTAATGTTCTTGAAAGTCACAATTTAACATCAACAGGCTGATTCCCTGTGGAGAAAAGCCTTTTTTATATTCCGATTGTAACTATTCATGTTCTCAAAAGGAACATTTAAAAGTTCACACGCCGTCTCACAGTGGAGAAAATCTTTTACATGTTCCGACTGCAATTATTCATGTCCTCGAAAGCGACAATTTTAAATCAACAAGCCGTCTCGCAGTGGAGAAAAACCTTTTGTATGTTCCGATTGCAATTATTTACGTGCTAAAAAGGAGAATTTAAAAACTCACAAGTGAACTCATAGTGGAGAAAAACCATTTTCATGTTCCGACTGCAAATATTCACGTTCTCAAAAGGAATATTTAAAATCCACAAGCCGTCTCACAGTGGAGAAAACCTCTTACATGTTCCGAATGCAACTATTCATGTTCTCGAAAGTGACAATTTAAAATGCACATGCTGACTCACTGTGGATAAAAACATTTTTTTAAGTTCCGACTGCAACTATTCATCTTCTCAAAAGGAACATTTAAAAGTCCGCAAGCCGTCTCACAGTGGAAAAAAACCTTTTTTTTTAAAGTTTGAAGTTTAATCCTTGCTGAAATGTTAACCTCAAAAAATTGCTTTATATGTTGTTAATATATATCCAAATATAAGTAAGCGTACAGCACTTATCCCGTGTGTGTCCGGTAGTAACTATTTAAGCGAGCGGATGTTTTCCGTTTTGAAAATAAATAAGAACAAACATCGCTTAAGGTTTACGGATGAACATCTCCAATCGATTTTTAAAATAACGTTTTGAAAATAAATAAGAACAAACATCGCTTAGGGTTTACGGATGAACATCTCCAATCGATTTTTAAAATAACTACTTGCCACGAATATGACACCCGACTTCAATGAGCTTATCAAAAATAAAAGAAGTCAGGTGTCCGGCTGTTGGAATCTCCAGGTTGGATTTGAAGGAAAACACGTGTAACATATTTAATCAGTGATATATTTATTTAACTACAACATAATGTTTATCCAACGGGATTCTATACACTAGTGACATAACAAACAATGGTTGCTAGGAATCTAATTCCTCAAACCACATACTGGCGGCAGCACCATACAGTACAAATGTTATTTTTAACACAACTTCCAACAAGATAATTTACCATTTTACCCTTACTTGAATGAAAATTTATAATAACTAGGTACTTACATATCTAATTAAATTAAGATTTAAGCAATTGAGCATGGGTTTTAATTTTGAGTCTGGCCCGCTTACACACGCAAAATCTTATAAATGGCCCTTAATAAAATCCAGTTTGACACCCCTCCGTTACGTAATAAATTATAACTTCCAGCTCATAATTCATAAATGATCGGTTTGTATGGGTCTTTAATAGAGATATGCTTAGATTGCAGAATTTTGTAATTATTCTGGTCAATACCCGAATCCGGGGAATACATATTTTTTGCCATAGACAAAGAATTGACGAGAAACGATCAATCGATGAGAACTTCGAAAAATCGGGAGATTTTGATGAATTCCGGTAGATCGGGAGATGAAGTGAAAAATCGGGAGATCTCCCGATAAATCGGGAGCTTCGGTAATGCATCGATGACACAGGGCTAGTTTACAAGCTACTATCTGGGAAATTCACTATCTGTTAGTAAACTCGCCCAGTGTCATCGTGTCACTTGCTAACTAGCAGCAACTAGCAGATTGTTGACAATCTACGAAAAAAAGTTGAAAGGTCGTCAACTTTACTCGCCTACACGCTTGCTCGTGATTGGTTTATTTACGTTTCCAACATGGCTTCCGATAAACAGCTGATTTCGACTGTCAAAAATGTGAAGAATTAGTTCACGCAGGCGTCGTTATTCTTGTTACTGGCGCTAAAAGCGACCTCAGTTTCCTACGCTTCTGAGCGAGTGGACAGTTTTGTGTGTCATCATGACAATCTCACTCGCCGATTTACCCGTTTTTAAAACTTAGTAGATAGTAGCTTGTAACTCGCCGTGTGTCATCGAGGCATAACACTGGCTTGTTCTAAAATACCCGCAATAAATGTTCAAATTCCCCAAATTGGGGAGAACAAATAACAAATTCCCTGCAGTTTCCCCACAAGTTCCTTTATAATTCTACCTCCAACAAAATTCTCAAAATTAACATTATTACATTGTTTGTCGGTTTATTATATTATTTTATTTGGAACATTGACAGGATTAAAACATATTATTACATACAAAATATAAGATAAAAAAAATTGTTATAACCAAATAATCAATGTTCACATAATGCAAAAAAATGACTCATGAAAAAAAGAACGAGTGTGCTTTAGACCACACGACTGAAGTAAAACTTCACTAACTTATAAAATAACATATGACATTGATATTGACATTGGGGTGATATATTATCATTCTCAATGACCATGAGCACAAATATTCACCCACGAATTTACGTCTTCACGTTCACCCCTGCATGGGAATGGGTACAACCCCATGGCGGGAATGGGTACCGCCGCCCCGGGAACCTTTATTGGATAACCAACACCTCTGCCATAGGTCACCCCAAGTGGTTCGCTACGTTTGATGATTTAGCAGGGTGCCCGGGTTCATGAAGTGAGGTTTGTCTAGGTCTTGGAGGCAGATGACCAGGACATACTGAACCCCAGATTCCTACCCATCCTTTAAAACCTTTTCCTTCCCAGAACTCTCATCTCCTTCCTTTCCTAAAAATAAACCCTCCACATAGCATCCCCAAAGATGACATAGGCCTTGAGGGAAATTATTTTCTTCAGGGCCTCCCGTGTGGAGCTCAAGTAAAAAAAAAAAATCACTTCCATCCTGGCCACTTCGCCACCGCTGGTCAGCGCGCTGAAAAGTAAAGACCGATAGTTTTACAGCGCAGTTCACCATGGGAATTTTCTGCGCGGCGCGCGGCGGCCTGAAGTGACGCTTGGACTCGGTCGCTCCCATAAATAAACCAATCATTAGATTGATAACTTCGTGCTTTTTGTACGGATAAAGTATCATCGCTATTTAACAATACGTAACCCAATATTGGTCGACTTTTTTTCCGTTTTGAGTTATTAAAAGCATCTCCCACACGCACACTTCGGAGCGACCGAGTTCCGCGCCACTTCAGGCCGCCGCGCAGAAAAGTCTCAAAGTGAACTTCGCTGTAAACCTACCGGTCTTCACTTTTCTGCGCGGCGGCCTGAAGTGGCGCGGGACTCGGTCGCTCCGAAGTGTGCATGTGGGAGGTACTTATGGCGTCACATCTACTTTCGAAAAGGATAGAGGAATAAAAAAAAGGCTCAACCATAGACAACGTGCCTAAAATATTATAAATAAAATGAAATATCAAAATCACAAATAAACCAAACCACACTAGATCGATAACTTCGGGCATAAATATACCAAACCACCCACCTTCGGGCTTTTGTAGGGGGCAATTTTCACCATAATTTGACGACTTTTTTTTTCTACACTAACTTATGACGTCAGAAACCATAGACGAGGATAGAGTAAACAACAAAAAAAATTGTATACTTTTATTCCTGAAGAAGTGAACTTGGTTCACGAAACATGTTGATTTTATAAAATATAAAAAATAAAGTGATGTAAACTAAGTTATTTTCTTTAATAAACAAAAAAAGGCGCGACTATAGATAATATAATTTTCTTTCGGAGCCTACCCAAATCATCAGCCTAAAATATTAATTATTATTTTTAATTTATAAACTAACGTTTAGACAAGATTTTTTTATGCATAGCACAAAGGGTAACAATTATTATAAGCAATAATTATCAGCCTGAAATACTCATCAACATTGAAAAATCTTCCGAGAAAAGATACTTGCCGCCAACGGGACTTGAACCCGTGTCCTTCTGATTGCCGGTCAGCTGCTCTTGACCACTGAGCTATGGGGGCTTATCAAATACCCGCCAAATAATTCAATATATGTATACTAGTGTTTCATTCAACAATTACTGCTTATTATATTTTTTCCACCTGAAAACAACCAACTTTATTTTTGCGAGAGAGACATTGTAAGTGTTAAATCCCTCGCTAGGTGGCGTCGAGACAAAGTTTCTACTGCGACTATTAATGTTCTACAAAGAGGCACCAAAAAATCTCGTGTTTACCCACAGCGGACAAAACCATTTGCTTGTCCCGAATGCAGTTATTCAAGTTATAGAAAGGGAGATTTAAAAATCCACAGCGCGATTCACAGTGGAGAAAAACCTTTTTCATGTTCTGAGTGTAACTATGCATGTACTATGAAGAGAAATCTAAAAAAATCGCATGTTTTCCCATAGTAGATAAAAAACCTTTTTCGTGTCCCGGCTTCAAATATACATGTTCTACAAAATAACAACTAAACGTCACATATTTACCCACTGAGGAGAAAAATATTTTTCATGTCTCGATTGCCACTATTCACGTTATCGCAAGGGACATCTAAAAAATCACATGTTAACCCACAGCGGACAAAAACCTTTTTCGTGTCCCGACTGCAACTATTCATGTTTTCAAAAGGGACGTCCAAGAACGCACTCGCTGACTTACAGTAGAGAGAAACCTTTTTCATGTCCTGACTGCAATTATTCATGTTCTTCAAAGGGAAGATGTCACTTTGAACTCTCGTATAACATAATTTATATGCATATTCCATAATTTTTTCTTTATTTTTTATTTTGCTGTTTTCCAAAATTTTGTTAGCATTTTTTTGGCATAGCTGCGCTGGCAAGTAAGCATGAGAGCCTTTATACGCCAAGAACAGCCGAATATGTAAATCTCCCGCTTTAGAGGACATTTTAGAACCTACAAACTCACTTTAACAACACTGACTACAGCAATTTATGTTTATGCATATTTCGTGTTTAAAACACTAATGAATATTGACAACAGAACAAATACAGTCGAGGGATTCCCCGTACAACATAAACGAAAACGGTTGCCAAATTGGAAGATTTTAGTTTTTTTTATTTAAATTTAAAAAACATGTTACGTAACGTGTTGTTCGAACCCCCCCCCCCCCCCTTGTAACGCACAGTAACGTTTTACAAGACCCCCCCCAAGTGTGTTATTTAATACTTGTACGGCCCCTTACCAAAGTTCACGAACAAAGAATATTCTTATTTTTTTACACGAAATATAGAACAGATGTATACCTTGGTATTTATTCAAATGCATCAAGGATAAAATTGCTTATCTATCCTCTATGTATACCAGCGTAGAAGTACAAAAAAAAATCTGTAAAAAAATTTGTTTGATATCCATACCAACTTATTATTTAAGTTATTTTTGAAGACGATTTCAGGTTTCAAATTGTTTTTTTTTTTTTTTAAGCAGTTTACATATACATAGTTCCCGTGAGCACTTAGGCCATAGACCCATTGTGCTATCTGAGATAGCACAATGGATCTCCCATTTTACCTCATTCCTTTGACAGTAACCCAGTCCCTTTTATAAAGTTTACCAGGATTGTCATAGGAAATGAAGCCATATCTTCTGGTTCGACAATGCGTCTTCCCAGGTCTCATTTCCCCTCTTCATTCCTCCTTGGTTCCCTGAAGGTCTCACGACGGAAGAGGGCTTCATCTCTCCTCTTCACTCCTTAGCTGGTTCCCTAAAGGCCCCACAAGGGATGAGTCCACTCCACCTTGGTTCCCCGAGGGCCCCAGGAGGGAAGAGGACTTCATCTCTCTTCTTGACTCTTCCTTGGTTGCTTAAGGCCCCACAGTGGAAGAGTTCACAGAGATGGCCTTATTTCTCCTCATCCATCATTTCTCCAGAGGACATCATCTTTCCACTTCACTCCTCCTTGGTTCCACAAAGGCCCCGCGCTGGAAGAGTGCCCTTCCCCTTGGTTCCTTGAAGGCCCCATAAGGGAAGAGTTCATGGAGGTGGCTCACCTCTCCACGGTTTCTCCTCTTGGTTCCTCCTTCTGGCCCCAGGAAGGAAATCCACAGAGGTGGCCTCAGCACTCCTAGGTTCTCAAAAGGCCCCTAGTTTTCGAATGGTCTAATTTTTTGTCCCACGAGTTACCAGGGAAATAGAAGTTCCACTCCAGCAGAGCCCTGAGTGCTGGAGTAAGGTCTAAATACTCTGAGATGCGACCTTGTTTTTCGGAGGCACCTTTCTTGACACTGTTCCCCAGGACATTCAGCCTGAGCACGGTAGCTCACACCTTGGCTTGGGATGGCTATTGCAAATTTGTGTTTCCAGTCCACGAGCGATGGGTTCGCTACACTCCCTACGCTGGGTTGAAATTGGTAAAAGTACATAAAAAATAATAATTTTATAATAATTATAATTTCGAGGGGCCAGCTGTCAAGTGATCAACTGTCGGGTAATTAAAGTGTCGATACTCCCACGCTCCCGCCGTGTGGGGACTGAGAGATAAGCTGTACGGAACGACACTCGATGACGAACACTGCACCCGTTAACGTTCTCTGATTTAAGGTGAAGCACTGACGACCTCCGTAGTCCAGTGGGTAAGACTCTTGACTCACAATCCGGAGGTCGCGGGTTCGAACCCGGCATGCGCAAATAAATTTTATTTGATTAATTTGTGTTATTTCACAATTAATTCATTTAAAAAAAATATATGGTATATTTGCGGCATGTTCCAGAGTGGAAGATACTATCAGTATCGCCCTGGTGTAAGACCACCATTCAGAATTGAAACGTTGCTTGAAAATGGCTTTAGCCGTGTTTGGTGACCAGATCTGAATAGCCAGGTACTTCCCAACCTTCATCATCCCCACCTCCTTCCCCTCCCCACTACCTTCAGCCTCTCAACATACCCCAATTGGGGATGCCATTGTCTCACTAGCTCCAGACGGGAACAGTTGAGATTCTTGTGCGGTTTTCACTGTAAAAAAAAAAAAAAAAAACTACGAAGTAATGCAAAATAATGTGTTTTTGGTTTGAAGATTTGATCGCTTAGAAATGTGTCAGACGCTTTAATTAAATACTGCTATCAGAACACATCTTCGCCACAGAATTTTTTTGACGTCTTTTATAGGTCAAAAAAAAGATAAAGTACCAGACCAAAAATACTGATTTAAAGTTCAAAATCTCCTACTAACAAACCCGTTTTGGGTTATGGTTTTATTGTACAATGTAAAAAATTAAGTACTTTTGAAAATGATCGTAAAACATTTAAATATTCTCGCATGAACTTTGCAAAAGAAAAAAAATAATACGCTTTTTAATCATGTTTGTTATTGTTTAAGGCTTGCTGGTGTTAAGCGGGAATTTAAATCTTATTGCCATCTATATAAGGAGTGTTATTGTTTGCGTTCCGATTCCGAATTTTATACGACGTGGAGCATCGCTTTAACCATTTTGTTAATGATAAATGCAAGTGATTACCAAAACATATTTTATTTCGGTCAGAGCCCCACCCCTTCTGAAATATAAATTTTTTCCAGCTTCTGAGGGTTAAGGTTTTTTTTATTATTTTTTTTTTTTATGTGAATAAATCACAAGAGTCCGAGCTGCTCCCATCTGGAGCCGGAAGACTATGGCATCCTCAATTGGGTATGTTGTGAGGCTGAAGATAGTGGAAGTACCTAAACACCGTCTAGGTAAAGAAGTTTTGATTAAGGAAGTGAAGAAGTGAGGAGGGGAAGGAGATGGGGAAGGGGAAGGTTATTCAGATCTGGTCACCAAACACAGCTAAAGCCTTTCAAGCAACATCTCAATTCTGAATGGTGGTCTTACGCCAGGGCAATACAGAGAGTATCTTCCACTTTGGAACGTGCGCAAATAAACCATATATTATTTTAAATAAATTAATTGTGAAATAACACAAATTAAATTTATTTGCCCACACCGGGATTCGATCCCGCGACCTTCGGATTGCGAGTCAAGAGCCTTAACCCTACATCACGCCGACCGTCAAACGTTACCAAATACCTAAGCGGCAGAATTAACTCTATAAACTTGGTGACCCCGAAGTGATATGAACATGACCTTCTGATTATTTGCCTGTTCATATCACGTCGAGGTTTAATATATTTTTTTTTTTATTCATGTACACAATATTAAAACATCACAGATTTAATAACATTACCTCATTTGTTGTTAGTACTGTTGATACGTTTATTACGGAGTGCCAAAAATGTTGTAAACTCACTGTCGGTTTTAAATAAATCGTTGAATTTGTCATCTACTGTATTCAGGTATCCTTGTAGAAGATTTCAGATATGGACTAAATTTTAACCATTTGTTCGGTTTTCGTAACAACTCATGTAGGTCTCATGGAAATCGTCGTGTCTCCCTTACTATCACGGTTATAAATATGATCTAAACCAAAACGATGTTAGTGCCAATGCTTCCCCCGTTGAGGGAACGGACTCCAGATCGGCAGAGATGGGGGACGAAATGAAAGGCATCAGGTCGAAGTAGTGAGTCGAAGTCTTTATTGGAGAGCTGCGTAGCAAATAGTCAGATGGTGTAGACACGAGTAGTAGTGAGTGCAGACAGAAGCGATGATGACGCACGTAGGTGATGAGTGATGGCGAAGATTTGTTCTGGTCGCCACATATTCAAATCTAACCGCAAAAGAATTAAAATGTATCCCTTTAAAAAAAAGGTACATTTTAAACTAAAACATTACTAACTACGCTAACAACTAACCAAATAAAAAGAAGAGTGTGTGTGGCGGGCGGCCGCGTAGCGGACACCGAGTGTGTCATAACAAAAGAAGGCCTGATTTACATCTAATTTTGAAAAACTCTGTTGAAAGCTCGGGCAACACCGGTGACTTTAACTATTTTAGCCAATTTATCATTTTTAAAGGGATAGGTTGAATACATTAATTTTGTGAGCAGTTTATCTTTCAATCTAGACCCCTTCCCACCCCTTGGTGAGAAATTTGGGCCACTTTGTATAATCTTTTCAAGTAACGTGAGATTTTGCTAGACCCCCTCCCTTTTGAGCTCACGTAATTAATGTATGCATATCTACAGCTTGACATTGTCAAATTTGTGGTTGGTGGTGTAGTAAACTTATTTGTATTATCTTAAACATTATTTTTTAATAAAGCAATTATATAAGGTAATACCATAGTGCCGCAGGCGAAAATTTAATATCTCCATGGCTAAAACCAATAAATCCTGACGATTTTTATCATTCAAAAATATTACAACAAAATATTTTTAAAAATATTTATTCTTCACTAACTGCTGATTTTTCTAGAGAACTTTGATATTTTATAAAACCAAGAAAGCGCTGCACTGCGAAGGTGATTTTTTTTTTATATTTAAGATTGAACCACAAAATTTTGTCTTTTCAAAAATATGTAAGCAGTTTTGTTTTTACATTAGCTCCACACAAAAGGTCCTAAGAAAATAATTCCCCTCAGGACCTTTGTCATCTTATGGGATGCTGTGTGGGGGTCTTTTTAGGAAAGGAAGGAGAGGAAGTTCTGGGAAGGAAAAGGGTATGAGGGGTGGTAGGAATCTGGGAGTCAGTGTGACGGATGCATGAATTCATCCTTCCCACTGCGGTGCAAGGCGATGTTCCGAGAGCGTACGGCTGGAGAAGTCAGAGGGACTCCCTCATCCATTCTCTCCTGATCCGGCCTGCCAGGTAGCTGGTGGGCAACCGCCGCCATACCCGGACTGCTAAGTCACCAAACGTAGCGAACCACTTGGGGTGACCTATGGCAGAAGTGTTGGTTGTCCAATAAATGGTTCCAGGGGCGGCGGTACCCAATATGGCAGTAGCAAATAAAAACTTTGAAGAAATACTGGAGTTTTCCGCTAAACTCTTTTGCCAAACCAAACAGGGACCGTTGAATATTGTTTACTGCAATTTTTTTAATTAATTTTTTTATATAGCCAAGGGTTGCTCATCACTGATATAGAGCCATGATCACAGCCAATCTAATGGTGCGTAGCATAGGCTTCCTCTGTCCTGCATTTAGATGATTTATGATGTAACCTTCCTATAAAAACTGGTCAAAAAGTTGGCACAACCTTTTGAGAATTAAGGCTATCTTCTTAGTATTCAACATCAATATTGTCGAAACCAACTGCCTTATGTAACTGGATCACACATGTAACTGGATATTTTTATTTTATCCAAGCTGATCTTGGGAACATGTTGATGCAACTATATACATCTCCCTTCTACCTACCTATGGGAACGTACCCATTCTACTTGACCCACTTTTTGCAATTTTTAACCCCCCCCTCCCCCCTCGGTGACCACATGTAGTATATTCCAAGATCCCCCCCCCCCTCTCCATACAGTTTTCACATAGTAATTCAAAAATATGGTTTTGAATCATTTCTTGCTAACAAAAAGTTTAAAAAAATTATTTGGCTTACATTTGTCTTTATTAATATGGCGCTTGCTGGGTGACGGCAAGAGTGTATGCATACCTATAATTACAAGTGGAAAAAAATTATCAAGACAAAACTTCTGTCAAAATATATTTGTAAAATATTTAGGTCTTCACAAAGGAGTAAAATGGTAGACTGGTTTTTTGAATGAAGCACTTTTGATAACTTAAATTCTTCGTTTTTTATTGTTATGATTTGATATTTATAAGTTGACGACAATAACTTTTTCCCTTCCCAACGGAGAAGGGTTCAATGGTATTTAATATTTTTCAGTGCAAGTTTTAGTTAAGAAGTGAGGTTTTTTTATTTAGCGTAAGGCTTTTTATAAATATATTTCCTTGTCTGTGGAGAGGTGGGAAAAGGCAAAATTATTCTATTACAGAGACATCTGTTAACTTGTGGATAGTAATTTTATCTTAATTTAAATTCATAATGGGTTTAAACCCTGGGTACAAATTAAAACAATGTTGGAACCAGAACTTAATTTAGATTTCTAAATTGACTATGTGATAAAAATCTAAGCCCGCCGCCCCTCATTGTGACCAAGCGTGATATTTTGAAGACCCCCCTCCCCCCCTGAACGGGTCACGTAGTATGGGTACGTTCCCTATCCTGTCTGAGAATGTGCGCCAATATTACCTACCAGTGACATTTGGAACAATAATTCAAGGAACAGACCAGTAGTGCGTGGTTTGGTTTATTTATGGACCAGTCTATTGAAATAACCCATGCAAAGATCAACTCTTGTATCAATCTGTCTGTTCTTTAACCCGCGAGCACTCGCCCCTTTGAAACTTATACGTGTATAAAGCACTCGTGTCTAGAGCATTTTGCTCACGTTTTATAAATAGCCAAAAAGTACATAAAGTATAGCATATTTATTTATATTATTACTAATCTTAATATACAGAGTGTCCAGGGGTAAAGTGCATTAACTTCGGGAGGTAATTCTACATAGGGTTAGTTACACCATTTAGGGGCCGTTCAAGTATTACGTAACGCACTGGGGAGGGGGGGTCTGGTGAAACGTTACTATGCGTTACGAGGGGGGGTTAGAACAACGCGTTACGTAACACGTTTTTCTTTATTTAGATAAAAAAAAACTAGGGAATTAAAATCTTCCAACTTGGCAATCCTTTTCGTTCTCGAAAACTTTTGTTTTATTTACTACCGCAAACGCGATTAAAACAAGAAAAAAGGGTATTTAAGCGACTTTCCAGTACTTTGCGCAAATTAATTGTGAAATTGTCACTTGGGCGTTAACATAAACGTTTAGGGGGGAGGGGGGGAAGGGGGGGGGGGGGTGGTACGGAAAAACGTTACGGCGCGTTACATGGGGGGGAGGGGGGGTTAAAAATCTTCAAAAATTGCGTTACGTAATACTTGAATGCCCCCTTATAACTCGAGAACGGCTGGACCGATTTTTATGGTCTCTGATTGCTTTGCTTTTATTTTTAACTATAATAATATAATGCTGCTCCTGTTTCTTACACACTAAATGTCAACAGTCGAAAAAGGGACAAACGGCGAACGTATGTCTTTTTTTTTTTACATGAGCTCCACACAGGAGGCCCTGAGGAAATTAATTTCCCTGAGGGCCTATTTCATCTTTGGGGATACTGTGTGGAGGGTTTTTTTAAGGAAAGGAAGGAGAGGAGAGTTCGGAGAAGGAAAAGGGTTTAAGGGGTGGGTAGGAATCTGGGGTTCAGTGTGTCTTGGTCATCGACCTCCAAGACCTAGACAAACCTCATCCCATGAACCCGGGCACCTCTGCTAAATCACCAAACGTAGCGAACCACTTGGGGTGACCTATGGCAGAGGTATTGGTTATCCAATAAAGGTTCCCGGGGCGGCGGTACCCATTCCCGCCACTCAAATTGGATAAAAAACCAATTTGGGAGGCGGGACCCAAAGTCTGCACCCTTCTAAGGGAAAAAAAAAACAATAATTATAATAAATCTCTCTCACACGTGTAAATAAAATGAAAGGCAATTCCCGTAAATAGGTGGAAATGTAAGAAAATCACAAAAATTATAAATCCATATACAACGCCATCTCTGAAACTGACAAAAACAAAACACGGACAGTTGCGCATCGGTAATTGCATCATCGTGTAATATTTAACTTAATAAAAAAACTGAATTTAATTCAGTTAATAAGTTAACACAACAATTATTGATTCTGAGGCGGTACGAAGTTCGCCGGGTCAGCTAGTATATAATATAATTAGTGACCGACCCAAGGTTCGGTTTCGGTTTCGGCATGTTTCGGCAAAAAAATCTATTTTCGGCATCAGTTTCGGTTTCGGCAGATTTTCTGCCGAACCTTCGGCTGCACCGAAACTCTGCAAAAGATCTCAATAAATGGTAAATTTAGTCTTAAGAATGTTGTGATAGTAAACGCTATTTAAATTAAAAATACTCAATTAATGAGGTCCTTCCTTTATAATGAACATAAGTATTGATTATTGAAAATTTTTTGGGTAAATATGCAGTTAGTCCACCTCACGGATAATACGGAACGTTCGTGTTGTCGAAGTTTGATGCACGGATAATAAGGAATGTTCCCTTTTTAACTAATAGACAATCAAATATGACATTTGTTGGAAGTACCAATCTTATAAAATAAATTCTCTAAAATGAACTCGCTTTTCATCATACTTCTAAAAAACATCCCAGGTTTTGAATGGTTTGTTTGGCTACGCAGGGTTTGTCTAGCGGGTTTGTGTAATTATTTTAATACATTTCTTACCATGTTCTACTGCTATAAATACAGGTACAAACTTGTCAATGATGCATTCACTTTGTTTTACGTAAAAATATTTTTTCTATGATTGGCAGCATTGGTGAAATGTCTATGAAATGTTAAAATAAAAACGATGAATAAACATGGCGTTACCGCGCGAGTGAATTAATTTTAACAAAATTAAAATGTTAAACGCATATTTTTTGCATGTTTTTTGGTCTCCCCCAACATAAATACCCACTTTTCGTAATAATAAAGCTAAATCTAACTGTTTGGATAAAAAGTTTTTTTTTTTTTTTTTTTTAATTTTCTTTATTCATTTTGTTTATTACAGGATTGTTTTACATGGTATTTCGACTACCAAGCTAGGCAAATGCCCGTATTATGGTAGTCGAGATTCATAAGATATTGTATATAATATTAATAATCATCCATATATATGTAGATAGTAGTACAAACATATAGCATATATATATTATACTAGTATTAGGTACATGATCACATACAGGAAAGGAGTTAAACTAGGTGAATCTTGTATAAATAAAAACAAAATAGAATAACAAATAAAAATAAAAGTAACAAATAATAATATTTTAAGGATAATAGAAATAATAAATAAGAATAAATATGTAAATCATCTATACAGATGAACAATGATAGTCTTAGACCCCAAAAAACAAAAGCAAGTATTCCTAAGCAGCATATGAAATGGACGAACAATGTCAAAAAATATGAAAAAAAGCATCAGCGTAATATAAAGTTTTGGTTGAAAATTAATTTAGAGATAAGATTTTTTACTCTAGAAATATGAAAAAATAAGAACAGTTTTTAAGATGTAAGGCATTCTTTATAATATTTCCTTCCCTGAGTAAATAACCAGTTCTGTATATTAATGGCATAAAGATCATCAGTTTTCGATGTCTTAATATCAATACTCAGTAAGTTGAACATTTTAGGCGCGATGTAAGAGAACTGTCGTTGGGCGAAAGCTGTTTTTGTTGGAGGAATTTTGCATTTTTGGTGTGATGAATAGCGGGTGTAAATATTTTGTTGAGTTTTGAGTGTTAAATCATTTTTCCTTAAGTGTATGAGAATTGTCTTAACATATAATTGTCTAATGTCTAGGATTGCGAATTTTTTTAAAAGTGGCTCTGATGGGTGAGATGGGTGACATTTTAATATAATCCTTAGTAGCAGCTTTTGAATTAAGATCATGGGATATATAATTGAAGCTGCACAGCCTCCCCATCCCACGATACCGTATGTGGCTATTGATTGGAATAGTGCAAAATATATGCATCTAATTGTTTGAAGTTTCAGGATTGATCTGAGAGAGAGAAATATATAGCACAATTTGCGGAGTCTTTTTGTTGTGAAATTGACATGGTTCTCCCAACGCAGTTGGTCATCTATAACAATCCCCAGATATTTAATTTGGTCGGATTTTTTTAGGTTGGTACATGAGCAATTATTGTGGGGAGGCGTAGGGGTAATATGGTTCTGTGAGCATGAGTGAATGATAAGATTAGGACAGTTTTGAGGAGGAGTGACTTTACGTATGGAGAAAAGTAAATATTTTGTTTTGTCAACATTAAGAGTCAGAAGGTTGTCATCTAACCAATGTTTTACTTTATTTAGGCCCTTATTTGCTTTTTCCATAGTTGAGTTCCAATTTTCAGCTTCAAAGATGATTACCGTATCATCGGCAAAAGATATTATAGTTCCATCAATTTCCAAGTTACATAAAGTGTTAATATATATTAGAAAGAGAAGTGGGCCTAATACACTGCCTTGAGGCACACCGTACGTGATTGGTAAACTTGTACTTCTGTATTCTTTAGCAGAATTTACAGGAGACGATTGTGACCTATTTGTTAGATAGTTCTCAAACCATTTGAGGGGAGTACCTTTTATTCCTACCTGAAGGAGTTTCTTCAAAAGTATGCGGTGAGAGACAGAATCAAACGCTTTGGCTAGATCCCAGAAAACAGCAAGGGGCTTGCGGCCTTTATCAAGGTTATCAGAGATTGCTTTTGTAAAAGTTGCAATTGCATCTGCGGCACTACGATCTTTGCGGAAGCCATATTGATTTCCTGACAAAATGTCATTGTCTTCAAGAAATTTGTATAGCCTTCGTTTTACAGTTTTTTCAATTATTTTTGATATCGGACTCAGCAAGGATATATGTCTATAGTTATTCACTGATGATCTGTCCCCTGATTTACAGATAGGAATAATTGTTGAGTGTTTTAAAGAATTTGGGAAGAGGCCAGTTTGAAAGCTTAGATTTATGATAATATATGTTTAAGGGGCTTAGTGATGATTGGTTTGAGGTGTTTGATCAATTTAGTGGATATATTGTCGATTCCAGTTGAATGTGTGTTTTTGAGTGATGAAATAATTTCAGTGATTTCTTGTTCTGTGGTAGGAGTGAGATTAAATGGATCGTAGCTAAGATTATCTGAAATTACGTTTTTATTTAAAATATTATTTGCTAAGTCTGATCCGACTGTGGAGAAGAATTTATTGAAATGATTTGCGATTTTTTCTGGATGATTTGTTGTATCTAGTGTTTGGTCTGCAATGGTTATTTTATTTATATGTGCGGTAGTTTTGTTGGTATAGCAAATCTCTTTGACAATATTCCAGATTTGTTTATTGTCATTGGCAGCTTCCTTGATCTGTTTTCTATAGTATTCGTCTCTAACTCTACAGATTATTTTTTTACAAGCATTTCTGTATCGTTTGTAAAATAGGAGAGATTCGTGATTATTGGGATTGTTTTTACAAAATTTGTGAAGTTTATTACGCTTGTGAATACAGTGTAGAATGCCATTTGTTATCCAAGGCCTAAGTTTAATTTTGCGAGTACTTTGGTTATTGTTAGTGTTGGATGTGGAACTTTTTAAATGGTTGTGTATAGTGTCGATAATAAATTTGCACGCTATGTTTGGATCGGTGAATTTATAGAAATTTGACCAGTTTTCCTTGGAAACCAGTTTGAATAGCGTGTCATAGCAGATTTTCTTCGTGGGTATTTTAGATGTAGGTAATTTTTTAATAACATGTGAAAGGGAGGTGATAGTAGCATAATGGTCTGTAACCGTGCATTGGTATACGAGAGATTTGGTATTCAATTTACATTTAGCAAAGACATGGTCAATGCAACTGGCGCATAATTCTGATACCCGAGTGGGGGCCGTAATAGCTGGAATAAAACCTTGTAGAGTTAGTAAGTTCATGTACTCATTTGCTTGGGGATGCAACGTATTTATGATATTAATATTAAGGTCACCAATAACAAGTACATTTTCACAATCCCTCATACACGATAAGGATTGATTAAGTGAGTTTAAGAATGGTGTTATATTAGACTAACTCGGTGATCGGTATATAGATAATATCGTTACGCTATTTTCTATTTCGAGTTTAAGACAATTTGAATTTGTGATTGAGATTTCTTTAACAGAGTGTTGTATGTGATTTTTGATGTATATGATTATTTGATGTATAAGTATTCCGTATTAACGAGTAAGCGGTTTAATGTATAAATAATATTTTTTGTTCAAAGAAGTAATTAACACGTTTGTTAATTTTTAGTAATATCAAAAAAAAATTTTTTTTCACATACTTCAATTATTGTTTTTTATTTTTATTTCATTCAACACATATTAATGTATAAGTGTAAAAAATAAGCCAAATTTCAGTAAGCAATAGATTTTCAACATGTCTAAAAAAGTTTCGGTTTCGGTTTCGGCCAAAACTGAGACAGCAACCGAAGATTCGGTTTCGGTAGAAAATCCTGTTTCAGTCGGACACTAAATATAATAAAACAATCATATGAAATCAAATCAAATATTTATTTTTAAAATATAACATTTGTACTATAATATTTTGATAACAAATATAGGAACTAAATCGGCATCTCTTGAGTGCACTTTTCGAATAAACTAAAAAAAATAACTTCAATTAAAAAAAATTAAGGAATAAATAACAAAATATTAATCTCCATTATATGCACGAGCTTTACATATGTCACACAAAGTAAAAGCATGTTCTGTACATAACTAATACTAAAATGTTCTAGAATAAACTAAAAAATAATAATAAATAAAAAGAAAACACTTTGTTTACGTCACTTTATTATTTCTTCCGTCGTAAACAAAGTGTTTTCTTTTTATTTATTTAAAATGTCAAGTCACAATGTGTTTGCTTCTTTTGAAAAATTAAAAAATAATACTTACGTCGTCACTCGTGCGATGAACAAAATGCCGCGCGACGGGATCCGGCCGAACAAACCACCTATACTGAGCGACTGGTACACCCATAAATGAACTACACCCTAAGACGAAAAAACCATTATGCGTGGGACGGGGGAGTATAAAATTCAGCTATTGGGCGAACGAGCTACGTATGCACATTGTTGCATAAATAGGGCGAATTTTAAATTCACCGTGAGGGAAATGCTCATAGCGCGAGTGTTCGCGGGTTCATATAGACTATGTTAAATAAGCTTCTTTGCAATGATGAACACTTTAGTGATCTCTCAGTGTATTTAATTGGAGTCTCTGAAGTAACCAGGGCAATTTTCAACTCTTATGGTGATAACTCGGTGACTTTAATATCGATTCTTATGGAAACTTGTGTAGTGAGCCCTCAATGTCATAATATTGAATTTCACAAAAACGTGCTGTGTAAAAATGATGGTAAGTCAGATTCCTTCCCAATATTCACTGTTCACCAAGCTGTTCCTATGTCAGTTGTGTCACTTTAAAAATATTGTTTTATTAGAGTCCATTGAGTCGAAGTTAATATATCTGCGACCACAGGAACATACATTCCTTCATCATTCATACCTGATTCGCCGCTGTAACCCGGGTTGCTTTTGAAGACTTCCTCAAATTATTTCATCCATCTTTCTTTTATTTCTTCCTCATTCATTCAACATTTTTCAATCACTTTTATGCGTTCGCTTTATGGACCTTTAAACCTATTCCTCGGCGGGCTATTTTTTTTTTTTTTTTTTAATATTCGGAGACTGTTTACATTTATATAGTTCCCGTGAGCACTTAGGCCATAGACCCATTGTACTATCTCCCATTTTACCTCATTCCTTTGACAGTAACCCAGTCCCTTTTATAAAGTTCACCAGGATTGTCATTGGAAATGAAGCTATATCTTCTGGTTCGACAATGTGTATTCCCAGGTCTCATTTCCCCTCTTCACTCCTCCTTGATTCCCTGAAGGCCCCACGACGGAAGAGGGCTTCATCTCTCCTCTCCACTCCTTAGTTCCCCGAAGGCTCCACGACGGAGAGTCCACCTCCCCTTGGTTCCCTAAAGGCCCTACAAGGGAAGAGTCCACTCCACCTTGGTTTCCCCGAGGGCCCCAGGAGGGAAGAGAACTTCATCTCTCCTCCTTGGTTCCTTAAAGGCCCCACAGAGGAAGAGTTCACCAAGATGGCCTCATTTCTTCTCTTCACTTCTACATGGTTCTTCGAAGGCCCCACATGGGCAGAGGACATCATCTCTCCACTTCACTCCTCCTTGATTTCACAAAGGCCCCGCGCTGGAAGGGTGCCCTTCCCCTTGGTTTCTTGAAGGCCCCACAAGGGAAGAGTTCATGGAGGTGGCCTCAGCTCACCTCTCCACGGTTTCTCCTCTTGGTTCCTCCTACGGCCCCAGGAAGGAAATCCACAGAGGTGGCCTCACCACTCCAAGGTTCCCAAAAGACCCCTAGTTTTCGAATGGTTCATTTTTTTTGTCCCACGAGTTACCAGGGAAATAGAAGTTCCACTCCAGCAGGGCCCTGAATGCTGGAGTGAGGTCTAAATACTCCGAGATGCGACCTTGTTTCTCGGAGGTACCGTTCGTGATGCTGTTCCCCAGGACATTCAGCCTGAGCACGGTAGCTCACACCTTGGCTTGGGATGGCTATTGCAGGTTTGTGTTTCCACTCCCTGAGCGATGGGTTGGTAAGTCCTCGGCTGGGTAAGTCCTCCATCTCGACACTAACACCTACTCGTCAACCCAACTTTCTCGGCCTAGTATCATTTTACTGTCTTGCCAATCTACTCGGTGCATGTGATCCAGGCATTACTTAAAATAGGATACTTAAAATAATTCATAATCTTTTCTTTCATAGAATGGCTAAGTTTGGTTTATTTTACGTAAAAACGCGGTTTACGAGTTATGCTTTAAAATATTAAGATGAATTAATAGTTTGCGCTCATACATATGCAATGTGAATATGAATAAATAGTTTCATCCATAAAAAACTCAAATCTTTCGAGAAGATAGCAAAAAAATACAATATTGTACCGGTGACTCAATCCAATATTGTATTTGTTAATCTTTCTCGAAAGATAAGTTTTTTATGGATAAAACTGTTTATTCATTTTCATTTTGCGTTTGTATGAGGGCAAACAATTAATTTATATTAATATTTTAAAGCATAACTTGTAAAAAGAATTTTTCTCTAAAATAAATAAACTCGCGCCCTCTGTGAAAGAGTAGATTGTTAAGTTTCACCTTTAGTGCTTGGAAACTTCAGCCGTAGTTTTCAAGATACCACACAGCAGAACAGATTTTTTTATATGTGAATACCACACAAGTCCCAACTGCTTCCGACCGCCTGGAACCTGTGAGGCTATGGCAGTCCGAATTGGGGTATGTTGTGAGGCTAAAGGTAGTTAGGAGGGGAAGGAAACGGGAAAGAGGAGAGCGAGGAAGTGTCTGGCTATTCAGATATAGTCACCAAACACTGTTAAAGCCAGTTCAAGGAACGTTTTGAATCCTGAATGGTTTTCTTACATCATTGAGAGATTCTTTCATTCTGGAACGTGCCACAAATAAAACTCATATTATTTTTAAACTATTATATTGTGAAAAAACACAAATCAGTCAATAAATCACAAATAAGATTTACTTGCGCTCACTGGGATGTGAACCCACTACCTCTGGATCGCTAGTCGAGGGCCTTATCAAGGGGGGAATATTGGACACCCGAAGTTTAAAACGTGTCTCCACCATGAAGGATCTTGGAATCATGTTTGATAGTAGGCTGACATTTCATACAATATTCAGATGGCTTGTAGCACTTTATTAAGAATGCTGGGCTTTGTTCTGTGTACTGCAAGGAATTTTAGAGACACCCGGGTTCTCATAATTTTATTCAATTCGTTAGTAAGGAGTATTCAATTCGTTAGTAAGGACTGGAAAGTGGGTCGGTAATTTGGTAACAAGTAAAATATTCCCTTATGTTGGACAGAGTTCAGAAGAAATTTCTGAGATACATGAGGGAGTATTACCTGTGGCTCTATCCTACCGACTTTCTTTTGGGTATGCTTGGAATCAACCATCACGAGTCAGAAGGAATGTACACATTGCTACGCATTTCTTCAGATTAATCTGCGGATGGTTTGAAAACTCAGCTATCATGGAGAGCAATCATTTTTATGTTTCCGACAGGTATCTTCGCCACCGACAGCATAGAGTGTTCTTTCTTCCGGCCTGCAGGACTGACTTGCCAATGGTCATGCCAGTCGGGAGAGCAATCTTGCTGTTGAACAAAATTAATTCGCATATTGACATATCTGAACAAAACCATATCCTCGAAATAGAAAGAGTACAAAAAAGGTTTATGCGTTACCTGTATATGAGGTAATATACATACCACCTGTTAAGAATAGTGACATCTATGAGATAAATACTGTAGTTAATACCATTGGTTTAATTATTCTTAGTTTATTAAAAGAGTATGCATATTAGAGACCTCTGTAGGAATTTTATAGAAGCTAGTGTTACCGACTAACTAAATTAGAGCACGTGACCCAGTATTTGTTTAGTGCCATTATTTATTATTCTTGTCTTTTTAACTGTCTAAAAGACGGTATTTTTACAGTTTTTAGCAGTATAAAAGGGGTTCTACTCAAATATTTCCTTCTCTCGCATTAACCGATACTTAGAGTATAGACCCCGTGTTGCCCAGGCGAGGTCCGGGCCAAAATTAGCTTCAAAAAGTGTTGATTTCATTGTTACTCAAAAGTGTTTGTAAATAAAACGACTCTTCAGTAAAAAAAGTGTTTTACAATAAAAAGTCCACCAACTTAGACGATATCGAAGTGACTTTGACACCACCCATTCCTGTGTTCATCGTTGTTCTTAATAGGGATGCTCGATCTTAATACTTTAGAAGCCCGTCGATTCTGCACTGAGCATCGACATCTTCAATGTTACCTATAGAGAGTTCAGTAACTATCTTTTGACATAGGTCACAACATAGTGAAACTGCCCCCACGGATTTTTTTTTTAAATTTTCTTACCTATTTAAATTTTGTAATCTTTTCCGTAATAATTTGGTGTACAACTGTTTTATGGAGAACCTGAAAAAAAAAAAAAATATATATTTAGCTTTAGCGAAGCTACCTTTAAAAGGCAAGCTCTATTAATGCTTGTATAGTTTGTATACCTGTTCAATGAAATACTGTTTCAAATGTGTTTTAAAAAACGCAGTAAAATATAAAATTTTGTAATGTTTTTGAAATAATAAAATTGAATCGAATTGAATTGAATATCCCTCGACCATATGGAGGCCATCAAATATTTAACTCAGCATAACATGGCAAAAGGAATAGTTCTACTGAAATTCTAAGGACTTGTAACCACTTTTAAAATACTGTGTTTTATTCCTCAAGACCTCAAAACTTCCGAAAGAGCTTCCAGATAGAAAAAATAAGGTGCTTATAATAATAAAATTTTCTCTAACTAACCAAACAATTTTTTAATGTATTTCCAGGTCATGAGGCCTCCCCGTCGTCACAAGTTCATATCTGTGGGCGTTTTCTTTCTCATGTACTCGGTGCTGTATGCGGTGTCGCTGGGCACGGAGGCGCCGACCATCGAGGCGTCGGGGCCCCTCAAACCGGCCGAGGCGTCGGAGGCTACTGTCAAGAAAGCGCCCACTGTGTTCGGCCCCACGTTAGAGCCAAAGGAAAAGGAAAAGGTCAGTTAAAATAAACCACCAATATTCTTTAATAATGCTCCACACTGTCGTTGGGGAAAATCTTTTCCATTTTAGGAAATTTTGTTACATTTTAGGAAGTGTGTGTTTTATTACATCTTGTTATATTTTAGGAAATTGAAGCAAAAGAGACGAAATCGACGAAAGCAACGTTCAGTTCTGCTGCTCCAGATGGTATCGAGGTAAATGAAATTATAATGACAATTAAGATATATTTTTTTAAATGTTCTCAAATTACACAAAAATATGTCCATATCATTAAAATTCTTATTAAATTGATTTCATGCTCTGAATTTAAAAGCGTTTTGCCTGAGATTAGTAGAACATTTATGAAGATGATAAATTGATTTTTATCTAGTTCTAATGCTTCATTAATCTCAGACAAAAGGGGCGAACAATCATTGATAATTTTATGCTGCTATCAATAAAATACTTATTTGTGTAACCTCTTTTCTGACTTAAAACGTTTAAAGTAAATAACAATGACGCCCTCTCTGAACATCTTTCATATACCGTCGCGATGTTACAATTTAGAAAATTATTGGCAACTTTGTAAAAGAAATTAAAATGAGTACATTTTACTTCTTATTAGAGATAATATATTACAAAATTATTATATACAATTTATAATACATTACTCCCAATGAGTTTTATGAAACTCATTTCGGGAAGGACAACACTTTACATCTAAAGGAAAATTATTTTTTTCATAAGAACACGGAAATCAATGAAACAATACATAGATTTTTAAATGGACTTGACACAGGTAATTGAAGAATATAAAAGAGTTACAAAGGAAGACAGCTAAATTCGTCACTGGTTAATAAAGTTGCTGAGAAAATATCCTTTTAGAGCCTTTGTCAATATTTTTTTGTTTGATTCTGTAGTTTTAGGACATTAGGTAATGCATTGTATTGTGTATGTGCGATGTATTGTAAGGAGTTAATGCCAAATTTAGTTGTGTGAGTAGATGACGATATGTGTATTTGATTTTGTGATCGTGTTTTGTGCTGGTGTATATCGGAATTAAAGGCTGGTTTAGTGTTGGTGTGTGAGGAGTGTTAAATTATTTGTAGGATGGCAGTGGTGATGCTATATTTTGGCAGAATGGTAAAGGGAAGAATTTGTGTCAGTGAGTATATATCTTTGATAATATGTGTATCCCATGGTAGATGGTATATATTTCTTATGGCTCTATTTTGGATAACTTGTATTTCGGATATTTGTTTCTTAGTAATGGTGCCCCAGATACTAACCAGATAACTTAGGTGAGAGTGGATCAGAGCATAATATGTGGCACGCAGTAGAGCTGTGGGGAGCACATCTTGAAGTCGATAGAGTACACCAGTTACCTCCCCACACTTCGATCTTCTTCTTCATGTTCCCTATCCGTTCAACGCAGGTCGGCTATACGGACTTTGTGTACTGCAGCCCGGAACAGCTCTACAGTAGACTGGCCACATACTGTCTCAGGTTTTTCAGTCATAAGGTTCTCCTTCCTTCAGGGCCCCATCTTCCGGCAATCTTTCCCTGCATTATGAGATGTAAGATCTCATACTTCTCTGGGTGTCTCATAACATGTCCTAGATATTGAAGTTTTCGGATTTTTATTGTTTTAATAACTTATTTTTCTTTATTTATCCGAACCATAACATCTTCATTCATAATGTCCATTCAGCTTATTTGAATATTCTTCTGTAGATCCACTTCTCGAATGCCTCAAGTCGCCTAATTAGTTCTTCAGTAAGCGTCCATGCTTCCATTCCATAAAATAATATCGAAAACACGTAGCATCTGACCATTCGCATTCGTAATCCAAGGTTGATAGATCATGACTGCAGAACATCTTTTTCATATGGATAAAGGTTGCACGAGCTTGCTCAATGCGGTATTTGATTTCAACCGATTTACTTCGATGACTCATTCATATTCAATAAAATATTATCATGTCTTGCAGGGTACCGAAGAATCCACGTTAACTTCCACAAGCAAACCCGAAGTCTACACGCTGAGGTCAAGAAGGACAAGCTGCATGCCACCCGCCATAGAACAGGTCATTTTTTTAAATCAATAGAGGGTCATTTTCGTTATTTGTTTTTGGGGTGTTATGCCGTGTTGTGCTACCTCCTTCTTTAGCCAACGTTTCGGACATCGTTGCAGTGTCCATCATCAGGGCAGATCCGGTAGATGTGTACACATCTACCGGATCTGCCGGATCTGCCCTGATGATGGACACTGCAACGATGTCCGAAACGTTGGCTAAAGAAGGAGGTAGCACAACACGGCATAACACCCCAAAAACAAATAACGAAAATGCTTTTGGCCGTGAAAATCTTAAAACTTATCTAATAGAGGGTCAAATGAACCTCATCTCTATGTTACGTTGTTTACACTTATTATATAACTATATTTATAATTTTTTTTATGGTTGCAATATTATATTATTTACACAATAACATAGTTTGTTTTGTTATTTACACATTCTATACTTCTCTTTTCTATTCTTTGCTAATTGAAGTTCAGAGCTGTCGTTTACTTTTAGATATCTTTTTTATTTATTAACTAGCTGGTACCCAGCGTACGTTGGTATGCCATTCAATAAAGAAATTGTTTCTCCCTGCGCGTCCTTTCCCATTCGTCCCGTTCACCTTCCTCCTCCCCTTCCTCTCCCGCGTCCCGTTCTCCACTCCTCCTCATTCGTCCACTCCTCCTTCTCCACCTTCCCTCTTCTCACTCTACTCCTCCCCACCTTCACCCATCCCGCGAACCACCCTCCCGAGTTCCCCTCCCCCCTCCCTAATTCGCCTTCATTATGTGAACATAAAATTGTAAAGATATAATAATAATATACCTATATGCAATTCTAATTCTGGATCAGTGGAATGAAAATTTTTTTTTTTTTTTACTTTAGGCCTTTTTAATTTTTAATTAAAACGTAGGTTACACAGCTTTAGATTAACACCATGATTATATTTTTAGTATTGCCATTTGACCGACAGTGGTGCCCTCCTATGTTTTCTACTTTTATTTGACAGACTGTACATTTCGGCGATTCATTTTTAGAGATAGATATTAACTACGACGCCAACAAAGCACTCTTTTTAGGGTAAATGCCTAATTCAAAAAAAAAAACATCATTTCCAAGGCAATAATTTGTTTGCTTATCTTCTGAAGTTTGCAATTTTGTTATTTTGAACGAACCAACAATGTCATCATCATCATCATCATCTTCTTCCCCTTATCCTATTCGGGCCGGGGACCCATTGCATCAACAAGGCTCCTCCATACGTCTCTGTCTTGTGCTGATTGTTTGTAAATCCTCACCTCGCCCAACTGTGTCTGGGGCGGCCCACTGGACGTCTGTCTACCCTCTGGAATCGCACTCAGTATCTTCCTCCGAATTCGGTCATCAGACATTCTTAGTACATGCCAAAGCCACCTCAGTTGCGATTTTGCTACGAAGAGTACAAGTGGTTCAATGTTTAGATCAACAATGATCAGCCAACAATGTCAACCATCAAAATAATAATAATAATATTACCATTTGTTATTTCGGCTACTGGCATTATACCTAGGTCTCTGATTCAAAATTTAGGCGTATTAGATTTGTCAAAGAATTTATATATAAAAATGCAAAAATCGGTAATTTTAAATACATGTAGGATTACAAAAGATTTTTTAAATATTTATATTGAGGGATCAGTAGGATTTATAGGTTCAATTAGGAATTCCACAGAGCCGAACCCTCTGATATGAAAATATCTGGAGTCGGTGAATTATTTTCCCATCTGGTCTCTGGTAGGTTGAATGTTGTTCTTGTATTGTTTTGTAATTATAATACTTATATAGTGCAATTGCATAACGTGGATTGACCAGATGATCATTTGGGAAGTGTGTGAAAGGGTTTAGTTTTTCCTGTGGGGAAAATTAAACCCGGACATTTAAATCTGGTGCGTAAAATGATTTATTGTCTTCATTTCTCAGTAGAGATAACGATATCCTCACTGGGATCTCCCGTGCTGAGGATTTCATTTACATATTATAATTTAATTATAAGAAATTAATATGAATTAGACATAACATTTACATGTAGTATTTTTTTTAAAAATAATTATAAAGTAAATAAGATAGTGTTTTTTTTATAATTCCGTTTACTAGATTTGATTTTAGTCTGTATTTGATATCAGTATATTTTCTAATTAAATTAAAATTAAAATACACGATAATCTGAGTAATGTGTATATATGATGTTCATTCAAAACCCTTAATTTAATACATGCTTCAATTCGAGTGGACCCGAATCTACCGTACCGAAGGAATGAACATCAAATGATTGACAGGAAAGTAGGTAGAACAGTTTATATGGGAAAATGAAATTGTTGTTCTTACTATCTTCCTCGCAATTTTTCCAAAACCTTCAATCTTTTAAACCTTCCCTGGACTATGACAAACATTTCAAAACCATAATCAGCTAAGTCGGCCCAGTCGTTCTCGAGGTTTAGCGAGACAAACGAACAGCAATAGATTTTTATATATATAGATAGATAGATAGATTGATAGATAGATTCCCATTTAGATATCTTTTCAACTTGAAATATGCTTTATTTACCATATGCCTACCCGTGATTCACCTATGCATTTACTGTGTACTTCATCTTCATCTGAAGTCACTTACTTGTATATGTATGTTTAATTAAATTCAAATAAAGTATTTTAATAAAGTGTGTTTCTTAGGTATTCCAATTTTGTGTTACTTTTTTAGGATTTCATTTTCCTTTATTATTTACACGCGTTCTTTGCTATTATTTACTATCCTTTACAAGCCTCTTTATTACTTGCAATTTATTCTAAATTTTCATGATGTAATTTATGTCTTATACTATGTTGTATAATGTAAAGTCCAAGTTCCGTAGCTCAGTTGGTAGAGCACTTGCCATGTAAGCAAAGGGTCCTGGGTTCGAGTCCCAATGGAGCCAATATCTTTTTCTGATTTTTCTGTCTCCAGATTTTCAATTGAGTTTCGCAAATATTGTCTTCATTTAATTAAATATTATAATTTGAGATTTTACTCATGAAGTTAAAAATTAAAAATAAATATCCACATAAAACTTCCCAACCGTGCACCGATGCAACCGTGCAACTGTGCACATGATACTGTTGGTTACACCCAACAGTTAAAATTTGAAGATTTTTAGTAACTGGTAATTTATCATTGGCATTCAAGAATACATCATAGGCACTTAATCAGGGGCCGTTCAACGCACTTGGGGGGGGGGGGGGGGGGTCTTGTGAAACGTTACTGTGCGTTACGAGGGGGGGAGGGGGGGGGGGTTCGAACAACGCATTACGTAACATGTTTTTCTTTATTTAGTTAAAAAAAAACTAGGGAATTAAAATCTTCCAAGTTGACAACCCTTTTCATTCCCGAAATCTCTTCTTTTATTTATTGCAGCAAATGCGATTAAAACAAAAAAAAAGGTATTTAAGCGACTTTCTAGTACTGCGCAACTTAATTGTGACTTTCAGGTAAAAATTAATTATCACTTGGGCGTTACATAACGTTTAGTAGGGGGGGGGGAGGGCAGGGAAAAACGTTACGGCGCTTTACATGGGGGGGAGGGGGGGTCAAAATTTGCATTACGTAATACTTGAACGCCCCCTCATGGAAACACTGCTCGCTTGTTCAAGGTTATTACTGCACTGACTTGTAATTTCACCATGTAGGTGGAAGGAATAAAGGGTGGGTAGGAATGTAGGAAAAGGACAGGAATATTCCCAAATATGTTTGGTTCATAATAGCTCATCAGTAGATGGCGCCAGTAGGTCCATTATACAATTTAAGATATTGTTATGAAACACATTATAATGCGGTGGCCTGTTAGACGGTTTTATAAATGCCCTGCCAGTTATTAGAACCCTACCAGGTTTTGGGTCCGTCACCTTTATCTGATTTCCTTACTTATACCTACATAGAATGTAATAATAATTGATCTATTTTGCTTCAAGTTCCCCTTGCCCCTGATCGGTTCTTACATCAGGAGACACGGAGGCCTCATCATCCACATACTGCTGGCCATCTTCTCCTTCCTGGGACTGACCATTGTCTGCGATGACTACTTTGTTAGCTCTCTGTATAGGCTGTGCGAAGGTACGCATCAAACAGTCTAATACCAAGCCGTGATCATCTAAAGTCCACAAAATAATCAAAAATTCAGACAAAAGCACAATAAAACGGAAGAGACTTTTAAAGGACATTATACAGGGTGGCGCAATAGAACGTGCATATTTTAAACATAGGAAAAAATATATATACTATAAGGATAGTTGAAATAAAAGATAGGAATTATAAGGTAATTAAATGAAGTTTATTTTTTAAAAATAACATCGTCTAAATGACCGCCCTCTCTGAAACGGCACTCTTCTAATCGCGAGCGGAGATTAGTAAAAACTTTCTTTAGTAATGCTGGTGTGATTGCTGCCATTTCATTACGGATACTCTCCTTTAGCTGACTGATGTTTCTCGGATTGTTGACGTAGACTTTGTTTTTGAGGTGTCCCCACAAGAAAAAGTCAGGAGGCGTTAGATCTGGGCTACGTGGGGGCCATGGGATATCACCTCTTTTAGAAATTAGTCTGGCTGGGAACATCTGTCTCACAACCGCCATAGAGTCATTTGATGTGTGACTGGTAGCTCCGTCTTGTTGAAACCAAGTCCTTGAATTCACTATTCTTGATCTGGTAGCTCCGTCTTGTTGAAAACAAGTCCTTGAGTTCACTATTCTTGATCTGTCTAGTTCTGAAGTCAAAAATCCTTTTAACATCGCAACATAGTGGTCGGTATTCACAGTGACGTTTCGTCCTCGCGAATCTTCAAAAAAGAAAGGACCAATAATTCCTTTGCTAGAGATTGCTGCCCATGCAGTCACTTTAGGACTATGCAGCGGTTTTTCGTGCTTGATTTTCGGATTTTCACTGCTCCAATAACGACAATTTTGACGGTTTACGAACCCATTTAAATGAAAATGAGCCTCGTCAGAAAACAGAATATTGTCGAAATTGGAAAATCGGTGAAGCATTTCTTCAGCAAACGCCAATCTTGCTCCGAAGTCTTGCTCTTTCAATTCTTGAGTTAATTGAAGTTTATATGGATGCAGTTTGAGATCCAGGTTCAAAATTCGCTGTAAACTTCGTCGCGACAACTGTAAAGCCGTCGATCTCTTCCGAGTTGACACTTGTGGATTTTCATGTACTGACCGTTTCACTCTCTCAATATTGTCTTCGGTCCTAGATGTTCTTGGACGACCTTTAGCTCGTGGCTTAAACGTTGAACCGGTCTCTTCAAAACGCTTTATCCATATTTTAATTAAATTTACACTCGGGGCTTCGCGAATTGATTGTAATCCATATTCAGTACAATATAGTCGCCTTGTAGAGATGTACGAACGACCGTTCTCGTAAAATGCGCGACGCTTCCCGTCGAACGGACTCATGGCTACTAAAACTGCATGACTACCTCTATCCAATCCTGCTAGGCTCCCCCCGCCCGCGCGCCAAATACCCCGCAAAAAAGATGAAGCAATATGCACGTTCTATAGCGCCACCCTGTATTTCAACCACAGAACAAGCAAAACTTTACATGCTAAATAATTATATGGAAGTTTTAGGCCCTCATTAACGCTTCACCTGTGGTTTTATTTGTCGCGAAGTACTCCATGAATGAATTCAGGCCTAATTTTTTATGTGTTCGGTGTGTTTTTCTTTTCGAAATGTGGAGGCTTGACATATTAAACCGGGAAGCATTTTTTAAATGTAAAAATTGACATAAATTAACCAAAACGAAATAAAAGGCTTAGGTTTTTGGTCACCGGGGGGGAGGGGGGGGGTTAAAAATTACAAAAAGTTGGTAACGTAGTATGGGTACGTTCCCTAAGTTTAGTCAAAGGTCACATTTTTTTGGTATTTTCAACCAAAGGTTTCTTTACATGGTTGGGGTTGTAAGAAGCGTGTGAATGAGTCGTTTCTCAGACTTCATAAAATTTCCTCTTGTTTTTAAAAACCCACTCGAGGGCCTGAGGAAAATAATTTCTCTCGAGACCTTTATCATCTTTGGGGATGCTGTGTGGAGGGCATTTTTTAGGGAAAGGAAGGAAAGGATGTAATGGGAAGGAAAAGGGTGTGAAGGATGTATGAATCAATTCCTCCCACTGCGGTGCAAGGCGATGGATTAAGAGAGACGGGTTGGAGGTAGGTTAGGTCTCTAGGTAAGGTTAGGTCTTCCTCAACCAGTTTGATCCAGCCCGCCACACAGTAGGAGAGCAAACGCATCCGCCACCAAGACCTAGGCAAACTTCGTCCCATGACCTCCTGCTAAGTCACCAAATGTGGCAAACCGCTTGGGGTGGCCTATGGCAGAGGTGTTGTTTATCCAATAAATGGTTCCCAGGGTGACGGTACCCATACCCACCTCCCAAATTGTGAATGACTTAAATTTTTAAACCATGACATCAAATAAGTTGGCTTTTTCTCATATCGTCATCGTAATTACTGAACTGAATTTTACTGCATCCCAGAATGAGATTTGGCCTTCTCCCCAAATATTCTCCAGTGGTTCTAATCCTGGACCATTTTTTCCTAGTTCTCAGACTTTCCCATCTCGTTTCAATCTTCTGCCACGTCAGTTAGTCTTTGAATCAATTTCACTGGCGTAAATAAATTTAGATGTCGTGTCCATTACTTACAACTTACATATATGAAGAATAAATCAAATGTTTAAACTTTTCAGAGCTGAAGCTGTCTCCTGATGTGGTTGGGGCTACTTTTATGGCCGCGGGGTCCTCGGCCCCTGAATTGGCAACAGTCATCGTAGGAGTCTTCATTGCCAAAGATGACATTGGTAAGAACTCGTGAATCTCTTACCTGTAAATTTAGAACTCAATTTTAAACCCTTTTATCTGGAACCAGTAAATATTGCAGGCCTAAATTTCGAACCTGAAAGTCTCGTTCATGTAAATCTCTAATCCGTATTTCTAGAATCCATAAGCAATAAATCAGTTATTGAAACTGTAACGGAATACAAAAACCGGGTCCTTCATCTAACTGGTCAACAGCTTTATATTAGTGTTTTTGAGGCAGCTTGAAGACCCGCATTTAAAAGTTCTATTTTGGTCTGCTATCAATCCCTCTTTACAAGATATCACTGTTCGATGGTGCTGAAGAATTATTCCCACTTTGTTAATAGTTATGGCTTGACAATCCAATTTTCCTGAACATCAATTACCAAGCCAACCAATTTCACCTAAAGGTGATATTTTTCTTTGTTAAAGAGAGTAGTTGTTCTCGTTCTATTGTTGTAGTCTTAACTATCTTTAACATTGGATGCCAATTTTTTCGTGGATTATTGGCGTGTTCTTCTTATGTATTTTTTCAAAAGAAGCAAACACATTGTGACTTGACATTTTAAATAAATAAAAAGAAAATACTTTGTTTGAAGTCATTTTATTGATATTTTATAGCCTACCGGTTTCGATACCTCCGTACCATCATCAGCCCCCCTAGCACAGTCGATCGATATAAGTTTTATCGAAAATGTCGGTAACTTGTAATCGCTCCCGAGAAAGACTGCAGGCCGCTAACGAAGAAATAACAGTTCACGTCAAATAAATCAGGAACCCTTAGTCGTTGTGAACTGTTTTTTGTTCGTTAGCGGCCTGCAGTCGTGCTCGGGAGCGATGACAAGTTACAGATATTTTCGATAAAACCTATTTCGATCGACCATGTTAGGACCCCAGGACTGTTAAAAAAATACTACTTATAAAATACAGAAGAATACACATATATACATACACTAGCAGACCCGGCCACACGTTGCTGTGGCTAACGAAACACAACGCCATTACCCGACCTTTATAAAATCCACACCACCCGCTTGCCAGCTGCCCGCTGCCTGAATTGAAAATTTGAATTTCTCGGCATTTCTCCACTATAATAAGCATTTTTTATACATATAAACCTTCCTCTTGAATAGTGGTTCAAAAGGTTTTCACCAATAGATAGAGTGCTGTCTATTGGTCAAAACCGCATTAAAATCCGTTGCGTAGTTTAAAAGATCTATGCGCACATACATTTTCAGCGACTTCATTTTATACTATGTAATGATGTAATGATATACAAATTTTTAAGAAAGAAAATGACAGTTAGTACATATATTAGAGTGGGTCAGTTAGTACTTATATTAGTGCGTCAATGTGTGAGCGAGGTGGGGGAGAGGAGTGGGGGATAAGTGAAGTAACGGGAAACATACTTAATAGGGCTGAATTTAATTGATTATTAATGATTTCTGCCTTTGAATTTACCGATTTTTTTTGTTTCCAAAGCTCTGGTCTGCCATGGAGGGGTTTGTACAGAATGCATTGAATACAAATTGATATTGATTGTCGATTTGTTTCACAGGGATATCTGGTGTGATAAGTTCCGCAGTGTTCAACATCATGTTCGTGATTTCTGTATGCGCGCTGTGCTCGGGTACAGTGCTCTACCTCAACTGGTGGCCACTGTGCAGGGACTGCTTCTTCTACGCCATCTCCATCCTAGTCATGCTGTTCACCATCTCGAACGAGGTCATCAGCTGGTGAGTTTATTTTCACGGTTTGGGAGGCGGGTATGGGACCCATTCATTGACTAACCAACACTTCTGCCATCTTATCCTAACGAAGAAACTTTGGTTTCGAAACATGTTGATAATTTTAATTAAATAGTGGTGTTTTACAAAGTAATTTGTTTTAATTTAATTAAAAAATTATAAATTGTATTTTTGTGAACTTCTAGGCCAGAATCCCTGGTGATGATGCTGATGTACGTGGTTTACTGCATTGTACTCCACTTCAATACTCCCCTGGAGAGATGGGCCATGTCCCTGAAACTACCCATCAAGCTGTCTACCAAGGAGGAACAAGCTTCTCTGGTCACCTACAAGTGAGTTTAAGTTCTCAAGATGCATTTAGTTTAGGCCAGTCTCTTGTTTTATATAACTTGATTCATTATTACATTTCTGGTATTGGACGGTCCAAAATCCGAACGAAACATTTAACTAGAAATGCAATGGATAGCGAATTGACTGTACACCAAATATCTAGCATATGCATTGGCCTGACAGCCGGATATTTGCATGTACTAAGCTTGAATTAGCGTAGGGAGTGTGGCGAACCCATCGCTCAGGGAGTGGAAAACACAAACCTGCAATAGCCATCCCAAGCCAAGGTGTGAGCTACCGTGCTCAGGCTGAATGTCCTGGGGTACAGCGTCACGAACGGTGCCTCCGAGAAACAAGGTCGCACCTCGGAGTATTTAGACCTCACTCCAGCACTCAGGGCTCTGCTGGAGTGGACCTTCTATTTCCCTGGTAACTCGTGGGACAAAAAAAAAATTGGACCATTCGAAAACTAGGGGCCTTTTGGGAACCTAGGAGTGCTGAGGCCACCTCTGTGGATTTACTTACTGGGGCCGTAGGAGGAACCAAGAGGAGAAACCGTGGAGAAGTGAGCTGAGGCCACCTCCATGAACTCTTCCCTTGTGGGGCCTTCGAGGAACCAAGGGGAAGGGCACCCTTCCAGCACGGGGCCTTTGTGGAACCAAGGAGGAGTGAAGTGGAGAGATGATGTCCTCTTCCCATGTGGGGCCTTCGAGGAACCATGTAGGAGTGAAGAGGAGAAATGAAGCCATCTTGGTGAACTCTTCCTCTGTGGGGCCTTTAAGGAACCAAGGAGGAGAGATGAAGTTCTCTTCCCTCCTGGGGCCCTCGGGGAACCAAGGTGGGGTGGACTCTTCCCTTGTGGGGCCTTAAGGGAACCAAGGGGAGGTGGACTCTCCGTCGTGGAGCCTTCGGGGAACTAAGGAGTGGAGAGGAGAGATGAAGCCCTCTTCCATCGTGGGGCCTTCAGGGAACCAAGGAGGAGTGAAGAGGGGAAATGAGACCTGGAAAGACACGTTGTCGGACCAGAAGATATAGCTTCATTTCGAATGACAATCCTGGTGAACTTTATTAAAGGGACTGAGTTACTGTCAAAGGAATGAGGTAAAATGGGAGATAGTACAATGGGTCTATGGCCTAAGTGCTCACGGGAACTATATACATATATGTAAAAAAAAAAGCTTGAATTATTGTGCATTCTAGAATGCGCTCTTTCAAAAGGGAACTCTTTTGGCGTTACAATGCTTATTACTGGCGTTTAACTGGATACTGTTTTGGTGGGGGATTTCAAATTGGAGTTGATTTCGGGATGGAAGATGATTCTACCAATCACGCAAATGGATATACACTGCCGGGCAGCTTCGGAGGCAAAATTGACTTCAATTCAATGATTTTTGAAGTTTTTTTTGGCGCCCAACGTGAAAAGGAAAATTATCAAATTGTTACGTGGATAACAAAAATGCACTATGGATACGCCATAATATTATGTGAATACAGCATAGTAAGGTGTTACGACTCTTGACTGAGCCTTGGGAAGAACAGTATTGGTATTCAATAAGGATTAGCAAAATTGTATGTAAAATAATTGATTCTATCTAACTATCTATCTTGTAAAAGGGAAATAACATCTGCCAGCTTTATTTTTAAAGGGGCGCCACTGGTTGATTAACCAGGCTAGCAGATGGGTAAATAATAATAATAATAATATTTGGATGATTTATATAGCGCCGTTTTTGTGAAAAATCACCTCAAGGGCGCTGTAAATGTGGGCGGGTAAGCAATAATCCTCTCTCAGGGCCTTTGGTATACAACTTTAAGTTTAAAATAGAAGGATTTTGAATAAAATAGACAGTATTGATAAGTAACAAGAAATAATCGATTTATTAAAACATAATTGGGACATTAAAACACATTTATAGCTCTCAATCTCACCTCCCTTGGATCGACCCAAATTCAAGTAACTAACTAACTAAATAACTAATCTTGGTTTTTCTCATGTTGCAAAGTCCGACAAAATACCTTGAACTGTAGTCAGCTGAAAACAGTATTTGCTCCAACATTTCACTCCAGCCATGGAATATTTGTAAATCCAGGCGAGATTATAATTCCTTCGTCATTAGACAGGTTAGTCTCCTTGTGATTTATCAATCCTCCATATTTTTAAATATACTGCCCTGATACTTGGCAAGTAAATTCAAATTATATTCTTTGGTTATATTCTGTGGTTATTACGATCTCAGAAATGTGTAAAACACCTTATCGGCAACACGATTTATATTGGTCGCGGCCTTTTTAATAAAGAACCATTTCGGTTCAATAAACAATCGTTTTACTTTTATAATGTTAACGAAATAACACGTAAATAAGAATCACGTTAGACTTTAGTAAATAATCCACCACGACGGACTAAATACTGAGGAGTGCGCTCTCAACAAATTTTCCAATTTTTATATCATATTCTAAAAGAAATAATTGAATGATTTTACTTCCAAAATTCAAAAAAAAATTTATGTTGATGATTATTATTTTTTTAAATATTATTTAATCACCTCTTGAAATGAGGTACCTGCTTGCCTAAATCTATGATAAAATAAACTTCGAGATATATTGACAAATATTTTATAACAAACTTCTTTAGCACTGTTGTTAGGTATTTGAAACTTATTATTATTATTGTTTCAGATCTGCAGTTGTTCAAGATGCAACGACTGGAGTGAAGAAGCCAGAAAGTGGGAAGGTTGACCTCGGAGCTGAAGAACAGATGGCAATTCAACTCAACCAAGTCGGTAAGGTTAATAGTGGCTTCATTGTTGTCCTTTAATCAACAGATTAATTAGTTTGAAATCGCTATTGGCTACTCATAATCCAATAGCTGACACGGACTGTTCTATCACCAGCGACGGGTGCCGAACTAAATGAAGTTCATTCTGTTTCCGATTGCCGTCGATTCAACGATCGTTTCTGATTGTCGTCGTCATGAATAGCTTCAATTACGAAATTACAAAACAAACTGAAAAACACAACACAATATATCGTCTGTCTACCTATACCCATAGACATATAAAGAAGAGCAGGACCGCCTGGCTAGGCTTTTAAACAAATCTACAGTTTTATTACGAGTTTGATGACATTTTGCACACTTGGCCATTTGAAACTAGAAAAAGATCGCCGTTTTCACGAGATTTCTAATAAACTCTCCCAAAAGTAGAATTTTGATTCAAAATAGAAATTTTTATTAAATTTTGCCCCCTTGACGTTAAAAATATGAGGAAAATTACTATGTACATCTAATTTAGAAAAACTCTGCGCAAATCTCTTGCGCAAAGCGCTTTCTGAAAATTTGAATTAATTTATTAATATGTACAAGTATTAAGGTAAATTTGTGAAATTTCAGGCTGCAACACCAACATCCAGGAGTGGGACCCCAACACTTCCAGGGGAGAGACGGGGGATGCACCGGCAGCTGCGCCTATGCAGGTAATACTCAGTGGTCATCTTCATCACAGGCATCACTGCCAATCTCCGTCTTTCCCCTCTAAGGAAGCTGTGTCACCATCACCACCGTAGAGCTTAGATCTCTCAACTACTGCAGGCTTATTATAAAGACACCTCATTCAGTTTGAGTATCTTCCATCCTTTTATTTCTCTAAAAAAGATTAAGGATCTGGTTATCATATTTGACTAAAAATTAACTTTTATTTCACACATTAATGAAGTTACTAATAAGGCTATGAAATGTTTGGAATTTATTTTAAGAACAGTAAAAGATTTTACATCACTTTATTCATTTAAAATTTTCTTCCCTGTCATAGTAGGAAGTAATTTATAATACAACTCCACTATTTGGTCCCCATACTATAAAGCACATCACTTAAAAATTGAGAGAGTCAACATTTTATACATAAATTTTTAAGGTTCATTAATTTCAAACTGTCCATACCCATTGAACAAATTAATTATGATAACTTAATGAAAGTATTTAATTTAACCAATTTATCTTGTAGAGACCAAGAGCGATCTGATACTTTTATTCAAATTAGTTAATGGCTTAATTGACGCACCAGACTTCACAAAACTAATAAGATTCCGAGTACCAAATCGTGACACGAGGCTTCCATAGCTGTTCTTTGTATATCCGTCGAAAACTAACTCATAAACTTCCCAATCCAAAGACTACATAGGCTTGGAATTCGTTTCCGTTGATATTTTCATTTATTCCTTACCAAAATTTATATCGGAAATTTCTAAAATTCTGCTTAACCTCTAATAATGTTAAGGAAGAGAAAAAATTATATAAAATTATTTGTTTCTATTGCAATTATTATTCTATTATAATTATGTGATAGGATTTATGTAAAAGCTAAGGATGTAAATAAATAAATAAATAAATCCTTGCTTCATGACTGTTTTGTAATTTGAAGTACTTATAATTAGAGATGAAACGGATATCCGGTAACTATCCGGTATCCGGCCCATCCGGCCTAAATTTACTATCCGGCAGGATACAAAAAACTACAAAAATTTCCTATAATAAAATGAGATATATTAATCTTTGTGAGGTAAATATCAATAAAATGGCTTATAATTATGACGGCTTTTATTTAAAGTCGAAAAAGTTACAAAAAAGCCACAAGGTCTTCCAAAAAACTAAGATTTTCTTCCGTGATATTCACTCTAATGATAAATACATAAATAGTAAATATCTAAACTAAAAACTTACAAAAACCTCGCAGAGTAGTGAAAACTTAAATTAACATGATTAACTAATCACAATCACCATTATACGTGAACTAAAAATCGTAAAAAACACAGAGATTATTGAAATGATTAAATACTGACATTGAAGCACCATAATATACCTCTTGTTCTTCTTCTTATCAAAGAGAATATTTTGAATTAATACTCAAAATTAACAAGTGGTAAATTATGGTGAATAAAGATTAAACTCGTCATGACATGCAACGAGACAATGGGCCGAATATCCAGCCGCCAGATATCCGGTCTCTCAGCTTGCCGGATATCCGGTATCCGGCCAAACAACTATCCGTTTCATCTCTACTTATAATATATACATAGAGTATCAAAAAGAATTCTTCATTACTCGTAATGTCTAAATTCGTTGAATATCAAGATGGAAACCAATGGTTATTCGGTTCCGAATACAAGTTAAATCAAAATTTGAATATCCGCTAGCATTGATAATTTTTTGACTTTTATTGTCTATTATAATTTAACATATTGTGGTGTGTGTTCTGCATTCCAGGCTCCAGTGGGGGATCCAAACAGATCCTGGGACACCCCCGAGCAGACCCAGCAACAGCAGGTGCCGCAGCAGCCCGGGATCTCCCAGGATGTCGCTAGAACGAGCAGCTCGGTTCAGGCACAGCTCACTATCCAGGTGGTAAGGGTCTGTTTGTATAAGTATGCAGAAAAACATTTAATTTAGTCGATTATCGAGTAGGAAGGATTTCTTATGTCAAAGATTTTTCAAATGAAGAGACTTGAAGAGACCCATGTTGTAGGAAGGAGGAAACACAAAGGCCGGCAAATCATTTCACAGCCGAGCTGTTGAACACAAGAACGAGTTGAAGAAACAACCTGTTCTCATGTGACAAATGTCAACTGTGTACAAATGTTGGGCACGCGTTTGGCGTGTTTCCCGACTATGCACCGGTGCCGAAGGGATCAATGATGCTAGTTCCTCGGAGCATCTTCCATTGTAATACTGGTAGAACAAGGATAGCATTCCCACCCGACGCCTGTGCTCTAAAGATTGCAATCCATCTGTTAAGATGGGAGAATCTATCAAACGGACCGCCCGTTTCTGCACAGAGTCGAGGGTATTTTTCAGGTATTTTGGAGCTCCAGACCAGAGGTGGCTGCCAAATTCAACCGTGGGGCGCACTTGTGATTTGTACAGGGTTAGCAGTTGTGTACTATTAAAGTATCTGCGGGCCCTGTACAGTACGCCCAGTTTTTGGGAGGCTAACTTTACTCTGGCTTCGATGGAGCCCCCATACCTGGGCTGGTAACTTAGGGTTACACCAATCATATCAATGGAGGGCCTGTTTGGAAGATTGCTTTCGTTGAAAGAGACTAGATTGGGTCTTTGAAACATTAAATTCAACGAGATTATTTTTTCCCCAAGAGAAAACACTCTCGAGGTAACCGTCCATTCTTTGCTTCAAAGCCCTACGAGCTGTTGGAGTTTGTGAGCCCTTTGAGGGCTTGTCAAACAAAAAGATATCATGAACTGTACTGTCATCCGTGTAACAATGAATTGGTGCACATGACAAAAGGTCGTTGATGTGCAACAAAAACAAAGTCGGAGACAGAACCGATCCCTGTGGGACGCCAGCATTTATCGAGTGTGAGGAAGAGGTGAAATATCGTTAGAATGATTTGCCTAGAAACCGCTGTTCCACTAGACATTTACTCATTTATTTAACACCCAGAGAACTTTTAGCAGTACAATTGCTGAACGTGAGAAAAAATTACAATAGATAAAACATTCAAGAAATAAAAATTGAAGAAGATAGAAGATTTGAATATTGTTTCAATAAATATAAGATAATGATAGAAAGAAGATTTGAACATGGTTGTAATAAGTATCTAAGATGGTCTACAAATTCACCAAGTTAACATCAAACATGTCGGTGTAACCTATGTATTATTTTCCCTTAGAATGAAACTGCTGTATCTGGGAACGAGCATTATAGTTGTGCTTAGGCATGCTGCAGCAGAATAGTGTATTTTGTCGGGTTGTTCTTGTGGGTATGTGTAGGTTTTCAAGTTTCTCTCTCTCTCCCCGATGGCGCTACAGCCGAGCTTTGGCCTCCTGCAAAATTCACCTCCAGCTCCTCCTGTCCTCAGAGGCTGACTTCCAGTTTGTAACCTGGAGAAGCTGTGCTGCATCCGCTCTTACCTTTTTTACGACTTACAGGAGTTCGGAGTGTCATTGAACATCACTTATAACTTATAAGGATGATGAAATACAATATATCGGTGCTTGAATGGGGAATCTCTTATATGTTAAAAATTATTTTTATGTCTATTTATTTCTGATCATCACAAAAAACTATTTCAACAAATTTTAGTAATGGCGATAACCAAACTATTTGATATACTTCTAGACTGGAATCCCAAATCAAAGCTACTACAGGCCGAAGGAATACAAGCCTGAGGAATTGGTTAACCCACTGATCAAACCAACTGATGCTGGTAATTATGTAAAAAAAAACATTATTTATTTATTTATTTATTTATTTAAACGCCCATTGGGCTTTTACATACATTGTTATTAGTATTATTACATTAACTATATGGCATATAAAAGTTTAAGTACATATATGAATAAAATAATTATTATATGTGTAGTACCTACATAAATGTTTTACAAATAATATAGAATACCATTATGGAGAACAGTTTTTTTTTGTACTTACAAACAAAAATAACGGGATTGAAATTAATCAGCATTAGTAGGGACTTAAGCATAATCGAAATATAAATTAAATTACAATATTAATTTGTAAAGTTACATATATATATTAAAGTTTAAAAGTCTAAAAGAAAAGAGTGAAATAAATAGAAGCTAAAAAGGGTTTTTCACTATGGAATGGTGAAGTCATACATTTCAGCAAAGTGTTTATGTAGATTTCGTTTAAGCACTGCTACGGAATCTCTAAATATATCAACGACATTACCAAATTTATTACCAAAATTTTGTATTCGATTTAGGGATATGTGCGCTTGATAATTTGTTTTGAAATTGTCACAGAAAAACGTGGAATTTTGTCTCGTATTTTTGGAAGGTACAAATAATTTTATTGTGGCCAGAATTTCAGGGCTGTCGATTCTATAATTAATAATTTTATTTAGTAGAACAAGGTCGGAGATAATTCGCCTATCTGACAGCGTAATCAAATTTAGTTGGTGCATCAGCTGGATATAATTTATATTTTGGATTGGAATATTTAGTTTAAAGTTAATAAATCGTAGAAATTTGTGTTGTACCCTTTCAATATTGTTGGAATGTATTTTATAAAAGGGGGACCAAATAGGCGAATTATACTCTACTTGACTTCTTACTAAAGATGTGTACAGTGTTTTCAAACATTCTAATGACTTGAAGTCGCATGCGGTTCTACATATAAAACCAAGCATTTTTAAGGCTTTATTTGTGATTTCATTTACATGCGGATTGAATGTTAACTGTTCATCAAATATAACACCCAAGTCCCTGATTTGAGTGACAGCTGTCAATTTTACGTTATTTAGCGAATATACATAAATTATATGATTTCGTATTTTACAAAAACGAATGACCTGACATTTTTTAATATTAAGAAACAGAGAGTTGATGATGCACCAACGATATAGTTTATTTAAATTAAGTTGCAAAGTATAACAATCGTCTAAACTACGTATTGTTTTATATATTTTCAAGTCATCTGCGAAGAGAAGAACTTCCACATCTTTAAATATGCTAACAATATCATTAATAAATAACAAAAAAAGAATTGGTCCCAGGTGAGACCCCTGAGGAACCCCACTTGTGGCTTCGAAAACGTAAGATTCCACAGATTTTATTTTCACACATAGCTCTCTTTTACTAAGATAACTATCAATCCAACTTAATAGATTACCCTTGATGCCCAACATACTTAATTTTTGTACAAGGATATGTCGCCTTACTTTGTCAAAGGCTTTGGAAAAATCAGTATAAATTGAATCCACCTGATGCTTCAAGGCAAGAGAATCAGTTATGTAATTTTCGTATATGATCAAGTTACTTAGAGTGGATTTACCTGTGATAAAGCCATGCTGGTTGGGTACAATAATTTTATTAATTTGTTTAATAATGACATCTAGGACTAACGATTCAAATAGTTTGGGAATAGCGGACAATATACATATTGGTCTGTAGTTAGATACATCGCTTTTATCTCCCTTTTTATGAATAGGCGTAAGATAGCTTTTTTTCCACTGATTTGGAAAACACCCTGACGACAAAGACTTATTAAATAGTTTAAATAGTGGATAAGTCAAACTGCGAACACAAGATTTTAAATATGTTGGAGGGAAACCATCCGGTCCAGCGGATTTATTAGTATCTAATGCTTTTATAGCCTTTTCTATAGCGTTTATTTCAATAAAACAATGGTTTAGGTTAAGTGATTCTTCAAGTGATATATCGTTTGGGATTTCATTATCAGGAATACTATCATCATAAACACTTTTGAATAAATCTGCAAAAAGATTGACAATGCCTTCGGTACTGTCCGCACAATTGTTATTCAGATGCATAATATTTGGTAAACTACAGTCATTTTTTCGCTGAGCATTAGAAAAGTTCCACAATTTTTTTACATTATCATGAACCTCCATTTCTATTAAACTAATATAATCATTATAATATTTTTTGGACAATTCTTTGCACTGCCTTCTTAAGTTAGTAAACGTTATATAATCATCTACGTTTCTAGATTGCTTATATATTCGGTGAGTTTGTTTTTTAGTATAAATTAATTCTTTTAATTCTTTTGAAAACCATGTGGGGTAAAAGGATGCATTAAAATTAACTTTTGGAACATGACGTTCTTTTGAAGTGTTTAGGATTGAATAAAACTGTTGGACTTGATTTTCAATATTGTTTTCATCTTCTAGAAATGACCAGTCTATATGGTCAAGATAATTAATAATATTTGTGTAGTCAGCTTTATTAAAATTGTACGATGAAGTTTTTAATTTCTCCAATTTTCTAGACACATTTGTAATAATAATATCTAACGCTGGATGGTGTTGGTCTAAAGGTAATAACAATTCGTCCGATTTTTCTACCACTGTCCTTAAGTCACTAGAAAATACTAGGTCAAGCATTCGGTTATAAGAATTATGCACTTTATTTAACTGTTTAAGTCCTAGGAAAAAAGACATATCGAGCATTTCCTTTGATTTGGCACACTGCACTTCTGTTTCGTTAATAATCACTTCATTGTTCTTATCGAAAGACCAGTCAATTTTCGAAAGATTGTAATCGCCTACAATTATAAATTTGGCTTTAGGATATTTATATTTTAGTGTTTCTACATCCTCGATGTGGTTTTTGTATATTTGCAGATCTGACATTGGTGGAATATAAGTACAGGCTATAATGATTTTTGTTGATGAAATATTTAGCATTACAAAGATGTGTTCAACGTTTTTGTGTTTAACTGGCAATTTTCTAGATGAAATGTTTTTGGATATGCACACCATTACACCTCCTCCTTTTGATTTGTTGCTCGTAATGGGGTCACGGTCAAGACGGTAAATGTTATATTGGTTAAGGCCTAATTCCGATGAATTGATGTCCTCATTTAACCATGTTTCTGTTAATAACAATATATCATGTGGGATTGTGGGAGAAGTTATTTTGAGATGTTGTAATTTGGTTCTCATTCCGCGAACATTTTGGTAATACCCAAACAATTTTAGGTGCTGTTTAAGTTTTTTGGCACATTTTTTATTATTTTTGGAACAGAGTTTATGTACATTAGATAAAATATTGCCTACTGGTCCTGCTTTACAATAACATCAACAATTTCTTGTTGGTTTTGGGGTAGATTTACCTTATTTCATTTAATTTTTTTCCGATATACTGTGCCTCCGCTCTTTGCTGTACCTTAATCTTTATTTCCGTGCGTTCTAAATGTTTTGTCTATAAATATTGTATTGTCTGTAACTCTTGTGACAGCTCTTGGGAAGGTACACCTTCAATCAAACCCAGTGTCCTAAGAAGCAATTTTCCCCTGAGTTTTTTTTTCTCTATCTTCATTAGCTCTCCACTTTTTGTTTTCGCTGAGTAATTCTATTTACTCAATGATTTTTTCTTCAAAAGAATTATCGTGTTAAACTGCAATTAAGCTGTTTGTCAATAGAATCTTCAATAAAAAGTGAGAAAAACAAGGATACATATTAGTGATGTAACGAATACTCGCTTTGGCATTCGCGAATATTCACATATTTTTGCATATTTGCATTCGCAAAGTTCGAGCAAATGTTTTGCGACTTTGAACATCAGAAAAAAGAGATGAGATTTTAAATTATAGGATGGACACAAATGCCTCATAAGATAAGTCTTACGAATCCAACACTTTCCACAAAACTAAATGGCAAGTCTTCCAAGGCAATCATTTCTCTTATTGAATTATCAACGGCCAATGACTTCATAGATTTATTATCCCATTTTTTCATTTTATCGACACATTCTTGAAACGATATCTGTTTCATATCGGATGCCACTTCAAGTGTTTTAGATGCATCCTGTTTTCGTTTATCATACTTTTCTAATTCGGAAAACTTTATTTTATGCATTGCCTTCAAATGATTTCTCACAGCCATTGTAGTTTTTCCTTTTCTAGAATATTCCTTGTTACATAGCTTGCATTTAGCTCGTTCAGCGTCGAAAAGTGTAAAATAAGTCCAAATTTCACTAGAGTTTGATTAACTCATGTTAATCACTAATCAATCACACCTTAAAATTCACTTGTTTTTGTTTACAAGCAGACGACAAATTAAATTTTTTAAAATTTTAATTAAAATTTTATTTATTTTTTTTTTATTATTGTACAACAGATTTTTATCCAATTACTGTACAATTTTTTCATTTTGACAGTCTTAACACCTAGGAAGATGATTATTATACAAAAAAATCTTAAGGCTATCTAAAGAAGAGTTATATATATCTAGTGTTTCCGATATTTCGTTCAACAGCACCATTCCTCTTGTCATGCTATGCTGTGCTAGAACATCTGTTCTGCCGTATGGTATTTTGAACAAGTCGTGTCGATGACTACGGCTGAAATTTTCAGGCACGTATAAACCATAACATTAGAGGAATGGGCTGTCAATACGATTATGGATTATGTTAAAATTAAGAATTGCAAGATTTGCATAACGTCTAGTTTCCAAGCTAAATCTATTTGTTGCCTCAAATAATAATTCCATATGGTGCATGAATCTCGGGTACGTTCCATTCATCCGCATATAGATATACCTAAGGAACTTTTTCTGAATTTGTTCTAGCATATTAATATATTTCGCTTGGTGCGGAATCCACACACCACTGGCATACTCCAGCTTACTTCTTATGACTCCATCAAACTTGGCTATCATTGCATCTGGGTCATCAAATTGCTTACATATTCTGATGATGAAACCCAGGAGTTTGTAGCATGCTGGAGTGAGCCGTGATATATGATCCGAGAATGTCAGTTTAGGATCAAAAACGATACCGAGATCTTTAAAGCTATTGACTCGGCATAATTTTTTCCCTTTAATGTTGTATCAAAAAACTATGGGCTTCTGGGAGTGGGTATATGTCATAGTTACACATTTTTTTATATTGAATTCTAATTTGTTTTTTACTGACCATTCTGCAAAGCATCAAGGTCAGATTGCATTTTTAAGCAGTCATGGTAACAGATTATTTCCATCAAAAGTTTGAGGTCATCTGCAAATAGAAGACATTTGCAACATTTTACACAAACCTGAATGTCATCTATAAGTATAAGGAACAGCAAAGGACCAAGGTTTGAACCTTGGGGAATACCTGATAACGCCGGAAATTGTTTAGATTCATGTCCATTTATTATTACAAATTGACTTCTGGCTTTTAAATAGGACGCGAAGAATATAAGTGTTTGTTGATCGAAACCAAGTTTGTACATTTTAAGTAGTAATAAAACAACCGATGGGCTTTTTTCGGACCAATTCGGAAATTCTCAGAACAAGGGACAAACGTGAGCCACTAAGCCATACATAATTGGCGCCAAAGTAAAAAAAAAAACTCAATATTCTCCAAAGTAAAAAAAAAACTCGTATTCGCATTCGCGAATGTTGGTAGAAGATATTCTCATTCGCAAATGCCCAAAACATGACATTCGTTACATCACTAATACATATAATATTATTATTTTATACTAGGGCCAGTCAATAAGTAATGCCTCCTATTTTTTTTCTCCTTTAATTGTCAAGTAATAAAAAATGCAATTACAGGGGTCGAAAACCACACTATTGACGATTAATTTGTTATTTTTCAATATAATCTCCATCCATATTCACAGCTTTGGTCCATATTTTAACAAGGGCATGTATCACAGTGTTGTAAAAAGCACGTTCATATCCAGAACACCATCACCATAACTTTCCCCGCCGATCACATAGTTTTGATTTTTTTTGTCCTCGGTGAGTTTGTACGATGCCATTCCATTGACTGCCTCTTTGATTCGGGTTAAAAAAAATGAACCCATTTTTCGTCTCCAGTCACAATTTTTTCCAGAAATTAAGAGCTGCAAGTGTTGTGAGGCCATTGTTTTTCTTGTTTCTTTATTCTGGCCGGTTATGTTTTTGGTACGCACCTTGAAAAACTTTTGTTGAAAAATCAGTTTTCAAATAATCATCATCATACTGCCTTTACTGAGGGAGAGAATGCGACATCTGCAGTTATCTAGGGTCACCACGAATGAGTGCAGTCGCTGCAATCAACGGCCTGCGCCGCTCCGCTTTTCCTCAGCTAGCGGTGTTTGCCCTTCAGCTTCGTTACAGTAATGAACCCATCGTCTAGTAGTGATGACGTCCACTGTTGCATCATGGTACACATTTTTCAGTCTTTCATGAATGTGAATTTTTGTGTTTCACCTTCTACAGTCAAGAATCAATCACAGAACGCTATCTATTACGAACATCGATGTCGGCCATTTTGCAAGCGAATGCAGTGCTGCCACCTGAAGATGCAAAAAGTTACTACTGCAGCAGATTGTAGAAGAAGGTTTGAAGAATAACACCAAATTCAAAAATTTCACTTTGCTAACTTTATTTAAGTAGAAAAAAATAGGAGGCATTGACTGACCCTCGTACGTAACATAAATATACGGATTTTTATTATTGACACATCTAATTAAAGTAAAGCTTACATTACACTATACAAGCGTGCCGCATTGAATAAAAAAACTACATACTCAAACAATCTCCCAGTATAAAGTAACTCTGTATACATATATCTGAATTTGGTGAGTATTCCACAATTTTGATATTACTTGATAACATGTTGAATATAATAGAGCACATTATACTCCAGGGTTCGCTGTCGACATATTTTGGTACAAACATGCCTTCATTCTCTGTGAACCTAGTACTGTGTTATCTTACAAATTCCTCTTATATTCAGAGTCGGATGTGTGTACATAATATACTTACTGAATTGATATTCCACATCATCATAATGCCTATCATATTAATTAAATCCGTCATCTATGGTCAGTTGTCAATAGTAGCGAGCACGGCCAACAACGATTGGTAAGAAATATTCTAACCGTCACACAATGGAATAGCTGAAATCAGCGGTTGCAATTACATCAAACATTTATCGATTTTTAGTTCCATACAGACATGTTAATAAAAATAAGTTTAAAAAATGTTCCAAATGTCACATATTTATATTAGTACAAAAATTTTAAATTGAAAAATACAAGATAAATTAAATCAGCCAAAATGCTCACTTCATTTCAAATGCAAAATTTATCAACCATTGGGTATTCAGATCGCAAACCAAACACGGGTAAAGCCATTTCAGGCAACGTTTCAATTCTGAATAGTGGTCTTACACAAGGACCATATTGAGAGTATCTCCCACTCTGGGGCAGCAAATACAATACATTTCATTTTTAATTATTTAATTATGAAAAAACACAAATTTATCAAATAAAATTCTGAGCTTTAGTCGAGAGCCTTACCCCTCGACCACGGAGGCTGTCACTGTACGTAATTTAATTTAATTTTGCAAGAATGTCCCCAAGTTGTTATTCCATATATAGTAAAGTAAAATAGTGATAAGAAAATAATTTTTAAAGTACTCACAGGAACGAAACAACGGTACAAATATACAGTTATCTCTGCCTCTTCTGCCTTCCACTTTGCCAGCGACTATGAGTTTCTCCAAGTTGAAGTCCTTAAAATATTTCTAAATATGTATTTTTCGTGTTTGAAAAATGATCTTCGTATTGGGATAAAAATCCTGGAATAAAAATTTGCTTTGTGCAGGCCAACAAAATGTGAAAAGCATTGCTTCTCCTGATATTTCGACTGCGAGATAATACACTTTTCGTTGATAAATGTTTTCTTAAACCAATATTTTTGGTTTCCATATAAACTTTAATACTCATGCACCATGTCCAGATAATACGTGGTGGATGTTCCAGGTTATTTATGTTTCTTGTATTTCAGGTGTCCTTGGTCTCGCCGCTTGGTACATGGTGTTCCCCATCCACTTCCTGTGCCGGAAGACGATCCCGGACTGCAAAACCGTAAAGTACTGCAACTGGTATCCCTTCACCTTCATCACCTCCATCATGTGGATTTTCTTCTACTCCTACATTATGGTCTGGATGATTACCATTATTGGTAAGTTTAATGGTTTTTCTGTTTATTGTTTTTAATTTTTTGAAGAATTGCGAAACCTGAACTTTTTATTTTTATTTATTAATCTATGTAAATTTGTTTCCATTGGGTTTTTCGATGCCTGTCTCACTGTCCTGTCGAAACAGTTATATCCAATGCTTATAATTCATTTCTTTATATCTTGGTGATCGCAAATGTGGGAATGGGACACAACAAAAAGCTAGATAAATGGTACCTTGGAAATGAGGCTAACTAATTTCGGTTTTTGACGCAAATAAAACTCTTTTTAGTGTGTACTTTTTTTTTACCGTGTACTTCATCATATTCCTGAGGCAGGGTGTGAGGGTTTTTCATCTTTTGTGGCCTATATTTTATAATTTAAGAGGGGTTGTTTAGACTCAATGGGAAATTTGTCATTTTTAAACCAAATTCTAGAAGTACGAAACATTTTTCAAAAAAAAAAAAATGATTTCGAAAGATTGTTGTGTTATCTGGTAAAGCGATGTTTTATATTTTTTTAAAGTTTGAATATTTTTAATAAAAGAAAAGTTATACTGTTTTTCAAGTCAGAAATATTATCGTACAAGACAGAATTCATACCATATAATCATACAATATTAGAAATCAATACATTATCTGGTAATGCCAGGTTTCACAATTTTAATTTTAGTTCAAATAAAGTCTTTAAAAAAAACCAGGCACTTGTCTCATGTCGAAAATTGGTCTATTTGTTTATTTATTTGCACATATAATTCAGATTTTTTTAAACACATATTTTGATTAGACATTATTGAAAAATAATAAATTGTTTTAAAGAAAAATAATTTTAGGAAATATATGTTTTTAATTAATTTACCAACTCGAGTTTGGTCAGCTTTATAGCAGCGGAGAACATAATTTCCAAGCCAATTCATTCCGGCCTGAACCGCGGCCTAGGGAGGCAGGGCCGGATCTACGAAATCTGGCGCCCTGTGCAATAGGTATCGATGGCGCCCCCCCCTACATTTTTATTTTGATTAAAATTCTTTTTTTAAAAATTATTTGGATTAAAATCCCAATTTTTTAATTTTTTTAATTTAATTATTTTTTTTACACTAATTTATCAAATAAAATCAAGACATATAAAGGGTGTAACTTTTCCAAGTGACCTGGCGGTAACTCTCATACTAGTTTTTTAAAGAGAGAATCGCCAGGAGCCCTATACTCTCTGAATCTATTGGGTAAACATAAAATTATGGTGATCCACAGTACTTTTATAACCTATAACAGCCAATAGAAATTTAGTTATAAATTAAAAAATCTAATAAGAATATATCCTCAAATTTGTACCTTGCATTTCCCTTGTGTTGAGCGAACAAACACCAAATTGAGCAAACAAACACCATACAAACACTAAACACTGACGTATGGTATCAACGGCTTACGTAAGACGCTTACACTGACACCGTAAAAAAACAAATCTAATAGAAATTAATTATACATTTAACGAACTTCAAATAATATGTCCAATCAATGATGAAACTGTCAACACGTTCCAACCTGCAAATCCTGCAAACCGTGCGATATTTTTGTTAATGGGATTTACTGAAGATTTCATAAGAAAATGGTCTTTAACTAGAGACTTAAATCTTACAAAATAAAACAATAGCGAGCGTACGCTAACAAAAATTGTCAACATTTTGAAAGGCGAAAGTCGGTTTGTTTGATTCACTAGAACAAAAATACGGCGCTGTGATTGGTTATTGAATTTGGATCGCACCCATTCGTCGTAAAAGACGGTAAAAGATATATGGAAAAATAGATCTTACTTTTAAACTAAATATATGGAATTTGTAAAAAAATTCTGAAACTGACTATAAATTCGTAAGCCGTTGATACCATACCGCATGCGCTTTCTGTTTCTTTGGAAAGTGTTGCTAGAGCGTAATAATTATTTCGTACTATGGGTAATTTTTAAACGATTCAGGGAATATTATAACAAAATTTTAATACAATATTTATTTTCTCACGGCGCCCCTTTGGAGTTGGCGCCAGGTTTTTGCACGTTTTTGAACGTATGGCAGATCCGGCGCTGTAGGGTGGTCGTCTGCGACGTTCTTCCTAGCAAAATTATGATGTTATCATTTCGGTAAAATTGGTCACAAAAGATCTAAATATGAAAATTTTCACCTTGGAATATAAGTCAAAACATTAAAAACTTATTTGCATTTTGAATAAAAAAATAAAGATTTTATTGTTTGACCCAGACGCGAGCGATAGTAGGATAATAATGAAATCTATCTAGTTCTAAAAAAGTCTGTTTGCGAGAGCTAACGTATGAGCGCTGGTAACAAATCGGAATTCTGGTTCCTTGGTAATACACACTTAAAGCAAAAATCAGAAATCTAATTCACATCCGTACATTATAAATGTATGCCATACCTTTTGTAAAAAAAAAATAAATCGAAATAATTTTGTATTTTAGCCTTAGATCCAAAAAATAAATTTTGTATGAAACAGGCTCCGCAAACGTTCCTCTTAACACTAGAGTACACGCGTATTATTTTTGTCCATAATTTCGGTAAATCTTGTGATGGAACTTCGAGTCTCTAGCTAAGCTCCGATTGGTTATTGCTCGACGCATTCAGTGTGGCGTGAGCAATCGACGCTGGCGCACGTGCGAAAAATAACGATTTAAAGTTGTTGGGCTACGTATGTAACCCATGCGTACACTGCCGGAACACAAAGAAAGCTTGCTCGAAATGCTACAGGCGTGTATGTAATGATCACCAAATTTTAATTTGTCCTTCGTGTAATGAAATTTAAAAATAAAGTTTTTAAAAAATGTAAGAATTAAACCAAAAGTTGATTGATCTCAAATAAGTAAAAATTATGTCATTTTTTTAGAGAAGTCTGAAGTTTTGTTAATATTTTAAGTTTAAGTTAAGAGAAGATATATATATTTTTTATTTCGGTTTACTTAATAAATGTTTATCTACCGGTTTATTTCAATTTAAAATGGGCTACAAGTGAAGCCCATGCGAGCACTCGTGAACGTTTTAGAGGCGCGTGTACCGTAGTGTTAAGAGAAACGCAGGTGGCGTTTTGTTCAAACAAGCATATTCCCTAATTTCCTCCCTGGATTTTGACACCAGCTCAGTGATTCTGTATATTTTGTGGAATCTTTGTGAGATAACAGACATGATCTCTTGTCAGATTTGTGAAATTTTTTATATTTACTTATCACATATTTTAGTTTAGATAATTTTAAACATTATTTATTCATTTAATGTGCGTTGAACGTAAAAAAAGCAAATAAATAACACAAATCTGACTGGAGATCACATCCGTTATCTCATAATGATCCCGCAAAAGATATAGAATCGCTTTATTGGGCAAATTTAAAAAAATAATATGTAGAGAATGTAACTACTAAGAGATGTCTCTATCGTTGTTTTTTTTAATAAATTGCTTCTTGTAGGAGTTAACCCTCCAAAAATACATAAATTTGATATATTAAAAAAACATAATGTACCTACAGACAATATTTTCATCTAATAAAGTTGGTAAAAAAAATCTTAAAAATCGGTCCAGTTTTGAAGGAGAAAAGAAGGCAATACAAAACCTCGATTTTGACTATTTTATTTAGGTATAATCATCCTGAGATGCTTTTTCGTAAGTTGTTTTTGTGGTATTACACCGTGTTGCACTACCTCCTTCGTTACATTTCGAACAGTGTTACAGTGTCCATCATCAGGGCAGATGTGTCATCATCTCACATCTACCCTGATGGTAGACACTGTAACATAACACCCCAAAAACAACTTACGAAAATACTTTTATTTATTTATTAAGTTTTTATTCCAGCAAGACTGGGAGGGTAGTGCAATCCCAGTCTGCCATATTACATAAACAACTATAAAAGAAAAAAAAGAGTTTAAATATTAGGTAGGTACCTAATTAAAGCATAAAATGAAAACAAAATTCATCACACAAATAACAAAAAACTAACTTTTGGCCGTGAAAATCTAAAAGCTTATCTTCAAACCGTCTTCTGGCTAGTCACGTCATGCTAATATTCTATGTTATTAAAGGAAGCACCCTTGGAATTCCTGACACAGTGATGGGACTGACTTTCGTGGCGGCAGGATTCTCCGTTCCTGATGCTTTGAGCAGTATTGCAGTTATCAAAGAAGGGCAAGTTTCATTCAAATGCTTTTTTCCAGTTTTGCGACTCAAGAAATATAATTTGATCCCCTTTATTCTCTCCTCTCCCAGTCCTGTCGGAGTGATAGTATTTATGTAAAAAGCGAATTTCAATATTGAGAGCTTTTATTATTACTGTAATGACCCACGTTTACTGTACCGTGACATCAAAAAGCGCAATAAACAAACATTCCTTATCACTATAACGTTGCAGCTCCTTATTACACATTATATAATGATGAGACACACAAAATACGTTTGTCTGTTTCCTCCAAACAACTAGTTTTTTTCCTTTATAGGAAACAGATACATGTATTTTATTACGGCGACAGGAATGGCGTTTCATTTTCTTTATGCATTATAATGATTGTATGTTTCCTTTAAGGGGTGCAGACATACGTTTATCGTTTGTCTCATTTTCGACTATTGCTATTTAGTGTCTGTTCACGCCTTTATTGTTACATGTTGCCTTTTGGAACAACCTATTGGGTGCCCTCTGTCTCAGTTCAAATAAAATCACCGCACGGGGCACAAGTCCTAACAATCGCATCGCTTTGTAATTAATAATCACACCGCAGAACTCATAAACCGCAGTTTAATACGCAAAAATATTGCTTGCTTACCATTAACTCCACAAATCAAATATGTATCACCAATTTCCCTTCCTCATGTTTCCAAACTAACAATTACCTTCCCGGTGACATAAACTCAGTGCATGGAGGGTGTACAGCAGTTTGGAGATATTGGTAAGTCAACTCCAGAAATATAATAAAATAGATAAGAACAGTATCGAAGAAAGAGTTGCAGCGTTATATGTTTAAGTACAAAAGCAAAACCACCGGCGCAATGAAGTTTGATGTTTTTAAATTTTTATAATTTTTTTGGAACATTTATTCAATACAATATTTCCCCTCAGGGCCTATGTCATCTTTGAGAATGCTGTGTGGAGGGTTTTTTTAGGAAAGGAAGTTCTGGGAAGGAAAAAGGTATAAGGGGTGGGTATGAATCTGGGGGGTCAGTGTGTCCAGGAGTGACGGACGTATGAATCCATCCCTCCCACTGCCATGCAAGGCGATGTTCCGAGAGAGTACAGTTAGAGAAGTCAAAGGGACGCCCTCAAACATTCTCTCCCGATCCAGACTTTTATGCAACTAGTGGGCAGACGTATCCGCCGCCAAGACCCGGACAAACCTCACCCCATGAACCCGGGCGCCCCTTCTAAGTCACCAAATGTAGCGAAACACTTGGGGTGACCTATGGCAGAGGTGTTGAATTCACTCACACTTCAATATTATTTTTGTAATTATATTCCATACTTTAAAAATCATCTTCACGGCTAGTATATTGTAGGGATCTACGGAGACGTCACGATGCGGTGTGTGAGAGAGATGCAAGAAAATCGTCACGGTAATAATAAAAGCGCTCATTCCCATTCAGTTGTGAATGATGAATACTTGGAGCAGGTGGATAAGTTTGTTTATTTGGGAAGTATGTTTACGAGAGATGGGAAGGCTGTTAGAGATTTTGAAAGAATGGAGGACTGAAAGCCGTTGGCACCAACAGAAAGCTGTCCAAAGAGCGAAGCTAGCCGTCCATAATGGATTACTGGTACCTACCCTGATGTATAGCAGTGAGGCATGAAACTGGCAGAGAAAGGATGAAAGTAGACTGAATGCTGTAAAAATGAGATCCCTGAGGCATATGTGCGGTAAAACCATATACGATCGTGTGAGAAACTTGGAGATCCACAAAGATTAAGAAAGGAATGCTCCAATGGTTTGGGCATGTAGAGCGAATGAATGAGGAAAGGAGTGTAAGGAAAATATATGACATAAATTGAATGGTAGAAGGAGTCGGGGACGCCCAAGAAAGACATGGCATGACCAAGTGAATCAGATACTTGAGTCGGGCCATGTCAAGAGTCAGAATAATAGAAGAGCATGTATGAGACGATGTATGAATGTGAACGAGGCAAGGGGTGTGTGCCAAGACCGAGTTGATTGTTGGTTCGTCCTCTCTGCCTACTCCTGCGGAGAAACGGCGTGATGCTTAGTTAGTTAGTCTCACTCCAACATTAAATAATTTGTTACATCCCTTTCTGCAGATATGGTAACATGGCTGTGTCCAATGCTGTTGGGTCCAACGTATTTAATATTCTAATCTGCCTCGGACTTCCTTGGTTCATCCAAACCGCCATCATCAAACCAGGCTCCTACGTCAATGTCATTAGCAAAGGTAATTTGTGTTTTCTTTTTATTTTGAAAATCCTTGTTAACGGGCCTTTAGTTATAATCTGTTTAAAGTCTGTCCCCATGAAAAATGGTGGATTATTTAAGCAGAACAAAATTTTTAATATTAAAACAAAATCGTGTTACCTGACGAACCCAGGATATCTGTCTTACTGGGACAACGCTCTAACCACCTACAATGGAAGATGCTCCGAGGAACTAGCATCATTGATCCCTTCGGCACCGGTGCATAGTCGGGAAACAAGCAAAACGCGTGCCCAACATTTGCACACAGTTGACATTTGTCACATGAGAACGGGTCGTTTCTTCGACTCGTTCTTGTGTTCAACAGCTCGGCTGTGGAATGATTTGCCGGCCTCTGTGTTTCCTCCTTCCTACAACATGGGTCTCTTCAAGACCAATGTTCATTCCTTCCTCTCCTCAAAGAGACCCTCCACACAGCATCCCAGATGACATAGGCCCTGAGGGAAATTATTTTCCTCAGGGCCTCCTGTGTGGAGTTAATGTAAAAAAAAAAAAAACCACAATATTATTATTTCACACAGAAGGCCCTGAGGAAAATAATTTCCCTCAGGACCTATGTCATCTGAGATGCTGTATGGAAGGTCTTTTTGAGAAGTGGAAGGAATGAACATTGGTCTTGAAGAGACCCATGTTGTGGGAAGGAGGAAACATAGAGGCAGACAAATCGTTCCACAGCCGAGCTGTTGAACACAAGAACGAGTCGAAGAAGTGACCCGTTCTCATGTGACATACGTCCATATGTTGGGCACGCATTTGGCGTGTTTCCTGACTATGCACCGGTGCCGAAAGAATCACTGACGCTAATTCCTCGGAGCATCTTCCATTAAAATACTGGTCGAACAAGGATAGCATTCCCACCCGACGCCTGTGCTCTAAAGATCGCAATCCGTCTGTCAAGATGGGAGAATCTATCAAACAGACTGCCCATTTCTGCACAGATTCGAGGGTATTCTTCAGGTATTTTGGAGCCCATAGGTGGCTGCCAAATTCATATTTACACTGTCAGTTTTATTGATTCGTGCGTCAATTTTTCTTGTTACAATTCCAGGTCTGATATACCCTACTCTCACTCTCCTATGCACCGTGATCTTCCTAGTATTCGCCACTCATCTCAATGGATGGAAACTTGACAGGAAGTACGGCATCATCCTCATGATCTGTTACCTGATCTTCATCATCTTCGCCTCTCTCTATGAGCTAAACATCTTTGGCTACCGTCACTTACCACAGTGCCAGAGCTTTTACTAAACTGGAACCATGTAATCTGATTACAATAATTTTCAAATGATAAATTTCGACAAGTTGAGATCGAGGCAACCAATTTTGAAAGATTTATTTCACTTTTTCGTTGATCATTTTTGTCAACGGTAAAAATAGTATGTAATGTTAGTTCCTTCATACGAACTTGAAGAAATTTATTAGATCATGTAAACTGAAAAATACAAGGTGGCGCAAAATTAATCATCCTATCGGAAGATGTTATAATTTTTGCAAATGGCGTCGTATGTCAATCATATTTGACACTGTGAACTAGACAGCTGCAGAATACAAACAAACAAGCAATGGAGCGCTATACTCCGCAAGAGCGTGGAATAATTGTGTCGATTTTAGCTATAACGCTTTTAGCGATTTTGTGTCGAAAGTCATCATAAGCGACGAGGCGCATTTCCACTTAAGCGGTTACGTCAATAAGCAAAATATTCGTTTCTGGGGCACTGAAAATCCAAGTGTGATGCCCGAAGAGCCATTCCATCCACTCAAAGCCACTGTGTGGTGCGGCGTTCACGCGGGAGGAGTGATTTTTTGAGGACGCCATTTGCGTTACGGTAACTGTTACTGGCGAACGCTAAAGGGCCATGATAAACGGCTTCTTACTGCCGGAATTAGGTGAGCGGGGCTTGGTGGTCATGTGGTTTCAACAAGACAGTGCAACCGCACACATAGCACGAGCCACAATGGATATTGTGAAGGAAACGTTTCCTGGTCGCGTAAACTTCGGTTTTGGCGATTTGGCATGGCCAGCAAGATCGCCCGATTTAACCATCCCAGACTTCTTTCTTTGGGGCTACTTGAAGTCGGGGGTTTATGCCAAAAAGCCTCAGATAATCCGCAGCCCTTAAGGAGAATATTTGACAGTTATCACCAGAAATCTTGCGGAAAGTTATGGAAAATGCGATAAAACGGGCACAAATGTGTATTAACACTGGCGGCAGCCACTTGACGGATATCATCTTTTCCACTTAATTGTAAAAGTCCAAATTACTAAAAATTATTTTTTATTATTTAGTAAAAAAGTTATTCAAAAACAAAATTGGATGATTAATTTTACGCCACCCTGTATTTGAAAGTGAATTTTTATACAAAACTAGCTGGTCCCGGCATGCGTTGCTATGCCATTTAATAAAGAATTTTTTTTTTATTTTTATTATTATAGCGACTATATACAAAAATTTTACATACAAAATGAAATTTGAAATTAAGTACAAAATATTGTATTTCTTAGTCCTCCTCACTAGGGGGTCCTGTGCCGAGGAGGACTAAAGTTATTTAAATATAGTTCATTTGTCTTCTATGTCGGTTTTAGCGTCTTCGCTAGGGTTTTCTCATTGACCTCTTTAAGCCATATTTTTATTCTTGATTTGTATTCAATTGGATTTTTTATTAGTTTTATGTCTTGGGGGAGGATGTTATGGAGTTTTGTTGCAAAGTATGTATAGTTTCTTTGTCCAAATGTGGTTTTATAATATATTATAATTGTTTCTCCCTGAGTGTCCTTTCCCGGTCCCGTTCCCCTTCCGCCTCCCCTTCTTCTCCTGCGTCCTCTTCCCCTCTCGCGTTCCCACTCCGTCACCTCCACCTTCCCTCTCCCCACTCCACTCCCCCCCCTCCCTCCCTCCTTCCCCCATCCCGCGAACCCCTCTCCCGAGTTTCCCTTTTTTTAGCTATTCATTTTTGTATATAAGATGAATATAAAAGGACTAAGTACCTTTTAAAGATCATTAGAGATTATAATGATAATATTATAATTTAAAAACAGATGAGGCAAAAAATGACAACATTGTGTGAGTCAGAAGTCTCGATAATATACATGACATTAAAAAAAAAAAAACCTGAAGAAATCATTAAAACACAATTTTACCTACTACTGCTTAATGGCAATTTCAATTTGGGAGGCGGGTATGGGTACAGCCAACCATTTATTGGATAACCAACACTTCTGCCGTAGGTCATCCCAAGTGGTTCGCTATGCTTGGTGGCTTAGCAGGGGTGCCCGGGTTCATGGAGTCAGGATTGTCTAGATCTTGGCGGCGGAAGCATCTGCCCACCAACTGCGTGCAGGCCGGATCGGGAGAGATTCATTGATGGAGATCTTGTGACCTGTCCAGCAGGATTTGGACGAAGGGATGAATTCGTTCATCCGTCACTTCTGGACTGAACCCCAGATTCCTACCCACCCCTCATACCTTTTTTCTTCCCAGAACTTCTTCTCCTTCCTTTCCCTAAAAAGACCCTCCTCCCAAAGATGACATAGGCCCTGAGCGGAATTATTTTCTTCAGGGCCTCCTGTGTGGAGCTAATTTGAAAAAAAAAAGTTTATTATACTTTAATGCCAAGCATAAAATATTATAAAAAGCATTTTAACCCATCGACTGAATAAATAATTACCAGTAATGTATTAACGGTAAAGCAAGCTCTTTCGTTTATTATTTTTACTTTTTAAAGGTAGGTATGTTTACCACTAACTTATGAAAAATTAGCGAGAGAGGTCAAAATAGACATAACAAGGTGTGTGCACCCTCTTATACTCACTTTATTTATGGTCTCGATGTGTGGCACCTCCAGTACTTGCTCATTGACATTTGGGCATTGGTTACATTGCGAGCCCTGCAATATTTTGGAATGCAACAGTTGTTGACCCTGCAGAGATTCAAATCTTTGTGGAGCAGCCGAGAGCTTTGGGCGGTCCTCTCAACCGCAACACGGCGGATCATTTTTGAAGATCGCCACAATCGTGATTGTGAACCTTGGACATGATACTCGCCATCTTGGGAGCTGACTGGAATCATCCTGGAGGGATGATTGGCATCGAGAATCATCCACCTCTCCTGCTTCTGAAGGGTCCTTTTGGCTGAGAGCCAATTCTCTGCAGTTCAGCTATTTTCACGATGTGAGATTCGTTTTACAAAAGGAGATTTTGTCGCTTTCATTTCATTATCAACACAAATTATTTAACCTAAGCAAGCCCTTACCAGACCGCCTTAGTTTTCAGGATGTCGTTTTTCTTTATTTACTTTTGTGTTTCTAATACCTTCTTTTCTTTAAAAATTTATAACCTATACCTTACATCTGCCGTGTGAGTCAATCTTGTTTTTAATAACTATGTATATTGTTGCCACCTCATCCACGGTAACACTCTACACAGGAGGCCCTGAGGAATATAATTCCCCTCAGGGCCTATGACATCTTTGGGGATGCTGCGTGGAGGGTCTTTTTAGTAAAGGAAGGAGAAGAAATTCTGGGAAGGAAAAGATATCTGGGGGTCAGTGTGTCCAAGAGTGACGGATGTATGAATCCATCACTCCCGCTGTGGTGCAAGGTGATATTCTGAGAGAGTCATGCTGGATAGGTCAAAAGGTATTCCTGAATCAGTCTCTCCCAATTCGGCCTAAAACGCAGTTGGCAGGCAGACACATCCGCCGCCAAGACCTAGACAAAACTTACCCCATAATCCCGAGCACCCTAGTAGTCACCAAACGTAGCAAACTACTTGGGGTACCTATGGCAGAGGTGTTGATTATCCAGTAAATGTTCCCGGGGCGGAGGTACCGTACTGGTACTGTACTGAATCCACCAAAGTTAAAGGAGATTAACCTATATGTCCCTAACGCGTATACTCGTGGGAGATCCCACGCACTTTTTTATGCTCAGAAAGCGAGAACTGCTTCCTTTCAGAATGCGCCATTAAACATAGCAATTCAACTGCTTAATGATTTTGCATTGAGCATCGACATCTTCAACGTCACCTGCAGAGAGTTCAGTAACTATCTTTTGACATACATCTCAATATAGTGAAACTGCCCCCTTGGACTTTTTTCTCTTAAATTTTGTAATCTTCCCTGTAATAATTTGGTGTATAACTGTTTTATGGAGAACCTGAAAAAATAAATAAATACCAATCTCCCAAATATTTCATTCTACATACGAATACGCAACGCTGTATGAGATGAAAATAATTAAACGATAGATTCAACATTATTTATTGCATTCTTTATTTATTATTTCACTAACATCGATATGTAATAATGTTATTATCAATGATTATTCCTCCATTATTAGTGATATGGTTACAAAACTCTTCCTAATTAACTAACAATAAAAACATATTTTAATCACATACATTTAAAAAATCAATAAAGTATAAAAATTGTTAAAAATGACTAGATTTTAAAAACACGGTTTTAGTATTTTTAATGACTAGAAAAATGCTACTAAATTGTAAAATATAAACATGTTATTACTGTAATATTACATAGCAAATAATCTTAGGTAAGTAATTTACTTAAAATTATTCTTAACTGCTATTTTACTTCTCTTATGCTGCGTATAAACAGGAGAAGACACGCACGAGCCGAACCACCAATTATAGGAAAGGAACGAAGCAATCGCTAGCGACGCTTACCGCCGTTACCAGCCTAACAATTTAAAGAGTATTTCGACTAGGTCGCCTACATAAAAACATTCATTATTTTATACAAATCAACAAACTGTGTAGTTACAAATCTATCATATTACACATCTGCCCTGATGATGTCACTCTATAAGGGGGCATACATTAATTACGTGAGCAGTTTTCTTCCAATCTAGATCCCCCCCTCCTTTGGTGAGATAAATTTGGGCCACTTCGTATATTCTTTTTAGGTAACGTCTTGCTGGACCCCCTCCCATTTTGGCCTCACGTAATTAATGTACTCCCCTAACACGGCAAAAGACCCAATATATTCCGTTCAGATTAATACATTGCCTACAAGTGATGAAATGAAATTAATCAAATTACTGAGAATTATATACATATGTTATAGTTACATATTATCTGTCATCAGTGCAAAATAAAATATTTTGCATATTACCTTCTCCGTGGTGGTACCTGCACAGAAATTCGTAAATCTGCAATGATGTCATCTACCATTTTTTTTATTTTAATGAAAATGTATTGTGTGTATTTAAAGAGTTAATAATGACACTAAAAACAGTTTTTCATTACTGTTTATTTAAAATGACAAAGTTTTGAGCTTTCAAATCACTTTGAAAGGCATACAAATACAATATTAGATAGCCACTGGAGCGACAATGCAATTTAAAACTATTTTCCCGATTGCTCGTGATAAATATTATAATATCTTAAACTTCTTCTAAATTACACAAATAAGGGAAAATTATAAATATTATAATATCTTAAACTTCTTCTAAATTACACAAATAAGGGAAAAAAAGACAAACGAGGTCTTTTAAATATTGCCACATTGTGGCAAAAAGCGCTCGTGGTTAAAATCACCAATAAAATATTGTATTTGCAATATTTGAAAACATTGAGCGTTTATACAAACAAAACTGTATGAACGGGCACAAACAATTAATTCATCTTAATATTTTAATTAGTAAAGCAACCACCATAACACGGACGACCGCCATAACCATCAAAGCAATGAATACAGACAAAAATAAAATAATTTAATGCCATCTATCAAACAGAAAGTTTAAATATCCTTTAGGCGCCGAATTTCTTGATCGGTGTGGAATCAAAAAACTGTCAGCTCTTTGAAAGAGAATTGCAAATAATGCAGGAGAATGCACAAATAACGTTTTCTAATTTGATTTTCAACAAAAACATTAACTTATACAACAAGCCAAAAACATGATTCAAAATGACATCAATGCGTCTGTTCTCTCACTATTCAATGCAGCCAACCATAATATGATGTATATTCTGCCACAAACCCCCTCTCAATTTTGTAACCTAACAAAACCAAGTTTTAACCGGGGGTTCCGTTACATCTTCCCAATCCACGCACTTCCCATTTCTCTCCTGATGTCAAAAACCATTACCGCCTTTCCCCAGACTCCCGTTATTATTATTCATGGCTCCGTTATTAACAATGATCCCGTTAGTTCGCCTTTTCGCCAGCAATAACTCTTGCTGTTTGATCGGCACATAATCCTCGTCGACGGAATTCGCTGCATTATCCGGCGACATTAACAAATCATCCATCAGCATTCTTTCTGGCAGCATGCAATTGTCCATATTATAGTTTCGGTTAACGATGTTCGCCTCGTTCAAAAGTTGGAGCGATTCCTCCAGGGTCCGTGCGCGGTTCTTTTTGCTGGCGAGGTCCTCATCTATTGCGTGGCGATGGCGGAGAACCAGGCTGTTGGTGTTGGAGCCGAGATAAGGGGGTGGCTGGGGGCGATTGTAGTCTACGTCCAGGTGAGGGTTGGAGCGAGGCTTCGCCAGACTGTTGTTTGGGCTGTGAAAATTAAAAAAGCACTGTTAATAAATGTTGATTGAGAACTAAAAAAAATCATTTTAGCATTTGGTAAAAAACTCGGAGCATCGACCTACAGCCTTACCTAATTATTATAGCTCCCGTAGTAAACACTTAGGTTATAGGCCCTACCTTCTGTTTAACTTATTCATTTAACAGTTGAGTGCCGCCACTCTGGGATCCATTTATTGGATAACCAACACCTGTCTTAAGTCACTCCAAGCGACAAGCTATGTTTGGTGACTTATCAGTGGTGTCCGGGTTAATGGGGTGAGGTTTGTCCAGGTCTTGGCTTGGTTACCCACCTACTGTGTCGCAGGCTGGATCAGGAGAGACTAGTTGAGGGAGAACTTTTAACCTCTCCAGCAGGATTCTCTCGGAACTGCCTTGCACCAGGTACATCCGTCGCTCCTGGACACACTGACCTCCAGATTCCCTCATTTTTCATTCCCAGAACTTACTTTCAATACATAATACAGTGCTTTAGTTACCACTAGCTTCGTGACTAAATGCTGGCACTGTCTGGACAAGGCATTAGTGAACTGAATGTTTTTTCGATCGCTTCACATTTCCTACAGCCATCATTGATGTGTTAACTGGCCAACAGCCGGATATGTCTCCTGAGGTGGCAGTCTCCTATTATTAGTCCCGCTAAGGGAGTTTCTATCCATTTCGAGTAGCTAAATAAAAGAACGTTCAGTGCAGCCAACATAAAAAGTCATTATGTGTGTCGTTGCTTATCCAGAATATATAATGTGAGATATCAGCCCTATTCCCCGCCAGCGTCGGTCTTATCCATTGCTTTATCTTGAATTTCCCGCCATTCCTCTGCAATTCCCTTCAGCTGTCAATTGTCGCCGTGCAGTTGGCATCTTGAGATGCCGTGTTAATTCAATTTTGGCGTTGTTTCGCCCACGTCCGGTCGAAAAATTTTTCGTTCGTAATTGTTTTAACGAAAATAATATCTGTTGCTACCCGCAAATTCCGTAATTTTATGAAAAATTAGTGCAAGTGATTAGTGCAAACATTTTTGACAGATTAGCGTATTCCTACTACCTACGCTATATAAATCTGCGTCGCCCGTTCTCGAAAACGGAAGGACGCCGCGGCGATTAGCAATCGCTTCTCGGCCTGTTGGCTAAGATAAGTGTATTATCAGCTTAATATCTGATAGTTCCCGCAATACGGGACCAGTTTATTAAACTGGTTTTTTGAATGTGACGGGATGTTCGGGGCTTGCTCCACTCCTGTCACGTGTTGGCCCAGCCGGCATTGCCGCTGGGAGCGACTCATTTATATCCTTACTAAAGATAAATTAAGCTGAATGTATTGTCTTACGTAATTACCTGATTTATGGATCAATTGTAGACACATTTAACCATTTTTCCACCTTTGGAATTTAAGTAATCGATATTTTTTGAATGAAATATGACCATCGGCGATGTCATATTAAAATACTCAAATTACAAATACGAAATCATGACATTCATGTTCGTTTGATAATCGTTTGACGCAATTTGATGTAGTTAGACTTATCTATAATTCAGCTTTATTTATAAAAGTTTGGTCCTGCTTTTGACAGTTTCAAGCATGTTACAAACTCGGGCGAGTGGGCCAATGTCCGCTATGCATCTGCTAAGGAATATTTGGCTGATCCAGGCTTCAAGGAGCTGGAGGTAAACTGCGAGGTGCTGGCATTTGTCACCGCCTCACCAATATTTACGGCCATGGAAAAGATGCTGGCATTGCATGCCTCATTGAAGCAGAGAGTGCTTTCAATAGGCTCTCCAAAAAACTTATCAAATGGGAAAGCAGTTCAGAAGGTTCCCTGTCAGGTCTTTACAGGAACAATGGACAGCTGTAAGATTGGAGTGGAACGGAGGCTCTTCAGCAGAATTCCTCCTTCTACCACTCATCCTTTTGGGGAAGAAGCACTTTCTGCCCAGTTGCAGAAACTAGGTGGTGTAGCAAAGTGCTTTAGTCCAGTGCGTCTACCTCAGGGTAACCACTCGGCGCACAACCGCCCTTCATCTAAGGAGGTTGTTGCCTTTCCCCCAAGCAGACATCAAAGGAAAGGATGGCATTTCCCTTGTTTCCCCGGCGGGCAGACCACGGGTGAAACCCCCCATATTCCTCCCGTATGAGGGGTAAGGGGAGGGAACAGAAGCGTGGCGCGAGGGGGCAGACCTCTCGTGGCCGCTTCAACAGGTGCCGCGCACAACCGCCCTTCAACATCTAAGGAGGTTGTTGCCTTCCCCCCAAGCAAACATCAAAGGAAAATATGGCATTTCCCTTGTTTCCCCGGCGGGCAGACCACGGGTGAAACCCCCCATATTCCTCCCGTATGAGGGGTAAGGGGAGGGAACAGAAGCGTGGCGCGAGGGGGCAGACCTCTCGTGGCCGCTTCAACAGGTGTCGCGCACAACCGCCCTTCAACATCTAAGGAGGTTGTTTCCTTCCCCCCAAGCAAACATCAAAGGAAAATATGGCATTTCCCTCGTTTCCCCGGCGGGCAGACCACGGGCGAAACCCCCAATATTCCTCCTGTACGAGGGGTAAGGGGAGGGAACAGAAGCATGGCGCGAGGGGGCAGACCTCTCGTGGCCGCTTCAACAGGTGACTATCAACCATTTCGGGCGGGTCAACTAGACTACAGGATTATTGGAGAGAGTGGCAGGCCTTAGGTGTCCCAGAGACCATCTTACATATGATAAGACGATACCGCATACCATTCATCCAAGAGCCCTCGTTGATAAGTCCAAGCCAATCTTCCGCAAGGAGGTTCAAAACGAAAGTAATCCCGGAAATGACAATGATGAGAGATGGTACATGGAAAGAGCTGACGACAATGCCACCTTCCTATCAACACTTTTTCTGGTTCAAACGAGTGAAGGCTCGAAACAGTCGATCTTCAATTTAAAAGCTATCACAAATTGGATTGCAGAAATCCTGCGTAGACAGGCTATCAGGATCATTGTGTACCTAGACGACTTTCTCCTGGCTCATCAGACCAGAGAGATCCTCAGTCAAGCTTGAGAAGCTCTTTAATTGTTAGAGCGGTTAGGTTGGTCGGTAAATTTCCAAAAGTGTGTCCGTCAGCCAGCACAGTCAGTGGAATATCTTGGAATTGTGTAGAACCCCCATCTGAAACAGAAGTCCTTAAACAAATACAGACGCCAAGGTCTTTGGAACTCACTTCAGAGATCCGTGACAAAAGGAAGATGGACTCTGAAAGGAGCTCAGAGTATTCTCGGAAAGTTGAATTTTACTACCTTTGTGGTCCCCAGAGGTCGACTTCATACTCGGCTGATACAATTACAGTTAGTGCTGAAGCTGACCCCTCAGCAAAAGTCTCTGATAAAGAATGAGGTCTTGTCAGAAATGAAATGGTGGATGATCAACTTAGATCATGTTTCAACTCTTCATTTTCCCAGCCCAACACATTCTCTGACTACGGATGCGGCAGATCACGGCCGGGAGCCCTGATCGACTATGTACCTCTGTTGGGTTGTTGGACAGACAGTTAGAGGGGGGGATATTGCAACATGAAGGAGATGACAGCAATCTTAAATGCCTTAACGTCTCTGACTCAGAATTTGAGAAGTTCAGAACAGGACAGTCATAGCCTACTTGAGGAACAAGGGGTGCACCAAGTCGATGGGTCTCCTTCATCTAACATTTCAGATTCTTGCGCTTTTGGACAAGCACAGAATCTCTTTACAAGTGCAGTATTTGCCGGGACGCTACAATGGCCTCGCGGATTATCTATCCTGAGGGATGACATTACCAGAATGGCACCTTCTACCCCCAGCGGTAAGAGCTGTTTTTCACAAGTTAGGGGCAGTCCAGTAGTGGATCTATTCGCTCCCTCGAGGGCTCACTTCGTGGATCAGTGTGTCTCGATAGATTCCCACGACAAGAGAGCAATGCTTCACAACGTGTTCAGCAGGAGTTGGAATTTCCCCTTGGCATGGATCTTTCCTCCCCCCTGCTTAATGCCACGAGTGCTGGCACATCTGAACAAATCATCAGGGGTGTACCTGGTTGTAGCCCCAAATTGGCCAAAAGTGTTTTGGTTACCAGACCTAAAGAGAAGAGCCCTAGACCGACCTCACATAATACCCATGTTGGTCGACAACTTGATAGACTTATCGACAGGACTTCATCTTGAACAGGTCCAGAAGCTCCAACTACAGGTGTGGAAGATTAGGGGTGGAGTGAAGCTTTGAACGATTGGTCACAGCAAGAAAAAAAAAAAAAAAAAAAAAAAAAAAAAAAAAAAAAAAAAAAGCTCTATTGAATGCGGGTTGGCGCAAACCTAAGCTTACAACTTATCACATGGCATGGAAGAGCTGGAAGGAATGGTGCGCCATTAATAATACATGTCCTAATAACCCTTCGTGATCTCAGCTGGCACGGTTTTTTAGTATACTTAAGAGTGAGGAAAGGCAATACTATAGCACTTCACAAGTCTGTAGTGTCGGTTTTGTATGACCCCATAGGCGATTTGAGGATAAGTAATCATCCCTTGGTCAAGCAAGTGATGAGAGGTATAGGAACTTCTGCAAATAAGAAGCTTAGAGCATTTACTTGGGATCCAGGCTTGGTGTCTTAGCTTTGTAAGAATCCTTCAAATGACCTGACTCTTTTCGAAGCATCTCGTAGATGTTCTGTTAATTTACTTCTGGCATCAGGAAGACAAGTACAGGATCTGACCTTACTACATGCATCTTCTGATAATCTTGTTGACAATGATGATCACATTGTATTATTGCCAAATTTTTTGGTTCTAAGAAGGACACCTCTACACATAGACAGTCTGGTTGGAAGCTTTACAAAGCAGAGGATCGTAATATAGATTCCATATTCTGGTTGCGAAAGCTTATGTCTTTGGGTGAGAACAGAAGACATGAAGCTGGTGTTGAATGTCTGTTTATTTCCACGTTGGGGCCTGCAAGGCCAGCCTCGAGAACTGCTATTGGTGGATGGATTAAAACAATTTTGAAGGATGCTGGGATTGATGCCTCTCCTGGGAGTTTGAGATCAGCTGCAGCTTCAAGAAGTTGGCTGGAAGAGTGTCCTATAGACACCATTTTGGAAAGAGGAAGCTGGAGTTCAGAAAACACATTCAAGAAATATAGACAAATCAGAGGTCTCAATGTTGAGGTGCTGAATCCCCCCATTCACTCTCAGTCTTTGACCAAGTTATTGCAAGCAATACAGTAATGGTCACAATTTTGGCTTTAGAATTGTCACCAAGCGATAACAAACACTTCTCACATTATATATTCTGGATAAGCAACGACACACATAATGTTGGAGTTTTACCTACCATTAAAACTCTTATTATGTTGTCTTGCTTATCCAGAATATATTTAAGCTCTGCTTGGTGAGTCCAAATTGAATTAACACGGCATCTCAAGATGCCAACTGCACGGCGACAATTGACAGCTGAAGGGAATTGCAGAGGAATGGCGGGAAATTCAAGATAAAGCAATGGATAAGACCGACGCTGGCGGGGAATAGGGCTGATATCTCACATTATATATTCTGGATAAGCAAGACAACATAATAAGAGTTTTAATGGTAGGTAAAACTCCAACATTATGTTATTAGTAACGTTGCAGAAACACCGTTTAACTGTCACCGAAAAGAAACACGTTATTTTTATGTACCTGATTCCGGTGCTCTTAGTGCTGACGTCATCCCCGAGGTAGTTATTGAGGTTGGCAGTACTGCTGCTGGCGTGCGGACCTGTCACGTCACTGCTGAAGATGGACGACTGAACTTTGCTGTTGTCCCTCATTTTGCTACAGCCACGCCTTTAATACAATAAGGGCATAATCAATATACGTAATATGTTGCATTACAAGAAAGACCAAAACCAAAAAACTCATAAATGTGTAAGAAAAGTTACAGAGAAACAAAAAGCACACTTCAAACCGAAGAGGAAAACGTGTTGTATTGGAAGTTTTGAAAAAAACTGCCAATTTCTGAGGATTAAGACTATTACAAGGATAGTCCAATACCTGGAGGTTGCAACGGTTTGGATTCAGATACGGACCTTCTCACCCCGGTTACGTAGTAAATAAGTACTGTCGAGTTTGAGATGTGTCATCCCAGTTATAATTACCGCTTGTGCAGAGACTCGGCTCGCTGCTATCTTCAGTACAAGAAACCAAGGCCGGAGAGAGGAACGGGTTTACAGCTGTTCTGGTGAACAAACTATTGGCGCTTTGGATCGCAATATCATGGCAATCATTTTATCAAGACTTCAGATTCATCGTAACGTAACGTTAGTTTATTTATATTTCTCAGGTTACAAATTTAACTTCATTAGTTTTTGTATTATCTTTAAAATGCAATGGCGCCCTCGTTAGTTAGCACTGCACACTTGCGTTCACCTACTTGTAACATATTGTCTAACATCAATCATCTTCGATGATGATGTACGCGGCCCGAGATAATTCCTTATATTAGAGTCATCACCTTCTGTATATTATTACAAAATAATGTCCCTGTTGTCAATCGTAATAAACCCTATTTATATATTTTAATCTTTAGTCTTTCATTGACTTGTTTTATCATTAACATGCATCTACCCTTTTGCTCGAGCTAGCCACATTAAAGTATTGAGTAATGAGTTGAATAAGTAAGTATCTTTTATCAGCATTACATGTAAGTAGAACGTTTTATCACCATTACAAGGTAAGTGACAAAACAAAATTATTGAGTTAAGTAAAAAAACTCATCCTGTATGCTGTGTTACATGATCAAAAAAACAAAAAAACATGATATAAAAATGGGTTAACTTTCGATATAATTATTGATTGTTATTATCAGTGCGGTAAAAAAATTGTCTTTTTTTCATAATTACAAAATAACTTTGTGGCAATTATTTAATTAAATCAAAATAACCAAACTTGTTAACAGCACTACCTTAATATATAAAAATGAATGTTTCTTTATGTTTCCCGAATGTGTTCCTAGAACATTTATCCGATTGCTATGAAACTTTGGTGATTTGTCTTGCGCATACTCGCGAAGGTTTCTGTGTGTAATAGTGAGCTCTGGCTTTCAAAAGCCTACACCTATTGTAAAAAATTTATACAATTTTAAAAAATTGTATAAAAATTTTACAATAGTAATAATTTTAATTTTTAAAAATTGTATAAAAATTTTACAATAGGTGTCACGCGAGTTGCTTGAAAAAAGTATGTTAAATCTTTTTTATTCGTTTAGCGACAGGGGGGGAAGGCGGGAGGGGAAGGAGGGGATGTTTGCGAGAGAAGGGGAAGGAGGAGTAAACAAAATTGGTTATTTTCATTTAATTTAAATAAAAAAATATTTACAAATTATTTAAAGTATGAAGTACGAATACAATATTTTTTTTGTATAACCCGCAAAGCGTATTGTTATTTCAGCAAAAAACAAACAACATAACTGTAAATGACACTACCTTTTCTTTTCCACATAATCGGTGAACGGAAGAAACAAATTATGTAAGTACTCTACAAACTTCCTATCTTCCCTGGAAATATTAAAACAACAATAGCAACATACATTTACGAGATACAACATCGATTAATTTCAGTGATTGGATTTAACATTTCGACTCCACAAATGGAAAGCCATTATCATAAAGTTCATTAATATTTTTAACGAGAAAAATCAATGCAAATCGTTGACATTACAAACATACAGACACGTGGCAAGTAACGAATAAGCTTACGTTTCTAGTAAATTTTAAATTCAAATCTTCATTAATGTATGAAAAAAATAGGTAAATGACCAGGCAGCGTTTATGGACTTAACTTGAATATTACATTCTACAACACGGGTGTGATTGCGATGATACTACACTTGCTCGAGAGACGATGATGAGACGAAACCGGAATGCTGTACGAAATGACCTACTGCCAGTAGGTTGTTTTTCTTATACTAATGTGTTGCTAACTTCGCAAACTTACTTTAATGGGGCTGAAAATCTACAGGAAACAATTAAAATAATTGACGATTGGACGATTGAAACGTTATTCTTTGTCTTTTGCTAGTGTTTGCCATATTTGTCCGTAGAAACACTTTTCCATGACTATCGATAGCATTTTGGCAGCTATTTATGAAATTTAGTTACAGATAGCACAAACCTAACACAACGCCTGACAGTTACTAAACAGTCACTAAATCGAAAGTACGGAAATTATTGTACCTTTCACTCGCCACTTTGAGATTTTTATAACGTGCCTGTATGCATTGTAATGTCATTAATGCCAACAATCTTTTTTAGCTGTGTCAACGGATGAATAATTCAAACGAGTAAACCCCTAGAAGTAGAAAGCAAGTCTTCAAAAAAAAAATATTTTTAAAGTTTAACTGGAGTGTTAAGGACGTGTTATTACATATTTTGTTAAAAGAAATGCCAAGTAAGATAAAATTCACAAATAAAAAAAGAATTACAGCTTGTCATGGTTTAATCCAATCACTGAGTAGAGTGAAACCCTCGAACCGAAAAAAAGTAAACCTCTTAAGCGGAAAAACCTTACAGGTGGGATAAATTGTGCTATTCAGTCTTCAAGGGACCAAAAAGCAAACTTCTTAAGCAGGAAAACTTCTTAAGAGGGTTTCACTGTAATTACTAATACTAAATACAACATTGCTACTAGACAACAAAAATAATTACAGTCTTTTGACAGGTTCATTATTTGTGTACCCACATATAGTTCTATGTAATGTTTATTCTGAACAATGTCAAAGTGAAGTAAGACTGAGAAACTACATTGAATATTATGTATATCGATCGTCAAATTGATAAGTCAGACATCTCTAAAAAATCTAAATTTGAGTTGACTACGCAGTTATATGTAAAAGTTTACCCTTTAATAATAATAATAATTGGATAATTTGTAGAGCGCCGTTTTTGTGAAAAATCACCTCAAGGGGTACAATACTCAGATTACATATAAACACCACCAAATCAATAATTATAATGCATAAAAACTTGTAGTGATATGAACAAAAAAAACATATTTCTGGGTTACTAGTAGGTAATTTCTAAATGTCATACTAATGTACCGGACCATTGTGCCTCTCGGTGTTATTTTACAGCATATTTAATGTGTAAAACACAGATACATGTAAATAACATTTGATTTATGGTGAGCATTCGAATATTGCTTTGCTCATTATCTCAAAACTTAATATTTGGAGATGTCTGACTATTCAACTGGAAGATCTATACAGGGTGTCCGGGGGTAAAGTGCATTAACTTCGGGAAGTGATTCTACATGATAGTGTAAGTTAAAAATTTTAACAAAACAAAAAAAACGACTTAAAAAAATGCACTAAAAAGTAAAAAAATAATATCGTATTCTTCTACAACTTCATAATCAACTTACTTTTTCTAATCATCAATATATAGGTACGATTGATACTTTTTGAGTCGGTGTCAGTCAAGGTAGGTTTGCAACTACATACATAGTTATAGGTGAGATGTGCTTGTGTAGTACAAGCGACTTGACGAGGCGAGAGGCGAGAGCGGGGCCGCGGCGGGAGGGGAGCTGTCAAGTGAACACGCCGGGCCGGGTACCTTTGCTGACACCGACTCCAAAAGTAACAATCGTACCTACATATTGATGATTAGAAAAAGTAAGTTGATTATGAAGTTGTAGAAGAATACAATATTATTTTTTTACTTTTTAGTGCATTTTTTGAAGTCGTTTTTTTGTTTTGTTAAATGTTTTGTTTATTTTTTGATTTTTAGTGAATCTGAAGTACACTAACTAATTTGTATGAATATGGGTGAACCTACTAAACGTGCTGCTCATATGAGACAGACATAATTTGACCATAATAACGTTAGGGTAAAATTAAGAGATTTGGCCGAGTTTTGTTAATTTGTCATGGATCCGATAATCAGAACCTAACCAAACTCTCATCAAATTACCCTTGAAGTACATCCTTTCCAAAAAAAAAAGAATCTTCGAAATCGGTTGGCGAGATATTGAGTTAATCGTCCATTTGTCGCGCACATACTTAATGCAAATTTAAGACTTATATGGTTTTCTCATGAATGCCATTGTCAGAACTGGATCAAATTAAAATGGGACCACACGGGAAGCACCAGCTTTCAAATAAAAAAAGAATCATCAATATCAGTTCACCCAGTCAAAAGTTCTGAGGTAACAAACATTAAAAAAAAAAAAAAAAATACAGTCGAATTGAGAACCTCCTCCTTTTTGAAGTCGTTTAAAAAGAAAAATAACTTTTTTCGAAAATCCAACTTTTAGGGGTAGTTTTGTGGTAAAAACATAAAATTAGACCGGCGTGCGCAGAGCTTTATTATTTTCCGCTGTTACGATACGGGCCAATCACCACTACGCAATGTTGCCACGATCGTGCCCGGCAGGCTCCCGGCAAGTAAGATCGTACCTCACACTAAGGATAAGGTAATGCACTGTACCCCCGGATACTTGCGGCGACTTTCAACAATTAAACTGAGCATTTGCTAAGTTAAAATGTAACTAAAATGGAATTGAATAAATTTCCAGATGATGTAAAATTTTACATATATTTGCTTTATTTAAGAGTTGAAATGGTTGCTTACTCTAATTATGGGTGTTTTAAAAGATGCTTTTTTATGTCCTGTTTCCATATGGGTCATCTTATCATATGAATTTGGGATGAAAAAAAAGAATGTTTTCTATTTTGATACCAACTTTTGTACAGTTTAAGATGGCTGACATTATTTTATGTATATGTCATCTGTCATTGTTTTACGTGTATGTTATATTTAAAATATTTATAAAAAGATAATGTAATAAACACCATTCAGAATTGCAAAGATGCTTGAAATGTCTTAGCCATGTTTGGTGACTATATCTTATAGGTACTTCCCCATCTCCTTTCCCTCCCCACTTACCTTTAGCCTCACAATATACCCCGGCTCCAGGCGGTTGGGAGCAGTTGGAACTCTTGTGTGGTATTCACAATAAAAAAAATCTTTCTTTAAAAAAGTCAAAAGTGATGAAAAAAAAAGAACTTGGCCTAAGGTTACGTTAGGTTATGTGCTATTTAAAAAAAAATCCAGAGTGTGCAATTCATACGCGGTAGAAGTGAAACTAGAAAGTTGCTATATGTCGCTTTCTTTTCTTTTGCCTGTTTATTTTAAAGTGGTTTGAAGATTGGACATTGATTTTACAAAAATAAAAATGTTTATTTCTTTTGGATTTGGTAGGATTCGAACCTCCGTTCACTGGATGTCGCTCTGGGCGCTGAGAGTCAGGAGCTTTATACCGCTGCGCTATCGGAGGCTCGTGCGTAGTCATGAATTCACCACATTTTATTAGAACCGAGGACTGTCAAATAATAAATTTTAGTGATGCGCTTCCAATTCATCCAAATTTCAAATCACAATGAGGCTTAAGATGTTACACTTAAAAAAAAAGGGGTGTTGAAATGCCACTTTGTTGAGTTGTCATGAAATGATTTTTGATCAGCAGCAATGGCAAAGGCGAATGACAGTTTCACAATATCTATGATTTTGTTCAAGGTGTTGCCATTTTACGACAACTGCTCCTAAGGGTCCCACCTGCTCCCGTCTGGAGTCAATGAGCCTATGGCATCCCCGATTGGGGTATGTTGTGAGGCTGAAGGTAGTGGGGAGGGGAAGGAGATGGGAATGGGAAGGTGGGGAAGAACCTGACTATTCAGATCTGGTCACCAAACATGGCTAAAGCCATTTCAAGCAACGTTTCAATTCTGAATGGTGGTCTTACACCAGGGCGATACTGAGAGTACCTTCCACTCTGGAACGCAAATATGCTATATATTATATTAAATGAATTAATCGTGATATACCACAAATTAATTCACGCCGTGATTCGATCCAGCAACCTTCAGATTGCTAGTCAAGATCCTAACCCCTAGACCACGCCGGCCATCAAAAAAATTAAATGGTAAGTATGAAAATACTTTTTGTGTAAAGCTCAGATTTTTTATAGGATCGATATGAAAACAAAACACATTGCAAAACGCCCAATAGTGAAGAATGACTTAAAAAATACTTACATTCCTTGTCTCTGGAAGCACAGAATAAGGCTCAACACGGATACCAACAGAATCATGGCCATCACGGGCACAATTATCGACACGGTGAACTCATGGGCATAACTCCGGTGCGGGACGGAGTCCTTGGTCGGCGGCATCCATTTCTGGATGTGCGGCTTCACATCCTCGTCCCAGCTGTTGTGGAAGTCCTCATCTTTACGCATCTTCTCACTGAATTCGCCATGCTTTCGGAGCATATTCACCGGGTTGGGTTTCGTGGTGGCTGGATTTGGAACCTCAACCTGAGATTTAAAATAGTGGCCGATAAATGATATAATTGGTCACTAGGGAATAACCAAGAAATAAAATGCAGGAAAGTTTCATGATCCGAAAGTCAGTCCATTTGCTAAAATTTTAAGCACAGAAAATTTTGTATCTTCATTTCGATTAAATGTAATGGAGATAAACGATTTTTTTTACAGAAGGTCACGAGGAAAATAATTTCATGTCATCTTAGGGGATGCTCTGTGGGTCTTTTTAAGAAAAGGAAGGAGAGGAAGATCTGCGAAGGAAAGGGGTATCAGGGTTGGGTAGTAATCTGGGGGTCTGTGTTTCCAGGAGTGACCATCCTTTTAACTGCGGTGGAAGGCGATTTTCCGAGAGAGTCCTGCTAGAAAAGTCAAAAGGTGGGCAGATTCATCCGTCGCCTTGCTAAGTCACCAAATGTAGCAAACGACTTGGGGTGACCTATGGCAGAGGTGTTGGTTATCCAATAAATGTTCATGGGGTGGCAGTACCCATTTTCATCTACCAAATCGATGTCACCAATTTAAGAAAAATAGAGAGCGTGCTACAAGTCAATAGTGCGATTGTCTAAAATTTAAAAAAGTTTGCGATTTCAATAATTATATTGTTATGTGGTCAGTTTAATTGAACTATTCAAGTTCACTCCTTCCTCTCCTCAAAAAACCCAACACACGGCATCTCAAAAGATGACATCGCGGCTGAAGTGGCAAGTGTAAGTGGCTTACCCTGCCTCAGCATGGATAAGCCAGCCAGAGATGCCAACATTATAGGATTGTACTATGAAATGTAAAATGTTGTATCAAATAAATAAATGAAGTAGGTCGTGGGGGAAGTTGTGTAGATGCTTACCAATTTGAAAGCGCACCAGTCCAGATTGAAACCGGCGTCTCTGAACAGGCGCTCTACCGTGGTCCTCTTGAAGTCTCGCGGACACCAGCTCATCTTGGCTAGTGGACGCACTTCCTCCTGCAGCTGCAGCAGCTCTGCGGAGTAGTTCTTGTAGCTGCCGAGCTTCAGAACCACACTGGAAATGGTAAAAATGGATTAGCAATGAAAGATATGAAACTAAAGCTGAATAAAATAATAAAACCTCCGTAATTCAACTCCGTACAGCAGACCTTGAGGAAAATAATTTACCTCAATGTCTATGTCACGTTGCTGTGAAGTAAGGAAAGGAAGGAGAGGACGATCTGGGAAGAAAAAAGGTATGAGAGGTAGATAGGAATCTGGGGGTTAATGTGTCCAGGTATACATATAAATCCATCCCTCCCACTGCGATTCAAGGCATTGGTCGAGGGAGTCCAGCTGAAGGGGTGAAGAGATCTCCCTCAACCAGATTCTCTCGATCCGACCCGCCATGCAGCTGGTGAGCAGGCGCATCCACCGTCAAGACCTGAACAAACCTCATCTCATGAACTCGGGCAGTTAAATCACCAAACTTAGCTAACCACTTGGGGTAACCGAAGGCATTTGAGGGAACCGCACCACTTTCCCAACGGCGTTATAAGGAAATATATGGTTTCCTCCTTCACCCCACACGTAAAAGCTCTATCTTATTGAACGAAGCTACATTTATTTGAAGGACTCTAGACCCTCCAATGTCCATGCATACGGGGTTAGAAAGCAGTATGCAAGTACTTACATTAACGTAATATAAAAGAATAATAAATGTGGCAGCCTGTGGAATAATTCTTCTGAAATCTATAGAGAGTATGTAACCTATGGCAGTGGTGTTAGTTATCCAATAGATGATTCTTCTCATACCACCTCCCATATTAAAATTAACATTGCTGACATGAAAAGGTTTTATCAGCCGGTTTACACTAAAGTTGTTATCCACTTGAGCGAAAGTTATATAAATTTGGGTAGCTACAGGTAGGTATTATATCATTTTTATCAATTAAATTTATTTTGAACTTTCCGCAATCAGCTAATATTTTGTTTCTATCGTATACCAAAAGATGTCATTAATGTTACTAATTCCTCTCGTGGAATATTTCAGATAATGTTTTGTGTGTTGTAATTAGGGTTGCCAGATGTCTGGTTTTGGACTGGACAGTACGGTTTTTGAACTGTCCGGGTTAGAAAATTTTGGAAAACCGGACAAAAGAATGTTTGTTTTTTTTTTTGAAATATGCAATATATATATACCTCACTCACGAGAGAATTTACAGAGCAAAAGCCGTGAGCGATTCGGGCGGGTGGTAGCAAGACTTCCCGTCTCCAACGCCTTCGTAGAAAGAGTTTTTAGTGTAATGGGTAATGTATGGACTGACGAAAGAAATCGACCAGGTATAAATACAGTAAAAAGTGAATTATGTGTTTTCTTCAATTTAAATGTCAGTTGCACTGAATTAAAAGATACAATTTCAGGCAATAAATTATTATTAAAAGCAGTGGTATCTAGTGCCAAATATTTTTAAAATGTTTAACAATTACACGTCTGCCAGATCTGCCTTGATGATGGACACTGCAAGGTAGCACAACACGGCATAACACCCCAAAAATAAATAATGAAAATGTTAAAAACTGTTTTGTTTTCTTACTAATAGCAATAATAAATAAAAGTTTTATTAAATTAGTATACGCTTTCCCTGAAGAAGGAATGGTTGTTCCGAAACCGGTCGGATTTACTCATTATATAAGTGGTTCAAACAAAGTAAAATTGTTTCAATTATTTATAAGTTTTATTGTTTTTCTAAGTGTTTCATTGTGTTCACCCTCAGTAGTATTCGGTAATTTTCTCTGTTTGTTCTGGCCAAAATCAAAGACCCTTTGATTTTTTGACAAATTGTACCAAAAAAAATCAAAGGGAGGGACCCTTTGATAAAAAATGTTCAGTCTTTTTACATGGACCATCTGGCAACCCTAGTTGTAATCTGCATGGATTTTTTTTTAATGTCTGTGATCATAGACATTTCCAGTAGATCATAGACAACATATAGAAATAGTAATATTCAATATTGCCCCAAATACGTACAAGTTAACCTTTTCCCCGCGTTGAACTACTCCATTTTTTCAATACCCATACGCGGTACATGTTTTCAAATACCTATCCATCAAATTTTATGTCAAATTACAGCATATTATGGCATGATTTATCATACTATATAAACAGATGAGATTATTATCTACAATTTGAAACCAAATCGTCGTCTGTAAACACTCCTAGATGTTTATAAAAACAAAAACATTAAATTCCATACAAAAAACATACCCATGTTATCTTAAAGGCGGCGCCATTTATCCGCGTGCTTGTACTCAGGACACTGCGTTGATAAACACAAGTGGTACCTCAATCACTTATTATTATTAATTCGTATAAACAAGTTCTAAAACTTCTGATGATACTTAAATTAATAAAAATTTTATGTAAAGTCAAAATCACAGTTTCACAACACAAACAAACGTTTAGAATACGCGCGATCTCGACAATAAATGTTATCGACGCTTGTCCAATATGGTCAATCGGCATCGCATGCGCAAACTGCGAATTACTACTAGTGCCATCTGTTGACTAAATTGTGAACTATGGCACTCAAAGGCACGAGGACACATTCACTTGATTATAGATGTTTTTTACGAAATACAATTTTATTTTCGAAATATGCCTGAAGATGTCAGCATCGTGATAGTTACACGAATGTCCTAGCGAGCGGGAAAAAAAACTGTGACATATTAGCGCTGTGATATCGGCAGTCGAAGTTAGCGTAACAAGGGCTGATACGGGCGCGTGTGAGGCATGGCTTTTGCCGTATCAACTGTTGTTACGATCGCGTGGAAAAAGTTAAGGAAGGCAATTTGTGCTAACTGAAATTTATAATTCCCGCATTTATAAATTTATTGAATATTTATATCTGTAAAACCCATAAATATGGGATAAACAGTGGAATATAGATGGATTCATTTACTTTAAACCACACTAAGTGGTTTATGTATCTATATTAATATTCGGAGTTATGATTTTCAGAGTGAATGCGACCTAATCCTAAACCAAATACCCTGAAATTTCAATCGACGAGGCTTTTTTTAAAATGCTATCGCTCAAGTGGTTATAAGTTGTAAGAACAAAATATCTGTAATAAGACCTCAGAATAAAAGACTTCCCCCACTTTTATGCTTGAAGATTGGAGGGGATAAGATAATAGTGACTTACCCTTCTCCCTCACTGGGCCTCAGAGGCAGGCGCGCTCCGAGGTCAATGGCAGAGGCCATGAAGGTGGTGTACAAGTCCTCCTCCCGCCACAGCTTCTTGCGGAACACATCTTTCAGACGCTCCATCCTAGAATTAGAGTATTACCAATAATTTATAAAATTGTCAAAAACAAGATTTTTTACATTAGCTGCACACAGGAGGCCCTGAGGAAAATAGTTCCTCTCGGGACGCTATGTGGAGGGTTTTTGTAGGAAAGGAAAAAGGTATGAGGGGTGGGTAGGAATCTGGAGGTCAATGTGTCCAGGAGCGACAGATGTATGAATCCAACCTCACATTGCTATGATAGGCGGAGACACTTGACACTCCAAAAACCGTAATTGTCAAAAATTTTAAAAAATATCCTTAAATCCTGTAAAAATATGTTTTAATGTTACAAAGCTGCCATGTCATCTAAAGACCTCCGACAACACTAGAGCCATCTGCTTTGAGCTTTCCATACTTGCCATTAGGAAGAGACAGATGGAGATTGGCAGGAAAGGTGAAGTGGTAAGAGTGGCAAGAAACCTTCAAAGATTGCAGGGTAGGTATCATTACAAAGAACAACGAATAATAACATTTTGTTTGATCTCTCAACACTTTGATGTTAATTTATATTGCACCAGACGAGGTGAGGCACACAAGACTGTAAATTAGGTTGGAGATCCAGTCCACGGAGGCGCCAGATGTCGGTCCGTTCACCACGTGTGAAGGACGTAGTCTGCGTTGGCGCTGTAGCTGGTCCGAGCTGTAATCTCTGAAATAGACCAGTCAATCTCATTAATCTCTGAAAGAGACTCCTTCCTTTTGACGTAGCCGGGTCTGGTCTGTAGAGTGGTGGATATTCCATGGTCCAGGGTAAGGCGATGGTCAGCAAAGAAAATAAGCGAGTAGATGGAAGGTCGGAACGAGGTCAGCGAGCAGAGAGAGAAGAGTTGTTGACACAACGGGTAGTTCTGGTTAACCGACTAGATTCGAGCCGTTTAGCCCTCCTTATACATTGTCTAAATATCCTTGCGCACAAGTAGGGCTTTGGCGCCGGGCCGCTCAAAACTCTCTCCGCCCGCTTGCCTACCCCGACTCCGACGGTTTATTTATTAGCATAACAATTTTACATACATTTTACAAATATTTTTGAAAGACCCATGGTTACGTTCAGATGCTTCACATTTTATTTTTTCTACAAATTTCTTCCTTTATCATTGTTATGTTTAAATTTTATTATTTTGCTTTTACTGAACTGTTTGGTAATGACCGATATTTATGTGTGTTATTTTTATTAAATTGCGAAATTATTAACCCCGATACAGGCAAACCCTAGTGGGGTTAATAATTACATGCATAAATAATGAATTTTGATTGGGAATAAGCAATAAATAAGTAAATAAAAATAATATGAGTAATGAAAAATAATGAATCCTACCTGTGTTCATCAAGCATGTCTTCCACGTTGAGGTTGTCTATCTTCATCTGCACCTGATAAGTGGCGATGTTCTCCTTCTTCAGAATGTGCACCGGGATTACCATCCTTCTGGTCTCATAGTCTTCTCGGTTCAGGGCCACGATTTGCAGCTGGAACACATCCATCCATCATTGTTATGTTCTTCCAAACAACTAAATATAATAACATTCAACAATATGGTCCAAAAGTATAGTTCAATCTCAATATAAAAAAACCAGTCAGATGTGCGATAATGGAAGAGCAAGAATAGATTATTAGAATTGAGAAATTACAACCAAAATGCATTTAGAGTTCATATATTTGTAAAGGGGCTTAAAAACAGTGCAAACATGTAACTAGAGGGAGCGATGCTATGCATTTTCCATATACAGCTAGCGGTACCAGATTTCAGTCGGCGCTCGATATTTATCGCTACACAGCCGATAGCACACGTCTGAAGAAGTTATTATGCTTACTGCAAAAATATAATTATATACAAAGAAATGTAACTTTTTACATATTAGTTTATACTAGCAGGTACAAATCTGCTACTGCAGGTTTTGCCGCTAACCAAATACAGGCGAATTTTTGATTCCAGACTTCACATGATATAAAAAAATTTTTATAAAAAAAAGATTTTCTATACCAATTTTCTGACTTTCACAGAAGAATTTTTTTCAGAAAAAATAAATTTCGAAGGTACAAAATTTCCGAATATAAAAAAAGGAAAATCAAGTAACAAAATAAAAAAGATGAATGTCTAACCAAATACGAAGTTAATTTTCAATTTAAGTTTGGAAGCTTAATCCGGAATTTTTCTGTGAAAATTTCTGGGAATATTGGTTGGAAAATAGGTCGGGAAAATTGGTCAGCTGTTTTTGGACATTTTTTGATTCCTTTATAGACATTTTTTTTAATCTATATGTGAAGTTTGGAAACTCCAAAATAAAAATTTTCATGTTGGAAAAAATTTGAATTTCGAGGTTTTTCCAAGAGTTTTTGATTTTTTTCCGGAAAAATGAATAAAAGTTATTGAAACTAAGAAATAAGTTTTGTAAATTTTCTTTTTCACATTTTCTCATCTGACAGCTGTTTGAAAACTTTGTTAAACAATTCAAACTGTACAGTCATTAGGATAATACACTAATAATAATAATAAATTTGGACAACTTATATAGCGCTGTTTTTGCGAAAAATCGCCTCAAGAGCGCTGTAAAGTGCACTATCGGATATCAAAATGTAATATAAACTGACTCAATCTATCTATCTTGTATATAAATAAAATTGAATCACCGAAATGTACTTATGTGCATAACTTCCGAACGACTGCACCAAATTGGATAATTTTTTTTTGTGTTCGTTGTTGTCAGGACAAGGATAAAACTACTGGTGAGCTCTGGCATTATGAAATTTGAATAAAAAAATTGCAATAGATGGCACGCGAGTTGTTTGAAAACTGAAAGTACCGGGACTGAATGTATGGAATGTGGGAGGAGTGAGCGGGGAGTCGGGAAGAGAACTAATGTTCGGGGTTTGCGGGAGGGGGGCGGGTGAAAGGGAGGGGGGCGGGGAACCTGGGAGGGGGAGGGGAATTCGGGAGTGGGAGTTCACGGGATCAGGGAAGGGGAGGGAGTGGAGTGGGGAGATGAAATGTGGAGGAGGCGGAGTGGGAAGGCGAGATGGGAAGGGAACGCAGGAGAGGAAGTGGAGAACGGGACGAATGAGAAAGGACACGCAGGGAGAAAGAATTTCTTTATTAAACGGCATAGCAATGCATGCCGGGAACCAGCTAGTAATTAATAAAAATAAAATTTAAAAATGAGAAAATTGTTTTGATAATAAGACTAAGGTGTCTTCAAGAGACTATCATTCAATGGTGCTTTATGTAAAGGGTTTTCTGCTTTATAGGTAACACAAGCAGATTTTTTTGGTACAAACTTAGCAATGTGAAAACATGTTATTAGATGATTCTACTTCCAAGCATAACTCACTTGAATATCCTTCTGGCGGTAGGGAGGAGTTCCGTAGATGAAGCCCAGATGGTGCCTGGTGCTGTACACATAGTGCAGCCAGGGGGGCAGGTCCGGCTTGTTCACGAGAGACGTGTGGAAGGTATATTGCTTGTCAAATTCTGGAAAGCCAATCGCCAATAACCGTCAACTCTTTTGTAAATTAGAGTTCAAGATTTGAAGTTTTTTTTATAAGTAAAATAGGAATCTTTTCGGTGTATACCTTTAATAAAATTCTGGAGATATTAAATATTACAGTTGCCTCACAGGCAGTACATTCATGGGAGCGGCAAATATGTCAATCCCTACATGTTCAATTTCAATCTTATTTATTACAAGGATTGTCTCACAATTATGTTTTTAAATAATCCCTTAACAATGCCATCTATTGCCACCTGTCGGAATTAAGACGCGAAACATCTGCAGGTTCGAACCACCTTATATAAGTAGGCCTCCGTGTTCGAGAGGTAAAGCTTTCGACTAGTAATCTGAAGGTCACGGGGTTTGTTAATAAATTTTATTTGATTAATTTGTGCTACTTCACAATTTATTAATTTAAAAATAATATAAAGTATATTTGTGGCACATTCCAGGGTGGAAGATACTCTCAGTATCGCCCCGGTGTTAAACCACCGTTCAGAATTGAAACTTGGCTTGAAATGAATTTAGCTGACCAGATCTGAACCGCCAGGCACTTCCCCACCTTCCTCTTCCCATCTCCTTCCCCTTCACACTACCATCTGCCTCAGAACATACCAGTGGCGGTCCGTGAGTTCTCAGTGAGCTAGAGGGCTAAGATTGAAAAATACAACATTATTGATGTTGTAGCTGAAAATGTATGTTTATTTTTTTCTTTAATTTCTAAAAATAAATTTCTTTTTGTATAAAGAATCCTGAAAATCTACACACAAAATATTGAAATTTTGAAAAAATATAAGATTCGTTTTCAGCTACAACTACATCAATAATAAATATTTTTCAATCTCAGCACTCTAGCTGATTGAAAACTCATGGACCACCACTGAAACATACCCCTATTGTTGTCTAATAAATGGTTCCCAGGGCGGCGGTACCGATTTGCATCATATATTACATTCCTTTTTTCGTTCACTCGGTCTACATGCCCAAACCATCTCAGCATTCCTTTCTTACTCTTATTCATTATGCTTACATCGGTCTCGCATTCTTTGCAGATCTCCACATTTTTAACACGATTTTACCACACATACGCCTCAGGGATCTCATTCTACAGCATTCCGACTACTTTCATCCTTCCTCAGCAAGTTCCATGCCTCACTGCCATACATCAGGGTAGGTACCAACACTCCATTGCGGTCTGCTAGCTTATTTATTCCAAGCAATGTTTCCTTTCATGGCAAAAACACCTTAATCAGGTGACACGCCAATAATCAAGAATAAGATTATATATTATTTATAATTTACCTGAGGGCAATAATTTATATTTGAAATACATTACCAACTTATAAATTTATTTTCTCACCAACTCAACATAGTTGAAATAGTACAAGGTGATTTCTAGATTAATGACTTACAATCTATTGAACTTTGAATGAAATGGAATTAAATTGCTTGCAATCAATGACGTTAAATATTACAATTATTATAATAAATAATTGCCTCACAAACTCAAGATACAATGTGGCAAGTAAGAAAGACGCTTTTGTTTTCAGTGAATTTTTATTTAAAAAATTATTTGTGTATGATGGTAAAGATAGATTATATATATGCATATATACAGGCGGCGTATTCATTTGGACCGAATACTACATTCTACATTACAGGTGTGACGGAGATGACAAGATATTTTTTGTTTTTTTTTTGTTGTTTTAGGTGAATACTCACAAGAGTCCCAACTACTCTCTTCTGGAGCCAGTGAGACTATGGCATCCCCAATTGGGGTATGTTGTGAGGCTGAAGGTAATAGGGAGGGGAAGGAGATGGGAAGAGGAAGGTGGGGAAATAACTGGCAATTCAGATCTTTTTTTTTTTTTACGTTAGCTCCACACAGGAGGCCCCGAGGAAACAATTTCCCTAGGGGCCTGTGTCATCTTTGAGGATGCTAAGTAGAGGGTTTTTAAGAGAAAGGAAGGAGAAGAAGATATGGGAAGGAAAAAGGTATGATGGGTGGGTAGGATTCTGGGGGTCAGTGTGGCCAGGAGTGACGGACGTATGAATCTATTCCTCACACTGCGGTGCAAGGCGATGGGTCGGGAGAATCTGGCTGGAGAGGTCAAAAGGCCTACCTCAATCAGTCCCCTCCGATCCAACCCGCCACGCAGTGGTTGGCAAACGTATCCGCCACCAAGACCTAGACAAACCTCATCCCATGAACCCGGGCACCCCTACTAAGTCACCAAACGTAGCGAACCACTTAGGGTGACCTGTGGCAGGGGTGTTGGTTGTCCAATAAATGGTTCCCGGGGCGGCGGTACCCATACCCGCCTCCCAAATTGAAGATCTGGTCACCAAATACTGCTAAAGTCATTTGAAGCAACGTTTCAATTCTGAATGGTGGTCTCAGGGCGATACTGAGAGTATCTTCCACTCTGGAACGTGCCGCAAATATGCTATATATTACTTTCAATAAAATAATTGTGAAATAACACAAATTAATCAAATAAAATTTATTTGTGCACGCTGAGGATCCCGCGACCTTCGGATTGCAAATCAAGAGCCTTACCCCTCGACCACAGAGGCCATCAAATACACTTACACTAAGGCGAATACAGAATGCTATGTGAAACAACCTACTGTCATAGGTTGTCCTTCTTATACTTAATTAAAGGCGCTAAACATCTTCCGGAAACAATCGAAATAATTAATATTGCCCAAAAAATGATTCTTAAAGTTATGTTCAAGAAAAAAATTAAATATCCAACTCAATTACTTTTTAAGGAATGTAATGTAATGAACGTAAAACAGTTATATATTACACAAACGCTTTGTAGATTTTTAATAATATTAATTTTGCAGAAAGAACACAGCAAATTCGTACTACGAGAATTGGCTCTGGTCTGAACTTTATGGCAATTCAAACTAAATCTTCTTTTGGTCAAAGAAATTATTTTTATCAAGCTCCACTCATATTTAATAGCCTTCCAGAACATAGAAAGTCATCTAATTCCTTGTACACTTTTAAGAAGGATCTTAAATTATTTGTGTTAGTCGAGGATTGCCAATTGATTTTCTCTACTTTGTCCTTTCTAAATTATTAGCTAAATGAGTATGTTTATAATAATAAGCTAAAATAATATTATTTTTGTTTGAACCGTTTTTTGTTCATCTTCCTCTTGCCAAATCTATAGCATGTTAAATTATATACATATATTTATTATTCACAACTTAATCCTAAAAAAAAAAAAAAACTTTATTTTATTTTATTTTAAATCAGATCTCAAAACTATGGTCACCAATTGTATTGTAAACATTTTTACCTACAGTGTAAAGAAACAATAAATAAATAAATAAATAAATTGTATTTTTTACAATAATAAATAATTGGCATGTATTTACAAATGAAATATTAATATATGGCTTTTACTAGTGTTTGCCATGTAATGGAAACATTTTCTCATCACACACGAGGGCTTTTGGTGCTTTTTTAATGTAATTTACTTAACGGTATGACGGGACGTGAAAACAAATACAATTGCCTTGTCTTTAGCATTCCACCCTTGATATTTCTACCACGCCTCTATGTAGCATACATGACGTCATTGCATGCAATAAGTTAATATTTATTATTGTAGGTACTGTGTCACTTTAGTTATTAATTTGCGTAATAATTTATTTATTTGTGTTTTAAATTATAAAATACAGGCCACTAACGATTTCAAGATCTTACAGGCAACTTGGGCAATTATTTGTGAATAAGAAATTATCAATATTAAAAAAAATTACTCTATTTTTTAAATATTACGAAATCCTACTATAATATTATAAATGCGAAAGTTTGTATGGATGTATGTGTGTTTGTTACTCTTTCACGCAAAAAATACTGAATGGAATTTAAAGAAACTTTACAATAATATAGCTCATACATCAGAATAATATATAGGCCATAATTTTTAAGACACTAAATGTTCCGAACCTGCAAAAATTGTATTCAAAAAATATCCTGCTTCATCAATTTAAAAATACACACGTGTTTGAAGAACGAATGAACACAAGAGCCTTAAGAGAGTCAAATGTAAAATCTTTCAACATCCCAGTTTGTCAAACTTCTTATGGGCAAAGAAGTTTTAAATATAATGCAACAAAGCTGTTCAATTCTCTACCTCCTGAAATTAGAAACACGCAAACCAAAAGTACATTTAAAAGTAAAATCATTGATCACCTCAAATAAACATATCCATCACAAGTATTTAATAACAGACTTACCTTTCTACCCACTGTGTGTATATATGTAACCATGTACCTACTGCAATCTTCTTTTTATATATATTTATGTAACATACTTGAATTGTATATTTAAAGAAAATTTTTTTATATTAACCTGCCATTTTCATAATATTACTACAAAATCTTAGATAACCACTCTGTAAATTGCCATCTCAACACAGGCGTTTCACACCTAGTGAGATGGGCAATACGTCATTTTATAACAAAATGTAATATGAAAATAATTAAATAAAAAAAATAAAAAAATTATAAAGCTAGCTAGGAAGGGTACGCGGGAGGGGAACGTGGACGCACGGGAAAGGTGATTCAGGGAGAAACAATGTATTTCTTTGAATATGGCATTGCAATGCATGCCGGGAACCAGCTAGTATACAATAAAAAACAAAAATTATAAAAAAAACTTTTTGCTGGGTGTAAATTTTATTAGAAATTACCTATTTACGCCTGAACACAAAATTGTCATATATAAATTAAAATTAATAAAAAAATTTACCGTGTTTATTTTTATTTCCTTATTTTAATACAGTAAATAAGGCAAGATATTTTCTTAAATAAATATAATTATCTCACACAAAAATTCCCAAGTGAAGCTTACAAAATTAAGCAAAATTGAATTCTTCAAATATATATATTTATCATCATTTAAAACAAAATGAAATAAAATAGCACATTAAGTATTTAATATAACTTTGGATTAAAAAAATAAATTATTTCATTTAGTTGATTCTTTTGGCTTCAAATCCAAAATTAAGTTTTGTATGAAAAAGATGGCGCAGCCATTCCTCAGAGAAATTTTTAAACAGCGTTAATCTATTTTTTGGTCACAAACTGTTTACAATAATTATTAAAGTAATTTGTCACCTAAATGTATTTGGATAGGTACCATAAACAATAAATGAAAACTGGACACAAAAAAAACACTAGAATGCAATTTTTTTTAAATCTCTACGTATTATTATAAATTAAAATCCTCTGCCGCGTCTGTCTGTCTTTTCGCGATAAACTCAAAAACTACCGAACGGATTTACGTGCGGTTTTCACCAATAGATAGAGTAATTCGTGAGGAAAGTTTAAGAATATGATGGGGCGGTACATATACAAATCAAACACAAACAATTTACATATCACAAAAACTAATAATAAAAACAATTTTAAAAAAACCCTACTCATATTCGTCAGAACTTTTATTCAAACAATTTAAAGTCAGAAAATTAAGTGCATTATACTTTTATCATGCAACATTACAAATTTATAAAGATAATATTAAAAATCAAGTTGCACCATTTAAAAATAACAGAAGTCTTAGACAAACATCAATACTTCCCACTCCAAAATGTAAAAAAAACATTGGACAATTGAGTCATAAATATCTCGGAGCAAAATTTTTTAATTCATTACCAGAAAAAATTAGAAACATGAATACCAATATAAAAATTTTTAAAACTCACCTTAAAAATTATACTGAAAACTTTGTTTAAATGGTAATTTAAATGTGATATAAATAAACTGAATGATATAAAAAAAGCAATACAATAACACCCCCCCCATACACACAAGCCTTGCTTAATTATGGGGGTACAACAAATATATCTACTATGTAATTAAATACTGTATAAAATTTATTTTTAATTTATGTACCTTCTATTACTAATAAAAAAAAAAAAAAAATATATATATATATAATTTGTCAAGATTTGTGTAAATTATTTTGAAATATAAAGGAGAATATCTGTATAGGTAGACGAGCGGGCTGGCAAGCAGGCGATTTGGATTTGATTTGTATGCAAATCTATAGTTTTATGCCGAGGTTGATGAAATTTTGCACATGTGACCTTCAAAAAAAGAGGTCACTGTTTACATTTGATATCGAAAACATTGTGTAAAACCCGGACATCGCCGGGGATTTCAGCTAGTTAGAAATAAATACATGCCTTGGTAAGTCCAGTTGAACATCTTTGGTGTGATAGATATTGAAAACATTTCAGTTTCCCTGACCTCTGCGAAGCCATTTTCAATAATTAAACCAAATATTAATATGAAAAGGTTTCCCATCATTGATTGCATCGTTTCTGTAAAAAATAAATATGTAATTCTTACAATAGTTTTTCAATAAGTAGATCTTTATATCAACTAGGTACCACGTTAACATTATTTTAACAACATTATCTTAATTTCTTAACCACATTAAATTGGACGACCTCCGTAGTCCAGTGTCTTGACTCATAATCCGGAGATCGCGGGTTCGAACCCGGCATGCGCAAATAAATTTTATTTGATTAATTTGTATTATTTCACAATTAATTCATTTAAAATAATATACACGGTGGCTGGAAACTCGTAGTACAAGCGGGAAACTGATAAATCTACATCACATTCGGAGTCGATTTGTGATATAACTTTTTTGATTTGAGCTTTCGTTTTCGAGTAAATCGGGTCCGAAGTTGGATTTTTTTTGGATAAATTTGAAAAAATTGTTCACTAGGGGGTTAATTTCAGCTGTGTAATGTCTTATAAAATGCATCGAAGGGTAAACCGGGCTCAAAGGTTTTTTTAACCCTTTAGTTGCGGCAAAAATTTGAAAAATAGAAAAAAATAATATTAAAATCGAAATGCTCAGATCGAAAAAAATAAGTTTTTTTGGGTTCTCTACGTGATGTAGATTCACCAGTTTCCCGCTTGTACTACGAGTTTCCGGATACGTTGTATAGTATATTTGCGACATGTTCCAGAGTGGAAGATACTATTAGTATCGCCCTGGTGTAAGACCACCATTCAGAATTGAAACGTTGCTTGAAAATGGCTTTAGCCGTGTTTGGTGACCAGATCTGAATAGCCAGGTACTTCCCAACCTTCCTCTTCCCCACCTTCTTCCCCTCCCCACTACCTTCAGCCTCACAACAATCAATCCAGGCCCCCGCCTCAGGGCGTTCAGTTTTTCGTTTAATTTAGAAAAACCAATAGAGCCTTTTTTCGAAAAAAGGAGCCAATGAGTTTACCGCTCAATTTTTTCGCGCAGCCCTTCGGATTTTGCAGGTTGAGACGCGTAATTTGATATCCATCTCGGGTACTGTAAGGTTCCATGAATTGAATATTTACAAAAAAATAGTTCCTACTTTCAGTACCTACCCACTGAGTACATCAATCTATTCTGATGCACAATATCCTAACAGTTACCAATAACAGCTCTTGCCTGTTGCAGGCAACTAACGGTTTAAAACACTATGCGATTTGAAGTGTGAACGCGGACGAAGCGAGGAGAAGTGTGTGTTAAATATGCATTAAGAAAATGAAGATAATGTTGATAGTCCTTAGTCGAAGTATGATACAGTTAAAAATGACTGAAGGGGATAGGGTCCCATTAGCTCAATGATAGAGCAGCGCCCCGGCAAGACTACGGCCCTGGATTCAATTCCTAGATGCAACCGTACCTTTTTCTGATTTTTCTGCTTCAAATGTTCGATTGAGTCGCTAATATTAAATAGTCTTGGTGATTAAATATTACAATAATTTAAGGTTTTACTCATTAAAAGTTAAAATAAATAACAGAAAATAATTAGTCTTTTACAGGAAATTTTTTTCTCTTTTAGAGTTTCACAAATTGAAATGGTTTTGTGTTATGTGTCAGATATTTCAAATGAAAATTGAATTGCATCTAAAAAATAATGCTTCATGAATTTCGAGACTGATTGTGTTTTTAATCGAATATTCACAAACAAAACAAACGAAAACTTGAACTTATAATAATAACAGTTGTAAAATGTCATTTTGGCACTGTTGAAAACCAGCTGCTTTCCAGGAGAAATCCTCAATTGTAGCTGAGCAGGGACCTTTTCATCAATAAAATCAATGATAGAAGAAAAATTTATGTTGTAAAAAAAAAATCTATTGAATTAAGTTTTTTTTTCATACGAGATTTAAGTAGGTAGGTACCACAAATAAACCAATCCCGTAGGTACCTATTTCGAAAAATCATTGAACAGAAACCTAGTAAGTAATAAAAAGGGTTAAAATTTAAATTTTCATCAGTTATTTTTAAAAAGCCATCACAACAATAAAACAAAAAAATAATCACAATGTTTGTCATTCTTTTCCACGAATTTATAATTTCCCGAAAGATCATTTTTTGAATTTTATCACTATGACGATAATTAAATAAGTAGGTACCTAAACTTGAAATTTTTTGATATGTCAATATTTCACGATTTATGCGAAAACCCTAATTTTCCAAAATACCATCGATACATGATCGAAACACAGCAAAGAACAGTTTCTGTCAATATTAATTTCTATCAAAATAATACTTTCCATCGAAATATAAATCAAATTGTTGAAAAGTTACGAGACCGTCGAAATCAAAACAAACGAAAATTTATGGAAAAATGGCTGAATTTTTCACATTCCGATCGGTTGCGCGTATTATCTCGGAATATGTGGCGCAGGGTTTTTGATCTTGCGATAACAGCGAGTCAGTATTAACTAGGTACAATACTGTTTACGTTCAGAAATAAAAAAAGCATCTACCCAACATGAAGCTTACCGTACCAGATAAAACGGTTCCACTGAAACTAAACGGATAGAAAAATCGATTCTTGTGACGGAAAAGCTGTCAAGCAGGTTACTTCGACTGCACATGTGCAAAAGCAATTTGGGTCAGGAGAGAATTCAGAAGAAACAACCATGAATTTATTATTATTCTGGAAATGTTTTTAGTTCAAACTTATGCTTTTGTAATAAAATGTCGTTTTATTAGTTTCGCCGCGACCTTTTGATGGAGTTCAGAAATGAAATGAAAGTTGATTTGTATAACTAAAAGGTGTTATGTACTGAGGGCTTTCGAAATGTTTTCTTAAAGTTTCGACATCGGTTCTTGGTTGTGTATTTATAACTTAGTTCATTTGACTTTATAATGTCATTGGGCTGAATCATGTATAAAAGTTTCCTAAAAGCATTATTTACAGGTGTAACATTCTACACATTAATGTCGATTTCGGAGACATTTTCAAAAAAATCTTTGAGTAGGTAAAATACATAATGTAAGTAATAAGTATTCTTAAATACGGAGAAACTGATGTTTTTTTTATGGTTTTCGAAGCAGTAAAAACTCTCAAAAGGTAAGCTCTGGCGTCATGAAAATTGTACCTACAGATTTATCTGCTTAGAATTAATAAGTCAACGCATCTATTTTTACCTCGCAACTCGCAACAATATCTAAATCGTGAGCTATGGAGCATTTTAATAACCATATGCTTAATTGAATACGTTTTTAGATTTTCACGGCCAAAAGTGTTTTCGTTATTTGTTTTTGGGGTGTTATGCCGTATTGCGCTACCTCCTTCTTTAGCCAACGTTCGGACAGCGCTGTAGTGTTCATTATCAGGGCAGATGTCGGATCAGATGATCACACATCTGTCGGATCTGCCCTGACGATGGACACTGCAACGCTGTCCGAAACGTTGGCTAAAGAAGGAGGTAGCGCAACACGGCATAACACTCCAAAAACAAATAACGAAAAAATAAACATATAATTATCTACAAACAATGAGTCGCCATATTATTTGCTCAAAAATAGGTGCAATTAATATGGCTTATTCTAAGCAGTAAAAACTCTTTGGTAGGCCCTGCTGTCATGAAATTTGATTAATCTGTTAATTTATAAGTCAATGCAACTATTTTCAACATAAATGTAAATCGTAATCTATGTTGCTTTTAAATATCCATATAAATGTCTACAAACAATAAGACGCCATATTATTTGTACCATTTTTTTCAAGTAGAAATAAAATTTCGGAAAAAGAGGATTGAAACTTGGGTGAAACCGGGTAGCAACTACTACAAAACAGTGATAGGTAGATACTGTTTCGGCTTATATGAATATGAATACCCAACATGCAGAAATGGTGGCGTTTTATCCCTCTGTCTAACTCTGCTGAATATTTTGGAATAGCTAGAAAAATACATCACTCCACCACGAAACACAATGAACTATTAACTTATTTATCAGTGTAATGTAATTCAATAAAAACAATCGAATACGTTTCACAGCTATGTGAAAAAACATATGTTTATAAGTATGTAATATTATTTCTTGTTAACGTCAAGCGGTAAAAAATATATGACTAAGACCAACTAAGACCTTCGTAACGACGTCAATGTAGTGAATTAATATCTCTGTACTTTAACCTTGAAGATTACAATATTATTTAAGATGCTTTATTAGTATTTCTGAAAACTTTAAGTTTTGAGTTACAAATAATGATTCAAATGTCAACATGCATTTCGACAGTGGAAAAGCTAATCGTGTAAAGTTTTTTACATCAATAACCGACATCACAGCAGACCGACAATATTATTATTGTTTAATTAATGAATGAATGTTTGTAGAGTTCGTTATCGTTCAAGTATTTGAAGTGAACAGAGGTTTCATTGTTGCTTCCGCGCTTGTGTTTGTTATTTTTTGTTCAAAGTTTTCAGAGGCTCGTACGTAGAGTAATTTATTGCTTCGCAGAGTTATACAATGAATTGCTTACGCATTTGACAAGTACAATCATTTCGATAAAAAAATTGCACGTCGAAAACATTTTAAAATGAACCGTTTTGTGCGCGTATGGTTTATCATCATTTATCAAAACAGTACATGCATAATTGATGGCTTTCAAACACACATATATTTGATCAGTAATTGTGCCCTTCTTGACGATATCAAGGAGGTTACGGTGTTTCTACTTATGTCGACAGAATAACACTTATTCCCAAACATGGGAAAACCTCAGCACAGGTTCGCCTAGTGAGGTGTTCACAAAAAACTACTATTTACAAACAGGTACGGATCAGTAATATTTTTTTCTTATTACTGAACTTATTATCTATGTAATCCAATGTAATAATCTGAAAAGTGTATGTTCAAGAATAGAAATAAATAAATAATTTATTCTGTTCATATTTTTAACATTTATAATGTTATTGAGCATATACAGAAGACACAATTTGATATTCACGGATTGAAAGAAATTTTGAAGAATTTCATTTTTTTTAAAATGTAATACAAAAATGTCAAATTCATCAATGAATGAGCATGAATATTATGTGCTCAACACTATTATTGTCAATATTGAAGTTTTTTTTTGTATAACTGGTGAATGAATAAAAGGTTGCGTACGCCACAACTTTTCCGCCTCAACTTAACCTCAATTCCGTACGTCAGAAATCAGGCCGAGTACAGCCCTGCCCGAGGGTGTGACAGATTGATAAAAATGGCACGAATTTAATATGGATTATTCTGAACCTGCTGTGTTTTTAACAAGCTAATCAAACAAACAGGCCGGGAAAGTGTCCGACGACACACAAAAACAGTTATGTATGATAATTACCGCCCGCGTCACAGACGGACGGGATACGTAAAAATGACGTGAATTCAGTGTTCTCGATAAAAACATAAGCGTAACCCAGTTTTGTGCGTGTTCTGGTGCTCGGATGTCTGTCTTCAGTGTTTAAAAACAAACATGTTGAAGTTTAAAAAGATGGGCACCGAAAAGATTCCAATGCTCCTGGTCACCGCCAACGTCGGCTCCATTTTTGAATCTGTGAGTATTGTTTTCGAAAATCGGATCACTTGAATACGGAACGATGTTTTCAAAATTACAAACCAATGCATTGCTTTCGACAATCTAACACTTTTGAATATGGAACGATGTTTTCAAAATTACAAACCAATTCATTGCTTTCGACAATCTAGCACTTTTGAATATGGAACGATGTTTTAAAAAATAACAAACCAATTCATTGTTTTCGACAATGGAACACTTTTGAATATGGGATGATGTTTTCAATATTACAAACCAATTTTGAATTCATTTCACTGTTTTCGATATTCGAATCCTTTTCAATTATAATTTGCTAGATTTATTAGAACTTAGTCGAATTGTTTTCGATTGGAATTCTAATACTTTTATCTTAGCTTATCAATACACATTCTCGTACAAATAATAGTAACACATTTTATGAATGCTGTCATAACCTGTACATACAATATATAATTTAATCATATTGGATGTAGAAATGTATTGATTGAGGATAGAGTACCATTCATCACATAAATCTTCTTGTTTCATACTTTTCATCAATACTTATATTAAAGCCAATAATTCAGTTTTGTCGACTCAATAACAAATACAGTCCGAAGTGTCTTTTTCATGGTTTTTATTTACATTTTTTAATTTAATAAGGAGGTTTTTACAGATTCTAATTGTTTAGACCAATATTGTATTTGTGAGAAGTTATTCTTGAAAAGTTTTCATGTATATTTACTATTATAATAAAAATTCAAATGTAATACAGTATACTTTCTAACCTGAATTCAATTCATTATGGAAAGTTTTATTATTTTTAAATGCATAACTAACTGTAAATAGGTTCTTTCTCTCTGTCTACTGACATTGAATATATTGTTTACTTACTTCAATCACGACAACCTTAGTGGCCGAGTGGCTAAGAATCTACGACTAGAATCCAGAAGTCTCGGCTTCAATCCTGTAATATATCCCTGTATGCGCAAATACATTTTCTTTATTAATTAGTATGTGTTATTTCACATTGAATTAATAAATAATATTGTAATTTATTTGCGGCACATTTCAGAGTGGTAGATACTCTCAGTATTGCCCTGGTAAAAGATTACCATACCCAATCATAACGTTGCTTGAAATGGCTTTATTTAAAATGTGCTTGGTGACCAGAACTGAACCTTCCTCTCTGTCTCCTTCCCTTACCTCTTCCATTTAGGGGCCATCCATAAATTACGTCACACGAATTTCAAGATTTTTTGACCCCCCCTCGTCCCTGTCACACATCGTCACATTTGTGAGACCTCCTCCCCCCTAGTGTGACGTCACATATTTTGTAATTTTACATCTAAAAATAATCAAAACAGCAGTTCTAAATTTTTTATATGTGACGTCACAGAGCTAATGATCCCCCATACCCTTTGTCACACTTCTCTACCCCCCCCCCCCCCCCCCCTGTGATGTAATTTATGGATGGCCCCTTAGCTTTAAAATGGTGCCATTCGCGCCGATAAAAGATAAAAGATTATCGCTGGCCAAATAACGCTCTCCGTACAATCCCATCGGACCTGTCAAACCTAAGAGGTTTATGCGCAGATCAACCATAGACAATACAGATCTTACACCGTAACCGCTCCTGAGGCGATATGCGAAAAGTTATGCCCCCTTCTCTCCGCTGTAAACAGCAGAGGGGGTCATTTTAATTACGGAGCTGCCTAAACGGCTGGATGACAGCTGTCAAATTGACAGATTCAGTACAAGGAAATGTCATTTCGTGGTAGCTCTCTAATTCATTTGACCCCCTCTTCTACCATAGGAAAAAATATTTGTTAGCGTTGTGTGGATGGTACAACACATAAGTGCTTGCGGTTCAAGAGATATCTGCTCGCGCTTTTATCTTCGTGTATGGCCTCTACATTACAATATACCACAATTGAGGACGCCATAGACCACCTATTGGCTCCGGACAGCTATTAGCAGTTGGGACTTTTGTGCGGTTCACAAAAATAATTGAATATATAAAATTTTTTTCAAAACCAGTTTGCTATTCAAAACATTGTTTATTATTTGTAGTTATTTATAAAATGATGTTTTCAATGATAACTGGTTCCTCCTGTTCTGAATTTATTTTAGATGGGACCATTGTTGATGTCCAGTAAACGGAAAATTTCTAGAAATGCAATCTATAATACCAATTTGAAAGAAAAACATTTAAAAAATGTCACCAGTTTACATTGTCAGCCTCTATGGTCGAGGGGCAAGGCTCTCGACTAGCGATCGGGAGGTCGCTGGTTCAAATTCTGGCATCTGCAAGTAAATTTTATTACATTGATTTTCACAATTTAAAGGATATAAAAGTAGATGCAAGTGCATACAAAACATATTAGTAGACTTAGGTAAGATTAATAATTGAGCACTTGCCCGGAATAATTCGGCTGCCGAATATTCAGTATTCGGCCGAGAGCCTAACCGAATATTCGGTATTCGGCAAAATCACTATTCGTGGCATCTCTACTTTTGATGTTTAGTTTGTGGAAGAATGTTGTATAATAGCATCTATCAAAATCACAGCGCAAGGTTTAATTTATGGGAATAAATGGAGAAAACGAACGTCTTATAGCTTCAACTAGAAAGTCTTCAAAGCCAAGAAGCTGAAGAATGCAGGAAAGTAGCCGTTGAAACAGTTTTGTATGTTGATCTCAAGACAATATCTAGAATGTAAATGGTTTAATTTATTCATATCGTTTTTTTTGCTTTTTAAGCTCAAATACATCAATGACATGTGTACATTTATGTTAGAAGAGCATGTTACTAACTAACTAACTAACTAACCATCACGCCGTTTCCCCGCAGGGGTAGGCAGAGAGGACGGACCGCCAAACAACTCGGTCTTGGCACACACTCTTTGCCTCACTCACATTCATACATCGTCTCGCTTTCTGTAAGGTACGAAGAAAAATAAAAAAATGTTTTGTGGAATAATGTTGTATGTGAAATTGTTTATATACAACATTATTCCTCAAATTCAATGTAAATTCTAGTAATAAACTCTAATTTAATTGACTTTCTAGGCGACTTTTCAATTAAAACTTAAGAATTGTATTTTTTATGTATTTTAAATATAAAATTTTATGAAACATAACTGTTTCGTTTTTTCAATTCTTCTCGGAACTAGAATATTATTAGCATTCTTCTGGGCAAGGGCTCAATTATTGAAAATATGTGATAGTATATCCTACTTGTACCTAACTTTCTTCTATGCAGTTAAATAGATCCGCCACATCTGCCAATCCATTACTAAGTTCTTGTTGTGTAATAAAAATTTCAATGGATATTCTAAAGTTCCGTAGCTCTATAGAAACAACATTGCAAACTGAAAATATTTGATTTGACCCAGAAATTTAGGATAGAAAAAAACTGTTCAAATTTAATGACGCAGAGCTCATCATTTACAAGTTTTGAACGCGTAACTTGAAATTTCAATAAACAAAAAGATTTTTTTGTGAAATTCAACACGTAAATAATACCATACTTGATAAAGCGATATTTTTATGTTTGTCTTTAAATAACCTATTAGAAGTAATATCTGAAAGCAAAATACTATATTTAAGGTAGACACTGCAATGGCAGTGCTTCATACTGTGTATAGGCATGATTCTCCAACACTACAATTGCAGGGCTCCGGCCCTAGGGGTTAACAAGATATTTAGACACTTCTAAACAGGTTTTCTGCTTTATAGTTAAGATCAATGATTTTACCATTCCATTATAATGCAAATAATTTTACGCCTATTAAATTATAAGATATATCAATACTGAAGAGGTAAAATGTTAGAATTGTTTTGTGTATTCAAAGTAAGTTCAAATTTATCTTAGGGGCCATCCATAAATTACGTCACACGAATTTCATGATTTTTTGACCCCCCCCCCCAACCCCCCTGTCCCTGTCACACATCGTCACATTTGTGAGACCCCCTTCCCCCTATTGTGACATCACATATTTTGCAATTTTACATCTAAAATAATCAAAACAGTAGTTCAAATTTTTACATGTGACGTCACAGAGCTGATGACCCCACCATACCTCTTGTCACACTTCTCTACTCCCCCCCCCCCCCCCCCCCTTAAGGTGTGATGTAATTTATGGATGGCCCCTTAGTTCTGTTGAAAACGATCATACAATCTTAAATATCAAAATCTTTAGATTTAAACGGATATGCAATCAATTTAATTGTACTGAGTGGGGCCTAGGAGTCAAAATGCCTTTTTTTTTAAATACAAATACTGCACAAGAGTCCCAATTGCTCCCAACCTTGTAATGGTTTAAAAATAAAAGGTGTAACACTGCATAAAAGAATAAGTACAACACGAGACTTCTAGTTATAAATGAAAGAGATGTGGCAACAATTAGATTATATTATTAAATAAATAAAACAGAATATGAAGGGGTGTTCAGACATGTAATATAACCGCTAGCAGGTATCTGTTGAACCGCGAGCACTTATGTTTCGTGCCGTTCACACAGCGCAGATCAAATATTTCTTCCTATGGTAGGAGAGGGGGTCAGTTGAATTAGCGAGCGGCCATGGAGTGCGCATTTTTCGTACTGAATCTATCAACTTGACATCTGTCATCCACCGGTCTTGGCAGCTCCGTAATTAAAATGACCCCCTCTCCTGTTTTTGTCGGAGTGGGGGGCGCTTAACTGTTGGCATATCGCCTCAGGAGAGGTTACGGCGTAAGATGTGCATTGTCTATGGTTGATGTGCGCATAAAGCGCTCAGGTGTGAACGGTCTGAAGGGATTGTATGGAGAGCGATATGTGGCGTGCTATGATCTTTTATATTTATATGCTCAATGTGAACGAGCTCTGAGACTCTGATAAAATAATATTTTAATTCTTCAGGGTCGTGTTTAGTCCTTAGAAAAAGAAACTAAATAGTTAAAAGACTAATAAATGAATTGATAGCTTTTCGTGAATTAAAAAAAGATCTCAAGATGTTAAAATTATTATAAGGGCGCCAGTTCAAGTAGAACAAAATATTAAATGGTAAATCAATAAACTCAAACTAACAGAAGTTATAAGCTCACAGGTAAAGACGATTCACCGAAGTATGTGCCTTCCTACGTTGAGACAGACTCCTGGATTCTCCGGCTGCTAGCTTGGAACTGCTCAAGAAAAATTCTCTTGTTCCTACTATGTTTTGGTCAACAAACGAAAATCCGGATTCGACTTCCTCGTAGAAAAATTTCAATAAGGAATTCAAATTTCAATTTGAATTGATACGTAGCAACCTAGTTATTGGGCTATTATTAATGGGTGCTTACTTCATCGAGTGAATATTTGGCCAGTATAAATCCAAACTGTTACAACCTCCTGGAGCCAGTGTGACTATGGCATCCTCAATTGGGGTATATTGTGAGGCTAAATGTAAGTGGTGAGGGGTAGGAGATGGGGAAGAGGAAAGTGGGGAAGTGTATTATTGACTATTCAGATCTAGTCACCAAACATGTCTAAAGCCATTTCAAGCAAAGTTTCAATTCTTAATGGTGGTCTTAAACTAGGGCGATACTGAGAGTATCTTCCATTCTGGAACATACCGCAAATATACTACATATTATTTTTAAATGTTTAAAAGCTTGTATTCATTTTATACTTTCTAATAACATTGTATGATCAAATGCCACAATTAATTATAAATTTTTCAAATTATTTAAAAAAAATTTTAAGGTTGTATTTAACAGTAACATGCAATATTATTGTTCATAGTGTATTTATACTGTTGATTAAATAAATAAATAAAATATTGTCCATTCCAGTTGCTGAAAATAATTATTGTGTTGACTTTGAAATTTCAGGCAGAAAAAGTTGTGCTAATTTCGTGTTGCCAAAACCCACTGCTTTTAACCCCCGACACAAAATAGACAGGTGTTATAAGTTTGACCGCTGTCTGTGTGTGGCATCATAGCTCCTAAACGAATGGACCGATTATGATGCGTTTTTTGTTTGTTTCAAAACTGATTTGATCGAGATGGTTCTTAGCTACAATTCATGAAAATCTATTCCAAGTGTTTCAAGGTCATCAGCTCTTTTTTATGTCGGGGGTTACGTAATTTTGAAAATTTTACTTATGAAAGAATTGTTTAATTAAAAGCACCAACACAAAAATATTACCTAAGGAGGTTAAGATGTATGCATATTTATCACAATTAGTGAATTTGTGAAAAATACATTAATTCAATATTTGTGGCTACTTCAGACAAACAGTTGACAAGATACGGCTTTATTCAAATAGAAAAAAAACATTATTATTTAAAGAGCAGGCAGCATTTTGCTAATCCGCTAAACATATAATTTTTGAAATATAAAAATTTGTGATAATGAAAAAAAAAAAAAACTCCCACATACATTAAGCAAATGTATTTTAAATGTTGCAGTCAGCTCACTTTTTAGTCATTTCTTATAAAAATAATTTAAAAAAATTCCCAAGGTTTCAATTTTTTTTCTGATTGCGGCTGGAGACTTTGGTTTCATAAAGGTGTACATTTTAATTATTTTGCGGTCGACTTTTTTATTTGAATATAAAGTGTGTTGTTTTCTCTTTCTAACACAGGCGGGTATGGGTATCGCCGCCCCGGGAACCATTTATTAGATAACCAACACCTCTGCCATAAGTCACCCTAAGTGGTTCTCTACGTTTGATGACTTAGCAGGGGTGCCCGGGTTCATAGGGTGAAGTGTGTCCGGGTCTTGGCGGCGGATGCGTCTGCCCACCAGCGGCAGGCCGGATAGAATGGAGAGAACGGTTGACGGAGAGAATGGTTGACGGAGTCCCATTGACTTCTCCAACTGTATTCTCTTGGAACATCGCCTTATACCGCAGTGGGAGGGATGGATTCATGCGTCCTTCACTCCTGGACGTAATGACCTCAGATTCCTACCCACCCCTAATACCCTTTTCCTTCCCAGAACTTAGCCTAACTTAACCTTAACTTAACCTAGCCTCAAATTTCCAAAGATAACGTAGGCCCTGAGGGGAATTATTTTAATCAGGTCCTCCTGTGTGGAGCTAATTTAAAAAAATATCATATTTCTAACCGTGATAATCAGGGTGACAACGATTTCTATGAGACCTGTACGAGTTGTTCTGAAAACCGAACGAATTAACCTGAAATGTTAAGCAAACAGCTGGAAAATCAATATTTAAAAAAATACATATAGACGAAAATGTTTTTCCTTATAAGATTAAAGTTAATGTGAATTAATATGAATCAAGTCCTTTTTTGTGAATCTATTTTGAATCATAGTTGAAACATGATTCAGCGAAAATGAATTACATTTAGTATTCAATGTCCTTTTCTGATGGTTTATTGTTTGTAAATATATGTATTATATTTTATCACAATTTGGTATTGATTTACCATATTTATATTTGGTAACGCATTGTATTCTTAATCTGTGGTCTGTTAATATTGGTTTGATTCTATAAACATATTATTGAATTTACATATTTATCATTAGTAAGTAACACATTGTTGCGACAGCGATATTTGTTGAAGTCCACCGTCCACCGAACAGATATATAATTTTTTTCAATTATTTCTGGCTTTCACCCTTCAGGGGTGTTCTAGACCAGAGGTCTCCAAACTTTCCAGCCTTAGGGCCATACTGATCACTCCAATAAGTACCAAGGGCCGAAACCATTTTAATTTTCATGCAATTATCTATGATTTCTAGACCAGTCACCGAGTAGGGGAGGAGGTAGCCAACATTTAATGATAAATAAAAAATTGTTCTTCAAATATTACAAAATTTAATGCATATAATCCTTTATCATGTAGCTGTAGTATATGTGCTAGATTAAAATGCTAATCTTGAACATATTTAAAAAAAGCTATAAAAAGTGTTATTAAATCAAACTATCTTCCTTTACCTTAAATAAGGACAACGTGTATTTTTTTTGTTTTCAGGAAACAAAAATTTTTTGCGACCGCTTGACTTCTCTCAGTTTTTTTTTGCTGTTTGCAGCTTTTCGTTTCGTATTTTAAATAATTAATAAATAAATAAAAATAATCGTAAGGAAGGGACGGCATAATGGAGAGGGCAAGATGGCATTACCTCGTCATGTCCCTAGGCCTTTTTCATATAATTTTTTTAATATTTAAAAAACTATCATTTTTTGTTTTTTGTCCAACTTATCACAACAACAATAAACCATTAGCTGTCGCGGGCCTGATTGGTGACACTGTTCAGTAGCTGTCGCGGGCCAGATTGATGACACTGGCGGGCCGGATTTGGCCCGCGGGCCGTAGTTTGGAGACCCCTGTTCTAGACCATCATTTAAAATTACAGAGAAAGGAAAGGCGAATTTCAATTGTTTGAAAAGCTTGTTTTCAAACATTCTACAACTTTGCCAGACATATTTAATGACATATGAGGCATACTTACATGAGCTCCGCACAGGAGGCCCTGAGGAAAATAATTTCCCTCAGGGCCTATGTTATCTTTGGGGATGCTGTGTGGAGGGTTTTTTTAAGGAAAGGAAGGAGAGGAGAGTTCTGGGAAGGAAAAGTGTTTAAGGGCTGGGTAGGAATCTGGGGTTCAGTGTGTCTTAGTCATCCGCCTCCATGACCTAGACAAACCTAACCCCGTGAACCCGGGCACCCCTGCTAAATCACCAAACGTAGCGAACCACTTGTGGTGACCTATGGCAGAGGTGTTGGTTATCCAATAAAGGTTTCCAGGGTAGCGGTACCCATACCCGCCTCCCAACTGACAAACTGACTTATTAAATGTTCAAATTTAAGAATTATGTTATGGAGTGGCGTTCAGACTTACAAGAGATGAAATGTTGAATGGAGGGGAGGCAATTTTAGTTAACGCTTTCTAGAAGAGAGGATATTTATTTAGAGAGGGACTACCAAAACATATGTGATCTAAAGTTCCCACATCTAGACCACAGAATGTACAATCTGGGGAGTCAAGAACGTGAATTTTAAAAAGGTGAGAAGGAACGGAACAATGTCCGATTCTCATTCGAATTTGTTTGTAGATTTTTTTTTACATTAGCTCCACGCAGGAGGCCCTGAGGAAAACAAATTTTCCTCGGGGCCTGCGTCATCTTCGGGGATCTTTTTAGGGAAATGAAGGTGAGAAATTTCTGGGACGGAAAAAGGTATGAGAGGTGGGTGGAATCTGGCAGTCAGTGTATCCAGGAGTGACATACGTATGAATCCATCCCCCCCACTGCGGTTCAAAGCGATGTTCCGAGAGAGTACGGTTGGAGAAGTCAAAGGGACTCCCTCAACCATTCTCTCCCGATCTGGCCTGCCACTTGGTGGTCAGGCGTATCCGCTGCAAAGACCCGGACAAACCTCACCCCATGAACCCGGGCACCCCTGCTAAGACACCAAACGTAGCGAACCACTTAGGGTAAGGTGGCAGAGGTGTTGGTTATTCAATAAATGGTTCCCGGGGTGGCGGTACCCATACCCATACCCCTCCTAATGATGTTGCAGATTACCCAAATTCCAAATGATAAATGCTATCAGTATTGTCTTGGTAAAAGAATCATTCAGAATCGAAACTTTGCTTTAGTATTGCGCAAGAGTCCCAACAACTCCCAACCGTCGTGAGCCAGTGGCAATATGGCATCCCTAATAAATAGGATATGTTGTGAGGCTGAAGGCACAGGGGAGGGGAAGGAGGTCACCAAACACCGCTAAAGCCATTTCAAGCAACATTTAGATTGGTGGTCTTTCACCAGGGCGATACTAAACAGATCTATCATTCTGGAATGTGCCACAAATATTAATATATAAAAATGAATGTTTCTTTTTTGTCCCTTATACGTACCTAAGGGAACGTACCCATACTATGTGACCAACTTACTTTTTGCAATTTTTAACCCCCTCCCCCGGTGACTAAAAACCTAAGCCCACCGCCGCACATTTGTACCAAGCGTGACATTTTGAAGACCCCCCCCCTATACGTGGCACGTAGTATGGGTACGTTCCCTAAACCATTCAACCGATTGCAGTGAAACTTCGATTAGTTTTTGTGCGCATGCCCGCGAAGCTTTCTATATATACTGGTGAGCTCTGGCATTATGAAATTTGCATTAAAATTTTACAATACTTGGCGCGTGAATTGTTTGACAAATGTGTGCACTTCATATAGTTTAGTGGCAGGGAGGGGGAAGGCAGGGGATGTGGAAGAGGAAAGATAGAGAGGGGGGAATGCGGGAGGAACGGGAACGGTAACGCGTGGGAAAGGACATGCAGGGAGAATTTTTTTTTTTATGTGGCATTGCAACCCATGCAGAGGTTCTCGCTGGTAAACTATTTTAACTGTTTTTAAATGAACAATTTGTTAAATAAAACAATTTAAAAGAGGTGGGATTGGGCGCGAAATTGAGTAGTCTGAAAGTATGTTGCCTGTTGTATGCTGATGATACGGTGCTGATTTCCAACACTATGAAAGATCTACAGTCTCTCGTGTCTAGGATAAATGAAGTATGTATGAAGAATGAGTTAATGATGAATGTAAGTAAGTCTAAAGTCATGGTGTTTGAAAGAGAGAGTTCGAAAACAGTGTGCAATATAGTTGTGAATGATGAATACTTGGAGCAGGTGGATGAGCTTGTGTATCTGGGTAGTATGTTTACGAGAGATGGGAAGGCTGATAGAGATATTGAAAGAAGGGTAAATGCAGGCAACTCCATAAACGGAGGACTGAATGACGTTGGCGCTAATTAAAAAACTGTCAACAGAAGCGAAGCTGGCAGTCCACAATGTAGTCCTGGTACCTGCCCTGATGTATGGCAGTGAGGCATGGCAGAGGAAGGATGAAAGTAAACTGAACGCTGTTGAAATGAGATCCCTGAGGCGTATGTGTGGTAAAACCATGTATGATCATGTAAGAAATGTGGATATCCGCAAAGAATGTAATAAGGCTGATGTAAGAATAATGAGTAAGATTAAAAAAGGAACACTCAGATGGTTTGGGCACGTAGAGCGAATGAACGAAGAAATTAGTGTAAATAGAATATATGACGCAAATGTGAATAGTAGAAGAAGTCGAGGACGCCCGAGGAAGACATGGGACAATCAAATGAATCAGATACTTGAAACGGGCCATGTCAAAAGTCAGAATAATAGAAGAGTATGTATGAGACGATGTATGAATGTGAGTGAGGAAAAAAATTGTGTGTGCCAAGACCGAGTTGTTTGGCAGTCCGTCCTCTCTGCCCACCCCTGCGGAGAAACGGCGTGATGGTTAGTTAGTTAATTAATGAAATAAAATTTACTTGCGCAAGACCTGACCCCCGGATTCTTAGCCAAGGATTGTAACACTTAATGATGGAAATTTGGTGATCAAATCTGAAGAGCTCTGATACTTTCAACCTTCCTCACCCATCTACTTCCTCTCCCCACTCTCTTCAGCTTCACAACATACCCCAATTGGGGATGCCGTAGTCCAGTAAGCTTTTGTTAGTTGAGACTCTTGTGCAATGTTTACATGAAAATACTGAAAACACGTCTAAGATTCAAATATTCGTCAAACTTGAGAAAATGTTATTTAAATTTTTGTACTTTTTTTATAGCTAGGTTATTAAAATTCTCAGCACTTAAAGTGGATTTAACACAATTTAAGCCAAAACATCGCTTAGTGGAATTTAGCTGTAATCCGACACTATTATATAAGTAATTGAAAGTATACATAGGTTAAGCTATTGACTAAAGTTCACTTGGTGTGAAATGTCACTAAATGGTGCTATGTAAGTGTGATGTTATTTTTATAGCTTCTTGCACTAATATGGATTCAGATTATTGCTTCTAATTTTAGATTTACATGGCTGACTGCAGGCATTCCGTATTTTCTGTGTTAAAAAGTTTATTCTATACTGGCAGACCGGGCCACACATTGCTATGGCTAACAAAACACAATGCCAAGCCATTACCCAACCTTTTTAAATCAACGCCATCTGTTAAATCAAATCCACACCGCCCGCTTGCTATCCCATATTTATATATTTCAACCAATTTACACAAAACCTTGACAAATTGTATACCTAAAATCCTTCCTCATGAATCATTCTATCTATTGGTGAAAACCGCATGAAAATCCGTTGCATAATTTAAAAGATCTATGCGCACAGGCAGCGGGAGCGACTTCCTTTTATACTAACACGCCGGTCTAATTTTTATCTTTTTACCACAAAACTAACCCTGAAATTTGGAATTTCGAAAAAAGTTATTTATCTTTTTTACTTATAATATCAAGTAGAATCACCTCCCGAAGTTAATGCACTTTACCCCCGGACACCCTGTATATTATTTATTGATTAATTGTGAAATAACACAAATTAATCAAATAAAATTTATTTGCGCATGCCTTGTGAGTCAAGAGCCCTATTCCTCGACTCCGGCGGCCGTCCATAGACATATCGATCGACCGACACCGGTTCCTTTCCAAAAAACAAATTTATTATCTACCAGAATTTTTTCAAATACAAACTCACTCCAATTAAGCCAGTTGTAAAGGGTTAATTACAAAACTCAAATCATGTAAACAAAAGATAGAAACATTTTCTTGTTTATTTTTAATTGAAAAAAATTTCATTAATATGCTCAGGGATCACTAATTACCCCAAGCGCGCTTTTATTTATAATGTATGAACACATTTATTAAAAAAAACATATTTAAGGGTGCTTAGCTAACTAACCTTAACTTAACATAATGTACGGCTGCAAAACATGGTGCCTATCCGAAAGAGAATAACTTAGACTAGAGGCTTTTGAGATGTGGTCCTATAGAAGACTATTAGGAATTTCCTGGAGAGACCATATTACAAATGAGGAGGTTCTCCAAAGAATCGAAGGAGGAAGGCACCTGCTCAGGACCTTGTCCGAAAGGCGTGCAAGATGGATCGGCCATGTAATACGACAAGAAGGACTCTGCTTGCCACAATGGAGGGTATGACCGAGGGGACAAACTCTAGGGGACGCCCACGCCGAGAGTACCTGGAGGACCTGCTGGTGGACGTGCGCTGCTCATCATTTGCAGATTTCAAAAGAACCGCCCAAGACAGGGAAGAGTGGAAGAGACGAATAGAGGAAATTGCTGCAAACCAATCCCAGGATTGAAACCAGAGAGAGAGAACTAACTAACCATCACGCCATTTCCCCGCAGGGGTAGGCAGAGAGGACGGACTGCCAAACAACTTGGTCTTGGCACACACTCCTTGCCTCGCTCACATTCATACATCGTCTCATACATGCTCTTCTATTATTCTGACTCTTGACATGGCCCGACTCAAGTATCTGATTCACTTGGTCGTACCATGTCTTCCTCGGGCATCCCCGACTTCTTCTACCATTGACATTTGCTTCATATATTCTCCTTACACTTCTTTCCTTTCGCTCTACATGCCCAAACCATCTGAGCTTTCCTTTCTTGATCTTACTCATTACCTTACAATGTTAATTTCACTAGACCCTTAACCACTTGAACCCATTAGCTTCTTTTTAAGCTACCTACAACATGGCCAGACATATGTAATGACGTATGAGGCGTACCTGAGTTATTAAAAATCCTTAAAAGGGTTTCACTGTATATTATTATTAATGATAAGGAGGCATGTATAGCTCCTGAAGCACTCAGGACATAGGCCCATTGTGTTATCTCTCATTTTACTTCATTCCTTTAACCCCTCAGGCTTTCCGTTCCATTTTGTTCCGTTCGGTTTTCTGAACAACTCCTATAGCTCTTGTAGAAATCCTTGTGTCTCCCTTACTTATCACAGTTAGAAATATGATCTAAACCGTGTTAAAAAGAGAAAACACCATGCTTTATACTCAAATCTGAAAGCTAACTGCAAAATAATTAAAATGTACACCTTTACAAAACCAAAATTTTGTGATCGCAATTTGAAAAAAAATTATGTAATTTAAAAAAAGTGATTATGTAAATTATGTGTGTGTTTTTAATTTTTTCATTATCCACATTTTTAGTTAGAAAAAATGTCAGGTGAGCCATTTTTAAAACTTTGTTTGCATTCATAATTTTTATGTTTGAAATAATATACCCATATTTCGAATTATAAAATTTTAAAGCATATTTCACCACCTTTCAAAATCTTTTTAGTTTTCGGTTCTTCTTCTTCTTCTTTCGTATGGTGGGGGGTCAGAGGGGGACATCTAGGGCCAGTCTAGGGCCTCAGGCGTTGCCCTGTGGACCTCATCAATCCCGCCGGGGAATGAATGAGGCGGGCATTCGTTGACCACATGTTCGGTGGTCTGCACCGCATGCACACATCGCTGACTCTTTAATGCCCCATCTGTGCATCATCTGAGCATCATGGGAGCACCTTATCCTATTGATTAGTTTTCGGTTTAAAAAAGATTTTAGTTTTAATATTCTGTTTATTTTGGATTTTATTGCAAAGCGTAAATATTTTGACCTGACAAAATAGGCCCGAGGCCGAGGTCTGATGGATTAACGGTACCCTGGTCCCTTTGATAAAGTTCAGCACGGTTGTCATTGGGAATTTAGCTAGGTCTTCTAGTTCACAATGTGTCTTCCCGGTATCTGAGCTTTGTTCCCACCAGGGCTGGACATTAGTACCATAGATCAAGGTTTCCCCATTTGCCGGGTCGCGACCCGGTACCGGGCCATCAAACATTCCCGCCTTGTTTAAAGACAAGGTGGAAGCTGCAAGAAAAAAAGCTTAATGTGTGGTCACAACGCGCGGAAACAGGGAACTTCAAAGCATTTAGTAATATAAGTGAAATACAAAAAGAGTACAACATGATTGCATTGCCACAAGACATCTTAACTCAAATTAAAGAACATTTATTAGGACTGGAGAGGAATATTCAAGAATATTTTCCTCCAATCGGCAGCAACAAAGCTTGAATAAGAAACTCATTTACATTCAAGTTAGATTCCGAAACTAATTTGCCACGAATTGCCAGATTCAGATGTCGACTCGTTAATTGAACTGTCAACTGACACACCACATGATATATTTGACACAAGACTAAGACCATTGATAGATTTTTGGTTATCTTGTCGTCAAGAATATACAAAATTAGCTCATCAAGCAATAACTTTTTTAATGCCTTTTGTCACAACTTATATTTGTGAAGTTGGGTTTTCAACACTAGTTTACCCTAAAAATAAATATAGAAATCGACTTGAAGTGGAACCAGAACTTAGGATAAAACTTTTGTCATTTTCCGCGAACTTGGTTTCTTTAATAACAATTAAGCAGCAGCTCCATACTTCGCATTAAAATTTAGTGACTAAATAAGCGATACCAAAATATGTAGTATTAATAAAACATTTTCACTATTATTTATGAAACCAGCTTGGGTTTAAAAGTATTAAGTGGGTCACGAACGGGCAGTGTGATAATTACCGGGCCACGGCAGAACAATGTTTGGGAAACACTGCCATAGATGAATTAGATCCTCTTCACATTTCCTGCAGCTATTGGTGTTTTCCACTCCCAACATCTGCATCTGTCTCCTGAGATGGCAGGTCCTGCTGGTAGTCCTACCCTTTCCCTCAGTGACCATGTTGAGTAAGTTGGCTTACACAATAACTTACAAATTGTTAATGTTACTCATGTTGGGTGCCAAAATGTTACCGTGGGATTAAATGGCAACAATGCACATATTAGAGATGCTGATTATTACGAGCAAGGTGTCAACATGGCAAATGTAAAGGTTAGGTTCTAGTTTAGAATGAAAAGAAGGTATTCGAAATACAAATATGTATTGTGAGTAAAAAGGATAATAATCCGGATTCTAAGACTGTCTGAAAAATTATCAATAAATAAGTCCGTGAGAGCGAATCTCCGGAGGCGCCTCGAAAAAATTTGTTATGCGGTGAACATTACAACTCGTTACAGGTTCATTTGAAACAAAAAAGTCGAAATGCGTTTAAATGTGATTTGTTTTTCTAGGTAGTCAGAGAAAGTTTTTTTTTTTCAATATTTTTTTTTGGCTCCCAGCCAAAAGGGCCTTCCAGAAGCAGGACAGGCGGATGCCTTCAGTCAGCTCTCAAGAAGGCAAGAATCACGTCCAAGATCACAATGGTAGCGATTTTCAATTGATTCATCGTATTACAGGTCGAGAGGATTGCTCGAGAGGTCGCTCGCTCAATGCTCAGGGCTGCCATACAAAGAATGACCTGCTTCCTTTTCGAATCTGCTCATTTGAATTTGCCTGCAGGATCAACATCTGTTGCATTCCAAAATATTGCAGGGCTGGCAATCTGACCAATGCCCAATTGTCAATGAGCAAGTACTGGAGGTGTCACACACCGAGACCATAAATATAGTGTGTATAAAAGGGTGCAAATACTTTTATGTAACAAAATAATATTATTTCCAGCCTGTGGAGATGTTGCCGCTGTGGACGGGCGAGTTCCTTGCTGCCGTGGCCAAGATGGAGCCACGCTTCCTGGCGCTGCACCTGCAGGAGGTGGGCGGCAAGACCTACGAGCAGAGCATGCGCCACGTGCAGGACTTTGTGCGCATGCTGTGCGACAGTCCCGAGCTGCGCCTCTTCGACAAGATCAGGATATATCTAGACGAGGATTTCAGCGTTCCGGCCAAGTTCACAGTATGTTGTGTGACAATTTTTCTATACACTGTTTTTTAAAATCCTCAAGCTAATTTGTTTGCTTTTCAGAACAACTCACATAAGTATCATAGAAATGGTTGAGTCTCCCTTATTATCATCGTGAGAAATAGGATCTAAACGATATTAGAAAGAGAAAATAACACACTTTCTATTCAAATCTAAAAGTTAACCACAAAATAATTAAAATGTGGCGACCTGAACAAATCTTCGCCACGTACATAACTGCCGCAACCGTCGCCCTATTGTAAAATCCATCGTAGCGCCACTAGTTAAGGAACACACCAGAAACAAATACCTAAGTGCAAGCCGTCATCGGCATCTACCTACGGCCGATAGTACATCTATCACCTGGTAACAATTAGTGCGGCAACCTACTGGAAAGTTTCCGTCTCAACAATAATTTATCAGCACAGTGTCGGGAGTGTTCGCGAACTTTCTCAATTTGGCGCGGCGGTCGAATATCACACGCCGTTCTCGAAACTACTTGCCCAGCCGGCAATAGTATAAAAGTCAGCAGCAGGCCGCGTACAGCCAGTCGTTAAGTCGCCTCTGCAAGTCACACACACAGTAATACAGAGCCCAGTTTATCAGTGAATACATTCCAGTGCAGTATCCGCCAACCGGCCAGCCCCTGGAGACTCAAAGCCGGAACCTGAGCCGGTGCGCCACAACCTTCGAGGAACATTATCTCGCAGCTCACATGGTTTGCGGCGGACCTACAGCTCAGAGATACACTTCGCCTCCCAAGGTTCACCGCTGTCCATCTCCGCGACTCAAAGCGTCGAGCGACATCCTGGATGACTAGGTCTTCTCCACCACCACGATGCAGAGCTACATGCTGGTGACATGCAGACCCGTGGTCTGCTCCACCACAGCATCATCGACCTTCATTATCAAGATCACTGCCAACACCACTTCTGCTTGCACTCACTACTACTCGTGTCTACACCATCTGACCATCTGCTACGTAGCAACCAAAGATATTCAAATACAGAAGAGATATGCTATGCTGTCCGCGCAACTGTCGCCGGACTACGCGCTAATTAGCGTAGTTTTCATGCAAAAAGAATTTGTTCATTTCGTTGATTTTTTGAAAATGTACATTAATATTGGTTAACAATATATTTTGAATAAGGAAAGAATTCGTTCATTTAGTTTAACGTTCGTTTGGTTTATTCGTTAATTATTTGTTCTTTTAGTTTATTTGTTAATTGGTAAACAATATCGGCGACACCCGGAAGCGCAGACCCATATAGTAAAAACAGCAGATAGCACATCTACTTATATTTCAATATCTTTGGTAGCAACCAATAAAGACTTTGACTCACTACTTCGACCTGACGCCTTTCATTTCGTCCTCCGCCTCTGCCGAGCCGCAGTTTGCTCCCTCAGAAATATTAACACCTACATGAAACCAAAGTTTCCCAATGCAATTTTTTTGAAGTGAAAACTTCTTTGGCACCGTTGTGATTTGAAACTCGATGAAACTAAAAAGCGACACTAAAAAGAGACAAACACATACCTCTATAGGATTTAGCCTGCGAGAGAATGAGATAAAATAATCGGTCTCCGCTTTGTGCGCTGCTTCGTAAATAAATCAATCTCATCTTTGTGCAGTCCTTTGTAGCCTCCCTGCTCTGGTCTACAGTTTTATGAAGGTTTCACTTCTATCACGTGTGAACTGCACACATGTGGTGTTATGCCGTGTTGCGCTACCTCCTTCTTTAGCCAACGTTTCGGACAGCGTTGCAGTGTCCATCATCAGGGCAGATCCTGTGGATGTGTGCACTGCAACGCTGTCCGAAACGTTGGCTAAAGAAGGAGGTAGCGCAACATGGCATAACACCCCAAAAACAAATAATGAAAATACTTTTGGCTGTGAAAATCTTAAAACGTATCTGCACACATATGTTTTTTTTCATATCAGTAATTTTAGTTAGAAAAGCCATTTTTAAAGTTTGCATTCAAAATTTTTATAATAGGTCACTTGCATGGACTTCATAACGACTTGGAAAAAATCGTGTGGATAGATTTTTTTACTAAGATTACGAAAATGTTAGTAAAAATTTTTAGAAATGCACAGTTTTTTTTTATTTTTAAATAAATAAATCCATTATTTGGGCTTGTGACGTCACTACATGAAAATGTCCCGTCGCCGAAAATGTTCCTGTTATTTTTATAAAATTCCACACTGATTTTTTTTTTTTTTTTATGGCAACACTTTGATTTCAGGCGAATTTTTGAATTTGACATTTAACGTTCACTAGATTTATTGTTTGTTCTCTGCGAACGAATAATTTGGTTTGATTTTTTGACAGATGTTTTGAAGAGAACCCCGTACATTTTACGTTGTCCGTACATGTTTTAACACGTTCACGGGCAGTGAGTCACCCTACTTTGGCACTATTTTTTTGTATTAGATTTTTGCGATTGCTCTAGCATTTCCGTCATGATACGTACCAACCAACACCATCAAGTGCAACGCGAATGCTCTAGCAGACGAATCTCAATACATTTGACGCATGCATACGCCACCACGCGGGGTACGCCGGGCGAGCTGTAGGGGAAGGGGTCAACACTGTTTTATCTTTGTGTGCAGAAAAGGTCTCATGTGACAGTAAGCGATCTGTGGTTGTGTCAGCAGTGACAGTAAGAAATAGACTACCTATATTTTATAGGGATAAAGCAACTGCTCAAGCATATCTGACAAAAAAACTCAATAAACTTCGAATGCTATAGCATCCGCGACATAATTAAACTATCCAATGCGAATGCTATAGCATGCTCGTCCGGGAATGTGTTAAAGGTAAAATGATAATGGTGCGGATTTTAACAAAATCAGATTTTATAATATTCTTATTATTACTATAATTTACAAGTACAAGCATATTACATTTGATTTAGTAATATAGACGTTGAACATTATAATGATTTATGATCAATAAGATGGATCAAGGAAAAAGATATTTTTGGTATGCCTCGTTATTCTCCTGTGCCATTCGTATGGAAAACGTTCTTTTTTTTAAAATGATTTTCGGCTATGTAATTATCGTTTTTTCGCATCTATAAAATTATGTCCCGTCTTTCCGGTTTATAAAAAATGGTTTGATTTTTAGGATTGAAATTTACAAAAAATCGCCCGGGTTTCAAAAATACGATAAAAAAAAAAAAAAAAAAACGGAATGTCGTAGAATATTTGCCTAAACCGGATTTAAAAAAAAAAAATGTGATGCAAGTGGCCTATTAAAAAAATTACTTGGTTATTTCTAATAATAAAATTTGAAAGTGTATTTCACCACCTTTTAAAAACAGTTTTTAGTTTTCGGATGTGTTCATAAATATTCCATTTATTTGGTTTTTATTGCAAAGCCGGAGTATTCTGACCTACTGACAGAATTTAGTCGAGGTTTGAGGGGTTAATGCGATATGCCAAGTGAGTTAAAATTTTCATGGCAGAGCAGTAAATTTTCTTAGCTCTGGATGTAGAGGTTATAGCTTCAAACATTGCTTCACTTCATTTGGTGACTTAGCAAGGGTGCCCGGGTTAATGTGGTGAGGTTTGTCCAGGTCTTGGCTTCGGAGAGTCCGGTTGAGGGAGACCCCTTGACCTCCTCAGCCAAACTCTCTAGACCAGGGTTTCCCAAACTGTGTTCCGCGGAACCTGAACAGGGGTTCCGCGACGATTTGACGGAAGAATTTCTTTTAATTAATATACACACTACTGAAATTATTCACAAGAAATTAGTTCATAAGTTAGGCACTAGAACTGGACCCTTCCAGGTACAGAGACTAAAGAGCCGTTTATGCTGTTATGGCAGTAAATCTTCATTTTCCAAACAAAAAAAATCTCTGAAATTTATAACTGTGCTGTTAAATACTTTGATGAGAGTCAATAATAAGAACGTCTGTGCGGTGTGGAAACAATAACAACGGGATAACGGATCTGCATGTGTTTCACGAAATTTCAGTTCCCAAGGAACCCAACCATATTTTCTTTGAAATCGACTTTACCTGAAATTACAGAAATGTAAAAATCAATCAGTCTTACTGGAGTAAGTTAAGAGGCTGACGGTAGTGGGTAGGGAAAGGAGATGGAGAAGATGAAGATGAAAACTCGGCTAAAGCCATTTCAAGTAACGTTTCAATTCTGAATGGTGGTCTTGCGCCAGGGCGATACTAAGAGTATCTTCCACTCTGGAACGTGCTGCAAATATACTAAATATTATTTTTATATTAATTAATTGTGAAATAACACAAATTAATCAAATAAAATTTATTTGCGCACTCCGGGATTCAATCTCGCGACCTTCGAATTGTGAGTCGAGAGCCTTACCCCTAGACCACGGCAGTTATACACGAATGTTTGAATGAATTAAATTTTAAAGCATTTGAAGAGGTTTCCAAAGAATTTTAAAAATACGTACATAACTTGAAAACAAGTCTTTTGCCATATTTTTCGAAAACTGGTAAGGACGATTCCTGGGTTTGGAATCCATTTTCTGTGACAACTAAATCAGTAGGCCTTAGCGCAAGTGAGTATGAAAATCTAATTGATTTAATTAGTGACTCTGACTTAAAACAAAAATACAAAGATCAACCCTTCAATGATTTCTGGGTGAGTTTGTTAGAAGAGTACCCTAATTTATCAAAACAAGCTAGTATTGTTTTACTCCCGTTTTTACAACCTATTTATCAGAAAGGGGATTTTGTAATTATGCTGCAACCAAGCCAAAGTGCAGGAACAGGCTCGACGCCACATTAGTATTAGAATCCGACTTACCGACTTACTTTTCTTGATATCAAGAAAATATGCAGTTCACGGACTCAAAATCGTCAAAGTCATTAGGTGCTTTATTTATTCCATTTTGTTTCGTTTACATTCCGTTTTTTATATACTGAATAAATTGAGGGAGCGGGCCGTATCGGTAGAGACGGGTCGAGAGAAATGAAAGGCGTCAGTCGATGTATGAGTCGGTCTTTATTGTTGCGCTACGTAGCGAGGTCGAAGCGGAGCGGAGTGACAGTGATGCTGATAGTGTTGCTGCTGCGTGATGAGAGTGAAGAAGGTCAGGAGACTACGGCGGTGAAGATCACTAGTCTTCAGGGAGCTGACGTGTTGCTCTACACCATGGCGGTGTAGAAGTGACCTTGGTCCAGGCGGTCGACCGTCGTCGCGTTGACGAGGTATGGCGGCTGTGTGTCCAGTGGGTCGGAGCACACACGCGACGCAGGAAGGAACCTTGAGAGGCGGTGAGGATGCTGGTTGCTGGCGCGTTGCCGCTTGCTGGTTGCTGCTCGTTGCAGGATGCTGGTTGCTTGACATCTCATGTCGAGATGGTAGTTGGAGATGGAGGCCTCGAAGGTGCTGGAAATATTCCTGGTGTCACACTGGACAAATGTTGTTCACTGCTGACTGCGCGGGCCCGTGCCCGGCGCAGGCTCGTACTTAGTCGCGGCACTGCTCGGACTGTGTTGCTACTCGACCGATGAATGAGACTGAACTGGTACTCAGCGAGCGAGCGCTTGCTTATATACCCGCTGCGAGTAATTACTCTCACGGTAAGCAATGCTGGGTGAATTCACGCAAAGCTGAGAAACCGCTCGAACCTTCTGTGTGCATTTGTACGGTACAGGCAGGTGTTCTAGGCCTTTCGCGTAGGTGGCGGAATTATTATTCCTAGGCGGTCATCGGTACTACGCTGAAGGTAGGTATGCCGTAGTATGTGTTTCCAGCGAGTTCCGTGGAGGTCAGTGGCGCAGCGGTAGATTTCGCAGAGCGGGTTAAGTGGCCGCTACAAAATAATATGTTTAATAACATTTTTTTAAATTTTTACTTTTAGAAATTACACAACCTAAAAATAACCTAAGTGTTCCGTTATAATTTACTAGTTTGCAAAGTGTTCCATTGCAGAAAAAGTTTGGGAAACCCTGCTCTAGACCAAGGTTTTGCAGAGTAGTAAGTTTCTTATGTCTGGGTCTTAACCTCTTGAGGTTGTAGTTTCAAATATTAATTCATTTAGTTTGGTTACTTAGCAGGGGTGCCAGGGTTCATAGGGTGAGGTTTGTCCAGGTCTTGGGTTTGAGGGAGACCCTTTGACCTTTTCAGACGGACTCTCATGACCCAGATATATCTATCATACGGTAAAAAAAATCAGAGTGTGCAATTCACAAGCGGTTGAAGTGAAACATTCAGAAAATTAAAGTAGGCAAGAGTGGGGAGACCACGAAGCACCGCACAAAGAGGAGACTGATTATATTATCTCATTCTCTCGCAGGTAAATCCTATAGATAAATGTATGTGTTTGTCTCTTTTCAATTTGTGCTAAAGAAGACTTTATTTAAAAAAAATTCTGAAGCAAAACGCTGTCCACTGTAATTAGTACCCTTAATATCACCGTAAAAATAAATAAATCAATGTTGCGTACATTTTTAGTTTCTGTGTATGATCTTAAAATTATTTTGTTTCAAGTACTTCAATTTTATTATTTTTATGCATCAAAGTGAATATGTAACCAGCTCTTCAAATGATAATGTATTTTCAGCTACTGTATTTATTTAAACTGTAACCTTGACAGCATTTTAAATTAACCATAAATAATCCCAGTTTTCTGGCACGGTTTACAATAAATCACTTGTGCTTAGACAATACAGCAATTAGTACTATCTATCTGAAAGCAGACGGACGAGGCTAATGGATTTTTCGGGTGAATTCCAGTGGCTTGCTGAAACTTCACCCTTTTCATGAATAAAGTTTCCAGTAATGCAGTACTTTTATAGTGGAAAAGAATTATTTTTATTCCATACTAGAGAGTTCCCGGTGTGCGTTGCTATGCCACTTAATAAAGAAATTGTTTCTCCCTGCGTGTCCTTTCCCATTCGTCCCGTTCCCTTTCCGCCTCCCTTTCCTCTCCCGCATCCCCTTCCCTCTCCCCACTCTTCTAGCCCGCTTCCCCCGTCCCGCGATCTCCCCTTCCAAGTTCCCTTCCCCCTTTTCGAATTCCCCTCCCCCCTCCCGGGTTCCCCTCCCCCCTCCCGGGTTTTCCTCCCCACTCCCGGGTTCCCCTCCCCCCTCCCAGGTTCCCCTCCCCCCTCCCGGGTTCCCCTCCCCCCTCCCGGGTTCCCCTCCCCCCTCCTGGTTCCCCTCCCCCCTTCCGCATTCCATACATTCAGTCCTGGTACCTTCAGTTTTCAAACAGCTCGCGTGCCACCTATTGCAATTTTTTAAAACAAATTTCATAATGCCGAGCTCACCAGTATACATAGAAATCTTCGCGGGCGTGCTCACAACAACTCACTAATTCCTTAAAATCGGATGAACGGTTTAGCAACACATTTTCATGATGCCAGAGCTCACTATTGTATATAAAAACCATTACGGGCACGCGCACATCAAATCCCCAAAGTTTCATTGCAATCGGATGAATGGTTTAGCAATGCATAAACGTCTTATATACTCATATAAGTATTTTTTGATTTTTATATTAGTCCTGGGTCGATCGTGAAAGACCTGATCGTCGAAACCCGCTCACGAGCCACCAAAGAGCGAACGGGTTATTTATTCGTCAGCACCCGGGTCTTCTGGGACCTGTGAACCGCGACACACTCCCGCAACCTACAAACTATGACAGATTCCTGCACCCCGTGACTCACGGACCGATCGCCGGGTGCCCATGTGGCGAGTGGCGAGACGTGTCAGCTCCCGGAACTCTCGAACTGCAACTGCTACACACTCGGTCGCCAACTGCCGATCAACGCACACACATGCGTGACTGTATCCTGCTTCCTGCCCGTGTGTCACGTCATAGCGGGATTGTTTAGTAGATTCGATTTTTGAATATTCGACTAGACACGGAGACGTTTTTAATAAGAGCGTATCTTGGTATTGTTAATCAAAGTGCTAAGTGCTGTTTTCATAAAAACTTAATTTTTCGTGTGGGTGTGAATGTAATTGTGCATTGTAATAGAAACTATAAACTGGTAAAAGTGTAAAATGTCTGACCTTAATAAAAATAAATTATAATAAAGCATTACAGCTTACAGCTAATTTACTTATTTAAATTCTCAATAAAAGCTTCAGAACAACACGTTTTTTACAAGGTTTTTATATCCTTCAAAACATGATAAAACATTGTTTTTTTAAGCCGTGAAGCAAGTCTTTTTTAAAATTTATTTCTGGGACATGATATTACTAGTTACGGGTGTGAGCTGTGAGAGAACGTTCACACAATTATAACCTGGGTTTCGTATCGCCTATGACTTGACCGGTCTGGGCGGCGAGCGTCTACCGCGCGGCGCGCCCGTAGAAAGTAACTGGGTGATGAATAATCGAGTTTCGTATTTTGTGTCGCGAAAAGAGCGGGTCTTCGCGACCCGCTCGTGACGCCAGTGGGTCGTGTAAAACGATCGATCGACCCAGGACTATTTTATATACATGCTAACAAAACCACTCACAGAAAAAATGTTAGTATTCCCTGAAATTTATCCCCATGTATATTAGACAAGGAAAATTATTAAAGTTTATCATGTTCTTAAAACATAGTTCTAATGTGGCCTGAAATAAATTGGTTAAATCAATCTAATGTTTAGGCCTCAACCATATTTTGTCAGAGGGTCAAAATATTTCCTTTTTGCAATAAAATCGGAAACGGGGCATACTGTACAGGGCCCACAGATAGTTTAGTAGTAACCAACTGCTAACCCTGTACAAATCGCAAGTACGCCTCACGGTTGAATTTGTCAGCCACCTCTGGTCTGGAGCCTCAAAATATCTAAAAAAAAACCTCAACCCTGTGCACAAACGGGCGGTCCGTTTGATAGATTCTCCTAACTTAACAAACGGATTGCAACATTTAAAACACAGGCGTCAGGTGGGAATGCTCTCCTTGATCTAATGGAAGATACTCCGAGGATCTAGCGTCATTAGTCGGGAAACATGCCAAACACACGCCCAACATTTGTACACTGTTGACATGAGAACGGGTCGTTGGCTCACCTTACGGTTTTTAAAATAAAAACACTTACTTTATTAGGCTAATTTATTTTAAATGTTGGAAAAATAATTAATAAAAAATTCCCAAAGTTTATAAATTTTTTAAGGTGTACATTTTAATTATTTTATGGTTAACTTTTAGATTTGAATATAAAGTGTGGTGTTTTCTCTTTCTAGCACTGTTTAGATCATATACCATGATAGTAAGGGAGACACAGACCTGTATGAGTTGTTCCGAAAAGTGAACAAATTAGTCTTGAGAGGTTAAAAAGGTTTTTTCTAGAAAATAGCGAATATCATAAAACAATTCACTGTACTCCACTGGTGGTAACTAAAAATTCTTTTGGAACCAATCTTTTATCTGATTGGGATATTTGCCATAGTCGTAAATTATTTCCCATAAAGTACAAGATATGGTTTACCTAAAACATTAGCCCGTCATTGTGTACTTAATCAATTCTTATCTGGCGTGGTTTAGAGAGGTCGGGTTGGGCTGTGCAGACATTAGCGCAGGATGCTAATGAACCCGGAGCTTCAAGGTTACCCTTCCGTGGCCCAATCTTCTTTTCTTACTAACTGCACTTACTTTACTTACATCATTTGTGTCTAAAAATTCTATGTAATATTTATTACACATGCTTACCACTTGAGTGATTTTTGGCGTACTATGGCAAGTTTGCAAAATGATTTGGTCAATCGCTTGCCATAATTTGGCAAATTTATCTGTGGCCTTTTGTAAAACATTTTAAAATTTTTAATTAATAATATTACCGAAACTCAATCGAAAATCATAACAGAAAAATCAGAAAAAAATACGGTCACATCTGGGACTCGAAACCAGGACCTTCGGCTTTCCTTAGACCAGCGGTCACCAATTACTTTCATTAGGGGTCCGTTTTTTAAAATAACATGACCGTCGCGGTCCGGAAGGGAAAAAGCTTAACCCCTCCAATTGGGAATTCTACAAGTGTCTAAAATCCAATTTTGTTTATTCTCAAGTTAACAAAAGTTTTTGTTAAAATGGGATAAGTATTTGTTTTATTAAATATTAAATATTTATACATATATATCAGTGTATTTGTAATTGACTTATCTAACTTTTTAAAAGCGTTTTAAACTTTTGTGAATTATATATATGATAGTGATTTTTTTCCATTTTTTTCTAAACAAAGTGTGAATTCTGTGTCTCACATCTTTTAAATTGTAAAATAGGCTGTCAAAATGGAGAATGTAACTTTCTAACGTAATAGCAGTTCTTTTTGGTAAATGTATTAAATATCCTTATTTACTGTATTCAATTATGACAGTTCGCATACACAAATTCTGTAAAACACTAGCTTTTACCCGGCAAGCGTTGTTCAAAGAAATAAATTGATTCTCCCTGCGTGTCCTTTTCCTTGCGTCTCCATTCACCTCCGGAGTCCCCTTCCACTCCCGTGTTCCCCTTCCCCGCCTTCCCCCTTCCTCGTCAACCCTCTTGTGAATCTCACCTCCCCCGTTCCCCTCCCCCTCTTGCCTTTCCTCCCTGCTGCAAAAAAACATGAAATACACACATTTTCATTTATACTAATTTCGTAACGCTAGAGCTTACCATTTTATATATAGCCTATAATTTCGCGGGCAAGCGCACAACAATATTATATGTCATAAATTCTTTTATGTAGTAAATTCATTTATTCAGTTATTTCTTATATGTAATCAATTCTAATTTGTGAGGTGTAAGAAATTAAAAAAAAATATATATATATATCAAAACGACAAAAACATAACATAGGATGAACGGAATGGCAGCGTATAAAATATGAACAAACAAACAAATATTGATTTTTATATATTAGGTCCTTACATTTGAAATTGGCGTTTTGTATGGGATGAACATAAAGTCGATTTTTTTTAAAATATAATATATTTATTTAATCAAAGTATGTACCATTGCAATCTATGCACTTTTGCCATCTTATAGGTAGTTCATCGATCCCTTTACTAAAAAAACCATTCCGACGGGAATCAATAAAATCTTTGAAGGCGGTTTGGACTGCCCCATCGGAGTTGAATTTTTTTCCTTGCAAGAAGTCATCCAAATTTCGAAAAAATGGTAATCTGTTGGGGCAAGGTCCGGAGAGTACGGTGGATGTCTTAGACATTCCAATTGAAGCTTCTCTAATTTGGTAGCCGTCTGTTGTGCAGTGTGTGGTCTAGCGTTCTAACGCGCGTTTGTTGATTTGCTTCACTCAATTCGTGAGGTACCCACCTTTCAAGCTTTTTCACCTTCCCAATTTGCTTCAAGTGGATTAAAACAGTTTTATCACTAACACCGCAGCCTGCAGCTAACTCAAACGTGGTTTGCAATGGATCCGCTTCCACAATAGCCTTCAATTCTTCATTTTCAACTTTGGTCTCCGGCCGTCCACGGGGCTTGTTCTGCAGGTCGAAATTTCCAGAACGAAAACGTTGGAACCAAAAACGCACTGTGTTTTCTTTTGCGGCACCGTCGCCATACACATCATTAATCCTTCGAGCCGTTTCTGCAGCACTGGTGCCACGGTGGAAGTCGTACTCGTAAATAATGTGATATTTCAAGTTTTCCATTTTGTAAACCAAGTGACGCAAAGAAAAAAAACAATTAAGGAATAAACAAATGAATTATAATTTTCGAAACACAAATACATGAGTAAATAGCTGTATAAATTTGAATTTAGAATTCCTAACCAAAGAGAAGATATTTGAAATTAAATTTGCCAGTACGGCAAAACGCCAATTTCATATGTAAGGAGCTAGTATAAGATTTTTGTCATAAAAATTTTTCGAACACCTGTTAAAAATTTAAACTTCTAATAAATATTTGTATCTGTGATTATCAAGGAGGCCATAGACAACCTACCAAAAATAACCAATATGGACTCGAATAAGTACTACGCACGCAATTTCAAAAGGAACAAAAGTGCTGAATTAACGTGTTTTTAAGGTTTACATATTTTAATTACTCAGGCCTCCACCATATTATGCCAGAGGCTCTAAATATTTCAACTTTAAAATAAAATGAAATATTTATAAACACATCCGAAAACAAAAAACTGTTTTTGAAAGGTATGTTTCATATTTTATGTGTTGAAATAAAAATGTAATTTTGAAATATAAAAATTTTGCAAGCAAACATAAAGAGTTTTAAAAATGGCTCACTTTATTTTTTTGTAACTAAAATTACTAGTGACCGACCGAAGGTTCGGTTTCGGCACGTGTTGGCAAAAAAATTTAGTTTCGGCATCAGCTTCGGTTTCGGCAGAGAATCTACCGAACCTTCGGTCACACCGAAACTCTGAGTTCGTGAATAATCGAGCGTTGTTCGGCTGACTTTGGGTTAGTTCGTGGCTCTTGTGTCTCCCGCCATCAGCAGCTGAGTTCGCCGGCCGGTCCGGTGTGATTGTGTTGTGAGTTTATGTTTGTAATATAAATATAATTTTTGTTTGTTTTATATCAGTAGATAATGTCAAATAAATTTATTTTTTTTCTTTTACTTCAAGTATTACTTTTTTTATTTCATTTAACACATGTAAAAGAAATGTTGTGATTGTAAACGCAATTAAAATTAAAATAGTCAATTAATGAGGTCCTTCCTGTGTTGATTTTGACAAATTTTTGTTCGAAGAAGTAGTTAACATATTTGTTAATTTTGGTTTGTTTTATAGCTGTAATATCAGAAAAACACATGTTTATTTTTTCACACACTTTCAATTATTGTTTTTTATTTCATTTAACACGTGTACGTAATAAGAATGTTGTGATTGTAAACAAAATTAAAATGCTCGATTAATGAGGTCCTTCCTCTCTAATGTAAGTGTTGATTATTGACAATTTTTTTTCAAGAATTCACATATGTTTTGTTAATTTTTATAATTTTTTTTTGTTTTATAGCAAATAATAAAAAAAATATTTTTATTTTGTTCACATACCTACTTCAATTATTATTTTTATTTCGTTTAAGGCATGTTAACTTTCTGTATAAGTGTAAAAAATAAGCCAAATTTCAGTAAACAATAGATTTTTAACATGTCTAAAAAAGTTTCGGTTTCGGTTTTGGTTTCGGTCGAAACTAAGACGGATACCGGAGATTCGGTTTCGGAAGAAAGTCCTGTTTCGGTTGGACACTAAAAATTACTGACAATGAAAAAAAATAAAAACGCACACATATTTTATTAGATAAACGTTATAGTCACTTTTTTGTTGTTTCATGTAAAAATAATGAATAAAAAACTCCTAAAGTTTCATAAAGGACTACATTTTTCTTATTTTGTGGTTGATTTTTATATTTGAATGTAAAACGTGGTGTTATTTTGTCTTTCTAACACTGTTTATAAAATATTTCTCACTATGATAATAAGGGAGACACAATGATTTCTAAGACGCCTATATGAGTTGTTCCGAAAAGTGAACAAATTAGTCTTACAGGTCAATAATTTTTTTTATAAATCCTAAAAATCTTTACATAGTATAAAATGAAGTCGCTCCTGCTGTCTGTGCGCAACGGATTTTTATGCGGTTTTCACCAATAGATAGAGTGATTCATGAGGAAGGTTTAGGTATATAATTTGTCAAGGTTTTGTGTAAATTGGTTGAAATATGTAAATAAAGGGAGCTGGCTGGCAAGCATGCTACGGGCAGCGGGCTGGCATACGGGCGGTGAGGATTTGATTTAACTGATGGCGTTGGTTATAAAGGTTGGGTAATGGCGTGGCATTGTATTACTTTAGCCACAGCAACGTGTCTCCGGGTCTGCTAGTATGTAATAAAAGATACAATACAGGTGAATTCATTGGCTATACAGCACTATAATCAGTTTATATGACTCCATATTAAAATTCGGAAGTACGATTTTTTTTAATGTGTTTGGGAAATTTCCATTAAGAAATTCCTCAGAAATCAACGTCACTGGACTCGTTTTTCGTTTTATACTCGTTTTTTCGTTACTCGTTTTATTGTTGTAAAGATTTTTCATATTATGGGTCCCATTATAGTTTCGATAAATATGAGAATGATTATAACAAAGCACATTGTGAAAAGCCCATTAGTTGGTACTCTTGAAATGAAAAAGGTAGTTCAGATTAACGGCTTGGAAAAGCTCTGTGGTTAAATGATTAGGCAATACACAGTATTATTAATTAACACCAGATAATGGTCACCACAACGCCAAACTGAATTCATGATTAAACTCGGAAATTATTAACACAGCTGTGCGATTATTTGATAATACCCTGTGACTTCAAAACTGAATGAAATTCCTAATAATACAATTTCCATATTCTGACTATTTGTACCTTTTTAAAACCGTTGTATATTTTTTATTTTATATTTAGCGTTGCCCATGCTTTATGCAGAGTTTTTCGATATCAGATATAGACAGTCTCTCCTTCTTTTGTACAGTGGGGGATCAGAGGGGATATCTAATCTAGGTCTGCAAGATAGTCTAGGGCAGTGTTTCTTAACCGTATTGAAAGAATCGCCCCACACTTACCACAGTAAAATTATCCAGCCCTCACCCGAAACAAAACTCTCCCATCCGGCCACATCCCATCCATTACGCCCCCTCCGTTGTGGCAATATAATTACAGCTATTCACGATTAATAATAATAATAATAATTGGCTAATTTATATAGCACCGTTTTCGTGGAAAATCACCTCAAGGGCGCTGTACAAATAATATATAAAAGAATTAATATTACTGGCTTAAAACTAAGATTTACAATTACAACTAGTGACTTACATCTAAGACTTATAGCTACTTATATTACTGGCTTACAACTAAGATTTACAATTATAACTAGTGACTTACATCTAAGACTTATAGCTGTAACTACAACAGGGGGGGGGGGATAGGGTGGGATCATCGTTTATTTAACAGAACTTGTCAAATCGTAGCACCTGAAGAAAGTGTATCAATGTATCAATGTGAACAGCTTGCGAGTGAGCTTTTTTTCTATTTTAACACAATGCCCACTCAGACTTCAGCAGCGCCCCCTATATGCTAAAAGTTTAAAAACGGCCCCCCAGACCTCCAAAACGTTAGGGGGCATACATTAATTACGTGAGCAGTTTTTATAATCTGGACCCCTCCCCCCCTCTTGGTGAGATAATAAATTTCAAGTAATGTGAGATTTTGCTGGACCCCCCCCTTTTTTGAGCTCACATAATGAATGTATGCCCCCTTAAGAATCACAGGTCTAGGGCACAGGTTCTCAACCTTATTTCTTTCACCCACTGCCCCTTTTGAGAACATATTTTTTTCTAAAGCTCCCAATGTTTTTTACTTATGAGGCGCTGGGGGGGGGGGGGGGGGATTAAAAATTTCGTAGGTACGTACAATAACAAAAATTAACCAATATTTAAGTTTACTTTGCTTTATTAGTATATGATTGGCGTGTTTAACCATATTTTTTTACCTGCCCACGCCCTCAACGCCCTCTAATTTTCTCTGGGTCGTCTACCGCCCCCCTAAAAGCCTCAAACGCCCACAAAGGGGCGTTATTGCCTACGTTGAGAACCTATAGTCTAGGGCCTCAAGCTCTGGTTCGTTGAGTTTTGTCCCAAATAACCGGCTAACCCAATAAACCGGTGTCCCAATTAAGCAGAATCGACTTTATGCAATTCCAACAATTTTACAATCAAAGTTGATTAGATTTTTAGTATAATTGCACAGTTTCATAACCTCTATGGACTGTACTATTTTTCTACTTGTTTTAATGAAGGTTAACATTACAGGCCCTCGGCAATATTTACTTTGTCCACTCCTCGCTGCTGGAGGTGAAGATCTGGGACTTTGTGGTGGATTCCTGGGTGCTGGTGGAGGGAAAGGAAGTGCACGCTGGCAACATCGAAAGGGTGCCAACCAAAGAGAAAGCCAAGTTCCCGCAGCATTTTTTCCCCGAGGTGAGTCTACTTTTTCAATGGGAGTAATTTGCTTTTTTTATGGACAAACTATCGAGCCAGCGTTGCCCGGGATTTATTCTGCTTTTAGGGGTGATCTCAGATTAAAACTGTAGATTTTTATAAAAAAATGAAGCTATGCCTATATCTCAGATGACATAGGCCCTGAGGGAAATTATTTTCCTCAGGGCCTCCTGTGTGGAGTTAATGTAATAAAAAAAAATACAAGTGTGCAGTTCAAATCGCCTACACGCCGTTAGACATTGTTAATTTTTAAAATATTTATTAAATATTCTTGTATGAAATTGGAAATAAAAGGTGACAAAATTGTTTATTATACATTGTCAAACTCGGTTATAACGAGCACGAGGGGACTGACTAAATTTGCTCCTTGTAGCCATTACTCTTTATATCCAAAATAGGTTTTTTGAAAGTCGTATGTACCTACCTACCTGCCTATACTCTAATATAATTACAAATGTATAGTATATTTGAAATATATTTCAAAAATATATTAGAAAAATACACTAATTAATAAATTATTGTTTTAAAGATTTCGTTTTAACGCTTCTCGATTTCCTCCACAAAATCTAACATCACCTAGTTCGAGGTTTCCAAGAAAAATATCACTAAAAATTGTCTAACTTATTATCAATAGCTTGTGTGTATTGTATCGCATGTAAAATCTAACTTATTATAAATCATTAGCTGGTGGGATTGTCATTGATTTTCAACTAAAATTGTACTTGTCACAACCTAGTGATGACTATGTCCCCCAGGTTATAGAGAAAAAAAAAACCCTGAAATCCATGGTTGACAACAATTTTTATAGGGTTTTGTTCAATTTACGCTGCTTGCCCTAAATGGAACTAAATTGGAAGACCCTCAGAAAAAAATCGCCAGAAAGTGAAATCTTGAATTTCGCTGTCAATCCCGTCCCCTCCAGAAAATCAAAAAATCCACTTGTAGGTCGTGAGCTATTTGTTAAAGAGGCAGAGCCCCCTAAGCTAAAAAGATTATGCACCACTATCACAAATTTACCGCATGTAGGTACTCGCAGCTCGGTACCTTCATAAAGACTTTCATTGATTTTTAAAACAAAATTGACGATGAGGCACAATGCAAAAGAACATTAAAAAGGGAACAAATTTGCAAACTGAAAATTCATTGACTTTAGCAGAAGTGATGACAATTTTACATAGTGCCAATATTTCACATAGCCGACAATCTTACACAGGTAGTGCCATAAAAATATGAATCTGTCCCTAACAGGGTAGGAAATTCCCATCAGCCGCCGCTGTTGCACGCCGGGCATACGTCCCTCCATGGTCGCCACCTTTTGATAGTTATACCTGGCTACGAAAATAATTCCCAATTACCGTTTTTTTTTAAACACATTTAACCATTTAGAAATTGTGTTGACATCCTTTTATGTATTTAGAAATTGTGTTGACAAAATTATTTGCACGTTATATCAGTGAATCATCCTCGTTATAACAGTCAAGAATTATATGAAAATAACTCTGAACTAAAATATCATTTGGTAATTGCTCATTATAGCCATGATCTCGCTATAGCCATAATTATTATAACCAAGTTCGACCGTATACAATAGAATAAGTGTTTTTTTTACATAATCTGTAATTTTAGTACCTACCGTTTTCACATAAAAACATCATGTGAGTCATTTTTACAATTTTTTTATGTTTGCATTCTAAATTTTAATATTTTCAAATGTTAATATGTATTTGTATAATTATGACAATTTGAAACCTTATTTCATAACCTTTTAAAAACAGTTTTTAATATTCGGCTATAATCAGAAATGTTTCATTTATAGACCTTTAGTTGTGAAGCGGAAATAAGACAAAGTTTTTATAAATCTGACAGTTTGTTTAAGACATTGCATAATCGTAAAATAACTGTGTGGTTAACCGTTGTTAAAAAATTAAAAAAAAAAAAGAAATGGAGTGGATCTTAGATTTAATGGTCAACAAATATTTTAATGGTGTTATAAAAAATTACCTGAGTATGCAACAATATATTTTTTTTCGGGTGAAATGCAGATCCCGCCAATGTGGGGGATTTTAATAAAAATGCACTTTCTAGATGAGAAAAGTGTGGAAAAGTTGAATAAAAAAGAAATTAAGGTGCGCTTGGCAAAATTGAGGGAGATACAGCCGTTTAAAGAATGAATAAAATGACACTTTGTGAACTTATACTACGCCATTTTGTTACTATTATGTTGGTATCTCAGACTTGCTACGAAGGTTGATACGATTGTAGCCAACTTCGTGTGATATATAATAAGGCGCGTAATTATGAAAAACAGAATTAATAATGGTCACAAACCATGTTACACAAACCTGGCGTAGCCGCTAAACTATTTGAAAACTGGGATGTTTTTCTTGCGTTGACGCGAGTAGGCGTTATAAAGGGGCACAAACCATGTTACACAAACCATGTTTAGCATAGTCTTAGGTTAGGTTACTTTAATTTGGAAGGTGATAAAGAGTTTAAAAAATCATTGAAAAAAAGTCCGCTAGAAAAATTTCATAATTACGCGTCTCATCTATCACATGAAGTCGGCTATAATCGTATCAACCTTCGTTAATAGCAAGTCTGAGATACCAACATAATAGTAACAAAATGACGTAGTATAAGTTCACGAAGTGTCATTTTATTCATTCTTTAAACGGCTGTATCTCCCTCAATTTTGCCAAGCGCACCTTAATTTCTTTTTTATTCAACTTTTCCACACTTTTCTCATCTAGAAAGTGCATTTTTATTAAAATCCCCCACATTGGCGGGATCTGCATTCCTCCCTTTTTTTCATTTAACGATCCGTATAATAACTAAATGAAGAAAAAAAATATCCTGTTTTATAATCTCTCAAGGTAGAGAGAGGATAGATAGTATATGTATATAATATAATAATGTAGGTCATTTGGAAATAACACACTCAGCCTAATCTAATCTAGCCTAACTTAATGCAACCTCACCAAACCAATAACCCTAATGACTGTTAGTCACTAATTAACTTAACCCCTTAGGCCTCGGGCCTGTTTTGTCGGAAGGCCAAAATATTTCCGCTTTACAACAAAACCCAAATAAATGAATATAATTTATTATTGTAATATAATTAATATAATTTATTTTATATAATTTTTGAAGTAAGAAAATTTTGTATGCAGACATAAGAAAGTTTTAAAAATGGCTCACCTTTCGTTTTTTCTAACTAAAATTATTGATAAAGAAGAAAAAAAAACACACAGACATATTTTATTAGTTAAATTTAATATATGTAAAATGTGTATACTCATTTTTCAAATTGCAATCGGTAATTTAGATCTCATAAAGCTGTGAATATGCATATTTGAGTATTTTGCAGTTAACTTTTAGATTTTAAAGTGAAGCATTGTGCTTTCTCTTTCTAACACCGTTTAGATCATATTTCTAACCGTGATAGTCGGGGAGACAACGATTTCTATTTCCTGTGAGTTTTTCTGAAAACCGAAATATATTATACTACTTTGCATAATAAACACGAAACTGAATAATAAACTCCCTCAGGGCCTATGTCATCTTTGAAGACGATGTGTGGAGGGTCTTTTTGAGGGTTGTCCTGCCGAGTGATTCTATATCTTTTGTGGGATCGTTATGAGATAATGGACGTGATCTCCTGTCAGATTTGTGTGATTTATTTGCTTTTTCATGTACAACGTACATTAAATGAATAAATAATCATGCATACTTGCAGGAATTCGTATTTAAAACGATCTAAACTAAAATATGTGACAGTAAATATGTAAAAATCGTACAAATCTGACAGGAGATCACGTCCGTTATCTAATAACGATCCCACAAAAGATATGGTATCGCTCTTCTGTTCTCATGCAACCGGGTACATATGTTGGTCGCGTGTTTGGCTTGTTTCCCGACTATGCACCGGTGCCAAAGGGACAACGACGATAGTTCCTCGGAGCATCTTTCATTATAATACTGGTAGAACAAGGACAGCATAGATACCTGACGCCTGTGCTCTGAAGATTGCAATTTTTATATATAAATTTATCCAAGACACTATCTAGAAAGCATTTATTTCTGGTTGAATCACGCGATCCTACATAAAGATAGCAGCCAATAAAAAATATACGTTAAGAAAATGAAGATATGTCGAAGTATGATACATTAAAAGTGACCGAATCGGATAGGGACACATTAGCTCAGTTGGCAGAGTTGCGCCCCGGCAAGGCGAAGGTTCTGGGTTCGAGTCCCAGATGTGACCATATCTTTTTTTCTGATTTTTCTGTTTCAGATTTTCAATTGAGTATCACCAATATTGTCTTCATTAAGTTAAAAATAAAAATAAATACAAATTAGTTTGTAATGGTTCACCTTTGGTTCCGATAATATCTAAGCCCAGGCTAATCCCCTAATCTACTAATCAGTAGATTAGTTTAACTGCGATATAAAAGTATAAAAACTGCGTATGATACGCCGTGTACCAGGGCAAAGCAGTAGTAATAATATATTTGTTAATTCATTCGTCACGGCATTTCACACGCTGTGTTAGTTGTATGGAAGTGTTGATAAACTATTTGATAAGTACGTAATGTTCTGTAAACCAATGCTGAATTGATAAAGAGAATTTAGGCACACGTTTTCATAGTATTTTACAAGTATTATGTATTGGTTAAAACCACTGAATAAATGTTGTAATCCGATTGTTTTGTTGATTCATTTTATTGCCTATTGATGTGCGTAGATATTAAACTCCAAAAGATGGGTGACTTAATCTGTCAAGATACGTAGACCAGTGGTTAATGCACTTGACCTTGAGTTGGGAGGTTTCAGGTTCAATTCCCTCCAATCTCTACATATTATAAATTAATGTCCTCCGCCCCATCTGTCTGTCTGTTTGCGTTAACCTCAAAAACTACTGAACGGATTTTCAAGCGGTTTTCACCAATATGTAGAGTGATTCATGAGGAATGTTTAGGTGAAAGTTTTGTATTTTATGAAATAAATAATTAAAGGAATGTCTGTATGTGGTGGACGAGCGGGTTGGCAAGCGGGCGGTGTGGATTTGATTTGTGTGCAAATTAACAGATGGCGGTGTGAGTTAAAAGGTTAGGTAACCATCCATTAGATGGTGTTGTTTCGTTAGCCACAGCTAGTATTTTATAAAAGAAAGGATATGAAAGTGTGCATCCTGCCAAAACTTAGAAACGAGTCCCGGTATGGTCAGGGGAGTAATATGGTGTAGTAGCCCTCTATTCCCCATCTATGAAGAAGGTTCCCGTTTTTGCCTAAAGGGCGTGCTTTTGAAGATATAAGGGTTGGAAGTTTCGCCCTCTAGAAATTTATAGAACAGTCCAAAACATTCGAGAGTATTTCACAACATTCCAGAACATTCCGGAACTTCACATATTATGGAACGTACCCATACTACGTGACCAACTTTTTGCAATTTTTAACCCCCCCCCCCCCCTTCGGTGACCAAAAACCTAAGCAACCCGCCGCTCATTTGTATGGAGCGTGACATTTTGAAGACCCGCCCCCCCCCTAAACGTGTCACGTAGTATTGGTACGTTCCCTTATCTTGGAACATTGTGGACCACCCAAAGTCTTATTTGTTTTTTTTTTTTTTTTACATGAGCTCCACACAGGAGGCCCTAAGGAAAATAATTTCCCTCAGGGCCTATGTCATCTTTGGGGATGCTGTGTGGATGGTTTTTTGTATGGGTGTGGCTACTAATTGGTAGGGGTATATAAAGAAAGATCCACCCACGTCAATTCAATCTCACATCAACTCCCAGCTAATTATTTATAAAAAAAAAACAATTGCGTAGATTCAGCTTATCTTGTTGTACGTACTGAAAATACAGTATTGCAATGACGAAGAATTCTCGATAACTTGACAATAATTTAGTTTCTTGTTTGGAGAACACACTGAAGACAATAGTTATGGAACGGAAGCGTATTCATTCTAAGTTCATTTGCATAGCCGCTGTGTCTTGTTTCCAAGTTGAATATAATTAGTGGCTTGTCTAACCATTGTTTTTCATGTTTGGTTGGAGAATTTTTGCAAAATATTTATGTGTATACCTACATTCACATATGCACACACACTTACATAGATTGTCTAATATAGACTTTTTAACCCCTCAGGCTTTGGACATATGCTGTCAGAAGGTCAGAAATATCCGCTTTGCAATAAAATTCAAATTTATTTATTCATAAACTAGCAGACCCGGCCACACGTTGCTGTGGCTAACGAAACACAATGCCATTACCCAATCTTTATAAAATCCACACCACCCGCTTGCCAGCTGCCCGCTGCCTGAATTGAATATTTGAACTTATCGGCTTTTCTCTACTATAATAAGCCTGTATTATACATATAAACTAATTAACTCGCTACTAATTATGCAATGCTTGCAATGCAACACTGGATATTTGAAAAGGGAAAATCAAATACCTACTTACTCTAGGACATCTATTTTCCAATTTCTTCCGTAGAATGAATTTCAAATTCGACTATAAGTGACTGGCCCGCCAGCCATTTTAAATCGCACAAAAATATGTTTTCTTTAAATTTTTTGGCTTTTCTCTAATATAATTTACATGTATTATACATATAAACATTCCTCTTCAATCACTCTATCTATTGGTGAAAAGCGTATGAAAATCCGTTGCGTAGTATAAAAGACTAACGTGCACATACATTTTGAGCGACTTGATTTTATACTATGTAATGACGATAATGATGTAATATTTCTGAATGTATACGAAAACTATAAACTGTTTTTGAAAAGTGATAGAATATGCTTATAAATTTTGTTATTAGAAATAAACATATAAATTTTTGAAATATTAAAATTTTGTATGCAAACAAACACGCCTTACATTTTTTTCTACTAAAATTATTGATTACGAAAGAAAACCACACACACACACATCATTACATAGTATAAAATGAAGTCGCTCAAATGTATGTGCGCATAGATCTTTTAAACTACGCAACAGATTTTCATGCGATTTTCACCAATAGATAGAGTGATTCAAGAGGAAGGTTTATATGTATAATATATGCTTATTATAGTAGAGAAAAGCCGAGAAATTCAAATATTCAATTCAGGCAGTGGGCAGCTGGCAAGCTGGTGTTGTGGATTTTATAAAGGTTGAGTAATGGCGTTGTGTTTCGTTAGCCATAGCAACGTGTGGCCGGGTCTGCTTGTATAATATAATTTGGAAGGCGGGAATGGATACCGCCGCTCCAAAAACCATTTATTGGATAACCAACATCTCTGCCGCAGGTCACCCCAAGTGGTTTGCTACGTTTGGTGACTTAGCATGGATGCCCGGGTTTTCGGGGTGAGGTTTGTCTGGATCTGGCGGCGGATGATCTGGACACACTGAACCGTAGATTCCTACCCACCCCTCATACCTTTTTCCTTCCCAGAATCTCCTCTCCTTAATTTCCTTCATAAAAAAACCTCCACACAGCATCCCCAAAGATGATGCAGGCCCTGAGGGAAATAATTTTTCTCAGGGCCTCTTGTGTGAGGCGAATGTAAAAAAAAAACAAAAATATTTTTTTAGACACAACTTCCTTTTTTGTTGTTTCATACAATTTTTTTTAATAAAAAACTAGCAGGTACCCGGCACGCTTTGCTGTGCCATTCAAAGAAATAAATTGATTCTCCCTGCATGTCCTTTCCCATGCATCCCCGTTCCCTTTCACCTTCCCCCTCCCTCGTGTTTTCCCTCTCCGCAAACCCCACCTTCCCCCTGCCGCTAAAATATATGAAATACACACATTTTCATTTATACAAATTTCATAATGCCAGAGCTTACCATTATATGCAGCCTTTGTTACTAGCTGATAATGTAACTTTCACTATTGGTGAAAGAATTTTTCAAATAGGTTCAGTAGTTTCAGAGCCTATTCAATGCAAACAATCAAATCTTTCCTCTTTATAGTATTAATAGATTCACAAATTTTTCTAGAACTGTGGTTGGAAAAATTGGTTTCATAGAATTTTTCTGTGGTTAACTTCTAGATTTGAAAACAAAGTCTGGTGTTTTTCCTTCTAACACCGTTTAGATCATTTTTCTGACTATGACAGTAAGACCTATGAGACCTATGTGAGGTGTTAAGAGACAGATTGATGTGTAAGGCTTTGAATAATGTTAATCCAACATTTAATAACTTTTGTCTTGTGTTGTTTCCAGTGCAAATGGTCGCGTAAAGGCTTCATGCGCACCCGCTGGCTCGTGCGCGGCACCGCTCTCGATCTTGTCAACGTGCATTTGTTTCACGACGCCAACAACATGGCGGCCATCGACGGGGATGGTAGTGGGCACGGCGGGGAGTCTGTGTACGCACGCTCTCGACGGCGCGCTCTCCGTCACACCCTCCAGCACATGCACATGAACGGACAAGCTCCGCCACCCTTCTTCATGTTCGGGGACTTTAATTTTAGATTGGATACTGGGCAAGTGGTCACGGTGAGTTACTTAGCATATTGAGTCGATTAGTCAGACATCTCTGAAAAAAATCGAAATTTGAATTGAATATGCAGTTGTATGTAGAAGTGTACCCTCTATCTGGTACAATATTCAGATTATTCATAAACACCACCAATTCAAATTATAACTTAACCTCTCAGGTATGGACCATATTTTGTCAGAGAGTCTTATGAATATTTCCACTTTACAATAAAATCCAAATAAATGGAATATTTCTCAATGTATCCAAAAACTAAAAACTGTTTTCGAAAGGTGATAAAATACACTTTCAATTAAACATATAATTTTTAAAATATTAAAAAGTCAGGTACGCCTCATACATCATTATTTATGTCTGATAATGTTGTAGGTAGCTTGAAAACAAGCTTATGGGTTAAATTTTTTAATTCAATTTGGGAGGCGGGAATGTGTACCACTACCCCGGGAATCTTTATTGGATAAACAATACCTCTGCCATAGGTCACCCCAAGTGGTTCGCTACGTTTGGTGATTTAGCAGGGGTGCCCGGGTTCATGGGGTGAGGTTTGTCTAGATCACATACAGCATCCCCAAAGATGATACAGGCTCTAAGGGAAATTATTTTGCTCAGTGCCTCCTGTGTGGAGTTTACGTAAAAAAGTTTTAAAATGGTCCCAACTTACATTTTTTCATCTAGACACTGAACTAAAATTACTGATAGTAAAAAAACACACACACGCAAACAGACATTTTATAAAAACTATCACTTTTTTGTCTTTTCATAAAAAAATTATTAATAAAAAGTTTCATAAATTTACCTCATTGATTTTCATTCAGCGCCATTTTGTTTTTGACAGTTGAAATATGTATTTCATAAGCCTAAATTATGATCAGCCGAACAAATTGTGATAAGCCGAAGAACTGTCTTGTTTTTAAGCTTATTATATTTTGATAGAAAGCTGAAATGCACCTAGAATCGGCATTTAACAGACACATTTCAAATACCAAAAAACAAAATGGCAGTGAATGGCCATTTGACGATATTGTTACATTTGAATATCTGCGAAACAACTTTATTTTTTTTTTAAATTTTTCTTTATTACCTGCTTTGAAGGTTACATATTTTGTGGATTTTTCGACCGCCGTGCTAGGCACAGCGCGCATTATGGTGGTCAACTGGGCCTTAATTGTTTTTCTTGATCTTATTTCTGATTGTTTATTTTCAGAAACTGACAGAGGACCTGAAGATTAACCGCATTTACAACAGCAAGTCGGTGGAGCACACCAAGCTGCTGTTCCGGAGCCCTGCAGACGAGCGCATCATCCTCAGTGTTGGCAAGAAGGAGTTCAGCCATGTGGAGCATCAGAAGGTGTTCAGAGAACCCTGGGTGAGAGGAACTCATCATTACTTACTGATTCTCTGTCTGCTGCCAATTTACCAATGCGTTCCTGGTCAATGTTCATACTCATTGTAACATACAGTAAAACCTTAAATTTAAAAAAATTCAACCTTACTTTACTCACCAAATGAATTTGGCAGCGAAATTATCACAACCTGAAACTAGTTTTGTAACATTACCCCTACACAAAATCATCAATGAATGATTGTATTTTAATCAGTGTGGATAGATGGGTAAAACTCTCGTTACAATTATGTATTATTTTAATTTTTCAGGTTTTAAAGCATGACAAAGAGATGGAATTCTTCAAGCAACATCTGTTTGAGTATCCCATCAAGTTTGCACCCTCCTATCCCTTTGAAGAGAATGTGGAACAACCAACACACTACATGAAGACCAGGTAAATGTTTGTAGAAGCGTGTTAACCTCTTATTTGCCGGAGATGCACCGGCGCGCGCAGCTCGTGCGCATGCGCGAAAAATATATTTCGAAATAAATATGTTTGTCTGCGATTTTGTATGTACAGAATTTGTGTGAAGAACAAGGTCAGAATTGCTTGCGCCAACATTACCCCATAAGATGGGTAAAAATTTCATTCACCTTGCAACCTCAGAATATTTTTAAACGATTTTATCTGTGGCATAGAAATGTCATTTTTGCCGTGAATTTTAGCTGTCAAAATTTTGACTTTGACTAAAACATCGTAAAATAATGTTGTTTTGGTACATAGTTTATTGTTCTAGGAATGTGTTTCAGTCAATAAAATATACGATAGCTCAAAATTAATCCACAAAACATTCAATTCAAAGTGGTGCCTTTTTAGTGAATTTTCGTGAAATGGCCTGGCCTTTGAGAGGTTAATGGTGAGATATAAAATATAATACAGCAGAACCCCGTTAATTTGAAATTCACGGGACATCAAAAATCAAATTTGGAATTCCCACTTAATTTGAAATTTTATGATTCATAAAAAATTGCCGATAATGAGTTCCTCGGTCGCAAATTCTAATTTGGTGGTTCTTTGGAGTAAATTTGTAATATTATGACTCATTCCTGTATAGATTGAATTTTTGCAGCCGTTTTACCGCTGCCGTCGGCCCTATATTCGAAGTAAATTCATAGAATACAATATTTTTCCACGTAAACCGAAATTTCGTGGCCGATATCCATTGCAACCAGCATTTCAAATTCAGATATTCCTAGTAATTTCGTAAAAATCTTGTTTAATTTTGTTATAAATCAAATTTTTGCAACCGATTACCGTTACGACCGGCCCTTTAAATTTAGGTACTCAATGTAAATTCATAAAAATACGATATATCTCTGTGTAAATCGAAATTTCGCAGCCGATATACGGCACAGCCGGCCTTTCAAATTCAGATATATTTTTTTATATACAAGTAATTTCGTTAAAATACTACGAGGGCGATCCGATAAGTACTTAGCCTCACCGCCCAATGGCGCCACTATCGCAAGAGGCACCACTAACGTGTAGTATATTCTTGTAGATGGCTACTGTCGAAATTTCAGCCGAATCGGATTCATAGTTTGGTTTTGACCGCGTGTCGAGGCGGGCGTGTCCCCGGATTTTAGAAAAATTGAAAAAGATCAATATTGGTCGATGATTCGATTCTTGTTTTTTGGAAGGGAAATTGCGCAGCGAAATCAAAGAGCGCTTGGATGCTGTGTACAGTGACTCTTCTCCTTCGATGGCGATCGTCAAAAATTGGTTTAATGAGTTTCAACGTGGTCACTTATCGGTTTTTGATGAGCCATGCCCAGGTGCCCCGAAAACGGCTACCATGGAGGATAACATGACAAAAATCCACGATCTCGTATTGGCAGACCGCCGATTGAAGGTGTGCAACATAGCTGAGACAGTAGGCATCTCAGAAGACCGTGTGGGTCATATCCTGCATGAAATTTTGGGCATGAGAAAGCTCTCGGCCCAATGAGTGCCGCGTTTGCTCACTCCGGACTACCACCATGATAACGCACCAGCTCACACCTCCATCCTCATCACGGCCAAATTGGTCGAATTGGGCTACGAACTGCCGCCCCATCAACCGTATTCTTCAGATTTGGCCCCGTGCCACTTCTTTTTGTTTCCAAACTTGAAAAACTCACTCGCCAGGCAGAAATTAGAGTCGAATGAGGAGGTCATCGCCGCCACGGAGGCCTACTTTGCAGACCTCAAGAAAACGTATTTTTCAGACGGGTTAAAGAAATTGGAGCATCGTTGGGTCAAGTGTATCGAGCTAAAAGGAGATTACGTTGAGAAATAAATCGCCACTTTTCCAAAATTTTCATTTTTCTTTTGTAGACTAAGTACTTATCGGACCACCCTCGTATATATTATGAAATTTTTGACAGTATATGATATTATCGTAAAATCTTAATTGAGAATTACACACAAATTTTCATGTGGAGACTAAAATAAATTTCAAATTACGAATTGTACAATTGTTGCAATGTCACTGACAAAGGTGTACTTCACGTAGTTAGACAAGGACAAGAAATTGGGTAACAGGTTGGGTGGAGTGTGGGAACAGTGATAGATGATAAAGGGAAATGATAGCGGAAATTTGGAATGCTGTAAAGAACAATAAATCCAAAAATGAGTTAAATGTGTTCCATTTTTCTCTGTTTTTTATTCTCTTTTAATCTGTATCATTGAAATATGAGGGATGTCCGTAAAATAAGGTCTCCAAGGTGCTGCGGTCGCAAGGAAAGATTTTAAGCGCAATCCAGCAATACTGGAGTGTAGCCTGGTTTCTCCTTGTCAAATCCCCACCACGATGCACCCTCTGTGACACTTAGTCTCGGCGTGGCAGCCGTACACGATGGAGCTTCCACTCGCCGCATCCGCCAGGTGTGAGTTACGCTTAGTAATTCGTTTTTAAACTTTGCTTCAGCGAATCTGAATGACGCCACTGGGATTGTTCCTTTATCTCTGGTGTCGTGTAGTGTATCCGGGTCTCATCCCCAGTCACAATTGAGTCCAAGAATTCTTCGCCATCGATGTCGTAGCACTCAAGGAATTCGTGGGCTGCTTCAACCTGTTGTTGTTTGTGATCTTTGGTGAGCATTTTGGGACCCATCTTAGGCAGACTTTGTGGTCTCCCAAATGTTCTATCAAAATTTTGTCAATAGTGGTCATACTGACATCAGGGATCATATCACGAGCTCCCGAACCGTCACCCGTCGATCTGGATTAATTGTTTTTTCCACTTTCGCATTTTTTCGTCTGAAACCGATTTGCTCGCGTTTTCGCACTTATACACTGTTTTCCGTACCCTTCAAGAAGCTGAGAATGAATTTCTACTGGGGTTTTGTTATTTGCACAAAAAAACTAATTATGGAGCGTAATTCACACCTGGTGGGTGAGGCGAGTGAAATCTCCGTCGCGGACGGCTGCCACACCGAGACTAAGCGTCACACCTCTGAGCACCCTCGTGCATCGTGGTGGGGATTTGACAAGGGGAAACCATGCCAAAGTTGCCAGATCTCGCGTAAAATTGTTCCTCGCGATCGCAGCACCTTGGAAACCTTATTTTACGGACAGCCCTCGTATTTTTAGGAAAATAAGTGCGTCTTTTAACCTGTCAAAGGCCATCAAAATCCAGGAAAAATAGGGAAATTTCCTAACAAAACACCATTTTGAATTTTGAATTGAATGTTTTGTGGATTAATTTTGAGCTATCGTATATTTTATTGACCGAAACACATTCCTAGAACAATAAACTATGTACCAAAACAACATTACTTGCGTTAATTAATAGGTTTTACGATGTTTTAGTCGAGGAACACACATCAACTTGACAGATAAAATTCACGGCAAATTTGACATTTTCATGCCACAGATAAAATCGTTTAAAAATATTCTGGGGTTGCAAGGTGAATGAAATTTTCACCGATCTTATGGGTTAATGTTGGCGCAAGCGATTCTGACCTTGTTCTTCATACAAATTCTGTACACAGAAGGGTCAAAATCGCAGACAAACATATTTATTTCGAAATATTTTTTTCACGCATGCGCACAAGCTGCGCACGCCCGCGCGTCTCCGGCCGATTACAGGTTAAGACGTGCATTTTAATAGGATTTTTTTTCTGAAATTTTAAAATAAATTAAATACTGTTAATGAAATTTACAACAAAATGAAAGCCTTCTGAAAGATCTATTCAAAGTACAATTTATTATATTTGTTGATTTCATAAAAAAAAATCATAATAAAAGGTCCACAAAAACAGGAGACATGATTTAAAAAAAAATAATAAAAACTTTTTTTTCGCTCTCCTGAACAATCAACTGATACAGAACCAGTGCAGTGCAGTACAGTACGTTGTGTTGTGTTGCAGATGTCCGTCATGGTGCGACCGTGTGCTACTCTCGCAGGCGGCGCGTCTCATCATCTACCAGAGCGAGGGTCCGGGCCGCCCGAGAGACATCTCCGACTCGCGCCGCTCCATCAGCGAACACATTGACAAACATTCCAGGTTCAAACAAACTACTTTTCTTTCATTATGAACAAAATACCAAAGTGGTAAACTCTCACGATCACCCCGTAAGAAAATCGTATTTGGAGACCAGATCTGAATAGCCAGGTATTTTCCAACCTTCGCTTATCCCATTTCCTTTCCTTCAGCTTCAGAACATACCCCAATTGGGCTGCCATATTCCCGCTGGTAAAAATTCTACACAGCACTGTTAATGAATTACCAGTAAGATTGTGTTCTTAGCGTTCTCATGTGACTATTTTCTAAATATTGCAATTCATCCATTACCTATGTACATAAAATTGATTTATTTTCTTGGTCTCCATAAAATTTCTATTTGGGAGGCGGGTATGGGTACCGCCATAGGTTACCCCAAGTGGTCCGCTAAGTGTGGTGATTTAGCAGGGGTGCCGGGGTTCATGAGGTGAGGTTTGTCCGGGTCATGGCGGGCATCTGTCCACCAGCCGCATGGCAGGCCGGATCGGGAGAGAATGGTTGATGGAGTCCCTTTGATTTCTCCAGTTATACTCTTTCGAAACTTGCCTTGCACCTCAGTGGGAGGGAAGGATTCATACATCCGTCAATCCTGGACACACTGACCCCCAGATTCCTATCCACCCCTAAATACTCTTTTCCTTCGCAGAACTTCCTCTCCTTCCTTCCTAAAAAGACCCTCCCACAGCATGACACACATATGACACAAAAGACACAGCATGTCCAAAGATGACATAGGCCCCGAGGGGAATTATTTTCCTCATGCCCCCTGCTGTATAGAGCTAATGTAAAAAAAACCGGTTACAAACAATTAATGTTACGAGTTGATCCCCGACAGTTGGCCACCAGAAATTATAATTATTATAAAATTATAACTTTTTGTGCATTATTTATCAATTTCAAACAAATTTCTAAAAGTGGGAAATATTGATCACATATTTTTTCATTTTCTGTCTCTAAATAAATATCCTCTCTTCTATCAAGCCTTATCTAAAATTGCCTCCCCTCCGTTCAACATTCTCATCTCAAGTTTGTACACGATCCCCTCCTCTTTTCCGTCTCCGTCCCCCCCTAGCGTAGAAGGGAAGAGAAAGGTGAGGAAGTACCTGGCTTTTCAGATCTGGTAACCAAACACGCCTAAAGCCATTTCAAACAGTTTCAATGCTGAATGGTGATCTTACACCAGGGCGATACTGAGAGTATCTTCCACTCTGAAAGGTGCCGCAAATATACTACATATTATTTTTAAACTAATTAACTGTGAAATAACTCAAATTAATCAAATTAAATTTATTTGCTCACGCCGAGATTTGATCCCGTGACCTTTGCAATATTCAGTCAGTTAGATTTCTGAAATAAGTGTGTGCTGTGCTTTGTTTTGATTTAAAAATAATAAAAAAAAACATATCTGAAATTTTAACATACAAAACACTGAGGTGCAAAAATAAGTGTTGTCATTATGCTATTGGTCGAAAGTGTCGTCATCTTTCTCGCTATTGGCCGAAAGTTTCTCCACAATTTGAAATGATGGCCTAGAACATCCTTGGAGGGTGAAAGCCGGAAACATTTGAAAAAAAAACTGTGTATTTTATTTAGTTATTGCTCTTATTTTATGTTGAATACCAAATGGTTTGGTAAAACCCTTCAAGGCACAAAATGAAAACTTTACAGGAGACGATAAAAACAAATATGTATGTCTAATTTCTAGTATTGTAAGTTTTCTAAAGCCAAATTGGTTAGGCAAGGATTCGCACATTGGGTACCTATACAAGCCGACAGCCGCCGAATCAGTCTGAAAGTGTTTATTCTTATTATCATTGTCTACTTCTTATCATTTTTATCGTGACAAGCTACTCGACTTACAAATTGAAAATACCGCCGCTATTCTAGTAAATCATAACAAAACCGTGATTGCCCATGGTTCATCCAGAAGATAGTCAAATATCAACCACAAAGGATCCCAACTTACCGGAAGAAACATAACCTACCGTAAGAACCCTTGCAAAATACCTTGCTATTTGGTTCAGGTAAACATACCATATCAAGATCCACAGGCATTGCGTGTATAGAGTGGACATTCACTTTCCATTCTAACCCTTTAACCTCTTATTTGCCGGAGACGCACGGTTTGTGCACATGCCCTTGAAAATTTTTTTGAAAAAAATATGTTTGCGATTTTGACCCTTCTATGTACAGAATTTGTATGAAGGATAAGGTCAGAATCGCTTTCGCCAACATTTACCCATAAGATATGCAAAAATTTCATTCACCTGGCAACCCCAGAATATTTTTAAATGATTTTATCTGTGGCATCAAAATGTCAAATTTGCCGCGATTCTTTCTGTCAAAGTCCAATGTAAAATTGCAAAGTAAAATTGTTACTTGACAAAAACATCATAAAACCTCTCAATTTATGTAATTAACGCAAGTAATGTTGTTTTGGTACATAGTTTATTGTTCTAGGAATGTGTTTCGGTCAATAAAATATACGATAGCTCAAAATTAATCCACAAAACATTCAATTCAAAATTCAAAGTGGTGCTTTGTTAGGAAATTTCTGTGTTTTTCCTGGCCTGTAACAGGTTAAGGTGGTGCCACAGCGCACCTCTGTACTTTGAAGAGTATTATTTTATATGAAACTACCGAAAAGTAACATTCCCAAAGAATATGGCTTAAAAGGTTTTACCCAAACACAGTTGAATACAATATATGTTGCATGATGTACATGATTGTTTCTGTAATGTTCTGTAATCATGGTATAAGTAACAGGTGGTATTCTTTCAAGGCTCTTGCAAGGGCTCTAATTTTTTTGAATGAATGAATCTACATTTAATTTTGAACGAATTTAGACCTCCAGTGTCCCTGCATACGTTGTTAGTAAGCAGTATGTAAATGCTTAGCGGGAAATCAAGATACAATAAGTAATGCAGGCAACAAAAATAAATTTACTGTATCTATTGCAGAAAATCAGCAACAGATTCTACAGAGAGTGGAGGCAGTCCCTCGAAGGGCAGCCAAAGGTCTTCAGGACAAAACAGTTCTTCCGAGAGCAGTCCAGCCAGGTCTGCATCTCCCAACAAGTGCTCCAATCTGCAGTTAAATGCCGTAAGCTTGTAAAAAACATGTACAAATTTGTTAATTTTAACCCCTATAGTTTTATTGCCTATATGTAAAAACCCTCTGGGCGTAAAATATAAAAAGTCTATTTTGTCAATGGCAGAGATAACCGCTATGAACATAGAAATGAATGCTCTCTGAAGACTGAATGCGGTTGACATAAAAATATGTCCAAAGAAGTGGAGCTAGCAATCTACAATGGGTTCTGCAACCCACTCTGTTGTATGGCAGTGAGGCATGGTACATGCAGAGGTAGGATGGAAATAGACTGAATGCGTTGGAATTGAGATCTCCGAGGAGAATGTGTGGTAAAACCAAGCATTGCCTTTGTAGAAGGGTGAACACACAATGAAGTATGGTCGCCACATAGCATTTTATTTTCTTCTTAATTCAATATTTATTTGGATATGATTTTAGATTTTCACGGCCAAAAGTATTGTCATTATTTACTTTTGGGGTATTATGCCGTGTTGCATTATCTCCTTCTTTAGTCAATGTTTCTGACAGCGATACAGTGTCCATCATCAGGGCAGATGTGTCACTAAAGTAGGAGGTAGCGCAACACAGCATAACACCCCAAAAATAGATAACAAAAAAAAAACTATACTTATGTATCTCCCTAGAGACAAGTACACTTCCACAGCGGTAGGATTTGTGCCTCTTCATTGGGGTAGATAAACCATGGATATGATTTTCCGTATTTTGTTTGAGTAACATAAGATATGAATAAATGTCCATAACATTTTTGAAACACTTCGTTTTAATACATTTGTTTATTTGAAGTTGCTAAAAATCTGCAAAACGAGAGATATTTTATGCATTTAAATATGCCAGCCCTGATGTTTTTTCTGTTTTAGCATTAATTGGCATAATTAATAGTGTATTGATTCTGTTTTTCCTCCTTCCAGAGTTCCTCACGTAAAGCCAATTCGGAATTCGATGGCCTCTTAGTTCCCGGCATGACCCAAAGCAGAAAGAGTATAGCGGATCCCACCAACATAATGCACCAATTGAATACAAGGTATGAATTCATTTTCAAACTCTTTCTAGTGTGCAAATGATGTATGGACTGTAAATTAGATCCCACGTTTCATCTTATTCCTGTTTATGAATTTCATGGGGAACATTTGACCACATCTTCAACAACATGGTTTTCAGCTTCCCAGCTATCTAGTAAACTAATACATATTGCTAACCCTATACAAATCACAAGTGTACCCCACAAATACTTGAAAAAAAAACTCTTGACTCTGCAAACGTTTGATATAGTCCCCTTATCTTAATAAACAGATAGCAATCTTTAGAGCACAGACGTCAGGTGAACAGGGAACGTTGTCTTTGTTTTACTAGTGTTTCAATGGAAGATACTTCGAGGAACTATCATTGTTCCCTTCATCTAGGTCTACGAGCCAGTACAGGGCCTCATCAATCCTGCCAATTCCCTCATCGGGAATGGATGGAGCGGGAATTCGTTGATCACATGTTCGGTGGTCTGCACCACACCGCATTCACACATCGCCGACTCTTTAAGGCCCCTTCTATACATCATATAACGGCTATGGGAGCACCTTATCCTATTGATGGCGAACCAGAGTTTGCGAGGCAATGAGAACCCAGGCTGTCTCTCAGTGGGGTCTCGAACGAGATGGGCATTTTTGACATTGGCCAATTGCCACTCAAGCTTCCACCTATCTTCTGGGGTGAGAGGTAATCGGATTGTGCAGTAACTATAATGTAGTATCAATAATTCTCTTGTTACTCAGTATATTGTTATGTTTCCAGGGCTTCCGAGCAGGCGGGCTCTCCCACTCGCAGGCGGCTGGTTCGCAACCAGTCAGAGGGCTCTCCCAAGCTGTGCGAGACCATGGCCAGCGAGCTGCGCCGGGTGGCGGGCACCGAGTGCGGAAGTCAGATCCTCCGAAGACGCCCCGAATACGGAGTTATCGGAGAGAGCACCTGCATGGGAGACCACAAGGTGAGAACCGTGGTCATCTGAACGGCATTAAACATCAAGCACTGATTGGCAGAGAAGATGGAGTGGTGATTGTATACTACACTTTGTTCTGGTATACATTCACTAGTTCATCAACAAACAGAAGCTCTCGTTCATCGTGGAATACAGTTCGATATTCTTCACATAGAAAGAGTATAAAAACGCACAAATGCTTCCAGAGGCAATTGAAATCCACATAAACCCAAAATATTAATAGAGACAGCAGGGTTAAGCTTTGGTGTCAGATACTTGATGGCTACAGCATAAGTAAATGCCGAAAACCACATTAATTTTACTAATTATTGTACTAAAACAGCAACACGATATCCACATAAATAAAACTTTAACACATTTATCCTGAAGATGGACACTGTAACTCTGTCCAAAATGTTGGCTAAAAAAGATGGAGAAAGTAAATTACTTTGGCATAATAACAAAAAAAATTAATCGTAAGAGTATAAAAACTTTTTTTTTTAGATGCACCACTACCCATTTTTGTTTCCATCCTCATTATTGACTTTAGCATCGTGTATTTAATACTTTTACAAATAGTTATCAGGAAGTATGCATAAGTATGCACCCGTGCTCAACTATTTATTAGAAGAATAAATGTATTGACACTAAAAATGTTGACCCATTCCTCTCTCATCTTTCAGAATATTTGAAGCTTTGGGTGTGATAGTTTATACAAATTCTTTGTTTATTTTCCAGCCGGTGTATCTGAGAGTCCTGCTCCAGAGCGACAAAGGTACCGTTCAGTGTTGCATGCAGGACGACCCTAGCCAATACTGCTTCTCACAGCCTCTAGACACCAGCTCAGACCCTTGCTTCCACTCCCATACCCTCATCAAATGCCCCTCCAAAGAGTGCTTCGAACCCTTATCCCTGACGGCCTACCGCAATCGTCTCGCCAGTCATCTTAGTTACGATTCCGGCTTTAGAAGATCTGCCTCCAAAGACAGACCGACTTCTCTCGTCAGATTAGACACCGATCCAAACCTAACCGTAAACATCAAAGATCAACTCAAACACAGCGATTACGAGAGTTTTAACTCGGACTCTAAGGATAATAGTAGTAAAAACAATGATTTCGACGAGTTTAATAAATCTTTAAACGAACGTTTGAACAGTGATACAATTTCAAAAGACAGTTTAGACGACTCAAATGATAACATCGACCTGATACCTAACGTTCAGATTAACATAATTGACGCGGATTACATTAGTTACGACGGTATTATCGTTAATAACATCGACCCGCATTTATTATACTGTGCGAACAATCCGCGAGATCCGTACACTCCGGAGAGTATCGATTCGCATTCTCCGTGCATGGAAATATGCTCAAATGATGGAACTGATTCAGAAAAGATATCGTTTTCCGATATGCCGCTCAACATAATGAACGAAAACGTTATTAAAGACAGCTTGGATTCGAGTCTCGATCTTAGATTGAAAGGAGAAATAGACGACAGTAATTTTTACGTGAATAAATCTCAGTCGATTGCGCGGTCAGAATATTCAACGAGTAAAACCAAAAGTGTATCGCCGAGACAATTAAAATCTAGGTTAGAAAATATTTTGAGGACTTCTACGACGAGTAGTATAACGCCTTTTGACAATAACCCTTTAGCGAGCTCTGAAGGGTTTGTGAATAGAAGTGCGGAGAAAAATGTAGGTTTATGTAGGGACATGAGTTCGAGTAAAGATGTTAATAATGCTACCACGTCCAAGATTAAAGACAAGGCGAGTCGGTGCAATTGCTTTGGCTGTAACGTGTGCTAGGTTTTGTGTGTTATTTTGATGTAGACCTGCACGGAACTTAATGTTTCATCAGACGACTTAATTTTTTTGTTTTTTGTAATGCATTTTGATGTATCGATCATCCAATTGATTAGTCAGATGTCTCCCAAGTACAAAGTTATGAGTAAAACAATATTCGAATGCTCACCATAAACAAAATATTACTGACAATGTGTTTTACATATTAAATATGCTATAAATTAACACCATGAATAATAATGGACCGGTACATTAGTATGATATTTTGAAATTTCCTACTAAGTGACCCAGAAAACATAATTTTTTTTGTTTATTTCATTACAAAATTTTGTGCATTATAATTGATTTGGTGGTGCTTGTACCAGATAGAGGGTACACTTTCACATATAACTGCATACTCAACTCAAATTTCGATTTTTCAAGATATCTGACTAATCAACTGGACAATCGATATAGTGGAAATCGTTTAATGTAAACCAAAATATTTCTTTGTTAACACTCACAATTATAACCTTTGATGTGTGTTATTCACGTCAAACGTTTTCCACCATATAAGCTACAAACTTAATAATGTAAGGTTAGATGTTTCAAAATCCGTCGAAAGATTGGCGACATTTTTAATTTTTTACATTTGAACGGTCCCCGTCAAATGCCGATTATCTACTTCTTTCAGCTTTTGATCGATTTGCCTGACAGCTGATTAAATGAAACGGGCTGAGATTCAAAGTTTAATGCGGACCGTTCAACTGTCATAAATTCAAAATGGCGCTGATAATTGATTTTATGATCATCCAATGTGACAGTTTTTGAAACAACCTAACCTAACTTTAATGTACATTTGTAGCTACAGATTAATTTTGCATTCATGGTACTGTATGGTCAGACGATTATTTCACTAGATAACACAATGTTGATTTCTTTTATAGTAATTTTTAAGTACGACAGAAAGCTACTGCTCTCGATGTACTAGCCAAAAAGACAATATAACTCTAACGATATATCATTTTAACGTGCCATGAGTAAAAAATTAACATGTATTTTCAGAAAATGCTTAGCTCAATTTCAATTCACATGTATTTTTCCTTTGTTTCTACATTACTAAAATACGCTCATTTTTTAAAGTCTGTAACATAATATTTATTCGTAGTGAAAGCTAGTTTCATAAAATCAATTTTATACATTTCTGTTCTGTTAACCAAAAATTTATTATTTGAGTTTGTTTGTGTGAACTCCACCCAATTAAATCTATAAAATTTTATTTATTCATAATTATATTTAATTCTTAAAATTTTACTCTTACTAACCAAAGAGAGCAATATTACTCTAGTTTTTTTTTTTATAGGCTTAGTCAATTTTATTATTTTACTTAAAAGCATATTATTTTTGCTTTAAATTATGACTGAACAAATTTCTTATGTTCATAACTTAATTTTTCACAAAGACAGTAATGAATTTGTATATTTATTTTAGACATTAGTTTGATCATTTTGTTTGTAGTTTGTATTTTAGTCAAATCAATAATATAACATTATATATTCCATTAAAATTAAGTGATCTAAATAATTTAACACCTCACTTCAATAAATGTGTTTATTTCCTTAATTAATATTGCTTACAAAGAAACAATTATACACAAAGCTGGCCTTTATTTGTATGCATATATTTTAGTCCAATATATTATATTTATGTCTAATTTTCTTAACTAATTTTCCATATGAATAAATTTGGATGTGTTTATACGAGACACTATCCAAGTTACAAACCAATTCTTAGAATGATTGTTTCCAATAAAAAAAAGGGTAGTTGCCCGTAATATGGAAAAATAATTAGTTGAAGATAATATTGTTACAGTAGAATCTGTTTATTATGACTCCGCCTATATTGACCAACCGCTTAACTGGTTATTTGCCGGAGACGCGCCGGCGCGAGAAAATAATTCAAATATTTGAATAATATTTCCGACAAAAAACTTTTGGTCTGCGATTTTGGCCCTTCTATGTACAGAATTTGTATGAAGAACAGTGTCAGAATCGCTTGCGCCATCATTACTCTCGGAGACGCTAAAAGTTTCATTCATCTTGCAACCCTGGAATATTTTTAAAACGATTTCGTCTATGACAATGCGCTGTCAGAATTTGCCGCGATTTTAACCGTCGCAATAAATGCGTGTTCCGCGACTAAAACATCGTAAAACCTATTAATTTACGTAATAAATGCAAGTAATGTTGTTTTGGTAGATAGTTTATTGTGTTGTGAATGTGTTTCAGTCAATAAAATATACAATAGCTCAAAATTAATCAACAAAACATTCAATTCAAAATCATGTTTTATGAAATTTCCGTATTTTTCCTGGAATTTCCTGGCCTTTGACGGGTTAATATGAAGTAATTACACAGTGAAGTTTGGTTTTCATATAAATTTCTTTATAACAAAGTCGGATATAATGACTTTGCTTATAGTGACATGTCGCTTGTTATGACCCATTAATAAATTATGTCCAAATTTCATGGAAAATTATGTCGGTTATAGTGACCGACATAATTCCTAACACCATCGGCAGTTTTCGGGAGGGTCACGTGACGCCCGACGACGTTCAGCGTGTGCGTAGCACATCACGTGTCCTTAATATGCTGTGTTTCTCTCTTTTAAAATAAATACATTCGTATATACCCAACAAAAAAAGGAGATTGTTTATTTTCTAAAATTCTTAGTATGATGTGTTTGTCATTTCCCTACGATGTCATTATAAACTGATTCCACTGTAATTCTAAAAAATTTGAAATATGAGATTGACAAATATGACTGTTTGACAGAAGGTGGCAATAGCGAAATTGGTTAACGCGCACGTCCTGGTTAGACGAGAGGTCTGGGTTCGAATCCCAATTGTGACCATTGTCTTTTTCTGTTTTTGTGTCTTGTTCTCTTTCATATTTTCATTTAGATTATTATTGTTATCTTCTTCTACAATGAAATTTTACATTTGTCACAATTTTCTAATGCATTATTAGCTGGACCAGACTTCCCCCCCTAGTTTTTTCTTTTAATAAATTTTCAAAAAAGTGATGAAGAGCCACTTTGTTGAGTTGTCCGGTCACCATTGTATTTATAACTTTAATTGACGTTCAGGACTGATGTGTAATATAATCTGAAATCATTTATGTAGCTACATAAATGGTTCTTGCAAATGAACCAGATTATAACGATGAATCAACACATTTATTTAATTATTTTGTAAATAAACACGTCTCACTGTCTGTGAGCCAGTGGGACTGCGGGAATGGGAAGATAAAGGTTGGAAAGTGTCTAGTTATTCAGATCTGGTCAACAAACACAACTAAAGACATTTCAAGCAACATTTGGATTTTTTTAATGATAAATTTAATAACAATTTGTTAAAGTAACACATCTAAATTATAAATGGTGGTATCTTAACGGGGTGATGCTAAGAGTGTCTTCAATTTTTTCACAAAGTGCATATTATGTTTTGTCCATTAACCCTCCGCTCGTTGCTTCTTTTTTTTAACGTAAGGTGTTGCGCGGGGTGGTCTCTGAGGACCACAAAAATTAATATGATTAAATTGTTGTTATAGCTTACATTTTATGTATTATTTTAACTGATTATAGTCGTATGATAATGACTACATTGAAATAAAAAAGAAATATTAAAAAAATAGATATTTATTTTGAATGTAAAACCTTAAAAATCAACAAGGAATATTTTTTTATAATTTTGAATCTTACTTTTTTAATCGAAAACTTAAAAAAATAAATAACCAATTTCTATCAAACTATTTGAGATTGATACAGACTTATTATAATTACAAAAAAAAAACCAACAAAATATAATGGAAAAACATATAAACTTGGTTTTTCATTGTATTTTGTTGATTTTTTGAAAAAAAACTCTATATCTCACACCGCACATACGCAGACTGAATGTTGGCGGCGCTAACGTCAAGTATAGTCCCTTTTAGGAAGCTGCCTAAAGTAAGGAATCAGTGGGAATATTTAAAATGTACAAAATTAGCATTCCTGTAAAACCTGGGCTTTTAACCTGTCAAGGGCCGTTTCCTAACAAGAAATTCCCTAACAAAGCACCACTATGAATTTTGAATGGAATGTTTTGTGGATTAATTTTGAGCTATCCTATATTTTATTGACTGAAACACATTCCAAGAAACAATAAACTATGTACCAAAACAACATTACTTGCGTTAATTTGATAAATTGATATGTTTTACGATGTTTTTGTCAAGTATCACGCATCGGACTTTGACAGATTTAATCGTGACAAATTTGACATTTCAATGCCAAAGATAAAATCATTTAAAAATATTCTGGTGTCGCCAGGTGAATGAAACTAATGGCTATATCATCAACGATGTTGGCGCAAGCGATTCCGACCTTGTCTTTCATACAAATTCTGTACACAGAAGGGTCAAAATCGCATTTAAAAATATTTTTTTCAAAATTGTTTCCGCGCGCATGCGCACACACCACGTGCATCCGCACGTCTCTGGCAAATAAGAGGTTAAAGACCCCACGCGATGGGTCGAGGGTTAACAAAGTACTTAAAAAGTTACTTGGACAACATTTTAGCTCATTTCATTCCAAAATGATATATTTAAAACATTCTGTTTCATTTTCATACCATAACAACTATTCACTCTGCCTGGCACTCAATGCAAAATATTTAAGAATAGAATAAAGATAAATACAAATAAAATAGATTTTGTTGACAAGGTTCATATTATTTGCCATCATTTAAGAAATGCGGAAGTCACAAGTTCATTATTTTTTAGAAAATTGTTGTTAGACTTGAATCTTCAATCTTGAAAATGTTCAATGTCTTTCATCCCCAAAACATAATGTTTCTATTTTAAAATAATCAATATTAATTTATAAGTAGACTTAAAAAAAACGTATATTTCTATTATGTATCTTGAAGTTTTAATTTCAACTGCAGTACATGCATACATGTTCCTATTCAATTTATCTTTATCAATTCAAAATACTATATATTTAGTTTTAGGTCACACACTTACAACTAATAAAAAAGTTATTCATATTTTAATTATATATGTTTTCTATGGACATAAATGTAATAATATTGTGATAAAAAATATCACCAACGCCATCTACAATTTTTTTATTGAAGCAAACGAAATATCACTAATGTTTCCTCATATAAAATGGCGTCCTCATCTAATCTGTTGCAGTTAATTCTCATTATTTTAAAATACTGAGGTTTCTTGATGAGAAGAACTAGTGACTGAATATACAGTTTTTCCATATTAGTTAATGTGTATAAGTTTATGTACATATTAGATTCAAGCCATGTTAAATACAACGATACGTAAGTGAATGATAGTTCATTTTGCATAGTTGTCAGATCTACTACAGTTGTATAAGTGAAGTTAATAAGAAACAAATTGACTTCTTTACAATGGTGCAATTGCGGCAAATGATATTAAATTACAGATTTATTTTAATTTCTTCTTTTTGAGTTCATTGACAGAATTGTCAAAGATTTGATATCAGAGTAAACTACTAATAATTGTCAATTTTTTCAAAAAGCAAATCATTTTTATTTTTTAATTTATTTTCAAACAGAAGATAGATAGATATTCATAATTAATAAAAAAAATGATGGAAAATTTCGGGTTACTTCTAAAATGTTAAAAATTTCAATAGATTTTTGATTATTAATTCCATTTTAATCTAATTTATTTTAAAAACCAATATAATATTTAGGATTTAGTTTTTCAGTGCAATTTTCATAGTATTATTAATTCATATTAATTATAAAAAAATAACATTGAAGCCTCATTTTAATAACATCTAAGGCAATAATTTCTAGTTTAGTACAACAATTAAAACTGTTTGTTTTTATTATGCTTAAAAAAGTACCAAAATTAATGGCTTTGGGTAAAAAAATTTACCTCTTAAATTATTTGAAGAAGTTTATTTTATTTTTTAAATTGAGTACTGAAGTTAAAACATTTGCTTATTTTTTAATTATTACCTATTTACATTTATTTTTTTGAATCGTGCACTGTCAATAAATTTAATTATCATTTTTTTTTTAATTACACTTGTGTATATAAATATTTTCATGAACCTAATCTTTTTGTTCTAAATTGCTCAAATTTGAAATGTCTTTAAAATGCCATAGACAAAAATGTTGCCATAAATAATTGTTTTACTCAAAAGTACCTAACTGAATTTTGCTTAATTTTTTTATGCTATGAAGACTCTTTCTCCCCTTATTGCTCATTTCTGTCAATTCGACACTCGAAAGACTTGATTACGTCTTGCCACGAATAAAGAATATATTACTAATTTATCAGTGAAAATGTTCATTACTTAATAATAAAGACAATATTAAACAATGTTTCTTCGCTAATTAAATTACATAGGTAGGCTATGTTTTATTAGTTTTTAGACAGTTGTTAAAAATTATGTATTTACTTTTGTTTTATAGCTACTGAACGCTCATTTCAGCTAAAATTATGGGGCACGCAAATTAACATTTAAAAATTTTTAACAACTTTATATTTATCAACAAAAGTATTGCACTACATAAAAACATCAATAATTTATTTTACAGAGAACTAACAGTGTTTAAATTGCTAAAATTCACTTGAAAACATTTGCATAAACCATAATTTTTAGTACAAATGAAACTCCCATAATATCCCTTTATATGTAATGTTATACTATTGTGTATTCCTTATTGTTTATTATTACTAAATTGCTATAATAGATCTGTATTCCATTTAGTATATTTTAATTTTGAAGTAAATATTATGTGTTGACTAGTTTTATGAATAAAACGCATAGATTTTTTTTATTTTGACTTTTGTTTTATTATTTCGATGGCATGGTGTACAAATGTGCTTAACGCGACATGAAAATTTAAGTTAAAAGTTTAGTTACAGGATTAACACAATATAACCACTCAAGTGTCAGCGCAATTTAAAACTTTTTTCTCCGATTGCTGGAGATTTTTTGCCCACATTAAAAAAATCATACCTCCGAATTTTATTATGGAGACATACAAACTGATTATATTTCTATATAGCCAATGAATTCATCTATCTTTTGTCGATTATCACATATTTGTAGGAATTATAAAAAAAATGTTATAAAATCGTAAACTTCTACTTAATTACTTACAAATAAGAGAAAATTTGCCAAAATTGGCAGCAAAGCCATCCGAGGTATTTTAAATAGTGCCATATTTTAACAAAAAGCGCTCCAGTGGATAATAAAAATGAATATAAATTTCACATATTATTTTTTCTATTAATGAAATCATCTTTAGAAATGTCTTTTAATCTTGCTTTAACACAATTGTGCCCTGTGCCTTTGATTTTGCCGCCTACTTTTGATAAATAAATCATTACTGATAAATTATAAAAATTTGTTACAAAAATTGATTTCGTTCTTATTTTGTGAAACTGTTGCATGATTTTTCATAAATTATTTTTGACAGTGCTTTTATTGAGTTGTTTTTTGTGTTTTATGCATGAAAGTAAGTATAAATTGACATTATTTATTATTTAGATATGTTAAAATACTGATTATACAGTATAGTATTTAAAATTGATATCTTTACAATGTTTGGATACGTACAATACTATATTTATCAATTCTGATACATTTATTTATATGATTTATAACTTTTACTCTATGGTAATGTATCCATTTTGACCATAGATAATTTCTTTCAGGTTATTGTCGCAATGACATGCAACCAGAGATTGAAGAAATTGAAGCCAGTGACTTTTTACCGGAACCAGAATATATTTTGCCAGAGAACTGCCCGACCAGATATATTCACATCAAAGGAGAAAATCAGGAAAATGTTTTCAAAGAATCTGACATTTGAATGAAAAATTATCAAAAATATATCATTAATTACTAAAATGAGCCCAAATAATTATTTTTAATCATAATTGTGTACAGTAATTTATTTAATCTGGAACCAAATCACAATTACTTTAGTACTCTGTTAGATTCATAAATTCAAGCCAAAGATTATGTTATCAAGCATGTTTTCCACATATCGTTAATTTAATAAATTGGTTAATGTTTAATCTGTTTTCAATGTTAAATGTTGATTTTTGCCACAGAAGAATGACTGCGGGATTCGAAAAGCCAAATTCTTAATGAAACAAAATAAATATTTGAGTAAATGGTTCCTATTTGAAGTAATTAGGTATTAAAATTTATATTACATCAGATTATAAAGCCATTTCGGATAATACAATGTAAAACAGTTGTTTAAACCTTGTTTGTGATTTATATTAAAATAATATAATCACCAAGTAAATTGTAACCTCTTTGAAGCCATTACAAAGTACCTATATTATAAAGTGATTGTTGGTTTAATTCTTTTTAATTTGGCGACTAATTTTTATATGTACTTATTCTGTAATTAGGTTCAGCATTGGTATGGTTAAGTCCGGTTTAAGGTGACTTAACTATGAGGAAAACATTTTCCCTCAGGGTCTTTGGGCATCTCATGCTTGGGCTTGGGCAAGCTGTGTGGAGGGTATTTTTAAGGAAAGGAAGTCAATTGTCAAAGAGAAAGTTGTCAAAACACTGTTCAAGAGAAAGTTATTCAGTCAAGTTTCGAGCATACGTTTTATTATTTAGGCAGAACAAAAACTCGTAGAGATTATTTAACAAAGTACTTAGCTATGGTATTATGATTATTTTTATTTAAAAAGCCTCGACTTATAGTATTATTTTATCTGTGTTATAGTTATTTTACAATATAGTTATAGTTTACTCAGGTTTATAATAACTTTATTAGGTGTCGTCGATCTACTGGCAAAGTCCACTAAGTCACTAAAACACAATCCTGAGATAATCGCATATCAATATTTAGCAATTTTGGAAAGGATATAAGTGGATGAATACTTCCAAAATGTATTTTTTTTTAATATTTTATAATTTAGAATGAACCCTTAAGTACCTTATCAATACACAATATTAGTTGATAGCAATAACAGCTACCAATCAAAGATTTACAAAAAAATGATCCCGACTTAGTGGGTTTTACCAGTCAATAATGATTTAGTGTGCTCTGCTTGCTAAGATTACTGTTAAATTTTTGACTGTAAAGCCGCAAAATGGCTTTAAGATTATTTTAAAGCTGACTTAGTGGATTTCGCTTGTGTTTTAACGGTATAAATCGATGTATTATTGACTTATTATGTTTTGTTTGACAATAATATCTGATTTATGATATATGGTGAATTAAAAAAACATGTTTAATTTGAAAACAATTAAGTATACGACTTAATGGAGTATGCCAGTCGAAAGAGGACGATTTTTACCTCATACTTAAGTCATTTCATGAAAAAACGTGACTTAATGGACTTTGCCAGTAGACCGGCGGTATGTTGTTGTTTTTTTAATAATTTGCTACATTTATAGTATTATTAATTAGTTTGTCCCATTAAAAACTCTTTGAGCTCTAATATCATGAAATTTCTTACTGTAACTATCCTAAGACAAAAAGTCATTTCCGTCATGAGATAAGGAGCTTTCAAATGTGCATTTAAACTGTCATAAATTAAGACAAAAAACTGCATTTTATAATTAGAAAAAATGATTTGTATATTTCAGACAATGCAGGATATTAAAACTAGTTGAATTTTTGAAATGATAACTTTTAAATGAAACCAATTGAGCCCTTATGTGAATGAACAGCATTATGAAGATCTGATAAATTGTCTATTACATAGAAAGTATGGTGATGTTGTTTTATATCTGCTTTGTGTTATTTAGGATATGTTGTAAAATGTTTAAAATTTTATGGAAATTTTTGTTGGTAAATGAAAAATATTCCTTTTTTTCTTTTGTTTTTTTGTGCTCAAAACTAAATTGATTAACGCCTCGGGCCTTCTTTGGGTCAAAATATTTCCGCATTGCAATAAAATCCAAATAAATTGAATATTTATGAATACATCCAAAAAATAAAAACTGCTGATGAAATACACTTTCACATTTTATAATTCAATTGAAATATAATAATTTTGAATGCAAACATTAAAAAGCTTTTAAAATGACTCACCTTACATTTTTTTAACTAAAATTACTGATAACAGAAAAAAGTGTATGCACAGATTTTATTAGGCAAATGTATTATAAACGTTATGTCAACTCACTTTTTTGTTGTCTCATATAAAAATAATTAATAAAAAATTTCCAAAGTTTTATAATTTTTTTTCTAATTGGGGTCGGAAATTTTTGTTTCATAAAGGTGTACATTTTAATTATTTTGTGGTTAACTTTAAGATTTGAATATAAAGTGTGGTGTTTTTACTTTCTTGCACTTTTAGATCATATTTCTAACCATGAGAGTAAGGGAGACGCAACGGTTTCTTTGAGACCTATAAGAGTTGTTCCAAAAAGCGAACAAATAGCCTAAGAGGTTAAAGTACATAAAACGACTTGTCTATTAGTTGAAATATGTTATCTATATATATAAAAATCAAAACTGGGTTTGTATGTCTGCTGTGCGTTGCTAAACCATTCATCCGATTGTGATGAAACCTTGGGGATTCGTTGTGTGCATGCCCGCGATGTTTTCTGTATACAATAGTGAGCTCTGGCATCATGGAATTTCGTGTTGCCAAACCGTTCATCCGATTGCGATGAAACTTTGGTAAGTTGTTGTGAGCACGTCAACGAAGGTTTCTATATGTATATATAATACTGGTGATCTCCGGCATTATGAAATTTGTATAAAAAAATTGCAATAGGTGACACGCGAGCTGTTTGAAAACTGAATGTACAGGGACGGGACAGAATGTGTGAAATGCGGGAGGGGGGAGGGAAATCGGGAGGGGGGTTTGTGGGATGGGGGAAGCGTAGAAGGCAGAGTGGTAACGCGTGAGAGGAAGGGGATGCGGAAGAGGAATAGGAGGCGGAAGAAGAATGGGACGAAGGGAAAGGACATGCAGGGAGAAACAACATCTTTATTAAGTGGCATAGCAACGCATGCCGGGAACTACAAACCCAGGAGCTATCATATTTTGATTTTTATATATATAGAATTCCCCCTAAAACCATGCGAGCAAAGCTGCAGGTAAAATCTAGTTACGTATAAATTTATTTGACTTTCATTGTGTATGTGCTCACTAGAGTCAAATGAAACTAAGTTTTTCACATAACTCTGTTTTTCCACATAAGGGCTCAATTATTGAATATTTTGAATTTGAATATGAATGAAATGAAGTGAATGTTTCATCTATATTATAATTGTAATTTAACTTTTTAACCTTTCTATTGATATTACCTAAAACACCAATTTTATTCACTTAACGTTGCCTGCATAGATATATGTTATAATTGTTATGTCTGCCCTTTCCTCGGCTGATAGTAATTATTAAATACAATAGGTTCTTTGAATATAAGAGTGTTTATTACTGGAATAACCTAGCTGGATAGTTACGACTGTTTACTATTCGGGGGTAGGTAAATCTCTGCGGCCTTGCCGGTGGAGCTCGTCAAGTCTATCTCTGAGACTGCTTCTTGTACGCCAATGCCATCTGGCGAGCTATGGTGCAAGCTACATGCTTACCGCCATCTATCGTATTCTTTCCATATGAAATACTCAATTACTCTACATCACACCCTCCCCCACCTAACCTCAAGCCCTGGCTACAATAAGTACAAGACATGTTCTTTTCAAAGAAGTTATACAATTGACAAAAAAGGATTTTAAATATTTCAATTATACACGATTTTATACACTAAATTCAACCAAACATAGTCATGATTTTAAATATTTCAACTTAAATATTTCTGTTTCTCTGGGAGGGACCTTTATGAACGCTTTGAACGGAGCCTTCCTTCCCAAGGTCTTAGTTGAGTAGTTTGCTCTCGATCATCCGCTGGTAATCTGAAATCAAGAGAACTCCACGTTAGCCCCTTCAACAAAGCTGAGGTTCCCAACTCGTCTGAAGCGCATTTCGTGACCTCAGACGCGGTAGGTGGGTTATTATCTTCACTCTCCTCTTCCCATTTCACAGATAAACTCTTCAACTGATCAATATGCCTCTTCCAAGTCAACGGAGTACCACAGATCCTAACGATATAAACTTTTTTACCCACTTTCCTTTCTACAATACCTCTAACCCAACCAACTTTATTCACCTGACGGAAGTCCTTGACCAGACATTTTTGTCCAACATGTAAATTCCTAATTTTTACGCCCCCATAATTCCTTATTTGATTATCTTGACTCCTTTTTATATTATCGTTAGCTATTTTTCTCTGTTCTGACACATCTTCCTGAGTGGTTTTAGGAATTAAACTACTGAAAGTTGATTTCAGTCTCCTACCAAACATCAAGACTGCCGGTTCTAATCCCGTTGTGCAATGTGGCGAATTTCGATAATCCGATAGAAAATCACATAATCTACTTTCATAATTTACTGGAAAATTATTCCTAACCATAATTTTTTTTAAAAAATTTTTTACCGTTCTAACTGAATTTTCAGCTTGTCCATTACACTGAGGGAATTTGACCGGTGAATTTAAAAATTCTATGTTATTCTCTTTAAGAAATTCTTTAAACTCTACACTAGAAAATGCTGTTCCATTATCCGAAACTATGCAATCAGGGTTACCAAAATTAGAGAAAATTCTTCTCAATTCCTTAATCGTGTTAAACGAATCCGCCCTTGGAACCTCTAAGCAATCGATCCACTTGGAAAAAGCGTCACAAATTACAAGAAACATTTTTCCTGCTACCGGCCCGCAGTAGTCTACATGTACCCTACTCCAAGTTGAAATTGGATCCGATTCCTGGTTTACTTTAAAATGGACTTTATATTTGTTAAATCTTCCCAACTTTTGCGAAAACACTTCCGGGTAATCTTGAATAAACTTTTCTCCATTCCTCATTTGCGGCGTCACTAAATTAATTGTCTCCTGAGAAGTTATCCCAAGATCGAAACATTCCATAAAATCTCTACCCACAATTAATTCTGTTCCTCTTATTACTACAATAAAACTAATATTTTTGTTCCTACCCTCAAATTTCACATCAAAAATCGCCTTTCCTACGACTTTTAAACGATTATTTCCATAACCTGAAATAATCCGCTTGTCTTGTGACAAAATGATTGAACTAAAATGTCGTTTAAAAATACCCTCCGGCATCACACATAAAGATGAACCGGAATCAATCATTGCCGTAAACTTCTTGTTATTAATTTCAATTTCAGCAGTAATCGGACTAATTGACGCAACTAAAACTTTACTATCCCTGTGATTTTCAAAAATGGGATTTATCGGATTATTCTTGCAAAATTTCTGTAAATGCCCAACGCCCTTACATTTAAAACATTTCGCATTACGAAATTTACAATCAAACGAAAGATGATCATTCCTTTTGCAAATAAAACACTGTTTTTTAACACTACCCACGGGTGATCTAAAATTCGTACCTGTATTTGATCCTAACCTATAAGCTGGTTTCGTGTTAAAACTACCCTTGGGGCTCGTCGATCGTTCCCTACGCTGATCTCGCTTGAACCCATCGCTAGTAACTCGTTTTTTTACTAGGTTTACTTCTGATTTAACTGTATTAGTACTATCCAAAGTTGACATACTAACTGCAAGTCCTTCTATTTCATTAAACGACAACGTTTGCCCTTCTACGAAAATTTTCTCCTTCGCGCGCCCCGGTAACAACCCGATTGCAAACATGTCTATAAGGTTCTTTTCAAGCCTCGTTTCGAATTGACAATACGTTGCTAAAGAACGAAGTCTAACCGCGAAATCTTTTATCGTCTCGCCTTGTTGTTGTCTTGCTAAAAAAAAATTCTCCCGTTCTTTAAAAACTGAACGATTTTTGTTACAATGTTTGTCGAGAAGCGCTAAAAGTTTATCAAAAGATAAGTCCGTTACATTACTTGGAAAACACAGATTAATTAGTAAGGTCAAAGTTTCTGATTCTAGGAGATTCAATAAAAAAGCCCGTTTTTTCTCCACAGACGCTTTGTCATCATGGATCACGAAAAATTGCTCTATCCGAAGTCGAAACAATCCCCAGTCTCCGGAGAGATGGCAAAACGGTGGTATTCTACCCGATTCCATAACTCCCAACAAATAAATCGGCAAAAAACAATTAACCCGAAAACAATAACAAATAATCCCTCTCAAAGAAGCAAAAATACTTATCTCAGGAACTCTTCTGGTCTCCCTCTGGGTTTTATCCTTGTCTTCTGATTAATCCAATGATCCGTTTTGACCTTGAAACTTTTGCTTAATCCACTGATCCACAACCAGATCGCCTCCTTGCGGTATTTCTGTTCCTAAAACAAAAATCTTCTTAACCAGGCCGTAGCCACGGAACCAAATGCTCCTTAACCTCGAGCAGAATCTCTTCCGATTCCTTGCCAAAACTGCAAGTCACTCCAGCAGTGACTTAGTCCTCCGTGTCCAGCACCAATTATTACTCGCACGCGTAACTTCCACACAATTATATTTATACGGCTGCGCCAATTGTTATGTCTGCCCTTTCCTCGGCAGATAGTAATTATTAAATACAATAGGTTCTTTGAATATAAGAGTGTTTATTACTGGAATAACCTAGCTGGATAGCTACGACTGTTTACTATTCGGGGGTAGGTAAATCTCTGCGGCCTTGCCGGTGGAGCTCGTCAAGTCTATCTCTGAGACTGCTTCTTGTACGCCAATGCCATCTGGCGAGCTATGGTGCAAGCTACATGCTTACCGCCATCTATCGTATTCTTTCCATATGAAATACTCAATTACTCTACATCACACCCTCCCCCACCTAACCTCAAGCCCTGGCTACAATAAGTACAAGACATGTTCTTTTCAAAGAAGTTATACAATTGACAAAAAAGGATTTTAAATATTTCAATTATACACGATTTTATACACTAAATTCAACCAAACATAGTCATGATTTTAAATATTTCAACTTAAATATTTCTGTTTCTCTGGGAGGGACCTTTATGAACGCTTTGAACGGAGCCTTCCTTCCCAAGGTCTTAGTTGAGTAGTTTGCTCTCGATCATCCGCTGGTAATCTGAAATCATTCATCCGATTGTGATGAAACCTTGGGGATTCGTTGTGTGCATGCCCGCGATGTTTTCTGTATACAATAGTGAGCTCTGGCATCATGGAATTTCGTGTTGCCAAACCGTTCATCCGATTGCGATGAAACTTTGGTATGTTGTTGTGAGCACGTCAACGAAGGTTTCTATATGTATATATAATACTGGTGATCTCCGGCATTATGAAATTTGTATAAAAAAATTGCAATAGGTGACACGCGAGCTGTTTGAAAACTGAATGTACAGGGACGGGACAGAATGTGTGAAATGCGGGAGGGGGGAGGGAAATCGGGAGGGGGGTTTGTGGGATGGGGGAAGCGTAGAAGGCAGAGTGGTAACGCGTGAGAGGAAGGGGATGCGGAAGAGGAATAGGAGGCGGAAGAAGAATGGGACGAAGGGAAAGGACATGCAGGGAGAAACAACATCTTTATTAAGTGGCATAGCAACGCATGCCGGGAACTACAAACCCAGGAGCTATCATATTTTGATTTTTATATATATAGATTTCCCCCTAAAACCATGCGAGCAAAGCTGCAGGTAAAATCTAGTTACGTATAAATTTATTTGACTTTCATTGTGTATGTGCTCACTAGAGTCAAATGAAACTAAGTTTTTCACATAACTCTGTTTTTCCACATAAGGGCTCAATTATTGAATATTTTGAATTTGAATATGAATGAAATGAAGTGAATGTTTCATCTATATTATAATTGTAATTTAACTTTTTAACCTTTCTATTGATATTACCTAAAACACCAATTTTATTCACTTAACGTTGCCTGCATAGATATATGTTATAATATATATTATTTTACAACATTTACATATAAAACTTCATTTAACTTTATTATGTATGTGTACATATTTGTGTATGAAAATGTGCCACTAAAAAGCATATTTTTCAATCTTTTGCCTTCGTAGCACATATTATTAACATAATCTTTGTGTGCTAATATTATTATGTATTTAGTAATCTTATATCTTTGTGCCGTAATATATTCATAAGTAATCTACATATTATTATTATTATTTACTTAATTGCGGCATCGTACTATATATGTATTTACCAAATAATATCCGAGTCATAATATTATATTAATTAGTAAATTATATTTTATTAAATGTAATCTTCATGTCATTTATTACATCTCGGAGTCGTACTTTATTTGTTAGTAATAAGCATTATTATTTTATAAAATTTCGACATCGTACTTCGTATATTCGTTAGCAAGCTATTATTTAAAATCTATCGTAACAAATTCTTTAGTAAACTTTTATTTATATTGTCGCAGAGTCTTAATGTGTATATTCATTAATAATCTAAATATTATTTATAAAATCTCAGTGTTGTTGTACTGGACAGTTCATTAGTAAAATTTCTGTGTTGTAAAGAATATAACCATAAGATATATTAATGTAATGGTGTATTCTTTAGTGTGTTGATGTTAAAGTAGATTTCTTCTTAATCCTATTTATGTATGGAAACTTTTATTCTTAATCCTATTTATGTGTGGAAACTTTCCTTCTTAATTCCTATTTATGTGTGGAAACTTTCCTTCTTAATTCCTATTTATGTGTGGAAACTTTTATTCTTAATCCTATTTATGTGTGGAAACTTTCCTTCTTAATTCCTATTTATGTGTGGAAACTTTCCTTCTTAATTCCTATTTATGTGGGGAAACTTTTATTCTTAATCCTATTTATGTGTGGAAACTTTCCTTCTTAATCCTATTTATGTGTGTAAACTTTTATTCTTAATCCTATTTATGTGTGGAAACTTTTATTCTTAATCCTATTTATGTGTGGAAACTTTCCTTCTTAATTCTATTTATGTGTGGATCTTTTTATTGCTATCTAACTAGAGTTAAAAAGCGAATGAAGATAACATAGTCTGGATTTAGAAGTAGTTAAGTGTCATAACTGATGCGTGTGATGTATTATATTCTCTGCCTATCCTTTCAGTGACACTGCATGAATGCATTTAACTACATGGTTATACATAGGCAGTGAAACCTCTATGTATCTTTCGTTTTTGAAGGGACTGCGAATGAGATCTTTGTTAGTTTTGTATGAAATTAATTCGGGACTGGAAGAAATGAATGTGAGAAAATGATTATTGGAGATTTTAATGTAGATGTCAAATTTTTCATCTTATGCTTTTGTGTGCATTAGGTGTCGATTATAATATATAGTAGCGATTATTAACTATTATGTATTGGAAATGGATTATTTTTGTAAGGAATAGAATTACATGTTTAGTGGATTATGTAGTATGTAATAATTTAATATTCAGGAATGCAATTATAATAGAAGTATTATGATTAATTTGCTTCCTGCAATGAGACGGGTCAAAACAAAATGTAATGTGTATTTAAATCTAGTTTTAGAAAAATAGGTATTATTATTGTACAAGTAATATAGTAATTATTATTGTGTAGTATTTCAAGAACTTAAAATACTGAACAATATAATATGTATTTAATTAAATGAAGACAATATTAGCAAAACTCAACCGAAAATGTGGAGACAAAAAATCAGAAAAAGATATTGGCACCTTTGGGACTTGAACCCAGCACCCTTTGCTTACATGGCAAGTGCTCTACCAACTGAACTAAGATGTCAATATCAAATTCAGTATGGTAGAGCACTTGCCATGTAAGCAAAGGGTCCTGGGTTCGAGTCCCAGAGGTGCCAATATCTTTTTCTGATGATTTTTGACATTTCGATTGAGTTTTGCTAATATTGTCTTCATTTCATTAGATATTATAATTTGAGATTTTACTCATAAAGGGGTCGTCCATTAATCACGTGATGTTTTTAGCAACTTTTTATTTAACCCCCCCCCCCCCCCCGCTGTGGTGATATGTGGTGAGGTTTTAGACTAACCCCCCCCTCAAAATCACGTTTATTTTTTTAGTACAAAATATTTTGCAATTTTCAGAATATTATCACGAAAAATAAATACACGTGATATCATATTACCCCCCCCCCCCCTTTCGAGCCTCATGTGATTAATGGACGACCCCAGAGTTAAAAAATAAATATAATATGTAATTCAGCCGACATTTTCATGTGGTGTATGATTTATAAATTAAATTATTGCCATCTGTTGACATTACTTAACACTTTTGTAAATTGAAAATGTTGCCATTAACACGGCACGTATTAATTGTGCCCTAAATTTTGTTAATCTATTTGTCCCATGCAAATATTCTGCTTTTATTTTCATCATTTTAGGGTTCACATGCTTTTCTTTCCATTCTATGCTGCCGTCGTAAGTAAAACATGGATCCATGACAATTGATCCCCTGGCAGTTGACCACCGGCTTACTTATACACAAATCAGTTTTGGGAAAATATGGTATACCTACTTTCACAAAATATAACTAAGTGACCTCGAAGGGGTGTGCTGAGAGGATGTACCGCTGAATAAAAAAGGATAAAACATATTTTCATTCAAATGCATCAATGATAAAACTACTTGTCTGTATATTAGGGTGTGTCAATTATTTCAACTTTTGAATTCAGAAACGTCCGGTGTCTCAAAAGTTGGGTCTTACAAAGAAAATGAGAACTGCATTTAAATTTATTTTTTTAAAAATGGTTATTAGCCTGCTAAAATGCATTGAAAATCAGAAAACAAACCTAAAATCTTTCTTTTTTTTAAAATTTTTAATAATTTTTTTTTTCATTAATTTAACCTTTTAACGTTTATTTATTACTAAGAATTGCGTATAACTGACAAAAATGAAAAAAAAAGTTCAAGTTTATGAATACAAGTAAGTCAACAAGGATTCTAATTTTATCCTCTATCCTAATTTTATGACGACCTCCGTAGTCCAGTGGGTAAGACTCTTGACTCATGATCCGGAGGTCGCGGGTTCGAACCCGGCATGCGCAAATAAATTTTATTTGATTAATTTGTGTTATTTCACAATTAAGTCATTAAAAATAATATATAGTATATTTGCAGCATGTTCCAGAGTGGAAGATACTACTAGTATCGCCCTGGTGTAAGACCACCATTCAGAATTGAAACGTTGCTTGAAAATGGCTTTAGCCGTGTTTGGTGACCAGATCTGAATAGCCAGGTACCTCCCAACCTTCCTCTTCCCCACCTCCTTCCCCTCACCACTACCTTCAGCCTCACAACATACCCCAATTGGGGATGCCATAGTCTCACTGGCTCCAGACGGGAGCAGTTGAGATTCCTGTGCGGTATTTACTGTAAAAAAAAAAAAAAAAATCCAGAAAAAGTGTTATTTTCCTCTTTTAAATTTTTAACCAACACATCGCATATGTTTAATTTAATTTTTTTATTTTTGGTTCTTCGTACTGCAGTTATGGAATTGAAAAATAAGTTTGGTACAAAATATAAAATATTAACCCTTTATTTTTTTTTTTTTTTGAAGTCACGAAATCTATTTTCTTTTGAAACTTCCGGCCATTTTAGCGGGCTAATAGTGAACAATAATTTCATTTATTTTTACGTTTTTGAATAGCTACAGATCATACGAAACTTTTGAGACCCCGGGCATTTAAATACAAGGCCATTATTTTCTCTCTATGGAGAGCGACACACGCTACTGTATATACCTATACCAGCATAAAAGTACAAAAATCATCACTGTACATAAATTTGTTTGACATCCATACCAGCCTATTATATGAGGCGCTCAGCGGAAGAGTGGCCCAACCAACAAAAATTCATAATCAGCGAAAATATCTTATTGTTGTATATTTTTGTCATTTCTATGAAGGCACAGTGGCCCAATTTTAGTTTTCACTGATTTCAAAGATACTTTGATAAAAATATGTAGCAAAATGATGTTTTCACTGATGTGGGTTGGGCCACTCTTCCGCTGAGCGCCTCATTTATATTTTAGATATTTTTGAAGTAGATTTTATTTTTGAAATTGGTAAATAATGCACAAAAAATTATAATTTTATAATAATTATAATTTCGGGAGGCTAACTGTCAGGGGGGTCAACTGTCGGGCCACCGTAAAACACAGCATCCTCCCTGAGAGTCTCAAGAACGATACTGTTTTTACTTATGAGTACAGTATGGGTTAGATACATAAGAATTCGGTTGACAATTTATTTTTCTAATTATTATACTATAACACCAATCAATAAAATAAAATAATTACAGTTGTCCATATTAAAGATTCCTTCCAATTTTTTACTTGACATTGAAATTAATAAATTTATTCAATACAGACTAGATAACAGTCAAATTTGTTATAGTTTGCCAATAGAGTGTAGCGAAAATAATATGTAGGTTTGTAGTCGTTCTATTTTCTTTCACAAAATCTCAACACTCTACCGAACCCAAAGAGAAATCCAGTACCTATTACAGATCAATATGCTGGATATCTCTTTCCATAGAGATAGATTACTGTATAAAAGCTCTTGCTTCGATAAAAAGTGAATACACAAATATTTTCTTCTTTTTTTAATACTCAATGTCTACGTATTCGCGATGCGTGCGCAAAACACCAAGCTGCTCTCAACTTGCAAATAAACAATTAAAATAAGCAGTCAATGGGGCAAAATATTGTGACTGTAATAGTGTATTAAAACATTATTTGTAATCAGTTCCAATTATGAAGATGACAAGTAGAAGTCAAAGCTAATCCGAGTTACAGAGTTGGTAGAATCAAAGTTCTGCAGGACAGGCATACAACCAAAATTAGTGCAGTGAAATACTCGAAATTTTCGTGCTTAAGAAGTTTAGTTTTTTTTGGTCCCTTGAAGACCGAATGGCCCAATTTATCCCGCATATAAAGTTTTCCCAATGACTGAATAAAATACCCGCCGAGAGGACTTGGCATACCAATTAGACGTTAAACAAGATGGAGCCAATATTTATTACTTGTCATATAGGGTCCTTTCATTAAGCGCTTCCTATCTTTAAATTTAAATAATACAAAGTAAGTGAGATATCATCCAAATTTTTTATTCGTTTGAAAGGCCTATCGATGCCATTATGTATGGAATATAACATTGTTCAAATGTCCGCCAAGGCTTCTTGGCACGCATCCGAAATGTAAAATTTTCCTTGACTTTGGCGCATAAATCAAGCTGAATTTGACCGATGCATTGGTTATGTTGGCTTTGAGGGCCGCTGTGGTTTGTGGCTTATTCGCATAGACTTGCAACTTAAGAGATCCAAGATCCAAGTTTGGTGTGGATTTTGGGCTGGCGGCATCATCGATTCATATTTCACCGTCAAGTAATAAATAAACTGAACAATAAGTCCTTCTCTTAGGTATTTTGTTTAGTCGTTCAGTCCCGCTTAAGATATTTTTTTCCGGCCCTTTAAACTTCTTAAGTTTCACTGTATTTTGGATGATGAACTTTGTTCAATTTCACTGGAATTTTTGTTTTATGAAGACAAATAACAAGATTGAAACACGCGTATATTATCAATGCATCTGTGCAAGCGTCGACTCTGACTGCAATACCTATATTAATATACCAAGGTTTCAACATATAAATAAATATTTAGGTGGGCTATAAAAATGTAAAGACTTGGAACCCAAACACGAGAGCTTTGTCAAATTAATGTTTCTATATTTATTATAGATTATTAAGTATTGTTAAACATTAATTATGTGTAATTAATATATGTTAGAAGTTTACAACAGATTTTTGTGTGCATTTATCACTGTTGCAATGTTTCACGTTTTTTGTGAGACAATAGGTGTCTATTCCGGTAGAAATGTGATGTTTTATAAATGTGTAGGTACTTAATTTATACATTATTATTATTACAGTACTCTCTCAGATAATCTGACAACTTCTACTTTAATCCACTGTTATTTTGACTAATAGAAAACACAAAATCAAACTCTATTATTGACCAGTATTTTTTGTATGTCAAATTCAGTGGTCTACACTAATGGGTTGGGTTATCTTATTCCAATATCCTCAATTCAGGAACCATTTATTGGATAACCAACACCTCTAGGTCACACCAAGTTTTTTTTTTTTTTTTCATAAGTTTTTATTCCAGTAAAAAAGAAAATAACATTTTCACTTACTTAACTAGAATATTACATAGATTTTACATTTCATAACCTTACATTACATTAGATTGCAATACTAACATTTACATGATATAATATTACCATAAGATATTATTCACTATCACTACTTTGTTTTTTGTGAATAAACATGAACAATTTTTTTTTTGAATTTGCACACACTTTTTTCGTTTTTGATATCATCTGGAAGGCAATTATATAAGTTGCCCCCCTCGTAATTAATTGATTGTTTACCGTAGTTAGTATGAATGGTGTTTAAACGTATGTTATCGTGTTGTCGTGTAAAATGTTTGTGTACTTGGGACGTTTTAATGAATTCTGTGTTTGTATGTATGAGTTTATTATTTATTTTGTATATAAGGACACATATATTGTACTCGTATAGTTTTCTTAATGTTAGCAGTTTTGTTTCCAAATATAATTTTTTTGTGGATGTTTTGGATTCGTAGTGAAATAGTTTTTTGATTATCTTATTTTGAATTACCTGTAATTCATTGATGTATGTTTCATACGCATTTCCCCAGATTTCAATCAGGTAATTTAGGTGTGAGTGTACGAGACTATAGTATAAACTTTTGTGTTATAGTGTTTCGCTACATTTGGTGATTTAACAGGGATGCCAGGGTTCATGTGGTGAGGTTTGTCGGGATCTTGGCGACGGGTGCATCTGCTCACCAACTGCGTGGTAGGCCGGATCTGGAGAGACTGGTTAAGGGCAAACTTTTAACCTCTTCAGTAGGACCCTCTCGGAAAACCACTTTGCACCGCAGTGGAAGGGATAGATTCACATGTCCATCACTCCTGGACACACTGACCCCAAAATTATATCTTTTTCCTTAACAGAAATTCCTCTCCTTCTTTTCCTAAAAAGACTCTCCACATAGCATCCCCAGAGATAGCAGAGGCCCTGAGGGGTATTTTTTCTTATTAAGTTATTAATACTGCCATCTAGCATGCTAGAGCTGACCATTTTATCAGTCTCCAGGGCCAGGGGGTTCATTATTGTTTTTTTAGAACATTTTGGTTGGTCCTCTGTATTTTAGCAACTGTTGCAAGCTTTTCTTTTCATTTCGTTGTGCTACATTTTTTCTTTGAATAAGTTAATAAAATGGAGTCTTCTCCCAAGTGTAAATATGACACCTTAACTTTAAAAACAAAAAAAAGATATTTTACAAAAGATCGATAGCAGTGTTTTTTTTTCTTACCACTTTTAAGAAATACTTAAATAATTTATTTGCATCTCTACATATTATAAATTAAAGTCCTCCGCGTCATCTGTCTGTCTGTTTGTTCGCGATAAACTCAAAAACTACTGAATGGATTTTCACGGGGATTTCACCAATAGATGGAGTGATTCGTGAGGAAGGTTTAGGTATATAATTTGTCAAGGATTATGAAAAGGATTTGAAACATAACGATAATTGTTAGAAGTGTCGGAAAAAGTCAAGCCGCCTGGGAGCTTTCATCGAAAACACTGCCTAATCTCTTTGCGAAATAACAAAACAATGCACGGTGGGACATTCCTCTTTTATAGATCTACAAAAAAGGCCGCAATGGCATATAACTATCTTTTACGGATAGCTTACTATACCCATTCAATCTTCTAAAAAATGGTCTCGTACAATGCGGTAATTAGAGACGGATACAGTATTAATTCTTATTAACTTAAATACATTAGTTACCTCAAGCATTTCATGCACATTATTATAATCTTTCGTATCTACGTATTATAAATTAAAGTCCTCCGCGGCGTCTGTCTGTCTCTTCGCGATAAACTCAAAGATGGCAGTGGTTATAAAGGTTGGATAACCATCCAGTAGATGGCGTTGTTTTTAGTTAGCCACAGCAATGCGTAGCCGGGTCAGCTAGTATTTTATAATTACGCACTTCATCCTGCTGCTTTTTACTAATTATTGGTTATTGCCCAGTTTTTGGGTTGACAGATTAGTGAGAGAGTACTGTATTTATGAAAATTAAAATAATTAATGTGACGCAATTGGTTCCATGACAACTAAGACTTAATTCAACTCAACACCTCTTTGAAAAGTCATTAAAAACTATGAAAAAAAAAATCAGAGTGAAATTCACAAAAACTAAAGTAGACGAGTGGGGAGACTACGAAGCACTTTTTTTAACCAATGTGAAAGATGATTTTTTGAATTCCAGTGGACCTTTTTCTATACATTTGGTCATCTTATTAGTATTTACGGTTTCTTCTTTGGAGTCGCTCGATGTCACTTTCTTTTGCCTTTTCATTTTGGAGTGGTTTGAAGATTGGATATTGATTTTACAAAAATAGGATTTCGTGGGATTCAATCCCTGGTTGGCTGAATGTCTGCAAAGGTTCGTCAGCCGCTTTGTACCACTACACTAAAGGGGACTTGCGTGCAATTGTGTATTTATCATTTTATATTGGAAACGAGTACCCGTGAATAAAATAAATATTTTATTGCTATCTCATTCTATTGCAGGCTCAATTCTATACATGTATTTGTTTGTCTCTTTTTAGTGTCGCTCGTTTCCGTTTCATCCAGTTTCAAATCAAAACGGTGCTTAAGAAGTTTTCACTTCAAAAATATTGAAAAATAGCCCGTAACCTAACCCAATGTAAACTATTTCACCAATTTTTTATACATATTTTTAATATCACTTTTCAAAGGAGGTGTTGAGTTGAGTTCATTCTGAGTTGTCCAGTCACCGACCCAATTACTATGAAGCTATATTATTGATGTTGTAGGATTAGTAAGATTGTACTATGTAGTTTAATTTATAACTCTGTACATACGTCCACTTAAGTTATGCAATTTTGTTGTGTCAAACAAACTGGTTAAACCTTTTCATACGGATGTTGTGAAGTTTGGGTATATGTACATCATTTAACATTCGGGGTCCACATTCAGTTTGATATCAAATCTTTACCTTCCTGTTTGTTTACCTAACTGTTTAACCTTTACCTACCTATTTGTACCTGAAGATAAAAATCATCTGTCACCTGAAAGGGGGTTACTAGGTTCCCCCGTACATTGTGGAATGGTTGTGTCTCTTAAAATTTCTTTTACCCTTTCCAGTAACACTCAGATATTAGTTACTGGTTACTATTTTAACTGTCATTGTCTTTTCTTTATTCATAAAATAATTTTTGTTTACAATTTTTACAGGCTTTTCGACTACCACACTAGGCATTGTAACATGGTACAAAATGATAAAAGAGATAGTGGCCATAAATCAAATCCATTTTATTATTGTAGCCCTTTTCAGTAAAATGCACCTTTTACAACCGCACTCAAGATGTATTTGCGACGAGAAATTAAAAAAAAAGTAATTATCCGGAGGGACAGTAATTTCGTCAGATATTTTTTGATGTTAAAAAATAGTTACGGGATAATTTTTTTTTTGATATGCCCAACTAATATGGAATAGTTTTTCTAGGATTACCTAAATTGTAGAATATATGATTTTAAAAACAAATTAAACATCGCACAAAATTCTCATTTGGGGGAAGTGTATTACCCCCTTCGGTGTGGAATGGTTAAAAATGCTATCTACTGTTATTACTACTGCTAATTATTGTTGATCCTATACAAAATATGGAGTGTTCTGGAACCAATTATGTCATAAAAATGGGTGTTTGCTACACATGGGTTTTTTTTTTTTACTAAGAGTTCCATTTGTAAACATCAGTTTTGCAAGACTAGAATCTCATGTGAAATAGAGGGTTTAAAATATTAAAAAAAAGTTTTTATATCAATCTTCGAACAAAGGTTCCCAATCAGTCGATCGTGGAGCAAAATTTGGTCAATCCCACAATATACAAGGTAACATTCCCGGCACTGTCAAAATAATTAGTAATTTTTGTGTGAAAAGACCATTTAAAAAAAAAATTCATATCTATGGTCATGTGTGGTATTTTATTTAAATATCTGCTATTTGCGATGTGAGTCGTTCATTTTCTATATCCGCTCTATCAACTTTCACTGATTCAGAGAAAACCACAAAAAACTGTCACCATCTGTGGCGTAAATAAAAAAATTGGATTTTATTGTTTTATATAATGAATTGGAGTAATATACATTCGAAAAAAGTTCATTTTTCAATGCATGTCTAGAAATATTTAAGTAATTTGGATAAATAAAATGGATGTAGCGGATTTTGATACTCACTTCGTGATTCATATGGAATATAGAGGCTTTTGAAACTCAACTGACCTGAGGGGTATGTTTCTACACCCGCCATCTTGGCAAAATAACTGCTTGTGATTGGTTGAACACCGATAAAGCGGGTTTTGATAGTAACTTCTTGAATGATATAGCGGGTTTTGTTTCTCACTCGCAATTTTAACATGGATTTTGGTCCTGATGAAGGAGGTTTTGAAACTCAATTTGAGATTAGTCTTGTTCCTCGCAAAAATGTGAACAAGATGTCATACTCAGATCATTTTGTCAAAAAATTGGATATAGCGGGTATTGAAATTGTAGGACTCATGTGTATAATATGGTATTATCTATTGTTTATCTTATGTACTTGAATTATGTAAAATAATGCATAAAAGCTAACTGGAGGAGATTTGTAACTGTGAATTTAATATTTGATTGCTTGAGCTCTCCTTGCCAAGTTTTCTCTTATTAAGCGTTGATTACGCATTATATCAATGTGGGAACATGTTTTCAATTCTTATAAGAATCTCATTACTATAAAATATGCAGAAAAGATTTTGCCTATCATGTAATTTTTTTTCACACAAAACATTGCTGCGTGTTAACAATACACAGATTTGTTATTAAAATAATGTTTCTTTACCTCTCTTGTTTGTTCTCCTCCAATTGCACTTATTGAAACATTACACAACACTTTGGTATGGTAGTACCAGAGCGAGATTGTACATGACATTGTCGTTCTAGTATCTTGTCTTTTTCTTTGTCATGCAATCAATACTTGTGAGAAGGAAGAGGATGATCGTCGATGTCCTCTCTCTTGAACTACTACATATTTTACCACAATTTTGCGGAGGCATCTACTAATATCTACAGGAATTCCAAAAACGGTAAAAATCGAACTAATATTTATGAGAACTAAAGTGTTGACGAATATCTACAGCTCAAACTGTTGACTAATATCTATGAGAACCAAAGTGTTGACGAATATCTACAGCTCAAACTGCTGACTAACATCTATGAGAACCAAAGTGTTGACGAAAATCTACAGCACTGGCAGAGGTTGGATTTGCAATTATGTATAGCATATTGGAATAACGTAATATTGCGTATGCAGTTTAAAAAACTTAATTTATGTAAGTATGTATGTAAAAATCCCTAATATCGGACTATTGGACACATTTAGCTGATTAGTCCAACCTATGCTCTGTAGATATTAGTCAACACTGGGACCGTCATAGATATTCGTCCGACCTTAGCTCTGTAGATATTAGTCAACACTCTGAAGTTCATAGATATTAGTTCAACATATGAGCTGTAGATATTCGTCCGACATACAGGCTGTAGATATTAGTATCTGGAGTCCAATTTTGCTACACATTTCCACATCTTCAACTGTCAAACTTCTCTGCTTTTGGTTTGGATGATTTTAGATTTTCACGGTAAATTTATTATCATTATTTATTTCTATGCTTTTGTTTATTTTCTCTTTGAAAATAGGGCACATTCAAATTTGAAGAAAAATGTTACATGAAAGTACCTATACAATTTTATTAAAATAATATTCCTTTTAGAATTTTTTTTTGTCTTTGGTTGTGTTAGGGGGTACACGTTAATTATGTGAACAGTTTTTCTTCCAATCTAGACCCCCCCCCCCACCCTTGGTGAGATAAAATTTCGCTGGACCCCCCCCCCCCCCCCCCTTTTGAGCTCACGTAATTAATGTATGCCCCCTTAGTTTAGTAATGATTGTTCTTAAAGTTAGTTGTAAAATCCTGCGCAGAAAAGTAAAGTTCTAGGTCAGCAGTCCATTGTTGGACCTTTCTTAGCATTCGGTTAATGTCAAATCCTTACCAACCCATAGGACGATGGGATTAGATAGAATTTTTTTTTTACAGTTGTATTACAGGGTACAGAAAAAGGATATAATATTTGAGCATCCCTTTATAGTACAAACTTCAATGTTATAGCTTTGCTTCTCCGTGGTGTTGCCATGTCTAGGGAGAAACACAGAGTTCCAAGACAGAAAAAGATGTTTTTGATCAAATCTAGGGAGGATTTGGTACATATTGTAAATTCCCAGAAATGTGAAAAAATCTGAGATTTTTATCAATGGCACGGCCCATCAATATTGAAAATGATCGATTCATATAATAAACGTGGTTGTGAATTTTTGTAACACCTCTCACATTGTTGTAAAAATGCCATTTATGTACTAGAAAAACCACAAAAATCCCTAGAAATACCCAAAAATGCAAAAAAACTCCCTAGATTTTAGACAGAATATTGCTAAATATGGTTGTTTTGCTACTGAAGTTGGAGAGAATTATTCCAGAGCCATTTAACCTTGTTTAGAAATATAAATAAAATATTTTGTGATGTTTATTTATTATTATTAGCATTGGTGTACATAATATGTCCATGTTATAATGCATACTTACCTATAAATATGTAAAAACTTAATAAAAGTATTGTTATTGGACATTCACTCTTTTATTTGATTGAACTCAATTGAAAGTTGGCTGACATATTTTTGCCCTGAAGCAGGTAACAACTCAGCGGAACTGCATACTAGGGATGTTACGAATGTGATATTTTTCACATTCGCGAATGCGAATGTGGATGCGAATGTTCAGAGTGCAAATGTGCGAATACGAATGCGAATGTTAAGGAATCACATAAAAAAAAAACTTTAGTCAACGTTAATCATCGTTTTAATAAAAAAATAAATCAAATCTATTCGCAGGAACGCTGGCCGGTGGAGCGCTCAGATATTTACTAGCCAGATCTGTCAATTTGTCATATTTCAATTTAGTCTTCCACCAGTCCAAAGGGTTTTCATCAAGAGAGGCTCGTTTTTCTTTAAGATATGCCTTCAATTGAGCTTTGATTTCACAGCTTATAGTGTCTCCAGATTCTGCACCGTGCGTCGGAGTTTTCGCTATCACTTGAGGAATCTAGGATTCCTGCCAGATTGCTTATAAGAGTTTTAGCAGAACTTGTCAAAGGCTCATTAATGTTGCTTGTTGAAGTCCTCAAACTTTTAGCACCTGATGCTGAATGCCGATTACCATCCTGGTTACTTTGCTTAGACAGACTTAGAGCCAATAGAGAACTCCAGTCCAATTTTTTAATTTTTTTAAATCGTGTGACGTCATCACTCCTGAAAAATTTGTATAGGACCGGGCAATCAGCTGATCAACTGCCGCCATTTTGAATACCGTTGTTCGAAGTATTCTCCCTAGAAGAAGCATTACTATTTTTTTTGTGCAGTAGTTTTTCAACATTTTAAATAATAGAGATACCTCTATGTTTGATACTGAATTATTTAGGCTTAAATATTGTTTCAATAAACACAATAACTAAATCTCTATAAACAGTACGAAATAAAGAATAACATGAAATGTTGTTAATACTGATGGCTTGTGCCATACCTACATTTAAATTGATTTCAATACAATGTGATACAATAACTGGTGACGCGTGACATCAGCACTAACCATTCAATCATGCCAACTTAACAGTGTATTTTAACGAGACGTTAAAAAATGCACTTTTTAATAATTTTTTAAGAACTCTACGTTTAATATTATGAAATAAAACTTATATATTCAGAATCAGCTTTCATTGGTCTGTATGAACATATTTTTTTAAAGCCATAATATTTTTCACTGGAGTTCCTTATTGAAGAACATCAGTGTTGATTTTGTGATGCCGGCTAGCGCGCTAATGCGCTTGCGCGAAAAACAAAAGACACGTGGACAGTGGGCGAGTCACGACATGATCTGCACACATTCGCATCGATTGATGCGAATGTTTAAAATGATGCGAATTATTCGCATATGCGAATGTTCGTAACATCCCTACTGCATACATACCATCCACATTAGTTTTGAAGCCAAGATGTCTTACCCCACCCCATCTTACATCAATCTCCCTCTGAATTATCAGTTTATAATCTTGTAATTATATCAATTTTTTTGTTTGAATCTTGCTTTCTGTGTGACAGCGCCATATTGTTTTTTTGGTAGTTGAAAGGTTCCCGTTAAATGCCGATTCTAAGGACCAATTGCATCGAAAATAGTTCAAGTAAAGTTTAAAGTTAATATTAAAATCGAGTTTAACCTCTTATTGACTGGAGACACGCGTGCGCGCGCGTATTGTGCGCAGGCGTGAGAAAATAATTCGAAAAAAAATTCGAACAAAACATGTTTGTCTGCAATTTTGGCCCTTCTATGTACAATTTGTATGAAGAACAAGGTCAGAATCGCTTGCGCCAACATTACCCCATAAGATGGGTAAAAATTTCATTCACCTTGCAACCCCAGAATATTTTAAAACAATTTTATCTGTGGCATGAAAATGTCAAATTTGCCGCAAATTTTATCTGTCAAGGTCGATGCTTGGTCCTCGACTAAAACATCGTAAAACCAATTAATTTACGTAATTAACTCAAGTAATGTTGTTTTGGTAAATAGTTTATTGTTCTAGGAATGTGTTTCGGTCAATAAAATATACGATAGCTCAAAATTAATCCACAAAACATTCAATTCAAAATTCAAAATCGTGCTTTGTTACGAAATTTCCGTATTTTTCCTGGAATTTGCCGGCCTTTGACCGGTTAAGATCTAACTAAAGTTAAGCTGCAATTCAATACAACTGAGTTGCACCAACATTAAAAAAGTTAGTTTAAAGTTATCAGTGTTGCCATCGAAATGGCTTCAAATTTTAATTGGATTAGACATATTTAAGTAAAAATGAATACACAATTATTTTTACGGGTGGAAACACAGACTTCTCAATTTGTCAGTTTATTACAATTTGGTAGAAAGCTGAAACGCACCTAGAGTTAGCGTTTAACGGGAACCTTTTAAGTGTAAAAAAAAAACAGAATGGCACTGAATGGCCATTTAACCGAAAAAACACGGAAATTCCCTAAGAAAAGTTTTGTGGATTAATTTTGAGTTATTGTATATTTTATTGACCGAAACACATTCCTAGAACAATAAACTATGTACCAAAACAACATTACTTGCGCTAATTACGTAAATTGATAGGTTTTACGATGTTTTCGTCAAGAAGCACGCAGCGACTTTGACAGAAAGAATCACGGCAAAATTTGACATTTTGATGCCACAGATAAAATCATTTAAAAATATTCTGGGGGTTGCAAGGTGAATGAAATGTTTACCCATCTTATGGGGAAATGTTGGCGCAAGCGATTCTGACCTTGTCCTTCATACAAATTCTGTACATAGAAGGGTCAAAATCGCAGACAAACATATTTTTTTCGAAATATTTTTTCCGCGCATGCGCACAAACTGCGCACATTCGCGCGTCTCCGGCCGATTACAGGTTATTGTCAATGTTATATTTGAATTTCTACGAAACAGCTGGGTCTAAGTTGGTAAATTTTTAAACTTTCTTCAATCAGAACTTCTCTTCAATCAGTATCAATTGATTTTTAAATTTTCAGTAAAACAATTGTAGCATTTGATTTTGATGTAATATTTTTATTGATATTTGTACATAATCAGACAATCTTGAAACACCTCCGTAAAATATTAAATTATGTAATCAATAATTCTAAAAGATTTGCTTGTCTTTAGAAAACCAAAAAATACTTTAAACTTATAAATTACATTAAAGTTACGTCAAAATAAAGAACTACATAATATGTTCAATAATTTGTTAGAATACCATAATATTAAAAATATATAAAGACATTTCACGTTATGAGTCATGCTGCTTACAAATTAAATGAAATTGGCTTGCGCGTGCCGGGATTTGTACCCGCAACCTCCGGATTCGTAGTCGATAACCTTACCCCTCGACCATAGAGGGCGTCTTTTCAAGTAAGAATCTTTGCAGGAGATCACTTTTTTTGTTAAAAGTCTTTGCAGTAGGTAACTTTTTTGTACAAGTCTTTGCAGTAGGTCACTTTTCTTGTAAATGTATTTGCAGTAGATCACTTTTCTTGTCAAAATCTTTGCAGTAGGTTACTTTTCTTCTAAAAGTCTTTGCAGTAGGTCACTTTTCTTGTTTAAAGTCTTTGAAGTAGTTCACTTTTCTTGTAAATGTATTTGCAGTAGATCACTTTTCTTGTCAAAATCTTTGCAGTAGGTTACTTTTCTTCTAAAAGTCTTTGCAGTGGGTCACTTTTTTGTACAAGTCTTTGCAATAGGTCAATTTTCTTGTTAAAAGTCTTTGCATTAGGTCACTTTTTTGTTAAAAGTATTTGCAGTAGGTCACTTTTCTTGTAAATGTATTTGCAGTAGATCACTTTTCTTGTCAAAATCATTGCAGTAGGTTACTTTTCTTCTAAAAGTCTTTGCAGTAGGCCACTTTACTTATTAAAGTTTTCGTAGTAGGTTACTGTTCTTGTTAAAGTCTTTGCATTAGGTGACTTTTCTTGTTGAAGTCTTCATAGTAGGTTACTGTTCTTGTTAAAATCTTTGCAGTAGTTCACTTTTTTAGTTAAAGTCTTTGCAGTAGGTCACCTTTCTTGTAAAAGTCTTTGCAATACATCACTTTTCTTGAAAGAATGTATACAGTAGCGTCTTCTCAAGTAAGAAACTTAGCAAGAATTGAGTTTTTACCTATTAACATTGCTATATTTGCTTTTCTTTTAAGAAACTGAGCTGGCAACAAGATATCATCACATGTCTGAGGTTCTCTTCTTAAAAGAATCTCACAAATAACCAAGAGATGTCAAAGATACTTTTCTTAGTAAGAAAATGAAGATGGGTTCACAATTTAGTAAACATATCCATTCACTATCATTTTCTAAACGTTTTGTACCGTCCAAATCTTCCCGATAGCGAAGGCATCCTTGAGCATCAGGTCCCTCAGGTTCCAGAGTGCCTTCAGCACTTTGGGATCACCGGAAGCTTCTGGTTGGGTGGGGGTACCAGCGGCTGTGATACTCCCCGTCAGCTCCTCGCTGAACCAGCCCGTCAGCAGCTTTGCCGAGTTGGCGGGGGGCTCTGCGGTGGCTGCCGGCGCTTGAGAGAAGCTCTTCTCCCAGGGGGAGATGTATTTCTGCTCCGAGTGGAGACCTTCGATGTACCTGACAAAGAAAAATAACAATTGGTTTGTTGCGATTACTCTGTTGAAATAAAACTCCGGTTTCATAACAAGCCTACACAGTCGAGGGATAAGGCTAAGTCACTATAAATTATTAAACAAGAATCAATATTTTGCTTGCAAACTTGGATAAGAAATGTTGAAATCTTGACTGAATTAGTGTTGGAAGCAATGGTAAAGTACAGTGAAACCCTCTTAACCTGTCATTTGCCGGAAAGCTGGAAAAAATGTTTGATTTTTTTTTAAATGAAATTTTAACCCTTACGTATAAAGAAACTGTATGAAGGACAAGGTCAGAATTGCTTGCGCCAATATCATTCTTGACGTAACCGATGGTTTCATTAATCTAGCTACTCTAGAACATTTTTAAATGAATTTTTTATGACTTTCTATGGTTCAATTTTTGCAACTGTCAAAGGTGAAAAAATTAAAATTTAACATTTTAAAATGCATATAAAGGTCTTTATTTATTTGCAAACTCCTTTGAATTGTGTTTTTTTCATGTTGGGTATGTATTCAGATTTGTGTAGAAATAATGAAATCAGTTTATCTTTGTGTTATTATATGTTTTTGACAATTATTTCCAAAATGGGAGATTTTTTAATCTATTTTTTTTAGTTAGTTAGCTACGAGTATTCTAGATAAACCTCTTACGATATTATCATGTAATATACATGAATAAAAAGAAATATTATTTGGTAAACAGAAAACAATTGCGAAATTCCTTTATTTTTAATTCCTTTAATTTTAATTGTTGAATGAAACACTAGTATATATTGAATTATTTGGCGGGTATTTGATAAGCCCCCATAGCTCAGTGGTCAAGAGCAGCTGACCGGCAGTCAGAAGGACACGGGTTCAAGTCCCGTTGGCGGCAAGTATCTTTTCTCGGAAGATTTTTTAATGTTGATGAGTGTTTCAGGCTGATAATTATTGCTTATAATAATTGTTATCCTTTATTTTTATTTGGATATTTGCAACAAGGTAAAATCAGAGCGGTTTTTCGAAATACGCCTGATATTCAACAGGTTAAGAAGTTTGGTTTTTTCGGTCCTTCGGCCAAAAATTGTCTTAATTTTTCCCACATCCTTTGTAAAACTTCTTAACCCGTCAATGGCCAGGCCCTTTCACCACGTTGAATTTTGACGCACCACTTTGAATTTTGAATTGAATGTTTTGTGGATTAATTTTGAGCTATCGTATATTTTATTGACTGAAACACGTTCCTAGAACAATAAACTATGTACCAAAACAACATTACTTACGTTAATTACGTAAATTAATAGGTTTTACAATGTTTTAGTCGAGGAACACGCATCAATTTTGACAGCTAAAATTCGCGGCAAAAATGACATTTCGATGCCACAGATAAAATCGTTTAAAAATATTCTTGGGTTGCAAGGTGAATGAAATTTTTACCTATCTTATGGGGTAATGTTGGCGCAAGCGATTCTGACCTTGTTCTTCATACAAATTCTGTACATAGAAGGGTCAAAATCGCAGACAAACATTTTTATTTCAATTTTTTTTTTCACACATGCGAACAAGCTGCGTGCGCCCGCGCGTCTCCGGCAAACAAGAGGTTAAAGAGGTTTCTTATTGTACACTTGTTTTATTATTTTTCTATGATTATAATAATACCTGATGTATGCTTCCGAGTGCTGGACTCGGTGTGGACGTGGGGGCACGGACACAAAGAGGGGTTCCGGGGCGGCACCGCGCAGGGGAGCCCCCGCCATAGGGCTGGCAGAGCGTGCCCCGACGGGGGACAGCTGAGACAATGACACTGTAAAATAAATCACTACAATTGAACGACCTGTTCCAGAGGTGAACCAAATAAATTTCAAACAGTTGCTGAGGCAAATCTGAGCTTTATATTTAACCCGATATTCAATGACTTGCAGATTAGATTCGTCAACAAAAAGTTGGTAAAATAATTTTTTTTTTTGAAAATCATATTTCTCAGGAAAATTACGGGGCGAACAATAATCGAGCCCCTGGGGATGTGAAAATTTTGGGCTATTTTTTGTCAAAATTTGTGATTGGAAAATTGCTTGAAAAATGTGAAAAATTACATTGCTTGCCTACAAAATGCGAATTTTGCAATATTCCTGCGTTATTGTTCACCATTGTGCAAAATTTCACATATTATTCTTGGTGGAAATTTTGGGAAAAGCGGTGTTGCTTAAAACTTACTTTGCATCAAAAGTGATGTTATAATCACCTTTTGGTATTTTGCAACAAACATGACTTTATAATCACCTTTAGGTATTTTGCAACAAACATGACTTTATAATATAATAAACCTTTTGGTATTTTGCAGAAAAAATTATGTTATAATAATCACCCTTTGGTATTTTGCAACAAAAAAGTATGTTATAATCACCTTTTGGTATTTTGCAAAAAAAAGTGTGTTACAATCACCTTTTCGTTATTTGCAAAAAAAAATTGTGTTATAATCACCTTTTGGTATTTTGCAACAAACATGACTTTATAATTACCTTTTGGTATTTTGCAACAAACATGACTTTATAATCACCTTTAGGTATTTTGCAACAAACATGACTTTATAATATAATAAACCTTTTGGTATTTTGCAGAAAAAATTATGTTATAATAATCACCCTTTGGTATTTTGCAACAAAAAAATATGTTATAATCACCTTTTGGTATTTTGCAAAAAAAGTGTGTTACAATCACCTTTTCGTTATTTGCAAAAAAAAAATTGTGTTATAATCACCTTTTGGTATTTTGCAACAAACATGACTTTATAATCACCTTTTGGTATTTTGCAACAAACATGATTTTATAATCACCCTTTGGTATTTTGCAACAAAAATGATGTTATAAAATCACCTTTTGGTATTTTGCAACAAAAATATTAGACGTTACATATTTTTTAAATAAAATAAAAAAATGACGGCGTTTTCAATGCTGCATTCCATTTTGTGACTATATGGATAAATTTTCTTATTTTAAAATACCAGAATATGATGGCATGAGAAAAATTAAAAAATCAGCAAATCACTTGGAGATTGCGAATTTCACGTGAAAAAGGAAAATTTCAACGTGTAATTATAAATTTTAAAATAAGATTACGTTGTAAGTGGTAAATTTAAGAGGTTGACTTACCAGTTTGTCCCGTAGCAGTCTGCGGAGTGGGTCTGTGCTGAACCACCGAAGGCTTAGCCTTGTTTCTCGAAGGCATAAAGTTTCTACAAATAAAATATATAGAGGGATTAATATTGACACACAAAACGTTGGGCGAATAAAACATAACCTCAAAATGCCACAAGTTGAGACCCGAAGGGCCCGTTCCCACTTCAGTTTAAAAATTGGACATCGTTTTGTTAAAAATCTGATACCTTAGTGGGAGTACGGGATGTATGTAGCTGTTCACACATGTCCAATACGATTAAAAACGCATCCAGCACTTTTTTTTGTCAGATGGTCAGCACAGCGTGTCGTTTTAAAAATCGTGTTGGATTACGTCAAATGTTTATTTTTATTTTTTTTGTGTGTATAACTCACAAGAGTCTCAGCTGCTCCCGTCTAGAGCCAGTGAGACTCTGGCATCCCCAAATGGGGTATGTTGAGAGGCTGAAGGTAGGGGGAGGGGAAGGAGATGGGAAAGAGGGAGATGGGAAATTCAGATCTGGTTACCAAAAACGGCTAATGCCACTTCATTTTTAAGCAACGTTTCAATTCTGAATGGTGGCTTACACCAGGGCGATACTGAGAGTATCTTCCACTCTGGAACATGCTGTAAATATACTATATATTATTTTAAATGAATTAATTGTGAAATATCACAAATTAATAAAATAAAATTTATTTGCCCACGTCATGATTCGATCCCGCAACCTTTCAGTAAGTCGAGAGCCTTACCCCTAGACCACGCCAGTCGTCAAATGTAATTATGTATTACAATTTGGGAGGCGGGTAAGAGTACCGCCGCCCCGGGAACCATTTATTGGATAACCAACACCTCTGCCATAGGTCACCCCAAGTGGTTTGCTACATTGACGGGGCGAGGATTGTCTAGGTCTCAGCCGTGGATGCGTTTGCTCACCTACAGCCGGATCAAGAGAGACTGATTGAGGGAGGCCTTTTAATCTCTTCAGTTGGTTTTCAGGGTGGCAATTGAAGAATGTTTTTTATAATATACAAGCTGACCCGACAAACGATGCTCTGCCGTATAAATTATTTCTAGTGAATATTTTAGTTGTTAAATAAAAAATAATAAATGTATTGTAAGTGTGTGGGGATGGGATCTATGACAGAAAGAGGAATGGAGTGCTCTAGACCAGTGGTCCCCGACCTATGGGCCGCGGACCAGTAATGGGCCGTGGACCAAATGGTAATGGGCCGCGCAAGGGCTTGCATAAAATCAAAATACTTTTGAAAAAAACAATTTAAGCTGTTATTATCGTTGTTCTTATGTAAATGTAAAATTCGGGTGAAGGTTATTAACCCCTCCGAATTTTCGAGAATATTAGCTTTTGGTGTCTTAACCGCTGGGAGGCCGGAGACGCGCCGGCGCGCGCGTCATATGCGCATGCGCGAGAAAATAATTCAAATATTTGAATAATACTTCCGACAAAAAACTTTTGGTCGACGATTTTGGCCCTTCTATGTACACAATTTGTATGGAGAACAGTGTCAGAATCGCTTGCGCTGTCATTACTCTCGGAGACGCTACAAGTTTCATTCACCTTGTCACCCTGGAATATTTTTAAAACGATTTCTTCTATGACAATCGGCTGTCAGAATTTACCGCGAATTTAACGGTCGCAATTAATGGGTGTATCGCGAATAAAACGATCATAAAACCTATTAATTTACGTAATAAATGCAAGTAATGTGGTTTTCGTAGATAGTTTATTGTGATGTGAACGTGTTTCAGTTAATAAAATATACAATAGCTCAAAATTTATCAACAAAACATTCAATTCAAAATTCAAAGTGGTGGTTTTTTAGTGTTTTTTTGCGAAGTTCCGCGAATTTCCGCTAAATGTCATGGCCTTTGACCGGTTAAACGAAATGATATTTTACGAAAACTTTTAGTGATAACCGCTTCACAAGTAAAGCTCTATAAATGAAACATTTCTGAATGTAGCCGAATAGTAAAAACTGTTTTAGACAGGTTACAAAATAAGCTTTCGAATTATTATATTACAAATAAATATTAATATTTGTAAATATTAAAATTTAGAATGCAAACATTAAAAAAATGTGAAAATGACTCACATGATGTTTTTATGTGAAAACGGTACTAAAATCACAGATTATGTAAACAACAATACTTATTCTATTGTATAAATGTGTAATAAACACTTTTGTCACCTCACTTTTTTATCATTTCATATAAAAATATTTAATAGAAATTAACGATGTCGGGCGCCCGTCGGAAATTTGGCGGGATAAATTATGTGTCAGACTGCGCGTCTGACAGAATGTTCTTTTTATGTATTTCTATGGACAACTTGAATAGAGATGTGCAGCATGATTCACTATCGACCTTTCACTTTTTATTTTACGAATGTAACTAAAACAATAACGGAGTTATAACGGTTTCTATGGAGACACAAGCGCTGACGTGTAAACACGCTTATTGTACTTGACTGCTGTCGTATTTTTAACGCATATATCTGCTTACGTTGCGGAGGGGTTAATGAATGTAAGAAAATTCTTATTAAATTATCTGTTGCTATCTGACCAAGTAACGAAGATATTTTCAACTATATTCAATTTTACCGCCCCCCAGTGGGCCGCGGTAAAATTATCAAACAATAACTGGGCCGCGGCGACAAAGAGGTTGGGGCCCACTGCTCTAGACGATGACCGCCGATAAAAACAAAAAACAAAAGTAGGAAAATGAAATAAAGAAAATAAATACGAATTTCGAAGAGCAATTGAGTGTATGATATTTTTGGTCAGTCCGTCTTTAGCAAACACAAATAAGCTTGATGGTTTACCCATGCGAGAACATGATGCCAAATGAAATATCAAAATGACGCGACGCTTCTCGTGAATGTCTTGATGGCGCATGTGTGGATAAAAGTTCAGTGAGGCGGACGTAGCACCATCTGTCATTCGACAACATAAATAATTTCATTCTGTTTGAAATACGAAAGATGGTTAAATTTGTTCATACAAAAATACTAAATAAATATCTCGATTAAAAAATGGGAGGGTGGGGGTAGGCAGGTTAAAATTTGAGATTGTAGGTATTTTTTCATGCCAAATAAAAAAATTTAAAAAATGTCAAAAAATAGTTTTTATTGACATTTACCCTAATCACCTAGCAGTATGAAATATACTTTAACCCCTCCGAATTTTCGAGAATATTAGCTTTTGGTGTCTTAAACGAAATGACATTTTACGAAAACTTTGTATTATTACCGCTTTACAATTAAAGCTCTATAAATGAAACATTTCTGAACGTAGCCGAATAGTAAAAACTGTTTTAGACAGGTTACAAAATAAGCTTTCGAATTATTATATTACAAATAAATATTAACATTTGTAAATATTAAAATTTACAATGCAAACATTAAAAAAATGTGAAAATGACTCACGTGATGTTTTTATGTGAAAACGGTACTAAAATCACAGATTATGTTAACAACAATACTTATTCTATTGTATAAGTGTGTAATAAACACTTTTGTCACCTCACTTTTTTATCATTTCATATAAAAATATTTAATAGAAATTAACAATGTCGGGCGCCCGTAGGAAATTTGGCGGGATAAATTATGTGTCAGACTGCGCGTCTGACAGAATGTTCTTTTTATGTATTTCTATGGACAACTTGAATAGAGATGTGCAGCATGATTCACTATTGACCTTTCACTTTTTATTTTACGGATGTAACTAAAACAATAACGGAATTATAACGGTTTCTATAGAGACACACGCGCCGACGTGTAAACACGCTTATTGTACTTGACTGCTGTCGTATTTTTAACGCATATATCTGCTTACGTTGCGGAGGGGTTAAAACCTATTCTCACATCTACCAAATATACATAAAAAATTTCATAAAAATTGGTCAAGCCGTTTCGGAGGTGTGCGACCACAAAACACCACGACTAGAGATTTTTATATGTAAGATTTAACAAATAATAGATAAGAAATGGAAAATATTCACTAGAAAAAAAGAAGAGGAGATAAAAGAAGAGAGAAAAATATAAATTGTACAAGTAGGTAATTTAGTATCTTTTACAGATTTTTAATGAATAAATAATGTGGTCTTATATTTTAGGGGGGTCAGTGTGATCAAATAACCCTAAGGGACAGCTGCCACCGCATGCAACGGTACTCACTTGCTCCTCTCGCTTTGGGCCACATTCCTGCCGTTACCCTTGTTGATGTGCAGGTCGCGGGTGTGTCGGGTGAGCCGCGCCTGGTTGGGGAAGGGGGCCCCGGCCGTGGCCTGCCGCTTGAGGCGAGAGCAGCCCCGCCACAGGCACTGGAAGGGGCCCCCGCCGCTGTAGTACTGCTGGATGTGCCCTGACATAACACTCAATTTAGGAAAGGAAGATTGCGGGGGTGCCTAATGGATTACTTGCTACGATCATTGGAAATAATTGAGCAGTAAGGGCAAAATTGTACTTCAGGACAATTTCACAGTGCCAAATGATGCTACCTGATTGACCTGAAGTACCTTTTTGTCCAGTGAAAATGACCTGAGGCAAAATTTTGTCCAGTGAAATTGACCTGGAGCGTAATTTTCTCCAGTGAAATTAAACTCAGGCATCATTTCGTACAGTGAACTTGACTGAAGCATTATTTTGTCCATCGAAATTAACCTGTAACTTCAGCTGTAGCCGTAGCTTCAGGATAATTTCACTGGGCAAAATGAAGCTTCAGATCAATTTCACAGGACAAAATGATGCTTCAGGTCAATTTCACTTGACAAAATGAAGCTTCAGGTCAATTTCACTGGACAAAATGATGCTTCTGATCAATTTCACTGAACAAAATGATGCTTCAGATCAATTTCACTGGACAAAATAATGATGCTTCAGGTGAATTTCACTGGACAAAATGATGCTTCAGGTCAATTTCACTGGACAAAATGAGGTTTCAGGTCAATTTCACTGAACAAAAAAATGTTTCAGGTCAATTTCACTGGACAAAATAATAATGCTTCAGATGAATTTCACTGGACAAAATGATGCTTCAGGTCAATTTCACTGGACAAAATGAGGTTTCAGGTCAATTTCACTGAACAAAAAGATGTTTCAGGTCAATTTCAATGGACAAAATGATGCTAAAGGTTAATTTCAATGGGCAAAACGAATTTTCGAACAAGGTTTTCCAAAAACTACACAAAACATTAATATTTTATTTATTTTATTTTTTTTATTTTAGTTTATTTAGGAAACAAACAGTTATACATATTTTAATAAGAAAGTAACATATTACATGATTGCATTAACCAGCGAAGTTTCCGCTACAATTTATAATATATAAACATGGATTAAAACATTAAAGAAAACATAAAGTGGTAGAAAAAAAAAGAAAAAAATATATATACAACAGAAATGAAAGAAAAAAAACACACAAATTAAAGCATATGGGATATATAAATCATCCAAATATTATTATTATAATAAAAAGAAGGAAAACCAACATAATGAGAATGAAAAAAAATATTACAAAAGTGTGAGTTTCAAAAAGGGTATTTCGTTGTTTACAATTACAAAATAATGATTAAAATTTTCTACGATATTCCAATTGCCAAAATAGTTATATTCTACATAATATAAGCATTTTATTAGCGGGGAAAATATATTTCTTAAAGATTGGAATATTGTTAAAAAATGTTAAAATTTTTCACAGTTCATGCAAATTTTATTAGTCAAGGATTATTAGGGAAAGGGTGAAGGGGGGGGGGGGAGTATTTAGGGAGATATTTTGGAAAGAGAAGATGCGGCATTACAAATACTATAAAGCTTTCTTTTCTACACTTAAATAAAAGAAGATTTAGAAGAATGCTGAAATATGCGAAGAAAATCAAAATATTGGACTGAGCAATGCAAATTAAATACTGTCTAAGGTACCTACTTGTATTAGTGGCGTAGAAAATGCAAGATGCCAATTTTTAAATAACATAGTTCAAAAAGCCTGTCATTAATTTACTTTTAAAAAGTAACATTGGAAATTATTAGATTTAGATTTTAAAAAATCTAAATGCTACTTATAATTTGTTATTAAATTTTCTTATTACACATTTTATCTTTGAAACATAATCATAAAATATTGATTTGCGAAAAATATGTTCATGTGCACATGTGCACATTAACCGGTGACAGGCCGGAGACGCACCGGCGCGCACGTCATATGCGCATGCGCGAGAAAATAATTCAAATATTTGAATAATATTTTCGACAAAAAACTTTTGGTCTGCGATTTTGGCCCTTCTTTGTACATAATTTGTATGAAGAACAGTGTCGGAATCGCTTGCGCCAACATTACTCTAGGAGACGCCTAAAAGTTTCATTCACCTTGCAACCTCAGAATATTTTTAAAACGATTTCGTCTATGACAATGATCTGTTAAAATTTGCCGCAAATTTAACCGTCGCAACTAATGCGTGTTCCGCGACTAAAACATTGTAAAACCTATTAATTTACGTAATAAATGCAAGTAATGTTGTTTTGGTAGATAGTTTATTGTGTTGTGAACGTGTTTCAGTCAATAATATATACAATGGCTCAAAATTAATCAACAAAACATTCAATTCAAAGTTCAAAATGGTGCTTTTTTAGTGTTTTTTCGTGAATTTTCGTGAAATGGTCTGGCCTTTGACCGGTTAAGTCTTGCATTGTAATCATATTTGTTTTGTAACTAGCACCATCTAGTGGCAAACGAATGAGGAGTGAGGTTGTCAACATTTTCTTGTGTATTTGGTTGATTGACGGTGTGTTTGTTTGGTGTGTTGGTAGGAGGTGTATGTGCCAAGTCGGCAAAAGTGGAAACATTTGATAGAAGCATATTTTCAAAGCTGGACCCCAGAAGACTATTATAAAATGGTTTATTGATGGTGTGTTGGTTTGGTTTATTGGGAGTAAGGCGCTTGTGCCAAGAATCAGCAAAACAGGACTAATTTGAGAGATACCTACGAAGAAGACAATGTATTCTGTGATATTTCGAGCTACAAGACATAGATGGCTCTAGTGTAGATAGTTCTTGGAGGTTATTATAGTTTGTTGTTATAGTTTTAATAGAGGGATGTTGGCTTAAAGGCCATCCCATTCTCTCGTTGCTGATTAACCTCTTATAGGTAGGAACCGCGCCAGCACGCCGGAACAAATTAAAAAAAAAAAAAAATTTATTGAATGCGATTTTAACCATTACGTATAAAGAAACTGTATGAAAGACAAGGTCAGAATCGCTAGCGCCAACATCATTCTTGGTATAGCCAAAATATTTTTTGATTACTTACCAATGTTATTCTCATTCTTATTCTTATTCTTTTATAATGAATTTTTGTCTAGTTATCTTTTTTATTTAGTATTCTTTTTTGAAATGTATTTGTAAATATTACTGTACCTACTTCGTAAATTGTATTTTTTTTATATTTTCCTACTAGATGTATGAAAATATTTACGTACAGCTAAATAAAAATTTCAAAAACAAAACAAAAAAAGTTTCATTCACCTGGAAACACCAGAATATTTTAAAATGAATTATCTATGGAATCCGGATGTCAGTTTACTTGATACTTGACAAAAACACTGAAAAACCTATAAATTTATAAAATAAACACAAGTCATCTTGTTTTTATTGATAGGTTATTGTTCAAGGAATGTGTTTCGGTAAATAAAATATACAATAGCTCAACATAAATCCACAAAATATTATTTCAAAGTAAGAAGTTCCGTAATTTCCAGTACGGAAGTTAGTTTCAGCTCCGGCTTCCCACTGGTTAAAAAAGTTTAATTAAGTCTAAATAAAGACAAAATGTTTTGTTGTGAATGTGTAACTTTAACAATAGACAATCACAACAATTCCATTTGTTGGGGGTATTCCTGTCATTTTTCCTGATTCATACCCACACCTAGTCCCCCTACCTACATGTGTTAAATCGCAAGGTCACTGCAGTGACAATCTTAAACATGACAGCAATGTTCTATGCTCAGTATCTTGACTGCGAATGATAAAATTATGAGTTGCGTACAAAACCTTCAAAACTACAATCGGTTGGACAAGAGACATAATTTTCCTGCCTTCAGTGAGTTTTAATGCTTCCTTTCCCACCCAGTAAGTTTCTACACTCTATGTTATTTGAGTTTGTTTGTTTGTGTAATGTGATGGTGAGGATGGTGTTGGTTGTGGGAGGAGGCTTGTGTTAGATGTAAGACTGACCCGTGCCTTCACCTATGCAATGCTCGGTGCAATCTCCGAAGTCCTCGAACTGGTAGTCGCACACGTCCCACAGGCACTCGTACGTGAAGTCCGGGTGAAGGGACTTGTCCGCCTGCGTCGCCGGGGGAACAGCCTGCAATTATTAAAAAACAAGCAAAACAATTAAAATATCGTATTACAAAACAACATCAAAATATGGTTAAGTAAACACAAATGTGAGGAAATCATTAAAATTATAAAGTAACACAATCACAGTCAACAAACATGAAGATAAAGATATCAACAAACATTAAAGATTAGGAAATTAACAAACATGAAGACAAGGAATTCAGGATGTAAAACCTACAGTCGTAATTTTTTAAATGGTCATTACCCTCAGGCCTATTTTATTAATTTTAATTTTTTTTTACATTAATTCCACTAAGCAGGCCCTGAGGAAAATAATTTCCCTCAGGGCCTATGTCATCTGAGATGCTGTGTGGAGGGTCTTTTTTAAGGAGAGGAAGGAATGAACATTGGTCTTGAAGAGACCCATGTTGTAGGAAGGAGGAAACACAGAGGCCGGCAAATCATTCCACGTCGAGCTGTTGAACACAAGAACGAGTTGAAGAAGCGACCCGTTCTCAAGTGACAAATGTCAACCGTGTACAAATGTTGGGCACGCATTTGGTGTGTTTCCCGACTATGCACCGGTGCCGAAGGGACCAATGACGCTAGTTCCTCGAAGTATCTTCCAATGTAATACCGGTAGAACAAGGATAGCATTCCCACCCGATGCCTGTGCTCTAAAGATTGCAATCCGTCTGTTAAGATGGGAGAATCTATCAAACAGACAGCCCGTTTCTGAACAGAGTCAAGTAAGTAGTAAGAGAGACAACGATTTCTAAGAGACCTATATGAGTAGTTCTGAAAAGTGAAAAAAAAATCTTTGTTAGGGCCTTTCACCCTGAAATGATGTCTAAAATTACAACAAAATATTTAGTTAGTTATTAAAAATGAAATAATTAAATTATTTAAAAGGAGCTTACAGCAAAGAGTCAAACCTTAGTAATTAATGTATAGCTATGATAGCTAACCCTGATAAAATGAGGTATCGAAATATTCAAAAATTATTTTTGTGAGGCCTTTGCAAAAAAAAAAATTAAATTTTTACCCCTAATTGATTTAAATTATTGAAAAATTTATTAAAAAAAGAATTAAAAAAAAAAAAACAAAAAAAATTTCGATCTTGCCAGGATTCGAACCTGGAATCTTCTGATCCGTAGTCAGACGCGTTATCCGTTGCGCCACAAGACCTGTGTGAGTCACTGCCCAGATTTCAGTACACAAGCCAAGAGGGTTATTTTTAAAGCAGCATGATAAGAGCTAATAATAATAATAAATATGAATGTTTGTATTTCCGAGGATGTCATTGCTGAGATTGCAATCTAAATAAAGAACATTAATGGTTTGAATCTCGGGTGAAATGAAAAAAATAGGTAGGTATCTACCTAATTTAAAAAAAAAATGCTTTAAAATTAAGTTAGGTACTTTATCAACTTAATAAATTATTTCTTCACATTAATTGAATGTGTTCTATTTTTAAATTGTATTGTAAATAAAATAAGAGTAGGTTTGACACATGAATAATAAAGTTATTGGTGGGAAAATATAGTTTAGGAGGGAAAAAGTAAGGTTAGGACTATAAATTACACGTTACAATATCCACCGTAAGTTTTTGAAAAACAGAAGAATTGGGACTACCAAGTTGTTGGTGTTTTTCGTGTACATAATCTCGTTTTTGAACTAAAAATAAGGTATTTAAACATCTCGAAAGTAAACAATATCGTTTTGTACTTATTTGTATTGTTGTGGCGTTAATTATCTCGAGGTTTCGCGGTGGAAGTGTAATTGTGATTGCGTTATGGGACCTTCGCTATCCCTTTTCCTTGCATCTCTAGTTTTGAATTTTTGAAAAACCGTAGAAGAATTTTGACTACCTTGGAAGTGGTGTTTTGCATGTACATAATCTCGTTTTTGAACTAAAAATAAGGTTTTTGAACGTCTCGAAAGTTAACAACATCATTTTGTACTTATTTGTGTTCTGTGGCGATAATTATCTGGTAGAAGTGTATTGTGATTGCATTATGTGCCCCTTCGCAGATGTATAGTGGTAAGTGATTGGTTATTCCTTTTCCTTGCATCTCTAGTTTTTCCTACACATATATTATCACCCAATTACAGCAAACACCATTTTGTCTCGTTTGATTTTTAGGATTCACAGTCTATTTTTCAAGTGCATCTGAAACCGTATTCGTAAGCAGTTTCGGATGCAACAGTTCGGTGCCATTTTGAAATACAGTGAAAACCCTCTTGAGAAGTTTGGTTTCTTCGGTCCCTTGGCCCAAAATTGGTCCAATTTTTTCCACATACAAAGTATTCCTGCTTAATAAGAAGTTTGTTTTTCCCGTCCCTTGGAAAACTTCTTAAGAGGTTTTCACTGTATTGACATTTAAAGATTCAGACAACATTGGTGAAAGCAACTCTGTAGGCTGTGCCTGCAATGGACGGAGGCCCGAATAGGACAAAGGAAAGAAGCTGACAATGATGATGATAACGAAGGTAGGTACTAACGGGTGTGGTAGCGGTGGGTGCATTGGCCTCGGCTAGCTTGGACTCTTCGTTCACCTTCGCTGCCTTCTCCTCCCAGGTCTGTTTGGTGGCTGCCGGTAGCGATCGCCATTCCACGCCAACTATGCGCGATATCTCTCCTGGAAACACACACATACAATACAAAATAATATAATGCCAATATTTTTAATTGATTTGATCCGAGTACTGCGCAGAAAATTTTACCAGCAATTGTTAATGATTAAAAAAAATACTGACATTTCCAATTTGCATAAGACTTAAAATTTAACTCCTATGGGTCAATGAAATTATTATATCTCTTCAAGAAAGGTTTTTAGTATTTGATTATCTTCACCCAAAGTAACCCCACGGCACACTTTTATCGGTTAATGAAATTTTTGTGAAAGAAATGAGAAAAAATGTGTTTTAAATTGCGTTTCAAAATTGGAACTGAAGTGAAAAAAAATAGACAAGTGATAAAGTAGGTTCCTATGGTATCCCGCGGGATTGCGGGATTTTCATGTACTGGATTTAAGGGACTCGAAAAAAATACTAAATTTACACCAAAAAATGTTGTTTTAATTTGCTCAATAGTTACATATTTTCAACGATGTTGGAAGGTTGCTTCTCGTATGGATTAACAAAAAGCAATTGCAAGGTGACACTATTAACGAAAACATTATTTGTGAAAAGGTGAAAGAAATTTATGCTGACCTTGTTAAAATGACGCCAGTCATCAACAGCCGAAGAAAAAATATTTAAGATAAGTTACGGATGGATCGAGAAGTTTAAGAGAAGAATCAGCAAAAGCGCTGTGAAGCTGCAAGTTCCGACACAAATACAGCAGAGAACTTCATCAACAACTTCAAGAAGCTTTTAGATTCTGAGGGTTACCTACTGCAGCAGGTTTTTAATTGTGACGAGACGGGTCTCTTCTGTTTAAACATTACATATAAAAAAAATGTATATTTTTCGGCATGGAAAGCATTATCGTATTTTACTTTAATTCTTATGGGAAAAATTGTTTCACTTAACGAATGCTTCACACTACAAGTAAGATTCTGGAACCAATTTTGCTTGTTGTGCGAAGTTCCACTATACTTGTATCAAAAATAATTGACACCAAATAAAAAAATTTGTGTATGAAATATTGGCATTATTTCTATTTATTTATTTGTAGGATTCAGAAATTCTATCCCACAATCCCGCAGAATTTGAAAAACTTGTGGGATTTGCAAAACCTAGTACCTACTTATAATATAATATTTGAACAAAAAACAATTTTAATTTTAATTTACAGAATTTCAGAATTAAAATATCCATTAGTCATTTAATAAAATCCATATAATAATAACTGGTAAAATTTTTAACACAATTTTTTCATTTTTCATGTTCACAGGCTTAAAATCAATATTTTCCTATAATATTCTAGTTCCTACTCTTCCTTTGATATAAAATACACCAAAAGAGCTTTCAAAGATGTCAGTAGCAGGTGAGTGGCCCAGTCCCAAAAAATAAGTATATACCTACATAGAATAAAACAAAGTTATAACATCATTTAACCAAAATCATAAATATGGTCAAAATGATGTTTTGAAAAAAATTGATTAGAGTCTGAAAAACTAAGGAATGCAACAGGAACCATTCATTGGATAACCAACACCTCTGCCAAAAGTCATAGTGACCACATTTGGTGATCTAGCAGGGGTGCCCGGGATCTTGGAGTGAGGTTGCTTTAGGTCTTGGTGGCGGATTCGTCTGTTCACCAATTGCGTCACATTCCAGATCGGGAGAGACCTTTTGAACTCTTGAAGTCGGACTCTATCAATACATCGCCTTGCACCGCAGTAGGAGGGATGAATTCACATGTCACTCCTAGACCCACTGATTTCCACCCCTTATACCTTTTCCTTCCCTGAACATCCTCACCGTCCTTTACTTAAAAATACCTTCCACATGGCATCCCCAAGGAAAACAGCCCCAGAAGTATTAATCAGTGCCTCCTGTGTTGAGTTAATATAATTTTTTTAGAAGGTTAAGGCTCTCGACTAGTAATCCGAAGGTCGCGGGTTCAAATCCCGGCATGAGCAAGTAAATTTTATTTGATTGATTTTTATTATTTCACAATTTAATCATTAAAAAAAATATAACCTATATTTGCAGCATGTTCCAGAGTGGAAGAAACTCTTGATATAACCCTTGTGTAAGACCACCATTCAGAATTGAAACGTTGCTTGAAATGACTTTAGCCATGTTTGGTGACCAAATTTGAATAGCCAGGATCTTTCTCACATTCCTCCTCCCCTTCCCACTACCTTCTGCCTCACAACAGGGATGACATAGTCTCACTGGCTCCAGGCGGTTGGAAGCAGTTGGGACTTGTGCAGTACTCACATAACAAAACAAAAAAATGTGATGTCGAAGGAAATGGGAAGGAGACAGGAAGAGGAAGTTTAGAAAATAACTACCTATTCAGATCTGATAAACTCTGACTTTCACCGCTCTGTCATACTATTGAAAGGCAATCTAATGTATTTTATATCAAAGTATACAATATCGTACATCCCATAGAAAAGGGTCGCAAGTCAAAAAAATTTTTTTACAAGAGCGCAAAAACAAATGATGATTGATGAAACAAGCAGTCCCATCAAGAGAGTCACTAGTGACATCTCACAGAAATGGAGGGATCTAAAATAAATATACGATCGCAGGGCACAGTTAATCACAATCACTTACCACACTTTTCTGTGGGATGTGCGATATATTATGTAAACGATATCTATAATGATGCAATGAAAGACTACACAATGATACTCTACTTTGGTTCAGTAACTAATTATAGCAATTTTTAATTCACCTTTTGTTCTGCCTTGGTTTGGTGGAATGTTTGTATTTCTTTTGTTGTCAACGAAAGCAGCTTTACCATGGTAAATAAATAAATAATATTCTTTAAATGTTTTAATTTCTTGATTCATGTTAAAAATTGCCAATGTTATATTATCATTATCAAGAATGCAACTGATTTTTTTTTCTTCGCAAAAATGATGATTTCAAAAACTGGCATGAAGTTGTGATGATGGGAATAATGCAGGTGTGCAGGCAAGGTGGAAATTATTGATAAATAAAGTTTAAAAAAGTCAGTCTACCAATAAGGAACTCCAGTTCAATTTTTTTTTTTAATGAATAATGAATGACATTCTAACATAAATAACTGCATATTTATTTTTATTTTTATACTTAGTTATAATAGTTAAAATAATTGTCAAAGTTTTAATTTTTCAAGATCCCCCGAAAACCACCATATGTATGGTGAATCGTGTGACATCATCACTCACCAAAAGTTTTATTTATTTTCAACAGGTGTTGTCATTTTGTATGGAAGAAACTATTCAATATGTAAAAACATTATTTAGGTGGAATTATTTATTTATTATATTATTATTTTATATTCGTTTTATTATAATATATTATTATATTTTTCAACATTATTACGGGAGAGTGGTATAAAAATTGTTTGAAATCATTATTTTTTTAGCTTTATGAATCGAAATCAATATTATGGAAACCGAAGTATCGCCTGCACAATTGTAGGCAACTGATAAGATACAGCATACAGCGCCGAATCAGCTGTTCGATGTCCGCCATTTTGGAGTTCAGAGTTGAAGGGTTGCGAGTAGCATTACGATTTTTTTTGTACAGTTTGAAGTTTTTGAATATTTTAAATAATAGAGATAAACTAATAGAGATACCTCTATTTTTGATACTGAACTATTTAGGCCTAAATAATGTTTCAATAAACACAACAACTATTAATGTCTAAAGCTCTATAAACAGTATGTAAATAAACCAATAACATGAAATGTTGAATGGCTTCTATCATACATTTCAATACAACTTCAATATGCTATCAACAGGTGACCGAAAAATTATGGAGAGCAATGCCGTCAGCACTAAAAATTCAACACAACCAACTTGACAGTGTGTTTTAATGACACAATTTAAAATGGACTTTTTAATCACTTTTTTTAAAACTCTACGTTTAATATTATTAAATAAAACTTACATATTCAGAATGAGCGTTTATTGGTCTATATGAATATATTTTTTTAAAGCCATAACATATTTCACTGGAGTTCCTTATTGGAATCTTCTTCAGAAAACGTTTTACAATTACAGTACTCTTTGACTAATCTGCCACTCCAAAATACATGCACATGTGGCATTAACTTTTCAACTGTCAAAAAAACATGGCCATGGCATTTGATGTTTTGGTCACACATGAATTTCCTCGAAACAACTGGGCTAAGTGACATATTATAATGTAAAATGTGATATTATCGAGTAAATCTCTGACGTAAATCATGTCATACGATTCAGCCCCACCGTGCCTACAAGCTGTCATGAATAATGAAGAAAAGGGTGTAAATGGGTCGAAAGACAATTTACAAAAAAACTCTGGAAAGGGTTTTAAATAAGTGATGGTATTAACAAATAAAAAAACAATCCAGTAAATCCTGAGTCTACAAACAACAAATAAATATAAAATTAAAACGGAAAAAAAATATCAACATGATTTTAAGCCTAACGAATATAAGTTTTTTTTAGGGTGTTGAGGCATGTTGTGCTTCCTTCGTAAGCCAGTGTTTGGAGTGTCTATTGCTCTGGCGATAGTAAAATGTATCGATATGAAAATTTAATTTTTAAAACCACTTTACAGCAGTATTTAGGAACATCTATCTAAATATCATCGCTGGCTACCTCCATGGTGAAATTTTTTTAAAATTTTATAGTATAGTGAAAAAAGGCATTTTCAAGCAGGAAGATGAAGGGAGACTTCAATATCTTTGTGTGTACTTTTATGGAGCACATTAGAAATCAATTTATTATAACAACAAATCTTTCTTTGTTTGTCTTCATATGCATTCATGGATTGCAATGAAACTTTGGAGAGTTGTTGTGCGCACGCTCGCGAAGGTTTCCATGAATAATGGTGAGCTGTGGCATTATGAAATTATTTTCAATACCATTTACTCAATTGCGATGAAACTGTGGTGATTTGTTTGAAAAATGTATTTATTTCATATAGTTTAGGCGGGATGGGGCCCTACCGCTCCCGACCCTTCCCTCCCTGCTGGATGTTCCCCTTTGACTCTGACTGAGACGCGGGAGGGAAAGTGGGGAAGGTGGAAGGGAAAAGCGGGAGTGGAAGGGGACGCAGGAGGGGAAAAGGAAGGAAACGGGGAGGCACGGGAAAGGACATGCATGAAGAAACAATTTCTTTCTCGCCAGTTATAAAAATAAATAAATATTGTTTGGAGGTTCACCTTCATTTTTCTGCATCAAAAAAGATTTTTTCACTCTCTTGTAAAATATAATTTTTTTCACATTGAAAGTATTACGGGCTCCAGCAACGATATTTACAAAGAAGAGTGTCATGATGTGGCTTTGTTTTTTTTAATTAAAAATCTAGTTTCATTTCAAGATTGGTGAAATTTTTAACCCCTGACCAAGGTCACTACTTACTGTCTAAAAAAAATTTTCACTTGACATTCAAAATAAGAGGAAAATTACTGTCAAAATCTGGTTTGCAAAATTTTGCATAAAGCCCGGGCAAAGCCGGCGATCAGCTAGATAAAAAAATGTATAACCGAGGTTTTACTGCACGTTTCACATTATATTACAAAAGAAGTGAAGGGTGGATGAAAACACAAATTTGAACACATGAATATTTCTGCCTACTTTCAGAAAGCCAAAAAAAAAAAAAATACTTACCGAACGTGGATTCCGGATTACCAGCGGAAATCGCTTTCCTCACGTCGCTGGAATACAGTATATACCCGGTAACCAGTTTTTTCCTGTCAACGCCGCTGCTGTTGGGCTCGCGCTTCTTCTTATTGGTGGCGGGGGTGGCGACCTGCACCACCGGCGCCGTCGGATTGGCCGGGGAGCCGGCAGGCCCCGCCCCCCCGGAAAGGGGCGTGGCCGGTGACGCCATGGAGGATTCGTCCAACGAGCTCTCCAGAAGTATTTCCATGTCTTCGGGTTTGAGGGTTTCCGAGCAGTAAAAGTTCTGCTGAAGAAAAGATGAATCAATTGACTGATATTTAATTATTACTTAACCACTCAGGATTATGCAAGTTTTTTGTCTTAACCTCTTTTTGTCTACGATTTTGGCCCTTATATGTACAGAATTTGTATGAAGAACAGGGTCAGAATCGCTTGCGCCAACATTACTATATGACACGCGTAAAAGTTTCATTCACCTTGCAACACCAGAATATTTTTAAACGATTTTATCTGTGACTTAGAAACGTCAGATTTTGCCGCGAAATTACCCGTCGCAATTTATGCGTGTTCCTCGACTAAAACATCGTAAAATCTATTAATTTACATAAATAATGCATGTAATGTTGTTTTGGTACATAGTTTATTCTTCTAGGAACGTGTTTCAGTCAATATAATATACGATAGCTCAAAATTAATCCAAAATTCAAAGTGGTGCTTTTTTAGTGAATTTTCGTGAATTAACCGGTTGTTTGCCGTTTGTCACCCGGTGGCCGCGAGGTGGCGGCGGCACTTTGAAATGCAATTTTGACCCTTATGTATAAAGAAAGTGTATGAAGAACAAAGTCAGAAACGCTTGCTCTATTATCGTCCTTTACCATAGCGAAACCCGCAATGCGTCTAGTCACTCGGAATAATTTATATTTAATTTGCTGTAGTGCGGGATGTGAACAGTTTCTGCGCATGTGCGGGAAAAAAAATATGTTTTTTCTACTATTTTGACCCTTCTATGTACAAAATTTGTAAAGGAAGTGTCAGAATCGCTTGCGCCAACATTCCCTATGGGATGGGTAAAGATTTCATTCACCTGGTAACCACAGATTATTTTTAACGAGTCAGAGGCCAGGCCATTTCGCGGAAATTCGCGGAACTTTGCAAAAAAACACTAAAAAACCACCACTTTGAATTTTGAATTGAATGTTTTGTTGATAAATTTTGAGCTATTGTATATTTTATTAACTGAAACACGTTCACATCACAATAAACTATCTACGAAAACCACATTACTTGCATTTATTACGTAAATTAATAGGTTTTATGATCGTTTTATTCGCGATACACGCATTAATTGCGACCGTTAAATTCGCGGCAAATTCTGACAGCCGATTGTCATAGAAAAAATCATTTTAAAAATATTCCAGGGTGACAAGGTGAATGAAACTTGTAGCGTCGCCGAGAGTAATGACAGCGCAAGCGATTCTGACACTGTTCTTCATACAAATTGTGTACATATAAGGGCCAAAATCGTAGACCAAAAGTTTTTTGTCGGAAATATTATTCAAATATTTGAATTATTTTCTCGCGCATGCGCAGATGCCGCGGCCACCGGGTGACAAGCGGCCGCCCAGAGGTTAAATAATTTTTATCTGTGGGCATCTCGAAATGTCATTTTGGCTGCGTCACATTTATGAGTTCCTCGACTAAAACATCGCAAAACCTATCAATTAACGTAATTAACGCAAGTAATGTTATTTTGGTAGATAGTTTATTGTTCTAGGAATGTGTTTCGGTCAATAAAATATACGATAGGTAAAAATTAATCCACAAAACATTCGATTCAAATTGAAGGTCGTGAAATTTCCGTGTTGTTCCTCCGCGCTCCAAGAGGTTAAACAATTATACAATAGAATAAAAAAAAATTTTACATGATCCGTGATTTTAATACCATTTTCACATAAAAACATCACATGGGTCATTTTTACAATTTTTATATGTTTGCATTCTAAATTTTAATAATTACAAATGTTAATATTTATTTGTAATATAACAATTAGAAAGATAAGTTTTAAGATTTTCACGGCCAAAAGCATTTTCGTTATTTGTTTTTGGGGTGTTATGCCGTGACACATGTGACACATCTACCGGATCTGCCCTGATGATGGACACTGCAACGATGTCCGATACGTTGGCTAAAGAAGGAGGTAGCGCAACACGGCATAACACCCCAAAAACAAATAACGAATATAACAATTAGAAAGCTTATTTCATAACCTTTCAAAAACAGTTTTTAGTATTCGGCTACGTTCAGAAATGTTTCATTTATAGAGCTTTAATTGTGAAGCGGAAATAACACAAAGTTTTTATAAATATGAATTTCGTTTAATAAACAATTTTGTTCCTCATTTTTTTACCATTTCATACAAGAATTTTTAATAAAAAATTAACAATGTCTAACGGCACGTAGGCGATTTGGCGGGTGAAAACTGTCTACAAAATAAGTCTTTTTTTTATGTACTTCTATGGACAACGTTGAATAGAAATGTGAAGCTTGATTTAATATGGACCTTTTACTTTTTGTTTTAGGGTTGTCACTAGAACAAAAACAGAGTTATAACGATTTCTGTGGGAACACACGCGTTAGCGTGAAAACATGCTTAAATATTGTACTTGACTGCTATTGTTACATTGTCGTGTAAACACGCTTATGGGTCGGAGTGGTTAATGACTGATTTTTTTCAATATGCCTAACTAATCATCACTTAGTTTCATTCGCAGTGGATGGACTGACAAAACAATTTTCAAGGCACACGCTCCTTGTTCCATTCACATTCATAGATCGTCTCAAGCATACTCATCTGTTATGCTGACCCTTGATGGGACTCTATATTACATACATTGTTTTTGATTTGCTTGGTCTTGTCATGTTATCCTCGGTTATCCTAGACTTCTTTTACCATTCTATTCTTCTGGCAACCTTTCCCTATTCGTCCTCTCTATATGTCTAAACCATAGTCACAATTTGGGAGGGGGGTATGGGAACTGCCGCCCTAGGAACCACTTATTGGATAACCAAAACATCTGCCGTAGGTCATCCCAAGTGGTTTGCTATATTTGGTGACTTAGCAAGGGTTCATGGGGTCAGGTTTGTCTGGTTTAACTGCGTGGGAGGCGGGATCGGGAGACTCGTTGAGAGAAGTCTTTTGACCCCTCCAGCAGGCCTCTCAGCAGGATTTGGACCGCAGCGGAAGGGATGAATTCATTCATCCGTCACTTTTGGACGTACTGACCCCCAGATTCCTACACACTTCTCATACCTTTTTCCTTCCCAAAACTGTCTCTCCTTCCTTTCCCTAAGAAGACCCTCCACACAGCATCCCCAAAGATGAAATGGGCTCTGAGGGGAATTATTTTTCTCATGTATGTAAAAAAAAATCTAAGGGTTCCTGTCTTAATCTTGCTAATCATGCTTGCACCAGTCTTGTATATCTAACTAACCTTTCATGGGCAGGCAGAGGATGGACCGCCAAACAAATTGGTCTTGGCACAACACTCCTTGCCTCATTCACATTTATACATCATCTCATACATACTCTTATATTATTCTAGGTTACCAGACAACTCGGAATGAAACCAACTCAGAACCATCTCAGATAAGTCATTTAGAGTGATAAAAAAATATTTAACCTAACCTAACCGTTAGGGTTATCAGCCAATTTAAAATTATTATTTTCATAGCTTTTAATGACTTTTCAAGGAGGTGTTGAGTTGATTTTATTCTCAGTTGGCATGGAACCATTATTCCGACTCTTGACATGGCCCGGCTCAAATATCTGATTCACTTGATGGTGCCATGTTTTCCTCGGGCGTCCCCAACTTCTACAATTCACACTTGCATCACATAATGTCCTTACAACCTTTTCTTCATACATTCATTCTACATGCCCAATCCATCTGAGCGTCCCTTTCTTAATCTTACTCATTATGCTTAATAATCTTGCTCAATCCACGGATGACATTTGTCACATAAGAATGGGTCGCTTCTTCGACTCGTTCTTGTGTTCAACAGCTCTGTGGTGGAATTATTTGCCGGCCTCTGTGTTTCCTCCTTCCTATAAAATGGGTCTCTTCAAGACCAATGTTCATTCCTTCATCTCTTCAAAAAGACCCTCCACACAGCATCTCAGATGACATGGGCTCCGAGGGAAATTGTTTTTCTCAGGGCCTCCTGTGTGGAGATAATGTAAAAAAAAAATATATATATATATCCTTACACTCCTTTCTTCATACATTCGTTCTACATGCCCAAACCATCTGAGCGTCCCTTCCTTAATCTTATTCACTACGCTTACATCAGCCTTGCATTCATTGTGGATCTCCACATTTCTCATACAATCACACGCCGATCGATTACATACAGGGGCGTGCACTCCATATAGGCACATAAGCACTGCCTACCCTACCGTATTTGTAATACATAAGCATGTAAATAATATTATAATTTATTAAATTATTGCTAAAAATAAATATACCTTTTCAAAAATAAGCGCGAAAAAGCTGGGCAACCGAAACTTTGCGAGCGCCTCATCAAACGGCATACTACAAACGTGGCATAAACTGTAACTAGAAACTAGACTGCCTCACGAAAATGCGGCCTAAGCAGGAATTATTTCTGCTTGGAGCTAACTTCATACAAGATATAATATCAATGTTTACGAAATACACACAGCATAGATTAGAATTTTCTTTTTGAATTTGCTTCTATGAGATTTTTGGTTAGTATTAGGCAGTGCTTTCTGGAACAAAATTAGCAAATGGCAATCAGTGACGACAGCGAAATCTGTTGTTATCTATTTCTATCAACTAGTTGTCTTACCAGCAGCAAGCACACTTAGCGAAAACTTGTACGAAGGGAGTTATTTGTAGTAAGTTTTTTTTTTAAATTTATTTGAATCAATTCGGCGGTTTTCCTACTGCCTACCCTGATCAAAAACTCTGTACACGCCACTGATTACATACATAATATGCGTCAACCGTGCCGTGGGCTTGACTTATGAAATCACATCACGTTTGACGAATGCAGGTAAAAAGTTAAAGTATCAATTTTTGTAACTTACAATTTGAGAATTGGCCCGGATGACTTGTGGGGCTTGCACCTCCGCCATATTGGCCAGTGGGGGAGGACCCAGTGGGCGGGAGAACGAGTATACCTGGAATAAGCCAAAGACACAATATTAATTACCAGTTTTTTTTTTTTTTTACATGAGCTCCACACAGGAGGCCCTGAGGAAAATAATTTCCATCAGGGCCTATGTCATCTTTGGGGATGCTGTGTAGAGGGTTTTTTTAAGGAAAAGAAGGAGAGGAGAGTTCTGGGAAGGAAAAGGGTTTAAGGGGTGGGTAGGAATCTGGGGTTCAGTGTGTCCCGGTCATCCGCCTCCAAGACCTAGACAAACCTCACCCCATGAACCCGGGCACCCCTGCTAAATCACCAAACGTAGCGAACCACTTGGGGTGACCTATGGCAGAGGTGTTGGTTATCCAATAAAGGTTATCAGACAACCACCATCACCACAGAGCTGCAACCCAGGATGGGATTTGGTCTCCACAACAAATTGTCTCCACTGGTTGCGATCCCCAGACTTCAGTACTCAGTCCTCCCCATCTTGCTCCAATCCTCTTCCATGGAGTCATTCCACCACCTCCTAGATTTGCTCGCTCCAACTGGGGCATCCGCTTGGTCATAATTTTTGGTGTTAATGTAATTCAATTTGGGAGGCTCCATGAGAACCATATTTTCGAACCATCCACGAATCAGTTTGAAGAAATGTGTAGCATTGTGCACATCTCTTCTGACCCTTAGATGGTTCATTCCGAGCATACCCAAGAGAAAGTCCATCCAAAGGAGTGGGCTCCATCTGTGCCATGTCATTTGGCATTCTTTCAATATGTTCAGCCAATTGCAGCCTTTGCCTTGTCACATAAGTACATATGTAGCGACAAGTGGGGTGCCCTAAGGCTCACATCTAGGGCCCATTTTGTTTACATATTAAATTTATGAATGATATTGTTAATGTATTTACTGACATAAACATCTTAATTTTTGCTGATGACATGAAACTTTATAAAGAGATTAATAACACGAATGATTACATTATATCACAAATGTAGTAACCACAAATGTAGTATATGTTATACGAACTGTCAAAATGTAGTATATGTTATACGAACTGTCAAAGAAAATTATTATAAGAAGAAAATAGACGAATGTAACAATGACCCGCGCAAATTATGGAAGATCATTAATGAAATTACAAATGCAAAATCATCCCATTACAAGAACATGGAGGAATTAACAATTGAAAATACCCAAATCTCTTTCGCAAAGCATCCGGACAAAATTCTCGAATACGTAAACGAATTTTTTACTAATATAGGGTCACAATTAGCAAAGAAAATCAGACAACCAATAACTAGCATTTTACCAGAAGAAAAGGAAAATATGAACCAGATAGATAAATTAAAGTTAACTGATGTAACCAATACTGAAATCAGAAATGCAATTGTATCCCTTAATATTAATAAATCATCGGGAAATGACATAATCTCAAATAAAACAATAAAACAACTACAAAATGAACTGACCTTCCCATTGACATACTTGGTCAATCTGTCTATATCTACAAATGTATTCCCTTCATGCCTTAAAAAAGCTACAGTTATACCCATACATAAAAGTGGTAATAAAAAGGATATATATAACTACCGACCCATAAGTCTCTTAAGCTCTTTTTCAAAAATCTTGGAAACTGTAATGAAGAAGCAAATTGTTCAATTTCTTGAACAAAACAAATTACTATCACCATCCCAATATGGTTTTAGAGAAAATCTGAGCACCAATGATGCCATAGAAAATCTAACAAGCATGGCCATAAAAAACATAGATGATGGGAAAAAATGTTTAGCTTTATTCATAGATCTTCAAAAAGCTTTTGACACAATAGACCATAAAATATTACTAACTAAACTAAAAAAAATAGGAATGGCCGAATCAACAATTAACTTATTGGAGTCATATATAACAGGGCGAGAACAACAAGTACAAATTGGCAAACAAAAGAGCAAACTTCTATCTTTAAACTATGGCGTTCCTCAAGGAAGTGTACTGGGACCGATTCTGTTCATTATCTACATCAACGATTTAACTAACCTTACCATTAAAGGAAACATAATCAGTTTTGCTGATGATACTGTTTTATTATTTCGAGAAGAAAATTGGACTGATACATTTAATGAGGCTGAAAAAGGGCTTAATGCACTTCAAAATTGGCTTAAAATCAACTCGCTTACCCTTAATATAAGCAAAACAAAATATATAACATTTTCAATGAACTCAAGGGGCCAACCAATAAAATCACTAGAACTAAAATTACATGAATGCCATGGAAATAATATACAATGTTACTGCCCCGTCATCGAAAAAACACAAAACATAAAATATCTCGGAGTAATAATTGACGAAAATCTTAGATGGGACCTACACATCAAAGGTATTACGGAAAAACTCACAAGCCTTATATATTTCTTCAAAAATCTAAGAAACGTGCTAAATAAAAAGGATATGAAAAAGGTCTACTATGCATTATGTCATTCTCGAATTGAATATGGAATCATAGGATGGGGATCTGCTGCAAATACGTACCTACATAGCCTGAATACAATTCAAAAAGGAATCATAAAGACCATATTGAAAGTACCAATTAGAACGCCTTCAATTGAAATTTTCAATAACTTTGACGTACCAAATGTACAACAAATATATTCCAAAAATATATTATTGAAGCTCTTCAAAAATAATGAATCCTCTACTAGACCGTGTATGCATAACACTAGATCGAATAAAAATGATATAAAAAATATTCCAAGTTATAAAACCACATTTGGACAAAGAAACTATACATACTTTGCAACAAAACTCCATAACATCCTCCCCCAAGACATAAAACTAATAAAAAATCCAATTGAATACAAATCAAGAATAAAAATATGGCTTAAAGAGGTCAATGAGAAAACCCTAGCGAAGACGCTAAAAACGACATAGAAGAGAAATGAACTATATTTAAATAACTTTAGTCCGCCTCGGCACAGGACCCCCTAGTGAGGAGGACTAAGAAATACAATATTTTGTACTTAATTTCACATTGTATTTTGTATGTAAAATTTTTTTATATAGTCGCTATAATAAAAAAAAAAAAAAAAAAAAAATGATAAATCAATAATATTAATATTAATGAGATATTGTGATAGCAAAAGCAAAGTCAGGGAAGTTGAACCAACCTCGTCGATGGTGACCACCTCCGTGTGCTCGTACTTGCGCAGCCCTGTCTTCAGTTTGCGGGAAGTGCGGTTAGATTCATCGTATAAGGCCTCGCACACAAACACATCCGATTCTGGTATCTCCGTGGGACGACCTGCCCACAAATATTAAGTATTGAAACATGTTTTATAGCTCCCCTGGCTAAAATGATGAAACACCACAAAGTTTTGACCTTTTATTTATTTATTGTTTGTTTGTTTGTAAATATTACATAATACAATATAATGAACTTAAAATGTCCAACTAGGCAATTGCCCGTTTTAGGACATTCCAATATGATAATGTTTTTACATGTAAATTATAGTAAATTATAGTAAGTTATAGTGTTGACTATTCTGTTGGTAAAATAATACATACGTATATTCATATTCTACAATATTTTCAGTTATACCATGACATTTTTTACTATTGTTTAGCTGACATAATAAACTAAAGTAATATTAATAGATAAAACAAGAAAAATGAATTTGAAAATGAAAATGAATGAAGAAATACTGTTGGTAAAATAATACATATATATATATATATTGGAAAAACACTTTGTCATATTTAAGTAATATTACAAAAAAATTGACTTACACTTAAGGTATTCATCGTAGTACAGCACGGCACATTTCCCTACAATTCCTACCAGCGGACTTGAGTCATGAACGGCAGTTAGCAGAACCTCTTGCTTGAAGAACACCTGGAAAATAATTAAAGATTACAGCAATTTTACATTAATTTTTTTAATTGAAATTTATGTGTAATATTAAAATATGTTTAAGTTCCATGAGCACTTAGACCACATGCCAGTTGTACTATCTACAATTTTACCTCATTCCTTTAGGCCCGGCGCAAACGTCAGATTTTTCCATCCGATAGTCGGGTCAGACAAAATTCTATTGGACGGCGGGCGCGGAAAGGCGTGGCCTATTTTCATTACTCCGCACGGCTGTCCAATCCAGACTGACAATGGGCGTGGAGCCGGTATTATAACCAATCGGGTTCAAATCGATTTTTGTCTGATCCGACTCTAGTCGGATGTGTGCGGCCTGCCTTAAAGGTAACTCAGTCCTTTATAAGGTTTTTTTTTATATTAACTCCACACAGGAAGCCCTGTGGCAAATTATTTTCCTGTGTCGTCTGAAATGCTGTGCGGACTGTGAGGTCTTTTTGAGGAGAGGAAGGAGTGATCATTGGTCTAATAAGGATTGAACATTGGCAAATTGTTCCACAGCCGAGCTGTTGAACTCAAGAACGCGTTGAAAAAGCGACCTGTTCTCATGTGACAAATATCAACCGTGTACATATGTTGGGCGCGCATTTGGTGTGTTTCCGGACTATGCAAAGGCGCCAAGGGGATGAATGATGCTAGTTCCTCACAGCATCTTTCGTTGAAATAGCGGTAGAACAAGGAAAGTATTCCCACATATTTTGCAACTACAAATTTTTGGAAAACCGGGCCTATCTGAGGGAAATCTACATCCAAACACGTACAAGTACAAATAAATATATGTGTAATTTGAAAATGATAAACTTGAATTGGTACGAACCTTGTTGATAGTTCCGATGACTTCTGATGGCTGAATAAGCCAGGGACCCCGGAAATAACATTTCCCACTGAAAAAATAATTACATACAGTATCAGCAGTGCTATACAAATTTTAAAGATTTGCCGCAAATTTTAGCTGTCAAAGTTGATGCATGTTCCTCGACTAAAACATAGTAAAACCTATTAATTTACGTAATTAACGCAAGTAATGTTGTTTTGGTACATAGTTTATTGTTCTAGAAACGTGTTTCAGTCAATAAAATATACGATAGCTCAAAAGTAATCCACAAAACATTCAATTCAAAATTCAAAGTGGTGCTTTTTTAGTGAATTTTCGTGAAATGGCCTGGCCTTTGAGAGGTTAAGCCCTTAAACTGTCTGAAACGAAATTACATTTTACAAAAACTTTTTGTTATTACCGTTTCACAATTAAAGCTCTATAAATGAAACATTTCTGAACGTAGCCGAATAGTAAAAACTGTTTTAGAAAGGTTACAAAATAAGCTCTCAAATTATTATATTAAAAATAAATATTAGCATTTGTAAATATTAAAATTTAGAATGCAAACATTAAAAATCACAGATTATGTAAACAACAATACTTATTCTATTATATAAATGTGTAATGAACACTTTTGTCACCTCACTTTTTTATCATTTCATATAAAAATATTTAATAAAAATTAAAAATGTCGAGCGCGGTCGAGCCGCCGGTAGTAAATATTTGTGTCAACTACACGACTGACAGCATATTCCTGTTATGTATTTCTATGGACAACTTGAATAGGGATGTACAGCTTGATCTACTATCTACCTTTTACTTTTTGTTTTAGGGATGTAATTAAAACAATAACGGAGTTAGAACGATTTCTATGGAGACACACGCGCTGACGTATAAACACGCTTATTGTACTTGACTGCTGTCCTATTTTTAACGCTTATATCTGCTTACGTTGAGGAGGGGTTAAATCAAACACCACTTATTAGAAAAAAACAAGCCACGAGACATATAGGCGCGTCCTGTTCGAAATGCACACGTATTGTTTTCTTCTTCAAAAAAAAGTTATTTCATCTGTAGAAATACCATCCAAAATCTTTTAGTTCTGGTAAATGGGAAAGTAATCAATCACCACACACTTACTACTGCTTAAACCAAAACAGTGTCACCTAAATAAATAAAAAATGTCTTGGCAGTATTATGATGTGTAGCAAGGTTTTAGCTAAAGTCATATGAGAATCGTTTCAACAAATCAGAGTAGAGGATTTAATACTTACTCCTTTGTTTCCCAGATGGAGTCCACCTGCGCTATCATCTGCTTGCCCCCGTCCGTTACCACGTAGACGTAGTCCCCGGTCTTGATGACGCCCGAGCACACCGTGTTGTACTGCTCGTAGTACGTGTTCTCGTCGTCGCCTCCCAGCGGGTTGAAGATCACCACGTTCTGAATGGGGATAGGAATAAACCGAGAGTTAATTAATAGAACAAGAATAAATAAAGTACGTACATTTCAAAATAAGTCATGAAAAGAATCAAGAAGTCTCAAATTTAATATAATCTCTATTCGGTTGTTAGCGCATTTGCCCGCAAAGCGAAAGGTCCTGGGTTCGAGTCTCAGAGGTGCAAATATCTTTTTCTAATTTTTCTGTTTCCAGCTTTTCGATTTGAGTTTCGCTAATATCGTCTTCATTTAATTAAATATTACAATTTGAGGTTTTACTCATAAAGTTAAAAAATAAATAAAAATAATATAATCTCACTGAGGGAGCAATGAAGGAATGAGGTTAAAACAAATCAGTATCGGTGCACGCAATCGAGTTTAACAGAGGGCGATGGAGTTTTTTTACTTTATTTTTACAATAGCTCAATACATGAGGCGGCTCTGAGAAAAATAATTTCCCTCAGGGCCTGTTTCATTTTTGGGGATGCTGTGTGGAAGATTTTTTCAGGGAAAGGAAGGAGAAGGAATTCCGGGAAGAAAAAAAGTTTGAGGGGCGGGTAGGATCACTGTGTCCAGGAGTGGCAAATGAATTAATCTATCTCTCCCACTACGGTGCAAGGCGATGGGTCGAGATAGTCCTGCTGGAGAGGTTAAAAGGTCTCCCTCAAACAGTTTCTCCCGATCTGGTCTGTCAAGCAGCCGGTGGAAAGAGGCATCTGTCGCCAAGACCTAGACAAACCTCACCCCATGAACCCGCACACTTCTGCTAAGACACCAGACGCAGCGAACCACTTGGGGTGACCTATGGCAGGGCTGTTGGTCATCCAACAAATGATTCCCAGCACGGCAGTGCCAATACCCGCCTCCAAAAAGACTAAATTCTATGGTACAATATTAGAGTTCAATGGAGGGCAAAACTCGTCATCGAAAATAAAGGGATGAGGGATTTTTAATACACAAGGCGTAACTTTACCTCTTGTAATTCAATTGATATTATTCTGTTGATAAACTCTCTACTCTCTCTGTCATTTTTATGTTGAAGCAATGATGAATTTGCAGCTAAAGATAGTAAGATGCAATTACAATGGATTTAAAAGAAATTCAAATTACTGGAGGCATATATATATGCGAAAAAGTAAAAAATTGGGGAAAGAGGCAGTGGTGGCTCATGGCTTTTGAGTGTGCTAGATTATAATTAAAAAAATGAAGCTGTAAAAAACAAAGTTTTTTTTACTATAACACATCTATTTTCAAGTGTTTTAAATTTTTTTTGGTTTGACTGAAGATTGATCCTTTCTATTCAGGCATTGGAGTAACAACACTACGAACTGAGCCAAATCCCGATCGGATAAGACCGAAATTTATTGCGCATATTAACTGCCTTAATGTCATAGAATTTCAGAGAAATGCCTGTGTCCACGTGTGTACGCATGATTGCCACCAAAAGTTGAGAATGCATTGTCATCGACGACATCTGCCGAGTTTCAGTTCGATTGGATGTCAGGAAGTAGGTTAATTTCCATTTCCGTTTCATACATTCATTCAAAGAATTAAAATTGAAATTTAAGGAGATGTATTTAAAAAATCAACATTATTGATTATCGTGTAGCGCTAACTCCATCTTTAGCCAATGTTTCGGACGGTGTTACAGTGTCCATCATAAGGGCAAATGCGGAATACATCTGTCCTGATTTTTTTATGCTAAAACAACATCAATAATGTTGTAATTTAAGCTTAATATCACACTCAAAAGTCACGAGCCGCCACTGGAAAAAGGAAAGCTGTGATGTAGCTGTCTATTCAGATGTAGATAATAAACAAAGCTAAAGGCCTTTCAAGCTATGGTGTACAAAACTGAGTACTCCTTCTCTAGAATGAAGAGCAAATTAATTTTTGATGGCTAAAAGAGCTACTTTCGAGAACAAGGAAATATATAAATATTTTGTCGTTTTTAAATTTATAGGGAATACAATAAAACTACTTTAAAAAATAATAATTAAGCATTGTAAAAATAATTTGATAATTCATATATTTATAACATAGTGTCCAATGAGCAAGGTTTATTTTAAAAACAAACCTATCTAAATAACAAATGAATGAAAAATGTACCGCTAATTTTTGCCTAAACACTTACCGTCTGTCATTGAATTCATCCGACAAGATTGAAAAATGAACAACACCAATCAGAAACTAAAGGTATAAAAGGTTGATAAGCGACTTATGCATTTAAAAAAATCAGAGTATGCAATTCACACGCAGTAGAAGTGAAACCTTCAGAAATCTAAAGTAGGCAAGAGTGGGGACACTGTGAACCATTTTTTTTAGTCAATGTGAAGGAAGATTTTTTCCATATTTTTGTTGTTGAATTTCAGTGCATCTTTTCCTGTTCATTTGGCCATCTTATTCATATTTGTGTTTTCTTCTTCAGAGTCGCTAGATGTCGCTTTTTTGTGTTTTCTTTTGACTGTTCATTTTGGAGTGGTTTGAAGATTGGATATTGATTTTATAAAATAATAATTTTTTTTTTGGATTTCATAGAATTCCCCCGGTTCGCTGAATATCTGGCCGCTAAGGTTAGTGAGGCGCTTTATACCACTAGACTAAAGGAGATTTGCGCGGGACCGTGGATTTATCGTATTATATTGAAACCGAGTACCTATGAAATAAATAAATATTTTATTGCTATCTCATTCTTTCGCAGGCTCTAAATCCTACAGATTTTGTCTCTTTTTAGTTTTGCCAGTTTCATCGAGTTTCAAATCACAACGGTGCTAAAGAAGTTTTAACTTCAAAATTGCACGTTAAAAAGCAACATGAAAGACTATCGAAGATATAGAGAATAAATAACATCTGCCCGACTCGGTAACGCTCTCTGAAACATTGACTAAAGGAGGAAGCGCAACATGGCAAAATAACCCAAAAATTTATCTATCCAATAATTATACTCCCTTTAACCTCTGCCTTGCCGGAAACGTGCATATGCGCGTGGAAAATTTTTCAAAAAAATTTTTTTTTAATGCGATTTTGACCCTTCTGTGTACAGAATTTGTATGAAGGACAAGGTCAGAATCGCTTGCGCCAACATCATTGATGATATAGCCACTAGTTTCATTCACCTGGCGACACCAGAATATTTTTAAATGATTTTATCTGTGGAATCCAAATGTTAAATTTGCCGCGATTAAATCTGTCAAAGTCCGATGCCTATCAACCTATCAATTTAACAAATTAACGCAAGTAGTGTTTTTTTGGTACATAGTTTATTGTTCTAGGAATGTGTTTCGGTCAAGAAAATATACGATAGCTCAAAAATCCACAAAACATTCAAAATTCAAAGTGGTGCTTTGTTAGGGAATTTCTTGTTAGAGAACGGCCCTCGACAGGTTTTTTAATTTTTCTTGAAAAATAGGGCATATTTTGTAAGAAGGTAAAATATTTCGGCTTTGCAATGAATTCCAAATAAATGGAATATTTCTGAGGTGGGAAGGGGAGGGGAATCCAGGAGGGGAAGAGGGGAATAAAGTAAATGGGGGGAGGGAGGGGGAAGGTGGAAGGGAAACGCAGGAGGTAAGCGGGATGGCGGTATAGTAACTGAGTGTGTAAGAGTAAGATAATCCAAACTGTAATTGTGCAAAGCTAGGCGCTTGAGTCTAGGCGGGTTGATAACTGAATTTGACATTTGAGTAGCAGCAAATTGCAGATCTTGGTTTGGTGATTTCAATTAGATAAATAATGGTGGATTATAGTAATTGTCTGTGATTACTGAGAGTATTGTTCATACATATTTCAAAAACACACAATGTAAATAATAAAAAAATATATACGGACATCTTGTAGAAAACTGTTGTAAGTCAACAAAAGTAAATTCTATAGGAGAGCGAAAATAAATGAGGAACAAGCAACCCCGTCAAAAAGAGACTATAAAAGAGACATCTCGCAGAGATGGAGTGATCTAACTTAAATGTGGTTTCCGTGGGGCGTAGAAAATCAAACTCACTTTACTATTCAGGGATAAAACGTAAAAGAGAAAAATTTGATTTACAACCCTTTTGCATGTGATGTGTGAATATATTGTTAGCCTAAAAATGATGAATGATGAATACGCCGTCCCGTAGAAAAGCGATACTAGCTATCTTGCGGAGATGGAATGATCTAACATAGGAGAGAGACACTAGCGACATCTTGCGAAGATGGAGTGATCTAACTTAAATAAGGGAGAGACACTAGCGACATCTTGCGGAGATGGAGTGACCTAACTTAAATAAGGGAGAGACACTAGCGACATCTTGCGAAGATGGAGTGACCTAACTTAAATAAGGGAGAGACACTAGCGACATTTTGCGAAGATGGAGTGATCTAACTTAAATAAGGGAGAGACACTAGCTACATCTTGCGGAGATGGAGTGATCTAACTTAAATGCGGTTTTCATGAGGCAGAAATAATCACTTTATTTCAGAAATAAAAAAATTGAGAATTTTGTCTTACAACCTTTTTTCTATGGGACGTGCGAATTCATAAAAAGAAAGACATACAGATTCAAACCATTTAATAAGTGCAATAAATTCATCAATCAATCAAAAGTCAATAAACTCACCGGTCTCTCCTTCTCCGTGACGTTCTCCTGGACGTCAAGTTCAGCAAGTTCGTCCTTATGCTTCTCCACCCGCTGGCGGAATACAGACATAACGCGGCGCGGCTCGAGGGGTGAGGTTCTTGGGAACAGGCGGACGGGGTGTTCGGGCGCAGGCCACACCTTGATCTTCTTGAAGGAGCGGGACTTGGTGGAGTAGCGAGACTCGAGGACATATATGTCTTTGTCCACGAAACCTGGTGAAGGTAAACGGAGTATGATTGTTTGGGAAAGGTAAAAGATAATCAGACATTGGTGTAGAAAGTTACAGACCTAAAGAAAGGAAAAATATAAATAAAAACATTTTTTTTTATTTCATTATGCATCGCCGCACAAAAAATGACGGATATTAAAAAAATACTAACGGCCGCCGTTCCCAATACTACTAATCAACTGCTAAGCCGAAACTAAGGCTAAACACTGCTCAAATTCAGACAAACATCGCTAAGAATTGTTTAACCTCTCAAAGGCCAGGCCATTTCACGAAAATTCACTAAAAAAGCACCACTTTGAATTTTGAATTGAATGTTTTGTGGATTAATTTTGAGCTATCGTATATTTTATTGACTGAAACACGTTCCTAGAACAATAAATTATGTACCAAAACAACATTACTTGCGTTAATTACGTAAATTAATAGGTTTTACGATGTTTTAGTCGAGGAACACGCATCAATTTTGACAGCTAAAATTCGCGGCAAAAATGACATGTCTATACCACAGATAAAATCGTTTAAATATTCTGGGGTTGCAAGGTGAATGAAATGTTTACCCATCTTATGGGGTAATGTTGGCGCAAGCGATTCTGACCTTGTTCTTCATACAAATTGTACATAGAAGGGCCAAAATCGCAGACAAACAATTTTTGTTCGAATTTTTTTCGAATTAGTCTCCGGCCGGTCAGAGGTTAATATTAATTTAACATCGAAAGATCTTAATTTGATGCCATTTTGTTGTCTATGAAAGTGGGCAGGTCACGGTTTGATTATCATCAATGATAAAATATTTGGGAACAGTGCGAATCAAGCAAAACCTTTAAAATACTTACAAATCGCTTAACTGATTGCAGACTTATATTGGTCAATCGAAAAGTTGGGAACAACAAAATCTCACCCCTCCCACCCTAATCCATCACAGTATTTTTGTGATTTTATTATTCACTGTTGTTATGCAAAATTATGTTTTTTGGAATTCTATCTACAATCTTAGGAGATAATCAGCCTTATTAATAAATTGTAAAAGTTTAGATTCATTTTGTTACCAATAAAAAAAAATCTATAACTCTTTTTCTTTTTAATCTGGCAACATGGCATTTTATTGTTTATTTTTTCCTGGTTGTGCAAATGGAGGTGACAGTTTTTTTGCCTTCTGTGACATCTCCATAAATGTTGTTCCTAATAAAATGGTCAATTTTTTTTTTTTAGATTAACTCCACACAGGAGGCCCTGAGGAAAATGATTTCCCTCAGGGCCTATGTCATCTGGGATGCTGTGTGGAGGGTCATTTTGAGGAAGGAATGAACATTGGTCTTAAAGAGACCCATGTTGTAGGAAGGAGGAAACACAGAGACCGGCAAATCATTCCACAGCCGAGCTGTTGAAAACAAGAACGAGTCGAAGAAACGACTCGTTCTCATGTGACAAATGTAAACCATGTACAAATGTTGGGCACGCGGTTGGCGTGTTTCCCGACTATGCACCGGTGCCAAAGGGATCAATGATGCTAGTTCCTCGGAGCATCTTCCATTGTAATACCGGTAGAACAAGGATAGCATTCCCACCAGACGCCTGTGCTCTAAAGATTGCAATCCTTCTGTTAAGATAGGAGAATCTATTAAACGGACCCCGCCCGTTTCTGCACAGAGTCGAAGGTATTTTTCATGTATTTTGGAGCTCCAGACCAGAGGTGGCTGCCAAATTCAACCGTGGGGCGCACTTGTGATTTGAACAGGGTTAGCAGTTGTGTACTATTAAAGTATCTGCGGGCCCTGTACAGTATGCCCAGTTTTTGGGAGGCTAACTTTACTCTGGCTTCGATGGAGCCCCATACCTGAGCTGGTCACTTAGGGTTACACCAAGCATATCAATGGAGGGCCTGTTCGGAAGATTGCTGTTGAAATTTACTGTTATATTCGTATAATTCAATATATTTACAACTTAGGGAACGTACCCATACTACGTGACCAAATTTTTGCAATTTTTAACCCCCCCCCCCCCCTGGTGACTAAAAACCTAAGGCCCCGCCGCTCATTTGTACCAAGCGTGGTATTTTGAAGACCCCCCCCCTGAATGGGTCACGTAGTATGGGTACGTTCCCTTATTTATGTTTCGTCAGTTTTAGTCAAGTGATTATACAATAATTGCATTTACATTTTATGAAAGAATTTATGAAAGTATAACCCTACTAAATTATCCACTTTTTTTTTTTTTTTTTACAGTGAATAACCGCACAAGAATCTCAACTGCTCCCGTCTGGAGCCAGTGAGACTATGGCATCCCCAATTGGGGTATGTTGTGAGGCTGAAGGTAGTGGGGAGGGGAAGGAGGTGGGGAAGAGGAAGGTTGGGAAGTACCTGGCTATTCAGATCTGGTCACCAAACACGGCTAAAGCCATTTTCAAGCAACGTTTCAATTCTGAATGGTGGTCTTACACCAGGGCGATACTAATAGTATTTTCCACTCTGGAACATGCCGCAAATATACTATATATTATTTTTAATTAATGTCACATAAATAATTATGTGACTAGTGCAGTTCTTGCCTATTTGTTTTTTTGTCTATGGTGTTTTTTTTGAGACTGGTAATTTTTTTTTTTGTTTATGGTCACTTCCTCCCGGGCAGCTATGGGCTAGCTGTGCGTGAATTAGTCACGCACTGTAAAAGTGTTTCAATTGGATTATATCATGTAAATCGAAGTCGATCCTATCTTATAAAGACGCGGGGTGTATTTTGCGTAACACGAGAAGTTCGTGTACGGCAGTATTTTTGAGTGGTTATGTGATTCCCACTTTTTCCGTGGTTGGCAGTTGGCCATTTTGTGCAATTGTGTTCTGGAAACAAACTTTAAAAAAGGATTGGTCCTTGAGCTGGCAGAATATGCCTTTGTGACCCCGCGTCGTGGAGACACGGACGGATGACGGATTTGCCGAGAGACGCAGGTCTTGGAGATCGGTTGGGACCGCGTGTTTCCTTTATGGAGCGTGTTGGGGTGGCCCGGGGCTGGGTGCACTCCTTGGAGGCGTAGCAGCCTTCTTCCTAAGAAGGATGACCTTGGATTTCGGGATGGCGCGACGTCCCCGGTTAATGAGCCTGGAATTGTCTTCTCTCCACTAAGCATCGTCGCGGACGTCATCCGTCGTGATTTCTTTTAGTTAGGTTAGAGTGTTTCCGGAGTCCATCTGGTATGTTTATGTTTTGTATTCTTATATTTCATTGGTATAAATTTAATGCTAACCTTTCATTGGTATGAAATTTGCACTCCCATGTTTGTTTTTTTTGATTGGCTACAATATAGTTTTATAAAATTCATCTTCTTTTTATTTGACTGAAAACCCTACCTACATGACAGTTAACTACTTGGCCCACTATCCTGAGCCCTGGTCTCTGCTCTGCCGCAAGGCTACCTTTTTATACGAACATGATACGTTTCATTAATTAATTGTGAAATAACACAAATTAATCAAATAAAATTCATTTGCGCATGCCGGGTTTGAACCCGCGACCTCCGGATTGTGAGTCAAGAGTCTTACCCACTGGACTACGGAGGTCGTCGTCACTAGGAATAGGCTGACATTCAAAAGGCTAAATTTCTTGAAATGAACAAAAGAACAGATGAGACAGGCTTAGGGAATTAACAAAATCTATATGGATTTAATGGTGAAGTCTAGAATGTTCTAAGTGACTACGTAGTAAAGAAAACACGCACCTTCCGGCTTCAGTTTGAAGTAATCCTTGACGCTCATAACGCAACACTTGCCAACCACCTGATCCAGTGGCAAGGAGATGTGCGAGTCCGTCTTGAACACTTCTTGCTCCAGAAACTTGCGTGTAGTAACGTGGAACGTCTCGTGGGGTCTGCAATAAAGATAAATTATTTAGTGGTTAATCTTAGTTCTCACTCCTCTGGAGACTGAGACAGCTGGATGTGGATAAGAAGATATATACTATAATTTGTACATGGGGACACCTCACAGCTGGATATTAGGAAAATATCTTGTCTAAGCATGACATTCATCATTGCTGGTCATGAACAATAAATCATACCTGAAGAAGAAGTTTGGGCACCTTGTCAGCCGTGTTCTAGATAATTCCCACGCTCCACTACCAGACATGTGCTCACAGCTGAACATGGGGGAAAAATGCGTATCCTCACACAGCTGGACGTGGGGAAAAAAACGTTTCCTCACAGTTGGAAGAGGAGAAAAGACATGTCCTCGCAGCTGAACGTGGGTAAAAAGACTATCCTCACAGCTGGTTACAGGGAAAAATAAATATATTCACAGCCGAGAAAGGGGAATATAATACTTACATGTCCTCACAATTGAGCCGAACACGGGGAAAAAGACATGTCCTCACAACTGGATATGGGGAAAAAGACATGGACATATGGAAAAAATGTATCCTCACAGCAGAACAGGCAGAAAAATGCATATTCTCGTGTCTGAAAGTGGGAAAGCAAAAAAGTCCTCAAAGCTAGACATTTGGATGAAAACATGCCTCACATGGGGAAAAATACACGACCACACAGCTGGGAAAGGAGAAACTGAAAAAAGTTCTCACAATTAACCGGTGACTGGCCGGAGACGCGCCGGCGCGCGCGTCGTATGCGCATGCGCGAGAAAATAATTCAAATATTTGAATAATATTTTCGACAAAAAACTTTTGGTCTGCGATTTTGGCCCTTCTATGTACAGAATTTGTATGAAGAACAGTGTCAGAATCCCTTGCGCCAACATTACTCTATGAGACGCCTAAAAGTTTCATTCACCTTGCAACCCCAGAATATTTTTAAAACGATTTCGTCTATGACATTGACCTGTCAGAATTTGCCGCAAATTTAACCGTCGCAACTAATGCGTGTTCCGCGACTAAAACATCGTAAAACCTATTAATTTACGTAATAAATGCAAGTAATGTTGTTTTGGTAGATAGTTTATTGTGTTGTGAACGTGTTTCAGTCAATAAAATATACAATAGCTCAAAATTAATCAACAAAACATTCAATTCAAAATTCAAAATCGTGTTTTGTTACGAAATTTCCGTATTTTTCCTGGAATTTGCTGGCCTTTGACGGGTTAAGCATGAGTAAGAAGACATATCTTGCACACACGGATAGACATTTGGTCATACCTGAAGAAGCAGTTTCCGTGCACCATGGGCACATCATCAACAGTATTCCAGACGCGCTCCACCAGCAGGATGGAGGGCTCCGGGCGGGCGCCCTTCTTGGCCTGGACATAGACGTACTCGCCCTTGGCGTACTGAGGCTCGGCAATTGGCTGCCCACCAGTGGGGATGGCACTATCCTCACAGCTGGACCTAGAAAGACAAAGAATAAGATTGTTAGTGGTGGGGATTTCATTAGCTTTTAAGTTTATAGGTTACGATTGAGATATCAAATGGGTAGGAGCTAACAAGAGGAAAGAAGTAACACGAAGAATGCAGATTTGGGCAAGGATAGCTCTCCTATTTTCTCCGGCTCTAGGGATCCTCATTGAATAACATTTTGGAAATTGGGCCCTACAGTTGAATTTGGCAGTAACATCTAGTTTGGAGCCCCAAAATACTTGATAAAACCCTCTGACTCTGTGCTGAAACGGGCGGCCCATTTCCCGATCCCCTAGAAAAAATGGATTGCAATCTTTAGAACACAGGCGGGAATGTTATCCTTATTCCTTGTATTTCAATGGGAGATATTCAGAGGAACTAGCATCATTTATTCTTTCGGCAGCGGTGCATCGTCAGGAAACAAGCCTATTTGTATACGGATGACATTTGTCACATGAGAACGGACTGTTTCCAAGACTCGTTCTTGAGTTGAACAGCTCGTGTGGAACGATTTGCCGGCCTCTGTCTACAAGGTCTCCATGTTCACTCCTTCCTCTCCTCATAAGGAGCCATCTATAAATTACATCACACGAATTTCATGATTTTTTGACCCCCCCTCCTTGTCACACATTTGTGAGATCCCCTCCTCCCTAGTGTGACATCACATATTTTGCAATTAATCAAAACAGTAGTTCAATTTTTTTTTAAAAGTGAAGTCACAGTGCTGATGACCCCCCCATACCCCTTGTCACACTTCTCTACTCCCCTCCCCCCTCCTTAAGGTGTGACATAATTTGTCACACCTTAAGGAGGCCTAAATGGCCCCTAAAGACCTTCCACACAGTATCCCCAAAGATGACATAAGACCTGAGGAAAGCGTTCGGAGCTAATGTAAAAAAATGGTAGCAGGAATAATTCGAATGTGAATAGATACTCTATAACTCATACGGCATCATATATGTCTGGCCGTGTTGTAGGTAGCTTGAAAACAAGCTAATGGGTCCAAGTGGTTAAAGGTATTTCGTAAACAGGGAAAGTTTGTCTTTAGTTTGTCATACCTGGTCTCGTTATCCTCGTCAATATGCTCCTCCAGCATGTTGCACTGCTTGACCAGCTCGATGGATGCCACCAGATCCTCCTTGGTGAGCCTCAGCGCCGGAGATTGCAGCACCGCCCCGTCCTTGCACAGTTGGTCCCGGCAGCTGATGTAGAAGGTCTGCATCTCCACCGAGTCCTCAAACACTTGGCTGTCAGAACGTGTTAGGTTGCGCGCTCTGGACAATAAATGGCTTCATTAGTATATGTGGTGTATTGGTTAGTCAAGTAGTTTCAACATCCTTCAATAGATGTCATTGGTATAGTTTAAAAAAATAACAAATGCGTGAGCGTGAGATGGTTGGTAGATAACAAATGCGATGTTGCCGGATTTGAAAAACAGAATTTATTTTTATTTTTATTGGATCAAATCAAATCTGAGCTCGTAGACTTTATTCAATGTGTAACTAACCACTGGAGCGCTTTTGCCACAATATGGCATTATTTAAAATACCTTGGATTGCTTTGCTGCCAATTTTGGCAAATTTTCCCTTATTTGTAAGTTATTAAGTAGAAGTTTACGATTTTATAATATTTTTTTATAAATCCTACGAATATATGTGATATCGACAAAAGATAGGTGAATTCATTGGCTATATAGAACTCTAATCAGTTTGTATGTCTCCATATTAAAACACGGAGGTATGATTTTTTTTAATGTGTGTGGAAAATATTCAAAATGATCACCAAAAAATCTCGGGCAATCGGAGTAAAAAGTTTAAAATTGCGCTGTCACTCTAGTGGCTAAAATACCATTTCACAGTAGGGAAGTGTTTTTTTTATTAGAAAGGCTGTTCACCTTTATATCTTAAAATTTCCCCAGAATAGTTAACTTTATTTTTTTTTTAAAAGTCCCGCAGATAACTTGAAAAAAAAAATTATTCTACGAATATACAAACCGTTTTTATAAGCTCTACAAAAAAAATAATATATCCTACAAAAAAAAATAATCAAATGTGTTTTCACAAGAAATAATGACCATTATACTTTCTTGAAAATTAAATACATATTTTAATTTTTGGAGCGCCGTTGAATGAAAATGAATTTCGACATGCAGATAAAATGTTTATTAACCTGTAATCGGCTGACACGCGCGAGAGCGCGCAGCTTGTGCGCATGCGCGAAAAAAAATATTTCAAAATAAATATGTTTGTCTGCGATTTTGACCCTTCTATGTACATAATTTGTATGAAGAACAAGGTCAGAATCGCTTGCGCCAACATTACCCCATAAGATGGGTAAAAATTTCATTCACCTTGCAACCCCAGAATATTTTTAGCTCTCGACAAGCCAAGATGAAAAACTAACGTCTGTAACCATGTGGGTCGGCCGCTGACCCCATGCATTTTCAATTTTTTTTTTGGGGATCTTGACTGCCTTTCCTCTCCTCTCCCCCTACTAAAAATATATTTCATGTATTTAAATAGTTGTAGGAAGGATAGTAATTTTGGGTAATACCTTCGGCCATAGTTGGCTGCGGGAGAGTTAAACAATTTTATCTGTGGCATGAAAATGTCAAATTTGCCTCGAATTTTATCTGTCAAAATTGATGCGTGTTCCTCGACTAAAACATCGTAAAACCTATCAATTTACGTAATTAACGCAAGTAATGTTATTTTGGTGCATAGTTTATTGTTCTAGGAATGTGTTTCGGTCAATAAAATATACGGTAACTCAAAATTAACCTACAAAACATTCAATTCAAAATTCAAAGTCGGGCTTTGTTAGGGAATTTCTGTGTTTTTTATGGCTTGTGACAGGTTAAGCAGTCAGAGAAGCTACATTCATGAAATAAAAAGTTGTATCCACAGTGTTAGTAGCGCAAGCGATTCTGATTTTCCCCTCTACATAGTTTTCAAAGCACAAAGGTTTTGCATCGCAAAAAATTCCAGCACAAATCATATTAGAAAGGTGACTGGCGGACCTTTCGGCAATTTCAATAATAATAAAAAAATTTCACCATCCGATTCTTTATTTTCTTGTTTTCATTATTTAGGATTAAGCACCACTCAAAAGCTTATAGCTAAACAATGGTATTTATTTTCATTTCATTAATTTATTATTCATAAAAATATTACCGTTCGAAGACACCGAACATATCTTCCTGAAAGTGGTCCAGTCGCTTGTACAGCCCTTTGTCGAGCCGGCGCTTAATGAGATCGAGAGACACGCCTCTAGTTCGCACTCCGTTCACCTCGTCGTGTTCAGGAAGTTCCGCAAGACTATCGGAAAAGCACCTGGAAAAGAAAAAACAATATTTAATTTATTACAGTTTCTCTCCCCAATCTCCCATCCTCAGCAGATATAATTATATGTCTTGTGATTCTGAAAACGAATTTGAGGATGACTTGCTACGATTATTATTTTTAATAAACGTAGCCACAATTATAGCAAACATAACATTAGATCAGTGGTTCTTAACCTTGTTGGAGGTATTGACTGACCCCCACCAGTTTCATATTCACCAAGCCCTTCTTAATTGGAAAAATAAAATACGATTTTTTTCAAATTCAAAACACAGATATATACTTATACATAGGTGCACGAAATGAACAAAACCATTAAAGATGATTTTCACACACAGACATAATAATGAATATTTACTGCGAATCATGTGCCTTAACCTCTGCCGAACCCCCGAGGCTAACTCACGAAACCCCGGGGTTCGATTGAACCCAGGTTAAGAACTACTGCCTTAGATGCTTAGATAATACCAATGACAGATGTCAAATCAACTCATTGGATATGTGATCCCACCCTCTCCACCTTCCGCATGTCCCACGTCATGAAGAGAACGTGGGTTTGCAGTGCGTGTCACAAGTGTAATGCTGAAGCATCTATTTCTACAGAAAATGTATGGTTTGCAAGTAGTGCAGATATCGTAATGTGTTGCTTGTGTAGCGACGATGAACTAGCATATTCTTACCTTGAGAGTACTATAAATGATGTATTGCTAGAAGTTTTGTTTAGGAAGAAATGTTAAATATAGAGCATTATTATATTTTTTTAACCCACCTTCCTTCTTCATCCTGGTGGTTGTAAACCGTGGTGAAGAGTGTAAGAAGAATCTCTTGGACAGCGGCGGAAACATCCGGAACAGATTCATCGTCTTCCCTGAAGAATAAACAAATATCATTACAATACAGGACTGAAAGGTGTTGCCATTTGTAAGTAAAGGATTTTAAATAGGGAAAAGGGTTAAGTATAGGGAATAAAAACGAGAGAAAAGTAAATAACATATAAAGCAAAAGATTCATATATCGATAAACAAAATAGAAATATCAATGGTACAGCTTTTTCTGTGTAATTTCTAGGTCAATGCAACTATTTTCAGGTCACGTCTATTTTACTATTAGTACCAGGAACTATGAGATTTTCTTTCTACGGTTAAAAATGCCTTAAGATGCCTTTTTCTTCGTTCCTTTCAAGCAATTCAAATCTTGGTAGCAATATTAGAGACTGTTTATTCAATGCATTCTGCACATCGCTGTGTACGTCAGAACTGTGGGTAGATTACATTACATCCCAATGGTATAAGTTAAGTCACTTACAATAATCGGCAAATATTCAGCCTACCGAGATACTGCAGCACTACAGAAATGTTCCTGGAGGGACGAGTGCACTCTTTCAGAGCACTCTCGGTAATATACTTTAATTCCAAATTTCCTTTAATTTCTTGAAATGTATTCGGGAAAACTCCAAAATAAGATATAGGTTCGTTGAAGATATAAGTTGCTTTATTTCTCTTATCGTAAGGTTTACAATGAATATTTACCTGGACTACATATCCATACTATTGGAGGCTCAAAGTTATTCTGCAGCAAAACACTGTTGGAACCCAGCTGTCTGTCGTACTCAATGATACTCTTCTAAGGCACTACTTAAGTGACATCTGTTGAGACACCTCAAGACTACATATAACCAATGACATCAGTTGAAGGAAGTTGAAACTACATGTCTAATCCTATAATATACTACATGCAGACTAAGCCAACCGAAAAATGCAATCATCACTGCCATGGTTGGCCTTCTGGAGACGGTCAAATATCCTGCATAAACGGCTGCTTGCATACTTTTTTACGTCCTCTATGTATTTTTTTAAATTTTCATTTTTTATTCTATGTATGTACTACTGTTGTATACAAGGTGTCCGGAAACTCGTGGTACAAGCGGGAAACTGGAGAATCCACATCACATTTGGAGTCAATTTTGTGGTATAACTTTTTTTGATTTGAGCTTTCGTTTTCGAGTAAATCGAGTCAGAAGTTGATTTTTTTTTGGTCAAATTCTTGTAAATTATTACTGACGATCATAGTACCTAACTAATAAAAAATATTTAAAAGAAAAACAAACAAAGAAATCCGGATTTAAAGCATTATTTTGAAATTGCCTATCATTTAATTCAGTTTAAAAATAAAATATTTGGTCGTTCCGCGGTTAAACAGCTGAACGTACATATTCGCAGTTTGTAGGTAGCGGTGAGGGAAGAGACGAGGGAGGGGGAAGATAGTCCGGTTAAGTTAGCCCGAAAAATAAGGGATCCCTTGCATAAATTTCCAAGAAGCCAAAAATTTACATGAATGTTAGGGTTACCATTAATAATGAAATTCCGAGTCCCAATCGATCTCACGTGTGGAAAATTTTTTATTCAAGGAATGTCTATTTTGACCCTATAAAAATTCCGAAACAAAATTAGCCTCTCTTTCTCTCGGGTCAATCCACACGTGCCAAAACAGGCGAGCGAATAATGTATAAAAAATGGCCACGCTTAGGGCGCCTTCAATTTAGACGTTTCGTGTCGGACCGCTGCTGAAGCGGTGCGTTTGTCATATAGCGCAAAAACGGTTATTTGTTTTCATACAAAGTGCACGTGCGGCGTCGGTACCGAAAACGCTCGACGACAGGACGGCAAAGTCGCTAGCTCCACGTGTACATTTTGCTGTTGAATAGTGAGGTGACAAGACGTGAGAGCTAATTTCTTTGAATTTTCATGTTTATTGTTTGCTTAACCGGTCAAATGCCGGGCCATTTCGCGGAAATTCGCGGAACTTCACAAAAAAACCACCATTTTGAATTGAATGTTTTGATGATAAATTTTGAGCTATTGTATATTTTATTGACTGAAACACGTTCACAACACAATAAACTATCTACTAAAACCACATTACTTGCATTTATTACGTAAATTAATAGGTTTTACGACGTTTTATTCGCGATACACGCATTTATTGCGACCGTTAAATCCGCGGCAAATTATGACAGCGCATTGTCACGGATAAAATCGTTTTAAAAATATTCCAGGGTGACAAGGTGAATGAAACTTTTAACACCACCTAATGATTTTGACACTGTTCTTCATACAAATTCTGTACATTAAGGGTCAAAATCGCAGACAAAAAGTTTTTCGTCGAGAATATTATTCAAATATTTGAATTATTTTCTCGCGCATGCGCAAATGACGCCCTCAATTCCGCGTTCCCGGCCTGTCACAGGTTAAAATGGATGATATTCAAATTTCAAAATTCAAAGTGGTGGTTTTTTTGTGTTTTTTTGTGAAGTTCCGCGAATTTCCGCGAAATGGCCCGGCATTTGACCGGTTAAGGGTTCATATATGGTGGTAGTTCATAACAGGGCGCAAAGTTATAATATCCCCTTAGTTATAATGTCGCACCGGAGTAAATTACAAAATCCCCGCTTGGGTTCCCCTACTATTAGCGGTTTCCATTAATATCGATTTCAATTCGTAAAGCTAAAAACATAATAATTTTATACAATTTTTATACCACTCTCCCGTAATAATATTGAAAAGTATAATAATACAATAAATAAATATAATATAATAAATAAATAATTGCACCTAAATAATGTTTTTACTTATTGAATAGTTTTATAGCTTCTTCCATGTAACACCTGTTGAAAATAAAATAAACTTTTGGTGAGTGATGACGTCACACTTTTTATCTACTATTTTTTTTTATGTTGTTTTTATCTACTTTTTCTACTATCGTTTCTTACTGTTGTTTTTATGTAGGGTGAGTTGGGGTAAGACCGTGTTCTTTTTTGATGAGATGAATTTTTTTGATCATTGGTCCACTCTGGCATTTTTTAATGAAGAATTCATGGTGTTCCTGCAGAAGTTTTTAATTTTATTATATTACCTTTAGCTCTTAACTATGTGAGTAAATTTTTATTTATCGAGTTTTCCACGGTAAAACACCCAAAATCTGCCAATCAAAACTTCTTGTAAATTATTTTTCAATGAGGGGTAATATCAGAAATTTTTGGGGTAAGACCGGCATTCATACTAAATTTGCAATTAAGCATATTAGCCATAAGATTTACTAAAAACGGTACTTCATCTTACCTTTTGTTGCCAAATTAGCATCTGTAACATTTTAATTGTTTACCTATACAAAAAAATAAGCCATTTATAATTTTGGTATACCGGTCTTCCCCCTTACGGGGTAAGATCGGCAAAGTGTTCTCAAAGTGTTTTGGAAACAAGATATGAAAAAATACATTTTTGAAATGCCCATTTAGTAAAAAATTATAAATCACTCCAATAAAAAAAAAAAATATATATATATAATTTCGTAAATCTGAATCTGACAGACAGTGGTGGTACAACGCCATAAAATGTCGATTTACGCGGTTAACATCGTCCTAATTCGTATTATTATCTTACAAATCTGAATCGGTTAACATTGGAATGTTGTATTTTTAAGAATTTCCTTCGAAACATTAATTTAGGGAAGGTTACGGCGGAGATTGGCTGCAAAATTTCAGTTTACAAGGAAATTTATAATATTTTTAGAAATTTTCTTCTAATATTCGAATTTTGAAGGGCAGGCCGTGGCGGTAATTTTATAATAATAAATTTGATTTACGCGGAAATTATTGGTATTTTTACGAATTTACTTCGAATATTTGAATAAGTATGACCGGCTGCGATAGAAATCGGATGCGAAAATTCGATTTACCCGGAAATGTATCGTATTTAAAGAATTTATTAGGTATCACAGTTTAGAGGGCTGGCCGAGATGGGATTCGGTCGCGAAATTTCTATTTACGCTAAATATATTGTATTTTTACGAATTTACGTTGAATATCTAAATTTAAAGAGCTGGCTGCGGCGGTAATAATTGTTTTTTGCGGAAATAATGCGGTGTTTTTACGAACTTGTTTCGAATAGGAATCTGAATTTAGAGGGCCGGCCGCGACCTAATAAGGCTGCGAAAATTCGATTTACGCTAAATATATCATATTTTTACGAATTTACTTCAAATATCTAAATTTGAAAAGCCGACCGCGGCGGTAATAAGCCGCAAAAATTTGATTTACGCGGAAATTGTGCGGGTTTTCTTCAGAAATTATTTTGAATAGGTATCTGAATTTAGAGGGCTGGGTGCGACGGGTTTCGACCACGAAATTTCGTTTATTCCGAAACTTATCGGTATTTTCACAAATTTACTTTGAATTGGAATGGCCGGTTGAGACAGAAATAGGCTGCGAAATTTCGATTTACACGGAAATATACCTACCGTATTTTATGAATTTATTTGGTATAGGTATCTGAATTCAAAGGGCTGGCTGCGTCGGAATAAGGATGTAAAATTACGTTTTATGCGGTAGTATTTCACATTTTTATAAGTTTGAAAGGACGCCCGCGACGGCTTTCGGCCGCGAAAATTTGATTTACCTACTCGGAAAATACAATATTTTTATGAATTTATTTTGAATATCGGGCGCTAAAACGGCTACGAAAATTCAATTAACACGGGAATAAGTCGTATTATTACAAATTAATTCATAATAACTTACCAGAATTTGAATTTGGGGCCGAAAAACTCAATTTTTATTCATAAAATTTTGAATTAGGTATGTGGGAATTCGTTAATTTTATTTTTGATGTCCCGTGGATTTCAAATTATCGGGGTTCTACTGTATTTATATATATTTGTGTGGTGCTTATACTTATAACGTATAGGTACATGTAACTTGTGTAGGTGATATACATTTTTTTTATCAGAACAAAATAAATAATTTGGTCTTTCAAGAGTAGGTATCACTCTTTGAAACTGTTTCCATATAACAAGGTCATGTAGAGTAGAAACTGATGTTCCACACTTGTGTGATCTTCTTTATTTATGTCTTCATTAGCAGATAAAACATCCGTCTTGTGCATATAGCGCGCAGTGTTTATCCGCGGCATAATATCCTTAACCGGTGACAGGCTGGAGACGCGCCGGCGCGCGCGTCACATGCGCGAGAAAATATTTCAAATATTTGAATAATTTTTTCGTCAAAAAACTTTTGGTCTGCGATTTTGGCCCTTCTATGTACATAATTTGTATGAAGAACAGTGTCAGAATCGCTTGCGCCAACATTACTCTATGATACGCCTAGAAGTTTCATTCACCTTGCAACACCAGAATATTTTTTTAAATGATTTCTTCTATGACAATCACCTGTCAGAATTTGCCGCGATTTTAACCGTCGCAACCGATGCGTGTTCCGCGACTAAAACATTGTAAAACCTATTAACCGGTGACAGGCCGGAGACGCGCCGGCGCGCGCGTCATATGCGCCATGCGCGAGAAAATAATTCAAATATTTGAATAATATTTCTGACAAAAAACTTTTGGTCTACGATTTTGGCCCTTCTATGCACAGAATTTGTATGAAGAACAGTGACAGAATCGCTTGCGCCATCATTACTCTCGGAGACGCTTAATTTACGTAAGAAATGCAAGTAATGTTGTTTTGGTAGACAGTTTATTGTGTTGTGAACGTGTTTCAGTCAATAAAATATACAATAGCTCAAAATTAATCAACAAAACATTCAATTCAAAGTTCAAAATGGTGCTTTTTTAGTGTTTTTTCGTGAATTTTAGTGAAATAGCCTGGCCTTTGACCGGTTAAAAGCAATTAATGGCTATACATTTTTTAAAACATTTAACTATCATTTATATATACAGTCTAATATGAATGACCTTCGTCTGTAATCGATACTCGCGTTTATCGAATACGGGAATAGCGATTTCCGCCCGGCACAGCGCTGTTCCTGCACTAAGCACCACCACCACCACAAATGCGCCCTCATGAACCTCTTAGTTTGGGAATACGTGGCTATTTGTATGGAAACCGCAAAAGGGGTAAGGTCGGAAGGGTCATATTCCGATCTTTCCCCGGGAAATATGTCAAGGTGTAAGATCGAGAAAAAAGCTACAGCCAAAACCGAAGCAGATTAGACACTGGAACCTTCCTAAACTATTTTTTATTTAAAAATAATACACAATGGATTCGAAATCAATTCAATAGCTTACCTGGATCCGTAGATATTTCTGATGGGGGTAAGATCGATTATCTCACAATTTTCGGCAAAATTTAACCTGTTCAAAAAACGCGCCTCACAACCTAATGCTTTAGCTTCCTAGAGCCGACTGAAGGGGGTGCTATGCGTAATGAAATAGCGCTCCTCTAGAGGTATTGGCGCATTTTATAGGTTGCCAGGGTACCGCGAAAATCGAGTTTTTCGATCTTCCCCCAAATCCGGATTTACCCCAACTCACCTTATTTTCTTTTTGTTATTTCGAAATATAGAATGTATTGCAAGCACTACCTCTACATTGCCCAGTGGGCGGCTTTCGGTTCGGCTTGGCCCAGTTTAAGTGTGGGTGACCATTTTATAAATCCGATAGGAACTGGTTTTAAAAATAGTCAGTGTCTTGGATCCAGTGACAGCTAGTCACCGGGACAAAGTAAACGCGACAGGCAATGCAATGATGTCGTATTTAATATATAGAGGTGTGGTATTATTATTCACAACTGCCAGTTACAATAATAATCATATTATCATCAATCTCTCCATAACCAGAGAGATTCACAAAATTACAAATCCAATAGTACTTACTCCTGCCAGCCAACGTTCCTCACGCAAGCTGTTAATGTAGGTGGTGCCATCTTTTGACATTACTGGCTACTTGCATGAATTCCTTTCTATTATAAAAGTAGCTTTTTAACAAACTTCAAGTACAAAGATGGTTTTGCATAAGGCGCGGCGTCAGCTCGAAGTCGGGTTCTTAAATTTCAACCGTACAGACTCAAGGATATTAATAACGTCCTATTATTATTATAATAATAAGGCATAAACTAACCTCAGCATTTGCTTGGTCTGAAGACAAATCCTCTGCAAGACCAGGGCATCCTTATAAATCAGCGAATCTGGTTCGTTATACTTGCACGCGTTATCAAACATCAGAACAAAATCAGAGGCCAATTCCGTGACGGAAGCGTACGCATTTATCTTTAACTTCTGCGCGATTTTCTCCATGTCGATAGGATTCTTGATCAATTCGTAGTAATCGGGATATTCCGACTTGTTCGGCAGCTTCATAAAGATGAGCGCCAGCTGACGGTTGCCCTTCGGCTCCCGGTAATCTCTGATGGCGTCATATAACGTCCGTAATTTCTGCTCAAACGGAGATAGCACTTTGGCCTTGTTCTTGACAACCTTCATCGGTGTCTTTCGCTCTAACGACGAGCTGTTTAACTCTCGGAGTTTCTCGGTCAGGGCTTTTTCCAAGAGATTGGCGTCTTCATATATCATGGAGCCTTCCTCGTTGTACTGGCGGCAGTTGGAGAACATCAGACGGAAGTCATTGGCTATTTGATCGAGAGAAGTGTAGCGCTCATTCTGAAAGAAGTATAAAATAAGATTATTATATTGAAAGGGTTTAATTATTTTAACCTGTCAGGCTAAAGTGTTCGGTTTTCGGAACAACTAATTTTTTTTATTTTTACATTAGCCCAACAAAGGAAGCAGAGGGAAATTATTTCCTCATCTTAGTGGATGCAGTGTCGAGGGTTTTTTTAAGGAAAGGAAGGAGAGGGTTCTGAGAAGGAAATATGTATGCGGGGTGGGTAGAAATCTGGGGCTCAATGGATCCAGGAGTGATATGTATGAATTCATCCCTCCAACTGCGGTGCAAAGCGATGGGTCGAGGGATTCAGGCTGGAGAGGTCGAAAGACCTCCCTCAACTAATCTCTCGCAATCCGGCATGCCACGCAGCAGGTGAGCAGACGCACCATGACCTGGACAAACCTCACCCCATGAACCCGAACACCCTGCCAAGTCACCAAACGTAGCGAACTATGACCAACGGCAGAAGGTGTTGGTTGTCCAATAAACGGTTCCCGGAGCGGAGGTACCCATACCCGCCTCTCAAATATTGGGATCATAAAAATCATTGTGCCTCCTTTCTATCATGGTTAGAAATATGTAAATACTGTTAGAAAGAGAAAACAACATGTTTTATATTAAAATCTAAAAGTTAATCCCAAATTAATCAAAAGTTTCCAACTGCAATTGGATTAAAAATTAATAAACTTTGGGAATTTTTTGTATTAATTATTTTTACATGTAACGACAAAAAAGTGAGTTAACGATAACGTATACAATATATTTACCTAATAAATATGTATGTGTTTTTAGTTTTTTTTTCATTATCAGCATTTTTAATTAGAAAATTTGTAAGTGAGCCATTTTTTTAACTTTTTTATGTTTGAATAAAACAAATTTATACATCAAAAATTATATGTTTATTTTGAATTATAAAATTTGAAAGCGTATTTCACCACCTTTCGAAAACAGTTTTTAGTTATCGGATGCATTTATAAATATTCTATTTATTTGGATTTTATTGCAAAGCGGAAATATTTTGACCATCTGACAAAATAGGCCCGAGGACTGAGGGCTTAAAAAAACAAATAAACAAAAAGTTACCTTGATATTAGACTCAATGGTGAGCATATCGATGGGTCTATCGATGACCGTGTAATAATCAGGGTAGAGTTTCTTGGACGGCTTCTCCATGAAGAGCAGCATCGGCTGGCGTCCGTCGGAGCAGGTGAACTCGATGAGGTGGCGCTGAAGGGAGTGCAGCTTCTTCTTGAGCGGGGGAACTGGGGGAGGGGCGGGGGTGGAAGAGGTAGCAGGCGGGGTGGAGGGGGCTGAGTTTTTAGGGGGGCGACCTGAAAAAAAATTATGATTTAAAAATGTTGTTAGCCACTCATTATCTTCAAATCCAATAACTGAATTTAATATGCTTTCAAAATATTTGTTTAAATAATTTAAACAAAAATATGAAAGAGAACAAGACACAGAAAAATAGAAAAAGATAATGGTTGCAACTGGGACTCGAACCCAGAACCTCTCATCTAACCGGGACGTGCACGTTTTACCAATTCTGCAATTGCCACCTTCTGTCAAACCGTCATATTATAAATCTCACATTTCAAATTTTAAAATTAACAATATTATCTTCAAATAATTTTTTTCCATATTAATAGTTCGATATAAAAGAAATCAGATGTATTATCCGAGACCTATCCAGGTAACAAACCAATTCTTAGAATAATGTTTCCAATCAAAAAGAGTAGTTGCCTAAAATTTGGAAAAAAAAAATTCTACGGAATTGGTAAACGCACATGTCCCGATTAGACGAGAGGTTCTGGATTCGAGTCCCAGTTGCGACCATTATCTTCATATTTTTTCTCGTTCTCTTTCATATTTTTGTTTAGATTATTGATTATTATTCAATGATATATTACATTGATGGGAATAACCTTCAAAAGTTATAAAAAGAGAGTTTTTTTGCTTGTCTGAGATATAAAACTTTTTTTTTTCATTGTCTTCTAATTTTTTTTACTTTGTAGGTACACAATCTTGAACAATGACTGGACATTTCAAATTTCCACAGCACACGATTGTAATCACATTAAAAGCTGAAAATGCATCGTGGAAATTACCAAAGGAAAATGATGCACAAATTTCATGATGCCAGAGCTCACCAATCAATAAGATTTTCTGCTTCACAAACAGAGATTTAGTTTTGAAAAAATCATAAATATTTCGATCATCCAGTTGATTAGTAAGGCATCTCCAAATACTAAGTTTTGAGATAACGAGGAAAGCAATATTCTAATGCTCGCCATAAATCAAATATGACGTACACTTGTCTGTGTTTTACATGTTAAATATGCTGTTGCATCTGCAACCGTGCTCGAAATAACAGCTTCAAATGCAACAAGCAAAATGGACTGTAATTATGCATTGAAATTGGGAGATTCTAAAGTATTTGAAAAGATTATGAACTACAAGGAAGTAAGGAAAACCAAGCACTTACCAATTAGAAGCCGAAATAACACATTATAACAACTAATGAAACCAACCAGTTATTTCAAATGTCACAAGTCACCTCAGACAATGCACTGGTTATTATTGTTCCCTTTTTCAAAATGGTAAGCAAGGTGACATGGTTAGGGAGGGTAGGACTGGATAAATGACATTCCGGTAGGAACTATGCATATTATTATTTCAAAACGAAACTTATGCTATAAAATAACAGCAGGAGGCATAATGGTCTGGGACATTTTTCGGTGTCACTAGTAGGATATTTAAAATATCAAAATTTTGTTTAATTCACTACAAGTATTTCTGCATTAAAATTGATATAATGGTGTTTATGAGTAATCTAAGTATTGTACCCGATAGAGGGTACACTTTTACAGATAACTGCATAAACTCAAATTATAACTATTCGGATATGACTGTCTAATCAACTAGACAATCGATTTATCAATATTTTATTTACTAGCCATGATTTTGATTAGAAGAGAAGGTATAGTCTGTCAAATAAGAGTAGAAAATATAAAAAATTGAACTACAAAATTTGTAGGCTGGCAACACCAATTTAACTGTCAAATATTCTTTTAACGAGTCAGAGGCCAGGCCATTTAGCGGAAATTCGCGGAACTTCGCAAAAAACACTAAAAAACCACCACTTTGAATTTTGAATTGAATGTTTTGTTGATAAATTTTGAGCTATTGTATATTTTATTAACTGAAACACGTTCACATCACAATAAACTATCTACGAAAACCACATTACTTGCATTTATTACGTAAATTAATAGGTTTTATGATCGTTTTATTCGCGATACACGCATTTATTGCGACCGTTAAATTCGCGGCAAATTCTGACAGCCGATTGTCATAGAAAAAATCGTTTTAAAAATATTCCAGGGTGACAAGGTGAATGAAACTTGTAGCGTCTCCGAGAGTAATGACAGCGCAAGCGATTCTGACATTGTTCTTCATACAAATTGTGTACATATAAGGGCCAAAATCGTAGACCAAAAGTTTTTTGTCGGAAATATTATTCAAATATTTGAATTATTTTCTCGCGCATGCGCAGATGCCGCGGCCACCGGGTGACAAGCGGCCGCCCAGAGGTTAAAGTGCAATGTCACTGAATGTATAGAACACAGTAAACCACATTTTAAAAAACATATTTTGTTCATCTCATAAATGAAGAAAGAAGAATTACTAACGGTGAGTTTAGTTACACTACTTTTAGATCTGAATGAGTTAAATTTATTCAGATCTAAAATTAGAGACACGTTCTAAAGCCCGGGCAACGCTAGGTACATAAGCTTGTATTAAATAAATGTGAGCAATTTCTAAACTGTGCTTTATATTTTATTACATTATCGTATTTCTTCATTAAGTTAACACAAAATTGCAAAGGTATAATAATAATATACCTATGCGCAATTCTAATTTTTCTAATTTTGAGATCAGTGGGTAGGTATATTGTAATGAAAAAATGTTTTTTTCACTTATGGTACATGCCTTTTTAATTTTTTATAAAAATGTAGGTTACACAGCTTTACATCAACACCATGAGTTATATGTTTAGTATTGCCGTATTAACCACAGTGGCGCCCTCCTATGTTTTCTACTCTTATTTGACAAACTGTATTTGTTCTCCGCTCCATGAGTTCACTTGTGCTATGGAGGACATTTTCAAGGATGAATTGATTCATTGTATACAGTGCGTAGAATAAAGAAGAACAAGAAATGCCGCCTGAAAGTGTTTCACAATCCAAAAGTATGATGATTCTCCGCTTAGATTTCACGTATAGAACTGTGCTTCACCATTATTACAAAATTCAAAAGGGATGGGCAATATACATTGACAGGCGAGTGTAAGAGCGACGGAGTGCGTGTTAAATGGGCTAGAACCAAAAGGTAATAAGTCAGTGGCGATATTACTTTCCATTCAAATCTAAATGAAAGCTGTGATTTCTTTATTCTGTGATGCAGTGGAAGACAATAAATTAATAATATAAAAAGAATTTAAAATTAAAAACATAAAAGCCAAAGACCAGTGAAACCTCTATCTATTGTTTATGAAGGGTCCTTTTGTAATGAACTGGTAAAATGTTTAATATTCTTTAACCACTGGAGCGCTTTTTGCCATAATATGGCATTATTTAAAATACCTCGGATTGCTTTGCTGTCAATTATGGCAAATTTTCCCTTATTTGTAAGTAATTTGGGAGGCGGGAATGGGTACCGCCACCCCGGGAACCTTTATTGGATAACCAACACCTCTGCCATAGGTCACCCCAAGTGGTTCGCTATGTTTGGTGATTTAGCAGGGGTGTCCGGGTTCACGGGGTGAGGTTTGTCTAGGTCTTGGAGGCGGATGACCAGGACATACTGAACCCCAGATTCCTACCCACCTCTCAAACCCTTTCCTTCCCAGAACTCTCCTCTCCTTCCTTTCCTTAAAAAAAAACCCTCCACACAGCATCCCCAAAGATGACATAGGCCCCGAGGGAAATTATTTTCCTCAGGGCCTCCTGTGTGGAGCTCATGTAAAAAAAAAAAAAAAATTAAGTAGAAGTTTACAATTTTATAATATTTTTTTTATAGTTCCTACGAATATGAGATAATCGACAAACGATAGATAAATTCATTGGCTATACAGAACTATAATCAGTTTGTACGTGTCCACATTAAAATTGTTTTTTTTTTTAATGTTGGCGGAAAATATTCAAAAAGTACACCAAAAAATCTCGAGCAATCGGAGGTAAAAGTTTTAAATTGTACTGTTGCTCCAGTGGTTAAAAAAATACATATTTTACAAATAAATTAATGTTTTTAAATTAAATGCCGCGATTCCTAAATGTTTGGCTAGGTACATCAATGCGTTTTTCAGTGGGATTTTTTTTCATTTCTTCGATAACTTCGAAGAGTATGCACTTTTTTCATCAAACGGTTCATTTTTAAGGATGCGACTCTGAAAAATGGAAAGTAAAAAGATAACCGCAAGTGTGCATCGCTGTTTTAGTATGTTTAATGTCAACGTAAGTCCAGAACCGCCCATCGGCAACTATCGATCGAGTAAAATAGAAAAAAAAAGTTTTTTTACATTAGCTCCACAGGAAAATAATTTTCTCAGGGCCTATCTCATCTTTGGGGATGCTGTGTGGAGGGTCTTTTTGAGGTAAGGAAGGAACCTGGTTCTTGAAAAGACCCATATTGTAGGAGGGGGGAAACACAGAGGCCGGTAAATCGTTCTCGATTTGTTCAAAAACTCAAGAACGAGTTATAGAAATGACCTGTTCTCATATGACAAATGTCAACCGTATACAAAAGTTGAGCGCGCATTTGGCGTATTTCCCGGCTGAGAAGGAATCAATGAAGCTAGTTTTTCCTATGAGAATTTTCTATTGAAATACCGGTAGAACAAGGACAGCATTTTTGCGAGTTTTGTATGAAATTAATTCAGGGCTGGAAAAAATAATTGAACGATCGATGGAGACTTCACTGTAATAATATTAGTCAGTATTTTTACCTCTCCCTCTCACAACGGAGCTTTTCATACTGGACAAACTCTCATCATCATCACTGGACGAATCCTGGACGATGTCCAACATCTCCTGGACATTCTGCTGCATGAGCCGCTGCAGTTTAACCGCATCCTTGTACAGCTTGGAATTGGGCACATTGTACTGCTTGGCGTTCTCAAACATGATGTTCATGTCGCCTGCCACCTCTGAGAGGGTGCCGTAAGCCCCGCGGCGGACCTTGTCGCGGATCTGCGATAGCGATATGGGGTTCTTTATCTCCTTGTAGTAGTCTGGATAGTAACGCTTGGAGGGGAGACGCCAGAATGGCTCGGACATCGGACCTGCAAGTTATTTATTTATTTTATTTAAACAATATATCTCCTTTTGTGCGATGCTTTTTTAAAATTAGTTTTAATAGTATATTAATTTTAATTTCTTCATTTGAATTCAGGACGAAAAAAAGGACATGTTTTATTTTAGTTCCCCCAGCACTGGAAGGACTGGGAGAGGGCACCCGAAATGAGGTAATCCAAATTACTCATAAACAGACCCCAGACGAACCAGGAAACTACTCGATATGGACAGAAACTCACTGAGGGAACTGGTAAGACTACTTATGGGTCACTGCCATCTCAGGAGACACATGCAGCTATTGGGAGTGGAAAGCACCAATAGTTGTAGAAAATGTGAAGAGGATGAAGAGACTCCAATTCACTTATGGTGCCAATGTCCTGCCCTAGTGGGAACTAGGCTCAGATACTCTAGTGGGGACACACTGTACAACCACACACTGTAGAGCCACATATCCAATGACAACTCTGGTGAACTTTATTAAAAGGACTGGGTTATTAGGACTAGGATTGAGATAAAATGGGAGATAGGATAATGGGCCTTTGTCCTAAGTGCTAACGGTAACTAGTCGTAAACCGTCTCCGCAAAGAATAAAAAAAATATATATATATGTTTTAGTTCCGATTTGCGCATAGTTTAAGATGGCAGACATTATTTGACATTTGTCGTCTATTATTGTTTTATGTACCCATATTATGAGGAAATATAGCGTGTTTATTATTTTTTCACGATTTTTTTTTTTCAATTTGGGAGGCAGATGTGGGTACAACCGCCCTGGAGTCATTTATTGGATAACCAAAACCCCCGCCATAGGTCACCCCGTTCGCAACGTTTGGTGACTTGGCAGGGGTGCCTTTATTCATGGGGTTAGGTTTTTCAGGTCTTGACGACGGTTGCATTTGCCTACTCACTGTGTGGAAGGATGGATTCGTATATCCGTCACTCCTGGACACATTGTCTTCCAGATTCCTTCCCAACCCTCGTACCCTTTTCCTTCCCAGAACTTCCTCTCTGTCCTTTTCTCTAAAAAAGACCCCCCAACAGCATCCCCAAAGTCCCCCTCCCCCCAGAGAAGTTTTTTTTCTCAGGGCCTATAGTAAAAACAAAAAAATTAAATATTGTCACAAAAACTAAAATACATGATTACTGATTCACTTCTTCAACTCGTTCTTGGGTTCAACAGCTCGGCTGTGAAACGATTTGCCGGCCTCTGTGTTTCCTCCTTCCTACAACATGGGTTTCTTCAAGACCAATAGTCATTCCTTCCTCTCCTCAAAAAGACCCTCCACACAGCATCTCAGATGACATAGGCCCTGAGGGAAATTATATTCCTCAGGGCCTCCTGTGTGGAGTTAATGTTAAAAAAATAAAGTATTATTGATGATTTGTGTACGGCAACAGCAAAGGTAAATGACAGATGCTTTCATATTATCTATGGTTAAGTTCAAGGTGTTGCTATTTTTTGATGATTTACTACCGTCACAAATTATTATTTCTTCTCTAATGGCAACTACCTGTTTGGAATCGATGGTATGAGAATATTGACTGTATAAAGCAAAAGTTTTCATATTGGTCCCGATATAGTTTCCTTATGGGATGAAAAAAAGCATTGCATAAATGCTGATTTTGTCCAACAATAGAGGGCAAATGAAACATAAAAACAAAATTAATAATAAACTACATAAATCAAAGTAAATTTCTGTATTATAAGAAAAAATATTAAAAAATGTTAGTGCAGTGAAGAAATATGTTAGTATGTGGATGGAACTGAATAAGTTTTTGTTTGTTTGTTACATTAGCCCCACACAGGAGGCCCTGAGTAAAATAAATTTCCTCGGGGGCTATGTCTTCTTAACCCGGCGGTACTCGCTAGGTATTTACGAACATGAACACTCACTTCCGGGTAATAAATACCACAGAGTTTAATTGCCGTTATTTTCAAAAAGACGTTTAAGTTTCAATGTTTGACAATGTATTTGTGTTATTGGTAAGTTCATAAATAAAACTACAAATGCAAGTTTTAATGTTTATTTATTTGTATCGAGAGTTTATCCTAAAAAATAATCAAAAAAAAATAATTTCTTAGTAATCTTACAAAAATCAACAATAATATTTATTTTTTCTTACAAATTTGGTAAAATTGAGATCGGTATCGAAAATAAACTAAGTGAACATTGAAATAATCAACACTAAACAAACTGTTTCAAATATTTTGCTAAAAACGAAACTACTTCACTCTATCATAGCAATCCTCACATATTAGGGTTGTGTGCTCGCGGCATATCTTTTTGAAGCACAATTCGCAAACCAACTTCTGAATATGAAGGTAGACGGTCAAAAACATTTTCTGAATTTGAGGGCGCGCCTGAAATATCAGCTTCCTGTTCAGTTTCACTTTCGTGTTCACTATTCTCCTCAAAGCTTCTATTTCTGACACATTTTCTTCTCCACTGTCTTCTTCTTGAAGCAGCTCTTCTATTGTACTATCACTTAGAGCAGCAGTCGGGGAACTTTTTTAACCATTACCCCAAAATATTTTTGCGTAAGTCGATATTACCCTTTCCCCCCATTTTGAAAAGAAGACAATCAATGTATATTTAAATAAACATTATTTATTGAATTAATTTATACGGAAAATAAAAAAAAAGTTACATGAAAATAGTAAGTACGTAATAGACAAACAAAATAAAATTCTCAAATAGGATCAAACAAAAATTCAGATTTTCAGGTTTCCCTTTCAGTTTTTGGAGAAATAATGTTGCTTCTTGTTTGATACAATTACTTCGAAATTGGGACTTTTTGATGTAAGAGCAATTTGAATACAGTCTTCGGCGTTTAATGATTTCTGTTCTTCGTTTTTATGTTCATTAAATCGGTGGTGAAATGATGTTCCTCCTCAGTAATAAGTAAACAGTCAAACGACGCGTCGGAATATGACCGTTGAGTGTTAAGTTTAAACATTACAACTTACGCAGCGCCTCTAGTGGCCGATGCAAGAAACAACGATACGTAAGCACGCACACACACAACGCGGTCTCTTACTTCTCACGCCACACCTGAATTGATTAAGTTTGTAAAAATTTCCTTATTACCCAAAAAATAAATATTTTTACCCCATCTGGGTTAATTTACCCCGATTCCCCGACCACTGACTTAGAGGAATACTCATTTTATTACAGCTCTAAAACAAAAAACACAGTCATAAACATATCGAAAAATAATAGAACAAGGATCGTAGCTACCGGGTATTTTTTACGCATACTCACTTTACACGTCCGTCATTAACAAGCGCCGTACGCGAACTGACCGCCCCGCGGGTTGAGGGTGTATGAACCATCAGTTTCAAGGTACTTAGAATCTTGGGTTTCCAGAACGCGTAGTTAAAAAAATACAATCAATTTTTTGTACTGTGTGGTATTTTTTACCCGGTAGCGAGTATCGCCGGGTTAAGAGATGTTGTGTGGTGGGTCCTTTAAATGAAAGGAAGGAGAGGAAGTTCTGGGAAGGAAAAAGTTATGAAGGATGGGTAGGAATCTGGGTTCAGTGTATTCAAGGCGAAAAAGAGCAGCTGGAGTGGTCAGAGGGTCTTCGTAAACCGTCCTCTCCCGATCCGGCCCGCCACGCAGCTGGTGAGCAAGCGCATCTGATGCTAAGACTGAACACACCTCATCTGATGAATCCGGACACCCCTGCAAAGTCGCCAAACGTAGCAAACCACTTGGGGTGATCTATGGCAGAGATGTTGGTCATGCAATAAATGGTTCACGGGGCAGCGGTACCCATACTTGCCTCCCAAAGTGAAAATATAGTTAGGTTAATACACTTTTTTGTATTTCTTGGGCACTAGTCGTGTAACAATTTCTAGACATTTTGTTTTGGAGAGTTTTATTTCACATCTAAATTTAAGAAAGTATAACCAGAGAAAACCAGAAATATGTCATAGATTAGATATAGATTTTAGACGTATTGACTCTTTTCCACAAAAAATTATAAATTGATTTTGAAAGGTTGTTCTTTTATCTAGTAAACGCATGTTTTAAATTTTGAGAAAAAATGTTTATTTTTAGTATAATAAAGTTACACCATAGTTCGTTGGCAGATTTGTTAAATTTTCAAAAAAGATTTTGTATTATACAACACCCATTTCAAATCATGTAATCATGCAGTAAAATAAATCAATACATTATCTGGGAAACGCATGTTTCAGATTTTTAATTTTATTATAAATAAAGTCATTAAAAAATATGTACGTACATGTGTTTCTTGACGAAAATTGGTCCGTTTGTGTATTTATTTACGCACTTACAAACTAATATATTTCAGATTTTTTTAACATTCTTATTTAACTCATTGAAAAATGATAAATACTTATAATCAAAAAATAATCACAAAAGGTAACTAACTAACCATCACGCCGTTTCCCCGCAGGGGTAGGCAGAGAGGACGGACCGCCAAACAACTCGGTCTTGGCACACACTCTTTGCCTCACTCACATTCATACATCGTCTCATACATACTCTTCTATTATTCTGACTTTTGACATGGCCCGTCTCAAGTAGCTGATTTACTTGATCGTGCCATGTCTTCCTCAGGCGTCCCCGACTTCTTCTACCATTCACATTTGCATCATATATTCTTTTAACACGACTTTCTTCATTCATTCGCTCTACGTGCCCAAACCATCTGAGGGTCCCTCTCTTAATTTTACTCATTATACTTACATCAGCCTTACATTCTTTGCGGATATCCACATTTCTAACACGATCATACATGGTTTTACCACACAAAAGGTACATTATTTTAATAGTTTTATCATCACGCCTTTCAGAATTTTTGGATGTAGGTATAAATTAAAGCAAATTTGGAAGGAAATAAATGAAATATTGAGTTAAAATTTTAAAAAGCTGGTACGGAGAATAATTAATCGTTTTCATTGTAACTGCCCTGTACGATCGTAAGAACATCTTTTGACGAAATGTGGATTTTTGGGCGTTGGCTGGTTAAACGCCCTTAATTTGTATTTATCTGCTACGGGTTTCGACATATTCGTGTCACTCACGGGCAATCTTAAAACTGGGAGGCGGGAATAGGTACCGCCGCCCCAGGAATCTTTATTGGATTACCAACACCTCTGCCATAGGTCACCCCAAGTGGTTCGCTATGTTTGGTGATTTAGCAGGGGTGCCCGGGTTCATGGGGTGAGAATTGTCTAGATCTTGGAGGATGACCAGGACCCACTGAACCCGAGATTCCTACCCACCTCTTAAACCGTTTTCCTTCCCAGTACTCTCCTCTCTTTCCTTCCCTTAAAAAAAACCTCCACACAGCATCCCTAAAGATGACATAGGCCCTGAGGGAATTATTATAGGGGGAGTAGAACGGTGGGAGGAGCCAAAATAACAAGGAAAAATTGTCAATAATGGTGATTTACAGGGTGCTATTATTTTATGAACTAATTTTTGATTTAATTGAGAAAAAACACACTGGAAATGCCTTCCATGTGTAGATGAATGGAAACTAACATCACCACCGATTTAATACCTTTTGATTCTAGCCCATTTAGCAAGCGCTCTGTCTCTCTTATACTTGTATATCGCCATCCTATTTTAATGTCATAATGATGATGAAACACAGTTTTGAATTTGAAATTTAAGGCCTGAACTGGCAGATTTTTGGATTGTGAAACACGCAAACATAGCATTTCTTGTGTCCTTCTTTTTGAGGGTCCATTTTAGTCTGCTTTAGGAAGGCGAAACTATTATATTATCATAGAAAGGTGGTATTATTTGTTACCGTTATTTCCGGGGAAGTTCTTGACGGTCTCCAAGAGTCGCCACTGCGGGCCGTCCTTCTGCCCGCTCTCCGCATCGCTGTGGTCTTCCGGGTTCTTCTCCGTGTCACTGTCGGGGATCTCTATGGTGCCTGTGGATTTGTAATCTTGAAATCAAAAAAATTTTACCGATTTCACTAAAGTTTATACCATTGTGGGGTCTTTCCCTCATCCTAATTTCTTCAGTTTTCAGAACAACTCATATAGGTCTCATGGAAATGGTGATCTCAGGGGGCATACATTAATTACGTGAGCAGTTTCAGACCACCCCCCCCCCCCCTGCGCCCCTTGGTGAGATAAATTTTGACCACTTCTTGTACTCTTTCTAAGTAACGTGAGATTTTGCTGGACCCCCCCCCCTTTTGAGACACGTAATTAATGTATGCTCCCTCATGGAAATGGTGGTCTCATGGAAGTGGTTGTCTCCCTTTAACCTGTAATCGGCCGGAGACGCGCGGGCGCGCGCGTATTGTGCGCTTGCGCGGAGAAAAATTTAAAAAAATTCCAATAAATTATGTTTGTCTGCGATTTTGACCCTTCTATGTACAGAATTTGTATGAAGGACAAGGTCAGAATCGCTTGCGCAAACATTACCCCATAAGACGGGCAAAATTTTCATTCACCTTGCAACCCCAGAATATTTTTAAACGATTTTATCTGTGGCGTCGAAATGTCAGATTTGCCATGAATTTTAACGGTCAAACTTGTGTTCCTCAACTAAAACATCGTAAAACCTATTAATTAACGCAAGTAATGTTGTTTTGGTACATAGTTTATTGTTCTAGGAATGTGTTTCGGTCAATAAAATATACGATAGCTCAAAATTAATCCACAAAACATTCAATTCAAAATTCAAAATCGTGTTTTGTTACGAAATTTCCGTATTTTTCCTGGAATTTGCCGGCCTTTGAAAGGTTAAGAGAAAACACCATGCTTTATATTCAAATCTTAAAATGTACACCTTTATGAAACCAGAGTTTCCGACTGCAATTTGAAAAAAAAATTGTGAACTTTTTATGATTTTTTTTTTATATGAAATGACAAAAAAAGTGAGAGGTGACAATACCGTTTAAATATATGTGTGTGTGATTTTAACTTTTCTCATTATCAGTTTTTTTAATTTATTTACATTTAAACCCGCTAAACTACTTATGTAGTTTGTCAGCAGGTACATAATGACAACATTGGTACATTTTCAAACATTGTATACATATAATTTTATAATTTTGATGCTTAGTAATTTTAGTTATAAAAAACGTAAGGTAAAAACATATTTTTAAAACTTTTTAAAGTTTGCATTAAAAATTTTTATATTTAAAAAATTACATGGTAATTTCGAATTATTAAATTTGAAAGAGTATTTCACCACCTTTCGAAAAGAATTTTAATTTCTTGGATACATTCACAAATATTCCAATTATTTGGATTTTATTGCAAAGTGGAATATTTTTAGCTATTTAACCTCTAATCGGCCGGAGACGCGAATCCACGCGCAATTTGTGCGCATGCGCTCGGAAAAAATTTCGATAAAAATATGTTTGTCTGCGATTTTGACCCTTCTATGTGCAGAATTTGTATGAAGGACAAGGTCAGAATCGCTTGCGCCAACATTTACCCATAAGATGGGCAAAAATTTCATTCACCTGGCAACCCCAGAATATTTTTAAATGATTTTATCTGAGGCATCAAAATGTCAAATTTGCCGCGATTCTTTCTGTCAAAGTCGATGCGTGTTACTTGATCGTAAAACGTATCAATTTACGTAATGAACGCAAGTAATGTTGTTTTGGTACATAGTTTATTGTTCTAGGAATGTGTTTCGGTCAATAAAATATACAATAACTCAAAATTAATCCACAAAACATTCAATTCAAAATTCAAAGTGGTGCTTTGTTGTGGAATTTCCAAGTTTTTCCTGGCTTGTGACAGGTTAATTATTAATGTAAAAAAACACATACCTGAAACGGCGGCGCTCGACAGGGAGAGAGCCACAGGGCGGATGGAGCGCTTGCTCCGGATGCGTTCCGAGGTTTTAGCCGGAGTCTGAATACGGCCCGAATGTTCCAACTCTACCCTTTTGGTTTGTATGTGCTAAAAAAACAATAACAATCATCATGAGTCCACTATAAAATAGGTAAAACCTGTACATACTGAAAAGGCTGGAATACAATCAAGTTTACCATCCAATTTGTATGAGAATTCAGGCTTGATTCAATTCGTAATTCGTCCATAGCTTCTACGCTAACTAACCATCACGCTGTTTTCCACATGGGTAGGTAAAGAGGACGGACCGCCAAACAACTCGGTCTAGACACGCACTCCTTGTCTCGTTTACATTCATACATCATCCCATACATGCTCTTCTATTATTCTGACTCTTGATATGGCCCGACTCAAGTATCTGATTCACTTGGTCGTGCCATGTCTACCTTGGACAACTTCTTCTACCATTCACCATCTGAGCGTCCCTTTCTTAATCTTACTCATTACGCTTACTCACATGATCGTACAGGTTTTACCACACACACACCTCAGGGATCTCATTTCTGCAGCATTTAGTCTACTTTCATCTTTCCTTCGCCAATTCCATGCCTCACTGCCATACATCAAGGGTAGGTACCAGTACTCCATTATGGACGGCTAGCTACACACGTTTCATTATGAAGTGAAGTTAGTTCATGCCTTTGAGTGGCTGCGGTATTCTGTGATGGTGGCAGTACGTTTGATTGAACTGACGAATGCACATGCACTGGTTCAAATATGCATGACGCTTGCAGATTGATCAATAAAAAATCGATTCTGTCTTCAAGTGCACTTGTCATGCAAATTGACATCCACCCACGGTCAAGCTTACTTGATCAAGTCTCGTGCAAATTTGATGGTGAACTTGACAGTGTGTAGTGCCCCTAGAACTCAACAGCACTGTGGTTTGGGAATCACTGTGATAAAATTTTGTGAGTGGAAAGATATCTTGCTTTATGGAGTCAGCAATTTCACTTCTCAAGATTTCAGAATATAGAGGGAATCCAATTGATGCGGGGTAAATCATAGCCGACCCAATCATTTTAACCCAATCACGAACCACCAATGATCGATTGGGTCACAATCTCAAAAAAGATTATATCATTCAATAGACGAACTGTGGTACAGTAGGGCCTCGCTAAACCGGATAAGGAATACAAGACCCCTTCCGAATTATCAAGGCGTCCGGATTAGAATATGCAATATTTTAATAAGATTAAAACACATTTTTAACTTGGGTTTCATTTATAAAAGTATAAATATTGCCATCTTCAGACATAAGTTGGAGTTGGAGATCTGGCGATGAAAATAACGAGCTTTCTCACAAATCTCATCATCATCACTTACAGGAACATGCAATTGCCTTTGCTGCAAAAACCATGTAAGCAAAGCATCTTCTAAAACAGGATTTTCTGACTTCTTTAGTGTTTTTCGTGCACCGGGACCGCGTTCTGTTTGGCTAACAAACTTCAAGATTTTATCTTTGTTCTTCTTTATATCGCCTACAGTTGATCTGCCTGTACCAAACTTCCGAGCAATGGCAGGATATTTGTCACATTTATCTAACATTTCTATGCGCATTAAATTAACTAACACTGCAAGGTGATAAATAAAAGACTGACGAATGACGGCAAATGATTGAATATTGACACGTTGTGACCCGCACGCACTTTCCCCTCGTGAACACCTTCCCGCGCGATTCTCTCGCCTGCACCTGTCCGGATTACAGCTTGCACCGAAGTAACGAGGGTCCGGATAAGCGAGGCTCTACTATAGTTCTAAAAATTTGTAGTCTCCAATCCCATTTTCCCGACAATGAAATAGAAATGGGAAAAACCTGAAATAGGATGCCATTCCAGTCTCGAAACGCAATGACTATTTCAGATTAACCTATTTATTATTTCTGTGTTGCCCGAACAAGACTCGAGACACCCGGTCTAAACAATTTATAAAACTATATTCTACGTCAACACGATGGGGAAACATCAATTTTTTGGCATTTTTTCTATGTTAAAAGTTCAGGTACTTTGGACCCAATCCTTTGCCAGTGGGTCGTGTAAAATGATCTATAACACAGTACTGAACCGAATCTTAAAATAAAGGTTAAAATACTTTCGTGAACATAACCTATCGTGAATACATAACGTAGTAGTTCTGTGAACAGTAGACCTTGTTATAAAAGCATGTTTCTAATTTTCCTATTTTTAATAAAACAACACTAAAATTTCCTCTTAAATCATAAGATTTGTAAGTAGGTACTTAAATACAAACCTAATTAATTATAAACCATATAATATTTTATGAAACTTTTTTTTTTTACGTAATTATTTATTTATTTTGAACTAGCTGACCAACAGCAGTGCTGTGGCTAATGAAACACAAAGCCATCTACTGGACCCAACCTTTTAACTCACACTGCCATCTGTTAATTTGGTTCCATGACAGTTGATCCGGCGACATTGGTCCGGCGACATTTGGTCCGGCGACATTTGATCCGCCCGACATTTGATCCGGCCGACACTTGATCCGGCGGACAGTTGATCCGGCGACAATTGGTCTGGCCTGATCCTTTAGAAGATTTTTTCTTCAAGTAAGTATGTAAAGAGGATATACTGCCGCACAACCAAAGTCAATGTACTTGTATCTGAAGGCATCTTGAGTGAAAATCCGCTTTAAAAATATTTTTACTAACAATAATTTCAACTCTCCGAAGAACATGCGGCAACACAAAATACGACATACTTATACGTGCAGTCAGTTTAACGAAAAAACCGTAAAAGATTCCTACTTGCGTATAAATTTTTTATCTGAAAATTACACTAGAGTCCCAACTGCTATCAGCCAGTTTCTCGTCTCGAGTCAGTGAGTGCCAATGCAAAAATTACAAAAAGTACACATCTTTAAAAGTTTGAGCATTTTTTAATGTAGATATTTATCAAAGTAAATTTCGAATGAAATAAAATCGATTTATTATATTAAAATGCTAGTATGGAGAATAATTAATCTTTCTCATCGGAACCGCCCTGCACAGTTGCGAGGGTAAGATCGCAAGATCATCGCTCGACAAAACTTAAATTTTGGCTGTTGGTTAACCCGTCAAAGGCCAGCAAATTCCATGAAAAATATGGAAATTTCGTAACAAAACACAATTTTGAATTTTGAATTGAATGTTTTGTTGATTAATTTTGAGCTATTGTATATTTTATTGACTGAAACACGTTCACAATAGTACTGGGCGTTGACGATAATTCTATCCAACGCCAACGTCGTTATCGTTGGCAATTTTCAACTGTTGAAAATAGCTGTTGAAAATAACGTCGACGTTGACGCAACTATAATAGGAGATCGACACGATACTAACAAAAAATATATCAAAATCGTATTAAGGAATCCCTTTTAACGGGTGGTTCCCCGAATCATTGATGTATTATTAATTATTATTATCTCTATGCCCCACGCGACACACACGTAATAATAATCCTATAATAACGTTGAAAGTTGAAACTGTTGGAAGACGTTGGTTTCGGTGTTGAAAATATTATCCTGTTGAAGATATATTTTGCTTGTCACTGATAAATTCGCTTGTTGCTTGGCGCTACGTATCGGCCGTATTGGACGCGAAAATAAAAAAAAACGTCAGTAGGTATGTACATTACCAAAAGACCTTGTGTAATTGGGTATAATATCGTTCACGAAGTGTGATCTTTTGACTTAATCATTCCAACCGTTTCTTAACCGTTGAGAACAATAGGTACAAAACATTGACAATTATCAATAGGTTATTTTTTTGCTTGTCGTTGATAAATTTGATTGTTCCATGGCGCTACGTATCGGCCGTATTGGATGGGAAAATAAAATAAAACGTGCAGTAGGTATGTACATTACCAAAAGACCTTGTGTAATTGGGTATAATATCGTTCACGAAGTGTGATCTCTTGACCCTTTTGACTTAATCATTCCAACACCGTTGAAAACAATAGGTACAAAACATTGACAATTATCAATAGGTTATTTTTTTGCTTGTCGTTGATAAATTAGATTGTTCCATGGCGCTGAGTATCGGCCGTATTGGATGGGAAAATAAAAAAAAACGTGCAGTAGGTACGTGCATAACCAAAAGACCATTTAAAATATCGAGTAATGTTGTTCACGAAGTACAAACTCTTAACCCTTTTTATTTATTAGGCAGTTGAATCGTTGACTGCGTTGAATAATATTCGCATGTAGGTATTATATTTCAACTGTTGGCGCTAATTATTTTCAACAGCGTTGGACGTTGAAATAATATAACTATTGTTTCCAACGGCTAGTTATATTATACAGTACTAGTTCACAACACAATAAACTATCTACCAAAACAACGTTACTTGCATTTATTACGTAAATTAACCGGTCAAAGGCCATGCCATTTCGCGGAAATTCGCGGAACTTTGCAAAAAAACACTAAAAAACCACCACTTTGAATTTTGAATTGAATGTTTTGTTGATAAATTTTGAGCTATTGTATATTTTATTAACTGAAACACGTTCACAACACAATAAACTATCTACGAAAACCACATTACTTGCATTTATTACGTAAATTAATAGGTTTTATGATGTTTTATTCGCGATACACGCATTAATTGCGACCGTTAAATTCGCGGCAAATTCTGACAGCCGATTGTCATTTTTTGTCCACAAAGATCGATATGTTTCATTATATGTTTGTTTAAAGAAATTTTTTTAGTTAACTCTTTAACCCGTTAAAGGCCAGGCCATTTCGCGGAAATTCGCGAAAATTCACAAAAAAACACTAAAAAAGCACCATTTTGAACTTTGAATTGAATGTTTTGTTGATTAATTTTGAGCTATTGCATATTTTATTGACTGAAACACGTTCACAACACAATAAACTATCTACCAAAACAAGGTTACTTGCATTTATTACGTAAATTAATAGGTTTTACAATGTTTTATTCGCGGAACGCGTATTTATTGCGACAGTTGAAATCGCGGCAAATTCTGACAGCCGATTGTCACAGACGAAATCGTTGTAAAAATATTCCAGGGTGACAAGTTGAATGAAACTTGTAGCGTCTCCGAGAGTAATGATGGCGCAAGCGATTCTGACACTGTTCTTCATACAAATTGTGTACATAGAAGGGCCAAAATCGCAGACCAAAAGTTTTTGTCGGAAGTATTATTCAAATATTTGAATTATTTTCTCGCGCATGCGCATATGACGCGCGCGCCGGCGCGTCTCCGGCCTGTCACCGGTTAATAGGTTTTACAATGTTTTAGTCGCGGAACACGCATTAGTTGCGACGGTTAAATTCGCGGCAAATTCTGACAGGTTAATGTCATAGACGAAATCTTTTTAAAAATATTCTGGTGTTGCAAGGTGAATGAAACTTTTAGGCGTCTCATAGAGTAATGTTGGCGCAAGCGATTCTGACACTGTTCTTCATACAAATTCTGTACATAGAAGGGCCAAAATCGCAGACCAAAAGTTTTTTGTCAAAAATATTATTCAAATATTTGAATTATTTTCTCGCGCATGCGCATGTGACGGCGCGTCTCCGGCCTGTCACCGGTTAATGGCTCTTAAAGTTCAAAATCTTCTACTTAAGAAAGCCTTTTCGGTTATGGTTTTTTTGTATAATGTGGAAAATTAAATTCTTTAGAAAATGATCGTACAACATTTAAACAATCAAGAATTTAAACATTATTGCCTTACACCCCAGGAGTGTGGCGTGATCCCGAATTTTACACGAAGTGGTGCATCACCTTAACCTCTTATTAGCCGGAGACGCACGGATACGCGCGGTTTGTCGCATGCGCGCAAAACATATTTCGAAAAAAATATGTTTGTCGAAATATACTTGACGAAAACATCGTAAAACCTATCAATTTACGTAATTAACGCAATTAATGTTGTTTTGGTACATAGTTTATTGTTCTAGGAATGTGTTTTGGTCAAAAAAATATACGACAGTTCAAAATTAATCCACAAAACATTCAATTCAAAATTCAAAATGCTTTGTAAGGGAATTTTCGTGAAATGGCCTGGCCTTTAACAGGTTAATGGAGTACTCATATGGCTCTTCTTTTGTAAACTTGACCTTGTTCTACTGGTATTGAAGTTGCTCCGAGGAACTAGCGTCATTAATCCCCTCGGCAGCGGTGCATAATCCGGAAACTTGCCAATCACGCGTCCAACAAATGTACACGGTTGACATTAGTCACATGAGAACGGGTTGCTTCTACGACTCGTTCTTGAGTTCAACAGCTCGGCTGTGGAATGATTTGCCGGCCTCTGTGTCTCTTCAAGACCCATGTTCATTCCTTCCTGACATATGCCATAGGGAGGAATCCCTGAGGGAAATTATTTTCCTCAGGGCCTCTCGTGTGGAGTTAATGTAAAAAAAAAAGAAAAATACACTCACATTAGCTAGTGTGTACTTTCAATAATTAATTTTTATTTGACTGTTATCACTTTAGATTACATTCTGAAGCCCAATATGGATTTCCACATCACCTACATTAACATTCTGAATCCCAATATGGATTTCCACATCACCTACATTAACCCTTCGAATAATAAGAAAATTAAATCCGTTCCACTTTTGGTGCGAAAAATTCCTGATTCTTCCATAAATTGTAAATGTACCATTATATTGGTTATTTTTCATCACTTTTCAAAAAAAAAATTGTTCTAAAATCTAGATAAAATAATCTTTCTAATGTGTATATTAGAAATTAATAATTTTGTGTCTAAGTATTTAAATTTTGACATTGAAAATGTAAATTGGTTTAAAAATAACATACCTGCGGTTATTCCCCGAAAAAGTATGTAAAATAGAAGAAAATGAAAATTTTACATACAGATTCCTTTTCTCAAGAAAATTTGTAATAAAACTATCACCTCACTTTTTATCATTTTTATACAATTTTATACATAGGCATATGATGTATTGGGACAACTAGGGTCTCCTGTGATTAAACGGGTTAACATTCTGAAGCCCAATATGGATTTCCACATCACTTACATTAACATTCTGAAGCCCAATATGGATTTCCACATCACCTACATTAACATTCTGAAGCCCAATATGGATTTCCACATCACCTACATTAACATTCTTGTAATGGACGTGTTACGTACCCTCGTTTGTTTTTTCAGCAAAAGTCATCGCTGGCGGCATCCTCTACATTTAGTGGTCATTTCTTTGAAATTTCCCTTGAAATTTCTGGCCACTAAGCTCGTTAGTACCATGCCGCCAGCGACGATCTTTTCGCCGAAATATTTATGTATAATTTATCATTATTACCCTTTTTTATTATGTACAATGCCCCGGTGCAACAAATAAATGCTTGCGTGCTAAGGTTGCCACCGGGAGACATTTTAAACTCTTATAATTTACATACTTGCTATTTTCCTGGGCACGGTGGTGGTGGCCCCTGCAGGAGGCCAACCAAAATGGCACGCACCTTTCCCACTTAGCAGGGTGGTGGCCCCTGCAGGAGGCCAACCTTCAAAATATGTTTTTTCACTTAATCAAACTCTCACAACCCGCAGGACGATGAAATTAACATATTTCATTCCAGAGTCCTGCCGGGCATTCGGGGAAAGAGAATTTAAACCTCTAACCCTTAAACTCGCAATGATAGGGCGTTTTTAGCACCAAAACAGGACTTAGAAAAATTCCTTACAAAAATCCGTTTTTTCCCATTTCAAAAATCCAGGGACCTCGCAAGACGATGAAACAAACAGGTTTCAGTAGCTAGTCTTGCGAGGAACCTGGGAAAAATACTAGATTCTTTATATAACTTCTCACAATTAGCCAAAACAAAAAAAACCTAGAATAAATTGTAACTTGCCACAAACTCACCAAACCAAAAATCTAGGGATAAGTAATACCCACACAAATATGTTAGCATTAAGATATGTACATATATATACCAATTTTACCCTGTGTAATTATTTATAATTCACAATTTTAAGCGACCACTTTCACGGACAGCACCGACAAAATAAGGTGTGACGGAAACGCCGCCCTATTTATACGTACGGGCAAGGTCAAACCTCCCACCACAAATTTATACCACGTGGTCACCTTTTACCCCAAATTTGGGTATAAAAGGACCCACATTTTTAAAAATAAATCATGTTCATCTCTACTCAACAAACTTGTCTTTATTCTTCGGAAGTTTATTACTCTTTCCTACCTCTGGAAATCTTCCACCTGCTGCCTCCTGCTGAAGTTCTGCCTGAACGAGTACCTGGTGCCTACCGCTGCAGTCGGCCCTAACTCTGGGCACTGCCAAGGCACCGCTCAGGCAGAAACTAGGCGCATCCAGGACCATTACCACTGGATGTAGGGAGGCCAGCCAACTCTAACCTTCATCATCAGCGTGTACCTCTGGAAGGCGTGCACGAGACTGGTCCCTTTTTTATAGTTCTTGTGAAGACGCTGATACGTCTGTTACAATTCTGAAGCCCAATATGAATTTCCACATCACCTACATTAACATTCTGAAGCCCAATATGGATTTCCACATCACCTACATTAACATTCTGAAGCCCAATATGGATTTCCACATCACCTACATTAAAATTCTGAAGCCCAATATGGATTTCCACATCACCTACATTAACATTCTGAAGCCCAATATGAATTTCCACATCACCTACATTAACATTCTGAAGCCCAATAAGGATTTCCACATCACCTACATTAACATTCTGAAGCCCAATATGGATTTCCACATCACCTACATTAACATTCTGAAGCCCAATATGGATTTCCACATCACCTACATTAACATTCATCTTACCTTCCTCAGAGTCTTAGCATCCTTATAAATCTGCGAACCCGGCTCGTTGAAGAGGCACGCGTTCTTCGTCATGGCCAGCAGATCCCGTTCCATATCTGCAACCGTGGCATAGTCACAATTCTGCACCTTAGCGGCCACCATGCGAAGGTCGATGGGGCTCTTGATCACATCATAGTACTCGGGGTACTGCTTCTTGGACGGCAAGTTCAGGAATGCGGGGTGCAGCGGGCGCCCCTCTACCGTAGCTAACATAACCTACAAATTAAGAACAATTGAATTTCTCATCTCGTAAAGTGTTTTGAGCTAGTCCTGAAAAATTTGACTTGATCATTTTGACCAAATCACTTTGAGGTTCTATTTCCTTTTGTATTTTGGTGAGGTGTATGATATCAGCAGTGTTAGAAAGACATAACACCATGCTTTGTATTTGCATCTAAAAGCTTACCATACACTTCCAAATAACTGTAATATAGATATTCCAAAATATAAAAAGTCTAATTTTGCAAGTTTGCAAAAGATTTATCGAGGTTTGTGAATTTTTTATTCATTATTTTTACATGAAATGAAAAAGTGATTTGTCAATAACCTTTATAATACATTAGTGTAAATAAATATATTTTTTAGTAATTTTCTTCAGTTTACAAGAAAGAAAAATTTGGGAAGCGGGTATAGGTACCGCACCCTGGGAACCATTTATTGGATAATCAACACCTCTGCCATAGGTCACCTCAAGTGTTTTGGTACGTTTGGTGACTTAGCAGGGGTGCCCGAGTTCATGGGGTGAGATTTATCCAGGTCTTGGCGGCGCGTCCACCTGCTGCATGGTGGGCTGGATCAAGAGAGACCGGTTGAGGGAGGCCTTTTGACCTTTCCAGCCTAACTCTCTCAACCCATCGCATTGCACCGCAGTTGGAGGGATGGATTCCTATGTCCGTCACTCCTGCACACCGTGACCCCCAGATTCCTACCCACCCCTCATACCTTTTTCCTTCCCAGAACTTCCTCACCTTCCTTTCCCCTAAAAGATCCTCCACATAACATCCCCATAGATGACATAGTCTCACTGGCTTCAGGCATTTTTGAGCAGTTGGGACTCATATGTGGTATTCGAATAAAATACAAACATACAGAGACAAAGAAGTCCTCGAAGGTCTCATCGTCATCATTGGTGGTGGAGGTCTCCGACAGTTCCCCTTCAGCGTTGTCCAGGCTGGTGGTGGACTTGCGGCAGGTGGAAGCCAACCTCGACATGCGGGAAGACTGCTTCAACTCCTCACCTAAGAGAAGTAAACACATACCATCAGTATAAAAGTCAACACACTAACAGCCTCACTTACAAAAAAAACACGTCCCATCCGTTAAACAGTGTTTTTGTTTCACATTGAATAAAGGCTACACTTAATTTTTCAAATTAATACTTATGCCATTCAATAAAGAAATTATTTCTCCCTGCGTAGGGTTGCCATCTTCTAAAATAAAAAAGCCTGACTCTGCGCTGTATTAGGCCGGACATTTTGCCCTAAAAGCCGGACATACGTAGGTAATTTTGGAGATAACTTTTATACATAATAATAAAAAATCGGTTACAATTTACAGTTGTTTACTAATCACACGTTAGTTAATCAGTTTAATAACAACAATCATTAATCAGTCTTATTCTTGTCATCATTTGGCATTTATACAGTACAATATGTCAATAACAAATAAAGAATATTGAGTCTTCTGTCTGTACACATAACAGAATAAACTAATAAAACAAACAAACAGAACATAATTCTTTTTCTGGTTAACTGGTGACAGGCCGGAGACACGCTGGCGCGCGCGTCATATGCGCATGCGCGAGAAAATAATTCAAATATTTGAATAATACTTCCGACAAAAAACTTTTGGTCTGCGATTTTGGCCCTTCTATGTACACAATTTGTATGAAGAAGTGTCAGAATCGCTTGCGCCATCATTACTCTCGGAGACGCTACAAGTTTCATTCACCTTGCAGCCCTGGAATATTTTTAAAACAATTTAGTCTATGACAATCGGCTGTCAGAATTTGCCGCGATTTCAACTGTCGCAATAAATACGCGTTCCACGAATAAAACATCGTAAAACCTATTAATTTACGTAATAAATGCAAGTAATGTTGTTTTGATAGATAGTTTATTGTGTTGTGATCGTGTTTCAGTCAATAAAATATACAATAGCTCAAAATTAATCAACAAAACATTCAATTCAAAGTTCAAATGGTGCTTTTTTAGTGTTTTTTTGTGAATTTTCGCGAATTTCCGCGAAATGGCCTGGCCTTTGACCGGTTTACTAAAAAAATTTCTTTAAACAAATATATAATGAAACATATCTATCTTTGTGGACAAAAACCAAAAAAAATAATAAAAATCTCGACTTCTCCAAATTATTAAAAAATTACGAAAATCTACAATTTTGAATATTTGGCCTTTTCACCTACTTTATCCAAAACGTCGTTTTCTTTGGAAATCATTTCATGAAATTCTTGACTTGTCATTTTTAAATTACACAATGTGTACATCATCTTGGACACATAAGACGGAGACCATCGGACCACACAGTGAGGCAGGCAATGTCTATGGAGCTTCATCGACAGTCATCCAGAGGAAGACCGAAGAACTCCTGGATGACTCAATGCGCCAAAATTCTTCAGAAAAACGGCCTGGAAGAAGGCGATACCCAGAACAGGAGAAATTACAACCTGAGAACGAGAAGAGCCGACCCCAACAGCCTACCTAGGCAATGAGTTGGGACAGCGCAAGGAAGAAGAATGTGTACATCATCTTAGCAATTGTTTCTGTTTGCAATTTATTGCATTCCTTGGTCCACTGGGCGTTTATTAAAAATAAAACTCTTTCAACATTGGCGCTTGGCCTGGAATCGCAAAGTTCTGCCATTGGTCAAAAAGTTTACTATTACCTAATGCACATGCCACATGCTCCCAGCTTGGTACTTCAATCCTCTTAAAGTGTTTCAATTCGGCACTGAATTCACTTGTCCAAGAATTTAAGTAGTCTTTGGCAATTTTGTACATATTATTCATGTTTTCATGTCTGACTGAATAATGTACGCTAACTACGCGTTTCTGGCGCCCATTAAAGACAAAACCTGAGCGAACCAAGAATAGCCACTCTCCCCTGCCCCTGCCTCCCCGTCCTCGTTCTGCAGGCATTGTGTGCAACGCGTTACACTAACAAAAAGCCTAACAAAAGCCTTACAGGCCGGACATATAAATATTTAGCGGGACACGACCTAAAAAAGCCGGACAGATGGCAACCCTATCCCTGCGTGTCATTTACTATTCGTCCCGTTCCCCTTTCGCCTCCCCTTCTTCTCCCGCGTCCCCATTCCGCCTTTCCTCTCCCCACCCCCCTCTCCCGCTTCCTCGGTCTCACGAACCCCCGGGGAGTTCCCCTCCCCCGTCCCGCATTCCATACATTCAGCCCCAGTACATTCAGTTTTCAACCATCTCGCGTGCCACCTATTGCAATTTTTTTATAGAAATTTCATGATGCCATAACTCACCATATATACAGAAAGCATCGCAGGCATGCATACATCGAATTCCCAAAGTTTCATCACAATTGGATGAACGGTTAGCAATGCATAATTTCATGACGCCAGAACTCACTATTGTTACAGAAACCGTCGCTAGCATGCGCACATCAAATCCCCAAAGTTTCATCGCAATCGGCACCGCCATCTGGTGTTACTGGCCAATACTGCGCATATGTCCGATAATATGATTTTTGTTAATTTTGATTGTTGATAAAACCTTTTTGGTTTTTTGATTGTGGATAAAACCTTTATCGATCAACTTTGCTAGATACCTGGATATAAGGTTTAGGAACTTACTGGTAGAATTCTCCAGTGTGTTTCTGGTCTGCGTGAAGAGGTTCCAAAGGCTGACGGCATCGCGGTGCTCTGCACTGTCCGGCTTGTAGAAGGCCTTTGCATTGTTCACCAGCAGCTCCATGTCTGCTGAGAGCTCCTCGATGTCGTCATACGTGTCCGTCTTCAGCTTCTGCTGGACCTATAATCATTATTATTATTAATTATAGGTATCTTTACATAGTATAAAGCAAAGTCTCTCCCGCTGTCTGTACGCTTAGATCTTTTAAACTCCGCAACGGATTTTCGTGCGGTTTTCACCAATACATAGTGATTCAGAGGGCTAGCAAGCGGGTGGTGTGGATTTGACATGTATGCAAATTAACAGATGGCTTTAGTTGGGTAATGGCGTTGTCAGTAGATGGCGTTGCGTTTCATTAGCCACAGCAATATGTGGCCGGGTCTGTTAGTTAATAATAAAATACTAATTTTAGTTCTGGAACGAATCTGTCTGTGACGTACTCGTAAATGATTTAACTCTGATAAGTTATTAAGTCACCAGATTTCGCCATTCATTGGTGAAAATTGGTGTAAGAAATCAACAATCACAAATCTGCTTAATTTTTCGCGGTTGTTAGCCACCAGTTTAGACTCGAGGCACCAAACAGATGTTGTTTACACCGACTTTGCCAAAGCATTTGACCGTAATAACCATGATATACTTTTGAGGAAAATGTTTAAAATAGGCTTCGATCTACCAACACTGAACTTTTTCTCATCGTATTTAAAATCCAGAAGCCAATTTGTTTCGATAAATGGACACAATTCAAAAAAATTCCAAGCGTAATACGGAATTCCTCAAGGGTCTAACCTATGTTGTTTTTAATGCTTATAGATGACATCCAAAACTGTGTTAGGAACGGCAAATGTCTACTATTTGCTGGTGACCTTAAAATTATGATGGAAATAAGCTGCCAACAAGATTGCTTTAAAATGCAAACTGATCTGGATGCACTATCTGAATGGTCGTTGGCAAACAAATTAGATTTTAACATAATGAAATGTGTCACTATGTCCTTCACTCGTAAAAACATTATAGTTTACGATTATAAAATAAAAGGCGAAACGTTATCACGTGTAAAATCCATGAAGGATCTCGGTGTCGTCTTTGATCTCGAACTGACATTCTCTTGCCATATATCGCAGCTCACTCAGTCTTGCTACAAACTTCTTGGGTTCATAATCAGGACTTGTAAGCAGTTTGATAACCAAGAAGCTATGCTAGCATTATTCGACGGCATACTGAGATGCAAGCTGGAGTACGCGAGCGATGTTTGGGCACCGTACCACTAGAAGTACATTGATATGTTAGAGCAAATCCAGAAGAAATTCCTCAGGTATATTTATATGCGGAAGCATGGAACCTATCCAAGGTTCATGCATCATATTGACTTAATTGAGGAAACTGATTCTGTGAGTCTAGAAACTCGACGGAAAGCAAGTCTTGCTATTTTGTCTTTCAAAATTTGGAACAATTTCATCGATAGCCCATTTCTCTTTGGATGCTATGATTTATATGTACCAGACCACTACAGCCGAAGTCGACATCATGACTTATTTAAAGTACCGAACGGCAGAACAGACGTCTTGGCAAAGCATAGCATGACGAGGGGAGTGGTGCTGTTAAATGATATCTTCCAGAGTGGAAGATACTCTCAGTATCGCCCTGGTGTAAGACCACCATTCAGAATTGAAACGTTGCCTGAAATGGCTTTAGCCGTGTTTGGTGACCAGATCTGAATAGCCAGGTACTGCCCAACCTTCCTCTTCCCTACCTCCCTCCCTCCCCACTACCTTCAGCCTCACAACATACCCCATTTGGGGATGCCATAGTCTCACTGGCTCCAGACGGGAGCAGTTGGGACTCTTGTGCGGTATTCATGTAAAAAAAAAAAAAAAATGTATGCATATGTGTACGTGTGTATGTCTGTGTATATGTGCGTTTATATGTACCCGTCTCAGAACAGACTTTGTCTAGTGAGGCGGGTTACTTACTTATTTGTATATGTTAATGTTATTTCAATACCGCCCGGGTTGCGGGCAATTTAAAAATAAAAAAAAATCTATAATAATATATATTTTTTTAAGTAGAAAATTATTTTAACTCCGTATTTGAAATGTGCACTCCTTTTTGGAGCGGGTAACACGCTGTCGCTTCAACACACACTTTACCACAAGAGTAATGGAGATGTGCAAATTGTTCTTTTTTTGTGATGATTTGAACCAAAGTGAAAACCATTTTTTTGTAATGTAATAAAATACATAATTTTTTAACAGGTAAAACTAAATCGTCATTTCATTTAGATAGGGTTTTAACTTCACTTCACCTTGTTCTGAGAAACGAGGTGTCAAAGTTGGCAAAGACCATTTCTTATAATCTATTTAACAATTTCCGATTTTGAAGTTGAATCTTGTGTAAAGTATTTTAATTGAACATATTTTAAAGGAAAGTATTTAAATAGGATGTATACTTATCCTTTTGGAACATACCTAAACATGCAAATAGAATCCTGTGCAACCAGCCAGAGCATAATAATTAGAGATGAAACGGATAGTTGTTTGGCCGGATAACGGATATCCGGCGAGCTGCGAGACCGGATGGCCGGATATCCGACGGCCGGATATTCAGTGAAAAAAAAGATCACCTATTTGGCAATATTTCGACATTAACAGTGAAAATAATAAGTTTGCTGTTTGTTTGTTGTGCTGGCTTCAAATTTCTCATGGTGGGGAAGGGAAAAAGGCAGGTACGTGAGTGTTAGGTTATTTTTTGTTTACAGTTAAATTAATAAATTATTATTAGTTGAATAAAATATGAATTAATATGGCTTTTTTGTAACTTAACTAACTAACTAACCATCACGCCGTTTCTCCGCAGGGGTAGGCAGAGAGGACGGACCGCCAAACAACTCGGTCTTGGCACACACTCTTTGCCTCATTCACATTCATACATCGTCTCATACATTCTCTTCTATTATTCTGACTTTTGACATGACCCGACTCAAGTATCTGATTCACTTGATCGTGCCATATCTTCCTCGGGCGTCCCCGACTTCTTCTACCATTCACATTCGCGTCATATATTCTTCTTACACTACTTCCTTCATTCATTCGCTCTACATGCCCAAACCATCTGAGGGTCCCTTTCTTAATCTTACTCATTATGCTTACATCAGCCTTACATTCTTTGCGGATATCCACATTTCTCACACGATCATACATTGTTTTACCACTTTTACTTTTTCGACTTTAAATAAAAGCCGTCATAATTATAAGCCATTTTATTGATATTTACCTCACAAATATTAATGTATTGCATTTTATTATAGGAAATTGTCGTAGTTTTTGAATATCCGGTATCCGGCCGGATAGTAAATTTAGGCCAGATACCGGATAGTTATCGGTATATTTATATTTTCCATTAAAATATGATAAACTAAAATACTTTAAAATTATGAAAATTTGTGTTTGGAAACTTAGAAACCTTAGAAAAAGGTAAGGTGTAGTTAGAATCCTATCCAAATGAAGTGACGAATCATAATGCGTCTCGTAATTTAGATCAACTGTCAGATACAAACAAAATAAGAGTGTAAATGATGTTAGAACCTTGTAAAATGAATTATTATTGAATATGCTTGATGTTAGGATTGTGTCATACATATATCTACGAAAATACAACACAGATGGTTCTGAAAATTATTTTGGGTGTCGAAATGAGCAAAAGAAATACTTTGGCATTCAAAGGGGTCGAAAACAGTATGCAACATAGTTGTGAATGATGAATATTTGGAGCAGGTGGATGAGTTTGTGTATCTGGGTAGTATGTTTACGAGAGATGGGAAGGCTGAAAGAGATATTGAAAGAAGGGTGAATGCCGGTAACTCCATTAATGGTGGACTGAATGCCGTTGGCGCTAATAAAAAACTGTCAAAAAAAGCGAAGCTAGCAGTCCACAATGGAGTCCTGGTACCTACCCTGATGTATGGCAGTGAGGCATGGAACTGGCAGAGGAAGGATGAAAGTAAACTGAATGCTGTTGAAATGAGATCCCTGAGACGTATGTGTGGTAAAACAATGTATGATCGTGTGAGAAATGTGGTTATCCGCAAAGAATGTAAGGCTGATGTAAGCATAATGAGTAAGATTAAGAAAGGGACCCTCAGATGGTTTGGGCATGTAGAGCGAATGAACGAAGGAAGTAGTGTAAGAAGAATATACGACGCGAATGTGAATGGTAGAAGAAGTCGGGGACGCCCGAGGAAGACATGGCACGATCAAGTGAATCAGATACTTGAGTCGGGTCATGTCAAAAGTCAGAATAATAGAAGAGAATGTATGAGACGATGTATGAATGTGAGTGAGGCAAAGAGTGTGTGCCAAGACCGAGTTGTTTGGCGGTCCGTCCTCTCTGCCTACCCCTGCGGGGAAACGGCGTGATGGTTAGTTAGTTAGTTAGTTAGGTCATTTTAAAAAAAAAAAATTCAGTTAGAACCCTATCCAAATGACGTGACGAAATGGCCCAACACTGACTATAATTTCTGTTTATGGAGTCCTTTCACAAAGTAGACTGTAATTTTGGACAATACATTTATATTTTCATTATTTGTTTTTGGGGTGTTATGCCGTGTTGCGCTACCTCCTTCTTTAGCCAACGTTTCGGACAGCGTTGCAGTGTCCATCATCAGGGCAGATCCGGCAGATCTGGTAGATGTGTCGGATCACTGATGATGGACACTGCAACTTTGTCCGAAACGTTGGCTAAAGACGGAGGTAGCGCAACATGGCATAACACCCCAAAAACAAATTTAAAAAAAACTTTTGGCCGTGAAAATCCAAAAAACGTAACCAATACATTTATAGTTGGGGTGTGGTGAGTACTATTTATATATATTGTTTTATTGCAATGTACATATTATTTTTGAAGATACTTTGGTTTTAAGCACATTCCATTTTCTCAAATGGGTTCCTTGTTTTCACCCGCCTGAAGTGTGTTAATATTAGTATAAGTATGTATTTAGCCTCACCCTCAAGAGGTCAATGGGCTGAGAGACGACTTCGTAGTACTGCGGCTCCTGTCTGCGTTTGGGCGCCCGGATGAAGGAATCGCAGAGGAGAGATCCATCCTCCTTCTTGAAGCAGCGGATGGTGTCGTAGATCTGCTGGCACAACTCTCCCTGGAAGCAGACCATACGCATAATGAGACATTACTAACTAGCTAACTAACCATCTCGCCGTTTTGCTGCAGGGGTAGGCAGAGGACGGACCGCTAAACAACTCAATCTCGGCACGCTCTTCTATTATTCTGACTCTTGGCCCGACTCAAGTAACGTTACAGACATGGCACGACCAAACGAAATTAATTGTCGCTTTTGACGGCACAAAAGCGTGTGAAGAATTGTTTAATTAAAGCCAAAACCTATTTCAACACTTTATTTGGGCCTTTTCATCTTTATTGACAAAATCACATAAATTTGACAGTAGCAGGTCGTTGTTGACAGGAAGCCATCTTACCGTAAATAAATTTACAGATGTAAACGGTCGCATGAGCATTTACACAGGTAGAACTTTCGAACAACTTCCGTGATCATTAATTACCACAAGTCGGATGCATATCCCTTTCCGGCCGGCTTCATACGAGCGTGAGTTTGTCTTTAAAAAAATCTTGACAGCAAATAAATCTGTTTTTGGGAACCACACCGGTGTCGATCGAACGTGCGAGAGCTGCTTATGCAGGGTACCTTTACGCGCTTGTGTTTCAACCAGTAAGTCGCCCAGCCCCACGGAATCATAATTAAGAGATTTACTGGTGAGGCCTATCAAAAATCGGACATTTTTTGCCGGTCGGAAAGGGATATGTAAACGCTTGTGTGAGTAACCTGTCAAAATCTTACGTAATCTGTAAATTTTAATTACAAGTCTAAAACCAGCCTAAGGCATTGCGAGTTTTACAGGTCTAGCGGTAAGGCTTTTGACTCGCAATCCGAAGGTCGCGGGATCAAATCCCAGCGTGAGTAAATAAATTGTATTTGATCGATTTGTGATATTTCACGATAAATTCATCTAAAATAATATATAGTATATTTGCGGGACGTTCCAGAGCGAAAGATACTCTTAGTATTGCCCTGGTGTAAGACCACCGTTCAGAATTGAAACGTTGCTTGAAATGGCTTTAGTGTGTTTGGTGACCAGATCTGAATAGCCAGGTACTTCCCTACCTTCCTCTTCCCCATCACCTTCCTTACCCCACTACCTTCAGCCTCACAACATACCCCAATTGGGGATGCAATAGACTCACTGGCTTCAGACGGGAGCAGCTGGGACTCTTGTGAGGTATTCATAAACAAAAAAAGATACTAAAGAGCTTTGCGCCTTTTGGTTATTTATTTTTAGGGTGTTATGCCATGTTTTGCTACCTCCTTCTTTAGCCAACATTTCGGACAGCGTTACAGTGCCCATCGTCAGGGCAGATGTGAAAGCCTGATGATGGACACTGTAACGCTGTCCGAAAAGTTGGCTAAAGAAGGAGGTAGCAAATAATGAAAATGCTTTTGGCCGTTAAAATCTTAAATCATATCAGTTTTGCACCTATTTGGATTTACAGTGTGGCGGTTTATTCAGCGAATATAAATCAGAAATTAAAACATGGAAAAAGAATAGAAAAATATTTTAACATTGGGCTAACAAAGTCTGCATTTTCGATATTTTGTGACTTATAGTTAAGATCTTCTTATAGATAAAACTTTTAAAAGAATTTAAACCTCCTGAGTTCTTTAATTAATTATTTTGAAAAGAATCATAAAATCGTAGATTTGGAGTAGAAAGATACTGCATGAAAGCAGGACCTGTACAGGAATTAAACTGGCTATTAAAAATTAATGTTCCATTGTTCAAAGGCGCTATTTGAATGTAAGTTTTTCTCACAGGATCAGGTTTCCGCCGCTTCCTCTGCGATGTCTGCGGTGTTTCCTGATCGCTGTCTTCCTCCACGTCATCCATCTCGCCGCGGCTGGCGCTGGACGAGGCTCGCCGCCCACGCTTGCTCATGGTCACTAACTTACCTCTGAAACAGACAAACAAATAATGTTTTCAATAGGTAAACACCTGATAAACAGTCGCTCCTGGTCACAGCAACATTTCAATTCACTAGTGCAATTCAACAACTTGCAATTCACTAGTGGAAAACTTCCCAGATGCTGTTATAAAAAACAAGATAAATATACAGAAAGTGGGGACATGCACATTTCATTTAAACCCCTCAACTGTCACTGGCCTGCCGGCAGGCCAAAAAAAAAGTTAAATACATATTTTTTTGTCTCCCCCAACATAAATACTCACTTTGCCATAGCGAGGGGGGGGGGCGGCACCTCGGGTGCCACCCGACAGAGTTACCTTTCACCTTCCAAGAGCACAATTCTCTAGCCCCCCCCCCCCCCCAGGACAGACCAATTTTCTATGAAGCCGAAATTTGTGTTTGTCAACTTTATTGGGGGGGACGGGGGTGACACCACGTTGGCTAGCCGTCATATATCAATGTTTTGATACGCAACGCAAACTATGAGATGAGTGACTATGAGACTGACGACTGCAGTGACTTTCACGAAGTTTCATGAATCGGAACGTAATAATCAGTTCAGCCGATATAAAACGCGTACCATTTATCGGTTTGGCTGAAAGGGTTATTTTCCCTTTGCCGCGAAGCCGGCAAAGTCAAAATTAAAAAATTAAACCAAAACAGCAATATAGCCGACCGAGATTCTGCTGTGTAAATGTGTAGTATTGCATTGTTTGTTAGGATACGAGTGTTTGCCTTGTTTGAGATAAGAAAAGAACTTCGATTGATGAACAAGGTATGTGTAGTAATAAATAGAATAATTTATTTAGTGCTATTGGTTTTGAAAATTTACTAATTAATAAATAGAATAATTTATTTAGTGCTATTGTTTTTGAAAGTTTACTAGTAATAGTGCCACATTGTTTTGTTCTTAGAAAGTCGTATATGGGCAGGATATATTTCACGTTTTAGGTTGCATATAGCTAATACAATTAATGACAGAGAAGAACAAGAACAGTTTTCTGTGTGATTGTGAATTTAATAAATATTTTTCCGTGTACTCAACTTTACCTAGTTTTCTTTGAGGCCTAAACATTTCCATTGCGATAAACAATGTTTTGGAAACATCGATGTATTTCTCGAAACATCGTATTAACATCGATGCAACCGATCGATGCATTACATCGGAAAAAACATTGATGTATGTTTTAAATGTCCTTCCCTACTTGTGGTCAATGGCGTAGGCTAGCATGGGTGGCACCCGGGACGGATAGCACAACGGGAGGGGTGTAATGGCATAGGTTGGGACGAGTTCTAGCAGAATATTTACCACAACGGAGGGGGAAGAACGGGGTAGGATGGGATGGGGCGAAACGGAATACCGTAATGGTCACTGACCACAAGGTACATACACGCTGGCTCGCTTATTGACTCGCGGACCATCTTCTAGCCTTCCATATTAACGAGCAGTTTAACGCATAAATAATAAAAAATATTCTGTATTAACGAGTGAGCGGTTCAATGCATAAATAATGTATGTTATTTCATTAGTGGTAAAAAAAAGCAAAATAAATTTTGTTCAAGCTTACGATAAAACGAAAACAGTTAACATTACAGATTCAAAAGCAAAATCGGTAAATATGCAGTTAGTCCACCTCACGGATAATACGGAACGTTCGTGTTGTCGAAGTTTGATGCACGTATAATACGGAATGTTCTTTTCAACTAATAGACAATCAAATATGACATATGTCGGAAGTACCAATCTTATAAACTAAATTCTCTAAAATAAACTCGCATTTCATCATAATTTTAAAAAACATCCCAGGTTTTGAATGGTTTGTTTGGCAAAGCAGGGTTTGTCTAGCGGGTTTGTGTAATTATTTTAATACATTTCTTTCCATGTTCTACTGTTATAAATACATATACAAAATTTGTCAATAATGCATTCACTTTGTTTTACGCAAAAAAAATTTTTCTATGATTGGCAGCATTGATGAAATGTCTATGAAATCTATATAAATAAAAATGAATCGTCGAAATGTATGTACGGTCATAACTTCCGAACGACTGCACCAAATTGGATAATTCTTTTTTTTTGGTTTGTCAGGACAAGGTTTGTATAAAACTACTGGTGAGCTCTGGCATTACGAAATTTGTATTAAAAAATTGCAATAGGTGGCAAGCAAACTGTTTGAAAACTGAATGTATGGAATGGGGTAGGGGGGAGGGAAACTCGGGTAGAAGGTTTGCAGGAGGTGGGTGGGGAACCTGGGAGGGGGGAGGGGAACCTGGGAGGAGGGAGGGGAACTCGGGAGTGGGGTTTGGGATAA